>JALGPY010000007.1:82093135-83343135 GCA_023055425.1 Linanthus parryae | reverse complement strand
TTTGGGGCTACGCTCTATTGTGTGCAACTTTCACCATTAACCGTGTTCCATCCGAATCAGTCATGAAGACTTTATATGAGATGTGGAGTGGGAAGCGCCCCATAGTGGCCTTCATGAAGATTTGGGGCTGCGATGTCTATGTAAAACATTTAAAATCAGACAAACTCGGGCCTAAGTCGAGTAAGTGTAAGTTTGTTGGATATCCTAAGGAAACTAAGGGATTTTACTTCTACAATCCAATTGAGAACAAAGTGTTTGTTGCTCAGTCCGTCGTGTTTCTAGAAAGAGAATTTGTCTCTAAAGAAGCAAGTGGGAGGAATGTAGAACTTGAAGAAATTCAAGAACCACAAACTACTGATCCAACTATGGAACATGAACAGGAACCGCAAGATGTTGTGGAGGAACCTGTTCAAGTAACACTAGAGCTTCGTAGGTCGAGTAGAGTGCGCCAGGAGCCAGAGAGGTACTGAGTCTGGTTACACGTTGGTCATAGATGATGAGGCTACTACCTATTTAGAGTCCATGAAAGGGCCTGACTCTCAGAAGTGGTGCAATAATATGGAAGCCGAGATGGAATCCATGTTTACCAACAAAGTATGGAGTTTGGTGGAACCACCCCAGGAGGCGCGGCCCATAGGGTGCAAGTGGGTCTTCTAGAAGAAGACCGACATGGATGGTAATGTGATTACCTATAAGGGCCGATTGGTGGCAAAAGGGTTCAGACATATTCATGGTTTAGACAATGATGAAACCTTTTCACCAGTCGCGATGACTAAATCCATCAAAATTCTACTTGCTATTGCAGCTTACTAAGACTATGAGATTTGGAAGATGGATGTCAAAACAGTGTTTCTGTATTGAAACCTCCTCGAGTATGTGAACATGAAACAACCTGAGGGTTATGTGGATCTAGAGCATACAAATAAAGTCTGTAAGCTACAACGATCCATTTATGGATTGAAGCAAGCTTCTAGAAGTTGGAATCGACGTTTTGATGAAGCAGTCAAAGAGTTTGACTTTATCAATAACGAAGATGAGTCTTGTTTCTAAAAGAAGGTTAGTGGGAGCTCTTTTGCTCTTTTGGTCTTGTATGTGGATGACATACTACTCATTAGACACGACATTCTCAAACTGCAATATGTGAAAGATCGGCTACGAAAGTGTTTCTCAATGAAGGACATAGGAGAAGAAGCTTATATACTTGCTATCAAGATCTATACAGATAGATTGAGGAAGCTGCTAGGCCTAAGTCAAAGTACATAATAGACAAGGTGTTGAATCGGTTCAACATGCAAGATTCCAAGAAGGGATTTCTGCCCATGTCGCATGGAATCACTCTTTCGAAGAATGATTGTCCTTCCAATGAGATTGAGAATGAACGCATGAGTAGGGCACCTATGCCTCGGCCATAAGATCCATCATGTATGCAATGTTATGTACTAGACCAGATGTGTCATACGCATTGAGTATGATAAGCAGAAATCAGTCGAATTCGGGTGAGAGTCATTTGATAGCGGTCAAGAACATCCTAAAGTTATTGAGAATAACTAAGGATGTGTTCTTGATCTATGGAGGGGAGTAAAAGTTGCGTGTAAGGGGTTACACGGATGCAAGCTTCCAAACCGTCAAAGATGATTTCAGATCGTAGTCAGGATTCGTGTATTACCTGAATAGAGGAGCTGTGCGCTGGAAGAGTTCCAATCAAGAGACGTTTGATGATTCTACAACTGAGGCTGAGTACATTGCTGCGAGTGGCGCATCAAATGAAGCTGTTTGGATTACGAAGTTCATTAATGAGCTTGGTGTGGTTGCTAGCATTGTGGATCCAGTAGATTTGTATTGTGACAATACTGGGGTGATCGCAATCAAAGGAACCCATGTCACACCAGAAATCCAAAAACATACTCAGGAAGTTCAATTTTATTCGAGATGTCATCGATAGAGTAGATGTGAAGATATTCAAGATTTCTAAAGATGAGAATCTGTCAGATCCGCTTACAAAGCCGCTTGTTCATCGCAAGCATGAAGGGAACACCAGATATATTGGCATAGGAGATGCACCACGTTGGCTCTAGTGAAAGTGCGAGGCTGTTGGAATAGATTTCGTAGAAGCAATCTTTTTAGTATGATCATTACTTTTGGCTAGAATATTCATTTTATTTTTTATGGAGATATTTAATATAATGAAGTCCTTAGATTGCAAAGTGTTGCTTATCTTAAAATATCCCTAGTCAATTATAATGATTAATTGGACGATCAATTATAGACTAGTATGGGGTCGGATTGATATGTATAAATCACGATCCAACACATGGGTATGCATTAGGAGTAATAGCATACTAGATTGACCCACAACGAGAAGGCTACATACAAGTTATGTAAAGTCACAAGTGCTTTTCACAGTAACATCGGTATTGTCAACCTTACACATGAATTGACTAGATCCTCTAGTTGTGAAATATTGTGTTTGGACATCGTCAAACGCTATATCGTAACTGAAAGGCGTTAGTCGGGCACAATAAGGAAGCAAGCTTAGAGATGGTAGTGATGTAGATAAAAAATTTCCCTATCATGTAACGAGAGAAAATATCGAGGGATGGTTGTTATTGAATATATGGCTTGATTTAGATAAATCAATATAGGATATTGATGTTATCTGCATGAATAAGACTATTCCCTGGATCGAAAAACTATTGATTGAATATACGAGTGTGACTTGTATGTCTCGTGTCCAATTCGGATAAGAGACAAAGGGAAGAGAAAATACTTGCACAAGGTTTGTCGGATGAATATTTATATTAGTTGGGTAGCGTTCATGTCTTGCTAGAGGCCGCTCCGTGTTAGTAATTATTACTACCAACTAAGTAAATACCTATAGGGTCACACTCCCTATGGATTAAACCGGACATGGGAATTAAATAATATGATTAATTAAGTATAAAGATCATTACGCAACTACTTGCAAACTTAGTGGGACTAATTTGCAAGTTAAACTAATCCGTGTATGGACAGGATTAGGATAGGGGCTATTATGCAGTCAACAATGATTTGTTGACTATATAAAGGACACTCCTAACTCATTTTCTTAAATAATTCTCATAACGCGTTGAGTGGGAGGGAAAAGCAAGGAGATAGCAAGAAAAGGAAGGGATGAACCGACCCCCCCCCCCCTCCTGCGTCCGCCCCTCTCATTGTTGTCGGCCTCATGGAGGCACATGAACCCTTTTGGTGATTTCAATGCGTGATCTTCTTATTCTTCTTTCATCCCTAGCTAGCACAAAGGCTTGAAGGATCCGGATTCAATACTAGGAGTGGACTAGCTATAAAGACGTGAATACTATTTCACGAGTGAAGTTATCAAAGGAGAACCAAAAGGTATTATGATACGCAAACCCTTACTATCGTTATGATGTCTAGAATTATGATTCTTGGAGGGTCTTCAATAGATGATTATTTGTTTGTTTCCGCTGCGTAATCTATTACAAAACACTACAGTTTTGTGGTTCTTGAATTTCTTCAAGTTCTACAGTCCTCCCACTGGCTCCTTTAGAGACGAACTCTCTTTATAGGAACACAACAGTCCAAGCAACAAACACTTTGATATCGGTTGGATTGTAGAAGTAACATCCTTTCGTTTGCTTAGGATATCCCACAAACTTACACTTATCGGCCTAGGGTCCGATCTTGTGTGTTTGTAAAGGTTTTACATAGACATCGCAACCCCAAATCTTCATAAATGACACTATGGGATGCCTCCTTGTACATATCTCATATGGTGTCTTCATGACTGATTTGGATGGAACACAGTTAATGGTAAAAGCTGCAGTCAATAGAGCATGTCCCCAAAACGATATAGGAAGATCTGTTTGAGAGATCATGGAACACATGTTCAACAAGGTGTGATTCCTTCTCTTGGACACACCATTCCACTGTGGCATTACGGGTGGATTGAGCTGGGACACAGTCCCACACTCTTTTAGATAGTCGTCAAATTCTTGACTCAAGTATTCTCCTCCACGATCCGATTGTAGATTCTTGATACTCTTGCCATGTTGCTTCTCTACTTCATTCTTGAATTATTTGAAAATGTAATGAAGTAAAGGTGACTACCTCTAGCTGGCGTGGGAAACGGCCAACATACATTAGTATGTATGAGTGCCAATAACTCACTAGAAAGGGAACTTTTTCAATTTTCCCAATAAACAAGATTCACATGTCTCATATGATTCATAATCAAATGAGTCTAGCAATCCATCCTTATGGATTCTAGAAATGTGTTTCACATTTATATGGCCTAAACGACAGTGCCATAGATAAGTAGGATTTATATCCTTCGTTTTAATCCTCTTGGTATTTATATAGACGGA
Organism: Linanthus parryae; assembly: GCA_023055425.1. Taxonomy (NCBI): domain Eukaryota; kingdom Viridiplantae; phylum Streptophyta; class Magnoliopsida; order Ericales; family Polemoniaceae; genus Linanthus; species Linanthus parryae. The sequence goes on along the minus strand of JALGPY010000007.1, from coordinate 83,338,768 downwards.
ATTATTTAGATTAAGGATATACAATCCATTACACAAATGCGCATTACAATAGTGCATACTATCAAAATATATGGAGCAACATTTCTCTTTTATTGAAATAGTAAAATCTTCTCGTCCAAACAAGAAATAGAAATAATGTTTCTGCTCATAGCAAGAACATAATAGAAATTGTGTAATTCTAAAATAAGTCAAGAATGCAAATATCACACATAAATGCCTATGGCTAATGCAACAACTCGTGCTACAATCCCAACGCGCAAGTCTATCTCCCCTTTAGCCAATTTTCTACTTCTCTTTAGATCCTGCACATTTGGACAAATGCGAGATCAACATCCAGTATCCATTACTCAAGATGAAAAGATAGATAAATTAAAATCTATAAAAAAAATACTTGGTGGTGGAATCACTATTCCAAGTCTTTTATCTTCCAGATTTTTGGGGCAATTCCTCTTCTAGTGACCCGACTTACTACAGTAGTGACAATTACCCTTAGTCACCCCTCCAACAGGCTTTCAGGCTCCCTTGGATTTTGAAACTTTCTTACTATTTCCTTTGGACGTAGAGGCAACTCCATTTACCTTCCTCTTATTGGGTACCATTATGTCCATACCTTTTCCCTTGTTGATGCTATGTTCAGCGGTCCTCAACATATTGAGCAAGTCTGGTAGAGCTTTGTTGATCTTAATCATATTATAGCTCATGATGAACCGTCTATAACTATCCAACAACAATTGCAGGATGAGATTAGTGGCCAACTCTTGGCCAAACGGGAAGTCTAACCTCTCTAGATTCTCCATGTACCCGATCATGCACAGTACATTAGCTGTCTCAGGTGTACAATCATATCGTACGCCTCCATGTTCTCATGTTGCTTCTAAAGCTCATAGTTCATGGAACAAAGCATGAGATAAGTCACATCACTAGAATCATCCACATGTTTCTGATGCACTCTTACGCTAGCAAGTACAACATTATCAGCTGGTGGTGCTGGAATCGGATTATCCAAGACGTAGAATTTCTTTTCTTTTTTGAGAAAAATTCTCAAGTTTCTGTACCTGTCCTGAAAATTTGTTCCCGATAACTAGTCCTTCTCAAGGACAGATCGTAGGGATGAATTCTATGCTTGTTGATTGTTTTCCATTGGAATTCTAAAAAATGATGAGTATGCAATTTTAGTATTTTGAACAATTAACTACATTCAAGAATGGCTAGATTATTAAATATAGCTCCCACTATTTTTCTCGGATTAATAGCTTTCACCATTAATGCGGAAAATAGCATATTCTCTAGTGGGTCCAAGATCCATATTTGACTTCTTCTTGAGCTTGATTTGGCAAGTCACCCAAGAATTAGTTATTTAGGTAGGAACCCCTTCCAATTGCATCCCATGCAATTCTTGGTTCAATTAGGTGAATAACTCCTTATTCTTTATCTATCCCATAGATAACTCCTAATTGCCTTGCCTCTAAGTTTATCAATCCAATTTAAATCACCTAGTTGCGTCCTACCTCTTACTTCAACAATCACACATTATTTGCTTGTGTCGCCGCGTCACATCATTGTGAATTAAAATCGCCTTGCTTTAGAAAGCCCGATAAATAGACCTTGATCATGAAAGGTGTTTTAAGTAAGAGAAGGAAAAAAATCAATGTATCGTTTGAGGGATTTAATTGCCATTATTAAATTATTTTTTTGATCCAATCAACATGATCTGCTAATTTGGATTGGGCAATCCACAATAAAAGATTATACTTGTTTATTATTATCTTGTTACGTTTTGCATGCATCAACCATATAACAAACTCAATAACATTACGTAAATAATAATTATCCTCATAAATAAATAAATGTTGTATGGATTTGGCCCCTAGGACTAAGATATTACTAAGCCAATGATAATATCTATAAGCCCTAAAGTGACAAGCTCATCTCCATGTGCCTCCACCTTGGTCGCACGTCCTAGGTGTGTGAGCCCTCCATCGTCTTTGTGGTTTCTTGATTCTTTGGTATTCGTCTCCATGTCGTGGCTATCATATAACTATCTAATACTATCTAGCATCTATACTAAGTAGAGATACCTCACAAGGGAGGAAAAAGACGAAACGCAGGTCGTAAAAGCAAGTTATTACATTAATTACAATAAACCAAACTAAACCAAAAACCACCAAATAAACATCCACATCCTAGGCCATATCCATCCACCATGCAACAAAGCACATAATACAGTTAAAATTCAAATTTAACGCGCTTGGTAAATTGTAGTTGAATTTTCGATTTTCTAGGGTCAAAACGGTCCAAGGGGACCACAAAGATAGTTGGCCGAACCCCAAAGGACTGCCACAAGCCACCCGGGCCAGCCGGCCCTAGGTCGCACGGTCATACCGCCGATCTAGGCCAAACAGACCTTGGCATGCTTGGCGCACAAGAAAGGGGGCGGTCAACCCCTTGGCCGCCCCTTGTGTAGGTCTTTCCAAAAACTTCTCCTTTCTTGTATGCCCTGTTTCCTATGATGGAAAAACCCATTTCCCCCAATTTGTGCCCTAACCCTAGATTTTAAAAATACAAAAAATCGCAACATATGTGAGAAAAATTTGGAAAATTTTATACTATATGTAAAATTTGCACAATCTCTATTGAATCAAATTCACTTTGCATCATATGCCTAATTTCAATTTTTCGCGAAAAGTAAATATTACGGTGTAAAACAGAAAACATTAACACATAATATCATTTTATGCACCACGACTTGTGGCTCTGATACCACTGTAGGGATTTGATACAGGTTACGCAGCGAAATAACAAAATTTCATCCTGCTCAAATACCTCCAAGTATCCACAACTTGGATTACTGAATTGAATCCTTCTCATCGTGTAGTTCTAGCAACAGAAGAAGGAGGCAAGAGATCACGCAAAATGGAGCAAGGGGTGGACGGGACTGGGAGGTTCAGCCTCTTGGTCTTGTCTCTCTCCTTGCTTTGTTATGTTCTGTCAATAATAACTCTTGTTAAGAAAATAAAAATATAGGTAGTGTTTATATAGTTAATAACTCCTTATTAACTACATAACTGACCCAAATTAGTCCACTTTGTAAATTAGTCCTACTAACTTTGGTTGTGGTTGCTTTTAGATCCTCTTGATTAATTAGTCCCACTAATTAATTACCATATCCAGTCTAATCCATGTGGTGTGTTACCCCACAGGTTTCTACTTAGTTGGTAGTAACTATTACTAATATCGAGCGGTGTCTAGCAACACTCTATGTCACCCAACTAATAGAAATAGTCAGTGATCTGACAAACCTTGTTCCCAATGTTACAACATTGTATTATCCCTTTGTATCCAAATCCGTATTGGACACGAGACATAGTAGTCACACTCGTATATCCAATCCGCAGTTTCTTGATCGTGGGAATATGCTTATCCGAGCAAATAACATCAATATCTCCATATTGATTTATCTGAGTCTGGGCAGACATTCTATAATAACCATCCCTCGAGTGGCCAAGGATACTTTCTCCCATTATGTGGGAGGAAAACTTTCTATCTACATCACTACCATCTCTCAGTTTGCTTCCTATCATGACCGATTGCAATCTTTATAATTACCCAGTTACAATGTAACGTTTGATAATATTAAAGCACGATATTTCACAACTAGAGTATCTAGTGACTTCAAGTCTAAGGATTACAATACCATTAGCACTACGAGAAGCACTTGTCACTTTGACATAATCTAATGTAGCCTTCACGTTTTGTAGGGGCCTATCTATGTAGGGGCAAGCCCCCCCCCCCCCCCTGAAATTTGAAAATTTCTACTAGTACCCGTAATTTTATAGATTTTTGATGACTATAGGGTAAGGAATATAAAATTTTGCCCCCCCCCCCTTCCCTGAAATTCCAAACTGCCCACTTGTCCAAGTGGTTAGTTATTTTTGTAGGAAAATCCCATTACTCGGGTTTGAATCTCTTCCTAGTCAATAATATTTTTTCTTTTTTTTTTTGCCAATTTACCATTTTGACTGTTGACTTTGACTTTTAACTTTGACTTTGTGAATCTTTCCCAGGCTGACTTGATTTCCTCGCTCCCCCACTGATTACTCCTAACACATACCCATGTGTTAGACTTGATATCTCCTTATCAATCTACCCACATACTAGTCTATAGTGATAGTCCCGTTAATCAATATAATGGACTAGGGATATTTAAGATAAACAACACACATTGTAATATAAGGACTTCATTGTATTAAATATCTCCATAAATAATAAATGGATATTCTATCCAAACAATGTTCATACTAAATCTAGATTACCTCCCGGGAACCTATTCCAACAATTATTGCTTAGGCCGCATGAATGAGAAATGCATTTCTGGATTCTATGTCGATGGATTTCTTGATTCATTTGGTTAAGAATCATATGATACACATGAGTCATGTTTATTGGGCAAATATATGATCTTTTGGACTCATACATACTGATGTACCACTAAGCACAAGTGCTAGAGATGGTTTTCGGTACTTCATCACATTTACTAATTCACTAGATATGGATTCGTGTCTAATGAAGAAAAAATCAAAATCCTTTTAAAAGTTCAAGGAATTCAAGAGTGAAGTAGAGAAATAGCTTCGCAAAAAGTACCAAAGCTTCACAATATGATCGTGGAGGCAAGAGTACTTAAGCCAAGAGGTTAACGAGCATTTAAAGGAGTGTTTGATATGATCCAAACCAACTCCACATAAAACACCATTATGGAATGATGTTTCTAAGGGGAGAATTTCGATCTTGTTGGACATGATTCGTTTATGATGCGTCAAGTTGAAATTCCAGTTTACTTTTTGGGCCATACTCTACTTACAACAATTCCGCCTTTAACCTTTTTCCATCAAAATCGGTTATGAATAATGCCATTATGGACTAGAATATGTAATAGTTTTTTCATTCATAATGATTTGGGATTGTAAAGTTTATGTAAAGTGTTTACGGTCAGATAAACTCGTATCCAAGTCGGATAAATGTGTTTTGTGGGATATCTACAATCCAATCAAGAACAAAATGTTTGTTGCTCGAACCACTGTTTTTATAGAAAGAGATTTTCTCTAAATAAACAGTGGGAGGACAGTAGAACTTGAAGGAGTTCAAGAACCCCGACATGACATTAATCCTTTGATGGAACATGAGCAGGATCACAAAATTTTGTGGAGGAACCTGCTCAAGTAACACAAGAAACTCTTAGATAAGGTAGGATACTTCAAACGGAAGGATAAATATGTATTTCTCGCGACAGAACCCAATGGGTATTTCTCATGGGATGAGTCTAGAACCTATGAGGGTGCCACAAGTGGGCCAAACACTCAGAAATGGCCTATAAGCCATGAGATACGAAATGGAATCCATGTATACCAACAAAGTTTGTACTTTGTGGGACCACCTAAAACGGTAAGACCCATAGGGTGCAAGTGGGTTTTGAGAAAACTAACATGGATGGTAATGTGATTACATTTAAAGAACGATTGGTGGCTAAAGGTTTCATGCAAATTCATAGTATAGACTATGACGATTTTTTTCCCCAACTACAATGCTTAAATCCAATCGCATCTTGCTTGAAATTGTATCTTGCACAATTTGGTAGATGGATATAGAAACCTCATTGGTGATGTGTATGAAACATTCGAAAGGGTTCATCGATCTAGAGCATGCCGAAAAGGAGTGTAAGTTGTAGCAATCTGTCTATAAATCAAAGAAAGTTTTTGGAGTTATAGTATTTGATTCAATGGTGTATTCAAAGAGTTTTGTTTCATCAATATAAAGATGAATCTTGAGTTTTCAAGAAGGTTAGTGGGAGCATAGTTATATTTCTGGTCTTGTATGTGGATGACATTCTATACATTGGGAATGATGTCCCTACTCTGCAATCTGTAAAAGATTGGCTAGGGAGCTTTTCAATGAAGGACTTAGGCAAAGAAACCTATAATGATCTATAGAGATAGATCAAGAAAGTTGTTCAGCTTAAGTCAAGGTACATATATTGACATGGTGTTGAAATGGTTCAACATGAAAGAATATAAATTCTTACCTCTGTCACATGGAATTAGTTTTTCGAAGGCTAATGGTCCTTCGAATAAGATTGAGAAGGACCGTATGAACAAGATTCGCAAGATACACCATGTTATGTACTAGAAGAGAAATGTCATATGAGAATGACATGAAGATACCAGTCAAATCCAGATGAGAGTCATTGGATAGTTGTCAAGAACATCTTTATGTACTTGAGAAGAACTAAGGATGAGTTATTGATATATGGAGGAGATGAAGAGTTATGTGTAATGGGTTACACTGATGCGAGCTTCCAAACCGAAAAAGATGATTCTAGATCATAGTAAAGTTTTGTGTTTTGCCTTAATGGAGGGACTGTGAGCTGGAAAGTTTAGGGTTTTGTTGCAAGTAACGCAGCGGAATAACAATTAATAATTTATGATCAAAGCCCTCCACGAATCGCATGCAAGCATTCATAACATGATGGAAGTAAACAAATTGTGTACCTTAAATTTTTGTGTGATCACAACGTAGAATGATGTGCACGTCTCTACAAGTATCCACACCTAGGATTTCAAGATAGAATCGCCTTCACGTCTTAGTGCTAGCTACGCGAAGAAGGAGGCAGAAAGACCACTCAAAGGGAGCAACTGTGGCCGTGCCACTTGGTGGCCGACGATAATAGGGGCGGATGGGTACGGACGGTCGGCCACTACCTGGCTTTCTCTCATTGCTTTGTTATTTCTCACAAAAATGACTCTTGTGAGAAATAATAAGCTAGGACTCCCTCTATATAGGTACTAACTCATTATTAAATACATATTTTCCCCAATACTAATCCTGTCCATACACGGATTTTTCCACCTTGCAAATAAGTCCTACTAAATTTGCATGTGGTTGCGTTTTGATCCTTTTGACTAATTAGTCCAAATAATTACTATCGCAATCCAGTTCAATCCATCAGGTGTGTGACCCATATGTTTATACTTTGTCGGTAGTAACAGTTACAAAGATAGAGCCGTGTCTAGCAACACATCTATGCTACCCAACTAATAGAAATAGTCAGTGATCCGAAAAACCATGTGCCCAATGTTACCGTGTTGTATATATCCCCTTTTCTCCATATCAGGATTGGACACGAGACATAATTTTCATACTCGTATATCCAATCCGTAGTTTCTCGATCTGGGAATAGGCTTATCCATGCAGATAACATCAATACCCCGTGTTGATTTATTTGAGTATGGCCTGACATTCCATAAGCACTACCCCTCGAGTGGTCGTGGATACTTACTCCCATTATGTCATAGGGACAATTTCTCTCTACATCACTATCATCTCCCAGATTGCTTCGTATCATGCCCGACTAGTATCTTTATAGTTACCCAGTTACGGCGTAACATTTGATAATATCAAAACATGATATTTCACAACAAGAGTATCTACTTAATTAAAGTCTAAGGATTACAACACCATTGTCACTAATAGAAGCACTTGCGACATTAACATCATTTATATTATTGGATAGAACTTTAATGTTCACAAATCCTCCCCCTAAAATCCAAAATTTACCAAGTTATGGCGGCCAAGGGGTTTGTAGAGCTATAGAGTGCTACTTATACTTTTAAGGGTCACTACTGTATAGGGGTGTCGACACTTAAGGCTATTTAGCTATGAATTGTGAGAGGGGATTGACGTATGGGCTCCATGAATGCTCGGGTGAAATAAGGTTCGATAGACCCTAGAAGGAACCATTTATAATTACTTCGTGATCCCTCTATCTAGATCGATCCGCTGGTGGATCTGGACATGCCTCTGCTAAAATTAACTGTTAATTGAAGTTGAAAGAAAGTTGACTACCCTATTGATGTTGTTTGTGGCTCTGGATTTGCCCGAATTGAATGAAATGAGATGAAAAAGATTGGCTACTCTAGACTTAATATCGTTATAGGTTCTAAATAACTTGTTTATTGTTGATATTTTACTTTTTTAAGAATATCTTGACTACTCGTAGTTTATAAAGTTTAAAGTTGAGAGTTCTCGGTAAACGATTAATTATAATTGTTACAAATTGTTCTCAACTCTAATACTTATGATTCTTTCAAATATCTTGATTTATTAAAGCTTATGCTTATGTGCGACTCAATGATTTACATGTCGTAGTGTGTATTTACTCAGTTTTTATTGATAATTTTCTTCAAAAATGCGTCCGCCTTTGCCATTTTAAAACTGCAGGTCGCCAATCAAGGTGGGGGGATGGGAACACGGATCGAAACCAAGACGCTTAGCTTAAGTTAGATCACATAATTTTTTTTAACATATTGATCTTGTAAACTTGTATTCTCAAAGATTCTTTTATTTATTAGATAAATTGTAATATTCGTAAACATATTTCTACTTTCGGTTATCTATTATCTCTTTAACACTGAACCAAGATCCCGGATTGTTTCATTAACTGTGTAAGCCTGAATAGTCATGAATCTTGAATCAGAAAGACTGAATTACCGATTCAATAATCATAGGTTCACCGAGAGCCTAGGTATAGTACTTATCTCAAATACAAAATAATAATAATTTTATTAATAATAATAAATTTCATAAGATAAAAGGAAAAGAGGTTCCAACGATTAATGATGTAAGTAATGCTTGATCCATCCTCTATGTTAACTCCTTAGTTGGAGTTATATTTCATATGGAATATACTGTTGTTTGTGTGTCTTTCGTTGCAATCAGATGAAATGTAGGCCAAGATGTGAGAAAATGAGCTTGAATGAGTTTTTGAGAGTAAAGGTGAAGTCTTGGCATTTCTTCCGTTGGTTTTAGGTGTGATTTGATATATTTTATCACATTTGATCTTTTCAAGTGTGTAAGTGTTGTGATTTACAGGAATAAGACACGCGCGGAGCATTTGGATAGAAGAAATGAACTTCAGAACAGTTTGGGAGCTCAAAAGGATGACTTGAAGGTGATTCAGGATGGGAAATGATGTTTCAATGTAAAATCAGCATTTTAATAGGATCTTGAGGTCTCACGAACTTGTGGAAAAAGAAACACCTTTGCAGCTTACCACAAACCACTGACAAATACCTGCAACCTCCACTGTACACTACCAAGCTCCTAACCAACCAATTCCCCAAAGTACAATTTTTACCTACATTACCTGACTTAGCATACATCACTTAAAAACACCATCACCGCCTCCCCGTTCTTAAACCAATTTACACAAACTTCTACTAGCCTAACAACCTTCCCATTACACCACCAGAAACCACCACTTATCTGCTGACAACCCCTTGAACAACAGACCCAATTCAGCTCATTACACTAACAGCCACAACGAATCATCACCATGGCTTCCTCTTTGAACCACCATGAACTCCACTGCACAAACCAAAACATCCTCCTTCACCCTGAAACCAACTACCTGAACACCACAATTAACTACTACTACCCACTTTCGTAATCTGCTATCTCCAAATCCATCTCTACTCTACCTCCTTCCCAACATTACACATGCAGCAAAATCACATCAAACTTCATTGCAAACACCAAATTTACCTCCCAACACCACCAGAGCCTTAGCCAACCTCCTACACCTATTGCAGTACCATCAACTATCCAACTGGTATACCATCAAACCTCGACTGAAACCAGCACCTGGGTAACTTTTACTCCAAATCCATTACATCAAACCACCAAAGCTCCTCCATTATACAACTTACAGCCCTTAACCTCCTCAAAACCCCGACCAAATCACCCTTCGGCAGCCGCTGCAAGAGCACCATTCACTCCATAACCAGGACCATGATTCACTCATTTTAGACCCAAGAAATCAAGAAAAAACCCCGATTGAACTAATGTATAACCACCTTCACCTATTGGTCCTGCAACTCAGCAGTTTTCTCCACCTTACACCACCGCTACTACCTTAATTGACCTTACCCTTAACCCAATCGGTCACCTGCAACACAACACCAAGCAGCCATTATAAATGAATGGTGAAGAAGACAAAGAAAATGGCGCAAGAGAAGCAGTGCATAAGAAGCAGATCAAGAGACGAACACATCAGATCGAAAATCAGAGAAGAAAACCCAATATCATAGAAAAGAAACAAAAACAGAAGGCTGAGAGTTAATCATTGGTCTCACAACGTCAGTACTAAAAGATAGAATCGATGGAAGATTGATTAAGATCCTGCAGGAATTAGCAGAGTTCGCACGATCTCAATTGGAGGTCGTACGACCTAGATCGAGCAGAAAAAAATCCAGACAATAAGAACTTGTCGATATTTTTGTGTAATATTCCAAAACTGGTTCTAGCACGTTAGAAAACCTATATACGGCTTTGAGAACATGATTTATCAGGGAGAGATTTGTTAGAGACCCACATGATTGTGCTTGGAGCTTGGAAAGCATCGTTGGAGCGTAGGAATTCATCTTTTGGATATCTATTCTCTATTTTCTATGTATTATTTGTTTATCAACTTGCAAATCTTTGTTATCATGTTAATAGCTTTGATTATATAAGTTTTAATTATTATCGGGATACTCTTTACGGTAGCTAGGGTTTTTCATGGATTGCACGTTTTAAGCATATGATTCATGTTTAGGCTTAATTGATGCGGTTTCCTCTTCTTATGAATGATTTATGTTCGTAATTCTATCTCTTTAGCGCTTGACGTCACGCTAGATTTGATCAAAATTGATGTTTATGTGCTAACTTTATGAATGTTAGTCGGTAAATTGAATATTTCACCTAGTTCTATCGTTATTTGGCAACTCGGTAGCGCTAATTAGGATCGTAGGGTATAACGTTGAACTTAACGCTCCTCTAGGATCATTATAAACTTGGTAACTCAGTTTAAATTGAATCTAGGCGTAGATCTCTTGTTTGTAACTAGACAAGTCGCAATTGCTCGATTGAAAAGAGAAACGTATAAGTGATTCGTAAATCAAAAAAAGCGTCCATAGTAAACCTAGTGATCCAAGAGAGGAATCTTGGTATTTGTCTCCATATCGTCTCACAACCATCTTTCATGTTGATTTAATCGTGAAATTAGTAGCGTAGCAGTTTTTCAAATTCTTAGTTAAGCAAAACATTGGAATTTGCCCACACAAGGCTGTTAATTATAACTAATTTATGACAAGTCCCTTGGGATTCGACAACCATATTTTATGATAGTATTACTACACACGACAACTATGCACTTCTGGTTGAGAGAGTGAGGGCTTGATGACTTTCCGTTCAACAAATTCAGATTTCATAATCCCGGAAAAGATAAATAAACGTGTTTTGTGTGTAAATACGTGTTTTACGATCGAGTCTACAATTTGATTTTTGACTCATCTTGTTACATTGTCGTGTCGTGAGTCGTGTTGAGTCGTTTATTTCTTTTCGGCTCGTAACCATGTGAATGCAGTAGATGAGACTTTGCTAAGGACACGCAAATGGAAAGTGGACATATTTGATAACTCTTTAGTTGGAGTTAGATTTCATATGGATTATACAGCTGCTTGTGTGCGTTTTGGAGAAATTAGATGAAATTTTGGCCAACATGTGAGAAAATGAGCTTGAATGAGATTTTAAGCGAAAGGTGAAGTCTGGGCCTTTCTTTCATTGATTTGATATATTTTATCACATTTGATCTTCTCGGGTGTGTTGGTGTTGTGATTTACAGGAATAAGACGTGCGGGGAGCATTTGGATGGAAGAAACGAATTTCGGAACAGTTTGGGAGCTCAAAATGATGCTTGAAAGGTGAATGAAGATGGAAAAGCATGTTTCAAAGTAAAATCAGGATTTTCAGAGGATTTTGAGTTCGAACGGCCTCATTTGAGGTCACGCGACCTGGTGGAAAAGAAAAAACCTTAGCAGTAGCAGCTTACCTGAAACCATTAAAATAAACCCGCAACCTTAGCAGTACACTACCAACCTCCTAATTAGCAATTCCCTAGAGAACTATTTTCCATACATTACATGACTTAGCCTACATCAATTACAACCACCATCACTGCCTCCTCCCTTCTTCAACCAATTTACACCAACTTCACCTAGCCTAACAACCTTCCCATTAGACCACACAAACCACTGCCTATCTTGTGACAACCCCTTCATCGAAAGACCCAATTCATCTCAGTACATTAACAGCCACCACCAATCATCACCATGGCTTCCTCCTTAAACTACCATTAACTCCAATGCCACATACCAGTTTTCCTTCACCCTGAAACCAACCACCTGAACACCATAATCAACTACTACCTTCCACCTTTGAAATTTTATATCTACACGTCCATCTATACTCTACATCCTTTTCACCATTACACCTCCAGCAACTCACCTAAAACTTCATTACTAATACCTAACTTACCTCCCAGCACCGCCAAAACCTTAATCAACCTCATACACCTGTTGCAGCAGCAACAAACCTCGAACTGCTACACCAGCAAACACCAAATGAAACAAGCACCTACTTACCTTCTACTTCAAATCCATTCCACCAAACCACCACGCTCCTCCATTCTGCAACTTAGAGCCTTAAACTCCTCAAAACACCGGCCAAATCAAACTGCTGATGCTGCTGAAGAGCACCATTCACTCCATAACTAGGACCTTGATTCACCACTGTTCAGACCCAAGACCGCAAGAACAAACCCCGATTGAACTAATGTATTACGGCCTTCACCTATCAGACCTTTAACTCTTATGTTTTCTCTAGCTTACACCACTAGTAATACCTTAATTAACCTTCCCCTTAATCTAACTGGTCACCTGCAACATACCAACACCAATCAGCCCCTGTAAATAACTAGACAAGAAGAAGACAATAACACAAGAGCAGCAGCGCAGAAGTAGTAGACCAAGAGACGAACCCATCAGATCCCAAAAAAGAGAAGGAAACCCAATAGAACAGAAAATAAACAAAAAAAAGCTGAGAATTTTTCAAAGGTCGCACGACCTCATTAATGAAAGACATAACGCATGGGAGATTAAATCAGTTCCTGGACGAATCAGATCCTCAATTGGCGGTCGTACAACCTGGACCGAGCAGAAAAAAATCCATAAATAATTAGAACTTGTCGGGGATTTTGTTAATATTCCAAACTGGTTATAGCACGTTAGGGTGTTGGAATTGTGCCCTATAGGCAATCAATTAATTGTGACAAATATGTGAATTTACGATTCATTGTGTTATCGATATGGAGATATGTTATCATGAATGAAGTCCTTAGAATATAAGTGTTATATTCTTATATATCCGTAGTCAATTATAATGATTAATGGAACAATCATCTACAGACTAGCATGGGGTTGGATTTATATGGAGATATCACGATCCAACTCATGGGTATGCATTAAGAGTAATGGCATACTGGATTCACTCACAACGAGAAGGATACATTAGATTATGTCAAAGTCACAATCGCTTCTCGTAGTGTTAATAATATTGTAATCCTTAGACTTGAAGTCGCTAGATACTCTAGTTGTGAAATATCATGCTTTGATGTTATCCAACGTTGTGCCTTAACTGGGCAACTATAAAGATAGCTATCGGGTATAATAGGAAGCAAGCTTAGAGATCGTAGTGATGTAGAGAGGATCTTTTCCTCCCACATAATGTGAGAAAATATCCATGGCCACTCGAGGGATGGTGCTTATTGAATGTCTGGCCAGACTCAGATAAATCAATATGGAGATATTGATTTTATCTGTTTGCATAAGCATATTCCCAGGATCGAAAAACTATGGATTGGATATACGAGTGTGACTGTTATGTCTCGTGTCCAATCCGAATATGGATACAAAGGGATAATACAATATGAGATATTGGGCACAAAGGTTTTTCGGGATCACTGACTATTTCTATTAGTTGGGTTGCATGGATGTGTTGCTAGACACCGCTCCATGTTAGTAATGAGTTACTACCAACTAAGTAGAAACCTATGGGGTCACACGTCAAAAGAGTTGAAATAGATTTGGGATTAATTAATATGATTAATTGAATAGAAGGATCTCTTTGCAACACCTTGGAAACTTAGTATGACTAATTTCCAAGGAAGGGACTAATCCAAGTTCATGTAAAATTAGGAGGGGCTTTTTATGTAAACTAACAAAGTGTAGTTGGTCTATATAAAGGAGGCTCTAGCTTCCTTCCAACTTAATTTTCACTCTCATAACATAAGTGAGTAGGAGAGAAAGAAAGAGAGCAAGAGAGAAGCCAAAGGAGGCTGAAGCCCCCTTTAGCTGTCCCCTACCCGTGGGCCACAAGAGAGGAGGCCGATCCTCTCTTGTTCTTCGTTGCATGATTCGTTCTTCCCTTTTCCTCCGGTCAAAGCTATCACTAGGAGAAGGAAAAATCTAGATATCACCTCTAGACGTGGATCAACCGTAGAGACGAGGACAATATTCTTTGTGTGATCTCCCGAACCAAAAAGGTACACATGTTCTATGTCCTTCATCATGTTATGAATGTCTCTTCCTGTGATCCTTGGTGGGCTTTGAGTAGGAATTAATTTTTTTTTGTGCTGCGTTACCTACGTCAAATTCCAACCGTGGTATCAGAGCAACAGGTCTTAGTGCATAACATGATTTTATGTGTTACAATTTCAGTTGTAAACCGTTTTAGTTCATATCACGCGAAACTGAAATTAATTGGCATAGTAGATGCAATAAACAAGATCTAATTTAACATTGGATGTGTAAATTAGTGAGTTTGATTACATAGGATGTGAGGGTTTTTTGGATCAAGAACTAGGGTTTGGGCACATGCTTCGAAAAGGGGTTTTTTAAGTATTGAAACAATTAAACTTGGGCATTAAGGCAAAGGGTGTTTTGGAAACAACCCAACAAGGAAGAAATTATTTTTGGAAATAATTCCATGAGGAGGTGTGGCCCTAAAGGGGACCGCCCACCACTCATTGCCGCCCAAGTAACGCACCAAGGGGGTCGGTGCTCCCTAGCGCACGGCCTAACCGTGTGGGCTAGGGGCCGGTCGGCCCAGGCCTAGTGCGGCGGTTCCTTGGTTGATTTTGGCCATTCTTTTGATAAATATCTTGGACCGTTTTGACCCTAGAATGCCCGAAACAACTAATAATTGAACAAGTGCGTTAAAATTTGTTTTAACTGTAATTATGTGCTTTTTTGCATGGTGGATGGATATGGCCTAGGTTGTGGATGTTTTATGTTTTGTGGTTTGGTTTACGGCCTGCGAGCCGATCATATTGATGTAATAATTAATTAGGTTTTACGACCTGCGAGTCGTTTTTCTCCTCAAAATGCGAGTATTTATTTATTTATTTATTTATTCTAGATTTTAGGCTAGAATTAGAAATATGTAGATGTTAGTCAAGAGCATGGAGAAGAAGACCGGAGAACCAAAGAAGCCAAAAGACGACGAGGACTCCCAACCCTAGGCGCGCAGCTATCATGGAGCACATGGAGATGAGCTTGTCACTTTAGGTCACATAGATATTATCATTGGTTTGCTAATATCTTAGTCTAGGGGCCATATCCATGCCACGTTAATTTTTCTTTTGTGGATGTTTATTGTTTATGTATTGTTATTTATTTTTTTGTGTATGGCGATACTAGCAAAACGTTAACAAGATAATAATAAACAAAGATGGTCTTTTACTGTAGATAGCCCTATCCAAATAAGTAGATCATGTTGATGTGATCAACCAAACAAATTAAATCCCTCAAATAGAATATTGTGTTTTGCCTTCTCTTGCCTAAACACCCTTCATGATCAGGGTCTATTAAAATTCGGGCTTTCCAAAGAAAGCCAATTTTAATTAACCATGATGGGTTGCGGAAAACACAAGCAAGTAATGTGTGTATGTTAAAGAAAGTGGTTGACGCAACTAGGCAAAGTCAATTGGATTGATGAGCCTAGAGGCATGACAATTAGGAGTTATCTAAAGGATAAAGAATAAGAAATTTTTCACCTAATTGGACCAAGAGTTGCATGGTATGCAATTGGAAGGGATTCCCACCTAAATAATCAATTCTTGGGTGACTTGCCAAAGCAAGCACAAGAAAAAGTGAGATATGGATCTTGGACCCACTAGAGAATATTATGATATTTTCCGCATTAATATGGAGGGTTATTAATCCGAAAAAAATAGTGGGAGCTATATTTAAAAATTTAAGTCATTGATTAAATATAGTTAAAACGTCACAATGCTTTGCGTAAATCTTATTGTATTGAATATCCATGGCATTAAACAAACAAAACACGACTTTATGTCCATAAGATGGACAAGCTGTCTGGAATCTATTTTATAGGTTGGTATAAAATTAAGAATTGTTCTCAAATAAAAGAGAAATTGTTGTACATCGTAGAACATAAAGTTCTCTTCCCACCAACTACCAAAACACATTAAAACCTAATGGAAAGGAACATCAAAGAATGGTTCTAGGATGTGACTTTCCTCATGATAGGAGCCATGAACTCTGAGCTTTGAAAGCAAGATGAGAACATGGAGGCATATGATACGATCATACATTGAAAGAATCTCTTTGAAAGAGCGAGCTAGACATGAAAGGTTTGAGTGTTGCTCCACTTTGCGTTATGCAACTAAGCTAATTCAATATGATTGAAACATTAGTGAATGGGTGTTATGTATGTAGTAGATAAAGAATAAATTGTTATTCACCCAGGGTGGACCAAGAATTGCACTGGATGCAATTATAGTTCTGTTTTAAAGATTGATTTACTCAAAATGATTGAAAATCGCTATACAAAGCACTCATAAAAGGGCTAAAGGAAAAACATGTTAATGGTTAACAACATGGTTAAGGGAAAAACTGTTTGCGCCGACCCCATGGGCATAAAGCAAGTTTTTTGCTAAAATCACATTGCCTTAAAATCCCATAGGTGGTGTAGAAGAAGAGAAACTGTCCAAATTACCAGGAAGAAAATAATAAAGGAATTATGAATTAGAAATTATATATTTTTGTTATAAAAGTCAATATGTCTATCTCATCATCATGAGTATATGATACTAGATGAGGATCTCATATTTAAAGAAATATGGAGGATCTCAAGAGATGTAGACAATTGGATAAGGAAGAAATAAGCCTACATGTGGTGCATGAAGCAAGGGGTTGCTGAATTAGCCGTAGGGAATTATTTATACCTTTTTGGAAATATCCGTGAATTAGAAAAATATGATTATGTCACTACTTGGAGTAGGAACATTATCACAGTTTCTTGTTTTGACAAGAAAAATCTTTTATTAAAATAATGGACAAATGTTGTTCCATCTATTTTGATAAAAAAAGCATTATTGTAATGCACTTTTGTCTAAATGGATTGTATATCCTTGGTCATAGTAATTTCATCTATAACATTAATACCAAGATGTTTGCATATAATCATATTAACCTCACTTATCTTTTGCATTGTTGTTTAGGCCACATAAATGAGAAATACATATCTAGGATCCATATGGATGGATTTCAGGACTCATTTGATTTTGAATCATATGAGACATGTAAAACTTGTTTAATAGGCAAAGATATGATATTTTGGAATCATACATATTTATGTACATAGACCGCTAGACACAAATGCTAAAGGTGGTTTTCAGTACTTCATCATATTTACTGATGGGATAAGAGAAATATGGATTTGTATATCTTATGAAGAAACAAATCAGAATCCTTTGAAGAGATCAAGGAATTCAAGAATGAAGTAGAAAGCCAGCTTGGCAAAAGTATCATGGCTTCACGATTGGATCGTGGATGAGAATACTTAAGCCAATAGTTTGAACATCTAAGGGAGTATGGGATGCGATCCCAACCCACTCTACCTAGAACACCATTATGGAATGGCGTGTCTAAAGGAATGTGTCAAACAAAGCTTCCAGTTTACTTTTAAGGGCCATGTTCTAATTACTGCAAATTTCGCCCTTAACCTTGTTCCATCCAAATAAATTATGAAAAACACCATATGAGATATGGACTAGGAAGTGTCCTAGTAGGTCGTTCATAAAGATTTTGGGTTATGACGTTTATGTAAAGAGTTTACAGATAAACTTGGACCCAAGTCGGATAAATGTTTGTGGGGTATCCTAAAAGGGATATTAATTCTATAATCTAATCGAGAAAAACTTGGTTGTTGCTCGAACCACGGTGTTTCCAGATAGAGATCGTCTCTAAAAGAAATAGTGGGAGGACGGTAGAACTTGAAGGAGTTTAAGAACCACAACAGAACATTGATCCTTTTTATGGAACATGAGCAGGATCACAAGGTGTCCTGGAGCAACCTACTTAGAAAAAAAAAGAAACTTGTAGGTTATGTAGGATATGCCAAGGGACTAGAGAAATAAGGATTTCTCATAGGCCGTGATATATTACTCATCGAGATGAGCCTACAACCTATGAGATGGCCACGTGTGGGCCATACTCTTAGAAATGGCATGGAGCCATGAGATGGGATATGGAATCCATGTATTCCAACAAAGTATGGACTTTGGTGGAACCACCGGAAAGGGTAGAACCCATAAGGTGCAAGTGGATTATGAGGAAACCAACATGGATGGTAATATGATTAATTTTAAGGGACAACTGGTTTATATTTTTAGGAATGATTTATGTTCGTAGTTCTATCTATTTAGCGCTTGACGTCAGATTACAATTGATGTTAAATGATATTTATGTGGTAATTTTATGAACGTTAGCCTGTAAGTTGAATCGTTCACCTAGTTCTATCGTTAATTTGGTAACTCGGTTGCGTTAACTAGGATAGTAGAGTAGAATGTTGAACTTAATGCTTGTCTAAGATCATTAGAAACTTGGTAACTCGTTTTAAATTGAATCCACAAGTACATCACTTGTTTGATAACTCGACAGGTCACAATTGCTCGATTGACAAGAGAAACGTTTCAGTGTTTCGTATATCAATGCAAGCGTCCATAGTAGCCGTAGTGATACAAAAGAGGAATACCGGTATTTGTCTCATATCATATCTTAACCATCTTTCACGTTGATTTAGTTGAGAAATTAGTAGTTTAGCAGTTGTTTAAATTCGTAGCAAGCAAAATCCACTAATATATTTTCCCACACAAGGTTGTTAATTGTAATTAATTTATGATCAGTCCATTGGGATTCGACAACCCTATCTTATCATATTAGTTCAGCACAAGAAAACTGTGCACTTGCCGTTGAGACATGTCACTCTGCCTTTCTCCTTAGCCGATGAACCTTCTTCTACGTCTAAACGCGGTGCCCTGTGTTATGACGCAGCATGCGTTTGGGAGCGAACTCCTTTGTTGATATACCAACTCCTTAGCCATTTTCTCTCGTCCTCTGGTGCGTTCGAACGTGAGACTCTATGTCTGGACGCGACCTCTACTTTTGAACTCAGATCATCCTTCACAATTTGTTTAGATGCTTCCCTTGGCCCATTTCCTTCATTTTTCCTGAGCCTTGTCCATTACTTTTCCAAACCTGCTCCAGTACAACTATACCCAAGATTATATCATAAAGATAGCATGAATTTACTCAAATTTAACCAATAAAGCTTAGCGTTCCAATCCCACAAAACCAAGGTAAAGTTGGCTAAATTGAGGGAAAAAACCATCGAACATGGTAGTAACTCTCACGAAATTCTGCCCAAGTTATCAAATACCCCTTCATTAATCTTTTTTTCGTCCCGAGAAAACTCCTTGCATACTGTACCATTGCATACTTTTTCTGTTGCATACTGACAAGATTCAGAGTATCAAACTAGACCATTGAAGGATACTACTAACTCACTGACTCCACTATACTAATGATTCAACTATCCAACTGACTCGATAGACCGATTGACTCAAGAATATGACAAATAATACAACATCTTTTTTTTTTTTGCGAGATTGGGAAATCTTCAAAACTTAAAGTGGCCTATCATTAAGTTCCCACTCATTCCTTCAGAATTTCTATAACCTCAAACAATCGGCAATCATGGCCTTATTTAAAAATTGGCACGAGCACTGAAACAAAATACTAATACTTTCGCTTACAATTTGGATATTGTTTGCTCGAATGGTTGAAGTTTCTCCTGTATCGATGAGGTTATCTTTAGGATCCTGATCTATCACAATATCACCCAGGTTTGATACAACGTTCTCAAATTCTAATGGTATTGATGGAGCTCCAAACCAAACAAACATAATGTTTTGCGTGTATGTTTTAATTACATTTTAGATAATTGATCGAAATGAGATTTCATTAACCTGGGAAGTCATTTACAATAGGGTCATCAAATATTTTTAAGTCATGCCTCTTTAAGCCAGCATCATTAGTTTTCTTAGAAATTGGCACCTCATATTTTTTTTGATGGGAAGCACAAATGTTCTCGACATGCGGATTCAATGACGTTTTGATTCCTGTTGCATATAATTTTCATTAATAAATTCAAGCATCGAGAATCTTGCTTCAAAATTTAATCTTTACGAGTCAAATAAAAAGCACGTCCATTTATTTAAAAGTTTTATTTTCTTTTTTTTATAATATGTGTTAAACATATTTTTTTGACAGAAAAATATACCTTAGAGTTCTCCAAATTTGTTAGCCAACCATTTGCGTATATCATGTTTTTAATAAACCATGGTCTAGTGCTGGAATGGTGTTATCATAATTAGCTACTGCAAATTTGAATCGCTACCTTCTTCATTTGTGTCTCATATAATCTCCATGAGACTAGCTTGGGCAACTCACAATTCATTCTCAGGTAAAGACAAAATCTGCTCTTCTATACTCTTTGCAGTTGCCAACGCTAATTGTTCTTCCTCAACACGCTTTATGTTCCGCATCATCTTCCTTCTTTGGTTATCTTCAAAAGCTCGCTCCTCTGCTTTCTTTTGAGATTCAATGACTCTGGCGACATCAAAATTGTCTGAATCTTCATTTACTTCATTTGGCGACGTTTCACTTTGTGTTTCTTAACTATTTGTTTAGAAGAAAGCAATAAATTTGGTTTGTCTTTTTATATTGAATGAATCAAGTTAACTTTTACCTTCTTCTTGATCCAATTTTGACAACATTGTCATGAGGGATGAAATCTGTAATATCAATTTATTTTGACTTACGATTAGCGAGTGCATCCTTCTTTGAACTTCTGGCATACAATTTAGCTTTGCATCTACTTTTGGGAAGTGTCACTTGATCAGATCGATGAGTAACATTTCGTGCTATCACCAAGTTTGTTGTTTTTCGCCGTTTGCTCTTCTGAAGAGCATCTTTATTAGCACCTTTAGTAATGCCATCATCATTGGTCATTTCCTTATGACAGAAGCTTTACTAGGTTGAATTTCACCAGATTTTAATGCCTATTAAGTTGAACATTCCAAAAAATGACCCAGCTGGATGACACTTTTCCAACACGTTGTCCTGCAGGTTGGATGAATAGTAGAAGTGTGATATTCTCAAAATCACATTCGCTAGTTAGTAACCTCTTGCAGCAATCTTTCTTTTTGGAGCCTCGCCAAAATGAGGGTGCGACTACATCATATCCAAGTTGCCCGCATACACGAACGGGATAATAATCAACTATTATGAGCTCATAACACTTAGTTTTGTCAGCATAATCCGAAAGTGCTGGCAAAGATCCTCGAGCATACCAACTTATGAATTCATGGTAACACGTTGGCCATTTGTAATATCATCTTGAGTGATGATTTTATCTGCGACAGGGTACATTCCATGCGACTGAAAAATATCAACCAGAGGTTTTACACAAGGTCTAAACAAAAACTCTTTTTTGTCATCGCATATCATGATCCAAACACACTACCTTTTGCTTGTTTTGTACCAGCGTCGTGCTCTAGCACAGAGATATGTTCTTTGATCTCTTGGAAATTCTATAGTTGCACCCTCGTTGGAGCAGGTGCATACTTATGCCATCTCTCAAAAACCCACATTGTCAAGAAAGCTATGTTAACATAATTCAACACATCAAGTCTTCCTCGCGACTGTTCAGACGCGATAATTAACTGATCCAATATGTGATATAATGTAGCCAAAACTGAAGGACCCAAAGCAATTTCCTGTTCGAGAGTTAAACGAACTGCGATGGCAAGGACATGGCAGAATACCCCATCATGAGGATTTCCATCGATGAAATAGCGAGAAAAACAGGTGCACAAGAACTCCCACAAAGTGAATCCATATCCTTTCCCGGTATAAGGATCAGCCTTAGGATCTTTCTTCTTGACTTCATATGCTAGTTTTGATGAGGCATAATAACGAAAGAAAGATATGATCCATTTGGACCATACATGTTTTGGAAGATGATTCTATCCTTTGAAAGTCTTTCTCAAGGTTGACTCCATGCAACATAGGCAAGAATCCTTTCTCATTTCATGCATGTTGAACCGTTTCAACACCTTTGAAGGATAGTAATGTAGGTAAATACATGATCAATACTCTAGAGGGGGGGGGGGGGTGGTTGAATAGAGTATGGAAACTTTTGCTAAAAGAGTGGTTTCAGAGATGTTTGTCAAAAGAAGTAAGAATTTCAAGGCCTTGAAAAGAGTTTCAATTCATTGGAATCAAAACAGAAAGTAAAGAGAAATATGATAGTTTTCAAGGCCTTGAAATGAGTTTCAAGCCCTTGAATTGAAACCTGTTTGAGCAGCGTATAAGCTAAGTAAAAAGCAGTAAAGTATAAGCAAGAGACACAGTGATTTATGGAGTTTAGTCCACTTGGACCTACGTCTCTAACTCATGGACCTAATCCCTGAATGATTTTAAACTCAATTCTTATTAATCAAAAGCTATACCCTACATCTGAAGCACAGAGAGATGCCTTACTCTGTTACAACTTGTGGTTATCACTAACCTACCTAGTACCTACTCTAGCTTACTTATCCATTAAAGGATTATCTATTGTTAACCTTGAACAATCCACGAGAATAAGAACTAGAAGTATTATGTAAATGATATACGAAAATGATCTGAAGAAAAGAACACTTAGAACTAAGTATTCAGTGAGAATGCAGTGTTCTAAAGATGATTGGATTGTGTGATGTAGATCTGCTTCTTGGTTCCTTGTCAATCCTCTGTAGTGTATGAATGTCTCTGTATTTTTCTCTCTGTTGTGTTATGGTATTCCTCAGCAATTCCCTCTTTTGAGAAGCCTGTTCGAATTGAAGATCTCCAGGGTCTTCTTACCAAACTTTCCTAAAAAGTAGCTTCAAATCTTGACTCTTCTAACAGCTCTTCCAACGGCTAGTTGCTCAGTATCTTCAAAGATACTGTCTTTGATCTTGTTTTAGAAGGTGTTAGAATGGTCCAGGTCAGATTAAGCCAACGCAAAATCAAATCCTCAGCTCAGTTTCCTTTTGTGCAACATACAGTTTAGGAATAAATTCCTGCAAAGCAGGTAACTGTATATCCCTGCAAAACTGTGTCAAACAGATAGATTAATCACAGTTTGGAGTATTATTATTATTATTTTTATTATCAAACAACATATAATCAGTCATAGGAGATCGGGAGTTAGAGTAGAATCAAAATCTCCCACTAAGTTCATGCCTTATTCTGTGGTGCTTGATTCAAACCCTTGAAAGTAGTTTCATGGCCTTAAAACAAACAAGCTATTTCAAGCCTTTGTAACATGCTGAAGTTACAATCTTCCCCTTTATGAAAGACAAAACCAAAATCTTTTTAGGGACTGATTCTCTGCAAAATATATTCATTAAAACATAGCAGAATCCGTGATAGTAAACTGTAACACAAGATATCCAATCAATCCAACTTATTAGCAGCAAAAACAGTAGAAATGTCTAGCAACCCTAGTGATCTAAACCAGATCTCTAATCCTGATAAATAGTACTAAAAGTAAAAAAATAAATACCTAAATTTCTCCCCCTTTTTGACTTTCATAAAAAAAGAATGAGAAAATGTTGGATCAGGATTTGGAAAAATGAGTAAATTTTTTTTGAAATGATATAAATTTCAAGACTTTGATGAGGATATCAAGGCCTTGAAAAGAAAAAGAAAAAGAACAAAATAAGGAAAGAAAGAAGAGGCAAGAGTTAGGGGGTTGGGTCTCCGTATCCCTTTGGCTCAGCATCCTCATCTCAACTGTCTTCTTCATCACCTTGTTCTTCTTCCTAAGCAGCCTTAGTAGCAGCACCTGAATCCATATCATCTTCAATTATGTCTGCATCAGTCAGTATCTCTGGAATGTTGGTTTTCCTCTTTTTCTTCTTGAGGTACTTGATCAACATCCCTGAGTCTGGACTGTCAGCATCCTCTTGTTCTTGATCATCATCCCCCTGTTCTTGAACTATCTTTTTCCCTACGTCCACCACCCCTGTATCCTCATCCTGAGTTGTATGCCCACTGAAAAAAATCTCTGCTTGAACCTTCTGCATCATTCTTTGAACCTTCTGCAGCCTGAGACACTTCTTCTTCCACATGAAGTACATTGATGCTCTTGAAAATTCTTTCAACCATATACTTTATTTGCTTGAACTCAGTGCCAAACTCATGCTTATTTTCCTTCACCTCATCCATATCCTTCTCAAGAATTTCAATTCATTCAACCACCGTGGAAATGTCTTGAGGTTGTGAGGGTAGGCTTGAAGGTGGGGTCAAGGCCTTGGGTTTGGGAAACTTCTTGGATTTTCACTAATTCTCAGACATATCAGAGTATAACTTCCATATCCCATTACTGGTATTCACAACACCAATTCTCTCAAATGCATTCTCATCGAGCATCCCAAAACCAATGGTAATGGTTTCTTCTCTGTCACTAGTGAGTTCAAGGTGTTGAAAGAAAGTAAAAATCAAATTAGCATAAGGCAAAGGATGCTTTCTTCCTTGGTATGGGAGTAGATCATGTGTTCCATCACAATTGTAGGAAGATAAATCTCATATCCATGCATGATCAAATACATTTAATACAATACCCTATCAGTGATCAGCTCTTTTGAATTCTCCATGAGCACTACGCACATCATCAGGATGGTAAACAAAACTTTGGCTTCAACAGTTAGAATAGAGTGTGTTAAATGTTTAGAGGAGGTAGAGATATTAGGTAGAAAGATTCTTCCCTAGCCAGTTTCAAAGCTTCAACCTTGTTGAGATAGTTTCCTGTGTTATATCTCTTGGGACAGCCTAAAACATTGGCAAAATCTGAGTGATCTAATTCCATTGAAACACCAGCAAATTTAGATTGAATCACCAAGTTAACAGTTTTGAGTTGCTTCATGTTAAGATAGAAAATCCTAGTAAGCCTAGGGTAGGAAACTTCAGGAGGGTTTAAAACTTTCCAAAGAGAGCTTTTCTTGAGCCTCTTAACACACTCCAGATTCATGGTTTTCAACATGTTAACACTAACCATGCTACAATAGGCTAGCGGTCTAGAAACAAAACCGTTTAACAATTTCCTCAAGCACTTTGAGAAATAAACCACTTGGTGGAAATAACAAATTTCTTACCAGGGGACTGAGGCTTTTCTGAATAGATCTTCAGTTCTTTGCGAGTTCTTTTCTCTTGTTCTCCCTCTTCAACCTTTTCTTTACCTTTTTCCGATATTGTAGGCTTCTTCTTCTTCAACTTCTTTGGACTGTCAATATGTTCCTCTTGCTGTTTCTCAGGAGAAGATTGATCTGTCTTCTTCTTCTTCTTGCTAGAACTTGGTATCAGATCTTTCTTACTTTTCTTCTTTGGAGGAGAAGGAGCCCTTTCTTCAGTTGGAGTTCTGGAACTAGAGTCACCATTGATGGTTTGAACTACATCATTAGCAGTCTTCCTCTTATTTTCTGAAACCACGTTTAAACCTCCAACCACCTTGATTCTTCAAGATTCTCTTCTTGTGCTCATTAGGGTTTAAGGGTGAAGAAGAGATAGGCAGGACTGATATCGAGAAAATCGAGAGAGAAAACGAAAGATACTAGAGAGTTTTAGTTAGATAAGGAAACATAAATATTTCCAAATCTCTTTAAGATCTTTGCAGTTTGAATGAAATTCATTTTTTTTTTGTTTGTGTGACGTCGGAAAGGAAAAAAAATAATACCGATTTATACGAAAATAATTTTTTACAAGTAAAGGCAATATTAAGCAATTATCTACTGAGATAGCACCCAATATAGAAAGATCCAATTTTTGACTAAATAGCATAAAAACTTATTTTCAAGGGGTTGGAAAGAATTTCAATGCCTTGAAAAGCTATATTGCTGAATCAAGTAAATCAAGGCTTTGAAATGATTTTGAGGGCTTTGAAAATCATTTCAGAACTTTGAAACACATAATACTTTACCTAAAACTTACCTCATACTCCCCCCTAAACCAATGCTTCCTTATTAAGCATACCCAACTCTTGTATGAGGGCTGTAAATATTTCTCCTGGCAATGGTTTAGTGAAGATATATGCCAGTCGCATGTTAGTAGAAACATATTCAAGAATAACACCACCTTTCTCAGCATGATATCTAATGAAATGTTGTCTAACTTCTATGTGCTTGGTTCAGGAATGCAAAACTTGATTATTTGTAATTGAAATGGCACTGGTATTGTCACATTTGACAGGTATTTTTTTTTTAAATTAAATCCAAGATCCCTCATTTGCTGAGCAATCCACATAACTTGTGAGAAGCAAGATCCAATTGATATATATTAAGCTTCAGATGTTGATAATGCCACAACGTTCTGTTTCTTTGAATGCCATCTGATAAGGGATTAACCAAGGAATTGGAACCCTTAAGTGCTCTTTTTGTCAAATTGATACCCTGCAAAGTCAGCATCTAAATATCCACAAAGAGATAAGTTATACTGTTTTGGATACCAAAGCCCTAAGTCTTTGGTACCATTGAGATATAAGAAGATTCTTTTAAAAACATTTAAATGTGACTCTTTAGGATCATATTGAAATCTTGCACACATACAAAACAAGAACTCAATGTCTGGTCTACTAGCAGGGAGATATATCAAAGATCCAATCATACCTCTATACTCTTTCTGATTTACACTCTTACCAGCTTGATCCTTATCTAAGGATAGTGTAGAACTCATAGGAGTCTTTGAAACTTTGTACTGAGACATATTGTACTTTTTGATCAAGTCCTTAGTATACTTGTTTTGATGCAGAAAGATTCCTTTCTTCATCTTTTGTACATGCATTCCAAGGAAGAAGTTCACTTATCGCATTAAGCTCATCTCAAATTTCCTGCTTATAAGAATTGAGAAATCCTTTCAAAGAGAATCATTAGTTGTTCGAAACACAAAATCATCAACATAGATTTGAACTACTAAAATGTCTTTCTCATGAGTCTTTATGAAAAAGGTTTTATCAATCAATCCTCTCTTGAAACATTTTTTCAAGTAGAAACTTTGACAATCTTTCATACCAATCCCTTGGAGCTTGTTTTAAACCATAGAGTGCTTTGTCAAGTTTATAGACATGATTTTGAAACTCATCACCATAAATTCAGGAGGTTGAGCAACATAAACTTCTTCTTGCAAATAACCATTTAGGAATGCACACTTGACATCCAATTGAAAAAGTTTAATGTTCTTGTAAGATGAAAATGCAAGTAAAGTTCTAATTGCTTCTAACCTTGCAACAGGAGCAAAAAGTCTCCTCATAATCAATACCTTCTTCTTGATTGTAGCCTTGAGCTACTAGTCTGGCTTTGTTTCTGATTACCTTGCCATTTTCATCTAACTTGTTTCTGAACACCCACCTTGTGCCTAAAGAGATTGATCATTTGGTGGAGGAACTAGAATCAAAACATTGTTTCTCTCAAATTCACTGAATTCACTTTGCATTGCAATGATCCAGTCTGCTTCTTGTAATGCTTCTTTCACATTTTTGGGTTCTACAAGAGAAACAAAAGCATTAAAAGCACACAAGTTTTTCAGTTGAGATCTTGTCTTTGTACAAGTGGATGGATCAGATATAATGTTGTAAACTAGATGAGATGATAGATATTTGAATATCTTTCTAGGATTCCATGGCTCATGTTCTCCAGGTTACTTTTCAATCATTTGAGATCTTGAGGAAGTGGCTTGATCACTTTAATCATTTTGTTGCTCTTTTTCAAGTATTTGAGAACCATTTTCAAGGCCTTGAAAATTCTTCCTGTTATCCTATAAGCTCTTAAAACCAAGTGAAGTCTCTGCTTCATCTTCAGACTCATGCTTGTTCAATTGAAGTTTGCAAAACTTTCACTCGAAGAACCATCATAGCTTTCATAAAAAATTACATGAATACTTTCTTCAACAAGCGTAGTTCTTTTATTGTAAATTATATAAGTTTTGCTAGTCAGAGAGTATCCAAGAAAGATACCTTCATCACTTCTTGTATCAAACTTACCAATATTTTCCATACCATTGTTGTGAAAAAAACAAGTGCAGCCAAAAAGTTTGAAATATGAAATATTTGGCTTTCTTCTTTTGAAAAGCTCATATGGAGTCTTCTTGAAAATTGGCCTAATCAGGAACCTGAGTATGTAGTTGGCTGTTTTCACATCTTCTGTCCAGAATGACTTTGGTAACTTTTTCTCTAGAAGCATTGTCCTTGACACTTCTTCAAGAGTCATGTTCTTTCAACAACACCATTTTGTGGAGGAGTTCTTGGAGCAGAAAAGTTGTGTGAGATACCATACTTAGAACATAATAAATCAAAATCATGCTGATCAATTTATATACCATGATCACTTATGATTGAAGCAATTGGTATATTTTTCCAAGTTTGAAACTCCTTACAGAACTTTGAAAATTCAGTTAGAGCTTCAGATTTATCTCTAAGAAACATAACCCAAGTAAATCTTCAATAATCATCAACAATAACTAACATATACTTCTTACCCTTTGGAGTTGGAGTCCTCATAGGACCACAAAGATCCATGTGAAGTTGTTCAATGGGTCTAGTCTTACTTACAAATTTCTTTGGTTTGAATGAGCTCCTTGTCTACTTACATTGAGCACAGACTTTGAATACTTCATCATCTCTGAATTTGGTAGGAGGCAAAGCTCTTACAAGGTATTTAGAGATTAACTTTTTCAAGGTATGCAAGCTAATGTGTTGAAGCTTTATGTGCCAAAGTTTTGAATCCTCTTTCAAGGCCTTGAGACACTTAAAGCTTTCACCTGCAACTTTTTTAGTGTGTAAAGTATAGACATTGTTTGACCTTGAGGCAGTGAGATTGAAAATTCAAGATTTCTCATTTTTCACCACACATTTCTCTTAGTGAAAGATAAGCTTGTTACCATTATCACAAAGTTGAGATACACTAAGCAAATTGAATTTCAAAGCATCAACTAAATAGACATCAGAAATATAATTTTCAGAATTTGTACCAACTTTACCAATACCTACAATGTTGCATTTTCCTTTGTTACCATGTGTGATTGCGACTTCAGATTGCTCTTTTATTTATGAGAATAAAGATCTCTTTCCACTCATACGTCTGGAGTAGCCACTATAAATAAACAATCTTTGATCTTTACTCTTGGTGACATCGTGCAATCCCCATTCACTGCCTTACCCAGCTGTTAGACCAAGTGTGGAATTTAGATTCATATTTAGGGTCAACCAAGTTAGGTGGTCTAACCCCTTTTGGAACCCAAATCTGTCTAACTTGTCCTGTAAGTTGAACTGGAAAGTGTTCCTCATTATTTGAGGGTCTCTTTTTCTAAAAGGACAAGTCATTTTAACATGACAAATTCTATTGCAGTAATGGCACTTAGGATAAGTTTTGTTACTAGCCTTCACAAATCTGGTGTTACTTTTTCTAGGAAAGTTTGGATTGTAGCCAATACCAGTTTTGTCAACAGACTGTAAGCTTCCTCCAAGAATTAAGTTCAGATTGTGTTCTGAGCCAGCAAGCTTTGTCATAGCCTTCTTAGCATCTTGAAGTTTCTCAGTTAGAGTAGTCTTTTGTTCCTCCAATTCATCACAATGATGTCTTAGAGATACAATCTTTTCACTCAAAAGAGAGTTCTCAATGACTACTTCCTTGACTTGAGTTTTCAAGGCCTTGAAACTGGTTTCCAATGCGTTGAAATCTCTGTCACAATTTTTTTGAGAAATTTCAAGGCTTTGATTTTGACAAATAATTTCCAAGTTTTCTTTTTCTTTCTCATGAACCTTTCTTTAAAAGTTATAATTTCTCTCAGATAGTCCTTTTTATTTAAAAATACCGTTCTAAGATAATCAGAGAGGACATCTGTTGGTTTAGAAGTCAAATAGTTTACCATTACCTCAATGTTATTTTCAGAACTTTCATCATGCGTGGCCATAAGGAAGAGGTTGGCTTGTTTTCTTTAGATTCATAATCACTAGAGGAATCAGAATCACTCTGGGAAGCTACCATAGCTTTCTTTCATCTGTCATGGTATTTCTTCTGAAAGTATTGGCTTTTCTTGTGTGGACAGTCTCTACTTAAGTGTCCTGCATCACCACACTCAAATAAATTAATTACTTTAGGTTTATTACCATGAGATATAGATTTACCCTTGTAGTCTCTGCTACTGGAGGATCTGTGTTTGTCCTTGCTGAAGTCTTTGTTTCCAAAGTTCTTCTTCATCTTTAGAATCCGGGTCAATGCTTTGGAAATGAGAGCAAAAGGATCTTCATCATCATCTTCTTCTGGTTCAAGGATTTTGGGTGGTTCATTCTCCTTGGCCTTGAGAGCTAAGTTCTTGACACTGTCTGGTAGAAATTCATCAACTTCATTAATAGAGATCTCATGTGTGAGCATCTTTCCTTTCAGGTCGTCAAGTTAAATAGATTAGGGCTCTGAGTGCACACAATTCTCACCACAGAACAAGGGAGTTCTATTAGCAGCTCTTCCATGTGAGAAACCAAAATCTTGTACAGTACTCATAATCACAAGATTGTTAGATCTATGCAGTTACACAAGCTCTGATACCAATTGAAGTACAGTAATGTATGAATAACTACATGATCAATACTCTAGAAGTGGGCGGGGGGGGGGGGGGGTGGAGGGGTGAATAGAGTATGGAAACTTTTGCAACTTTTGCTAAAAGAGTGGTTTCAGTGATGTTTGAAAGGAGTTTCAAGCCCACAAATTGAAACATGTTTTGAGCAGTGTATAAGCTAACGTAAAGAGCAGTAAAGTATAAGCAAGAGACAAAGTGATTTGTAGAATTCAGACCACTTGGAACTATGTCTCTATGTCAGGGACTTAATCCCTACAGGATTTTCAACTCAGATCTTATTAATCAAAATCTAAGCGCTAGATCTCAAGCACAGAGAGATGCCTTACTCTGTTACAGCTTGTGGTTCTCACTTACTTATCTTATACCTACTCTAGTTATTTGATTAATAAAGAATTATCTACTGTTCACCTTTAACAATCCACGAGATTAAGAACTAGAAGTATTATGTAAATGATATACAAATAATGATTAGAAGAGAAGAACACTGAGAACTAAGTTTTCAGTGAGAATGTAGTGTTCTTCAGATGATTGGATTGAGTGATGTAGATCTGCTTCTTGGTTGCTTATCAATCCTTTGTAGTGTATGAATGTCTCTGTACTTTTATCTCTGTAGTGTAACGAAATTCTTCAGCAAATCCGTCTTTTAAGTAGCCTATTTGAATTGAAGATCTTCAGGATCTTCTTAAGAAACTTTCCTAAAAAGTAGCTTCAAATCTTAACTTTTCTAACAGCTCTTCCAACGGCTAGTTGCTCAGTATCTTCAAAGATACTGTCTTTGGTATTTTTTGGAAGGTGTTAGGAAGGTTCGGTTCAGATTAAGCCAACATAGAATCAAATCATCAACACAGTTTCCTTTTCTGCAACATATAGTTTAGGAACAAATTCTTGCAAAACAGGTAACTCTATATCTCTGCAAAAATTAGTCAAACAAATAGATTAATCACAGTTTGGTTTAGTAGAATGATTAGTCTTTCATCATCAAATAACATATAATCAATCATAGGAGATCATGATTTAGAATAGAATCAAAATCTCCCCCTAAGTTCATGATGTATTCTGCAGTGCCTGTTTCAAACCCTTGAAATCAGTTTCAAGGCCTTGAAACAGACAAGCTATTTCAAGACTTTGAAACAGGCTGAAATTACAACCTTGTCTATACATGTAATTTGAATTAGGCTGAGAAACTTCCTAGATCTATATCCATGGATCTTGATACAAAGTATATAAGTCGTATCCCCTAAGTCTTCAATTGAGAAGCAATTCCCTAGCCAATCTTAAATAGATTACAAGGTAGGGACATCGTTTGCAGTGATAGTATGTCATCAACATACAAGACCATATACACTATAGAGGTCCCACTAAACCTCTTTTAGGCACAAGGCTCATATTCATTTTTGATAAAGCCAAACTCTGTTTCTGCATAGTCGAAACATAGATTCAAACTCTTAGAAGCTTGCTTCAACCCATAAAGGGACCGCTGCAACTTAGATACTTTTTTGTCATGCTCTGGATCCTCAAACCCTCTAGCTGTATCATTTACACATCCTCAAAGAGGTTTGCATATAGAAATGCATTTTTGACATTCATATGCCGAATCTCATATTAGTGATAAGCTGCAATACCAAGCAAGATTCGAATGCATTTGGACATCGCAATTGGGGAGAAGGTTTCATCATAGTCAATACAATGAATCCGTCTGAATCCTTTTGCCATCAATCGGCCCTTATAGGCAATCACATTTCCATCTATGTGGATTTTTTTCTTGAAAACCCACTTTCACCTGATGGGCCGAGCCCCTTTGGGAGGTTCCACCAAAGTCCATACTTTGTTGGTATGCAGATTGCATTTCGGATCTCATGGCTTCAAGCCATTTCAGAGAGTTCGGCCCCTTCACGGCCTCTCCGTAGTTTGTAGGCTCATCATCCGTGAGCTATCATTGGGCTCATTCAAGAGAAGTCCATATCTCTCTGGCTCGTGACGTATCCTACCAGACCTATGAAGATATTGTGTTACTTGAGAAGGTTGCTACACAAAATCTTGCGGTTCCTACTCATGTTCCATTATTGGATCAGTGTATTGTGTTTCTTAAATGTATTCTAGTTCTACAGTCCTCCGACTCATTTCTTTAGAGAAAAATCTCTATCTAGAAACACACATGTCCGAGCAACAAACACTTTGATCTCGGTTGGATTGTAGAAGTAATATCCTTTCATTTCCTTAGGATATCCCACAAACGTATACTTGTCTTACTTCGGTCCGAGTTTAGATGACTATAAATGTTTTACGTAAACTTTTCCAGTGCATATCTCATATGGTGTTTTCAGGACTGATTTGGATGGAACATAGAGCATGTCCCCAAAACGATATTGGAAGATCAGTCTGACACATCATAGATCGAACTATGTCCAACAATTTTCGATTCATACTCTCAAATACACCATTTGACTTGAGTATTCTCCTCCAATATCCGTCCGTAGAGCCTTAATACTCTTTCCAAGTTGCTTGTATACTTCATTCTTGAATTCTTTGAAATTTTCAAAAGAATCGGAATTGTTCTTCATCAAATACACAAATCCGTATCTACTGAAGTCATTACTAAATGAAATTAAATATAG
This sequence comes from Linanthus parryae, assembly GCA_023055425.1. NCBI lineage: Eukaryota > Viridiplantae > Streptophyta > Magnoliopsida > Ericales > Polemoniaceae > Linanthus > Linanthus parryae. The sequence continues at coordinate 83,305,212 of JALGPY010000007.1, read as the reverse complement.
ATAACCACCTTTGGCAGGCATGGTAAATGTTCCACACGCATCAGTATGTCTGGGTGCCAATAGCTCACAAGTCCTCTCACATTTCTTCTTGAAAGGGGACTTAGTCATTTTTCTCAATACACAAGATTCACAAGATTCACATGTCTCCTATGATTCATAATCAAATGAGTTTAGAAACCCATACTTATGGAGCCTAGAAATGTGTTTCTCGTTATATGGCCTAAACGAAAATGCCATAGATAAGTAGGATTTAAATCGTTAGTTTTATTCCTCTTAGTATTTATGTTATAGATGGAATTATGTAGATCAATGATATGTAATCCATTCGACAAAAGAGCATTACAATAATGCATACTATCAAAATAAATGGAGCAACACTTGTCATTTATTGTGATAGAAAAACCATTCTTTCCCAAACAAGAAATAGAAATAATGTTCCTAATCCTAGCAGACACATAATAACAATTTTCTAATTCTAAAATAAGACTAAAAGGTAAAGATAACTCATAAACGCCTATGGCTTATGCAGCAACTCTTGCTCCATTCCCAACGCGCAAGTCTATCACCCCTTTACACATTTTGGCAAATGTGAGATCCACATCCAGTATCCAATACCCAAGATGAAGAGATAGACAAATTGTCTTATAAACAAATATACCTTGTGGTGGGGTAATCACTATTCCAAGCCTTTTATCTTCCAGATATTTTGGGATGTTCCTCTTCCACTGGCCAGTCTGACTACAATCATGAAATGAGCCCTTAGAAACGCCACCAGTAGGCTTCAAGGCAACTTCCTTGGGCTTTGCAACTACATTGCTATTCCCTTTAGGGTCCTTAGCAACATTATTGATATTTCCCTTATTGACCATCATTATGGCCTTGACTTTACCTTTATTAATACTCTGTTCAGCGTTCCTCAACATATTAATCAAGTCAAGCATAGTTTGTTGATCTCACTCATGCTATAGTTTATGATGTACTGACTTTAACTCTCCGGAAACTATTGCCAGATGAGAACATTTTCCAACTTTTGGCTGAATGGGATGCCTAACCTCTCGAGTCTCTCTAAATATCCGATCATACGGAGTACATGTGGTCCAAATGGGTTCCCCTCTTGCAGACTACACTTGAACAATGCTTTTGATACTTCATGCCGCTCATGCCTTGCTTTCTCTTGGAAGCGTTGTCTCAAATGTATGATCATATCATACGCCCCCATGTTCTCATGTTTCTTCTGAAGCTCGTAGTTCATGGTGAAAAGCATAAGGCAAGTCACATCAGTAGAGTCGTCAACGATCTTATGATATGCCTTCCTTGCAGCAGCAGTAGCATCAGCAGGTGGTGCTTCGGGAACAGGCTGCTCTAGAATCTACAGCTTGTTTTCTTGCTTGAGAACAATAATCAAGTTTCTATAACAGTCTAGAAAATTGATTTAAGATAGTTTTTCCTTCTCAAGGACAGAACGCAACGATGGAGTTGACAATTAACTAAACTTAACAATGGCTATGATAAAAAAGGTAACACATAAATCACATTATGTTTTATGACATGTGGCTTTGATACCACAGTAGGGTTTGATGCAAGATACGCAATGGAAATACAATTAATTTTTTTTGATCAAATCCCTCCATGAATCGTAAGTTATGCTCTCATAACGTGATAAAGGAAACAGCGTTTACCTTGTAGGTTTGTGTGATCACAACGAAAGATAGTGTCCTTGTCTGTACCGGTATCCGCACCTTGGGATTCAGAACTGGGATCTTCTCCACACCTTTTGCTAGATACGTAGAAGAAGGAATCAGCTTATGACGCAAAACTGAAGGGAGGCCGAGGGGGTGCCACGCGCCTCTGCCGTCGAGTATGGGGTCGTGCGCCTCTCTTGGGTTCTCTCTCCCAGTTATGTTATTTCACTCAATGACAACTCTTGTGAAATAATAGATCTTGGACTCCCATTTTATATTTAATAACTCCTTATTAACTACAAATTTTCCACAATACTAAACCTGTACCTACACGGATTAGTCCACTTTGCAATTTAGTCCAACTAACTTTGCATGTGGTTGTGTTTTGATCATTGATCCATATATTTGTTAATAAGTCCAATTAATTAACATTCATATCCAGTTTAATCCTTTTAGTCTGTGACCTTGCATGTTTCTATTAAGTTTGTAGTAACAATTACAAACATTGAGTGGTGTCTAGCAACACATCAATGCTGCCCAACTAATAGAAATAGTCAGTGATCTGACAAACCTTGTGCCAATGTTACCGTTCCGTATATGTCCCTTTGTCACCATATCCGGATTGGACACGAGACATAAATTTCATACTCGTATATCCAATCCATAGTTTCTCGTTCCTCAGAATAGACTTATCTGAACAAATAACATCAATATCACATATTGATTTATCTGAGTCTGTCTAGACATTCTTAAGCTCACCCCTCGAGTGACTATGGATATTTACACCCATAATGTGGGAGGTACAAATCCTTTCTACATCACTACCATCTCTCAGCTTGCTTCCTATCATGTCTGATTATCATTTTATAGTTTCCCAGTTATGGTGTAACCTTTGATGATATCAAAACATGATAAATCACAACTACAGTATATAGGGGCTTCAAGTCTAAGGACTACAACACTATTTTCACTACGAAAAACACTTGTGACATTCACATAATTCATATGTAGCCTTCTCGTGGTGGGCCAATCCACTATGCCACTACTCCTAATGCATAACAATGTGTTAGGCTTGATATATCCATAAATAATAAAAATGAATATTCTAGCCAAAACAGTGTTCATACTAAAAAAAGATTGCCTCTAGGGCATCAAATCCAACAAAAGGTTCCCAAGCAGCAACTACGATGGCAATGAATACTATCCTAACAACCAGAACGGGAACAAATCCCGTGTGAACTTTGAAAACAATGCAGCAGGAAGGCCACATGAAAACAACGACAAAAATGCACTCAATGGAAAAGGATACCATAATGCAGGTCATAGTATGAGTACAACAAGAAATGGGGGCATCAACGCTCAAGGAGGCGCTAAACATAGGAACGCATGCCCATCTAAGTGATTAATCAAGCATAGGAGAACGCCTCGACAAATGTGATGAATGGTATATACCTTGTCCAAAATAAACCATTTTTAATGTTATTTGCTTACGCAACATCACAATCATAGCTAATTAGGACTTTAGTCTATAAGTAATGTCTCATATTAGAGAAATTACTTTATTGAGATATGAGGACACATTTTTCTAAGGGGGGGGAGAAGGATGTGACAACAACCCATCCTTATTTTATCTCTTTTTGAAAAAATTAGGCATGGTGCATGACATGCATACATTTACTTGTCATATTATATGTTGCATTTTACTTGTACATTCTAATGTGGAAAATAGATCGTAATTTTGGTGGACTGTTATTTGAAGGATGGCTTCATATAATTTATTTTGACGAAATTACAGGACAAAGGGACAATTTCTATCAAGATACTCTAGAAGGGGGGGGGGGGGTTGAATAGAGTATGCAATATCTTGCTAAAAGTGGGATTTTGAATATTGTTCCAAGGCTTTGGAAAAGTATAGAAACAACTTGAAACAGTTTGTGATAGTCAGAAGCTTCATAGCTTTGAAAGAGGAAATCGTCCAAAGGTTTGGAGAAGCTTTGTGTTGAACAATTGTGAGAGGAATGAAATGCAGAACTATAAAACAGATGCCTACTCTCCGTCTGAGGGATACTATCCCTCTAGGATTCAAGCACCTTCTTATTAATCAAAGAATTAGCGCTAGATCTCAAGCCTAAGTGTACTCTCTAACACTTATACAACATGTAGTTCCAAACCTATTGACACGCTTTCTTATATGTTACCGCAAGTGCACGGTCAAGTAATATAGGGGTGGTATTTCAACCCCGAGTTATTGATCCCACGAGGACAAACTTCAGATTATTTAATTAAGCGATTAGTTTAGCGTACTGTAACTGGGAAGAAAATATTGTGATTTAAGCATTTGTCACCCTCAAATAGGTGACTGAAATAGAATAAACAACTAAACTAATATTTTTGGGTTTTTAATTTATTAAACAAATATGGAGAAACTAGGAAATCTCAAGATCACCTAGGGTTGTAGACAATTTCCGGATTAGCTATGTAACATGTTAATTATTTTCTTTTTAAACCGGGTAATGTTACTGACAATCTCCTATCGGTCTCATGTCGTTCTACGTCATGGTCTACTTGATATCCTGTCGGTCCACCTACATCTACCGGTCCGTTCTAGTAGGCTAACAATAGTGCACGGAATGTTATCCTCTAAGACCAACACCACATGAACACCTTACTATGTCCTACCAAATTTACCCACTAAGGCCAATCCTACACACTTCTCTTCTCAGTCTCCGTGATTAAGGATTGTTGTTCACATCTCATCAAAACTAGGTCTAAATCGCTCTCACGCACTTGCTACCTAATTAACAAGTCTGGTTAATCACTCCATTCTTGCCAAGGATTAAGCATAGTATATGAACAACTAGCTAAACCAGATATTAACTTTAAGAAAGATTACAATCTTGGAAGAACACCTAATTCCGATGAATATCAATTCTTAACATAGTCGTGTCAATAGACTACGCTCATTAACAAGTTCATGAAATCAAAATTCATCCAATAGATCAAAATCCAAAAGCATGAGACACGTCTAAAATCAAGAAAACATAACGTCTACCTAAACCCTAGGCTCTATAGAGAATCCTAGCAAAACGTCTAACTACTATAAATCGTAGAAAATCAATATAGTTTCTCCATAAAATTGATGAAAAGAGAAGAGAAAGAAATCAAACGGTGAAATCTATGGTTTGGGGATGATCCCAATCGATCTCCTAAGTTCCCTTGCGTCTCTCTCTTCCTCTGTATGCGTGAATTACCCCCTCTAGGTCTCTTCTCTCGTTTTTACAAGTTGGGGGCGAGTTCTTAATTTACTTTGGCCGAAAGTGCATTTCAGCCCCTCTAGTTTGTAATTATGGTCGGAATTGTAAGCTGATCTTGCGTGGGCCATTACTCTCGGACTCCGATTAAGCTCCATGACCTATCGTTGGAAAGCTCTTTGAGTCTACTTTCATTTGTCTCCATTATAACTCCCAAATTAATTGTATATTTTCCTGAGCATTGAAAATAGTGAAGGTTGGTCATTCTCGCTCCTCCAACTTTGCTTCTCTTCGTTCAACTTGAGCTCCCATTGTTTCCGAAGTTAGTTCCATGCCTCCTATCAACCGATTAGCATCCGTTCTTTCCAAGACAACATGAAAAAACATACGAAGCGATTATATTTGACAAATAACATCTAAATATGCATAGACGCGCCCGGACTAACAATAAAGCACATATAAAGCATCAAGTGAGAAAAAGCAACATATTCTGCAACATAAGGCTCAAATATATCATGATAATGTGGGAAATAACAATAATGTATATAGCTCCTAAAGGTTTCTAGCAAACTCCACCACACTACCTTCTTCCTCGTCCTGAGCAACACTTGCTTCCGAGATTCACATACATCTTTACTTTTCCTTAGACACAACGACTCAAACACCGGACTATGCAATCTACATGACCATAAAAAATGCAAATCGATTATAAACAATGCAAAAATGTAAAGAAATATATATATATATATATATATTAGTTAGAGATTGGACAATCTTGAAAAGAAAACCGGCATGTCATGAGGCTCTCATATTCCCTAAGATATTCTATAACTTTGGTGATCGGTAGAACTTGCAGCCAATTTCGTCAGACCGAACGGGCACGAACACTCAATAAGTTATTTTCGCACACTCATCAAACGTATCCCTAGCACCTACCATCCGAGCTATTTATCCACGGGTCAAATTGTTGACGGCTTAGGATGGGTAGAATAGGATATTTAGAAGCGCACTCCTAGTCGTCATGATATATCTCACAAAACCCAATTCTCACACTCCCTCACCAAAATTCAAGGAACCCCACTGAATCTCACTACTCCGGCCCTCATTCCCTCAATCTTCGTGCAACGCCGTTCTCGCGGCCACAAATGTGAAGAAGTGATCAAAACTCATAGCTCATCTCCTCAGTCTTCATAAAGTTTAATTTTCGGCTCCCTATTCCATTTCACTTTCAACTTTCTTTCTTGTTTCTTCTTTTTTTTTCAATTTCAATTTCATTCTCATACCTATAAGCAGATGGAGCCACCAATACTATAGTAATATCCGAGAAGATCAAATATCAAAATGGATACGTGGTGGTATGTGTCAAATCAATGATGTAATCAAAATAGATGTCGACACCCCCACACTCGATGTAAACCATATCAAAAACCCGGTAGTCAATGTATAAACGTGTTTTTCCAACCAATCCTCCCCATCACCTAAGATGTAGAAAATATAAATGAAGCACAAGCACGTCCTCCTATAAGATCAATCAACCCACCCCATATCGTGCGGAAATAATGTCACGCGCTATGGTACTCCACCTGTGATCGTGGTGCTTGGACACGACTCATCGCCACATTGAAGTGTGCTGCCGTCTCTAACTCGCCCTCACATCCCCTCAAATATGACATGTAAGAGTATACACTCAAGATGTATAATATCAGCTCACCCTCAATGAACCTCCCTAATTGATTTCCTCTATCATGACGGATAGGAAGGGACCATTCTAACTAGTGATAAAAGTCACAAGGAATGGCTTCCTAGGCTAGAGGTTGTGAATAAAAGGGGTAAATAGATCAAATTGGGGTAACTAGTGGACCAAAGCGATGGATACCGGACGTGGTTCCCCATAAAAATCACTCGCACAGCTGTTCTGTTTCCACTACGAGGAGGGTTGACGACTACCTAAGTGAAGTTGGTGTAGCGCTAGTAGGATAACTAGTATGAGAGACAGCTACTCAAAATTCTCGAGTGCATTAGCCCTATAGCCTTCCTACTCCAGATTCTCGAATCTACCTCACCTCTGATCTTCCTACTCCTAAGGAATTTCTATCATTGAGCCCTCTCCACATTCACTCTCTTCATTTGTCCTTTCTCAAAAATTTCAATTTTTTCAATTTTTAGGATTTTTCTTGTTTTTAATTTTTTTCTTTGTTTTTGTTTTAATTTTCCTAACTCTATATGCTTGGGCCAACTCGATTAACGAAAGAATACAGGTAGGTGGACTAAATAATTAAACGTCCACCAACAATATATACAATGCAATAAATAAACATGAACATGCAATCCTAACTCTGACACCTACGTGCAAACTGACTCACTAATCTATATGTAACAAGGCTATGCAAGTTTAGGCAAGCAAAGATATATGTAACCCCCCCCCCCCCCCACACTTGAGATAATCATTGTCCTCAATGAATTTAGAGTGTCCCCCCAAAGGACATGATCTCAACGTGTAAGGAGTAAATAGAAAAAATGACAAGTGTTTCTAGGCACTTCTCCTAGAGTGACTAGACAAGAATTTTAAAGCGAGAGAAAGAAAACGTACCTACGGTCCCGGAGTACCGTTCTTACGGGACCGATTTCGCAAAAACTTGTCGAGAATGCACCGATTGGTCGACCAGCTTTTCAAACACTTGAGCAAGTTGAAGCAAGACTACCTTGTTGTGCTCCTCGGTGTACCTTCCACAAGTCCCTCTTGGAGCTTTGGCTGAATCCCCCTCCAAAGAGACGAATTGCACAATTCTCGTTCTTGTAGTTCTTCCTCTTTGAATACCCCCACACTCAACCGCTCACTATCTCTCAAAAACTCAAGAGTTTATGTTGTAGTTGGGTTTGCAAGGCACATATCCCAACAAAATTTTCGTGATTTGGATGAATTTTGAGTTTTGGGTGTGTGGGTATTTTTGAGGTGTAAGAGGATGAAGAAAAGATGTGTTTGATCTGAATTGGGGGTGGGGAAGATCAAAAATCCAGTTTTTGGCTCATAAATATCCCCCAAAATGTCAAAATTACCCCCAAAAAGTGGGCAGCCTGACCCATTTCGGCCCGAAATGGTGGCCGAAATGGTTGGGGATTTTTAGAGCAGAATGCTCTTTTCTATTCGGGCCTGAAATAAGGGGATTTTGGCCTCCATTTCAGCCCGAAATGGTGGCCGAAATCGCTGGAACTCTCCAACTTGTTTTTGCTCTAACTTCTTCATCCGACAACCACTTCGCGCGATTCTTGCACCGATGGACTCCATATTTAACGAGGAATCCATTTTTCCTAGAAAATTCCCAAGTCAGGGAAATTTTCCGTTTCTTCTCAAATTCTCTCTCATGTGCAAAAATCTGGCCTCCAAAAGCTCTTGAACTCTATCCCCACTCCGGATTCCGATGCGTGCAAATCCGGTGTAACAACTCGCTCCCATGATCCTCATGAAAAATAAGATACTCCTCAACCCCGAGTAGCTCCTATATCAGGAAAAATTATTCCGATTAGCTTTTTGTTCCTCGTTTTGCATTCAAAGTCATGCACACGCATCAAGAAGTGGAATTCAGAGTAGTCTTTGGTACCTATGTCCTGCACACTCATAGGAAATATAAAATGACTCTCTCTCATCCCTCACAGTCAAGTCTGGAGAACTAAATACAAAAATAAAATAACAAATATCCTACTCTACCTTGGGTTGCCTCCCAAGAAGCTCTTGTAATTTAAGGTCGACGACCCGACCCAGTTACCTCAACCGACATGGATAGTGGATGAAGCTTTAACTCTCCACTTCTTCTTCTTCCACCATCTTTTCTCGATACGCCTTTTCTCACGAGAATCCATGTGCTATAATGATGGTGGAAGTTTTTGAAGATGACTCCTTTCATCTTACAATTTTTCTTCTTAATCAGCATCCACGAAGTACTAATGGGCTCAATTGAATATCTAGTCATGAATCATCCCAGTAATACTCCTTCGATGCTAAAGGCTCTTCAGTCAACGCATGCATTTCATCCACACCCCCACACTTGACGATTTCCAACCCCTTGACTATGGCATATATATCGTCAATATGATAGCCAATAGAACAAGAAATTGGAAGTTTCCAATCACGTTCTTCCCTAAACGACTCTCCACACACAAGAATTTTCAACTCATTGCGGATGAGATATAAAAAAGTCTTTAAGAATCTGAGTAGGGTCTTTTACCTCAATTGTAGTGGACACTATTTCTTCGCCATCTTCATCATCAGCACACCACAAGCTCTCAATGTATGTGTCATCCCAATCATGCCAAGGCTGTGAGATAATTGGAGATTCCCTTGCACAAAGCATTGCCTCCTCCAATGTTGGACACACAAGTCAACCCCAGTCTGAAACGGATTCTGAGTCCTCATAAGTGGAAAAGTCCACAACAGGTTCGTGGACATTGCACTCTTCGCTCGGCTCAGGTACCTCTTCTTCCACAACAGCAACTTGCGATGCGGATTCACGTTCTTGCTCCATCCTAGCCATCAGTGTCCTTTGCATCTCTAGGACAGCTGGTAGCCAATAAGGTTCATCCAAACCATCTTGTGATGGTGACCAGAGAGGCTCAATTAGGGGCTCAATGTGTGTCATAGGGTCCTCTTGTGGATCTTTTGTAACTAGGGACATCCTTGTGGCGCGCTCTTGGATTTCCTTCATAATAGTACACAAGTCTGCCATGCTAGATGATGAGTTCTCTTGATGATGATGAAGATGCGGTGGATCGAATATGCATTCATCTTCATACCGGTGATCCTTCTTGCAATTATAGAACCATATCATTGATCATGTGTCATCATTTAGCACAGTAGTAGGGATAATCAGAGATCCCCACATAATCCTCGTCGCTCCACATGCTCATTGCGTCTCCCACTTTCTGTGTTCCTGTGAAAACAAACTCATAAGATACTGTGAAGCACATAGATATAAACAAAATTAAAAAAAAAAATAAAATTACTCTAAACTAAATAAATAATCTACCGCTATCCCCGGCAACGGTGCCAAAAACATGACACACTTTCTTATTTGTTAACGCAGATGCACGGTCAAGTAATATAGGGGTGGTATTTCAACCCCGAGTTATCGATCCCACGAGGACAAGCTTGAGATTATTTAATTAAGCGATTAGTTTAGTGTACTGTAACTGGGAAGAAAAGATTGTGATTTAAGCATTTGTCACCCTCAAACAGGTGACTGAAATAGAATAAACAACTAAACTAATATTATTGGGTTTTTAATTTATTAAACAAATATGGAGAAACTAGGCAATCTCTAGATCACCTAGGGTTGTAGTGTAGTACCCCGTCTAAAATTTAAGGGTAAAATAGTAATTGAGAAAACTAAACAAAATAATAAAAACGACAATAGTAATAATAATCGAAACTTAGTTGTGGAATATATATATATATATATAGCATATATATATATATAAAAATAAAATCTGGTTAGTTTGTCGTATTAATATCGTAAGAAAATCTAAAACGAAACCTTAAATTTTGCGCAGTTATTATTTTTCAAAATTATCTCGCGATAGCAACCACCACGAGAGTTCCTAAACGTACCACACCAAATAAATGCCAAGAAGTTGTTTTTCACTTGAAGATGTGTCACCAGACAACATCATTTTTTTTGTCTTCTTCTTAAGTGCCTTATTCATTTCTTCTTCTTCCTCCTTTTCTTCTCCTACTCCTTCGGCAGCCACCTAGCCCGACAACCCACCGCACCACTGCCTCATCCACCTCCTAAACCTCCCCATAAAAGCCACTCTCCCTCTCTTCTGACAGTCACCATCATCATCATCACCTTCACCTTCATCTTCTTCCTCCTCTCCGTCCGCCAACGCCACCGCCATAACCACCACCTTCAACCTCTCCACCACAACCTCTCAACTCTCTGCCTCACATCTATCCCTCTTCCTCTCTCTCTTTCTCCCTCTCTGTTCTCTGACCCCGAACAGAGCACAAGGCAGCAGCAGCAGCCGGCAAAAACCGGCCACCACCACTGCCACCGTCGGGAGAGGAACCGAGAGAAACCCACCGCCACCACCCTCTGTTTTTATATCTCTCTTACACTCTCTATTTCTCTTCTTCCTCCCCATCTCTCTCTCTGCCTATGGACGAGTTCAGGAGCAGCAGAAAGCAGCGGTGACAACCCAGCCACCACTGCCGCTGCCGCCGTCGGGGAAGAAGCTCGAAGGCCACCACTCTCTGTTTTCTCTCCACTCTCTGCCACACCCTCTCCTACTCTCTCTCTCACTCACTAAATCACCAGTAGAAGAAGCACAAGCCTCCACAACCACATCCCTACCCGCAGAATCACCATCGCCACCACCACCGGCCATTAAAACCGGCGAGATTTCGGGTAACCCAAAACAGAGTCACCCACTACTCTTCGACCCTTCAAGTAAACTCTAAGGGATTCGAATGAGCTTCTGGAGCTCTCAACCAAGGCCAAGAACCACTGGAAGTAGCTCCGGTCGAGCTCCCTCTCCGGCGACAACTTCGGCGACTTGACCCGATTCGATTCTCAACTGTTTCTCGTATTTCTTGGAGTGGGTAAGCTCTAATTCACCTCCTGAGTTGAATAACATAGCCAAAACCAAGCCTTGAATGATTCAATTCGTGTTTTGATTGATGAACTTGATTGTTCATGTTTGGGGGGAGCTAAGTGTATTTTAAGGAAGTTGTTTTCAAAAGCTTAGGGGTTGTGGGTGTTCTTTAATGAATCTATTGGGGGAGTAGTTGTTGTTTAAAGATTCTGAAATAGCTTTTAATTGGATTATTAGTTTAGTAATGCTATATTAATATGTGTTTGAAACAAATCTAGTAAAAATTGATGCTTTGGAATAAAAATATAATTATGGCAAAATAAATTATTTTATTAAAAATAAAAATATGTTTTAATAATATAAAATAAGATGATTAATTTAGTAGTAAGAGTATGATGTGAGTAAATCATTATTTTTCTTGAAAAATATATCATTTTAAATACTAAAATTCGCTTCAAATAGTGATTTCCAAGTATTTGCTCAATGAACTCTTCTTAGCAAGATGCCTATTTGAGATAATAAAATAATTTGCATTCAACATATTTATTGTGTAATATCATTAAAGTTTTATTATCCAATGAGCTTGAATTATTTATTTAATTATTTATTAATAAAGTATATTATTTGGATATTGTTTTCTAGCTAAAATAACTTTTTATGAAGGAGATAACGCTATTTTCTCAATATTGCTAGTATTTATAATTTGTTTATTTCGGAAAAGTATTTATTAATGTTGATTTAATAACAATCAAGTTATTTCGAAATGCTTCTTTATATAAGAATATGACGTAAAGACGAATTGGGGTCGTGAGAGAAATAACTAGTATTCGACACAACTGAGCAATTTTATAGAGTTAGTGCATTCGTTTATTCAAAGATAACACCGTTATGACTATAGATTTGTAAATTGTAGGAGACGGATACGTGGACGTAGGATTCGTCGAACATCCGTTGTACGATTGCTGAGTTGACTTCAGGTGAGTTATATGCTTAGCCTAGCACGCCAAGCTCCTTTCGTGTCGGTATATGATTTTAATACTTGTCTCAAAATGTGTTTTGTGCTTCACATGCTTTATTTGAGGTTGACTACATTTCAAAATGATTCTTTGCAACTGTCACACAATAATAATCCGTTCATAATGCAAAGTGGAAATATTCGCTTGTACCGGAACCAGTTTTGTTACTTATATTGGGTTTCGATCCCCTGGGCTCAGATCCCTAAAATGCGGGACTCCGTGTGCCCCTAAGGTTTATATCCCTTGGGTTTTATTCCCTAAAATGCGGGACTTCGCGCCCCGGCTGTACGCCTTATTGGCTAGGGTCCAGCACCTAGTTAACACTCCTAAGATTGACGCTCTTAGGAGGGTGTTGCAACACTTAAGGTCTATTATGTCTGTCGTGGTCACTGTTCTACCCTGGTACAGCGAGAAGAGATAATAACCGAGCATCTTTGCTTCTGTGTGTGGAAATGTGCAGTGGAACATAATTTCGATAAATGGATTTCTTTCTGAAACGTTCATAAATGATTATTTCTGCTGTAGACTCTGATAATGTTTTACTCGTACTTTTTTACTATTTTACTTGACTCATGAATCATCAACTATTTCATCTTCCTTGTTTTACACGCTAAGGTGTATCTCACCCAGCATTTCAAGCTGATTTTGGAAACTTCGGTTCTTGTTTTTCTTCCCACCGCAGGCTTAGGAGCTGCATTGTAAGATAGAAGGGGCGTGAGACTCATCTAGAGTATGGACGTCACCACTATACTATCTAATAAATGTTAGATAAGTTTTGTGAAATAGTTTTGTGTAATAGTAGCAACTAGTGTGTAATACTCTAAGTTTGGTGTTTAATAATATGAATAAGTGTTGTGAAATGTATTGCGTTTTATCTCTGCCGCTTCTATTAAGCATCACCCTCCCAGTCTTGTCCTGAGCCGGATAAGGGGGTTGTTGCATGTAGACTATTTCCGGATTAGCTTTGTAACACGTTAACTCTATTATAGTTAAACCGGATAATGGTACGGACAATCTTGCATCGGTCTCATGTCGTTCTACGTAACGGTCTACTTGGTGTCCTGTCGGTCCACCTACATCTACCGGTGCGTTCTAGTAGGCTAACGACAATGCACGGAATGATGTCCTCTCAGACCACCTCCATACGAACACCTTACTATCTACTACCGAATCTACCAACTAAGGCCAATCCACACACTTCTCTTCTCAGTCTCCGTGGTTAAGGATTGTTGTTCACATCTCATCACAACTAGGTCTAAGTTGCTCTCACGCACTCGCTAGCTAATTAACAAGTCTTGTTGATCACTCCGTTCTAGCCAAGGATTAAGCATAATATATGAAAAACTAGATGAAACAGATATTAACTTTAAGCAAGATTACAATCTAGGAAGAACACCTAATTTCGATTAATATCAATTCTTAACATAGTCGTGTCAATAGACTAAGCTCATTAACAAGTTCATGAAATCAAACTTCATCCAATAGATCAAAATCCAAAAGCATGAGACAAGTCTAAAATCCGAAAAACATAACGTCTACATAAACCATAGGCTCTCTAGAGAAGCCTCGAAAAACGTCTAACTACTAGAAATCGTAGCAAAGCAATAGAGTTTCTCCATAAAATTGATGAAAAGAGAAGAGAAAGAAATCAAAACGGTGAAATCTCTGGTTTGGGGCTGATCCCAATCGATCTCCTCAGCTCCCTTGCGTCTCTCTCTTCCGCCGTATGCGTGAATAACCCCCTCTAGGTCTCCTCTCCCGTTTTTATCAGTTGGTGGCGAACTTTTAATGTACTTTCGCCGAAACTGCATTTCATTCCCTCTAGTTTGTAATTCCCGGCCAGAATTGTGAGCTGATCTTGCGCGGGCCATTACTCTCTCATCCGGACTCCGATTAAGCTCCGGGACCTATCCTTGGCAAGCTCTTTGAGTCTACTTTCATTTGTTACCGCTATCACTCCCAAAATAATTGTATATTTTCCTGATAATTGAAAATAGTGAAGGTTGGTCATTCCAGCTCCTCCAACTTTGCTTCTCTTCGTTCCACTTGAGCTCCCATTGTTTCGGAAGTTCGTTCCATGCCTCCTATCAACCGATTAGCATCCGTTCCCTCCAAGACGACATGAAAAAACATACCAAGCAATTATATTTGACAAATAACATATAAATATGCATAGAAACGCCCAGACTAACAATAAAGCACATATAATGCATCAAGTGAGAAAACGCAACATATTCTCCATCATTAGGCTCAAATATCTCACGATAATGTGGGAAATAACAATGATATATAGATTCTAAATGGTTCTATCACCTATCTAGTTCTAGCTACAATCTAATGAAATAATAAGAACCTCTTGCTATTCACTTGAACAACTAACTTCTAACAGTTGGTGAGCTATAGAAATTCAAATGAATTTTTGAAATAAAGCACAAGAAATAAGAACACATAAAATATATTAAGCCGTCAAGCTTGGAAGTGTTCTTCAAATTTCAGGAATGATTGAGATGATTGATCTTCTTCAATGTTGATCTCTCAATCTTTTTGAATGGTTGGTTATTAATCTCTCATGTCTGTTCTGCCTTCTATTTCTCTATTGATCATCTCTAATCGCTTGAAAATCGAATCGAATATATAACAGGCTGTCAGCAACAACCTGAGAGAATTTAGGAACAAAATTCCTACAAATCCTCAACCACCTAACAGCTTCTTTCAACAACTATATTCAAACGGCTGATTTGACGTTGTTATGCAGGTTTGCTCAAATTCTAGCCCTGCAAAATGTGAACACAAGTTAAGGAAAAATAAAGAAAGAACAACATAAGTATAGGACCTATTTGACATATCCGATTAACCAAAAAACTTAGCTATTTTTCTGAGAGAATAAACACTATATATATATATATATATCTTTATGTATAGCCCAATAATAATAAAAATAATATTATGAATTTGATTAAGTCAATAACCAATCACATAGCCTGATAAGTTAGCCTGTAACAAGAATTTGTTAGCCAAAATAACTTAGCTAAAAATCCAGTATAAACTCCAAAGCTTTGGAGCTTTGGCTTCCTTCAAAGCTTTGGCCTTCAAGCTGTGATTCTTAAGACATATCAAATTATACACTTGTCAAGCTATATAAACTCAATATATAAGCTTAAGAATATTGTATGAGACAATAAAAGAACTTATAAACAACATTCAATCCAATGCCAAGCTTGCAGCACAGAAAACTGTCAGAAAGTATCTAGCAAGACTATAGGCAATGTTGAGCTTCAAAGCTTTGGAGCTTTGAACATGTCTCTCAAACAACCATGTCTTTCATCATCTTGAAATTATAACCCCCCAGTGTTTATACACCTCATAATTCAGAAGAATTGAATTATTAATCACCCTTTTGATGATAGAAAAAACAAATCTTCATGATGTCTCATTTATCTTGCAACTTAATAGCAATTAAAATACCAACAGATAGATGTAACTGTCGCACTTAACACATATCACATAACACAAATATTAATAAAACAGAGCTAATATAGATAAGACCTACAGCATCCAAAAATATTACAGAATCCATGCAATCACATATCCTCTCCCCCTTTTTAACTTTCATCAAAAAAGTTGAAGGAATGTAGGATCTTGTTCAGAGCTTTAACAGAAAAAAAAAAAAAAAAAAAAAAAAAAAAAAAAAAAAAAAACTTAAAAAGTTATAAAAAGGACTCCAAGGATTTGGGGTAGAAAAAATATGTATAGACGAAGAGGTTCAAGACTTTGAAACGCTGTCTTCTGCTTCAGTATTCTTCCTGGCTTTCTTCTTCCATTCTTTGGCCTTGCTCTTTTCTTGTCCTTTCTATGGACTGCCTCAGCTTCCTCTTGTTCATCTTATGTTGATCCTTATTCTTGTTCTTCTTCCTCTGCTTCCTCATAACCTTATTCTTCGTCATCACCAGCAACCTCTTTATTACCAACAACTTCATCATTACTAGCAACTTCATCACCGTCACCTTTATTACAAGCAAATCCACCAACTTCATCATCACATTGTTCAAAAAATATCCTTTGAAGTGACCACAACTGGCACTTTCTTCTTCTTCTTCTTCTTCTTCTTCTTCTTCTTCTTCTTCTTCTTCTTCTTCTTCTACTACTACTACTACTACTACTTCTCCTTCTTCAGCTTTAATGCTTCTCCAATAACCATATCAGAATCTATGCTATCAGCATGGTACCTTCTCCGGATTCAATCCTTTAATGATCATATCTAGCTTTGCCTCTACTGAAGACTTGAACTTCCAAACTTCCTTGTACAGGTCAAACTGACCATGTCTCAAATCCTCAAGTCCATCATCCAGAAAGTCTAAATTGTCCATGATCTGGGAAAAGTCTAGGTTGGTTGAAACTATTGGTGTGGTTGCCTCTTTGTATTTGATATAGTTCTTCTCTTTAAGCTCAGCAGAAGACAATTCATAGTAAAACTTCCAACTCCCTTTACCAGTTTTTACAACTCCAATCCTTTGGATAGAAATTTTCATCCACCAAGCCAAAACCACTTGTAATCTTTTCTTCATCCCTCACAGGCACCTCAAATTGCTCAAAGAAAATAGGAAACAAATTTCCATATGGTAGGGAATGGTTTATGGTCCTAGTACCACAATACACTATATGTTCAATCACCACACTAGGTAAATCAATTTGAAAGCCTTGACATATTTGATACATCAGAATCAGAACCCTGTCAGTAAAAATTTCTCTTGACTGCTCTCTGGGAACTACACACCTCATAATTATAGATAACAAAATTTTGGCTTCACAATTCGATACAGAGTGTATCAATTATTTTGGTCCAGATGGTGTACCTTCTAGAAAGACCTCAGCTTTGACCTTTTCTAAACATTCCTTCCTGTTGTGATGTTCATCAATCTTATACTTCATAGGAATCCCCAAAAATTTGGCAAAGACCTTGTGATTAAGTCTTATGTATACACCATCTACCCTAGAGGTTAAAACATCATTCTCCTCTTGCACAAGATTCAGGTAATATAGTCTAGTTAACCTAGGGCATGCCAATGTACTAGGGTAATATAATCTTCCAAACATATGAATCTCTAAGTTTTCTCATGCAATCTATATCCAATTTATCCAATAACTCTTCAGAGATCATAATGCAATAAGCTATATTAGAAGATGTTCAACCATCCATCCAAACATATTTAACCTCACAATTTATGAATCAAGATTCAGAAAGTAAATTCTTACCAAAACTTGTTTTCTTAGTCTTCAAGGCATTGTGCTTAGATTTTGTTTTCTTCACATGTGTCTAATTTCCCTTATTTTCCTCTGAATTTTTTTTATCATCTTTATTCTCCACTTTTGACTTCTTCTTCTTCTGGACCCCTTCTTCCATATCGCTGTCTCCCTGATCTTTCTTGCGTGCACCCTGTTCTTTTCCAGAACCAAATCCGTTATTCTCTACGTCCTTCTCCTTTCTGACCTTATTTGCTTGAGGAGAATTCTCTTTCATGCTTGGAGTTCTCTCTGATTCTCAGTCACAGATTGTAATATCAGCCTTTCTGTAGGCCCTATTCATCTTCTCCATTATTGATCCTTGACTCTGATGCTGAATTCTTTATGATTTTTGCTCCATTAGGGTCTAAGGTTTTATAAGAGATAGAGAGATTGGAGAGAGAACGAGAGAGAGATATACGGAGAAATAGATTGGAAGAGATAGAAGATAAAGTCTTGAGTGTTATCTAAAAAGATTTTTATACTTGTACAAAAAAAGGACTCTTTTGCAATTAATCTAAAATCGTACCAGAAAAGATATTTTGCAATATTTTTCAAAATCTCCGAACAATTATTATATTCTGCAATTATCTATTAAGATAATACAACATACTTTCTAATCCAATTATTGAACAAAATAAGCATGATTTTTCTTCGAAGCTTTGAAGTATAGGTCCAAAGCTTTGATAAACTGCATAACTAACAGAAACTCCAAAGCTTTGAAGAATACTTCCAAGGCTAGGAATGTATTGTTTCAAGGCTTTGCGAATTTCACACATATAAAACATGTAAGCTAATACTCTCCTAAACCAATCCATCTTTGTTTAGCATGCCCGTTCAAGCCTTAGAGCTTCAAACCTCTCATCTGGCAAGGTTTTAGTGAGAATATCAGCAATCTGCATAGCAGTAGGTACAAAGGATAAAGACACATCACTTTTTTTAGCATGATCCCTTATGAAATGATGTCTCACATCAATATGTTTAGTTTTGGAGTGCTGAACATGAATATTTGAAATTGAAATGACCTTGTGTTGTCACATTTGATAGGCACTTCTCTTAATTCATATCCAAGGTCTACCATTTGTTGAGCAATCCACAACACTTTTGAGCAACAAGCTCCAGCTGCTATGTATTCAACTTCTGCAGTTGACAAGGCTAGTGGGTTTTTCTTCTTTGAATGCCAGCTAATCATTGACGACCCAAGGAATTGGCAACACCCTGAAATGCTCTTCTTGTCAACCTTTTACCCTCCAAAGTCTGCATTTGAATAACCACTCAAAGATAAATTATTCCTTCTTATATACCAAATTCCCAAGTCTTTGGTACCATTCAGATATCTAAAGATCCTTTTGACAGCAACTAAGTGACATTCCTTAGGATCTGCTTGAAATCTTGCACACATACAAACACTAAACATGATATCTGGTCTACTAGCAGTCAAATACAATCATGAACAATCATACCTCTGTATTCCTTTTGATTCACACTGTAATACCCCGACTGTTTGTGAAGGGTAAATTGGGCAATTGACAAATATAAAATTTAATTTTTATTACGAGTGATAATTCGTTAGATTATTTTTGGGTTGATAATATTCTCGGGAAGTTCGTATAATAGTTTTATAGGAAACGGTATTTAACTTGGTGTTTTATTTAGCATTTTATTGCGATTTATTTGAATATACCAAAGTGTGTACCCAACCCACTAGAAGACACACCCATTTGGTACTCCCTAAACATCCTAGCAAAGCTAGCTAGTTGACAAAAAAAAAAAAAAAAAAAATATATATATATATATATATATATATATATATATATATATATATATATATATATATATATATATATATATATATATATATATTAAAAGCCAAAGTCGGTGGTAGGAAAATCACCTCTCCAAGCAACAATTATATTATTTAATAGCTCTTTCTCCTTTTGTTTTCACATCAGACCAAAACCCCATCTCTCTCACTCCTCTCACCCCTAAACCCACGGCAAAAACAACACACACCACCACCATCACACCCTCCATTACCACCACCCGAACCACACCACAGCCACCTCCCCTCTTCTCTCCCCTCTCCTCTCCCTCTCCTCTCTCTCTGCTACTCACCGCCACCAGCAGCAACAGCAGCACCCGCCAACGAGAAGGCAGCCGCCACTTCCGGCGACCCACCCGACGGGAAGAACCCCGCCATCTCAGCCTCCCTCTTCCCCACACCATTTTGAACGACTAAAACCCTCTTCTCCTCCCTCTGTATCAGCCACTGACCAGCAGCAGCAGCAGCTTCTCCGACGAAGGAGCCACCAGCTGCCGCCAGCAAGCCACCCCGACGGGAGAGCCACCAACCCACCTCCACCTCGCTCTCCCCACTCTGTTAAACACCTCTGACCCTCCTCCTCCCTCTGCAACGACCCACGGAAGAGAAGCACAACTGCTGCGCCGCCGAGAAGGACGCCGACCACCTCCGGCGAACAACCCGACGGCGGAAACGCCACCCAACCACCTCTGCCTCTCACTCACTCACTGTTTTGGTCTCTTCAAGCCCTCACCCACCTTGATTCGACCCAAAGAGAAGCTTTAACCGCAGCAACACGCTGCAGTTCGCCCGAGCCGCCACCATCGCCGCCGCCACCATTAAATCCGGCGAGAAGCTCACCCGAGCTAACCGGAGCGACCCACTTGCTCCCGTTTGAACCAAAATACTCCTGGAGGTCCGAGGAGCACTTTAGCAACCTCAAACAGCGGCCATAACGTCCGATACGTCGCCGGTGTTCATCACCGCCGACCGCCACCTTCGGAGACGTGACCCGTTCCGATTCTTGACCGTTTCTCGCGATTTTTCGCGTAGGTGAGTCCTAAATCACTCTCTGGTTCATTTCCAATCATCAAAATCACATTTTGTTGGCTTAAAATCGATTCGGGTTGTTGGGTTGAGGATTTTATGCTTTTGTTCATGAATGGGGTTGTTTATGTAATTTCTGAAAAGTGGAGGGTGAGATGTTAACTGCATGTTTAGTTTCACTAAAGTTGGGGGGTGATTTGTGTATATTAGCAAACTGCATATTTTACATAAACTTTAAAAGTGTTATTTTGGATTTATGTTAAAAGCTAATGTTTATATATATTATTTTGACTAAATAAAAGTAAATAGTTTGATAAAATTATGTAGAACTTGATTTATGAGAAATATTGTTGTTTTTATAACTAAGATATAATGTGTGATTTGGTTTAATTAGATAATTTCGATATATTTGACTAAATAGTTTATACTTCTTGAAAATTGTTATTTTGAGTAAAATAGATTATTTTGTTAATATTGTTAAAAATAAATAAGTTGAAAGTTAGTTTGTAAAATAAATATAAAGTAGACTTTTTAAATAAAGTCCCTATTAGTATTGTTGATATTATATGACTATTTTTCTAGATATTAGAAATTATTTATTTGACATAAGTTTATAGATATGTATGACTTGTTTTATTGAAATAAGCATTTTATGAGTTTTAATTGAGTATTTAATTATTATATAGTGTATATATTTTCTAATAAATAAATAGCTATAATTGATTTAGTTTGACTTAACTTTTATAGTCAATTATGAATAAATAGTTTGTTTATTAAATTATTATTTCCTACAAAATAAGAATGTATAAGCTTAATATTGGATTTATTACTCAATAATTTTACGAGTTTGTATTTGTACAAATTATAATATTTTTATGAGGAAAATATAAGTGTTAATTTAAATAATTGTTTTGTGCTATTAATTAATGGGGTTAAGGGGGGATAATTTCAAATGAGAAATTAGGAGTTAGAGCATTTGGCATAGCATACTTGCACAATTGAGCTTGTAATAATTTAGGAATTATAAATTGTAGGTGACAAGATCGTAAGCAAGGGTTACGAATACCCGTAGAAGCTTATCGCGCTATTTGCTTTGCTACTTGAGGTGAGTAAATATGCCTAACCTAGTGTGCCCGTCCTCCTTCGTGTCCAAATATTTTTATGACTTTTACGTCTCAAATGTGATTTGTGATTTACTTGTTTAACTTGATATTTCAATTACTCGTCCAGCTATTTTTATGATGATTTATACGTCTCAAAATGTGATTTGTGATTTAAATGCTTAACTTGATATTTCAAATACTTGTTTATGGATTCTTTTGGAAACTGTCACGTAAAATTAATAATACGTAACAACGTAAAGTGGAAACAGTTGTGCGGTGGAACCATATGCAGAATTATTATTTATTGTGGATATTATATTTTGCTCGGTTGCAACTGCCCCGGGCTGCTCCCTGTACTCACCTCTCTGGCCGCAAGAAGTCTTAGAGGGGTGCCGGCACTTAAGGTCTTGGATGCTTGCGAGATGGTTGGTTCTATATTGTTGGTTCGTTCCCCGCTACAACTAAACTAAAATGTGAATTTTGAGATGTGGATGATGGATTATGGATTTTGATTATTGGATATTGGGAAATTCCCTAATTGGGACAAATATTATGGATCAAAATGTTTCGTTTGGATAAATGTCTAATGGTATTATAATGATTTGAGAACACATTTCTGGAAATAAAAGATTAAAAGTTCGAAAGTATATTTCTTTTCTCACACGAGAAACATATTGGTTTATTGCTTACATATCATCCTGATTTCTTAAAATAAAACTATGCCTCTTTCCGGTTTATACGTTGGGGTGTTTACTTACTCAGCAATTTTTGTGCTGACTTTAGAAAAACTGCGGTCTTTGTTTCTTTCCACCGCAGGTTTAGGCGAAGGGAGCTCGGCTTAAGGGGAAACGCGGACTCACCTAGTTGAGCTAGTGCTAAATAAATAGAACACCTAGATAATATCTCATCATGTTGATAGTATGTATTACTTCACTGTTGTAAACATTAAAGCTTGTAATATATAATCATGGCGATGTTTGTTTTGATTACCATTGTTCCTTGCACCGGGAGCGATCCCAGGTGCGGAGTGGCATTCCCGTATTTCTCCCACGACGAAGTATGGGGGTGTCACAGGTGGTATCAGAGCCGGCAATCCAATAAGGGATTAAAACCTGTAGGGCAACTTAAAATTGATATAGGGGAAAAATAATAAAACTGGAAAAGCCGATTGGGGTTATGGGTAGTCTAAGTGTTTGTATTGATCCCACTTATGTCCTTTCTTTCTAATGGTTACTTGATTACATGGTACATGGATTATTTCGTTCGAATTGATAACCTCATTCATGATGGATTTGGTAAAGTGTTACTCTTGTTGTGGAGAATGAAAAATATGGATTATTGGAACCAAATTTTGGGTTGAAATTGATTTGAAAAGATGGGTTATATGCGAGAATAACTATATCCTGCTTGATTTGACCTCTATAAGGTCGTTGATACTTGAATTATTTGATGTTTTCATTTTGATTGGTTGCTAGATAAATAATAGTATTAAAATAAGGGGGAGTTGATTATGAAATATGGAAATTGGAATGTGAATGATGTATTGCCTATTTGAAAATGTATATGCTGTGTATAAGATTCATATGAATTGCTAAGTTTGACATAATATTAAGTGAATTAAAATTTTTGAGGCCAGGATAGAATAAAATAATTACAATAAGTGAATACATGAGAATGTAACTGTTAAACCATTGCAGCAATATACTAGGAGGACCCTATAAGGATAGACAGTTCAGAGAAATAATCACATCGAGTACTTATTTATTTGATAGTAATATTTGTAGGAATACTAGACTCTTGTGACAACTCTAGGAGAGAAGTATTAGATTTTGACCGTTGGAGACTTTGGGATTTAAGAGATATAGTAGAAATGCTAAGATTTTTGGAAGGGGTGAACCCTATATTTTATCAACTAGGTATGTGAAGACTTTGATGATATATTTGAGGTACCGATTGAGATATTAATTTAGCGTCAGTGGTCAAGAATAAATTCATTTTTGGAGTCTTTTCTTGTAAACAAAGAAAATTATTCGAGGAAAGGTCCCACCCACCCACACCTGAGAAACTTAGAAGTCAACCCGTTGAGTTTTGACTAGTTTTAAATACGGTTTTACAGCCTTGGTGATTGGAGATATTTTCTATGTGAATAGTTGATTGGAGTCTACTTCCTCATAATATTATACTAAGAGTTGGGCTAGACTGTTTTATCATATGAAGGTATTGGTGATATATATAATTACTTGAGACGTTACTTGCGTTCTAGTTACTCTGATGTTGCTTGATGATTGGTACGTCTATTCGGCTATGTATTATTTTCTGAATTATAGTATTCACTTGGGAGAAACGGTAAGTAAAATTTGTGAAAGAAGTATTGCTAGTTCATTGTTGGTCGCTTAAAATATTTGGACGCACCCTATGACAGATTTAAGCAGACTTATTTTGAAGTTACACATTTAATGTTGCATTGGAGTACTGACTTAGCTTTTGGAATTTATGTTTAGAGCCTAATAAATTTATATTTGGAGCCTCATATTTTAATACGATTGCTCGGGAGATATTATTTTATGATAAATTAAGGAAGCTTCTTATATGTAACTACATCATACTTGGAGTCTTGTAGCAATATCGTCGCTCATGGTCGAGGAGTGTGCTCAGTTAAGAATTGTTTCTAAGGGATTCATATTTTAGCATATGTCATTTTAAAGTTCTAACGTTTTGATGGGTTTAGGAAAAGTTGTACATTCTTCAGCTTCGCGTTATTTGGGTTAGTGTGTGATACGAACTTTATGGAGATGATACTACCAATTATCTAGGAAGAAGATGTTAAGAAAAGCTTGGAATTCGTGTAGGAAATTGGAGGCCTATTACAGTTTTACGTTTGGGGATTTGTTTCAATATCGGTATGACGTCAGCATTTCAGGTTATTTGGTTGGATTTGCATGTATCCACATTTTCCATTGGAGTAACAATTTGGACTAAGAAAAGTTATGGATTTAAATGGTTGATTGGGGTCAATTAGAATACCTGGTAGAAGAAAGTGGTTAATTAGCACCAAGTCGAATATGAAAACTTTAATACCCTCTATGTACAACAAATGGTTATCGAGGTACTACCCTAAGATTTCCTAAGGTACTTGACACATAGAAGAACTTAATGTAGGAAACTCAGCTCCGGATAGGACCATAAAACATAATTAGAATCTTGGAGAGTAATCGCTTTGGGGCTTGATTAGACTTAACATGACTTGGGGTATATTTGGGTAACATCCGATTAAAAAGGGGACTATGTCATGTGAAATTTTGGAGAAAATTTGAAGAAACGTGGGCAGTTGGATCAAAGATCAAAAGACCAATCCGTTAAAGTTTTAGATTCCCTAGGCTAACTTGGTTGGAGACAATAAATTCGATTTTAAGATGCCTATTTGGAGTTCGATTATTTAAAGCAACTACCCTGAGGAATCTGGATATTGAGGTGGTCGGGAATTCTCCATAATATGCGTGGATTAGCATGTTTGTGAGCCTTTTGGAGTTATGTAATAGAATGATATGTTTCGGTAGCCTTACTTTTCTATAATATGGGTACATACTCTTCACATAAACCTTAATTGGAGTCTTGTTGTTAATGTCTTCTTGTGGTATACACTCATCACTTAATCAAGGTTGGTTATTGGGATTGAATATTGATAAGTTGCTTGGGAGTTTGCCTTCTCTAGTCAATTGACACGGTATTTTGGGGTCTTTGGAGGCGTCATGAAATTTGGGTCAGTAGCCAGATTTTTAGGACTAAGAAGAACAGTTTATTTCAAAGTCTTGCTGTTAATTTCTTAAGTCATGCTTGGGATGAACAAAGCACTTGCGGGTCTAAGGCGTTGATAGTATCCTTGCCGTTGTTGTATGGAGTTTTGTCGCTTCACCATCACCAAGGAGCATAGACATTGAGTCATGAATTACTGTTGGAGTCACGGAAACAGCGGGATTATGTGTTATGTATCATGGGAATACATTCTGATTCCTTTCCTGATTTATGTTCTGGACTACAGAAAATATCAAGTACGTATTAAAGGTAAATTTAGTACTTTATCAAGAT
Source organism: Linanthus parryae (assembly GCA_023055425.1). NCBI lineage: Eukaryota > Viridiplantae > Streptophyta > Magnoliopsida > Ericales > Polemoniaceae > Linanthus > Linanthus parryae. The sequence goes on along the minus strand of JALGPY010000007.1, from coordinate 83,279,358 downwards.
TTTGGAGAATTAAATGTCAAAATGTCTTGTTGTGGAATAAACTGTCTGCTTCATCGAGGTTGACTACGAGGATTGAAATGTAATAAGTTTATTGGGAGTCCGTATTTCGAAACAAGTCTTTTCTAATAATTTGAAACAGCACTATTGAATTCATGAGTGGTATCGCGCAATTTTAGGTTGGTAGCTAGATTTCAAAGATTAAGAAGAATTGTTTATCTGAAGTTTTGCTTGTTATCTTCTTAAGTCACGTTTGGGAGGAATAAGGAGCTTGCGTGTCTAAGAACTTGATAATTTCTTTGTCATTGTTGTATGGAGTTTTGTCACTTGAACGTCATCAGAGGAGCATAAATTTTGAGTTATGAATTACAGTTGAATTACGTGTTATGTACCAGGGGAATACATAGTAAGTCCTTTGTTAGTTTACGTTCAGGACTATTGGTAATATCAAGTATGTACTAAAGGTAAATTTAGTGGTTAATCAAGATTTTGGAGATTTATTGAAACATTTCTATCACTTGGTGTAAGTAGGCGATGTCTATCGAATTATGATTTAGATTCGGATTTCAGATAGTTAGTACGATTCACCAGTGCCAGTGTGCAAATAGAATGTTATCGCTAAATAGATATTTTGGTCCATGGGATGTTCATTCTCTTACTGACTATTTTTGGGTGTTACACGAGTGTATGGAGTTACTCTAAGTCTTATTGGCTGAACCAAATGTTATAAATTTTTCTTTAACAGACCTTGTGAACGAGTTGTCTAGAGGAAATTGGGCTAGTAGAAACGATATCTTACGTGGTATTTGGGTGAAGCAACCTCCGACTGGATGATCATCTATGGATAGGACGATATAGGTTTCGATAAGAAATAGAAATAGGAAAACAATTTCTAATTGTCATTTAAAGTCGTAGTATCTTGCAGGTTACCTTAATTTCAGTCTTAGCTCATTTTGGAGATAGACAAAAATTCAAATAAGAATTTACTCTGGAACAACAGTGACACGGTCCATATACTGCAACTAAATACGTATAACCACGACTTGTATTCATCAAGTATACCCTCCATTGTGGGAAAATTTTATTGAGTTCCGGGGACGTCACTCCTCTAAGGGGGAGAGGATGTGACCCTTCGTTTAGCATCTTTCGTTTAGAACTGCTACGTGAGAACGTTTACATCATTTAGTACCTTTCGTTTATAACCGCTACGTGAGGCCATATACACAATTAGAACCTCCGTATTATTATTATGTCAGGTCTAGAATTTTCATTTTTGTAACTTAAATGAGTAATAGCATCACTTGATATTTCTTATACATTTCATATAAATGGAGATTTATCGCTTATGCGAGATTTCGTATTTCTATTGAAGAACTGGGGACTAGTTGTGTGGTTTTGGCATCACAAATAATTGGTTGATTTCAGCTTCGAGGACGAAGCTTTTCTTTAAGGGGGGAAGGATGTAATACCCCGACTGTTTGTGAAGGGTAAATTGGGCAATTGACAAATATAAAATTTAATTTTTATTACGAGTGATAATTCGTTAGATTATTTTTGGGTTGATAATATTCTCGGGAAGTTCGTATAATAGTTTTATAGGAAACGGTATTTAACTTGGTGTTTTATTTAGCATTTTATTGCGATTTATTTGAATATACCAAAGTGTGTGCCCAACCCACTAGAAGACACACCCATTTGGTACTCCCTAAACATCCTAGCAAAGCTAGCTAGTTGACAAAAAAAAAAAAAATATATATATATATATATATATATTAAAAGCCAAAGTCGGTGGTAGGAAAATCACCTCTCCAAGCAACAATTATATTATTTAATAGCTCTTTCTCCTTTTGTTTTCACATCAGACCAAAACCCCATCTCTCTCACTCCTCTCACCCCTCAACCCACGGCAAAAACAACACACACCACCACCATCACACCCTCCATTACCACCACCCGAACCACACCACAGCCACCTCCCCTCTTCTCTCCCCTCTCCTCTCCCTCTCCTCTCTCTCTGCTACTCACCGCCACCAGCAGCAACAGCAGCACCCGCCAACGAGAAGGCAGCCGCCACTTCCGGCGACCCACCCGACGGGAAGAACCCCGCCATCTCAGCCTCCCTCTTCCCCTCACCATTTTGAACGACTAAAACCCTCTTCTCCTCCCTCTGTATCAGCCACTTACCAGCAGCAGCAGCAGCTTCTCCAACGAAGGAGCCACCAGCTGCCGCCAGCAAGCCACCCCGACGGGAGAGCCACCAACCCACCTCCACCTCGCTCTCCCCACTCTGTTAAACACCTCTGACCCTCCTCCTCCCTCTGCAACGACCCACGGAAGAGAAGCACAACTGCTGCGCCGCCGAGAAGGACGCCGACCACCTCCGGCGAACAACCCGACGGCGGAAACGCCACCCAACCACCTCTTCCTCTCACTCACTCACTGTTTTGGTCTCTTCAAGCCCTCACCCACCTTGATTCGACCCAAAGAGAAGCTTTAACCGCAGCAACACGCTGCAGTTCGCCCGAGCCGCCACCATCGCCGCCGCCACCATTAAATCCGGCGAGAAGCTCACCCGAGCTAACCGGAGCGACCCACTTGCTCCCGTTTGAACCAAAATACTCCTGGAGGTCCGAGGAGCACTTTAGCAACCTCAAACAGCGGCCATAACGTCCGATTCGTCGCCGGTGTTCATCACCGCCGACCGCCACCTTCGGAGACGTGACCCGTTCCGATTCTTGACCGTTTCTCGCGATTTTTCGCGTAGGTGAGTCCTAAATCACTCTCTGGTTCATTTCCAATCATCAAAATCACATTTTGTTGGCTTAAAATCGATTCGGGTTGTTGGGTTGAGGATTTTATGCTTTTGTTCATGAATTGGGTTGTTTATGTAATTTCTGAAAAGTGGAGGGTGAGATGTTAACTGCATGTTTAGTTTCACTAAAGTTGGGGGGTGATTTGTGTATATTAGCAAACTGCATATTTTACATAAACTTTAAAAGTGTTATTTTGGATTTATGTTAAAAGCTAATGTTTATATATATTATTTTGACTAAATAAAAGTAAATAGTTTGATAAAATTATGTAGAACTTGATTTATGAGAAATATTGTTGTTTTTATAACTAAGATATAATGTGTGATTTGGTTTAATTAGATAATTTCGATATATTTGACTAAATAGTTTATACTTCTTGAAAATTGTTATTTTGAGTAAAATAGATTATTTTGTTAATATTGTTAAAAATAAATAAGTTGAAAGTTAGTTTGTAAAATAAATATAAAGTAGACTTTTTAAATAAAGTCCCTATTAGTATTGTTGATATTATATGACTATTTTTCTAGATATTAGAAATTATTTATTTGACATAAGTTTATAGATATGTATGACTTGTTTTATTGAAATAAGCATTTTATGAGTTTTAATTGAGTATTTAATTATTATATAGTGTATATATTTTCTAATAAATAAATAGCTATAATTGATTTAGTTTGACTTAACTTTTATAGTCAATTATGAATAAATAGTTTGTTTATTAAATTATTATTTCCTACAAAATAAGAATGTATAAGCTTAATATTGGATTTATTACTCAATAATTTTACGAGTTTGTATTTGTACAAATTATAATATTTTTATGAGGAAAATATAAGTGTTAATTTAAATAATTGTTTTGTGCTATTAATTAATGGGGTTAAGGGGGGATAATTTCAAATGAGAAATTAGGAGTTAGAGCATTTGGCATAGCATACTTGCACAATTGAGCTTGTAATAATTTAGGAATTATAAATTGTAGGTGACAAGATCGTAAGCAAGGGTTACGAATACCCGTAGAAGCTTATCGCGCTATTTGCTTTGCTACTTGAGGTGAGTAAATATGCCTAACCTAGTGTGCCCGTCCTCCTTCGTGTCCAAATATTTTTATGACTTTTACGTCTCAAATGTGATTTGTGATTTACTTGTTTAACTTGATATTTCAATTACGCGTCCAGCTATTTTTATGATGATTTATACGTCTCAAAATGTGATTTGTGATTTAAATGCTTAACTTGATATTTCAAATACTTGTTTATGGATTCTTTTGGAAACTGTCACGTAAAATTAATAATACGTAACAACGTAAAGTGGAAACAGTTGTGCGGTGGAACCATATGCAGAATTATTATTTATTGTGGATATTATATTTTGCTCGGTTGCAACTGCCCCGGGCTGCTCCCTGTACTCACCTCTCTGGCCGCAAGAAGTCTTAGAGGGGTGCCGGCACTTAAGGTCTTGGATGCTTGCGAGATGGTTGGTTCTATATTGTTGGTTCGTTCCCCGCTACAACTAAACTAAAATGTGAATTTTGAGATGTGGATGATGGATTATGGATTTTGATTATTGGATATTGGGAAATTCCCTAATTGGGACAAATATTATGGATCAAAATGTTTCGTTTGGATAAATGTCTAATGGTATTATAATGATTTGAGAACACATTTCTGGAAATAAAAGATTAAAAGTTCGAAAGTATATTTCTTTTCTCACACGAGAAACATATTGGTTTATTGCTTACATATCATCCTGATTTCTTAAAATAAAACTATGCCTCTTTCCGGTTTATACGTTGGGGTGTTTACTTACTCAGCAATTTTTGTGCTGACTTTAGAAAAACTGCGGTCTTTGTTTCTTTCCACCGCAGGTTTAGGCGAAGGGAGCTCGGCTTAAGGGGAAACGCGGACTCACCTAGTTGAGCTAGTGCTAAATAAATAGAACACCTAGATAATATCTCATCATGTTGATAGTATGTATTACTTCACTGTTGTAAACATTAAAGCTTGTAATATATAATCATGGCGATGTTTGTTTTGATTACCATTGTTCCTTGCACCGGGAGCGATCCCAGGTGCGGAGTGGCATTCCCGTATTTCTCCCACGACGAAGTATGGGGGTGTCACAGGTGGTATCAGAGCCGGCAATCCAATAAGGGATTAAAACCTGTAGGGAAACTTAAAATTGATATAGGGGAAAAATAATAAAACTGGAAAAGCCGATTGGGGTTATGGGTAGTCTAAGTGTTTGTATTGATCCCACTTATGTCCTTTCTTTCTAATGGTTACTTGATTACATGGTACATGGATTATTTCGTTCGAATTGATAACCTCATTCATGATGGATTTGGTAAAGTGTTACTCTTGTTGTGGAGAATGAAAAATATGGATTATTGGAACCAAATTTTGGGTTGAAATTGATTTGAAAAGATGGGTTATATGCGAGAATAACTATATCCTGCTTGATTTGACCTCTATAAGGTCGTTGATACTTGAATTATTTGATGTTTTCATTTTGATTGGTTGCTAGATAAATAATAGTATTAAAATAAGGGGGAGTTGATTATGAAATATGGAAATTGGAATGTGAATGATGTATTGCCTATTTGAAAATTTATATGCTGTGTATAAGATTCATATGAATTGCTAAGTTTGACATAATATTAAGTGAATTAAAATTTTTGAGGCCAGGATAGAATAAAATAATTACAATAAGTGAATACATGAGAATGTAACTGTTAAACCATTGCAGCAATATACTAGGAGGACCCTATAAGGATAGACAGTTCAGAGAAATAATCACATCGAGTACTTATTTATTTGATAGTAATATTTGTAGGAATACTAGACTCTTGTGACAACTCTAGGAGAGAAGTATTAGATTTTGACCGTTGGAGACTTTGGGATTTAAGAGATATAGTAGAAATGCTAAGATTTTTGGAAGGGGTGAACCCTATATTTTATCAACTAGGTATGTGAAGACTTTGATGATATATTTGAGGTACCGATTGAGATATTAATTTAGCGTCAGTGGTCAAGAATAAATTCATTTTTGGAGTCTTTTCTTGTAAACAAAGAAAATTATTCGAGGAAAGGTCCCACCCACCCACACCTGAGAAACTTAGAAGTCAACCCGTTGAGTTTTGACTAGTTTTAAATACGGTTTTACAGCCTTGGTGATTGGAGATATTTTCTATGTGAATAGTTGATTGGAGTCTACTTCCTCATAATATTATACTAAGAGTTGGGCTAGACTGTTTTATCATATGAAGGTATTGGTGATATATATAATTACTTGAGACGTTACTTGCGTTCTAGTTACTCTGATGTTGCTTGATGATTGGTACGTCTATTCGGCTATGTATTATTTTCTGAATTATAGTATTCACTTGGGAGAAACGGTAAGTAAAATTTGTGAAAGAAGTATTGCTAGTTCATTGTTGGTCGCTTAAAATATTTGGACGCACCCTATGACAGATTTAAGCAGACTTATTTTGAAGTTACACATTTAATGTTGCATTGGAGTACTGACTTAGCTTTTGGAATTTATGTTTAGAGCCTAATAAATTTATATTTGGAGCCTCATATTTTAATACGATTGCTCGGGAGATATTATTTTATGATAAATTAAGGAAGCTTCTTATATGTAACTACATCATACTTGGAGTCTTGTAGCAATATCGTCGCTCATGGTCGAGGAGTGTGCTCAGTTAAGAATTGTTTCTAAGGGATTCATATTTTAGCATATGTCATTTTAAAGTTCTAACGTTTTGATGGGTTTAGGAAAAGTTGTACATTCTTCAGCTTCGCGTTATTTGGGTTAGTGTGTGATACGAACTTTATGGAGATGATACTACCAATTATCTAGGAAGAAGATGTTAAGAAAAGCTTGGAATTCGTGTAGGAAATTGGAGGCCTATTACAGTTTTACGTTTGGGGATTTGTTTCAATATCGGTATGACGTCAGCATTTCAGGTTATTTGGTTGGATTTGCATGTATCCACATTTTCCATTGGAGTAACAATTTGGACTAAGAAAAGTTATGGATTTAAATGGTTGATTGGGGTCAATTAGAATACCTGGTAGAAGAAAGTGGTTAATTAGCACCAAGTCGAATATGAAAACTTTAATACCCTCTATGTACAACAAATGGTTATCGAGGTACTACCCTAAGATTTCCTAAGGTACTTGACACATAGAAGAACTTAATGTAGGAAACTCAGCTCCGGATAGGACCATAAAACATAATTAGAATCTTGGAGAGTAATCGCTTTGGGGCTTGATTAGACTTAACATGACTTGGGGTATATTTGGGTAACATCCGATTAAAAAGGGGACTATGTCATGTGAAATTTTGGAGAAAATTTGAAGAAACGTGGGCAGTTGGATCAAAGATCAAAAGACCAATCCGTTAAAGTTTTAGATTCCCTAGGCTAACTTGGTTGGAGACAATAAATTCGATTTTAAGATGCCTATTTGGAGTTCGATTATTTAAAGCAACTACCCTGAGGAATCTGGATATTGAGGTGGTCGGGAATTCTCCATAATATGCGTGGATTAGCATGTTTGTGAGCCTTTTGGAGTTATGTAATAGAATGATATGTTTCGGTAGCCTTACTTTTCTATAATATGGGTACATACTCTTCACATAAACCTTAATTGGAGTCTTGTTGTTAATGTCTTCTTGTGGTATACACTCATCACTTAATCAAGGTTGGTTATTGGGATTGAATATTGATAAGTTGCTTGGGAGTTTGCCTTCTCTAGTCAATTGACACGGTATTTTGGGGTCTTTGGAGGCGTCATGAAATTTGGGTCAGTAGCCAGATTTTTAGGACTAAGAAGAACAGTTTATTTCAAAGTCTTGCTGTTAATTTCTTAAGTCATGCTTGGGATGAACAAAGCACTTGCGGGTCTAAGGCGTTGATAGTATCCTTGCCGTTGTTGTATGGAGTTTTGTCGCTTCACCATCACCAAGGAGCATAGACATTGAGTCATGAATTACTGTTGGAGTCACGGAAACAGCGGGATTATGTGTTATGTATCATGGGAATACATTCTGATTCCTTTCCTGATTTATGTTCTGGACTACAGAAAATATCAAGTACGTATTAAAGGTAAATTTAGTACTTTATCAAGATTTTGGAGAATTAAATGTCAAAATGTCTTGTTGTGGAATAAACTGTCTGCTTCATCGAGGTTGACTACGAGGATTGAAATGTAATAAGTTTATTGGGAGTCCGTATTTCGAAACAAGTCTTTTCTAATAATTTGAAACAGCACTATTGAATTCATGAGTGGTATCGCGCAATTTTAGGTTGGTAGCTAGATTTCAAAGATTAAGAAGAATTGTTTATCTGAAGTTTTGCTTGTTATCTTCTTAAGTCACGTTTGGGAGGAATAAGGAGCTTGCGTGTCTAAGAACTTGATAATTTCTTTGTCATTGTTGTATGGAGTTTTGTCACTTGAACGTCATCAGAGGAGCATAAATTTTGAGTTATGAATTACAGTTGAATTACGTGTTATGTACCAGGGGAATACATAGTAAGTCCTTTGTTAGTTTACGTTCAGGACTATTGGTAATATCAAGTATGTACTAAAGGTAAATTTAGTGGTTAATCAAGATTTTGGAGATTTATTGAAACATTTCTATCACTTGGTGTAAGTAGGCGATGTCTATCGAATTATGATTTAGATTCGGATTTCAGATAGTTAGTACGATTCACCAGTGCCAGTGTGCAAATAGAATGTTATCGCTAAATAGATATTTTGGTCCATGGGATGTTCATTCTCTTACTGACTATTTTTGGGTGTTACACGAGTGTATGGAGTTACTCTAAGTCTTATTGGCTGAACCAAATGTTATAAATTTTTCTTTAACAGACCTTGTGAACGAGTTGTCTAGAGGAAATTGGGCTAGTAGAAACGATATCTTACGTGGTATTTGGGTGAAGCAACCTCCGACTGGATGATCATCTATGGATAGGACGATATAGGTTTCGATAAGAAATAGAAATAGGAAAACAATTTCTAATTGTCATTTAAAGTCGTAGTATCTTGCAGGTTACCTTAATTTCAGTCTTAGCTCATTTTGGAGATAGACAAAAATTCAAATAAGAATTTACTCTGGAACAACAGTGACACGGTCCATATACTGCAACTAAATACGTATAACCACGACTTGTATTCATCAAGTATACCCTCCATTGTGGGAAAATTTTATTGAGTTCCGGGGACGTCACTCCTCTAAGGGGGAGAGGATGTGACCCTTCGTTTAGCATCTTTCGTTTAGAACTGCTACGTGAGAACGTTTACATCATTTAGTACCTTTCGTTTATAACCGCTACGTGAGGCCATATACACAATTAGAACCTCCGTATTATTATTATGTCAGGTCTAGAATTTTCATTTTTGTAACTTAAATGAGTAATAGCATCACTTGATATTTCTTATACATTTCATATAAATGGAGATTTATCGCTTATGCGAGATTTCGTATTTCTATTGAAGAACTGGGGACTAGTTGTGTGGTTTTGGCATCACAAATAATTGGTTGATTTCAGCTTCGAGGACGAAGCTTTTCTTTAAGGGGGGAAGGATGTAATACCCCGACTGTTTGTGAAGGGTAAATTGGGCAATTGACAAATATAAAATTTAATTTTTATTACGAGTGATAATTCGTTAGATTATTTTTGGGTTGATAATATTCTCGGGAAGTTCGTATAATAGTTTTATAGGAAACGGTATTTAACTTGGTGTTTTATTTAGCATTTTATTGCGATTTATTTGAATATACCAAAGTGTGTGCCCAACCCACTAGAAGACACACCCATTTGGTACTCCCTAAACATCCTAGCAAAGCTAGCTAGTTGACAAAAAAAAATATATATATATATATATATATATATATATATTAAAAGCCAAAGTCGGTGGTAGGAAAATCACCTCTCCAAGCAACAATTATATTATTTAATAGCTCTTTCTCCTTTTGTTTTCACATCAGACCAAAACCCCATCTCTCTCACTCCTCTCACCCCTCAACCCACGGCAAAAACAACACACACCACCACCATCACACCCTCCATTACCACCACCCGAACCACACCACAGCCACCTCCCCTCTTCTCTCCCCTCTCCTCTCCCTCTCCTCTCTCTCTGCTACTCACCGCCACCAGCAGCAACAGCAGCACCCGCCAACGAGAAGGCAGCCGCCACTTCCGGCGACCCACCCGACGGGAAGAACCCCGCCATCTCAGCCTCCCTCTTCCCCTCACCATTTTGAACGACTAAAACCCTCTTCTCCTCCCTCTGTATCAGCCACTGACCAGCAGCAGCAGCAGCTTCTCCAACGAAGGAGCCACCAGCTGCCGCCAGCAAGCCACCCCGACGGGAGAGCCACCAACCCACCTCCACCTCGCTCTCCCCACTCTGTTAAACACCTCTGACCCTCCTCCTCCCTCTGAAACGACCCACGGAAGAGAAGCACAACTGCTGCGCCGCCGAGAAGGACGCCGACCACCTCCGGCGAACAACCCGACGGCGGAAACGCCACCCAACCACCTCTGCCTCTCACTCACTCACTGTTTTGGTCTCTTCAAGCCCTCACCCACCTTGATTCGACCCAAAGAGAAGCTTTAACCGCAGCAATACGCTGCAGTTCGCCCGAGCCGCCACCATCGCCGCCGCCACCATTAAATCCGGCGAGAAGCTCACCCGAGCTAACCGGAGCGACCCACTTGCTCCCGTTTGAACCAAAATACTCCTGGAGGTCCGAGGAGCACTTTAGCAACCTCAAACAGCGGCCATAACGTCCGATTCGTCGCCGGTGTTCATCACCGCCGACCGCCACCTTCGGAGACGTGACCCGTTCCGATTCTTGACCGTTTCTCGCGATTTTTCGCGTAGGTGAGTCCTAAATCACTCTCTGGTTCATTTCCAATCATCAAAATCACATTTTGTTGGCTTAAAATCGATTCGGGTTGTTGGGTTGAGGATTTTATGCTTTTGTTCATGAATGGGGTTGTTTATGTAATTTCTGAAAAGTGGAGGGTGAGATGTTAACTGCATGTTTAGTTTCACTAAAGTTGGGGGGTGATTTGTGTATATTAGCAAACTGCATATTTTACATAAACTTTAAAAGTGTTATTTTGGATTTATGTTAAAAGCTAATGTTTATATATATTATTTTGACTAAATAAAAGTAAATAGTTTGATAAAATTATGTAGAACTTGATTTATGAGAAATATTGTTGTTTTTATAACTAAGATATAATGTGTGATTTGGTTTAATTAGATAATTTCGATATATTTGACTAAATAGTTTATACTTCTTGAAAATTGTTATTTTGAGTAAAATAGATTATTTTGTTAATATTGTTAAAAATAAATAAGTTGAAAGTTAGTTTGTAAAATAAATATAAAGTAGACTTTTTAAATAAAGTCCCTATTAGTATTGTTGATATTATATGACTATTTTTCTAGATATTAGAAATTATTTATTTGACATAAGTTTATAGATATGTATGACTTGTTTTATTGAAATAAGCATTTTATGAGTTTTAATTGAGTATTTAATTATTATATAGTGTATATATTTTCTAATAAATAAATAGCTATAATTGATTTAGTTTGACTTAACTTTTATAGTCAATTATGAATAAATAGTTTGTTTATTAAATTATTATTTCCTACAAAATAAGAATGTATAAGCTTAATATTGGATTTATTACTCAATAATTTTACGAGTTTGTATTTGTACAAATTATAATATTTTTATGAGGAAAATATAAGTGTTAATTTAAATAATTGTTTTGTGCTATTAATTAATGGGGTTAAGGGGGGATAATTTCAAATGAGAAATTAGGAGTTAGAGCATTTGGCATAGCATACTTGCACAATTGAGCTTGTAATAATTTAGGAATTATAAATTGTAGGTGACAAGATCGTAAGCAAGGGTTACGAATACCCGTAGAAGCTTATCGCGCTATTTGCTTTGCTACTTGAGGTGAGTAAATATGCCTAACCTAGTGTGCCCGTCCTCCTTCGTGTCCAAATATTTTTATGACTTTTACGTCTCAAATGTGATTTGTGATTTACTTGTTTAACTTGATATTTCAATTACGCGTCCAGCTATTTTTATGATGATTTATACGTCTCAAAATGTGATTTGTGATTTAAATGCTTAACTTGATATTTCAAATACTTGTTTATGGATTCTTTTGGAAACTGTCACGTAAAATTAATAATACGTAACAACGTAAAGTGGAAACAGTTGTGCGGTGGAACCATATGCAGAATTATTATTTATTGTGGATATTATATTTTGCTCGGTTGCAACTGCCCCGGGCTGCTCCCTGTACTCACCTCTCTGGCCGCAAGAAGTCTTAGAGGGGTGCCGGCACTTAAGGTCTTGGATGCTTGCGAGATGGTTGGTTCTATATTGTTGGTTCGTTCCCCGCTACAACTAAACTAAAATGTGAATTTTGAGATGTGGATGATGGATTATGGATTTTGATTATTGGATATTGGGAAATTCCCTAATTGGGACAAATATTATGGATCAAAATGTTTCGTTTGGATAAATGTCTAATGGTATTATAATGATTTGAGAACACATTTCTGGAAATAAAAGATTAAAAGTTCGAAAGTATATTTCTTTTCTCACACGAGAAACATATTGGTTTATTGCTTACATATCATCCTGATTTCTTAAAATAAAACTATGCCTCTTTCCGGTTTATACGTTGGGGTGTTTACTTACTCAGCAATTTTTGTGCTGACTTTAGAAAAACTGCGGTCTTTGTTTCTTTCCACCGCAGGTTTAGGCGAAGGGAGCTCGGCTTAAGGGGAAACGCGGACTCACCTAGTTGAGCTAGTGCTAAATAAATAGAACACCTAGATAATATCTCATCATGTTGATAGTATGTATTACTTCACTGTTGTAAACATTAAAGCTTGTAATATATAATCATGGCGATGTTTGTTTTGATTACCATTGTTCCTTGCACCGGGAGCGATCCCAGGTGCGGAGTGGCATTCCCGTATTTCTCCCACGACGAAGTATGGGGGTGTCACAGGTGGTATCAGAGCCGGCAATCCAATAAGGGATTAAAACCTGTAGGGAAACTTAAAATTGATATAGGGGAAAAATAATAAAACTGGAAAAGCCGATTGGGGTTATGGGTAGTCTAAGTGTTTGTATTGATCCCACTTATGTCCTTTCTTTCTAATGGTTACTTGATTACATGGTACATGGATTATTTCGTTCGAATTGATAACCTCATTCATGATGGATTTGGTAAAGTGTTACTCTTGTTGTGGAGAATGAAAAATATGGATTATTGGAACCAAATTTTGGGTTGAAATTGATTTGAAAAGATGGGTTATATGCGAGAATAACTATATCCTGCTTGATTTGACCTCTATAAGGTCGTTGATACTTGAATTATTTGATGTTTTCATTTTGATTGGTTGCTAGATAAATAATAGTATTAAAATAAGGGGGAGTTGATTATGAAATATGGAAATTGGAATGTGAATGATGTATTGCCTATTTGAAAATTTATATGCTGTGTATAAGATTCATATGAATTGCTAAGTTTGACATAATATTAAGTGAATTAAAATTTTTGAGGCCAGGATAGAATAAAATAATTACAATAAGTGAATACATGAGAATGTAACTGTTAAACCATTGCAGCAATATACTAGGAGGACCCTATAAGGATAGACAGTTCAGAGAAATAATCACATCGAGTACTTATTTATTTGATAGTAATATTTGTAGGAATACTAGACTCTTGTGACAACTCTAGGAGAGAAGTATTAGATTTTGACCGTTGGAGACTTTGGGATTTAAGAGATATAGTAGAAATGCTAAGATTTTTGGAAGGGGTGAACCCTATATTTTATCAACTAGGTATGTGAAGACTTTGATGATATATTTGAGGTACCGATTGAGATATTAATTTAGCGTCAGTGGTCAAGAATAAATTCATTTTTGGAGTATTTTCTTGTAAACAAAGAAAATTATTCGAGGAAAGGTCCCACCCACCCACACCTGAGAAACTTAGAAGTCAACCCGTTGAGTTTTGACTAGTTTTAAATACGGTTTTACAGCCTTGGTGATTGGAGATATTTTCTATGTGAATAGTTGATTGGAGTCTACTTCCTCATAATATTATACTAAGAGTTGGGCTAGACTGTTTTATCATATGAAGGTATTGGTGATATATATAATTACTTGAGACGTTACTTGCGTTCTAGTTACTCTGATGTTGCTTGATGATTGGTACGTCTATTCGGCTATGTATTATTTTCTGAATTATAGTATTCACTTGGGAGAAACGGTAAGTAAAATTTGTGAAAGAAGTATTGCTAGTTCATTGTTGGTCGCTTAAAATATTTGGACGCACCCTATGACAGATTTAAGCAGACTTATTTTGAAGTTACACATTTAATGTTGCATTGGAGTACTGACTTAGCTTTTGGAATTTATGTTTAGAGCCTAATAAATTTATATTTGGAGCCTCATATTTTAATACGATTGCTCGGGAGATATTATTTTATGATAAATTAAGGAAGCTTCTTATATGTAACTACATCATACTTGGAGTCTTGTAGCAATATCGTCGCTCATGGTCGAGGAGTGTGCTCAGTTAAGAATTGTTTCTAAGGGATTCATATTTTAGCATATGTCATTTTAAAGTTCTAACGTTTTGATGGGTTTAGGAAAAGTTGTACATTCTTCAGCTTCGCGTTATTTGGGTTAGTGTGTGATACGAACTTTATGGAGATGATACTACCAATTATCTAGGAAGAAGATGTTAAGAAAAGCTTGGAATTCGTGTAGGAAATTGGAGGCCTATTACAGTTTTACGTTTGGGGATTTGTTTCAATATCGGTATGACGTCAGCATTTCAGGTTATTTGGTTGGATTTGCATGTATCCACATTTTCCATTGGAGTAACAATTTGGACTAAGAAAAGTTATGGATTTAAATGGTTGATTGGGGTCAATTAGAATACCTGGTAGAAGAAAGTGGTTAATTAGCACCAAGTCGAATATGAAAACTTTAATACCCTCTATGTACAACAAATGGTTATCGAGGTACTACCCTAAGATTTCCTAAGGTACTTGACACATAGAAGAACTTAATGTAGGAAACTCAGCTCCGGATAGGACCATAAAACATAATTAGAATCTTGGAGAGTAATCGCTTTGGGGCTTGATTAGACTTAACATGACTTGGGGTATATTTGGGTAACATCCGATTAAAAAGGGGACTATGTCATGTGAAATTTTGGAGAAAATTTGAAGAAACGTGGGCAGTTGGATCAAAGATCAAAAGACCAATCCGTTAAAGTTTTAGATTCCCTAGGCTAACTTGGTTGGAGACAATAAATTCGATTTTAAGATGCCTATTTGGAGTTCGATTATTTAAAGCAACTACCCTGAGGAATCTGGATATTGAGGTGGTCGGGAATTCTCCATAATATGCGTGGATTAGCATGTTTGTGAGCCTTTTGGAGTTATGTAATAGAATGATATGTTTCGGTAGCCTTACTTTTCTATAATATGGGTACATACTCTTCACATAAACCTTAATTGGAGTCTTGTTGTTAATGTCTTCTTGTGGTATACACTCATCACTTAATCAAGGTTGGTTATTGGGATTGAATATTGATAAGTTGCTTGGGAGTTTGCCTTCTCTAGTCAATTGACACGGTATTTTGGGGTCTTTGGAGGCGTCATGAAATTTGGGTCAGTAGCCAGATTTTTAGGACTAAGAAGAACAGTTTATTTCAAAGTCTTGCTGTTAATTTCTTAAGTCATGCTTGGGATGAACAAAGCACTTGCGGGTCTAAGGCGTTGATAGTATCCTTGCCGTTGTTGTATGGAGTTTTGTCGCTTCACCATCACCAAGGAGCATAGACATTGAGTCATGAATTACTGTTGGAGTCACGGAAACAGCGGGATTATGTGTTATGTATCATGGGAATACATTCTGATTCCTTTCCTGATTTATGTTCTGGACTACAGAAAATATCAAGTACGTATTAAAGGTAAATTTAGTACTTTATCAAGATTTTGGAGAATTAAATGTCAAAATGTCTTGTTGTGGAATAAACTGTCTGCTTCATCGAGGTTGACTACGAGGATTGAAATGTAATAAGTTTATTGGGAGTCCGTATTTCGAAACAAGTCTTTTCTAATAATTTGAAACAGCACTATTGAATTCATGAGTGGTATCGCGAAATTTTAGGTTGGTAGCTAGATTTCAAAGATTAAGAAGAATTGTTTATCTGAAGTTTTGCTTGTTATCTTCTTAAGTCACGTTTGGGAGGAATAAGGAGCTTGCGTGTCTAAGAACTTGATAATTTCTTTGTCATTGTTGTATGGAGTTTTGTCACTTGAACGTCATCAGAGGAGCATAAATTTTGAGTTATGAATTACAGTTGAATTACGTGTTATGTACCAGGGGAATACATAGTAAGTCCTTTGTTAGTTTACGTTCAGGACTATTGGTAATATCAAGTATGTACTAAAGGTAAATTTAGTGGTTAATCAAGATTTTGGAGATTTATTGAAACATTTCTATCACTTGGTGTAAGTAGGCGATGTCTATCGAATTATGATTTAGATTCGGATTTCAGATAGTTAGTACGATTCACCAGTGCCAGTGTGCAAATAGAATGTTATCGCTAAATAGATATTTTGGTCCATGGGATGTTCATTCTCTTACTGACTATTTTTGGGTGTTACACGAGTGTATGGAGTTACTCTAAGTCTTATTGGCTGAACCAAATGTTATAAATTTTTCTTTAACAGACCTTGTGAACGAGTTGTCTAGAGGAAATTGGGCTAGTAGAAACGATATCTTACGTGGTATTTGGGTGAAGCAACCTCCGACTGGATGATCATCTATGGATAGGACGATATAGGTTTCGATAAGAAATAGAAATAGGAAAACAATTTCTAATTGTCATTTAAAGTCGTAGTATCTTGCAGGTTACCTTAATTTCAGTCTTAGCTCATTTTGGAGATAGACAAAAATTCAAATAAGAATTTACTCTGGAACAACAGTGACACGGTCCATATACTGCAACTAAATACGTATAACCACGACTTGTATTCATCAAGTATACCCTCCATTGTGGGAAAATTTTATTGAGTTCCGGGGACGTCACTCCTCTAAGGGGGAGAGGATGTGACCCTTCGTTTAGCATCTTTCGTTTAGAACTGCTACGTGAGAACGTTTACATCATTTAGTACCTTTCGTTTATAACCGCTACGTGAGGCCATATACACAATTAGAACCTCCGTATTATTATTATGTCAGGTCTAGAATTTTCATTTTTGTAACTTAAATGAGTAATAGCATCACTTGATATTTCTTATACATTTCATATAAATGGAGATTTATCGCTTATGCGAGATTTCGTATTTCTATTGAAGAACTGGGGACTAGTTGTGTGGTTTTGGCATCACAAATAATTGGTTGATTTCAGCTTCGAGGACGAAGCTTTTCTTTAAGGGGGGAAGGATGTAATACCCCGACTGTTTGTGAAGGGTAAATTGGGCAATTGACAAATATAAAATTTAATTTTTATTACGAGTGATAATTCGTTAGATTATTTTTGGGTTGATAATATTCTCGGGAAGTTCGTATAATAGTTTTATAGGAAACGGTATTTAACTTGGTGTTTTATTTAGCATTTTATTGCGATTTATTTGAATATACCAAAGTGTGTGCCCAACCCACTAGAAGACACACCCATTTGGTACTCCCTAAACATCCTAGCAAAGCTAGCTAGTTGACAAAAAAAAATATATATATATATATATATATATATTAAAAGCCAAAGTCGGTGGTAGGAAAATCACCTCTCCAAGCAACAATTATATTATTTAATAGCTCTTTCTCCTTTTGTTTTCACATCAGACCAAAACCCCATCTCTCTCACTCCTCTCACCCCTCAACCCACGGCAAAAACAACACACACCACCACCATCACACCCTCCATTACCACCACCCGAACCACACCACAGCCACCTCCCCTCTTCTCTCCCCTCTCCTCTCCCTCTCCTCTCTCTCTGCTACTCACCGCCACCAGCAGCAACAGCAGCACCCGCCAACGAGAAGGCAGCCGCCACTTCCGGCGACCCACCCGACGGGAAGAACCCCGCCATCTCAGCCTCCCTCTTCCCCTCACCATTTTGAACGACTAAAACCCTCTTCTCCTCCCTCTGTATCAGCCACTTACCAGCAGCAGCAGCAGCTTCTCCAACGAAGGAGCCACCAGCTGCCGCCAGCAAGCCACCCCGACGGGAGAGCCACCAACCCACCTCCACCTCGCTCTCCCCACTCTGTTAAACACCTCTGACCCTCCTCCTCCCTCTGCAACGACCCACGGAAGAGAAGCACAACTGCTGCGCCGCCGAGAAGGACGCCGACCACCTCCGGCGAACAACCCGACGGCGGAAACGCCACCCAACCACCTCTTCCTCTCACTCACTCACTGTTTTGGTCTCTTCAAGCCCTCACCCACCTTGATTCGACCCAAAGAGAAGCTTTAACCGCAGCAACACGCTGCAGTTCGCCCGAGCCGCCACCATCGCCGCCGCCACCATTAAATCCGGCGAGAAGCTCACCCGAGCTAACCGGAGCGACCCACTTGCTCCCGTTTGAACCAAAATACTCCTGGAGGTCCGAGGAGCACTTTAGCAACCTCAAACAGCGGCCATAACGTCCGATTCGTCGCCGGTGTTCATCACCGCCGACCGCCACCTTCGGAGACGTGACCCGTTCCGATTCTTGACCGTTTCTCGCGATTTTTCGCGTAGGTGAGTCCTAAATCACTCTCTGGTTCATTTCCAATCATCAAAATCACATTTTGTTGGCTTAAAATCGATTCGGGTTGTTGGGTTGAGGATTTTATGCTTTTGTTCATGAATGGGGTTGTTTATGTAATTTCTGAAAAGTGGAGGGTGAGATGTTAACTGCATGTTTAGTTTCACTAAAGTTGGGGGGTGATTTGTGTATATTAGCAAACTGCATATTTTACATAAACTTTAAAAGTGTTATTTTGGATTTATGTTAAAAGCTAATGTTTATATATATTATTTTGACTAAATAAAAGTAAATAGTTTGATAAAATTATGTAGAACTTGATTTATGAGAAATATTGTTGTTTTTATAACTAAGATATAATGTGTGATTTGGTTTAATTAGATAATTTCGATATATTTGACTAAATAGTTTATACTTCTTGAAAATTGTTATTTTGAGTAAAATAGATTATTTTGTTAATATTGTTACAAATAAATAAGTTGAAAGTTAGTTTGTAAAATAAATATAAAGTAGACTTTTTAAATAAAGTCCCTATTAGTATTGTTGATATTATATGACTATTTTTCTAGATATTAGAAATTATTTATTTGACATAAGTTTATAGATATGTATGACTTGTTTTATTGAAATAAGCATTTTATGAGTTTTAATTGAGTATTTAATTATTATATAGTGTATATATTTTCTAATAAATAAATAGCTATAATTGATTTAGTTTGACTTAACTTTTATAGTCAATTATGAATAAATAGTTTGTTTATTAAATTATTATTTCCTACAAAATAAGAATGTATAAGCTTAATATTGGATTTATTACTCAATAATTTTACGAGTTTGTATTTGTACAAATTATAATATTTTTATGAGGAAAATATAAGTGTTAATTTAAATAATTGTTTTGTGCTATTAATTAATGGGGTTAAGGGGGGATAATTTCAAATGAGAAATTAGGAGTTAGAGCATTTGGCATAGCATACTTGCACAATTGAGCTTGTAATAATTTAGGAATTATAAATTGTAGGTGACAAGATCGTAAGCAAGGGTTACGAATACCCGTAGAAGCTTATCGCGCTATTTGCTTTGCTACTTGAGGTGAGTAAATATGCCTAACCTAGTGTGCCCGTCCTCCTTCGTGTCCAAATATTTTTATGACTTTTACGTCTCAAATGTGATTTGTGATTTACTTGTTTAACTTGATATTTCAATTACGCGTCCAGCTATTTTTATGATGATTTATACGTCTCAAAATGTGATTTGTGATTTAAATGCTTAACTTGATATTTCAAATACTTGTTTATGGATTCTTTTGGAAACTGTCACGTAAAATTAATAATACGTAACAACGTAAAGTGGAAACAGTTGTGCGGTGGAACCATATGCAGAATTATTATTTATTGTGGATATTATATTTTGCTCGGTTGCAACTGCCCCGGGCTGCTCCCTGTACTCACCTCTCTGGCCGCAAGAAGTCTTAGAGGGGTGCCGGCACTTAAGGTCTTGGATGCTTGCGAGATGGTTGGTTCTATATTGTTGGTTCGTTCCCCGCTACAACTAAACTAAAATGTGAATTTTGAGATGTGGATGATGGATTATGGATTTTGATTATTGGATATTGGGAAATTCCCTAATTGGGACAAATATTATGGATCAAAATGTTTCGTTTGGATAAATGTCTAATGGTATTATAATGATTTGAGAACACATTTCTGGAAATAAAAGATTAAAAGTTCGAAAGTATATTTCTTTTCTCACACGAGAAACATATTGGTTTATTGCTTACATATCATCCTGATTTCTTAAAATAAAACTATGCCTCTTTCCGGTTTATACGTTGGGGTGTTTACTTACTCAGCAATTTTTGTGCTGACTTTAGAAAAACTGCGGTCTTTGTTTCTTTCCACCGCAGGTTTAGGCGAAGGGAGCTCGGCTTAAGGGGAAACGCGGACTCACCTAGTTGAGCTAGTGCTAAATAAATAGAACACCTAGATAATATCTCATCATGTTGATAGTATGTATTACTTCACTGTTGTAAACATTAAAGCTTGTAATATATAATCATGGCGATGTTTGTTTTGATTACCATTGTTCCTTGCACCGGGAGCGATCCCCAGGTGCGGAGTGGCATTCCCGTATTTCTCCCACGATGAAGTATGGGGGTGTCACAGGTGGTATCAGAGCCGGCAATCCAATAAGGGATTAAAACCTGTAGGGAAACTTAAAATTGATATAGGGGAAAAATAATAAAACTGGAAAAGCCGATTGGGGTTATGGGTAGTCTAAGTGTTTGTATTGATCCCACTTATGTCCTTTCTTTCTAATGGTTACTTGATTACATGGTACATGGATTATTTCGTTCGAATTGATAACCTCATTCATGATGGATTTGGTAAAGTGTTACTCTTGTTGTGGAGAATGAAAAATATGGATTATTGGAACCAAATTTTGGGTTGAAATTGATTTGAAAAGATGGGTTATATGCGAGAATAACTATATCCTGCTTGATTTGACCTCTATAAGGTCGTTGATACTTGAATTATTTGATGTTTTCATTTTGATTGGTTGCTAGATAAATAATAGTATTAAAATAAGGGGGAGTTGATTATGAAATATGGAAATTGGAATGTGAATGATGTATTGCCTATTTGAAAATTTATATGCTGTGTATAAGATTCATATGAATTGCTAAGTTTGACATAATATTAAGTGAATTAAAATTTTTGAGGCCAGGATAGAATAAAATAATTACAATAAGTGAATACATGAGAATGTAACTGTTAAACCATTGCAGCAATATACTAGGAGGACCCTATAAGGATAGACAGTTCAGAGAAATAATCACATCGAGTACTTATTTATTTGATAGTAATATTTGTAGGAATACTAGACTCTTGTGACAACTCTAGGAGAGAAGTATTAGATTTTGACCGTTGGAGACTTTGGGATTTAAGAGATATAGTAGAAATGCTAAGATTTTTGGAAGGGGTGAACCCTATATTTTATCAACTAGGTATGTGAAGACTTTGATGATATATTTGAGGTACCGATTGAGATATTAATTTAGCGTCAGTGGTCAAGAATAAATTCATTTTTGGAGTCTTTTCTTGTAAACAAAGAAAATTATTCGAGGAAAGGTCCCACCCACCCACACCTGAGAAACTTAGAAGTCAACCCGTTGAGTTTTGACTAGTTTTAAATACGGTTTTACAGCCTTGGTGATTGGAGATATTTTCTATGTGAATAGTTTATTGGAGTCTACTTCCTCATAATATTATACTAAGAGTTGGGCTAGACTGTTTTATCATATGAAGGTATTGGTGATATATATAATTACTTGAGACGTTACTTGCGTTCTAGTTACTCTGATGTTGCTTGATGATTGGTACGTCTATTCGGCTATGTATTATTTTCTGAATTATAGTATTCACTTGGGAGAAACGGTAAGTAAAATTTGTGAAAGAAGTATTGCTAGTTCATTGTTGGTCGCTTAAAATATTTGGACGCACCCTATGACAGATTTAAGCAGACTTATTTTGAAGTTACACATTTAATGTTGCATTGGAGTACTGACTTAGCTTTTGGAATTTATGTTTAGAGCCTAATAAATTTATATTTGGAGCCTCATATTTTAATACGATTGCTCGGGAGATATTATTTTATGATAAATTAAGGAAGCTTCTTATATGTAACTACATCATACTTGGAGTCTTGTAGCAATATCGTCGCTCATGGTCGAGGAGTGTGCTCAGTTAAGAATTGTTTCTAAGGGATTCATATTTTAGCATATGTCATTTTAAAGTTCTAACGTTTTGATGGGTTTAGGAAAAGTTGTACATTCTTCAGCTTCGCGTTATTTGGGTTAGTGTGTGATACGAACTTTATGGAGATGATACTACCAATTATCTAGGAAGAAGATGTTAAGAAAAGCTTGGAATTCGTGTAGGAAATTGGAGGCCTATTACAGTTTTACGTTTGGGGATTTGTTTCAATATCGGTATGACGTCAGCATTTCAGGTTATTTGGTTGGATTTGCATGTATCCACATTTTCCATTGGAGTAACAATTTGGACTAAGAAAAGTTATGGATTTAAATGGTTGATTGGGGTCAATTAGAATACGTGGTAGAAGAAAGTGGTTAATTAGCACCAAGTCGAATATGAAAACTTTAATACCCTCTATGTACAACAAATGGTTATCGAGGTACTACCCTAAGATTTCCTAAGGTACTTGACACATAGAAGAACTTAATGTAGGAAACTCAGCTCCGGATAGGACCATAAAACATAATTAGAATCTTGGAGAGTAATCGCTTTGGGGCTTGATTAGACTTAACATGACTTGGGGTATATTTGGGTAACATCCGATTAAAAAGGGGACTATGTCATGTGAAATTTTGGAGAAAATTTGAAGAAACGTGGGCAGTTGGATCAAAGATCAAAAGACCAATCCGTTAAAGTTTTAGATTCCCTAGGCTAACTTGGTTGGAGACAATAAATTCGATTTTAAGATGCCTATTTGGAGTTCGATTATTTAAAGCAACTACCCTGAGGAATCTGGATATTGAGGTGGTCGGGAATTCTCCATAATATGCGTGGATTAGCATGTTTGTGAGCCTTTTGGAGTTATGTAATAGAATGATATGTTTCGGTAGCCTTACTTTTCTATAATATGGGTACATACTCTTCACATAAACCTTAATTGGAGTCTTGTTGTTAATGTCTTCTTGTGGTATACACTCATCACTTAATCAAGGTTGGTTATTGGGATTGAATATTGATAAGTTGCTTGGGAGTTTGCCTTCTCTAGTCAATTGACACGGTATTTTGGGGTCTTTGGAGGCGTCATGAAATTTGGGTCAGTAGCCAGATTTTTAGGACTAAGAAGAACAGTTTATTTCAAAGTCTTGCTGTTAATTTCTTAAGTCATGCTTGGGATGAACAAAGCACTTGCGGGTCTAAGGCGTTGATAGTATCCTTGCCGTTGTTGTATGGAGTTTTGTCGCTTCACCATCACCAAGGAGCATAGACATTGAGTCATGAATTACTGTTGGAGTCACGGAAACAGCGGGATTATGTGTTATGTATCATGGGAATACATTCTGATTCCTTTCCTGATTTATGTTCTGGACTACAGAAAATATCAAGTACGTATTAAAGGTAAATTTAGTACTTTATCAAGATTTTGGAGAATTAAATGTCAAAATGTCTTGTTGTGGAATAAACTGTCTGCTTCATCGAGGTTGACTACGAGGATTGAAATGTAATAAGTTTATTGGGAGTCCGTATTTCGAAACAAGTCTTTTCTAATAATTTGAAACAGCACTATTGAATTCATGAGTGGTATCGCGAAATTTTAGGTTGGTAGCTAGATTTCAAAGATTAAGAAGAATTGTTTATCTGAAGTTTTGCTTGTTATCTTCTTAAGTCACGTTTGGGAGGAATAAGGAGCTTGCGTGTCTAAGAACTTGATAATTTCTTTGTCATTGTTGTATGGAGTTTTGTCACTTGAACGTCATCAGAGGAGCATAAATTTTGAGTTATGAATTACAGTTGAATTACGTGTTATGTACCAGGGGAATACATAGTAAGTCCTTTGTTAGTTTACGTTCAGGACTATTGGTAATATCAAGTATGTACTAAAGGTAAATTTAGTGGTTAATCAAGATTTTGGAGATTTATTGAAACATTTCTATCACTTGGTGTAAGTAGGCGATGTCTATCGAATTATGATTTAGATTCGGATTTCAGATAGTTAGTACGATTCACCAGTGCCAGTGTGCAAATAGAATGTTATCGCTAAATAGATATTTTGGTCCATGGGATGTTCATTCTCTTACTGACTATTTTTGGGTGTTACACGAGTGTATGGAGTTACTCTAAGTCTTATTGGCTGAACCAAATGTTATAAATTTTTCTTTAACAGACCTTGTGAACGAGTTGTCTAGAGGAAATTGGGCTAGTAGAAACGATATCTTACGTGGTATTTGGGTGAAGCAACCTCCGACTGGATGATCATCTATGGATAGGACGATATAGGTTTCGATAAGAAATAGAAATAGGAAAACAATTTCTAATTGTCATTTAAAGTCGTAGTATCTTGCAGGTTACCTTAATTTCAGTCTTAGCACATTTTGGAGATAGACAAAAATTCAAATAAGAATTTACTCTGGAACAACAGTGACACGGTCCATATACTGCAACTAAATACGTATAACCACGACTTGTATTCATCAAGTATACCCTCCATTGTGGGAAAATTTTATTGAGTTCCGGGGACGTCACTCCTCTAAGGGGGAGAGGATGTGACCCTTCGTTTAGCATCTTTCGTTTAGAACTGCTACGTGAGAACGTTTACATCATTTAGTACCTTTCGTTTATAACCGCTACGTGAGGCCATATACACAATTAGAACCTCCGTATTATTATTATGTCAGGTCTAGAATTTTCATTTTTGTAACTTAAATGAGTAATAGCATCACTTGATATTTCTTATACATTTCATATAAATGGAGATTTATCGCTTATGCGAGATTTCGTATTTCTATTGAAGAACTGGGGACTAGTTGTGTGGTTTTGGCATCACAAATAATTGGTTGATTTCAGCTTCGAGGACGAAGCTTTTCTTTAAGGGGGGAAGGATGTAATACCCCGACTGTTTGTGAAGGGTAAATTGGGCAATTGACAAATATAAAATTTAATTTTTATTACGAGTGATAATTCGTTAGATTATTTTTGGGTTGATAATATTCTCGGGAAGTTCGTATAATAGTTTTATAGGAAACGGTATTTAACTTGGTGTTTTATTTAGCATTTTATTGCGATTTATTTGAATATACCAAAGTGTGTGCCCAACCCACTAGAAGACACACCCATTTGGTACTCCCTAAACATCCTAGCAAAGCTAGCTAGTTGACAAAAAAAAAATATATATATATATATATATATATATATATATATTAAAAGCCAAAGTCGGTGGTAGGAAAATCACCTCTCCAAGCAACAATTATATTATTTAATAGCTCTTTCTCCTTTTGTTTTCACATCAGACCAAAACCCCATCTCTCTCACTCCTCTCACCCCTCAACCCACGGCAAAAACAACACACACCACCACCATCACACCCTCCATTACCACCACCCGAACCACACCACAGCCACCTCCCCTCTTCTCTCCCCTCTCCTCTCCCTCTCCTCTCTCTCTGCTACTCACCGCCACCAGCAGCAACAGCAGCACCCGCCAACGAGAAGGCAGCCGCCACTTCCGGCGACCCACCCGACGGGAAGAACCCCGCCATCTCAGCCTCCCTCTTCCCCTCACAATTTTGAACGACTAAAACCCTCTTCTCCTCCCTCTGTATCAGCCACTGACCAGCAGCAGCAGCAGCTTCTCCAACGAAGGAGCCACCAGCTGCCGCCAGCAAGCCACCCCGACGGGAGAGCCACCAACCCACCTCCACCTCGCTCTCCCCACTCTGTTAAACACCTCTGACCCTCCTCCTCCCTCTGCAACGACCCACGGAAGAGAAGCACAACTGCTGCGCCGCCGAGAAGGACGCCGACCACCTCCGGCGAACAACCCGACGGCGGAAACGCCACCCAACCACCTCTGCCTCTCACTCACTCACTGTTTTGGTCTCTTCAAGCCCTCACCCACCTTGATTCGACCCAAAGAGAAGCTTTAACCGCAGCAACACGCTGCAGTTCGCCCGAGCCGCCACCATCGCCGCCGCCACCATTAAATCCGGCGAGAAGCTCACCCGAGCTAACCGGAGCGACCCACTTGCTCCCGTTTGAACCAAAATACTCCTGGAGGTCCGAGGAGCACTTTAGCAACCTCAAACAGCGGCCATAACGTCCGATTCGTCGCCGGTGTTCATCACCGCCGACCGCCACCTTCGGAGACGTGACCCGTTCCGATTCTTGACCGTTTCTCGCGATTTTTCGCGTAGGTGAGTCCTAAATCACTCTCTGGTTCATTTCCAATCATCAAAATCACATTTTGTTGGCTTAAAATCGATTCGGGTTGTTGGGTTGAGGATTTTATGCTTTTGTTCATGAATGGGGTTGTTTATGTAATTTCTGAAAAGTGGAGGGTGAGATGTTAACTGCATGTTTAGTTTCACTAAAGTTGGGGGGTGATTTGTGTATATTAGCAAACTGCATATTTTACATAAACTTTAAAAGTGTTATTTTGGATTTATGTTAAAAGCTAATGTTTATATATATTATTTTGACTAAATAAAAGTAAATAGTTTGATAAAATTATGTAGAACTTGATTTATGAGAAATATTGTTGTTTTTATAACTAAGATATAATGTGTGATTTGGTTTAATTAGATAATTTCGATATATTTGACTAAATAGTTTATACTTCTTGAAAATTGTTATTTTGAGTAAAATAGATTATTTTGTTAATATTGTTAAAAATAAATAAGTTGAAAGTTAGTTTGTAAAATAAATATAAAGTAGACTTTTTAAATAAAGTCCCTATTAGTATTGTTGATATTATATGACTATTTTTCTAGATATTAGAAATTATTTATTTGACATAAGTTTATAGATATGTATGACTTGTTTTATTGAAATAAGCATTTTATGAGTTTTAATTGAGTATTTAATTATTATATAGTGTATATATTTTCTAATAAATAAATAGCTATAATTGATTTAGTTTGACTTAACTTTTATAGTCAATTATGAATAAATAGTTTGTTTATTAAATTATTATTTCCTACAAAATAAGAATGTATAAGCTTAATATTGGATTTATTACTCAATAATTTTACGAGTTTGTATTTGTACAAATTATAATATTTTTATGAGGAAAATATAAGTGTTAATTTAAATAATTGTTTTGTGCTATTAATTAATGGGGTTAAGGGGGGATAATTTCAAATGAGAAATTAGGAGTTAGAGCATTTGGCATAGCATACTTGCACAATTGAGCTTGTAATAATTTAGGAATTATAAATTGTAGGTGACAAGATCGTAAGCAAGGGTTACGAATACCCGTAGAAGCTTATCGCGCTATTTGCTTTGCTACTTGAGGTGAGTAAATATGCCTAACCTAGTGTGCCCGTCCTCCTTCGTGTCCAAATATTTTTATGACTTTTACGTCTCAAATGTGATTTGTGATTTACTTGTTTAACTTGATATTTCAATTACGCGTCCAGCTATTTTTATGATGATTTATACGTCTCAAAATGTGATTTGTGATTTAAATGCTTAACTTGATATTTCAAATACTTGTTTATGGATTCTTTTGGAAACTGTCACGTAAAATTAATAATACGTAACAACGTAAAGTGGAAACAGTTGTGCGGTGGAACCATATGCAGAATTATTATTTATTGTGGATATTATATTTTGCTCGGTTGCAACTGCCCCGGGCTGCTTCCTGTACTCACCTCTCTGGCCGCAAGAAGTCTTAGAGGGGTGCCGGCACTTAAGGTATTGGATGCTTGCGAGATGGTTGGTTCTATATTGTTGGTTCGTTCCCCGCTACAACTAAACTAAAATGTGAATTTTGAGATGTGCATGATGGATTATGGATTTTGATTATTGGATATTGGGAAATTCCCTAATTGGGACAAATATTATGGATCAAAATGTTTCGTTTGGATAAATGTCTAATGGTATTATAATGATTTGAGAACACATTTCTGGAAATAAAAGATTAAAAGTTCGAAAGTATATTTCTTTTCTCACACGAGAAACATATTGGTTTATTGCTTACATATCATCCTGATTTCTTAAAATAAAACTATGCCTCTTTCCGGTTTACACGTTGGGGTGTTTACTTACTCAGCAATTTTTGTGCTGACTTTAGAAAAACTGCGGTCTTTGTTTCTTTCCCCCGCAGGTTTAGGCGAAGGGAGCTCGGCTTAAGGGGAAACGCGGACTCACCTAGTTGAGCTAGTGCTAAATAAATAGAACACCTAGATAATATCTCATCATGTTGATAGTATGTATTACTTCACTGTTGTAAACATTAAAGCTTGTAATATATAATCATGGCGATGTTTGTTTTGATTACCATTGTTCCTTGCACCGGGAGCGATCCCAGGTGCGGAGTGGCATTCCCGTATTTCTCCCACGACGAAGTATGGGGGTGTCACACACACTCTTACCATGTGTATCCTTATCTAAGGATAATGAAGAACTCGTGGGTATTTAAGCTACCTTGGACTGAGACATGTTATACTTATTCAGCAAGTCCTTGGTATATTATCCTTGATTCAAAAAAATTCATTTCTTAATTTGATGTACATGAAGTCCAAGAAAGAAATTTAACTCTCCCATCAAGCTCATCTCAAATTCCCTGCACATAAGACTTGAAAACTCTTTTGATAGAGCTTCATTAGTAGCACCAAACAATATATCATCAACATAAATCTGTACGAATAATATATCTTTTTCATGAGTATTAATAAAAATATTTTTGTCTACTAGGACTCTCTTAAAATTATTTTCAAGTAAAAACGTTGAAAGTGTGTCCTACCAAGCCCTTGGAACTTGTTTAAGTCCATAGATATCTTTCCTAAGTTTTTAAACATGATCGGGGAAATTATCGTTTTCAAAACCAGGAGGTTGAGCAACATATACTTCTTCTTGTAAATAGACATTTAAGAATGCACATTTGACATCCATTTGATAAAGCTTTATGTGTTTCTGAGAAGCAAATCAAAGAAGTATTCTGATAGCTTCTAACCTGGAAATAGGAGCAAATGTCTCCTCATTATTAATACCTTCTTCTTGATTATAACCCTGTGCCACAAGTCTGGATTTGTTTATGACATTTTACCATTCTCAACAAGCTTGTTTTTGAATACCCACCTGGTTCCAATAACTGACTAAGTCTTTGGCCTCTCAAATTTATTAAGCTCATTATGCATTGCAATGGTCCAATATGCTTCTTGTAATGCCTCCTTTTCATTCTTAGGTTCTACAAGTGATACAAAAGCATTGAAGGCACATAAGGTCTTCAATTTTCATATGGTTTGTGTAGCAGTGGTGGGATTAGAGATACTATTTTCACCTGGATGAGCTGAAAAATATTTGAACTTCTTTCCTGGTGTCCAGGTTTCTGGTTCTCCAATAATCTTTTCAAGCCTTTGAGAGCTTGATGCAGTAGCTGGGACATTTTGTTATTTGTGAAGTCCAGTCTCAAAGCTTTGAGATTTTTTTTAGAAGGTTGTTCAAAGCTTTGAGATTCTCTTTGCTATTCATGTAGATTAGTTATGCTGTTTTTCTCTTTCTAAATATCATCATCTGCTTCATTCTAATTTAGATTGAGATCTGCAAAACTATCACTCGATGAACCATCGTAGCTTTCATAAAAAATCACATGAATTCTCTCTTCTATAACTCTAGTTCATTTATTGAAAACTCTGTATGCTTTGCTAGATTGAGAATAACCAAGAAACATTCATCACTTCTACAATCAAATTTACCAAGATTATCCTTACCATTATTATGCACATATCAAGTACAACCAAAAGGCTTAAAATAGTAAAAACTTAGCTTTCTACCCTTCAAACTTTTATCTGGAGTTTTCTACAAGATATGCGTAATCAAGCATCTATTTAACACATAGTTGGCAGTGTTAACAGCTTCTTCCCACAAATATTTTGGCAAATTATATTCAAGAAGCATGGTTCTAGACATATCTTCAAGTGTCCTATTCTTCCTCTGAACTACTCCATTCTGCTGAGGAGTTATAGGTGTAGAAAAATTGTGTGAGATCCCATGTTGTGCACAAAATAAATCAAAATAAAGTTGATTGAATTCTCTACCATAGCCAATTCTAACAGATGCAACATGAAAAATTTTCAAAGTTTGAAGCTCTTTACAAAGTTTTGAGAAATCAAATAGTGATTCAGATTTTTCTCTAATAAACATAACCCAAGTAAATATAGAGTAATCATTGACCACAACAAGCATATACCTCTTACCTGTAGGAGTTTGAACTCTCATAGGACCACATAATTTCATACGCAACATCTCTAAGGGTCTAGTGGTACTTACAAAGTTCTTTAGCTTGAATGAGCGCCTTGTCTGTTTACCATGGGTACATGACTTGCATATCTCATCATTTTTAAACTTCATAGTTGGTAATAATCTTACCAAGTCCTTTGAGATAAGCTTGTTCATTTTGTGCATGCTTATATGCCCAAATTTTATGTGCCAAAACTTTCAGTCCTCATTCAAAGCTTCGAAACACTTAAAAATTTTCTCCTACAACTTTGTTAGTACTCATAGCATAAATAATATATGACCTTGGAGCGATGAGTATGCAATTTCCAGATTTCTCATCTTGCACCACACATTTCTCCATTTCAAAAATGACTGTATTACTCTTATCACATAATTTATTGATACTAAGAAGATTATATTTCAATCCATCTACCAAATAAACACCAAAAAGTGAAAAGATTCATTACCAATACTACCTATGCCAATGATGTTGGATTTTTCCTAGTAACCAAGTGTGATTGTTCCTCCAGTATGATCTTTAAGTTTTGTAAATAGAGACTTCTTTCCACTCATATGACTGGAGCAACCACTGTCTAAAATCCACTTATGGTCCATACCCTTGGTGATAGCCTGCAAAATTCAATCAATGTCTCAACAGGATATTATACCAAGTGTAGAATTAGGAATCATATTCAGAATCAACCATATTATGTGGTCTTATTCCTTTAAGAACCCAAATCTTCTGCACTTGTCCGTGAAGCTGATATTGATAGGTATTCCTCATTATGTGAGGTTCTGTCCCACTAAAGGGGCAAGTTAGCTTCACATGACCAAACATTCCACAGTAATGACATATTGGAGAATGTCTGTGTCCAGATTTTACAAAGGTTGTTTGGTTCTTCTTCGGAAAATTTGGATTGTAACCAATTCCACTTTATTGTACAGAATGCAGACTTCCTCCAACCATGAGATTAGTGTTATGTTCTGAGCCTGCAAATCTTGATAAAAACTTTCTTGATTATTGAAGTTTCTCAGTCAAAGATGTTCCAAATCATCTGAATGATGTTTTAGATCAACATACTTATCTTTTATCCACAACGTATTTGACCTGTTCCTTCAAAGCTTTGAACCCAATGTCCACGGCTTTGAATTCGCTGTCAATTTTTGACTTAAATACTTCAAGAGGTGTTATTGAGAAAAACCAAATCTAAATATTCCTTTGCCTGCTCATGAACTTTTACTTCAAAGAATCAATATCATATCCGTAGCTTTCCTCATTTAAAAACATGCTTTTGAGGATTTCAGGTAAAACATTAGTAGGACTAGCAAGTAAATCGTTTACCATCTCCTCAATATGTCTGTTTGAGCAGCTTCCTTCTTCATGCTCAGCCATTAGAAAAATATTATCTCGTTCTTCATCTGAATCTAAATCACTTGATGAATTAGTATCACTCCATGAGGCAACCATAACTTTTTTCCTTCTGTTATCAATTTCCTTCTTAGGAAAATGCATGTTCTTCGTCTTTTGTGTACAATCTCTAACCAGATGATCTTCGTCTCCACATTCAAAGCAATTCATTATTTTAGATTTATGTGAATGTGAAGAAGACTTACCTCTATGGTCCTTGCTATTTGAGGATAAACTTTTCTTTGCTGTAGTCCTTATTCCCAAAGTTTTTCTTCATTTTCAATATTCTGGTAAAAGCTTTGGAGATCAAGGCTAAAGCTTCGTCATCATCATCATCTTCCTGTTCAAGGCTCTGGGATTTCTCATTTTCTTTTTCCTTGGGTTCCAGGTTCTTGATGCTGTCACTCATACCACCATCCACTTCTTTAATAGATATCTCACGAGTGAGTAGATTGCCTTGCATATCATCTAGCTCCAGAACACTCAAATCCTGAGCTTCCTCAATTGCAGTGGTCTTTGATTCCCACTTGGCTTTTTGAAGTCTTGTTGGAATCTTTTCTGACCTATTCTTCATTTGAAAATGCTTTTCCCAAGAACTCTAGATTATTCACAATGTCTGTGAACTTTTTGAACATGTCATTGATGGATTCATCAGAATTCATCTTGAATAGCTCATACTACTTTAGAAGAATGTTGATTTTGGTCTACTTGACATGGCTAGTTCCTTCATATGTTACCACCAGTTTTTTCCAAATTTCCTTGGCACTTTTGCAGTTGGATATCCAGTTGAACTCATCTGCACAAAGAGCACAAGATAATAAGTTCATAGCTTCATAGTTTTTTTATACCTTCTCCAATTCACTAATTGAAAGATCCTCATCATTCTTGGCAGTTCTGATTCCATCTGTAGTAGAATATAATATAAACATGCCATTCTAAGTGATTGACCATAGTTCCATGTCCTAAATTATGATGAACATCTTCGTCAATGATTTTCAATGAACAAAGTTTTTCACCAAAGAACATTGGAGGTCTGTTGGTTGTCCTGCCTTGTGAGAATCCTCCATCGCATACATTACTCATTATCACGAGATAGTTAGATCCTTATAGTGACCCAAACTCTGATACCAATTAAAAGTGTGCAATGCAGGTATAAAACATGATCAAGATACTCTAGAAGGGGGGGGGGGTTGAATAGAGTATGTAATCTTTTGCTAAAAATGGGAATTTGAAACTTAATGCATACATTAAATATATTTCCAAATATTTGGACAAGTAAATAAACAAATTGAAACAACTTGTGATAGTCAGAAGCTTCAAAGCTTTGAAACATGAAATCCTCCCAAGCTTTGGAGAAGCATTGTGATGAACAGTTTTGAATTGAATGAAATGCAGATCTGTAAAGAAAATGAACACAATGATTTTTTTACGAATATTAGCCACCAATGGGCCTTCTCTCCGCCGGAGGGATACTATCCCTCTAAGATTTAAACACCTTCTTATTAATCATAAACTTAGCCCTTGATCTGAAGCCCAAGTGAACTCCCTTACACTTATACATCTTGTGGTTCCAAACCTATCTAGTTCCAGCTACAACGTAATGAAACAATAAGAACCTATTTTAGTTCATTAGAACAACTAACTTCTATTAGTTTGTGAGTTATATAAATTCTAATGAATTTTAAAAATAAAGCACAAGAAAGAAGAACAGAGAAAATATATTAAGAAGTGAAGCTTGGAAGTGTTCTTCAGATGTCTGAAATAATTGAGATGATTGATCTTCTTCAACTTTGAGCTCTCAATCTTTTTGAATGGTTGTTGATTGATCTCTCCCGTCTGTACTGCCTTCTATTTCTCTGTTGATCATCTCTATCAGCTGGAAAATCAAATCGAATATGTAGCAGACTGTGAGCAACAACCTGAGAGATTTTAGGAACAAAATTCCTGTAAATCCTCAACCACCTAACAGCTTCTTTCAAAAGCTGTATTCAAACGGGTGTTTTGAATTTGTTGCGCAGCTTTGACCAAATTCTAGTTCTGGAAAATAGGAACGACTAGCATAAGTTTAGTGACCTATTTCACAGATCGGATTAACCAAAAAGCTTAGATATTTCTCTGAGAGAATAAACACTATATATATATATATATATATATATATATATATATATATATATATATATCTAGAGCCCAATAATAATAAAAAATAAGATTATGAACTAGAAAAATTCAATAACCAATCACATAGCCTAATAGGTTAGCATGCAAACAAGAATTTGTTAGCCAGAATAACTAAGCGAAAAATCCATTATCAACTCTAAAGCTTTGGAGCTTTGGCTTCCTGCAAAACTTTGGCCTGCAAGCTGTGATACTTCAGACATATCAAATTATACAGTTGTTAAGCCATATCTCAAGATTATGTGAATTTGTTGAGATATCAGCAAGCTGTCCCGAACACCACGAAAAATTCTCTACAATATTTTTTCTTGCAGCTATTTAAGTCATAAAACCCTTACAAGATTACTCAAATTAATCATGAGGGTCATCATGTAGGCAAAAAATCAACTTACGCCCTTTAAGTTAGTGGTTGCTTTCAAAAGTATCCTCCATGATTTGCCTTTTTCACTTCAGTCGTTAGATTTTACTCATGTTTACAATTGTTAGTTTCCTTAAAAGGAACCGTTAAGTCGTCAAAGTATCCAGAGACATCAAACAAAATTATAACCTAATATTTTTTTCATTTGGTCTCCATGATACTTTAATCGTAACATTTTACTTCTTTTTACAATTGTTAGTTTTCGTAAAAGGAACTGTTAAGTCGTCAAAATATCCAGTGACATCAAAACAAAATTATACCCTAATATTTTCTCCGTTTGGCCAGAAAGTACCATGTTGACTTTTTTACCATAATCTTGTCACTTGACCTGATAAATTGGATAGCAAAACGAGAAAACATTTTTCTTTCTCGTTGCATTATTATACAAGGGGCAATACGTTTAGACACATATTATCTAGATAGGTTAAGTAAATTATAATGATTTGATAAACATAATTATTATTTTTATGACGCATGATATTTTGATGGCTTAGTGGTTCCATTGACGGCGAATCACTATTCTAGACAGAAGTATAATATAAGGGCCGAAACATGGTGATATTCTTAAAAGCAACCCCTAACTTATGGGGTGTAAATTGATTTGTTGCCCATTATATGTATTTACATGTCATACAGAGGTTAACATGGAGAAAAAAGCCATACTTTTTCATGAATCGGTCATTAATTAATTATTCAAACAACTTGGTCATTAATTAATTATTCCAATTCTTTTTTATGTAATTACTTAATTTATTATAATTTATAATAGCTCAGGTTATAGAGCATTGGAACCTTTTGCATGAGATCCCGGGTTCCAACACGTTTGACGACAATAAACAATTTCTCAGAAAAAATTAAGTACTCATTACTAATCACTTTTTTGGATTAATTGAAAATTTGCAGGCATTAAAGCATCTATTAATTCAATGATTTTTTTTTTAAAATCGGTAAATTTAACTTCATAGCCGAAACAATTTGAAGTGATTGTTCATAGCCATTAAAACCCATCATATTTATTCTCGAAAAACAAACTCATCATATTTAATTCATGTGAACACACTTTATTCTATAAATAGAATTGAGATATTTTACGAGCTAAATTATTGAAGTTAACCTCATAGCATAGACTAATAATAAGAATTCCCCAAAATTTTCTAAATAACAAAAAAAAAAAAAAAAACTCTTGATTTACCTCATGATGAGTGAGAAACTGTTCCTAAAAAATGATGAATGAGAAAATTACACAAAACATAACCTTCTTGGTGCAAATATACAAAAATAAAAATAAATCACAATTGTAAACGAAAATAAAATATAAGGGCTGAATTTAAAAAGTTCAAAACATTTGGGATACTTTTGAAAGCAACCCTCTACGTAAGGGTAAATTGTTTTTTTCCCATTATATGTATTTATATGTCTCATAGAAATGTATATATGTTGATTACATAATTCCCATGTTTTCTATGCAGACAGAAGAAGTTAATTACACATCATAATACTCAAAGATATCAACTAGCTCTTCGAGTCTAAACATTATCTGTTCAATTTAGAGCAAAAAGGCATTTTTTTCAAGATTGGTCAAAAATTAATTATTCAAACAATTTTTCGAAGTGATTACTTTTTTGTATAAAGTAATTATTTATATTATTATAATCCATGATAAGCTCTCTCAAAACTGAGTAGTGATTACTAATTAATTTTTTGGATTCATTGAGAAATCGTAGGCATTAAAGAATGTTCAGATACAATGAACTTGATTTTTTTTCTTCCAAATCGTGAATTTAATTGCTTAATAGAAACAATTTAAAGTGATTAGTTCATACCATTAAAACCCATCACATTTAGTTCGTGTGAACAAAATTTCTTTTAAAAAAGAGAATATATCTATTTTATGAGCTACAATATTGAAGTTACTCTAATAACATAGACTAATACAGACTAATAATAACTCCTCAGAATTTTGGAAATAAAAAACGACACTCTTTTTCTTAGATAAAAACAACCCTATTGAGTTTGCCTCATGATGAATAAGAAATGACACAAACTATAACCTTCTTGGTATTCAAATATATAAATAAAAAAGAAAAAATAAAACTAAAAATCCAAACATGGGGGATACTTCCGAAAGCAACCCCTAACTACGCGGTGTTAATTCATTATTTTTGCTATTGTATGTATTTATATGTCCCATAGAGAGATTAACATAGAAGAAAAAATCTACTTTTTGTAAGAAGCGGTCAATAAATAATTATTCAAACAACTTTTGAAGTTATTGCTTAAGTTATTATAATCCATAGTAAGCTCTCAAATTCGAGTACTAAAGACCTTTAAAAAAAAATTGAATACTGAGTACTAATAATTTTTTTGGATTCATTGAAAATTCGTAGGCATTAAAGGATGTACTCATTCAGTGAACTTATTTTTATTTTTCTTCCAAATTTGTGGATTTAATAGCTTTACAGTAACAATTTAAAGTGATTAGTTAATAGCCATTAAAAATCATCATATTCACTTAATGTGAATAATATTTATTTAAAAAGAGAATGGATATACTTTATGAGCAATATTATTGAAGTTACCCTCATAACATAGACTAATAATAAGAACTCCTCATAATTTTGGAAATAACAAACAACACTCTTTAGTTTTTAATAAAAACAACACTCTTGACTTTGCCTCATGATGAACGAAAAAATTACACAAAATATAACCTTCTTGGTGTTCAATATACAAAAAAAAATAAAATGAAGAAGCCTATTAATTTCTTTTTAGGTGCAGGAGGCTAATTTTCACATTTATTGGATTAACTTACTCGAAAAATCATTGGTGGTGGTTCATGTTGTTGGGAAAACTACAAAGGTTAATAACAATACTAGTCAAAAGAGAGGGACGATAATTGCAAATTAGGGTTAGTTTGTTACAGTAGAGCCCACTGCTTCACTTGCTCTTCTGGCAGTGTGCGGAGGAAATTTTGGTTTGAAGACAACGTGGCAAAAAAAGTTTTAAAACCTCCGCGTCCCTTTCTTGTTCTCTTTCCTTTTGCAACGCCTACCAACCCTCTACAGTGATTATTTGTAACGGAAGTTTTTTCTTCTATAATGCTTTCTCTTTCAACACAACTTTTCCATTATCTCTCCTTGGTCCTCTTCAATTATCTCCCTTTCTGTTACTCTCCTACTCTCTTTTTCTAGAAACATTTGAGCTTTTGGACATGGCTTCTAGCAGTTCATCAGTTGTGAATCCAAAGCACGAAGATGATATAATTGGTGATCTTGCCCGTGCTGCTCAGGCTAGATCTAAAGAAGGGGACACATTCTATTTGTTAAATCAAAGGTATAACTGTTATGTCCGTATATTCTTTTTTTTTCACCAATTCTTCATATCTCCAATGGTAAACATTATTTAAATTTCGATAACGAATCATTTGAAGATTGTAATCCAATGGGGATAATATTAATTTACCTCTTTATAACATACCGTTATTATGTGTATGAGGGTTAGAAGATGTTCATGCATACAATAAGTCTTGATGTTGGAAACAACTTTTTGCTACATTTCCTTTACAGATTCTTAAATACCAACTCGTCTAGAATTGAATTCTTCAATTTTTGAAGAAATTAATCCTTAAATTTTAATTTAGTTAAAAATTAAAATCAATGATATTAGCTACTGAAATGACGGAGATTAAATCCGATCGGAGTGATTAGGTGCAATGCATTACATACTTGACTTAGATATGGCTCCTTCGTTTCATGTCTTATTTGATTTGGACTTGAAATGATAGGACCTGTACTCGATACAAATTATGTACCTCTCATGATTCATATATGAATTAAGGTTGAATCAATCAAAATCTAGGGTCGGTTGTCATTCCCAATAATTATTTCAAATAAATTTAAGTAGTAACATTAAATTTTATTATTTAATCTTGATAACTTTACTACCTTGGGGGGGGGATGAATTGGTTTCTTGGATTCCCTCAATTGTACATAATTGAAAACATTGATGGTTAATGTCTTATCTTAGGTCTGCTTGTAGCATGTCTCATCTCGTAATATTTTCATGTAAGTTATGGTTTAAAATCGAAACCAAATATCGAAAAGCAAAACCTTTCATGCCAATGGAACTGAAAACTAATTCCCCAAACATTGTTGTAGTTTAATTTTCAAGAGTTTATTGGTTTTTATGGTTCAAGCTCATCCTTGTATAGCTGTGGAACGAAGTCACCTCTGCACATGTAATATTTTGCTAATACACAGTTTCTACCAATTAAATTGCACCCAAATTGTTTCTTAGTGAATATTGAGTTTTTATTGTCAACATAAATTTTCATAATTTTGCATTCATGAAAGTTCTTGACACTTCGTATCTTGCTTTGATTATCAATTTCGTGCACTTTTAAATTGTAGTTTGAGAAGTTCCAGTAAAAATGAATATGAATGACTGATTTCCTCTCTTAATGTGTGACTGTAGATGGTGGAATGAATGGATTGAGTATTGCATTCAAATTCGAGCAACTAATGGTAATACTGCTGGGCTGAGCAATGTAAAGAGGCCTTCCGCTATAGATAATTCAAATCTGATAAATGAAGCAGCTGAGTCTATTTCTTATATAGAGCTCCACGATACTCTGATGGAAGGCATCGATTACATTATAGTTCCAGAAAAAGTTTGGAAACAGTTACATGCATGGTAAAAATTATTCAAATGATTTTTTTTCTTGTTTTATTTGTTGGCCTATGATCCGAAAATCTCCACTCTAAAGTTTGAATCTTAATATCGATGGTCTGTTTTTATAATTAATCTATACGATAAGCTCATTTGAGAAAAAAAATTATTTTTTAAATTGCATTAATCTTAATTTTATTGATAAAAATTTCCATTCTCACTTGAATTTGTTGGCATATGACCCTTCTTAATCATGTCATTATTTCGATTATCATCTTGTAATAAGTATTACTAACAATTTACTCATTTAACTGTTTAGTACCATACTATATAACTAATCAATTGCTGAGAAATTACATAATACACTAGAATGTAACTAACGCTTCCTCACCCGCCCACACTCTCCATTTTAAGAGTATA
Source organism: Linanthus parryae (assembly GCA_023055425.1). Taxonomy (NCBI): domain Eukaryota; kingdom Viridiplantae; phylum Streptophyta; class Magnoliopsida; order Ericales; family Polemoniaceae; genus Linanthus; species Linanthus parryae. The sequence goes on along the minus strand of JALGPY010000007.1, from coordinate 83,239,642 downwards.
TTAAAACATTAATTTATTTTGAAATATTTATTATCTTATAAGGATACCGAATAAAATAGAGAAATACTATATATAAATACTACATATATTTATATTTCTTGTTTTTAGGTATGGAGGAGGCCCCACATTGGCTCGCAAAGTTATCCTATCAAATGGTGAGTTGTCGGTGGAAGTGTACCCCTTGCGACTTCATTTGCATCTAATGCCAAAGAGTGGAAATTCCACAATAAGATTAAGCAAAATGGTATGTAAACGCCGTACTGTAAGTTCCAAAAATTCCTTCCCTACATAGCTCTTCACAATTTCTCTAACATATTAAATATTTCTTCAACAGGAAACCATTCGTGACCTTTACAAAAAAGCCAGTGGTGTTTTCTATTTAAGGCCTGAGCAAGTAAACAATATATCCCTCAATTTATGTTTATGGTTTTAAGCTATTTGTGTTTACTTTACTTTGCTTCTCGATAGTGCTTGTAGTCCCGCAATCTAATTCTTTCAAGTGTTGCAGATATTGATTTGGGATTATTATAATCTATCGAGACTTGCCGTGTTGAGTCAAATGGAGCAAACGCTCGAGGGTGCCAATGTACAAATGGATCAAGATGTATGTCACTTTCTCTCGAACAAGTAAACTCTTTTAAGCCTCTTATTTCCAATTTTAACTTTCATTTTGCTATGTCTTGAACAGATAATGGTGGAGATTGTTGATAATGGTAAGTTGGTACAATACATTATGCCATTTCATGTTCTTGTAGCGCTTTCTTCGTCAAACCATTTATCTATGCAGGAGTTTCGTCAACAGGGAAAAGAATTGCTGGAAGTGATGATCCACATGTTTTAGAGATTGATAACTTCACATCACCTGGTCATGAACCGCGTAACAATATTGTAACAGGTGGAGTTAGCGCGGGACAGTTCCCTGGTGGTCTAATTGGATTGGCCAATCTTGGAAACACATGCTATTTGAATAGTGCTATCCAATGCCTAGCTCACACCTCAAAACTTTTGACCTACTTCATGGAAGATATTCAACGAGGGATGAATCAACAACCTTTGGACAAGCCGGTAAGTTATATATTTAACTAATATGTAGGAGAGAAGTTCCTATGTTTGCTTATATTCTAGAATTTCTCTATATATAAGATCTTCCCTAATAGCTTATATGAGACAAGATAAGTAGTTGAATATCGTCTGCATCGAAGTTGGCTTGTTTCATGGAGGACGAAGCACATTTATGTGTTTCCTCTCCTATTAAGCTATGCATTCTATCTCTGTCTCTGATTTAGTTATTCACAATTATTACAATCTTGTTATTCATGACATGAGTACTCTGGTACATAAGGATACTTTTGTGGATGGTCTTTGTTATTATAAAAAGAATAAACAAAAATACCATCCATTCAAGCAATTTATGGCGTTGACTTGGGTCAACGCCGGTGACATGGCCAGCCCATTAGGGTTTGTGCTCTTTAGTTTATCACGTCATTAGATGATTGGATTTGATCAGGATTTTATTTGTAATTGCTCAAGATTTTTGAGGATGCGTCTAGCTTACTAAAGAAGAAGGAAGATACCATCAAGATCATCGTGGATGTAATAAAGATTTGATCAAGATATGCTAGGAGATCGTAGCTTAAGGATCACGCAATGAGTCTACTCATGATTAGCTAGAAGATTCAAGCATGAAGATGAATCAAGAAGATTTGGTCAATCATCGAACCCTTCTGATATTTTTAGAATTATGTCATGATATATATTCTAAGACCTGTTTCTTAGAGTATATAATTTATAAGACTACAAGATTATGAGAAGTCTAGGATGCTTCACCTATACAGAGGTCAGTCTTAAGAAATTGCTTATATCACCAGGAGATATGAGTGCATAAAAGTGAGATCTAACTGCGCATTCACATGTATTGTGGATGGGGAAAAAAAAGACATTTGTGCACCACCACATGTCCGAATTCAAGAATAGCGTAGGCTACAAGGAGAACCGCGGTCACCTTTAGTCCTCTTCTTCTTCCTTCATGCGGTTTGAATACAAACTATCGTGTTCTTTGCGTTGTGGATTAAGGCAACTTGCCGAGCCACATAAAATATTGGTGAATATCTTCTTTTAATCTTTTCGAGTTCATTTATATTTTCGTCACACCCAATTTTTTCCACACATAAAAAGTGGTGTTAGATCTCAAGTTAGATCTGATGAGATGATCATGCAAGAGGATACATGGAGGCTTCAGGGAGAAGACATCAAGGATCTAAGAGGAATCGACGTAACAATTTATTTGTGTTGTTACTTATAATTGGGATTTCTATCATTCTTAATTTATTGTTCTCTAATGAATAGAAACACAATGGATATGTGTTTGGGTATGTTATGAAGCAGCAAGATTAGATCTGGTGAATTGTTCCCGCTTCCCATAGAGGTCCTCGATTGATTCACAGGCAATATTTAATTTGGGGCATTACCTTTGGAAACAAAATTTCGGTGACTTTTGATCCGAAACTTTGCTTCTTCGGAATTATGAATCTACCCGTGTGGTTCGATTGTTGGAAGGATAGCGATGGACTTGCACCTCTACTTCGAGTAATGAATTCTAGGATTATATGGAATTTACTTCCAAAATATAATCCATTTTCAAATTCAAAAGATTCCCAACTTCACACCCTAAGTATTTCGATATTCGGTGATTTATGAAGATATGTGTACCCTCCCCTCGTCCCTAGTATTGTACTATTTTCGCATCTTGACATCTAACCCTACTCCAAACAACATCATTTAATGATGTTGGGTCTGTGGAAACATTCATATACTTGTGAAGTATGTGTATGAACTTCATGGGATAAGAAGATTTTTCATGACCTCATATCATTTCTAAACATTCTTCCTTCTAAGAATCCTGGGCTTCGACCTGAAAACCAATTGACAATAAGTGCAGTAGCCAATGTATATTATTAGGCACAGACAAAGCGACCAAAGTCTCGATGTGAAACAGAGACAAAAAACGAGTCTCAACACGCTCATTCACTCGTAGCATGTGAAACAGAGACATACAGAACGTAAACGGAACAGATTCAGATCAGATGGATCGACACGGCTCCGATACCATGTTAAGATTCCCGGGGTTCCACTTCAATACCAATTGGCAATAAGGGGAGTAGCCCATTATCTTATTAGGCACTGAAGAAGCAACCAGATTCTCGATGTGGTACAATCAACGAGTCTCAGAACTTCCATCATTGTGTCATTGCAACAATTCCAAGAACTTCATATGGAGATTCTTTAACTATATGCAGAGACAAATACGGTTGAAACCTGTTATAGAGAATCGCTTGATAAAAGACATATAATATGTTAACAGCGCTCAGTGAAACATGGCACACCCATTTGACATTCTTCCAAGTCACCATACCAGAATCAAGGGCCCTCTTTCTGAAATGTGGCAATAGTGACATTGAACCAACACGCACAACATTACTACAACATCCACCGTAGCACAAATATTTCTAGTATCCTACTATGTAAACTTCGGCCACCATACGCCTAACGTGGTCCAAGTTGAAAATCATTCATACCTAACTAAATGTTGGTGTAATAGCAGGTGTTGAACGTTTGTGAGAATTCTAGTAGATTTTTTTAAATCCTTGTATACGATCTTCATTGACGAGTTCTTAAGCTAAGAGCAACATGTTCGGTATATTTACCATGTCCCAATTTGGAAGTTGATCCATTCTTTCACGGGAATATTGGTGAACGAATTATACAAAAAGTTATTTCATAAGAAAGACAGGTTCATGAAAAAAATTGAAATTTTCAAGGAGAGTTCAAAAATCAATGACAAACTACAAGTGAGAAAATATTGGCGCCCAAAAACAACGTGATGCCTCGTGCCTGAATATGAAATTTTGAAATTCTCCATGAAACTTGCTAAGAGATAAAAAAAAAGCTACAATTCTTCCTTTTGACTTTCTGATAACCCACTGAACTGGGAACGCCAGTGGATTATGCCCCTACAAGATATTAAAATGTGTTAGACAATCAGTGTAAATGTTTGAATCATGAAAATGTAAACATGATGCAATGCTAGACCGTGTTAAACAGCCATTACCTCCATCTTGAGAGGGATCATGTAATGCAGCTGATGTGCACTGCATTATTGAATTGGCTATCCTCCAATTTTGATTTCAACTCTAGTCCTTTAGTTAAAGGCTCTGACATTACATGATCCGTCTGCCGTTAAAATACACCGGCTCTATTCCGTCACAGAATTTGCACGTCGCATAGATATAAGGAGACTGGGGGATCAGGCTTGCCTTATGCAAAATATTGGGACACATACGAGCATCTTTGAGAAGTGACATATCTTCAATGTGTGAGCAGATGGCCAGTGCAATCAAGATCAGTTACGAAATATCATCTCATTTCTTGATTTCCAAATTCCACCGGACTAAGAAAATTGAGGTGGATGTGGAGATGTCATGGTATGCATTAATGATCCAAAAGAAAAGTCAATCCATTAAGATATCGTCTTAAAGTAAGTTGGATGATATAGCAATCGGAAACTTCCAGACAATCAAGGAAAGGTGTTTAACTGTTTCAGCAACATATTGACAAAATGAGGCAGTCAATGGATGTTCTGCTAGTAGACCTTGAATAAAGTGGGTTAACACATGTGAAATCATGGAGGATCTTCCAATAGAACACATTTATTTTTCCAGACGTTACGAGACCCCAGGGTCCCCCTTAAACTAGGTCGTGAATCGCGCTTTCATATTAGAAGAAGCCCCCTTGGAATTGGTTGACGAAGCCTTCGCAAGCCTGACAAGAGAATTTGAAAAAGCACGTATCAGAGAAAGATGACTAGCACAATCTGATAGAAAATCTTACTGAAGGACATGTTTGACATCAAATTTAAATCAATAGTAAATTTTCTTAATTGTTTTTATTTTAGCAGGCTTCTAGGTAGAAAATTAATCCCCAATTTCGAACAAATGGCTAGGGAAAGAAAAATTATTCGGGAAGCTAAATAAGTTAACTAGTATTATGTCAAATGTTTTCTTCATCCTCAATAAGACATCTCTTACTACTACCAATTAATTTTTATATATTGTGGGAACACTTTCGAAATTCTAATTATGTTTCTAATTGAGATGATAAGCTCAAAATTAAAGAATGAGATTCATAATATCCAATTTCTACGAGACCTCCAACTATAACAAGGTAAAAAGTTCATATGACCACTGTGACTTGCGTCATATTAAAGTCAGCGTGCAAATTATTAAATTAAGTGTTCTGTCACGAACTATTTCCTTACTATTTGTTTTACAGTTATCAGATTTTTTGTTCGTTATTTGATTATTAATTACAATCTCAATTCTAGCTACCCATGTAAACAAAGAATTGTGTGTCCCTGCTATTAAACCTTACTTCTAAAAGTTCATTAAAGTTCACATTCAAATATCAAGTCTTACACTTCATGATAGAAGTATACGATTTCTCAATAATCGAACCCGTTTAGGTATTATCTGGGAATCTACCATTTCTTTCAATATACTCGCAATATATGGTTGTTCCTTGATCCCCTGATGTTTGAAAAATTAATACTTAATTGGTTCCATTAAACCGTTTCCCTCATTATTGTTTCCCCTTCCTATAAAATACTCTTGTTCACCATGCATCTAAGCTCTACAAATATTTTGTTGGATTTGCAGTAAATTTAAAAAGAGTTTACATAATTTTAAATATTTTAGCATGTGAGATTTTATGATAGTAAACTTTTAATGCGAAAAATTAAAAATTCATACAACTTTTTTAATATTTGTAAGAAATTAGAAGTAGATCTTTATGATAATATCTATCATAGATTAAAAATTGTTTATTGAGAAATTACAAATCCAATTGTTTCACTTCCCCATCAACAAAATGTAATATCTATCATAGATTAAAAATTCATCCACGAATCGATAATAATAAATATGTATTTTCTTAACAATATAATAAGACGTGACATAAAGTGGAAACACAATGTTATTACATTTTAAATGAGGAAAGTTACTATGTCTCACAAAAATGTTAGTCATTGTAACACATAGATTTGAGAGTTTCAATTTTATAGACTATGAGACATGTAAATGTCATACCGTAAAGATGTCAAATATTTTGTCACTATGAGTTTATTTGTCTCCCACACCTTCAATAGGGCGACCCGTCAAGATTTTATAGAAATACGTGAACAGTTGTTTCAGAGTTGGCGCATAAATTTTACGCGGTAGGAGCATAAAACAATTAAAATCAATACGGTTTAAAAAAAGTAAGAAATAAACATAACTGTTTTTTCCATTTAATAGCATATAAATAAAATCCGGACACATATTTCATCTATAGTAGTGGCATTTGAATTTCCATATTTTCTAACACATATTTTTTCTCATATTTTTAAGAGCTATTTTTACATAAAATTCATCGACGAGTATATAATGAAATAAAATTTTGGTTAGGGCTTGTTGCCATAAGGGTTCTATGTAAGGTCGCTCCTTCATCAAAGAATTTTTTTGAGTAATTAAAATTTTAAAATCATCTTAGTGCAACCATAAGGTGATTATAATTTTAGAACCTTGATTGCAAATATGTTAGGTCTTTGTAAAGTTAATTTATATTATTTGTGAATTTATACTTATGGTCAATATGCATATATCTTGACCCGTACTTTAACTCTTCAAATGCTTATTTTGCTTACGTTCTTTCAATTTAGTTGGATGAATGAATCTATTTTCAGTAAAGTGCCTCGTTAAATTATTTTCTAAGATGAATGATTTGAACAATTTTAACAACCAGACGTTTGTATATACACGCGCGCACACACACACACACACACACATATCATGTACACGTATCATATTAATTGAATTTATGCTTACTCTTTAACCTTGTTTTTATATTTATATATCTTGTACTCTTCCTGTCTTATTTTTATTGTCTTACTTCAAAATTTATGTTTACTCTTTCACCTTCTTTTCACACATAAATTTTTCTTTTTATTTAGCTTTACTAACTAAAAAGTAAATATCAAATTTGACGAGCAATAATGTTGTAAATTTACCAAATGTAACATATATACATATCATATTTATTTCATTGGTTTTCAAATAGAATATTATAATTATATTTATTATGCACTTTATGTTGTATTTTTACAGTCCTATTCATAAACTAGTGCATACTCGTTCACTTTATTTTTAAACATACAATGTTTATCATTCATTTAGCTTTACTTTATAAGAAAGTATATGAAATTAAAAAAATGATAATATTATTTACCAAATAAAATTTTATAAAAAGTTAAATCCACTATTAGAAGTGGACAAATGAAGTACATCTCAACGAACTTCGTCGTATATTAATTCATTCCTTAGTAACAACCATATCATCAAGAAGTATATTACATGGTCATGAAACACCATCCATGTATCACCACTATCATATATTAAAAAAAAAAATAGGATAAAAAGGTTTTTGATCATGTTCAATTAGTAAATATTGAGCCACAAGTATTCGAGAATCGTTCTATCCACTCGCTATCTACAACGTACACGGTTGGACATATTTAGCTCGGTCCTATAAAGAATTTAAAGTCTACATTTGGGGAGACAATGTGAGCATGCTCCTTTATGATAGCATCAATTTGTTTATATTATTGTGTAAATTTTAGGAGTAATTTAATAAAAAAAAATGTAAATTAGGGAAGTATCCATAAATCAAATAATATTACCACCACACTTTTGAATGATAGAAAATAAGTTTTCCACTGACGGCCAGATTGTAAAAGGTTTATTGACACATGAATAACTATATTGCCAAAAAAAGTAATATCTTATTTTTATAGATAATAGAGTTATTAAAGTAAAGAGCCTATGTATTTATTCTAGTAAAATTGGTTCTAGCTGAGTGGTATAGCATTTGAAGCCCCTGCATGACGTCTCTTTCTTCGGACCCGCCTATATGATATAATTCTATAAAAAAAGTATTTATTCTAGTGCTTGAAATATTTATAAGAGGTAACAATAAATAAACTGACTATTTGAGCTCTTTTATCATTATTACAGTAAAAGAGATTTACCAGAAATAATGTTTGTATTATTTGCACTTCTACATTTTTTTATTAGAATCAATACTTGAATGTATGTCGATATGTATTTTTCTTCCCCTGTAATGTATCTTATATGAACCTCTGTACATGCAGGCAGAGCTCACTCTTGCATTTGTTGACTTGCTAAAAAAATTATGGAAACCTCGACGAACTTCCGTGGCTCCTACATTATTTAAAAGAAAACTTGCTAATTTTGCACCAAATTTTGATGATGGCGAACAGCATGATTCTCAGGTTTTTTCTGTTGAATGAAGCTAATGTGCTAACTATTATTATGAATTTCATAGTAGTAACATATTCTTTTACTTTTTACAATAGGAACTACTTGTTAGTTTGTTGGATGGACTTCATGAAAATCTTAATCGCGGGAAATTCCTACCACACATAAACTTAAGAGATGCAAATGGAAGATCTGATGAAGATATTGCTGATGAGTATTGGACCAATTACAAAGCTCATAATGACTCCATAATCGTTGACCTTTTCCATGTAAGTATTGCATAAACTTTGAGAAGTTTTGAATTGCACACAATTTTTTTTGTTATGTTTGTTGATTGAGATACGTTTCTTAATCAACATAATTTTAAAATTCATTAGAAAACTTGAAATTGTTTTTAACATAATCTTGAAATGTAACTAATCTGGGGGCTCAGCTATTCATAATTGTACATAGAACCTTGTAAGGTACTTGTGTGTGAATATAGATGTATGATATGGATATTTTTTTGAAGGTATACTACATAACGAAATCAAAAGGGATTTCTTCTACGAACCTTCTTGAATAGTTATGCAATTTAGCTAATCCTTACTATCCTTGTTCACAAGTCTGATACGAGTCGACATATATTTTTCATAAAAGTGTTCATAAAAAAATTCAGCTAAGTTCTTCTTTTAACCAAATGAATGCTAAAAACACCACTAAAAAATTGTGAATCTCTTTAAAGATGTACATTGAATATTTTTGTGAAATATCTAGTCCATATAAGGGGCTCCATCCCAGTTGAGGATATGAGAAGCCAATATTCTTCACATTGATTAAAGAATAATGTTCACAAGTTGAATCTTCACTAAATAAACACATGTATACATGAATACATACATACATGCATACATATTGAATGTTCACTAAATAAACACATGTATACATACATACATACCTATATATATGTATGTATATGTGTGTAAGCATGCTCACAAGTTGAACATAAGTAAAAAAATTCTTTATCGATTTGCATACACCAACCATAAGATAGCATATGTGTTGTTCTTTATTTTTTTTAAATCATTATTGGAACATTTTTATTTTTCTCTTGAAATTTTTCTTACCATGTTACTTCAATCGACATATTGATATGTATACCTTCTTGAACTGAATTTTACAGGGTCAGTATAAGTCGACAATAGTTTGTGAAGTTTGTAATAAAGTGTCAGCAACTTTTGATCCATTCATGTCAGTTTCATTGGCGATTCAGCCGAAAACTACTCGTAGTATGACAATTACAGTCTTTACGAGTGACGGAAGCGCACCACCCAGTATTTACCTTGTAGATGTGTCAAAGCGAGGACGTTGCAGGGACCTTATCCAAGCCATTGATAATGTTTGTTCCCTTCAACATGATGAGAAATTTTTACTGGCACAGGTGAATTGATAAACTTTCATCCAGTAAATGATCTATCGTTCATTTTATTGGTGGAGTCCAATCCTGTAGTATAAATTTACGAAGTTTAAAGTGATCAATATTTTTTTCGCAGATAAAAATGCACTTGATTGATCAATTTTTGGAAGATCAAATGCCTTTATCGTCCATAAAAGATGATGATATCATTGTTGCTTATAAGGTTCCGAAGAATCAGAATAACAAAAAAATTCTTCAGCTTATACATCGTATCGAAGACTGGTATGTATCTAAATTCAGTTATCTTCATTTTTTAGCATAGAATTTAAATTTGGAAGATACCTTTTTGACTGATGTTAAAATCTTTTACAAAGTCAAAGTTAATAATTAATTTACAAATACATCTTAGTATTCTTTTCAAACATACTAAAATTTATAGTTTTAGTAAAACCATTTGTTACCTCATGTTGTGCCTTAGGCACCATTACAATAATATATATATATATATGTATGTATGTATATACACATTTATACTAGTACTATTTAGCCATAACAACTTCTGTTATTTATATTTATTAAACAAATATTCTCATATGGAAAAGAGAATAAGATGACCTGGTGAACAATGTATTCTTTCAAGGGCAAGCCTGATCTTTCTTCTAAATACTCTACATTAAAATTATTTTTATGGATTATCGATTAATGATTGACCTCCATCATTAGTAGATCTTTTCTCATCAATAGGCATTTTATGTCATCTTAGTCACTTTTTCTTTGCTAGTTGTTACAATTATGATATGTGGTCGAGTTTGACATGAAACATTAGTCAACATTTCTTTAACGTTTGTAAAATAAACTCAATTCAAGTTGTTTAATAGAATTATGAAATTTTTTATACTTAAAAATAGTATTTTAACAAATGAAATAATATATGTAATTTCCATTGTTTGACATGCACTTCCGTGCTATAATTCCATTCTATTTTATTCCGTTAACTTTTCACTTGAGGTATTTAACGATTGAAGACCCTATTTTCATTCACATATTTATTCACCAATAATAGTTTTAATCTCCTTGTAGGCAAGATGGTAAAGATGGAAACACAACAGGATGGAAGCCGTTTGGAATCCCTCTTATTTCATCAATTTCATACAACGGGGTTATCACAGGAAGTCATGTGCGTTTGAAAATTCATACGATGCTTTCACCAATGTTGCGAACTATGAATGGGGGAAACCGTGATAGCTTTGTTGCATCCAACCAACCAAAATTTCCATTGCACTTGATTGACGAAAGTAATTCATGCATTGACTTATCGATTGATGAAACAAAGGCTATCAAGTGTTCATCATCCTCAAAAGTGATGCATGTATTTATGGACTGGTCAAAGAAGCTATTGGAGGGGTTTGATACAAGTTTCTTCGAAAACATGCCAAAAGTAGGAAAATATGGGGTGGTTACAAACAAAAATCGTAATGAAAATCTTTCTTTGTACACTTGCCTTGATTCTTATCTTCGTGAAGAGCCATTACGTAATGAACACATGTGGTGAGCTCTTTTGAACGTCTTGTTCCTTATCTTTGTGTCCATACTATGATTAACATAATATTTGATAAACATTATTTTTTTCCTTTTGTTGACCTGCAGGTATTGTCCTCAATGCGAGACTCATAGGCAAGCAAGAAAGAAGTTGGATCTTTGGAGGCTTCCTGAAGTGCTCGTTTTTCATTTGAAAAGGTTTTCATTCAGTACACTAGTGAAGAAGCTTGAAACTTTTGTTGATTTTCCTCTTTGTGATCTTGATCTGACAAATTATGTTCCCAACAAAAGAAACCTCATACCTCAACTTTATGAACTATATGCCGTGATCAATCATTATGGTGACATGGGGAACGGGCACTACACTTCACATATCAAGGTTAGTAACATCCCTTTTTACAACTATTAAAATAATATCAAACATATTTTTACATTTTAATATTACTTTCAATTCAATGTTCCACATCTATACATTAATTTTCTAGGATTATAGCATTAGTGTCGATCTTAGTATTTAATATTATATTTTTATACAAATTATCACTAACTGTATTAATTTATGTAACTTGCAGATATTAGAGGAAAACAGATGGTACAACTTTGATGATAAACAAGTTACACCCATTAGTGAAGACAAAGTAAAATCTTCTAGTGCTTATGTTCTTTTCTACAAGAGGATAAGAGATGATGACCGTATGTAACCAAGATATACCGTCCTCTGCAGATCTTAACATTATTCTTTCTGCTAATAAGCTCTCAATACATGTATCCATATAAAAAAAGAACTACATACATGTTGAGTGTTCTTGTTGTTGACAATTTTTGTTTTCCGCGCATCAGCGTAATGTGACTGTTGACTTGATTAATAAGATTTTACATCTGTTAAGCCAGCCAAAGTTATCATTTGTTAGTTCAGTTCTGTTTGATTTTATTGTAAGCCCATGACCATCTTCCTAGTATTGCTTGATCTTTAAAATCTGTTACAGTGAAATTGTCAAAATGAATTTATGTGCTACTTTGAATATTCTTTTCCCTCTAGTTGCAACAACATGGAGTTTTAACAAGATAGTGTTACTCCATTTAGTTTTTATGTAGGTCGTGATTGAAATTTATTTCGATTTGATTGCATTAGAATAATTATTAATTAGTCTCAATTGTATGACTACGAGGTTACACATAACTTTTTATTGGAGATATGAGTAAGAAGATTAACATTGCAGTGATATAGTTAATTACCCTCCAATGCACTAAGGTTTATTCAAATCCTAAAATATTTTTTTGATGGTTCAACATTCAAATTGGTTCTCATTTTTTATCCTTTCTATTTGCATATCAGATATTTTTACTTGAGATTCATACTCTTTCACCCTGCAAATATTTGAATTCAACCACTTAAATTTAAGTTTACTTCCTACTCTATATGAAGAAAACTATGAGGGTTCATTATGAAACTAAGATAAATTTTTAAATTCTATTATCCGGAAAAGAAACTGTCCTTTCAGTGTTGTTGATTTTTTTTTACATTACATGAACTACACAATTTTAGTTCTTCATCGAATTTGATTCCAGTGCAACTGCACAACTTTTGAGTTCAGAAAGTTAAATGGAGGAACATGTTGGTTGCTTGATGGTAGAAACTAATGATAAATATTTGGTCCTTCGAATCAAAAGTAAGATTTCAATTGTTGCCGTACATAATTCTAGCTTTTATGCTAAAATATTGCTACTAAATTCACAAATTTTTAAAAGATCACCACAATTCTTTAGGAGAAACACGGACTAGATCGTATGCATAGTTTTAGTAAATTGTAGATTCTTGGCTTCATAATGGTATACCATATCTATAGACGTGAAAATATAGTGTTTTTTGCAATTTTGATAGTTTTATAACCTTTTGGTATGTTTACTACGATATAAATAATTTGCTATGTAAGTTATGTTTGTCATATTATCATTTCGTATATGTTAAGGAAGAAAGGTTGTTATTTTCACTCCTTGTATAGCTTATAAATATGACATATAGGAACATTTTTTCTTCAATTTTAATACATTTTACTCTTTCTCACATAACTATATCATGGCATTTTAATTGAAACAGTAACAAACTTTAGTTCTTGGCTTGTTCGTCTTTCTTTGTCCAAGATTAGTACTCATGGAATTTTCTAATTTGACCATCTTGTGATCATCGATTAGCCACACAACCCACACCAAACGAGTCAGATCAGAGTCTATTCATATACAACATTTTACAGCCAACTGAGCTTTAACGCGCTCACATGCGCCTACCAAAAAAATTTCTCCACCGCTCCCCATGTCCGACACACCCTCAGTTTGTATCAGCATCTTCCACAAGTACGACTTAGCATGAGCCAATTTCCACTCATGACTTATGTGTGAGGCGTTGTCATACGTCTCGACAGTCGACTTCTGCATGAGCCACCGACTAAATCATTAGTTCATATATGGCTTTATATCCGTTTTAGAGCTCTTTTCCTCACTCCATTACCAATGGGTTTTTACTCTCTTACTCTGTTTCCATAGTCTATTTTGTGAGATTCTGACAGCCTGTTCCTCTTTCTTAGTATTTTAGGATTATTTTACATGTATCCTTGATTGTAGCTTGCACTTTCGAGTATTTGATTCACCACAATAGATTAATCTGATTTCTCATCCATACAAACATTTTTGGATGGTTTCAACTATGTATTATAATTCAGTAGTTCTCTAACTTCTGTTAAACCAGAAAATGGGGCGTATGGTTATATGAAAAGTTTCTAGGCTTACTGAGGCCCCACATAAGGCTCCTGTAATTGAGTCTAGTTGTGCACTTAGGTTCAGTTTGGGAATGCTTCTATTTCCAGCACAATTGCTTTCCGATAGCAGAAGCAGTTTTAGTGTGTTTGGTAAAAATAAAATTTGTCTTTTCTCGGATCGCTGCTATCCCACAACAGTTTTCAAGAAGCACGTAAGAAGATGCTTTTCCATAAAGTGTTGTGGTTGATTCATCTAAAACCAATTTTAACCTTGTAATTTTTAAAAATATCAATAGTTTAAGGGGTGTATAATACATAGAAATACAGGATCAATAGTCTACATGGGGGGTTGAATAGAGTATGCCAACTTTTGCTAAACTTACAAGAATAGTGGTTTCAAAAATAATTATAATGAGTGAAGAGTATTTCAAGGATTTGAAATAAGTTTCAAGACATTGGAATGAAAACAGTTGAAGTATAAAAAATAAGTCTATCTCAAGGCCTTGAAATGAGTTTCAAACCCTTGAAATGAAACTGTTTTGATTGCTGCAAAAGAATTAAGTATAGAACTGAAAAGTAAATGCAAGAGAGACAAGATATATAGAGTTCAGTACACTTGGACCTATGTCTCTACCTCAGGGATCTTCTCCCTGCAGGATTTTCAACTCAATTCTTATTAATCAAAAGCTAAGCCCTAAATCTCAAGCAGAAAAACATGCCTTACTCTGTTATAGCTTGTGGTGCTCACTAACCTATCTAGTACCTGCTCTAGCTACAAATGAAGTTGAGAATAGAAAAACACTAGAACTGAATCTGCAATAAGTATGCAGTGTTCTTCAGAAGCTTCGATAGAGAGAAATGGATCTGCTTCTTTGTTTCTTGTCAATCCCTGAATGTGTTTGAGTGTCTCTGCTAATTGTTCCGTTGTACTGCTTCAGCTTTCCCTCTTTTATAGAAAAGTTTAAATTGCAGATCTTCAAGATCTCTTCTTAACAAAATTCCCTATTTTGTAGCTTCAGATTTGACTTCTCTAATAGCTTCTCCAACGGATAGTTGCTCAGTATCTTAAAGGATACTAGTTTGATCTTGTGTAAACATAAGTTGGGAAACTTTCAAACACTTCAGATTGATCACATAATCAAATAACCACTCAGTTTCCTTTCCTGCAAGACTCAAGTTAATAAATATATCCTGTAATATAGGAAACATAATATCCCTACAAAAACTAAGTCAAACAGATGGATTAGATATCGTTTAAGTGTCAAAATACTTTTTCTTTCATCATCAAATAACAAGTGATTAGGCACAGGGGTTTAGGAGTTGAATCAAAATCAAAAACTCCCCCTAAGTTTATGAATATAAAGAATAGACAGTTTCAAAGCTTTGAAAGTTGTTTCATGGCCATGAATATTACTATCTATTTCAAGCATTTGAAACTGAGTTGAACTTACAATCTCCCCCTTGATGAAAGACAAAACCACAATCTGTTTGGTACTATATTTCTGCAAAAAATACTCATTAGCACATAGTATAGTAAATCATAACATATGATATCCAAAAGAAATACAACTTATTAACTTACTGAAAAACAACAAATAACAACAAAGTTCAGATAAACATACTGACCAAAAACCAGGTCTCTAGTAAAAAAATAATAACCTAAAATGTCTCCCCCTTTTTGTCTTTCATAAACAAGAATGGTAAAATGTTGTATCAGTGTTTTGTAAAAGTTTGACAAAAACTGTTTGAAAAGATAAAATCTTCGGGACTTTGAAAAAGATTTCAGGCCTTGAAAAAGAAAGAAAGAGTTGGAAAGAGTTAAGGGGTTGGGTCTCCATCTCCTTGATGCTCTGCATCTTCTTCCTGACTATCTTTTTCATCATCATCTATCTGTCCTTCTTCCTCAGTCACTTTACCTGCTTCACCTTCTTCCTCAAACAGATCAGCAGCAGTCACAGTTTCTATAATGGCTATCTTCCTTGATTTCGTCTTCTTGAGATCTTTAAGCAGTGCTCCTGAATCTGGACTATCAACTTCTTCTTTATCTGCATCGAATAGTTCCTCAACCACTTGCTTTCCTTTACCCCAGCAGTCTCATCCTGAGTTGAGTGTTGACTGAGCAGATCCTTGGTTGAACTATCCTTTTTGGATCCCTCTACAGCTTGAGAGACTTCTTCAGGCACATCAAACACAGTCATGCTCCTGAAGGTATTTTCAACCATGTACTTCACTTTCTTAGACTCAGTTCCAAACTCATGTTGATTATCCTTCAGTTCATCCATATCCATCTCAAGTCCATCAAGTTTCTGAATACCCATATGGTGCCACTAACATACTGATTTCTTGGTGGAGTAAATAGACTCTAAACCTTGTTCCTTTCCAACTCATTTAGTTCACTTTTCATAGCTATGATCCAGTCTGCTTCTTGTAATGCTTCCTTCACAGTTAGGTTCTAGAAGAGAGATAAAATCATTAAAAGCCCAGAGATTCTTCAACTGTGCTCTGGTTTGTGTACCAATGGTTATTCAGAAATAATTTTATCAGCAGGATGAGATGAGAGATATTTAAATCTCTTCCTTGGTGTCCAAGGTTCATGCTCTCCCATTTGTTTTTTCAAGTATTTGAGAACTTGACGTAGTAGCTTGATATGCTGTCTTCTCTGTAGATTTATTTTCAAGGCCTTGAAATGGTATTATTTGTTCCTATAAGATTTCCTTGGAACCTTTTGAGGATACTTCTTCAGTATCTGAATCATGCTTGTTCACATTAAGATCTTCAAAACCATCACTCAAAGAACCTTCATAGATTTCATCAAATATAACATGAATGCTTTCTTCAACAAGCTTGGTTCTCCTATTATAAACTCTATAGGCTTTTCTTGTCTTTGAATAACCAAGAAAAATACCTTCATCACTTCTTTCATCAAACTTACCAAGATTGTCCTTACCATTATTATGAACAAAGCATATATAACCAAAAGGTTTGAAGTAAGAAATTTTTGGCTTTCTTCCTTTGGACAGCTCATAAGAGGTCTTCTTCAGAATAGGTCTGATCAAGCTCCTATTGAGAATATAGTTTACAGTATTCAAAACTTCTTTCCAATAGTACTTTGGCAATTTGTTTTCCAGAAGCATTGTTCTTTAAATGTCTTCAAGAGTCTTGTTCTTTCTTTCAACAACTCCATTCTGTTGAGGAGTTCTAGGAGCATAAAAATTGTGAGAGATACCATGCTTAGAACATAATACATCAAACTCAGTCTGATCAAAATCTCTAGCATGATCACTTCTGATTGAAGCAATAGGTAGGTTTTTGAAGGTTTGAAGTTCTCTACAAAGCTCTGAAAAATCAGTGAGAGATTCAGATTTTTCTCTAAGGAACATAACTCAAGTATATCTAAAAAAATCATCTACAATAACAAGCATGTACTTCTTACCCTATGGATTTGGAGTTCTCATAGGACCACATAGATCCATCGGCAATAATTCAATGGGTCTAGTAGTATTTACAGAGTTCTTTGGTTTGAATGAGCTTCTAGTTTGCTTGCCTTGTGCACATGCCTTGCATACTTCTTCATATTTGATCTTGATAGAGGGTAGACCTCTTACTAAGTTCTTCGAAACGAGCGTGTTCAAGGTATGCAAGATAATGTGTCCCAACTTTCTGTGCCAAAGCTTTGAATCTTCTTTCAAGGCCTTGAGACACTTCAAGATTCCTCTGCAACTTTGTTAGTTGGAGAATATAGATATTGTTTGACCTAGACACTTCAAGCAATTTAAATTTCAAACCATCAACTAGATACACATCATAGATGGAACTTTCAGCATTTGTACCAACTTTACCAATACCTAGAATGATGCATTTGCCTTTTTCACCAAGTGTAAGTGAAACTTCATATTTTTCCTTCAATTATGATAATATAGATCTCTTTCCACTCATATGTCTTGAGCAACCACTGTCCATAAACCACTTCTGTTCTTTGGTCTAGGTGACAACCTGCAAACACCATTCACTGCCTTACCCAGCTATTAGACCAAGTGTGGAATTTAGATTCATATTCAGGGTCAACCATGTTGGGTGGTCTAACCCCTTTAGGAACCCAAATCTGTCTAACTTGTTCGTTAAGTTCAAATGGAAAAATATTCCTCATTATGTGAGGGTCTCTTCTTCTAAAATGACAAGTCATTCTAACATGACCAATTTTATTGCAGTAATGGAATTTAGGAGATGTTCTGCTTCTAGCTTTTACAAATATGGTATTGTTATTTATGGGAAAATTTGGATTGTATCCAATACCAGTTTTGTGGACAGACTTTAAGTTACCTCCAATAATCAAGTTCAAGTTGTGCTTTGAGCCTGCAAGTTATGTCTTGACTGATTCAGATTCTTGAATTTTCTCAGTTAGAGTAGTCTTTTGTTTATCCAATTCACCAACTTGATGTCTTGGATTAACAATACTGTCACTCAGAAGAGAGTTCTCGGTGACTACTTCCTTGACTTGTGTTTTCAAGGCTTTCAAACTAGTTTTCAAGGCCTTGAAATCACTGCCAATTTCTTCTGAAAAATTTAAATGTTCTGATTCAGACAAACAAGATGCAAGTTCTCTTTTGCCTGCTCATGAACTTTTTCTTTTAGAACTCTAATCTCTTTCAGATAGTCCTCTTCATTTAAAAGAATTGTTCTAAGGTAATCAGGGAGGGCTTCTGTTTGTTTTGAAATTAAACATTTTACCATTACCTTAATGATATTCTCAGAACTTTCATCATGCTTGGCCATAAAGCATAGGTTGGCATGTTCTTCTTCAGATTCAGAGTCACTTGAGGTTTCTGAATCATTGCAGGATGCTATCATAGATTTCTTTCTTCTATCATGATCTTTCTTCTGATAGTTTTTGCTCTCTTTGTGTGGGCAGTCTCTAATCAAATTTCCTGCATCACCACACTCAAATAAATTCATAACTTTAGGCTTATTACCATGTGAAGAATATGTACCTTTGTAGTCTTCGCTACTGGAGGATCTGTGTCTATCTCTACTGAAGTCCTTGTTTCCAAATTCATCTTCATTTTGAGAATTCTGGTCAAGGATTTGGAAATCAAAGAAATATGATCTTCATCATCATCTTCTTCAGTTTCAAGGCTTTGGGACGGCTCATTCTCCTTTGCCTTGAGAGCTAGGGTCTTGACATCTTCTGGTAATTCTCAATCAACTTCATTCATGGATATTTCATGTGTAAGGAGTTTTTCTTGCAGGTCATCAAGTTGAAGTGATGAAAGATCTTGAGCTTCCTCAATAGCAGTAGTCTTTGGTTCCCATTTTTCCTTTGGAAGACTTCTAAGAATGTTTCTAAACTTTTCTTCATTGGAAATATGTTGTCCCAATGAATCAAGATTGTTGACAATGTCAGTGCATCTTTTGAACATATCTCTGATTAACTTATCTCCATTCATCTTGAATAGCTCATATTGTCTGAGATATATGTTGATCTTGGTTTACTTGACTTGGCTGGTTGCTTCAAAATTCAACACAAGATTTATCCCAGATCTCCTTGGCAGTCTTGCAACCTGAGATCCTGTTGAACTCATCTCCACTCAAAGCACAATATAAGAGATTCATAGCTTTATAGTTTTTGGAAAATTGTTCCAGTTCAGAAGCAGAAAGAGACTCTTCAGATTTGGGAGTTTTAATCCCATCTTTATCCGTGTAGAAAGTGTGAGGACCATTCTATATGATAGTCCAAAGCTCTATATCTTGTTCAATGATGAATATTTTCATCAATCCTTTCCAGTGAACAAAATTTTCTCCAAAAAAGATAGGAGGTCTGTTAGCAGCTCTCCCTCAGAGAAACCACCATCACCTACAGTACTCAGAATCACAAGATGGTTAACTATATGCAGTGATACAAGATCTGATACCAATTGAAGGGGTGTACACTAGGTAGGAATACATGATCAATACTCTAGAAGGGGGGGGGATTGAATAGAGTATGCCAACTTTTGCTAAACTTGAAAGAAGAGTGATTTTGAAAAGAATTATAATGAGTTATGAGTATTTCAAGGCCTTGAAATGAGTTTCAAGCCCTTAGAATGAAAACAGTTGAAGTATAAAAAATAAGTCTATTTCAAGGCCTTGAAATGAAACTGTTTTGATTGATGCAAAAGAACTAAGTATAGAACTGAAAAGTAAATGCTAGAGAGACAAGATATATTGTGTTCAGTCCAATTGGACCTATGTCTCTACCTCAGGGATCTTCTCCCTGCAGGATTTTCAACTCAATTCTTATTAATCAAAAGCTAAGCCCTAGATCTCAAGCAAAGAGAGATGCCTTACTCTGTTATAGCTTGTGGTTTTCACTAACCTATCTTGTAACTGCTCTAGCTAACTGATTAAATAAGAACTCTATATTGTTCACCTTGAAAAATCCACGAGAATAAGAACTAGAAGTATTATCATAATGATAAACAAATGAAGCCCAGAATATAAGAACACTAGAACTGAATCTGCAGTGAGTATGCAGTATTCTTAAGATGCTTGGATTGGAGAAATGGATCTGCTTCTTTGTTGCTTGTCAATACCTGAATGTGTTTAAGTGTCTCTGCAAATTGTCCTGTTGTATAACTTCAACTTTCCCTCTTTTATAGTGCAGTTTGAATTGCAGATCTTCAAGATCTCTTCTTAACAAACTTCCCTATTTTTTAGCTTCAGCTTTGACTTCTCTAACAGCTTCTCCAACGGATAGTTTCTCAGTATCTTCAAGGATACTGATTTGATCTTGTGTAAAAACACGTTGGGAAAGTTTCAAACATGGCAGATTGATCACATAATCAAATAACCACTTAGTTTCCTTTCCTGCAAGACTCAAGTTAAGAATTAGATCCTGTAATATAGGAAACTTAATATCCCTGCAAAAAAGTAAGACAAACAGATGGATTAGATACAATTAAAGTGTCCAAATACTTTATCTTTCATCATCAAATAATAACTAATTAGGAACAGGGGTTTAGGAGTTGAATCAAGATAAGAAAATCGCCCTAAGTTTATGCATATAAAGAATAGTAAGTTTCAAATCTTTGGAAGCTGTTTCAAGTCCTTGATATAGACTAGCTATTTCAAGCCTTTGAAACTGAGTTGAACTTACAATAGTTATCTTTACGAAAATAAAATGTGTCATGTATTTTTCTCATATTACCCTCTGACAACAAGTTCACAGTTTATTTTACCAAACGTAAAATTACTATATCAAGATTTCACATCAACTTTTAAGTAGTATTTACCAAACAACATTTTATCAAGAATTCACACCAGCTTTTCCATAGTGTCTTCACACAGCATCTTTCTAGCACCGCCACAGCATTCCCAAACTAGCCCTTAGTATTTTGATGTTCATTGAGAATGGGATTTTGTTATTGCTATGGATATTACATGAAATTACAATACATTCGTTCCATCCATATGGCGTGAGTTTGGTATCAATGGTATTGTGCAAGAGGCATGGGATTTTCTTCCCATCCAGGTATACTACTTTGGATCTCTCTTATTCTTATCAACATATTGAAGAAAATTATAAAATTAAACAAGATCAAAGTCAATCCATCCACAAATCGTTGTTGAAAGGCATACCGGTAAGACATGTTAGCTTTATTTGGGGTTAAATTGAAGTTTCCCATAATCTTGTTTTGCACATGGCAGATTAAGAGCAACTAAAGCTTATGCTATTTCTCATGGCTCTTCACAATTCATATGAGCGATTCTATGCTTCCCTTCTCTACAGGAAACCATTTTGTACTCCTAATTATGATTTTTTTTTTATTTCGTTTTTGCTAATGAAGTTCATCTTGGTCTGGTTCACCCTCGAAGGCGGAGAGTCATTGTTCTTTCTATTACTTCCTTAAAGAGTACTTCTATTTTCCTTTCTGACACATACTTTCATAGTTCTCTTCAGGCAAGTATACGATAAAAGTAAAACAATAGAGTATTTGTGACTCAAAATATTCGACCAACCAGAACAGTTTTAGGTCTTATTTTATAATTAAAACTTAATTAACAAAGTTGTAAGAAGGGAGGAGTAATTGTTCTATAGAGTAACTACTGAACTAATTTCTAGAAAGTAATAAAATAAGAATAAATTCATTTAGTATAATTTTCAAGCAAGAGCTTGTGTTGTAAAAATATGGGTTTAAAGACTAAGTTCCTGGATCCCATGGGGTTACTTTAGTTTACAATCCTCAGATTCTAAACCAAATTTTCTTTTTCCACATAACCATTTAAATAGTCACCTCTCAATTTCTTGTATATGCCTCAGTCTTGCAGATCATCGGGTCCTCTAGGTCGACCTAAATCGGCAGCACTTATCTAAGTATGTTAGGGTTCTTGAGTTTTCCTCTTGGTTTCTTCCTGAACCTGTAACAGTTGGTCTTTATGCTAATGGCTAGCTCTAAATTCTCTTATCTTCTTAGTCTCAAGACAAGTGTCTAAATTATGTCTTCTCTTCCTAACTCAAACTAGTCACTCTCGCGCACAAGGTTAACTTGATAGCAATCCAGGCTTATCACCCCATTCAAGCATGCAAAGTAAGAACCAAAGAAATGAATAATAAACAAAACCTTAAAATTGTAAGGCTGAATAGTCATGAATCTAGAATCAGAAAGACTCAATTACTAATTCAATAAATCATATAGTCACTGAGAACCTAGATATAGTACTTATCTCGAAGACGAAATAATAATAATAATAATAATAATAATAATAATAATAATAATAATAATAATAATAATAATAATAATAATAATAATAAAAGGAAAAGAGGATCAATGATTAATGCTGTAAGTAATGCTTGCATCGTGCTCTGTGATAACTCCTTAGTTGGAGTTAAATTTCGTATGGAATTTACTGCTATTTGAAGGGTTTTGTAACGGATTACGCAGCGGAATAAAACAAAATAAATATCCGCACAAGACCCTCCAAGGATCAAATGACAAGACATCATAACGATAGTGAAGGCTTTAGTATGAAATATCTTGTTTGTCTCCTTGGATTACTTCACACCTGAAATAGTGTTCACGTCTCTACGGATAGTTCACGCCTAGGATCAAGTCTAGATTCCTTCCAATCCGATGTGCTATCAATTGATTGGAGGAAGAAGAATAAGAAGAATCACGCAAACGAACCAAGAGAAGTGGTCGGGGGTCTCTTCGGTGGCCTGATGGGGTAGGGGACGACACGAGGGGATTCCGCCCTCTAGTGTTGTTCTCTCTCCTTGATTTGTTCTCTCTTACTCAATGTAGAATATGAGCATTAGTGAGAAAAATAAGCTAGGAGTACTCTTTAAATAGTTAATAAACTCTTTATTAACTGCATAAAGCCCCAAACCTAATCATGTCCATACATGGATTAGTCCACATTGCAAATTAGTCCTACTAAGTTTGCATGTGGTTGCGTACTGATCCTTAAATATAATTAATCATATTAATTAATTCCCAAGTCTAGTTTAATCCATATGGTGTGTGAACCCACATGTTTCTAATTAGTTGGTAGTAACGATTACTAACACGGAGCGGTGTCTAGCAACACATCAATGCCACCCAACTAATAGAAATAGTCAGTAATCCGACAAACCTTATGACTATATTGTCTCATCCCTTTGTCTTTATATCCGAATTGGACATGAGATATACAAGTCACACTCGTATAGCCAATCCATAGTTTCTCGATCTTGGAAATGGTCTTATCCATGCAGATAACATTAATATCCCATATTGATTTATCTCAGTCTGACCAGACATTCTAAAAGTACAATCCCTCGAGTCGCCGATGGATATTTTCTCCCCTTTTGTGGGAGGGACAAATTCTATCTATATCACTACCAAATCTACGCTTCCTTCCTATTTTATCCGGCATACGCCGCTATTACAACCCAGTCAGGACATAGTGTTTGACAATATGAAATCACAATATTTCACAAGTAGAGGATCTAGTGACTTCAAGTCTAAGGATGACAATAATGTTGTCACTACGAGAAACACTTGTGAATTTACATAACTTGTATGTAGCCTTCTTGTTGTGGGTCAATCTAGTATGCCATTACTCCTAATGCATACCATGTGCTAGACTTGATATCTCCATATCAATCTACCCACATCCTAGTCTGTAGTTGATTGTCCAATTAATCTGTATAAATGACTAGGGATATTTAAGATAAACAACACATTTGTAATATAAGGACTTCATTATATTAAATATCTCCACAAATAATAAAATGAATATTCTAGCCAAAAGTAGTGTTCATACTAAATAAGATTGCCTCTAGGACAACTATCCCAACAGTATCCCACTTGCACTAGAGCCAATCTGGTGCATCTCGTATGCCAATAGATCTAGTATGTCCTCCATGCTTGCGCTGAACAAGCGGCTTCGTAATGGGATATGACAGATTCTCATCTGTAGGAATCTTGCATATCTTCACATCTCCTCTATCGATGATATCTCGAATAAGATAGAACTTCCTGAGTACGTGTTTGGATTTCTGGTGTGACCTGGGTTCCTTTGATTGTGCGATCGCCCCATTGTTGTCACAATACAACTCTATTGAATCCACAATACTAGGAACAACACCAAGCTTAGTAATGAACTTTGTAATCCAAACAGCTTCCTTTGTTGTGCCACTCGCAGCAATGTACTCAGCCTCGGTTGTAGAATCAGCAACCGTCTCTTGCTTGGAACTTTTCCATCTCACACCTCCTCCATTCAAGTAATATACAAATCCTGACTTCGATCTGAAATCATCTATGTCGGTTTGGATGCTTGCATCCGTGTAAACCCTTACAGGCAACTCTTCCCCCCCTCCATAGATCACGAATGCATCCTTCGTTCTTCTCAAGTACTTAAGGATGTTCTTGACCGCTATCCATTGACTCTCACCCGGATTAGACTAATATCTCTTTCCATAATCAACGCGTATGACACATCTGGTCTAGTACACAACATGAGGTACATGATGGACCCTATGGCCGAGGCATAGGGAACCCGACTCATGCGGTCCATCTAAACCTCATTGGAAGGAAAATAATCCTTCGAGAGGGTGATTCCATGCGACATGGGCAAGAATTCCTTATTGGAATCTTTCATGTTGAACCGATTCAACACCTTGTCTACATATGTACTTTGAAATAGGCCTAGCATCTTCCTCGATCGATCTCTATAGATCTTGATACCAACTATATATGCTGCATCCCCTAAGTCCTTCATTGAGAAACACTTTCCTAGCCAATCCTTCACAGATTGCAACATAGGAATGTTGTTTCTAATGAGTAGCATGTCATCCACAAACAAGACCAGAAATACAACAGAGCTCCCACTAACCTTCTTGTAGACACAAGGTTCATCTTCGTTTTTGATGAAGTCAAACTCTTTGACCGCATCATCAAAATGTTGATCCCAACTCCTAGAAGCTTGCTTCAATCCACAAATGGGTCGTTGCAACTTATAGAATTTATTCGCATTCTTTGGATCCAAAAAACCCTTAGGTTGTGTCATGTACACATCCTCGAGGAGGTTTCCATATAGAAACATTGTTTTGACATCCATCTACCAAATCTCATAGGTTTGATAAGCTGCAATAGCAAGTAGGATTTGAATCGATTTGGTCATCACGACTGGAGAAAAGGTTTCATCATAGTCTATACCATGAATATGTATGAATCCATTTGCCACCAATCGGCCCTTATAGGTAATCACATTACCATCCATGTCGGTCTTCTTAGTGAAGAACCATATGCACCCTATGGGCCGCGCCCATTGGGGTGGTTCCACCAAAGTCCATACTTTGTTGGTACACATGGATTACATCTCGGATCTCATTGCCTTAAGCCACTTTTGAGAGTCTGACCCTTTCATGGCCTCTCTATAGGTAGTAGGCTCATCATCCATGAGCAACGCGTCACCAGGCTCAATAACGAGAAGCCCATACCTCTCTGGCTCCTAATGCACTCTACTCGACCTACGAAGTTCTTGTGTTACTTGAACAGGATGCTCCACAACGTCTTGTGGTTCATGTTCATGTTCAATAGTAGGATTAGTGCTTTGTGGATCTTGAACTTCTTCAAGATCTACAGCCCTCCCACTTGCTTTTTTTAGATACAAAATATCTTTCTAGAAACACGGACCGGAAACAAACATTTTGTTCTTGGCTGGATTGTAGAAGTAATATCCCTTAGTTTCCTTAGGGTATCCCTCAAACTTACACTTATCTGACTTGGGCCCGAGCTTTTCCATTTCTAAACATTTTACATAGACATCACAACCCCAAATTCTCATGAAGGACACTGTGGGACGCCTCCCACTCCACATCTCATATGGAGTCTTCATGACCGATTCAGATGAAACACGGTTAATGGTGAAAGTTTCACACAATAGAGCGTGGACTGAGTTGGGACAAGATCCCACTCTCTCTAAGATAGTCGTCAAAATCTTGGCTTAAGGATTCTCCTCCACGATGCAATCGTAGAGCCTTGATACTTTTTCTAAGTTGCTTATCTACATCATTCTTGAATTCTTTGTGAAAGACAGTAATGTATGTAGTAAAACAGGATCAATACTCTAGCAGGGGGGTTGAATAGAGTATGGCAATTTTTGTAACTTATGCTGAAAGAGTGGTTTCAAAGAAATTTATATATAGTTGTAAGTATTTCAAGGATTTGAAATGAGTTTCAATTCCTTGGAAAGAAAAAAGATAACAAGAAAAAGCTAAGAAATTTCAAGAATTTGAAATGCCTTTCAAACCCTTGAACTGAAACCTGTTTTGTGGAGTTAATTTGGCTAAGTATAGAACAGTAAAATAAATGCAAGACACACAGAGATTTATAGAGTTACCTCAGGAATTAGATCCATGTAGGATTTTCAACTCAATTCTTATTAAACAAAATCTAAGTCCTAGATCTCAAGCACAGAGAGTGACCTTACATTGTTACAACTTGTGGTTCTCACTAACCTATCTAGTACCTGCTCTAGCTTACTGATTCAACAGTATTTCCGTATTGTTCACTTGAACAATTCACGAGAATAGGATGTAACAAGTATTATCTGAATGATATACAAATATAGATAAGAAAGAAGAACATTGAGAACTGATGAAGCAGTTGAATGTGAAGTGATCTTTTGAGGAACGGATTGAGTGAAATGAATCTCCTTCTATGTTTCTTGTCAATCCAGAGAATGTTCTGAGTCATTGTGTTCGTGTGTCTGTTGAAAATCTCCAGTCATTCCCTCCTATGCAGCTGGTTTGAATAGCAGATCTTCAGGATCTTCTCGTAACAAACTTTCCTAAAAAATAACTGCAAATCTTTGACTTTTCTAACGGATCTTTCCAACGGCTAGTTGCTCAAAATCTTCAAGTAAATTGACTTGATCTTGTAGTTAATATGGTAGAAAGGTCAAGAGATTTCTGCATAAGCACAAAACCAATCAAACAATCCAGTTTCCTTTTCTGCAAGAACATAGTTAGGCAAGTGACCCTGAAAAATATGAATTAGCTTTTCCCTGCAAAAACTTGTTCAAATAAATGGATTACTCATATTTTAGAGAAAAAAAATGATTTTTCTTTCATCATAAAGGAACATATGATCAAGCATAGGGGACTAAGAATCTAATCCGGAACTTAAGCTCCCCCCAAGTTCATACTGTAAGTTTTCAAACCATTGAAAACAGCTTCAAGGCCTTGAAACAGACAAGCTGTCTCAAGCCGTTGAATAGTTGAACTTACAATCTCCCCCTTGATGAAAGACAATACCTCAATCTTTTTAAGGACTGATTCTCTCCAAAATATATTCATTACAGCATATCAGAGTAATCATGAAATATAAACTGTAACACAAACTATCCAAATAATCCAACGTATTATGCCGCTAACTTCAGCAAAACAAATCCTACTAATCTAAGTCAAATCCATCTAAAACGTACCAAAATAACAAATAAACCTAAAAATCGTCTACCGTTTTTGAATTTCATCAAAAAAACAATGAGAAAATGTTGGATCAGCGTTTGGAAAAGTTTTCAAAGCAAAAGGAATTCAAAATTAGAATTTTTCAAGACTTTGAAAAGAAGTTTAAGGACTTGAAAGAGATAGAAAGAAGAGGAAAGAATGTTGGAATAGATTCCCTAGAGGCCATCTTATTTAGTATGAACATTACTTTTCGCTAGAATATTCATTGTATTATATATGGAGATATTTAATAGAATGAAGTCCATAGATTGCAAACGTGTTTTTTATCTTAAATATCCCTAGTAAATTATATTGATTAACAGGATGATCAACTATAGAATAGCATGGGGTTGGATTGATATGGATATATCACGATCCATTACATGGGTATGTAATAATGGTAATAGCATACTGGTTTGAGGAGGCTACATACATTTGGTGTAAAGTCACAAGTGCTTCTCGTAGTGATAACGGTATTGTCATCCTTATACTTGAAGTCACTAGATCATCTGGTTGTGGAATATTGTGTTTTCATAGCGTCAAACACTCCACCGTAACTGGGTAGTAATAAAGGCACTCATCGTACACAATAGGAAGCAAGCTAAGAGATGGAAGTGAGGTAGATAAAATTTGTCCCTCCCAGATAACGGGATCAAATATCCATGACCATTCGAAAATGGTGCTTATAGAATATCTGGCAAGACTCAGATAAATCAATATAGGATATTGATGTTATCTGCATGGATAAGACTATTCCCAGGATCGAGAAACTATGGATTGGATATACGAGTGTGCCTTGTATGTCTCGTGTCCAATCTGGATATAGAGATAAAGGGATGAGACAATACTTGCGCAAGATTTTTCAATGTAATGACTATTTCTATTAGTTGCTTGGCATGGATGTGTTGCTAGACACCGCTCTATGTTAGTAATAATTATTACCAACTAAGTAGAAACCTATGGGGTTACACGCCATATGGATTAAACTAGACTAGGGAGTTAATTAATATGATTAAATAAATAGAAGGATCAATACGAAACTACTTGCAAACTTAGTTGGACTAATTTGCAAGTTGGACTAATCCGTGTATGAACAGGATTAGGACAGGGGCTTTTATGTAGTTAACAAGGAGTTGTTGGACTATATAAAGGACACTCCTATCTTATTTCTCACACTAATACTCATAACACATTGTGTGAGAGAGAGAAAAGCAATGAGAAAGGAAAGAGAGGGAAGGGGCGAACCCGACCCCTACCCCCCCCCCCCTTCGTCCGCCCCCTCCCTTGTCGTCGTCCTCTTGTAGGCGCGGTCATGGGTGCTCGTTTCGCGTGATTCTTCTTCCTTCTTCAACCGGTTGCTAGGAAAAGACATGGAGGAATCTAGTTCTTGATCCTAGGCGTGGACTAGCTATAGAGACGCAAAAAATATTTTCCGTTTGAAGTCATCACATGAGACAAACAAGGTAATTGTCACTAGAACCTTCACTATCGTTATAATGTCTCTTCCTATGACTCTTGGAGGGTCTTGTGCGAGTCATTATTGCTGTATTTCTCCTTCGTAATCCGTTATAAAACCATATAGTGGTATTAGAGCCACAGGTAGTAGAGCATAACGTAGTTTATGTGTTACGATTATGTCTATTTTATACATTAATTATTGATTATCGTGTAAAAAGGAAAAATCAAGCATATTTGATGAAATTTGTATATAATTCAACCAAAAAGACCTAATACTACATTGGATGTAAGGATTAGTGAATTTGGATCACATAGGATGTGAAAATTTTGGATCTAGAAAACTAGGGTTTGGGCACAAGTTGGAAAGGGGGGTTTTTCCAATTTGAAAACAACTAAACTTGGGAAACAAAGAAGAATTTGTTTTAGAAATCCCTTACCAAAGAGATTCGCCCCCCCCCCCCATAAGGGACCTCCCCTCCCTTCCTTGCCGCCCAAGGTAAGCCACGGCCAAGGGGCCGCGCCTGCCTAGCACACGGCCTAGCCGTGTGATCTATGGGTCGGCCGGCCCCAATGCTTGTGGCGGTCTTTTAGGGGTTCGTCCATAATGATGGTGGACCCCCTTGGATCCTTTTGACCCTAGTTCATCCAAAATCAACTAAAATTTACCAAGCGCGTTAAAATTTGATTTTAACTGTTTATGTTCTATTTTCATAGTGATTTGATATGGCCTTAGATGTGGATGTTGCGAATGTTTATTTTTATGATTCGTTTTTACGGCCTGCAAGATGATAAAATTAATGTAATAGTTAATTAGGTTTGACGGCCTGTGAACCGGTCTTCTTCTCAACTTGTGGGATATTTTTTATTTAATATAGATGCCAGCCAGTATTAGATAAAATAGATGATAGTCAATATATGAAGAAGAAGAAGAAGAAGAAGCCTAAAGAATTAAAGTACCACAAGATGGAGCATTCCACAAAGCTAAGGAGCATGGAGCATTCCACAAGCTATGGAGCATGGACCAAAAGATGGAGGCACATGGAGATGAGCTTGCTATTTTTGGGGTTCATAGATATTCTCATTGGCTTGGGAATATCGTAGATTAGAGGTCATGTACATATCACGTTTAATTTTTGTTTGTGGTTGTTTACTTATTATCTTATCATTTATTGTTGGTGTACGGATGATGCATAAAAAATTGATAATAAGATAATTAACAACCCGGATCTTTTATTTGTGAGTTTTTCCAACTCAAAATAAGTAGATCGGTTGATATGGATCAACAAAATAATTAAAATTAAAAGAAAAAATCTCTCAAATTTAATAATGCGTTTTGCCTTCTCGTTGCTTAGACACTCATCATGATCATGCTTTACCAAGCTCGTGCGTGCCAAAGAATGGCGACTTGGTTCATCATGATGTGATGCGATGGCACAAGCAAGTAATGTGAAATTATTTGAGTAAGAGGTTGTACGCAACTGGGTGATTTTAATAAGATTAAAAGCCTAGAGGCAACCACTTAAGATAATCTATGGGATAGATAAATAAGGAGTTATTTGTCCAATTGAACCAAGAGTTTCATAAGGATGCAATTGGAATTGTTCCTTCCTAAATAGCTTATTTTTGGGTGACTTACCAAAGAAAGATTAAAAAGAACTGAAATATTGATCTTGGACCCACTTGAAAATATAGTGATATTTTCCGCATTAATATTGAGGGTAATTAATCCGAAAAAATTAGTGGGAGCTATGTTTAATAATTTAGCAATAACTAAATGTAGTTATTTTATCACAAAATACTAAAACTTGTATATTTCTAATTTTGTATAATTCCAACGGCAAACAATTCATCGAATTCATCGCATTCCCGACGAGTCGTCCTTGAGAAGGACAAGCTTTCTGGAACCAACATTCTAGACAGATACAAGAAATTGAGAATCGTTATTAAACAGGAAAAGAAACTGTACACTCTAGAGGAAGAAGTTCCTGCAGGTCCAGAAAATAATACCCCTGCAACCCTAAAGGCGCATCAAATGTTCGTTGACGATGCTAGTAATGCGGCCTACCTTATGCTTTTCACCATGAACTCTGAGATTCAGAAGCAACATGAGAACATGGCTGCGTTTCGTATGATCATTCACTTGAAGCAGCTCTTCAAAGAGCAGGCAAGGGTTGAGCGGTATGAAGTTTCCAAGGCATTGTTCAAATGTCATTTGTCATTTGGAAACCATGTGGAGCCTCACGTGCTTTGTATGATCGGGTACCTAGAGAGCCTCACATGCCTAGGATTTCCCGTGGGCCAAGAGTTGGCGACTGATCTCATCTTGCAATCGTTTCCTGGCAGTTATGGACAGTTCATCATGAACTATAATATGAATGAGATCGTCAAGCCTCTGCCTGATCTACTAAATATGTTGAGAATAGCTGTAAAAAGCATCAAAAAGGAAAAGGGAAAAGCCATAATGATTGTTAGCAAAGGAAAGAAAAAAATGTTTGCTTCCACCTCCAAATGGAAAGGCAAGTTAGTTTCCAAACCTAAGGAAGCTTCCTTTAAACTTGCTAGTGGCATTTCCAAGGGCGTGATTAAGGGTGATTGTCACTACTACAGTCAGCCTGGACACCGGAAGAGGAACTGCCCAAAGTATCTGGAGGATAAGAGGCTTGGAATAGTTATTCCACCACCACAAGGTATTTTTGTTTTAGAATTCAATTTAACTATCTCTTCATCTTGGGTATTGGATACTGGATGTGGATCTCACATTTCTCGAAATGTGCAGGATCTAAAGAGAAGTAGAAGTTTGAATAAAGCAGAGATAGATCCGGGCGTTGGGAATGGAGCAAAGGTTGCTGCATTAGCCATGGGCGTGTATGAGTTTTCTTTTCCTTCAGGATTAGTTTTAGAGTTAAATAATTTCTATGTTTTGCCTGCTATGAGAAGAATCATTTTTTCTATTTCTTGTTTGGACAACGAAGATTTTATTATTTCAATAAAGTACAATTGTTTCTCCATTTATTTTGATAGTATTCACTATTGTAGTGCGCAATTATTCAATGAATTATATATCCTTTATCTAAGCAATCCTGTCTATAACATAAATATAGAGAGGATTAAAATAAATGATTTAAATCCTTCTTATCTATGGCACTGTCACCTAGGCCATATAAACGAGAAACGTGTATCTAGACTCCATTAATGATGGATTTATAGAGTGATTTAATTTTGAATCATATGAGACATGTGAAGCTTGTTTATTAGAAAAGATGACAAAGTCCCCTTACAATAAGAAATGTGAAAGAACTAGTGAGAAATTGGCGCTCGTGCATACTGATGTATGTGGGCCATTTGCCACGCCAGCCAGGGTGGTTATGTCTACTTTATTACATTTACTAATGATTTTAGTAGATATGGGTTTGTATACCTTATGAAGGCCAAATTTGAATCCTTTGAAAAGTTTAAAGAATTCAAGAATGAAGTAAAGAACAAGCTTGGCAAAAGTATTAACGCTCTGTGAAGGATCGTGGAGCAGAATACTTGAGTCAAGAGTTTAACGACTATCTTAGAGAGTGTGGGTTAATATCCCAACTCACTCAACCCGGAATTCCACAATGGAATGGCGTGTCTGAGAGGAGGAATCGAACACTATTAGACACGGTTCGATCTTATGTTTCAAACTGATCTTCCATTATCATTTTGCGGCTACGCTCTATTGTGTGGAGGTTTCACCATTAACCGTGTTCCATCCAAATCGGTCATGAAGACTCCATATGAGATGTGGAGCGGGAGGCGTTCCACAATTTCATTCATGAGGAATTGGGCTGCGATGTCTATGTAAAATGTTTACAACCAGACAAGCTCGGGCCGAAGTCGAATAAGTGTAAGTTTGTGGAATACCCTAAGGAAACTAAGGGATATTACTTCTACAATCCAACCGAGAACAAATTGTATGTATTCCGGTCCTGCGTGTTTCTAGAAAGAGGGTTTGTCTCTAAAGAAGAAAGTGGAAGGACTGTAGAACTTGAAGAAGTTCAAGAACCACAAAACACTGATCCTACTATGAAACATGAACAGGAACCACAAGATGTTGTGGATGAACCTGTTCAAGTAACACAAGTGCTTCGTAGGTAGAGTATAGTGCACCAAGAGCCAGAGAGGTATGGACTTCTCGTGACTGAGTCTGGTGACGCGTTGCTCATAGATGACAAGCCTACTACCTATGGAGAGGCTATGAACGGGCCAAACTTTGAGAAGTGGCGTAAAACCATGGAATCCGAGATGGAATCCATGTATACCAACAAAGTATGGACTTTGGGGGAACCTTTTCAAAAGTCGCGATGACCAAATCCATCCGATTCCGACATGCTATTGCAGCTTACTACGACTATGAGATTTGGCATATTTATGTTAAAACAACATTTCTGTATGGAAACTTCCTCGAGGATGTGTACATGACATAACCTGAGGGTTTTGTGGATCCAGTGCATGCAAACAAAGTCTGTAAATTGAAACGATCCATCTATGGTTTGAAGTAAGCTTCTAGAAGATTGGAATCAACGTTTTGATGAAGCACTTAAAGAGTTTGACTTCATCAAGGAAGATGAGTCTTGTGTCTACAAGAAGGTTAGTGGGAGCTCTGTTATATTTATGATCTTGTAAAATGTTTCTCACTGAAAGACTTAGGGGATGCATCTTATATACTTGGTGTCAAGATCTATTGAGATAGATCGAGGAAGCTGCTAGGCCTAAGTCAAATTACATATATAGACAAGGTGTTGAATGGATTTAACAATATCCGAAGAAGGGTTTCTTACCCATGTCGCATGAAATCACTCTTTCGAATAAAGAATGTCCTTCCAATGAGATTGAGAAGGACCGCGTGAGTCGTGCTTCGGCTATAGGATCCATCATGTAAGCCATGTTATGTAATAGACCAGATGTGTCATATGCGTTGAGTATGACCAGAAGTTATCAGTCTAATCCATTTGAGAGACACTGGATAGCGGTCAAGAATATCCTAAAGTACTTGAGAAGAACTAAGGATGCGTTCTTGATCTATGGAAGGGAGGAGAAGTTGTGTGTAAGGGGTTACACAGATACAAGCTTCCAAATCGACAAATATTATTTCAGATTGCAGTCGGGATTTGTGTATTGCCTGAATGGAGGAGCTGTGAGCTGGAAGAGTTCCAAGGAAGAGACGGTTGCTGATTCTACGACTGAGGCTAAGTACATTGCCGCGAGTAGCGAAGAAGAGGAAGCTGTTTGGATTAGAAAGTTCATTACTGAGCTTGGTGTGGATCCTAGCATTGTGGATACAATAGAGTTGTATTGTGACAACAGTGGAGCGATCGCACAATCAAAGGAACCCAGGTCACACCAAAAATCCAAACATGGGCTCAGGAAGTTCCATCTTATTCGAGATATCATCGATAGAGGAGATGTGAAGATATGTAAATTCCTACAGATGAGAATCTGTCAGATCCTCTAATGTAGCAGCTTGTGCAGCGCAAGCATGAAGGGCACACTACATCTATTGGCATACGAGATGAACTAGATTGGCTCTAGTGCAAGTAGGAGACTGTTGGATAGATGCCTTAGAGGCAATCTTATTTGGTATGAACATTAGTTTTGGCTAGAATATTCATTTTATTATATATGGAGATATTTAATATAATGAATGTAGGGTTTTGATTCATGGATCGCGCAAACGGAAGCATAATCAAACAAACAACCATGCAAAACCCTCCAAGGATCACAAGTCTAGATGCATAACGATAGTAAAGGTAAGAAATCATAAACACACCTTTGGGTTCTCCTTGATGACTTCAAACGCGAATAGTGTCACGTTCTCTATAGTTGATCCACGCCTAGAGTTGTTCCTAGATCTCCAATCTCCTTGGTGCTAGCCCGGAATGAAGGGAGGGTGAAGGAATCACGCAAAACGAGGCACAAAAGGGGGCTCGGCCCTCTTGTGGCGTCGGGGACGAGTGGGCGGCAGCAAGGGGGCGGCGTCCCTCTTGTTGCTTGCTCTCTCTCTCCTTTGTTCTCTCCTACTCTTGTTATGTTCTCTTTAGAGCATAAGTTGTGTAGGGAAGGAAGGAAGGAGGGTCCTTTATATAGTCCAACAACTCCTTGTTAACTACCTAAAGGACTTATTCTAGTCCTACTAGAATTCAATTTAGTCCCTTCCTTGCAAATTAGTCCCTACTAAGTTTGCAAGGGTTTGCAAAGTGATCGTTCTAATTAATTAATCCAATTAATTAATTCCCAAATCTAGTACAACTCTATATAGCGTGTGACCCCATAGGTTCTATCTAGTTGGTAGCAACTATTTGCTAATATGGAGCGGTTTCTAGCAAAACATCCATTCTAGCCAACTAATAGAATAGTCATCTAGACAACCTTGTACAAGTAATTGTCTCATCCCTTTGCCTCCATATCCGGATTGGACACGAGACATACAAGTCACACTCGTATATCCAATCCCTAGTTTCTCGATCAATGGAATAGCCTTATTCGTGCAAATAACATCAATATCCCATATATTGATTTATTTGAGTCTGGCCAGACATTCTATAAGCACTATCCTTCGAGTGGCCTTGGATATTTGCTCCCGTTATGTGGGAGGGGCAAATCCTCTCTACGTCCACTACGATCTCTAAGCTTGCTTCTCATTGTATCCAGTACACGCCTTTATAACTACCCAGTTACGGTGTAGCGTTTAACGCTACCAAGATCACAATGATCCACAACTAGAATATCTAGTGACTTCAAGTCTAAGGATGACAATACCATTGTACCCGAGAAGCACTTGTGACTCAACATAACGTGTATGTAGCCTTCTCGGTAATGGGTCAATCCAGTGCAACATTCCGTAATGCACACCTATGTGTTGGATCGTGATATCTCCATATCAATCCAACCCCATACTAGTCTATAGATGATTGTCCCATTTAATCATTATACTTGACTAGGGATATTTAAGATAAACAACAC
The DNA here is from genome assembly GCA_023055425.1 of Linanthus parryae. Lineage (NCBI taxonomy): Eukaryota > Viridiplantae > Streptophyta > Magnoliopsida > Ericales > Polemoniaceae > Linanthus > Linanthus parryae. The sequence continues at coordinate 83,203,171 of JALGPY010000007.1, read as the reverse complement.
GATTGTAAATCTAAGGACTTCATTATATTAAATATCCAATAAATAATAAATGAATTTTCTAGCCAATTACAAATTCATACTAAACTAGATTGCCTCTAGGGCATCTATTCCAACAGTCTCCCACTTGCACTAGAGCCAATCTGGCGCATCTCGTATGCCCATACTCCTAGTGTGCCCTTCATGCTTCCACTGCGTGAGAGGCTTCGTAAGCGGGTCTGACAGATTATCATCTGTAGGAATCTTGCATATCCGAACGTCTCCTCTATCGATAATATCTCGAATCAGATGAAACTTCCTGAGCACTTGCTTGGATTTCTGGTGCGATCTTGGTTCCTTTGATTGCGCGATCGCCCCAGTGTTGTCACAGAACAACTCCACTGGATCCGCAATGCTAGGGACCACACCAAGTTCAGAAACAAACTTTCTGATCCAAACAGCCTCCTTTGCTGCGCCATTTGCAGCAATGTACTCAGCCTCTGTTGTAGAATCAGCTACCGTCTCTTGCTTGGAACTCTTCCAGCTCACCGCTGCTCCATTCAGGCAAAACACATATCCCGACTGTGATCTGAAGTCATCTCTATCGGTTTGGAAGCTTGCATCAGTGTAACCCCTTACACGCAACTTTTCCTCACCGCCAAACATCAAGAAAGCATCCCTAGTTCTTCTCAAGTACTTTAGGATGTTCTTGACAGCAATCCAGTGACTCTCACCCGGATTGGATTGGTATCTGCTTGTCATACTCAAGGCATATGACACATCTGGTCTAGTACATAACATGGCGTACATGATAGATCCTATGGCCGAGGCATAGGGAATCCTACTCATGCGTTCCTTCACAATCTCATTGGAAGGAAAACCACTCTTCGAAAGAGTGATTCCATGTGACATGGGCAAGAATCCCTTCTTGGAATCTTGCATGTTGAACCGTTTCAACACCTTGTCAATATATGTACTTTGACTTAGGCCTAGCAACCTCTTAGATCTATCTCTATAGATCTTTATACCGAGTATATAGGCTGCTTCCCCTAAGTCCTTCATTGAGAAACACTTTCCTAGCCAATCTTTAACAGATTGCAGCATGGGAATTTCGTTTCCAATGAGTAGTATGTGATCCACATACAAGACCAGAAAAGCTACAGAGCTCCCACTAACCTTCTTGTAAACACAAGACTCATCTTCGTTTCTGATGAATCCAAACTCTTTGACCACTTCATCAAAACGTTGATTCCAACTCCTAGAAGCTTGCTTCAATCCATAAATGGATCGTTGCAGCTTACAGACTTTGTTGGCTTGCTTTGGATCCTCAAAACCCTCCGGCTGTATCATATACACGTCCTCGAGGAGATTCCCATAAAGGAATGCTGTTTTGACATCCATCTGCCAAATCTCATAGTCGTAGTATGCTGCAATTGCAAGTAGGATTCGGATGGATTTGGTCATTGCGACTGGTGAAAAGGTTTCATCATAGTCAATACCATGAATCTATCTGAATCCTTTAGCCACCAATCGGCCCTTATAGGTAATCACATTACCATCCATGTCGATCTTCTTCTTGAAGACCCATTTGCACCCTATGGGTCGCGCCCCATCAGGTGGTTCCACCAAAGTCCATACTTTGTTGGTATACATGGATTCCATCTCGGATCTCATGGCTTCAAGCCACTTCTGCGAGTCTGGGCCATTCATGGCCTCCTCATAGGTAGTAGGCTCATCATCTATGAGCATCGTGTCACCGGAATCAGTTACGAGAAGTCCGTACCTCTCGGGTTCCTGGCGCACTCTACTAGATCTACGAAGCTCTTGTGTTACCTGAACAGGTGGATCCACAACTGCTTGTGATTCCTGTTCATGTTCCATAATCGGTTCAGTGATTTGTGGTTCTTGAACTTCTTCAAGTTCTACATTCCTCCCACTTGCTTCTTTAGAGACAAACTCTCTTTCTAGAAACACGCCGGTCCGAGCAACAAACACTTTGTTCTCGGTTGGATTGTAGAAGTAGTATCCCTTAGTTTCCTTAGGGTACCCCACAAATTTACACTTATCCGATTTAGGCCCTAGCTTGTCTGATTGTAAACGTTTTACATAGACATCGCAGCCCCAAATCCTCATGAACGACAGTGTGGGACGCCTCCCACTCCACATCTCATATGGTGTCTTCATGACTGATTTAGATGGAACACGGTTAATGGTGAAAGCTGCACTTAATAGAGCGTAGCCCCAAAATGATAATGGAATATCGGTTTGACACATCATAGACCGAACCATATCCAATAGGGTTCGATTCCTCCTCTCGGACACGCCATTCCATTGTGGCATTCCGGGTGGAGTGAGTTGGGACACGATCCCACACTCTCTAAGATAGTCGTCAAACTCTTGGCTCAAGTATTCTCCTCCACGATCCGATCGCAGAGCCTTGATACTTTTGCCAAGTTGCTTCTCTACTTCATTCTTGAATTCTTTGAACACTTCAAAGGATTCGGATTTTGCCCTCATAAGGTACACAGATCCATATCTACTGTAATCATCAGTAAATGTAATGAAGTAGACATAACCACCCCTGGCTGGCGTGGCAAATGGCCCACACACATCGGTATGTATGAGCGCCAATTGCTCACTAGTCCTCTCACCTTTCTTATTGAAAGGGGACTTTGTCATTTTTCCCAATAAACAAGCCTCACATGTCTCATATGATTCAAAATCAAATGAGTCTAGTAATCCATCTTTATGGAGTCTAGATACACGTTTCTCATTTATGTGGCCTAAACGACAATGCCATAAATAAGCAGGATTTAAATCATTTATTTTAATCCGCTTGGTATTAATGTTGTAGACAGGATTGCTTAGATCAAGGACATAAAGTCCATTAAATAATTGCGCACTAAAATAGTGAATATTATTCAAATAAAAGGAACAACAATTGTTCTTTATTGAAATAATAAAACCTTCCTTGTCCAAACAAGAAATAGAAATAATGTTTCTGCTCATAGCAGGCACAAAATAGCAATTATTTAATTCTAAAACTAATCCTGAAGGCAGAGATAGCTCGCACACGCCTATGGCCAACGTAGCAACCTTTGCTCCATTCCCAACGCGCAGATCTACCTCCCCTTTAGCCAATCTTTTACTTCTCTCTAGATCCTGCATATTTCGACAAATATGAGATCCACATCCAGTATCTAATACCCATGATGTAGAGACAGTTAAATTGACATCTACAACAAAAATACCTGGTGGTGGTGGAATCACTATTCCAAGCCTCTTGTCCTCCAGATATTTTGGGCAGTTCCTTCTCCAGTGTCCAGGTTGACTACAGTAGTGACATTCACCCTTAGTCACGACCTTGGCAATGCCACCAACAGGCTTAAGGGCTTGTTCCTTGGACTTGGCAACTGACTTGCCTTTGCCCTTGGAGGAAGATGCAAACTTTTTGCCCTTTCCTTTATGCACCATCATAATGGCCTTGTCCTTACCCTTGTTGATGCTCTGTTCAGCCGTCCTCAACATGTTGAGCAAATCTGGCAGTGGTTTAACGATCTCGTTCATGTTATAGTTCATAATGAACTGTCCATAACTCTCGGGCAACGATTGCAACACGAGATCGGTTGCCAACTCTTGGCCGACCGGGAACCCAAGCCGGGCGAGATTCTCCAAGTACCCGATCATTCGGAGTACATGGGGTCCCACCGGGTTCCCTTCTGCCAGATGACATTTGAACAGTGCCTTTGAGACCTCATACCTCTCTACCCTCGCCTGCTCTTGGAAGAGCTGCTTTAGATGTTCGATCATATCGACAGCATTCATGTTCTCATGTTGCTTCTGAAGCTCAGAGGTCATGGTGCAAAGCATTAGGCAGGCCGCATCATTAGCGTCATCAACACGCTTTTGATACGCCTTTAAGGCAGCAGGTGTCTGATTCTCTGGACCTTCTGGAACATGCTCCTCTATTGCGTACAGCTTCTTCTCTTGCTTGAGAACAATTCTCAAGTTTCTGTACCAATCGAGAAAGTTGGTTCCAGAGAGCTTGTCCTTCTCAAGGACAGATCGTAGGGAATCTTGTGAACTCGATGAGTTGTTTGCCATTTGGAATTCTACCAAAAGGAAAATACGCAAGTTTTAGTATTTGTGAATTTTTGACTATATTTAATAATGGCTAGTTTATTAAATATAGCTCCCACTATTTTTCTACGGATTAATAACCCTCAAGATATTAATGCGGAAAATATCCTTATATTTTCTAGTGGGCCAAGATCCATCTTTTCATCTCCTTATGAGCTTGCTTTGGCAAGTCACCCATAATTCGACTACTTCTTAGGTAGGAACAATTCCAATTGCATCCCATATGCAACTCTTGGTTCAATCGGGCAAATAACTCCTTATTTATCCATCCATATGGATAATCCCAATTGATTGCCTCTAGGTTTCTTAATCAAATTAATAGCCTAGTTGTGTTCAACCTCTTATCTAAACAATTGCACATTGTTACGTGCCATCACATTCCATCATTATGAACCAAGTCGCCATGCTTTGGCACGCACGAACTTGATAAATAATGATGATAATGAGTGTTTAAATAACGAGAAGGCAAGAACACAATATTTTAAAATTTGAGGGATTTTTAAATTCAATTTTAATTATTTTGTTGATCAATATCAACTAATCTATCTATTTGAGTTTGGGCACAACTCCAAATAATAGATCCGGGTTGTCTAATTATCTTATTATCCTAATTGCATGCATCATCCATACACCAACCACACAAATAATAAGACAATAAATAAACAACCACAAAACAGAAATCAAACGTGATGTGGATATGGCCTTTTTCTAGACTAAGATAATTCCAAGCCAATGGAATTATCTATGAACCCTAAACAAACACATCTCCATGCGTCTTGATCTTTTGGTCCATCCTTCATAGTCATGTGGTGTGCTCCATGCTCCATGCTCCATCTTTTGTGGCTCCTTTTGGCTTTGGGCTTCTTTTCTCCAATCTTGGCTAACAATCTACTTTATCTAGCACTAGCTAATATCTATACTAAATAAAATAAATCTCACAAGTTGAGAAAAAAAATGGCACGCAGGCCATAAAAAAACCCTAATTAATTATTACAATTAATTGATCAGCTCGCAGGCCGTAAAACCAAACCACAAAATTAAACATCCACATCAAACCACATCCTAAGGCCATATCTAATCACCATGCGATTTGCACATAAACAGTTAAAATCCAATTTTAACGCGCTTGGTCAATTTTAATTGATTTTAGGATTTCTAGGGTTAAAACAGTCCATGGGCCCAACAATCCAATTGCCCGGGCCCAAATAAAGTGAACCATAAAGCCCTAGGGCCGGCCCGGCCCAAAACCCGCAAGCTAGGCCCGCGGGTTAGGGCCGCCCGGCCCCTTAGGGCGCCAAGCTTGGGCGGCAAGCAAGGGGGGCGGTCCCCTAGGGGGCCGAACCTCCTTGTGGAGGTTGTTTCCAAAACAACCTCCTTGCTTGGAGCCCAAGTTTGGTTGTTTCCTTGTTGTGAAAGAACTCCTTCTTCCCCAAGGATGCCCAAACCCTAGATCTAAGATCCTAAAATTTCTCAAACTCACCAATTCATGCATCCAATGCAATAATTGGGTCTTGTTATGATTAATTCTTTGACAAATTGCATCCAATGCTTGATTTGTCTTGTTTTACGCGATAAACAACAAATTAAGGTGTAAAACAACAAGAATGTAACACATAAACTACGTTTATGCTCTATGACCTGTGGCTCTGATACCACTGTAGGGTTTTGATTCATGGATCGCGCAAACGGAAGCATAATCAAACAAACAACCATGCAAAACCCTCCAAGGATCACAAGTCTAGATGCATAACGATAGTAAAGGTAAGAAATCATAAACACACCTTTGGGTTCTCCTTGATGACTTCAAACGCGAATAGTGTCACGTTCTCTATAGTTGATCCACGCCTAGAGTTGTTCCTAGATCTCCAATCTCCTTGGTGCTAGCCCGGAATGAAGGGAGGGTGAAGGAATCACGCAAAACGAGGCACAAAAGGGGGCTCGGCCCTCTTGTGGCGTCGGGGACGAGTGGGCGGCGTCCCTCTTGTTGCTTGCTCTCTCTCTCCTTTGTTCTCTCCTACTCTTGTTATGTTCTCTTTAGAGCATAAGTTGTGTAGGGAAGGAAGGAAGGAGGGTCCTTTATATAGTCCAACAACTCCTTGTTAACTACCTAAAGGACTTATTCTAGTCCTACTAGAATTCAATTTAGTCCCTTCCTTGCAAATTAGTCCCTACTAAGTTTGCAAGGGTTTGCAAAGTGATCCTTCTAATTAATTAATCCAATTAATTAATTCCCAAATCTAGTACAACTCTATATAGCGTGTGACCCCATAGGTTCTATCTAGTTGGTAGCAACTATTTGCTAATATGGAGCGGTTTCTAGCAAAACATCCATTCTAGCCAACTAATAGAATAGTCATCTAGACAACCTTGTACAAGTAATTGTCTCATCCCTTTGCCTCCATATCCGGATTGGACACGAGACATACAAGTCACACTCGTATATCCAATCCCTAGTTTCTCGATCCATGGAATAGCCTTATTCGTGCAAATAACATCAATATCCCATATATTGATTTATTTGAGTCTGGCCAGACATTCTATAAGCACTATCCTTCGAGTGGCCTTGGATATTTGCTCCCGTTATGTGGGAGGGGCAAATCCTCTCTACGTCCACTACGATCTCTAAGCTTGCTTCTCATTGTATCCAGTACACGCCTTTATAACTACCCAGTTACGGTGTAGCGTTTAACGCTACCAAGATCACAATGATCCACAACTAGAATATCTAGTGACTTCAAGTCTAAGGATGACAATACCATTGTACCCGAGAAGCACTTGTGACTCAACATAACGTGTATGTAGCCTTCTCGGTAATGGGTCAATCCAGTGCAACATTCCGTAATGCACACCTATGTGTTGGATCGTGATATCTCCATATCAATCCAACCACATACTAGTCTATAGATGATTGTCCCATTTAATCATTATACTTGACTATGGATATTTATGATAAACAACACGATTGTAAATCTAAGGACTTCATTATATTAAATATCCAATAAATAATAAATGAATTTTCTAGCCAATTACAAATTCATACTAAACTAGATTGCCTCTAGGGCATCTATTCCAACAATGAAGTCCTTATATTGCAAAAGTGTTGCTTATCTTAAATATCCCCAGTCAATTATAGTGATTAATAGGACGATCAACTACATACTAGTATGGGGTTTGATTGATATGGAGATATCACGAAGCATACTGGATTGAGCCATAATGAGGAGGCTACATACATGTTATGTAAAGTCACAAGTGCTTATCGTAGTGACAACAGTATTGTCATCCTTAGACTTGAAGTCACTAAATCCTCTAGTTGTGCAAGATTGTGTTTTGATAGCGTCAAACGCTACACTGTAACTGGGTAGTAATAAAGGCACTCATGGACACAATAGGAAGCAAGCTTAGATATGGTAGTGATGTATATAGAATTTTTCCCTCCCACATAAGGGGAGAAAATATCCTCGGCCCCTCGAGGGATGGTGCTTATAGAATGTCTGGCTAGACTCAAATAAATCAATATAGGATATTGATGTTATCTGCATGGATAAGACTACTCCTAGGATCAAGAAACTATGGACTCGATATACGAATATGACTTATATGTCTCGTGTCCAATCACGATAAAGAGACAAATGGATGAGACAATACTTGCACCAGGTTTATCGAATTAATGACTATTTCTATTAGTTGGGTGGCATGGATGTGTTGCTAGACACCGCTCCATGTTAGTAACAGTTACTAACAACTAAGTATAAAACCAAGGGGTCACACGCCATATGGATTAAACAAGACTCGGTAATTCATGAATATGATTTATTAAATAGAAGGATTAAAACGCAACTACTTGCAAATTTACTAGGACTAATTTGCAAGTTGGACTAATCCGTGTATGGACAGGATTAGGACAGGGGCTTTTATGTAGTTAAAAAGGAGTTGTTGGACTATATAAAAGACACTCCTTGCTTATTTCTCACACTAATGTTCATAACACATTGAGTGAGAGAGAGAAAATCAAAGAGAGAGCTAAAAAAAGGAAGGGCAGAACCCGACCCCCCCCCCCCGGTCCGCCAACTCCATTGTCGTCACCCTCTTACAGGCGCGGCCTTGGGTGCTCGTTTAGCGTGATTCTTCTTCCTTCTTCCACCGGTTTCTTGCACAAGATGTGGAGGAAACTAGTTCTTCGTCGTCGGCATGGACTAGCTATAGAGATGCAAACAATATTTTGCTATTGAAGTCAACGCATGAGACAAACAAGGTAATTGTTTCTAGAACCTTCACTATCTTTATGATGTCTCTTCCTGTGATCCTTGGAGGGTCTTCTTCAGATCATTATCATTGTTTTTCCGCTGCATAATCCGTTACAAAACCCTACAAAGAATTAGGGGGTTAGGTCTCCATCTCCCTTTGGCTCTGCATCTTCTTCTCCACTATCCTCTTTATCATCCTCATCATCTTTCTTTTCTTCTTCTTGAGAAGCTTTGTCAGCACTATCACCAACAACTTCATCATCAAAAAGGCCTGCTTCAGTCACTATCTCTAGAATGGGTTGCTTCTGTTTCTTCTTATTAAGATCTTTAATCAGCATCCCTGAGTCTGGAATTTCAGCATCATCTTGTTCCTGGTTTTCATCACCTTGTTTTTGAGCTACTTGTTTCCCTTTGTCCACCACCCCTGCCGCCTCATCCTGGGTTGTATGGCCACTAAAAAAATCATTGGTTGAACCAGCTTTCTTGGATCCATGTGCAACCAGAGAGACTTCTTCCTCCTCATGAAGCACATTAATGCTTTTGAAAATGCTTTCAACCATGTACCTGACTTGCTTGAATTCAGCTCCAAACTCATGCTGATTTTCCTTCAATTTTTCCATATCCTTCTCCAAAACATCAAGTCATTGGAATACCATAGAAAGGTCTTGAGATTGATTGGGTAGGTTTGAAGGAGAGGTTAAGGCCTCGGGTTTAGGAAACTTATTGGATTGCAACTCTTCCTCAAATAGGTTAGAGTATAGCTTCCTCTTATCTTCACTTGTTTTCATAATCCCAATTCTCTCAAATGCTTTCTCATCAAGCATACCAAATTGTGTGGTAACGTTCTCTTCTTTGTCATTTGGGATCTCAAGGTGTTGAGGAACGCAGAAAGTAGGTTGGCATAGGGAAAGGATTCATTCTTTATTTAGTCTGCGAGTAATGCATGTGTTCCATCACAATTGAAGGAATATCAATCTCATACCCATGCATGATCAAATACATCAAGTACAACACCCTTTCAGTAATCAATTCTTTTCAATTCTCCTCAGGCACTACACACCTCATCAGAATGGTAAACAATACTTTAGCTTCAACAGTTAGCACATAGTGTGTTAACTGCTTAGAGGAGGTAGATACATTTGGTTGTTAAAATTCTTCCCTAGCCTGTTTTATGGATTCACCCTTGTTTGGGTAGTTGTCTTTGTTATACCTCTTGGGACAACCAAAAACATTGGCAATTTCTGAGTGATATAACTCCATGTCAACACTAGCTACGTTGATTTGAATCATTAAGTTTACAGTTCTAATTTTCTTCATGTTCAAATAGAAAACCCTAGTGAGTCTGGCATATGCAACTTCAGGAGGGTTTAGGATTTTTCAAATATCACTCTTCTTCAACCTCTTAATGCATTCTAGATTCATGGATTTCAGCATATTGACACAAATCCTGCTTTAAAAAGCTACTGGCATGGGAGAAAAACCATCTAACCATTGTCCTTTAGCAACATTAGAAACAAACCATTTGTTGTTTATGCCAAATTTCTTACCTGGGGACTGTTGCTTCTCTGAGTAGATATATCTTTTCCCGTGCTTTTCTCTTGTTCTTCCTCAATCGCTTTCCCTTTTCCTTTTTCTTCTTTTGTTGAATTCTTCTTCTTCACCTTGTTAGGACTAGAAACCTATTCTTCTAGTTACTTTTCAGGAGCAGACTTATCAGTCTTCTTCTTCTTGCTGGAAGTTGGAGTCTGATCCTTCTTGATCATCTTCTTTGGAGGAGATGGAGCCTTTTCTGCACTTTGGGTTCTGGAACTTGAATCATCACTAAGTGTTTGGACCTCTTCCTCTACAGTCTTCATCTTCTACTTGCTGGGTTATTGTAGGGCGTTGATTGCCTTCAAAATCATAGCCAACTGTACCGAGTATCACAGTGAATCGACTGAATTAGGGTTCCTTATTGTTAGCTTGTCAGATACCTGTTCAGGGCTCTTGTTCTACAAATTAGGGTTCCTCAAGTTGTGTGTTTCTACTTATAGATACACTCATTTAGTGGGACAAACGGAACGTATAAGACAATACTTGATATGGGAGCTTTTTGTGGGGATCTAACAATGGAGGAAAGAAGCAGGTATTTTTCTTCCATACCAGTGTACATATATGCGATATGCTCTTCATATTTTGATTGAGGTATGGGGATATCAAACATCTGAAAATAACTGCAATGCTTGAAATAAGATAGATGATGATGACATGAACTTTGAACTTTATCTGGTCGAATTAGTATCATGTTAGTTATTCTGTAGATAAATCTTGCCAAGATTATTATTAATTCATCGAGGTTCAATGTTGCTGTGATTTGACTTATGCTCTTCTGCCAATTTTTGGTGATGTAAATGATCTTTTTGATTAGGATTTATAAGTTAACATAACATACAAGTACAATCAACATTAATATGCAACTTCGTATATGTTTCATTGAAATTAAAATGTATATGAATATAGTAGTAAAGGGTGACCAACATAGCAAATCTTCTTTACCACAATTCTCTTTTTATTCAGCATCAATCCAATATCTGGCTGGAGTTTCCCTTGGGAGCTTGTAGGGGTTTTAGTTCTGAGTTGCATGTCTTTCATGAAATGATTAGAATGCATATTGGATGTGGGTACAAAAAAAAAACAACATTGTTTGGATATGGTTATGACTTCGGACAAAGTATCAGATTCATTTTTCTTAATCACTGAATATTTTTGTTTTGTGATGGAAATGTCCAGTAACATTGGTCTGCATTTATGAACTCCTTGGACAAGTACTTGATGCCATCAATTGTGCCATATGCGAGATTGGTGTTTGGATCCTCATGTCATCATCTGTAGTTCCAACTCCGATATCATTTGTTTTCTACATAGAACAATGCTGCTACCAAGAAAGTGACAGAGGGTGTTCAGAACCTACTCCATGTGATTTACAAGAGGATGCAACAAAGAAAGACGACAACTTCTAATCAAATGGAACCTCGAACGTATCTTGTTTCTCAACCACATATGGACAAATACTGGACAGAAGGAACTTGAAAAGTTGAAGGAAGTCAACCAGTTGTAGTGTTAAAGCAATGAAGTTGGAGGTTTGTACTGAATGTTCGTTTTTGAACTGTCAATCCATCACTTTGAAAGTTTTCAATCTTTTTTTATTTCGCCTTCTAGGATGTTGTGAAGGCTCCTGACGCGAATAGCTCCTGACACATCAACCGGGATTGCTTTTTCTTGGTAAAGATTTATCCTCGGCAGAGTATGAGTCAAAGTTTTATTGCTGATAAGATGGCTTCTCTGACTTTAGAGGATGCTCCACTTATAGGGTCCCTCAATCTCAGGAAGGCGACATTGTATTTGCTCAATTTAGTCAAGATAATTCATTTAATAGGGCAATGGTATGTCTCGCCGTCTAGATTTTGTTTGTTTTTCTAATATGATTACTTTCTCACTGTCGAGGTATATATATTTGTCATGTTGAAAGAATTTAAAACTTATTTTTTGTTATAAAAAGAAATGAAATAAACCCGCCAGATTTGAAACTTATTTTCCAGTAATTTAAACACGAGCCTTAATCTGTAGCATAGCTTTCATGGTTACTGTTAGTATTGCAGGTAATATTTATAGAGTAGGGTTAAAGAATGTGAATAGGGTTTAGTTTAGGATACACATTCACTGCATAACACAATTCTTCTTCATAGTTAGCAAAAATCTTATATGTTGTTCATGAATGTCTTCAGGTGCTGTGACTGAGGCTCCCAACACGACTACTGCATGACCGTGTTCCAAAAATAGCTTGCAAGAACTCAAGGTTGCCTCCACCTCCCACAATACACGTTCGCATAAGAGATTCACTCAAAGCTAACGATGATATTTTGTTATTATGCAAAGTTTATAGTTTTGTTTTGGATAATAGTTTGTTAGGATTTGATGATGTAGTTGATGTAAATGTACAAATAATCTGTATGATGAGTTCGCTTGATATTATATAAGTTTATTTTTTTCAAAATTTATTTATGATTTTAATATTTATTTATTATAAATTCTTGTTTTTAAAGACAAAGAAAAATAAGAGGGGAAAAAGATTTAAGACGACGAGTAAAATCGTCGTTCTACAAAAAACGACAAGCATAATTGTCGTTTTAAAAAAAATGACAACAAAAAATTGGCAAACAACACAGAAATTTACTAAAATAGTAGTCGTTTAGTAATGAATGACGAAAAAAACGATCATCTAATTTTAAAGACGACGAGCAACGTTGTCGGAAAAGGTTCAACGACGAGCAAAATTTGTCGGAAAACTCGTCGGAAATGATGTTCTAACAACCAAGGATATTTTTTTCACCTGTTCGAACTAACGGCGGAGCCCGACGGCACACCGAAAAAAAAAATCGTCGCCTTTTAAATCTATCGACGAAAATTCAGGATTTAACGACAAGCATGCTCGTTGTAACAAACCAATTTTTTTGTAGTGACATATTAAGCAAATCAGGCAGAGGCTTGACGATCTCATTCATGTTATAGTTCATGATGATTTGTCCATAACTATTAGGCAACGATTGCAAGATGAGATCAGTGGCCAACTCTTGGCCCAACAGAAACCCTTGGTGCGTGAGGCTCTCTAAGTACCCGATCATACGGAGTACGTGAGGCCCCAGAGGGTTTCCCTCTGACATATGACATTTGGAAAATTCTTTGGAAAATTCATACCGCTCGACCCTCGCCTACTCTTGGAAGAGTTGATTCAAGTGTATGATCATATCAAACGCAGCCATGTTCTCATATTGCTTCTAAAGCTCAGTGCTCATGGTACAAAGCATAAGGTAGGCTGCATCATTAGCATCGTCAACGATCTTTTGATGTGCCTTTATGGCTGCAGAAGTATTATTTTCTGGACCCTCGGGAACTTCCTCCTCTAGAGTGTACAAATTCTTTGCTTGCTTGAGAACGATTCTCAAGTTTCTGTACCAGTCTAGAAAGTTTGTTCCATAAAGCTTGTCCTTCTCAAGGACGGCTCGTAGGGATGTGATGAACTCGATCAATTTTGAAATTCGACAAAATGTGAAATATACAAGTTTTAATATTTTGTGAACAAATAACTACATTTAATAATGGCTAGATTATTAAACATAGCTCCCACTATTTTTCTCGGATTAATAACCCTCTATATTAATGAGGAAAATATCATTATATTTTCTAGTGGGCCAAGATCCATATTTCACTTATTTTTTAGCTTGCTTTGGCAAGTCACCAAAAAATTAGTTATTTATGTAAGAACAAATCCAATTGCATCTCCATGCAACTCTTGGTTCAATTGGGCGAATAACTCCTTATTTATCTATCCCATAGATAATCTCAATTGGTTGCCTCTAGGCTTTTAGTCCTATTAAAATCACCTAGTTGTGTCCAACCTCTTACTACAAAAATTGCACATTACTTGCTTGTTCCATCACATCACATCATGATGAATCAAGTCGTCTTGCTTTGGCCGGCACGAGCTTGGTAAATCATGACCATGATGAGTGTTTAAGTAACAAGAAGGCAAAATGCAATATTTACATTTGAGTGATTTCCCTTTCAATTTTAATTTTTTTGTTGATCCATATCAACTGATCGACTTACTTAAGTTGGGTAAAATCATAATAAAATATCCGGGTTGTATTATCTAGTTACCAATCTTGCTTGTATAATTCATACACCAACATAAATAACAAGATAATAAGTTAAACAACCACAAATAAAAATAAACGTGGTATGGATGAGGACTTTAAACTAAGATATTCCCAAGCCAATGAAAATATCTATGAACCCCAAAAATAGCAAGCTCATCTCCATGTGCCTCCATCTTTTAGTCCATGCTCCATAACTTTGTGGACTGTCGCCATCTTGTGGTTTCTTCTATTATTTAGGCTTCTTCTCCATGAAATGACTATTATCTACTCTATCTAATACTAGCTAGCATCTATACTAAATAGAGAGATCTCACAATATGAGTAGAAAACCGGCTCGCCGGCCCTAAAACCTAGTTAACTATTAGATTTTTTATTACAATAAAATCAAATCAAAAAATGAAACAATCATAAAATCCACACGTAAGGCCATATCAAACCACCATGCAAATATTACATAAACAATTAAAATCCACTTTTAACGCGCTTGTTCAATTTTAGTTGTTTCGAATGTACTAGGGTCAAAACGGTCCAAGAGGGCCCACCAACACTTGGCCGAACCCCAAATGGACCGCCACAAGCCACTGGGCCGACCGGCCCTAGGCCGCACTATCCAACCGCGCGCCTAGGCCAGTCCGGACTTGTGGCTGTGGCCTTGCTTGCCGCTCAAGGAAGGGGGGGGGGGGAGGGGTAGACAGTCTAGGGTTTCGGCCCTAGCTTGTTTCCTTCCTCTTCCTTCCTTATTTCCCAAGCATGGTTGTTTCCAAATTTCGAGAAAAACTCTTTTTCCCTAATTTGTGCCCAAACCCTAGTTTCTTAAGATCCAAAAGTTCAGTTATGTACTAAATCCAATTCAACTTGCATCAATATGTCAATTATTAAGTTTTACGCGATCAATTCATAATTAAAGTGTAAAACTAACAAAATCAACACATAAACTATGTTATGCTCTATGACATGTGTCTCCGATACCACTGTATGGTTTTGTAACGGATTACGTAGCGGAATAAAAAAAAATAAAGTTCCGCACAAGACCCTCCAAGGATCACAGGACTAGGCATCATAACGATAATAAAGGATTTAGTATCAAAGACTTCACACGTGAAATAGTGTTCACGTCTCTATGGATAATCCACGCCTAGGATCAAGTCTATAGTCCTACAAATCCAATGTGCTATTAAATTATTGAAGGAGTAAGAATAATAATCACGCAAACGAACCAAGATAAGAGGTCACGCCTCTCTTTCGTGGCCGATGAGGTAGGGGACAACAATAGGGGGTTCGACCCTCTAGGGTTGTTCTATCTCCTTGCTTTGTTCTCTCTTACTCAATGTAGGATATGGATATGAGTATTAGTGAGAAAAATAAGCTAAGAGTTCTCTTTATATAGTTAATAAACTCTTTAATAACTGCATAAAGCCCCAATCCTAATCATATCAATACATGGATTAGTCCATATTGCAAATTAGTCCTACTAAGTTTGCATGTGGTTGCGTATTGATCCTTCTATTTAAATAATCATATTAATTAATTTCCAAGTCTTGTTTAATCCATATTGCGTGTGACCTCATAGTTTTCTACTTATTTGGTAGTAACGATTACTAACATGGAGTGGTATCTAGCAACACATCCATGCCACCCAACTAATAGAAATAATCAGTAATCCAATAAACCTTGTGACTATATTATCTCATCACATTTTCTCTATATCCGGATTGGACAAGAGACATACAAGTCACACTCGTATATCCAATCCATAGTTTCTCGATCCTGGGAATAGTCTTATCCATGCAGATAACATCAATATCCCATATTGATTTATATGAGTCTGTCCACACATTCTATAAGCACCGTCCTTCGAGTGGCCCACGGATATTTGCTCCCATTATGTGGGAGGGACAAATTATATCTACATCACTACCATCTCTAATCTTGCTTCCTATTGTGTCTGACATACGCATTTATTACTATACAGTCACAGCGTAGTGTTGAACGATGTCAAAACACAATATTTCACAACTAGTGACTTCAAGTATAAGGATGACAATACTATTGTCACTACGAGAAGCACTTGTGACTTTATATAACTTGTATATAGCCTTCTCGTTGTTCGTCGATCTAGTATGCCATTACTCCTAATGCATACCCATGTGCTACACTTGATATCTTCATACCAATCTACCCACATACTAGTCTATAGTTGACCGTCCAATGAATCAGTATAATCGACTAGGGATATTTAAGATAAACAACACATTTGTAATATAAGGAATTCATTATATTAAATATCTCCATAAATAATAAAATGAATATTCTAGCCAAAAGTAATAATCATAATAAATAAGATTGCCTCTAGGTCATCTATTCCAACACTGTTTGTGTGTGTTTCTGTGCAATCAGATGAAATTTAGGGCAAGATGTTAGAAAATGAGCTTGAATGAGTTTTTGAGTGTAAAGGTGAAGTCTAGGCGTGTCTTGCATTGTTTTACGTGTGATTTGATATATTTTATCACATTTGATCTCCGCGGGTGCGTTCATGCTGTAATTTATAGGAATGAGACGCGCATGGAGCATTTGGATAGAAGAAATGAACTTTGGAACAGTTTGGGAGCTCAAAATGATGTTTTGAAGGTGATTAGGGATGAGAAAGGATGTTTCAAAGTAAAATCGGTATTTTCATAGGATTTTGAGGTAGCACGACCTAGTTGAAAAGATAACCCCTTATCAGCTTACCACAAACCACTGAAAAATACCTGCAACCTCCATAGTACACTACCTTCACCTACATTACATGACATCCTACATCAATTAAAACCACCATCACTGCCCATTTCTTCAACAAGTTTACACCAACTTCTCCTAGCATAACAACCTTCCCATTACACCACCACAAACCACCACTTATCTGTTGACAACCTCTTCAACTACAGAACCAATTCCGCTCAATACACTAACATCCACCACCAATCATCACCATGGATTCCTCTTGAAACCACCATTAACTCCACTTCCATATACCAAAACATCCTCCTTCACCCTGAAACGAACCACCTGAACAACATAATTAACTACTACCTTCCACTTTTTCAATCTGCTATCTCCAACTCCATATCTACTATACCTCCTTCTCACCATTACACATGCAGGAAATCACCTCATTCTTCATTAAAAAACACCTAAATTACCTCCCAACACCACCAGAACCTTAGCAAACTTCCTACACCTCTTGCAGCAGCATCAAGCCTCCAACTGCTACACTAGCAAACCCCGACAGAAACCAACACCTACTTACCTTTTACTCTAAATCCATTCAATCAAACCACCAAAGCTCATCCCTTATACAGATTATAGCCCTTAACCTCCTCAAAACGCAGGCCAAATCACCCTTCAGCAGCCGCTGCAAGAGCACCATTCACTCCATAACCAGGACCTTGATTAAAAAAATATAGACCCAAGACCTCAAGACCAATCTCCGATTGAACTAGTGTATAACCACCTTCACCTATCAAACCTGCAAATCCTCATTTTTCTCCACCTTACACCAACGCTACTACCTTAATTGACCTTACCCTTAACCCAACCGGTCAACTGCAACACACCAACACCAAATAGCCCTTTTAAATGACCGCAGAAGAAGACGAATAAAATGCGCAAGAGAAGCAGCATAGAAGCAATAGAGCAAGAGACGAACCTAGCATATCGCAAATAAGAGAAAAAAACCTAATATCATAGAAAAGATAAAAAAATAGAAGGCTGAGAGTTAATCAGTGTTCTCACAACCTCGTTACTGAATGACATGACACGTTGGAGATTGAATCAGATCCAGCAGGTATTAGCACCTCAATTGGAAGTTGTACGACCTGGACCGAGAAGAAAAATATCCACACTATCAGAACTTGTTGATGCTGTTCTGTAATATTCCAAAACTGGTTCTAGCACATTAGGAAACCTATATAAGGCTTGAGACTCTGATTTATCAGGGAGAGATACGTTAGAGACCCCACGGTTAAGGCTTGGAACTTGGAAAGCATCGTTGGAGCGTAGAAATTCATGGTTGGATCTCTCTTCTCTCTTTTCTACGTATTCTTGGTTTATGAACTTGCAAAACATCGGTATCATGTTCATAGCTATGAGTATATGTTTTTTCTTTATCGGGATCCTTTTTCGGCAGCTAGGGTTTCTTATGGATTGCACGTTCTGAGCATATGATTCATCTTTAGGCTTAATTGATGCGGTTTCCTCTTGTTATGAATGATTTTGTTCTTAATTACATCTCTTTAGTGATTGACGTCACTCTAGAGTTTATATTAATTGATTTTTATGTGGTAAATTTATGAACATTAGTCAGTAAATGGAATTATTCACCTAGTTCTATCGTTATGTTGCAACTTGGTAGCGTTAACTAGGATTGTACGATAGAACGTTAAACTTAATGCTCGTCTAGGATCATTATAAACTTGGTAACTCGGTTAAAATAAAATCTAGGCTTAGATCACTTGTTTTTTAACTCGGCAAGTCACAATTTCTCGATTGACAAGAGAAACGTATAAAAAGTTATTTTTAAATGAAAACAAGCAACCATAGTAACCTTAGTGATCCAAAAGAGGAATCATGGTATTTGACTCCATATCATATCTCAACCATCTGTCATGTTGCTTTAATCATGAAATTAGCAGTGTAGCAGTTGTTCAAGTTCATAGTTTGGAAAGACACTCAAATATTCTCCCACAAAGGTTGTTAATTATAAATCATTATGACAAGTCGCTTGGGATTCGACAACTATATTTATTTTATATTATTATTACACGCGAATGCCTTGCACTTGCGGTTGAGAGAGTGATAGCTCGATGACTTTCCCTTAAACTAAATTTAGATTGCATGATCTCGCAAAAAGATAAAAGAAACGTGTTTTGTGTGTAAATACGTTTTACGATCGAGTCTAGATTTAATTGCATTGTCGTGTCGTGATTCGTGTTGAATCGTTTGTGTCTTTTCAGCTAGTAAACATGTTAATGTTGTAGATGAGACTTTGCTCTGGACACTAATACGATATCCGCAAGTGTACCTGTACTACCCCGATTTTATATAATATAACAATTTAATAATTTTAATAGAGCTTAAGGTTCATAATTGTGTTTTATAGAAGTTATGAATTAATAAATCAGAGAATGGGGTTGAGAAAGTTTTAAGCAGATGGATAAAAAATTGGAGAATTAATTGTAGTTTACCAAAGTTACAAATCAATTAAATTAAAGAATGGGGAGGTAAATGTAGTTTAGAGGAATTGAAAACTAATTTAATTAAAAGTTTGGGGAGGTAATTGTATTTAGATAAATAGTAATATGTATATACGATTAGTATAATTTTCTTCAACCCGTATTTTATCTAACCCGACCCATAAAATAGTATAACCCGGTAATATATACCGTATAATTATGCATACCCGTATTTTTAGTTATAACCCGACCCATAACCCGTAACTTTTTTGTTTATTATTATTTTTCTTCATATCTTCTTTTTCTCTTATCCCTCTTGTTTTGCCTTCACGGGGACACACTCCCCCTCATCCCTCACACATCTCCATCTCTTCTCCCTCACTACACCTCTACCTCCCTACACCCTATCACCCAAATACATCCCCCTTCTTCCTCCTAATTGTTCTATAAAATCCTCCACCTCCTTCATCTTTTTCCTCCATCACCATCACCAACAACAACAACCCCCCTTCATCTCCACCTCCCTCCCTCTTTTGGTGATACCCTAACACATCACCACCATCAAAACCCCCATAACCTTCACCACCATCTCCCCCTCACCACTCTCTGTCCACCCATCTCAATCTCACTTTCTTTCTCTCTCTCAGCAAAACCTAGCAGAAACATCAACAACCACCAACACCCCCACTCCCACCATCAGCAACAATCACCACCACAACACCACCTCCACCTCCACCTCCACCTTCGTTACCAACACCATCACCACCATGCATCCATAACTCCTTCTCTAATCCTCTGCCTCCCTTCTCTCATGAACCCAGCAGCAGCAACCACAAACACCACCCACATCATCGCGACCATCGTCGCCACCATCACCACCGACACCCCTAGAACCACCACATCCAGTTTCATCACCTCTCTCCCACCCTTCAACCTCTCAAAACCTCCCTTAACCTCTCTCTGGTTGCGGAACACATCAGAGGCAGCAACAACTGTGGCCGAAGGCCACCGTCGAGCAAACCCGGAGGCCCGACCCGACGGGAGAGCCCCAACCACAACAGCGCCTCTCATCCCCTTTTCCGCCACCACTCGACACTCATATAGCCTCCTTGAGGTCCGACCAGACCCCATAGGTCATTTACTGTAGCCCAAGATGTCGGACACCATCTTCTCTGGCGAATTTCTGGCGAATCTTCGACAAACAATTTCTCGATCAATCGGTAACGAAATCCGTTAATTTTTGAATTGAATCTCGTTATATAGAATTGAGTTAGGGTTATATGACATCAAAATCATATGGGTATCAACATATGAGGAGATTCATGATTGGATTTTAGAAGAGGAAGAAGATGAAGAAGATGGGGGGTGATTTTGTCATTTAACAGGAAGTTCAGGGTACTAAGTGTAAACTCATAAACTAATTAAGTTTTTAGGGGGTGAATTAGTTTTATATTCATAAAATCTCGGGGTTCTTGTGGTAGTTTACACAATCAGATTTTATAAATAAAATTAATATTTATTTAAATCAACTAAAATAGTACTTGTAATTTCTTATATAATATTTACATACTCACACATATATGCACACACACACACCAATATAGATACATATTCTTTTATAATAATTTAGCAAGAGAATATTTGTGTACATTTGGCTACGTTATTACTTTATAAGTATAACATTTTTACAAGCATATGAACTAAATATTTATATTCATGAAGAAGATTTGAAGGTACTAAGTGTGTGTGTGTGTGTGTGTGTGTGTGTGTGTGTGTGTGTGTGTGTGTGTGTGTGTGTGTGTGTGTGTGTGTATAGTTGGTATAAATAAAAATATAACTACCCTAATCATATAAGTTAAAAGATGATTTTTATTTTAACTTAGAAATTGACAATGATTAAATAGCTATAAATTACTTGATGGGAAAATTTATGAATTTAAAAAATATATGTAGAGAAATGATTATTTTAATAATTTCCTCCGTATTGAATAAGGCTAGAACTAACATCCTCTTGGAATAAATATGCTATTAGATTTATTAAAGTTAACTACATTTGTTTTGTGAAATAATACTATTTAGTAAAATTCCAAAATTTACTATTAGAGGGATTATGCCAAATTATGTGTTTAATTAAAGTTTATATAATAAGACTTTAGCTAAATATAAATATGCCACTTTATTTACTAAATGACAAATAAAATAATACTTATTTTAAGTGGCTTGAGACTTATTATAAATAAATAAACAAATAGAGAGTTTGGGGGCTTGACAGTTTACAATAAGAAGTTAACTCAATAAATAGAACATTCATCGCATTACTCACATTATACATGATAGTTGAAATTGAGATTTGAATAGGAGTTATAATTTGTAGGCGACGTGTCCCTAGACGATGGCTACGTCTACCCGTAGGAGCTGTTTCTTGATATTTGATGTTGCTACTAGAGGTGAGTAAACATGCCAAGCCTAGAGCCCTATCCTCCTTCGTGTCGAAACTATGATTTTATTATAATTCGTCTCAAAATGCATAATGGCTCTATGTATCTTACTTGAAAGCTTGCTTTGGTTGTCGATAAATGTTTTCTTTGAAAACTCTCCCATGAAAGTAAAAATTCATAATAACGTAAAGTGAAAAAAGTTGTGTAGGTGAATTGTATTTGGTTACTTATACATTATTTTAACCCGGTCGCAACCTGTCAGGTCGCTCCATGTACTTACATCTCTGGCCGCGTGATGTCTTAGGGGGGTGTCGACACTTAAGGTCATGGTTTCTATAGTAATAGAATCTTCCCCGTATCAACAAGATGATAATGAAGTTTTCTGAGGAAAAGATATTTTCGGGAGACAAGAGTGAATAGTTTGGGAATAATACTCCCCTTTTGAGTTATAAGAAGAATTTTGAGACAAAAGGCATAAAAGTGAAGAATTTTATATGTTACAAGAGTTCATACTTATTTCTTTGAGAATACCACGATAATTATGATTCTTTCTTATTCCTTTTTATTCCTGATTGTAGAAAAAGAAAATGTACTTCTTCATCTGTTTACACGTTTGGGTGTTTGCTTACTCAGCATTTCTTGCTGACTTTGGAAAAACTGCTGACTTTGTTTATTTTACCCCGCAAGTCAAGGAGAAGGGAGCTCTACGTAGATGGGATCACGACACTCCACTAGTTTAAGTTAGTTTATTTATTCATCAGAACACTTAGTTTAATGTCACATTGTGGTATGTAATATGAAACAGTTATGCAGTTTGTAATATAATGTGATTTTTTGTTCTTGAGTTCCGCCACTTCATTACGAGTAGCACCCTCTTGGGCATTCCGGTACGGAACGGTATGCTTGGGAACGAGGGGTGTTACAGGTGGTATTAGAGCATGCAATCCAGTAAAAGAGATTTAAAACATGTAGGGTAATTTAAAATGAACATAGGACAAAATTATAAAATTGAAAAAGTCGGTCGGGTTACGAGTACCCTAAGTGTCAGACTTATTGCCCAACCTCACCCTTTGATGCTATTATTTGGTTTGATGGATTCATTCTTCATAGATTAATTAATAAATATTATTCATGTGATAGACAATGATAAGTATGGATTATTTTAATTAGATTCTTGATTATGGTTTATGTGTTGTCCTATAAGAGGGGGACCAAATTATATGAGTATCAATGACAAGTGCTTTGAGATTGCTCTTATGATCGTAATTTCTTAACTGCTGTCTATGTGCAGGATGAGTATGTTGGATTTAAGATTGGATTGGGAGTTAGTTTAACTTCTTATTTTAATCTCTATCTTATCCTGAAATTATATTCACATGTGGCTAGTTATATCAGGATTTTTCTAAGGCAAAATCAGTAAGGGTTTTATGTAGGAACTGACTGTTTATCATATCAGATCTTCCGTAACTATTTTGTCTGGATTATGTCTGATCTTTGTTGCTGAGATTGTGGAGGACTCTTGGTTGTTCAAATGTCCATAAATTAAATTCAAAAGCTATCCAAACATAGTTGTTGAAAGAAGCATCTCAGGGGAGAGTATTTTTAGGAAGTCAGTTCCTGAAATCTCTGAGAGGTTGTTGTTGTTTGTTGATAAAGGGTCAGTCATTGAAATTCAAATAGAGAGTGACTAAAAGCAGCTGTAAAATGTGGAATTGAAGAGCATTTTACTATCAGAGGAATCCAATTACAGAACTCTTCATACATTCAAGAAATCAACATCTGTAGGAACTGAAGATCACTCATCATTCTGAAGAACACTTCCAAGCTTATCTTTCTTATTTTCTATGTGTTCTTAAAACTGTATTGTATTGGTTATATTCTTAATTGTTTCTAAACGTCACAAAACTTAGAATTTTGGTTGTTCAAGTGAACAACAAGAGGTTCTTATTGTTTCAACATATGGTAGCTGGTAACTAGATAGGTTGGGAACCACAAGTTGTATAAGTGTAAGGTGGCTCACTTAAGCATTAAATATAGGGCTAGGTTTGGGTGATTAATAAGAATTTGTGTTGAAATCCTGGAGGGATTAGATGCCTCAGACAGAGACTAGGTCCAATTATGACTGAACTCTGTAGAAATCTATGTGTTTCATGTTATTTATTTTGATTGCTTTTCATTACAGTTACGAAAAGGCAGCTCCAAAGCTTTGGAGGATTTCCAATCTCATGACTTTGAAGCTTCTATGAACTGGAGTTATATCTCTAGTATCTCAAATCCTTTCCAAAGCTTTGAGATATCAACTGCACATCCATTTAATGTTTCAAAAGACTGTCTTTGAGCAAAAGTTTCTAGAGTATTTGATCCTTTTTATTTACTTACATTAAATGATAGTAAAGACATGGAAAAGAATAAGCCTAATGAATTAAAGGCCCACATGACGGAGCAGTCCACAAGGCTAAGAAGCTATTGATCATGGACCAAAAGATGGAGGCACATGGCGATGAGCTTGCTTTTTTTAGGGTTCATAGGTATTCTCATTGGCTTGGTAATATCTTAGTTTAGAGGCAATTTCCATATCACGTTTATTTTTATTTGTGTTTTTATTTATTGTCTTATTATTTATTGTTGGTGTATGGATGATGCATGTAAAATTGATAATAAGATAATTCACAACCCGGATCTTTTATTTGTGAGTTTACCCAACTCAAAATAAGTAGATCAGTTGATATGGATCACAAAAAAATTAAAATTAAAAAAGAAAATCCCTCAAATTCAAATATTGCGTTTTTCCTTCTCCTTACTTAAACACTCATCATGATCATGATTACCAAGCTCGTGTGTGCCAAAGCAAGGCGACTTGGTTTGTCGTGATGTGATGGGACGGAACAAGCAAGTAATGTGCAATTGTTGGAGTAAGAGGTTGGACGCAACTAGGTGATTTTAATAAGATTAAAAGCCTATAGGTAACCAATTAGGATTATCTATGGGGATAGATAAGTAAGGAGTTATTTGCCCACTTGAACCGAAAATTGCATGGGGATGCATTTGGAATTGATCCTACCTAAATAACTAATTTTATGTGACTTTCCAAAGCAAGCTCCAAAGAAGTGAAATATGGATATTTGCCCACTAGAAAATATAATGATATTTTCCGCATTAATATGGAGGGATATGAATTCGAGAAAAAATAGTTGGAGCTATGTTTGACAATTTAAGTTCTTGTTAAATATAGTTAAACATCACAATATTTTGCATAATCCTTTTGTGTTAAATACACATAGCATAAAACAAAAGAAACTCGACTTTATGTCCTTAAGAAGAATAAGCTATCTGGAATTTAATTTCTAGGCTGGTATAAAATTGAGAATTGTTCTCAAATAAGAGAACAATTGTTGTACATTGTAGAACATAAAATTATCTTCCCACCGACTACAAAAACACACTAAAACATAATGGAAGGAAAATCAAAGAATGGTTCTTTGGATGTCACTTACCTCGTGTTACTTGACATGAACTCTGAGCTTTGGAAGCAAGATGAGAAACATGGAGGCGTATGATATGATCATACATTAAAAGAAGTTCTTTTAAAGAGCGAGCTAGATATGAAAGGTTGGAAGTGTTGCTCCACTTTGGGTTTTTACTATCTTTTGCTTAGCATTTGTCATGATTGAGATGTAATGAAGTTCAGGCTTTCAAAAGCAAGGCGACTTGATACATCAAGATATGATACGACGACACAAGATAGTAATGTGTGATTGCTAATGCCAGAGGTCATATGCAACTAAGCTAATTCAATATGATTGAAATGTTAGGGAATGGGTATTATCTATAAGATAGATAAATAATAAAAATTATTCGCCCAAGTGGACCAAGAATTGCATTGAATGCAATTATAGTTTTACTCAAAGGTGATTTACTCAATATGATTGAGAATCGCTAAACAAAGAACTCATAAAAGGCTAAAGACAAAACATGTTAATGGTTAACAGCATGGGCAAGGGAAAAAGTTTTGCGCCGACCCCATGGGTATAAAGCAAGCTTGTTGCTAAAACCAAATTTCCTTAAAGTCCCAAAGGTGGTGTAGAGGAAGAGAGACGGCACAAAGTACCTGGAAGGAAATAATAATGGAATTATGAATTCTTGTTTAGGTAATTTTGTTATAGAATTCAATGTGTCTATCTCATCATCATGAGTAAATGATACTAGATGAGGATCTCACGTTTATAGAAATGTGGAGGATCTCAAGATATGTAGACAATTGGTAAGGAAGAAATAAACCTACGCGTGGGGAAATGATGCAAGGGGTTGCTGAATTAGCCTTAGGGAATTATCTCTACCTTTCTGAAATTGTTCATGAATTAGACAAAAGTGATTATGTCCCTTCTATGAGTAGGTTCACTATCATAGTTTCTTATTTGGACAAGAAATTCTCTCTATCATAATAAAGGACAAATGTTGTTCCATTTATTTTGATATCCATTATTGTAATGCAATTTTGTCTAATAGATTGTATATCCTTGATCATGATAATTTCACCTATAACATTAATACCAAGAGGTTTGCATGTAATGATTTGAACCTCACTTATCTTTGGCATTGTTGTTTAGGCCACGTAAATGAGAGATACATATCTAGGCTCCATATGGATGGATTTATAGACTCATTTGATTTTGAATCATATGAGACATGTAAGACTTTTTTAATGGGAAAGACATGATCTTTGGGAATCATAAATATTGATGTATGTAGGCCTCTAAGCACAAATTCTAAAGGTGGTTTTCAGTACTTCATCATATTTAATGATGGCATCAGAGAAATATGGATTTGTGTATCTTATGAAGAAACAAATAAGAATCCTTTGAATTATTTAAGGAATTCAAGAATGAAGTAGAGAACCATCTTGGAAAAAGTCTCAAAGCTCTGCGGTTAGATCGTAGGAGGAGAGTACTTGAGCCTAGGGTTTGAAAAGCATCAAAAGAAGTTTGGGATATGATTCCAACTTGCTCAACCTAGAGCAACACAAGGGTATGGCATGGCTAAAAAGAGATATCGGACCTTGTTGGTCACAATTCGATCGATGATGCGTCAAACAGAACTTCCAATTTAGTTTTAGGGGCTATGTTCTAATTACAGCAAATTTCAACCTTAACCTTTTTCCAACTAAATTATTTATGAAAAACACCATATGAGGTATGGGTTAGGAATTTCCCTAGTATGTCATTCATAAAGAATTTGGGTTATGAACTTTATGTAAATAGTTTAGAGAAAAACTTGGACCCAAGTCGGATAATGTACTATGTGCAATATCCTAAGGAAACATAGGATATTATCTCTACAATCCAATCGAGACCAAATTATTTGTTGCTCGAACCAACGTGTTTCTAGATAGATATTGTCTCTAAAAGAAACAGTGAAAGGACAGTAGAACATGAAGGAGTTCAAGAACCACAACAAAACATTGATCCTTTTGATGGAACATGAGCACGATAACAAGAAATTGTGGAGCAACCTACTCAGACAACACAAGACCCTCGTAGGTTAAATGTGTCAAGGAGCTAGGGAAATATGAATTTCTCATATCCCATTGATGTGTTTCTCATGGAGATGAGCCTACAACCTATGATATGGGCACATGTGGGCTATATTCGCAGAAATGGCATGGATCCATGAGATACGAAATGGAATCCGTGTATACCAACAAAGTATTGACTTTGGTGGAACAACCTGAAAGGGTAGGACCCATAGGGTGGTGGAAGTGGGTTATGAGGAAACCAATATGGATGGTAATATGATTAATTTTAAGGACCAATTGGTGGCTGAAGGTTTCCTGGGAGTTCATAGTATGGACTATGACGAAATATTTTCCCCAGTTGTGATGCTTCAATCCATTCACATCTTGCTTGTAGCAATTTGTCTACAGATGAGTCAAGCTTCTCGGAGTTGGATTCTTCGAATCGATGATACAATCAGAGGAGTTTGGTTCCATCAAAATTGAAGATGAAGCTTGTGTTTACAAGAAGGTTAGTGGGAGCACAGTAATGTTTCTGATCTTGTATGTGGAGACATACTAATCATTGGTAATAATGTCTCTACTCTGCAATCCGTTAAATATTGACTAGAGAATTGATTTTCAATGATAGACTTAGACGAGACAATCTATAAAGATCTATGGAGATAGATCAAGATAGTTATTCAGCTTGAGTCATGGTACATATTGACAAGGTTTTGAAATGGTTCAACATATAAAGAATATGGATTCAACCTATGTCACATGGAATTAATCTTTCCAAGGCGAATTGTCCTTCCAATTCGATTGTGAAGGTTCGTATGAATAAGATTCACGAAATACGCCATGTTATGTACTAGACTAGACATGTCATATGAGAATGGCATGGAGATACAAGTCATATCCAGGTAAGAGTCACTGGATAATGGTCAATATTATCCTTAAATCCTTGAGAAGAACTAAAGGATGAATTCTTGATAAATGGAGGATAGGAAGAGTTTACTTTAAGGGGTTACAGTGATGGGAACTTCCAATATAATAAAGATTATTACAGATTATAGTCAAGTTTTGTGTATTGCCTTAATCGAAGGGACTGTGAGATGGAAGGGTTTCCATGCAAGATTCAGTTTCCGATTCTATCACAAAGAACTAAGTATATTGCTGCATTAGATGCACATACTCAGAATATTCAATCTCATACGATTTTTGATAGAGGAGATGTGAATATTTTCAAAGTACCAACATATGTCTCTCTTACCTTGAAGAGTGAAAGCATGTGGGCCGTGCTAGATCAATAGGCATATGATGCACAAGATTGACTCTAGTTCAAGTGGGAGACTGTTGGAAATATGCCCTAAAGGAAATCTATGTCTTGTGACATTTGTGGATTAACTATTCATTATGTTATCTATATGGGGATGTGTTAACATGAATGAAGTACTTAGAATATAAATATTATATTCTTAAATATCACTTGTCGATTATATTTATTAACAGGACAATAACCTATAGACTATATTTATCGGGTTGGATTGATATGGAGATATCACGATCCAACACTTGGGTATGCATTAAGAGTAATAGCATACTGGATTGACCCACAATGAGAAGGCTACATACAAGTTATGTAAAGTCACAAGCGCTTCTCGCGGTGACAACGGTATTGTCATCCTTAGACTTGAAGTCACTAGATTGTCTAGTTGTGGGATTATTGTGATCTTGGTAGCGTCAAACGCTACACCGTGACTGGGTAGCTATAAAGGCGTGTACTGGATACAATAAGAAGCAAGCTTAGAGATTGTAGTAGACGTAGATAGAATTTGTCCCTCCCACATAACAGGAGCAAATATCCTAGGCCACTCAAGGTATAGTGCTTAATTATAGAATGTCTGGCCAGACTCAGATAAATCAAATTGGGATATTGATGTTATCTGCATGGATAAGACTATTCCTAGGATCGAGAAACTATGGATTGGATATGCGAGTGTGACTTGTATGTCTCGTGTCCAATCCGGATATAGAGACTAAGGGATGAGACAATACTTGCACAAGGTTTTTCAAATTAATGACTATTTCTATTAGTTGGGTGGCATTGATGTGATACTAGACACCACTCTATGTTAGTAATCGTTACTACCAACTATGTAGAAACATATGGGTTCACACGCCATAAGGATTAAACTAGACTTGGGAATTAATTAATATGATTAATTAAATAGAAGTATCAATACGCAACCACTTGCAAACTTGGGCCTTTATGTAGTTAAAAAGGATTTTTTTGACTATATAAAGGACTTTCCTAGCTTATTTTTCTCACTAATGCTCATAACACATTGAGAGTGAGAGAGAAAAGTAAGGAGAGAGCAAGAAAAGGAAAGGCCGAACCGGACCCCCCCCCCCTACCGTCCATCATATCTATTGTCGTCGGCCTCTTGTCGGTGCAGCCTTGGAGCTCGTATCACGTGATTCTTCTATCTTCTTCCACCGGTTGCTAGCACTAAGATGTGGAGGAATCTAGTTCTTGATCCTAGACGTGGAATAAGTATAGAGACGCAAACAATATTTTCCGTTTGAAGACTTTAACCTTCACTATCATATGATGTCTCTTTCCTATGATCCATGGCGTGTCGTGTGCGGATCTTATTTGTTTAATTTCGCTGCGTAATCTGTTACAAAACCCAACAAACACAATGTTCGAAGCCGATCATACCACCACATATCACAACTAGTGATCGTAATATTCATATAATTGCTATCAGGTTAAAGAAACACGTATAATAGAGCAAGCATACATATGCATACCTGATATCCAGCCTAGTTTCTCAATCAGCAGAGCTGATTTCATAATTCAGTAATCACGATTCCATTCCAGCATACATGGTATTAACATTTTTCCACTAAGTTAGGAGGAATGCACAATGCATATGTTATCTGGGACTAGGGGTGTTTTTGCGATTGTCTGTGACGGGTGTCGTACAAGTGGTACGCACTTGTGAGTCACCACACTTGTGAGCCACATCACTGTCGAGCTAGGGGTACGCAGTCTTGTACTGCTTGGGTGGTGGAGGTGATGAGCTGAGGTGGTACGTGACATTTTAAATGTGAATGTGAATTTTAACAAATTTCGGATTAAAATTTTATAAATTCACCATATATCATGTTTACATAAAGTTTTGATGGGTTGTATTTCGTTTATATATGACATGATGTGCGTATGAGTGATACTTCACAATGGTAAAGTTTTTAAGCAAAATGGGTTTGTGTTGATGGCTATGTGATTTTATTGGGGCTGACATTTCAGTGATTAATGTGAACTAAAGAAGCAAATTCTTTTAATCCAATTGGAATCTTTTCTGGACATTCAAATTGAAATGTAAAAACTAGTATTACACTGTTTCTTTTTCTATATATGTTTTTTTTAATACATGTGATAGCAAGAGAACTGCTTTTGACTTGGGTCTCAAACTTTATGAATGCATACAATTTTGTGATGTTGGGTAAGGTTACAAATATCTTGTTAAAGAACAGTGTTATAGTAGTGTAAATTTCGCGACGGAATTTTTGTAAGTGGGAGACATTGTGACACTCCGAATTTGTGAAATATTCCGAAGCTTATTTTTAATAAAACAGGTTATTGTATTATTTTCATGAGACATATTTTGTGAGGATTATATTGCAAGATAATTTGGGGTTATTTTTACACAAAAATAACTATGACTTGGACAAGCAAATTTCAGCATGCAGTTATTGTAGCAATATTTTGTTATTAGTATATTTGTGAACTTCTTTACTTGGAGGTGACTGTGAAAATAGGACATAAATGGGCTTCGTGTGCAATTATTGAAATTTGGTGATGTACTTTTATTGATCTTATCACCTTATGTGCTTAGTGACTAATGGTATCATTTAGCTTGCTAGACATTGACATGTGTCCTATGTATGTGACTAAATCAATTAATTTTTAGTTTGACCATTTCTATGTGCTGGTGTGCTTACGGGCAAAAAAAACAAAAAATATTTGGGAAGAAAATTCTTTAAGAACTCTCTGCAAATGGAAAGGATTATTTGGGAGACAAAAAAATATAGAGTTAGTTATCTAGCTAGCTGAGAATACCACGCATTCATGTGATGATGGATATATGTTTTTCTTTAGTATCAGTAGAGAAAATTGTATTCCTTTAGACAACAAGGTTGTAGACATTTGTTTGAGTGCTCTTGATCGAGGGTGTCCAGCACAAGAAGATAGAGAATCCAATTTTCATGGAGCTGTTTTATTCGGAAAGAGGTAGGGGAAATCAATCTTTAATTTCTTGCAGTTACGGTCTATTTCTGTATATACTGCTGGTGTGACTCTACAGCTTTTTTAGCTATCTGATTTTTGATTGGTGATCAATATCACGCTAATTGTGTATTTGGTGACGCATGCTGATGTGTAATAATTGGCTGTTTTTTTAAGTAAAATTAGATTTCTATTCCAGTGGTTAGGACCGACCTGTTGGGTTGTTTGTCTCTCCCCTCTAATTTACAAGTTGAGCAGGATTGGACGAGATTGCGATGTTTATTGCTAAAAAGCGAGTTGTTTGTTTTTAGCTGTTTTTAGTGATTTCTTGTAAGTTATAGTTTCTTTTAGCTGCTTTTAGCTATTTCTTGTAAGTTGTTGTTTCGGCCAGACATTTTATCAAATATTGTAATTTTTGACAAGTTGGTGTAACTTTTTAGTAATTTCAATCGCGTACCAATTTTTCGGATATTTAATTAAAAGTTTGTTTCAGCGGACTGTGTGTCCTGCTGGTTAAGGTTTGAACGTCTGAAAGTGTCAGACAGGTTGACAGCTGTAGATAGTGCTTTCTAGACAGGCAGATCTTGGCCACGTGGCGACCATCCAGCACACCTAGCTGTGCTCCACACACACTGGATCACCAGCCGCGCTGATCCACGTGGGGGCTGCGAGACAGGGCCCTCGCATACCACCACACGGGACTTGTAGGGTCTTAGTGGTTTGAAGGCTAGAGTAAGTCCTGTCGCGTGCGAGTGACAACCAAGCTCGCGCGCGACCCCTAGTAACTGTTTTGAGAGATTTATGGCACGAGCTCCATAAACATGGTCAACCCGGTCAACCTCGTAACGGTTCTGGTATACGCGGGTAACGTGCCGTAACGGTCCCTATATACGCGGACGAACGTGTCGTTGTGGTTAAGCTAATTAAGCCGCCATTAATCAGCGCATTAACCACACTACAACGGTCACATTCTCCGTTATATATAGGATCGTTAACCCTTCCATACAAGGGAGAATCACCTGAGATACGCGGAAGCTCTGCCAAAAATCCTGTCTCTCTCTCATACAGTGCTATTGTCTTACTCTCTCCCTACACACAACCCTATTCTTCCTGTGTCCTTTCTATCCCCTACTCTTGGTGTATATTGAATTCTCCCTGCAGGATTCTCTCGTGCACATTTGGTGAACCCGACGTGAACTTATCATTGCAAGCAACCATGTCTCATGAAGATGATGTCAGTAACAGATCGCCCTCCACAGAGACAACCTCGGGAGAGGAGGCTCGCCGCACTCCTACGGCCGCCGGTGAGGCTCCGACACTAGAGGCCTTGGACGCTACCATCCAGAATCAGGCGAAGGCTCTCAAGGCTCAATCTGCGCAGTTGGAGCATAATGGCCATCCTGGGTACTCTGGCCCCGAATCCCATAGTGGCCACAGCTGTCTCTCAGGGAGGAGGAGCTTCCACCACTCAAGGGTTGGGAGTATTACCTACGCCACCTAACTCTAACCTTCAAACTCCACCGGCAACGGTGCAGTTTCCCTCAGTTCAGGGGCAAACAGCTCAAATATTTCCTCTTACCACTCATATTCCTCAACTGCCAACCCTGGCACCCAATCCATCTTCACAATATCCTTTGCCTCCTCCGCCGGCGGCGTGGGGAAATGCGAATTCACAGTACGTTCCTAGCCCTTCCGCGGCATATGTGTCGCCTCCAGCTGCAACAACCCCTCCTCCTGCTGCTGGGGGAAGTGCACCGGAGTGCATGACGTCGCTGCAGCGGCGCATGGAAACTTTCTTAGCCAACCAACCATTCGCTGATACCATCATCCCGAAGGTTGACAACGATCCCCCTATCCCACGCGAGATCTACCTCATGCCGAACCCTGCCGGGTACAAGGCTCCTAAATGGGACAAGGTCGAGGATGTCAACGGAAATGCCCACGAGCATGTCATGCGTTTCATTGATGTGTTGGGGCCATATGGGGCTAATTCCAAGTTGTTGATGTGCGATTTCCCGAAATCTCTGGGGAACGTGGCCTACAAGTGGTATAGGACACTGGAGGCTGGATCCGTGAAGACCTGGGACGACTTGGTCCAGAAGTTCTATACCAAATTCTTCTTGATGGAAGAAAAGGTGACGATGATTCATCTCTCTCGCATGTACCAGAAGCGCGAGGAGGATGGAGTGACATTCATCAAGAAGTTTAGAGCCAAGTCCTTGGAATGCAGAGATGAAGTGCTTGAGGGCAGGCTCGTGGAAATATGTCTGCAAGGCATGCGAGACGAGTACAAAGGTATGCTTATCAACCTACAAACTCCTACATTCTCAAAGCTGATCGAATGCACAAAGAACATAGAGCCTATAGTGGAGAGACAGAGAAAGAAGCACCCCCCCCTGGCGAGTTGATTGTCAGCGACCAGAGGCAGGATGTGCGAAACAATCCACTGCCTGCCCATGCGGAGCAGGAGCCGAAGGGCAAAGAGGTTGCCATGATTGCAATTATGGACCTCAAAGAGATTGCGGAAGATGTTCTACCCATCGTCGCCGAGGTCTACAATGATGAGGATTATAGTATAGACACGGAGGACGAACGTGCCGATCAGATGAAAGGGTCGTACGGGTTCAGCAGGTTCTTTGATGAAATGAACTTTTCAGAGAAATTCCGGAAGGAAATGAAAAAGGCGATCCTAAGGATAGCGGAAGACTACGAGGAGGATATCGTGGTTTCCAATGGGAAGGTTGTCAGAGCATCCCGCTCCACGGAAAAGGTCATAACCTTCTCTGCAAGCGACAAAAGGACATATGCGAGCCACCAGAAGCCTTTGTACGTGACGGAAGTAATCAATGGCGTTGAGTTCAAACGAGCATTTGTCGACGGCGGAGCAGCAGTTAACGTGGTCCCGCTCAACACCCTGAAGCTGGCGGGAATCCCGGAGCAGAAGATTGTCAGACGTCCGTCCCCGCTGATGGGATTTGGAAGCAACTCCAGGATGACATTAAGATGGATCCGTCTGGGCGTCCAGATTGGTAAAATAAAGTGTTCAGCCAAATTCTATGTCATAGATGCGAACACTACGTATCATATGATCATCGGTCAGGCCTGGATTCATCGCTTCGATGCAATCCCCTCGACAGCTCACCAGGTGATGAAAGCTATCTGGAATGATAGAGTGGTGGAGATACCAGCTTCGGTAAACCCTTTCAATCTGGATGAAGCGCACCTCTATGAGGCAGTATGGTTCACTGAACTGGCAGATGAGCAAACGCCAGGGCCGTTTAACCCAACTCATTTGCCGCGATGGGAAGACATCAAAGATTAGTCACCTGCAGGAGTAATGGTGACAAGGTAGGAGTCCAAGGAAAAGTCGTCTGCGCGAGAAGAGGCACCGCGGATTGCCTACCAAAGAAAGAATGTTTACACCCTGAAAAGGATAGCAAAGCATGACCCCGAAGGCAAAGAGGTAGAAAGCTTCTACGCTAATGGGAAGAAATGTTACCGCATATGAAGGTGCGAGGGGATATCCCTGAGCAAATCAATCAAATCGAGCAGGTTATGGAATTGGACAAACCAGCACCAGGCGTTTTAGAGGAGAAGCTAAAAGAAGCGCCTGAATGCATGGAGGACAAGCCCAAACCGCAAAGGCAGGAGCTGAAGGAGGTGTTCCTAAGCCAAAACGAAGAAAAGAAGAGGCCAGTCTTTCTGAGTGCAGACCTCACGAGCGAGGAGGAGGAAAGATTGCTGCAGCTTCTGAGCGAGTACAAGGATGTGTTCGCATGGGAGTACGATGAGATGCCCGGTCTGGACATGAGCATCACCTGATGCGCAAACTAACGTGCTATCGCAAGTGTACGAATCTCGTAGTACCGGGTGCAATTAGACTCGGATTATCGTTCCCACGAGGACTGTTTCGGGTTTACTCAAGTTGTCAGTTTCGGTTTCCCAAGAGTAGTAACCAGGAGGAGTAGGTTGTGATTATAGTGACTAAACTAAAAACAGAATTTAAAACTGTAAATATTTTTGTGACGTTTTCTGAAATAAGCTGATTTTGTTGTAACGATAATAGATGAAGACTAG
Organism: Linanthus parryae; assembly: GCA_023055425.1. Classification (NCBI taxonomy): domain Eukaryota; kingdom Viridiplantae; phylum Streptophyta; class Magnoliopsida; order Ericales; family Polemoniaceae; genus Linanthus; species Linanthus parryae. The sequence goes on along the minus strand of JALGPY010000007.1, from coordinate 83,167,599 downwards.
GCTCCAGGATCCCCTAGGGTTTCTACAGATTTCAGTTTTACGTTCGTTTATGAAAACACTCAGCAGTTTCGGTATCTGTGCAACGTACCAGTTGTGCAGTGACTTTTCAGATTCCACACGTAATCCCGATCCTGCAGACTTTCGGATTCTTGTTAAGCTGCCTAAGTCTGCAGTCTCGATCTAATCCTGTTAGGGTTTCTAACCTGTCCGAATGGCCCGGGTCAAATTCTCTAACAGTTGGTCTCACGTTTTTCGATGCTAGCCCTATCTCCCTTTCTCTGGTCGGTCTATCAGGGTAAGGTACTAAATCCCGGTTTTTCTTCCTAACCCTAACTTGACGTTTTCACCTACAAGCTCGGGTCTATAGCAATCCTGGGTGATCAATCCTATCATGCATATACGATAATAATCAAACCAGAATAACAGATACAACTTGCTGAATTAAGACAATCATCATGAATCCATAAACGTAGTAATCATAAAATCTGAGTACGAAACCCTAGGTTCACCGAGAACCTAGGTGAAAAGTTTAGCTACGACTAGACATAGTACAAAACGTAGTTTCTGAATATAAAGAGAGAGAACGAAATCAAACTAAGTCTTCGAATCTCGAATCGCGCTTTCGTGCTCTCCGTGAATACTCTGACTTGGCCTTCGGGTGTGCTGTGAATTGTGCTGTGTCTCCGTGTGTCCTCAAAACGAGTCTGGACGAGTCTTTAAATAGTGCTGTTTCCTGAAAACGCTCGTGCTCGAAATTACGGAATATGCCATCGGTCCACCGTCTTTGTCAAAAAGTCAAACTGGCTGCGTATATACGCAGGGGCTGCGTATATACGCAACCAGGGCCCAACCAAGCTCCCCCCACATCCCCTCTGCCTGCGTATATACGCAGGTGCTGCGTATATACGCAGGGCCTGCGTATATACGCAGGCCGTGGGGTATGTGGGGCCCACTTGGTCCTCTGGTGGGCCAGGACTGGTCCCCTGGGTCCCACTCTTCTTCCTGATGCTCCCGGCTTGCCTCTTCGGTGCTCTTCTGCTCTTCCGTGTTTCCGTCGTGTCCCGGTCTTGTGCACGTTTCCCGAGACGGTCCCGGCTGGGTCCCGGCACGCTTCCCGATGCACCTCCTGAACCTGTTCCTGAAAAGGCAACACAAACGAATACCCGCGATCATATCCAAATATAGCAAGAAATGAGCAGAAATAAGCAGAAATCCAGCAAGTATGAATAAACGTCTCGTTCTAGATTCCCGGGGCATTCTAAGGCATTTTCCGGCAAAAACCGCTAATTTCGGCACAAATACTCGTGAAATCAGGCTAAAAGATAACCCCTAATTGGGCGTTATCAAATACCCCCGCACTAAACATTGCTCGTCCCGAGCAATCCTGCCAACTCTAGCCTGCAGTTCTGTCCTCGTGACTGACTCTGCACATACCCTACCGTTGCATACACTTTCGACCCGAACCTTTCAACCGGACGACTCGATAGAAAAACTGACGCAGATAGAATATACACAGACTCAAACGACTCAAAACAGACTAGTGACAAAAATATTTTTGGCGAGATCGGGCAACCTCAAAAACAGAAACAGTGTGTCCTCGTGATCTCATCCTTTTCAGAATTTACTTCCCTGCAAGCGATCGGTAAGTCTGAACAGATTTATATGGTGGATTTAAGCACTGGACCGAAGTACTATTACTTTGGTTATCAAACTGAGCAAATCCCTAGCTAACTTACCATCCGAGCTGTTTCCGAAAGGATCTATGTCTAAATAGGTAGGATAAATATATGTATCAAGGTACGGCATAATCCTACATGTTATGACATTCTCACAATTCACCAAACTCACACCCCTCACCGAGATCCCGAAAAACTGCCCGAAACACCTAAGTTCCTGCTGTCTCAATTCTCCTGTCCCCCGGTGTGTCTTCGCCGTGCTCGCGGCCACAAATGTGAAGCGGTGCAAAACGTCTCGAAAATTGTGCCACTCACTCAGCTTTTTATTTAAATGACAAAAACACAAAACAGGCTAAGAACTAGATCATAATAATTTTTCTTTTCTTTTTCTTTTTCTTTTTCTTTTTTTTTTCTTTTCTTTTTTTCTTTTTTTTTTTTCACAACTGTATATACATACGCACACGAATATCAACAATGCTAAACTGACTAAAGCTGAGTGAGTGAAAATAAATTTCTGTCGTGGGGTACGTAAAATGTCCTCATGTGAAGTACCCCCACACTAATCCTGAAGCGCTGATCCTGTAGTCGAAAGAATACCGTGCAGTCCCACCGAACCTCCTCATCACCAAAGATGTAGAAAAACGGCACAACCACCAATTGACCCTACAACCCCCCGGAACCCCGGTTTGTGCGAAAAGATGCTCGCACGCGACTAACTCCTCCTGTGGTCACTATGTAATGAAGTGATCCACCTCCGCAAATTAATGCACTGTCGCCTCTCACTCACCCTGTCCTTCCCTCGAAAAACGTGTCAAAACCGAAACTGTCCAAAACTGATATCTCATGAAGCTCCCCTATCTAAAACCTGTCCCCTACTCACTCCCTCCGTCATAACACGTAGAATAGCCAACTATCGACTGATGAGGTCTCAAAGAAGGCTGCCTAGGCTAAAGTGGCTACGAAGAAAGAGGGTAAATGGCTTCAAACGGGTTGACTAGTTGGACCTAGGGGTAAGAAACAGGACGTGAGGTCCCTTGATAGCCAGTCACTCCACCGAAAAATGCGATGACCGTGACGGCGCCCGTGGGCGGGTTGTCGACTACCTATGTGACGGCGGTGTAGCAACTAGTCGGATTTTTCGCTCAGTCGATAACTACTTGCGGATTCCAAAGGTCACTGGCTCTCACCTATCTACTATACCTCGGTGCAAGTTTTCTTTTCTTTCAAAGGATTCAAACTCAATTTCTTCACTGTTTTCGTTATCTTGATTGCCCTTTCTCAAAATTTTCTGATTTTAAACTTTTTTTTTTTCTGAAAAATAATTTATACTCGCTGTTTGCGTATATACGCAGGCCCTGCGTATATACCCAACCAGCAGCATAAAAAATTTTTAATTTTTTCAATTTTTTCAAATTTTTTTTTTTTTTTTTTTAAAAATTATATACAATGCATGGCTAGAATGATTATGGTGGGTTGACTCAAATAAAGAAAATATGCTGACTCAAAAATAAAAATAAAACGAAAAATAAATACGAAAAAACGTGCAGACCGGGTTAATGCAGACACGACTACCACCCCCCCACTAAGAGGTGGCATGCCCTCATGGCACTCACTCGTCCGGAAAAAATGTCGGGTCGGACCCGGTCTCGGACGTACCGGAAATGCTACCCGGTGAGCTGCTCTCTGAATCAGTCCTAAATACCGGCTGGCGAGCCCGTGTACGGGGCCGGTAATCAGAGGACTGCGACTCGGACCCAGTCCAACTGCCAGGTGGCTGGGACCGCAAAGTCGTCCTGCCACTGGACTGCTGGTGAGAACGGGCCCCAGTCTGCTGGGTACGGGTCCCAGTCTGTCGGCCCGTAGGCTGCCGGGATCGTGTCCCAGGCTGCCGTCTCTCCTGTCTGGCAGGTGGAGGTGATGGCTGAGTCGGTGGCGGTGGCTGGGTCGGGGGTGGCGGAGCAGACGTGTACTCGCTAGAGTCCCCGTCATCCGACCATCCCTCGGTAAAGCTACTGGAGTAGGTGGGTGGAAAATACAGCGGGAGTGGCGGGTCTCGGCCTGCATGCCGAGCCGCATCCCGCTGCTCCAAAAAACAACCAAAAAAAACCAAAAATTCCCAGTTTTGCCCACGGGTTGCGTATATACGCAGGGGCTGCGTATATACGCAGCCCGAGGGCAAAACTGGAATTTTTCAATTTTTTTTTTTTTTTTTTTTTTTTTTTCAAAGTCTCTCTCTCCCCCTGCTTTCCTGATCTTAGCTGTTTTGGATGATTCTGTTTCTGCACACTTTCAATTTCAACGTTAAAAACCCGCTCATCTCACCTCTCTCGAAAATTCAGAACTGAAATACTAACGTAATAACTAATAAGACTAAATAAATAAACGATAAATTTTGGGTTGCCTCCCAAACAGCGCCTTGTGATTTACGGTCGACGGCCCGACCTTGTTACCTCTCACGGGTCATCAAAATAGACCGGGTCTATTTTGACGACTTCGGCGGTCTCGAGATACGGCTTGATCCGGTTCCCGTTCACCCTGAAACTGGAGTTGTCTTTTGGATTTTCCAGCTCGAATGCCCCCCAGGCAAAAATCTGCTTGATGATGAACGGTCCCGACCAACGAGACCTCAGCTTCCCCGGAAAGAACCGCATCCGGGTATTGTAGAGAAGCACTTTGTCGCCTTCGTTAAACTGCTTTGGCGTGATACGGTGATCATGCCACTTCTTTGTCTTCTCTTTGTAAATTTTGGCGCTCTCGAAAGCCGTTCTGCGGAATTCTTCCAATTCCAGCAGTGCCATCTTCCTCTTATCCCCTGCTAGGTTCTGGTCCAAGTTCAGCAGTTTGATGGCCCAATACGCCTTATGCTCCAGTTCCACCGGTAAGTGGCACGCTTTCCCAAAAACGAGCTGGTACGGTGACATTCCTAGCGGTGTTTTGAAAGCTGTCCTGTAGGCCCAAAGCGCATCGTCTAGTCTGACTGACCAATCCTTTCGGCCGAGATTCACTGTTTTCTCGAGTATGCTCTTGATCTCTCGATTCGACACCTCGGCTTGCCCGTTCGTCTGCGGATGGTAAGGTAACGAGACTTTATGAACTGACACGCCGTACTGTTTCAGAACTTTTGCAAAAACTCGATTGATGAAGTGAGAGCCCTCGTCGCTGATCATTGCCCTGGGAGTCCCGAAACGAGTGAAAACGTTGCGTTTCAGAAAACGCTCAACGGTAGCTGCATCGTTTTTCTGACACGCGATCGCCTCGATCCACTTTGTCACATAATCCACTGCCAGCAGAATATAAAGATTCCCCATCGAAGACGGGAACGGACCCATGAAGTCAATTCCCCATACATCAAATGGCTCTACCTCCTGCCACACGGTCATCGGCATCTCGTCCCGGTGTGACGTGCTTCCTGTCCTCTGGCACCTATCGCATCCCTGCACATAGTCGTGACAGTCTTTGAAGATTGTCGGCCAGAAAAAACCGGACTGCAGTATTTTATGCGCTGTTCGCGTTCCCCCAAAATGACCCCCACACTGTGATGAGTGGCAGTGTCGGATCACGTTCCAGGCCTCGTGGGTCGGGATACACCTTCTCAGGATGTTGTCGGCCCCCTGTTTGAACAAGTACGGGTCGTCCCAGAAATACTGTCGGCTCTCGGCAATGAACTTTTTCCGCTGCGACGGGGTGAGATCCTCGGGAAGCGTGCCAGTTACCAAGTAGTTGGCTATGGCATAGTACCATGGTCTCCCGATCTTGACTGCCATGATGTGTTCGTCCGGGAAGTTTTCCTTGATCGGCACCGGGTCCACCTTCACGTTCTCAAGTCTGGATAGGTGATCCGCTACCACGTTCTCAACACCCTTCTTGTCCCGGATTTCCACATCGAATTCCTGCATCAGTAGTACCCACCTCAACAGTCTCGGTTTTGCGTCCTTCTTGTCCAGCAGGTATTTCAGAGCACTATGGTGGGTAAAAACGATAACTTTTGACCCGACCAAATAGGGCCTGAATTTGTCCAGTGCATACACCACGGCCAGCAGTTCCTTTTCTGTCGTGCCATAGTTGAGCTGGGCATCGTTGAGTACCCGGCTCGCATAATAAATAACGTGGCATACCTTATCCTTCCGCTGTCCCAAAACTGCCCCGACTGCATAGTCGCTGGCGTCACACATCAGCTCAAACGGGAGTGACCAATCTGGCGTGGTTATAACCGGGGCTGTGGTCAGCTTCTCTTTCAAGTGGTCAAAAGCTTGCCGACATGCTGCATCGAAATCAAAGGGTACGTCTTTTCCGAGTAACGCGCAAAGTGGCTTTGTGATCTTGGAAAAGTCCTTGATGAATCTTCGGTAAAATCCTGCATGTCCCAGAAAACTTTTGATCGCCTTTACGTTCGTCGGGTATGGAAGCTGCTTTATCACCTCGATCTTAGCCCTGTCCACCTCGAGTCCCTTGCTGGAGATTCTGTGACCCAGCACGATCCCCTCGGTGACCATAAAGTGACACTTTTCCCAATTGAGCACCAAATTTGCCTTCTTGCATCGGATCAGAACCTGGCCCAAATGGAACAGGCAGTCATCGAAACTGTCCCCGAAGAGTGAAAAGTCGTCCATGAACACCTCCAGATTTTTCTCGATCATGTCGGAAAAAATTGCCATCATACATCTCTGAAACGTGGCAGGGGCGTTACACAGCCCGAACGGCATGCGCCGAAACGCGAACGTACCGTACGGGCAGGTAAACGTCGTCTTTTCCTGATCCTCCGGGGCTATGCAAATCTGGTTGTACCCGGAATACCCGTCCAGAAAACAGTAGTAGGCATGATGGGCGAGCCGGTCCAGCATCTGGTCCATAAATGGCAGCGGGAAGTGGTCCTTTAATGTTGCATCGTTTAGCCTCCGATAGTCCATGCAGATCCGCCAGCCCGTAACGGTGCGCTGCGCAATCTGCTCCTGATCGTTATTCTGCACCACCGTAATACCCCCCTTTTTGGGCACGCACTGGACCGGGCTGATCCACGTGCTGTCCGATATGGGGTAGATGATTCCCGCTTCCAGCCACTTCATGACCTCTTTCCGCACAACGTCCTTCATGTTCGGGTTCAGTCTCCGCTGGGGCTGAATCACCGGTTTCTTGCCTTCTTCAATTCGGATCTTGTGCATGCAGTAGGCGGGGCTGATCCCCTTGATATCTGCAATCGTCCAGGCGATTGCTTCCTTATGCTCTCGCAATACTTCCAGCAGTTTCTGCTCCTGTTCCTGAGATAAACGAGACGAAACAATTACGGGCAGAGTACTATTTTCACCAATATACGCATACCTGAGATGGCTCGGGAGCGGTTTCAGCTCCAGTGCGGGTGGCTCCTTGAGTGACGGGACCAGAATCATCTTTTGCCCGCCGTCTTCGTCCCGGTGCAAAGTGGTCCAGTCCTCGGCTCTCATGGCGTGCTCGCACCGAGTCTTCTCCTTTTCATCCCCGTACATGCTGTCAATCTCTTCCCACAATTGGTCCATCTCCTCGTTTTCCCAGCCTTCGTCCACCACATCGATAGCAAAGATGTCCTCGTGGTCGTAGTAGTTTGGCAGTTGCAGATTTTTGAAAACGTTGAATTTGACTTTTTCCTCGTTAATCTGCATGGTCAGCTCCCCGCTCTTACAGTTTATCATTGCTTCGCCTGTGGCCAAAAACGGCCTGCCAAGTATGAGCGGTACCTCCCCTGCCTCCATGTCCAGGATGACGAAATCTGCCGGAAAAATAAGCTCGCCGACCTTGACCAGAATGTCCTCGATAACCCCGTAGGCCTGTTTTACGGACCTGTCTGCCATCTGCAGCATGATTCTGGTGGGTCGGGGTTCACCGACTTTCAAACTTTTGAAAATCGTCAGCGGCATCAGATTGATGCTGGCTCCTAGGTCACACAGGGCCTTTCCTGTGTAAGCGTTACCTAGGGTGACCGGTATGACGAAACTGCCAGGATCCTTTCTCTTCCTCGGTAGCCCATTCTTCACACAATTGCTCACTTCTGCCGTCAGGTTTATGGTCTCGAAATCGCTCATTCGCCTCCTCCCATACAAGATGTCCTTGAGGAATTTGGCGTAAGTGGGCATCTTAGCCAAAGCCTCAGCAAAAGGTATGTTAATCTGCAGCTGCTTGAACATCTCGAGAAACCTGGCGTAGTCCTTGCTGTCATCCCTCTTTCGTGTTCGCAAGGGGTACGGGACCTCCTTGGAGACGGGTACAGTTTCTGCACCTGTCTCGTTCTGCACTGCATCCTGCTCAACCGAGCCCTTCGGCTGGGGGCGATCGATTGTGCTGTTATCCTGGCCCGACAAGTTGCGTTCTACTTCTTTCGAATTTTCTGCACGTGCGTGGCTGGGATACGGTGGATCCTGCAGTGCCAATCCACTTCGAGTGGAGATAGCATTGATCTGAGCCCGTGGATTGTTCACTGTGTTCGAGGGTAGGTTTCCTGGCTGTCTCTCCGTTAGCTGCTGTGCTAACTGCCCCACCTGAACTTCCAAAGCGCGCAGTGACGTTTTGGTTGTCTGCATATCTGCCGTCAAGGTGTCCATGTGCTTGAACCGGGACTCCATAGTTTGGAACATGGACTTGATTTCTTTCATCTGAGCGTCGTACTGCTGTGCTGACGGGACTGTCTGAGCCTGCTGGGCCGGGGCAGCCTGCTGAGCTGGTGGCCTGTGCTGGAACCCCGGTGCATAAACTGCTGCGTTCGAGTTTCCGTACCGAAACCCGGGATGGTCTCTCGTGCCCGGTCGGTACCGGCTCGGGTCCCACTGCTGCTGTACGTAGTTGGTATCTTCAGTCCTTAGCTCCTCAATGGCTGTGTCCAGATCCGGTTCCTCGACTGCTGCAACAGTCTTCTTGTCCGAGTAGACTTTCTTGACCAAGTCGTGAACGATCTTGGCCAGGTTGTCTATCCGGTCATCCTCTGCAGGTTCGGCTCTGGCCGCCATCCTGCGATCGTCAAACAGTCGGGTGTCCTGCTTGGCCAACTGCTTCATCAGGTCATACGCACCTTCTTTGTCCACGTGATACAAGAAGTTACCCCCGGCCTCTCTGTCAATCCTGTCGGCGTTCTCCCTGTCTAGGGCATGGTAGAAAACCTGCAGGATTTTTGCGTCTCCAAAACCGTGGTTCGGGCACCGTTTGACCAATCTCATTAGCCTGTCCCATGCGTCCACCACCGTCTCCCCCATCTTCTGTCTGAATGACAGTATTTCACTCTGTAACTGTATGACTCGGGAGGCGGGATAGAACTTCGCCAGAAAATCTGCGACACACTCCTCCCATGTGGTGATGGATCGGGGTGGTCGGGATTCGAGCCAGTCCTTGGCTACTCCATAAAGACAGTACGGAAATAAGATCAACATGAGTGCCTCTGCTTCTACCCCCTTGTATCTGACCTTGTTGCAGTAATCTTCGAATTTCCCGATGAAATCGTTCGGGTCTTCGTCGGCCCTGCCATGAAACGGGCAGAGAGTTTGTACCGTCTGGATGGTGGATGGTTTGATGTCAAAGTGCTCTGCGGTGATCTCGGGCACCACAATGGCTCGCTCATGCCCCCCGGTGGGGACCTCGAAATTTTCCACCAACGCCTTCCCAGATCGGTTATATGTTCTCTGGTTGCTTCGGGCAGCAAGTCCTGCTGTGACAAGCTCCTCAATGTACCTCGCCATCTGGGCTGGGGTACGTGTCTCTCGTTCCTGACCACCGGCTGCGGTGTTCTCGGGTGGATCTCTCTCGTTGGTTGCCATCCTGCTTTCTCGGTTTCTGCGGTTCTGTTCGGTATACAGCTTTTCCGGGTTGTCGAGTGGTGTCACCAAATCGCGAGGCAATCTGGGCATCAACTAAACAGTCCTGAAAACGCAGATTCGAAAACGCAGTGAGATAAAAAGAAAAATAACAAAACTAAAAATAAATAAAAACTCAGAAAACTAATCCTGACTACTAAATAGACCCTAAAAAGTCCCCGGCAACGGCGCCAAAAACTTGGTGCGCAAACTAACGTGCTATCGCAAGTGTACGAATCTCGTAGTACCGGGTGCAATTAGACTCGGATTATCGTTCCCACGAGGACTGTTTCGGGTTTACTCAAGTTGTCAGTTTCGGTTTCCCAAGAGTAGTAACCAGGAGGAGTAGGTTGTGATTATAGTGACTAAACTAAAAACAGAATTTAAAACTGTAAATATTTTTGTGACGTTTTCTGAAATAAGCTGATTTTGTTGTAACGATAATAGATGAAGACTAGGCTCCAGGATCCCCTAGGGTTTCTACAGATTTCAGTTTTACGTTCGTTTATGAAAACACTCAGCAGTTTCGGTATCTGTGCAACGTACCAGTTGTGCAGTGACTTTTCAGATTCCACACGTAATCCCGATCCTGCAGACTTTCGGATTCTTGTTAAGCTGCCTAAGTCTGCAGTCTCGACCTAATCCTGTTAGGGTTTCTAACCTGTCCGAATGGCCCGGGTCAAATTCTCTAACAGTTGGTCTCACGTTTTTCGATGCTAGCCCTATCTCCCTTTCTCTGGTCGGTCTATCAGGGTAAGGTACTAAATCCCGGTTTTTCTTCCTAACCCTAACTTGACGTTTTCACCTACAAGCTCGGGTCTATAGCAATCCTGGGTGATCAATCCTATCATGCATATACGATAATAATCAAACCAGAATAACAGATACAACTTGCTGAATTAAGACAATCATCATGAATCCATAAACGTAGTAATCATAAAATCTGAGTACGAAACCCTAGGTTCACCGAGAACCTAGGTGAAAAGTTTAGCTACGACTAGACATAGTACAAAACGTAGTTTCTGAATATAAAGAGAGAGAACGAAATCAAACTAAGTCTTCGAATCTCGAATCGCGCTTTCGTGCTCTCCGTGAATACTCTGACTTGGCCTTCGGGTGTGCTGTGAATTGTGCTGTGTCTCCGTGTGTCCTCAAAACGAGTCTGGACGAGTCTTTAAATAGTGCTGTTTCCAGAAAACGCTCGTGCTCGAAATTACGGAATATGCCATCGGTCCACCGTCTTTGTCAAAAAGTCAAACTGGCTGCGTATATACGCAGGGGCTGCGTATATACGCAACCAGGGCCCAACCAAGCTCCCCCCACATCCCCTCTGCCTGCGTATATACGCAGGGCCTGCGTATATACGCAGGCCGTGGGGTATGTGGGGCCCACTTGGTCCTCTGGTGGGCCAGGACTGGTCCCCTGGGTCCCACTCTTCTTCCTGATGCTCCCGGCTTGCCTCTTCGGTGCTCTTCTGCTCTTCCGTGTTTCCGTCGTGTCCCGGTCTTGTGCACGTTTCCCGAGACGGTCCCGGCTGGGTCCCGGCACGCTTCCCGATGCACCTCCTGAACCTGTTCCTGAAAAGGCAACACAAACGAATACCCGCGATCATATCCAAATATAGCAAGAAATGAGCAGAAATAAGCAGAAATCCAGCAAGTATGAATAAACGTCTCGTTCTAGATTCCCGGGGCATTCTAAGGCATTTTCCGGCAAAAACCGCTAATTTCGGCACAAATACTCGTGAAATCAGGCTAAAAGATAACCCCTAATTGGGCGTTATCATCACCATGCACCGTTTAGATGTAATCCCAGGATCCAAACCGGTAAAGCAGAGCACAAGGAGCTTCAGGCCGGAGATCAACGTGAAAATGAAGCAAGAAATTGTCAAACTGCTGACTGCCAAATTCATCGAGCCGAATCACCATCCTACATGGTTGGCTAACATCGTGCATGTGGTGAAGAAGAATGGGCAGCTTCGCATCTGTTTGGACTTCCGAGACCTTAATCGTTTCTGTCCCAAAGACGATTTTCCGCTTCCCAACATCGATCTACTCATCGATTCGACCGCGGGTCATCCCATGTTCAGTTTCATGGACGGCTTCAGTGGATACAACCAGATCAAAAATGGCCCCTGAAGACGCACGGAAAACCGCGTTCATCACGCCAGTGTGAGTCTTCAATTAACAGTTATGCCTTTTGGTCTCAAGAACGCAGGCGCAACTTATCAGCGAGCCATGATGGCCCTGTTCCACGACATGATGCACAAAGAAGTAGAATTTTACGTTGATGACTTGGTTGTCAAGTCCAAAGAAGAGGCGGATCACTTGGGGGACTTGCGGAAAGTATTCAAGAGATGCAGAAGTTTCCAGCTAAAGATGAACCCCATGAATTGCGCATTCAGAGTGACCTCGGGGAAGTTCTTGGGATGTATAATACATCGTCAAGTCATCGAGCCTGATCCCGAAAAAGTATCAGCCATTACCAGCATGACGGCGCCGCACAACCAAAGTGCCTTGAAGACATTCTTGGGGAAGCTATCTTACCTGGGAAGGTTCATCCCGGCGATCGCAGAAATTACCTTCTGCTTCAGCGATCTTCTCAAGAAAGATGCTGTGTATAACTTGACCACAGAGCATGAAGCTGCGTTTGGAAGGCTAAAGGACTTGCTGACATCGTCAAGGGTAATGATCGCACCACATCTCGGATCGTCACTTTTGCTATACCTTACATCGACAAAGAAGTCTATAGGGGCACTCTTGGCTCAGGAATATGAAGGGCAAGAAAGGCCAATTTACTATATTTCCCGCATAGTGCAGCCAGCAGAATCAAGATACACGGACATCGAGCGTCATTGCCTTGCCCTATTCTTTGTAATAGAAAATCTAAAGCACTATTTTGCTTCGCACAAAGTGATAGTGGTTACAAAGAGTGACCCTATACGGTACCTCTTGACTCACACTACTCCTGGGGGAAGACTAGAAAAATGGTATATGACCATTTCTCAATACGACATCACATGCGTTCGACCGCGGGCAATCAAATCGCAAGCGGTGGCGGACTTGCTAGCACAGTTCCCTGATAATAGTCATGAGCCTGTGATTAAGGAGGAAACGGAGGGACCTGAGATCTATGCAGTTGAGTTTCCTTACTGGACGCTCCATTTCGACGGGTCGTCGACAAGGAAAGGTGGAGGAATTGGAATAGTTCTGAAAAATCCCGATGGAGAGGTCATACAGATGTCCACAAAGCTTGACTTCGCAGTCACTAACAACGAAGTAGAGTACGAAGCTCTCATTGCAGGTCTTCGCGCAGCAACGGCACTGGAAGTAAGCAATTTGACGGTTATGGGGGATTCCAAGCTAATCGTCAAACAAAGCCTCAGGCGAGTATGGTTTAAAGGAGGTAAACCTACTTCCCTACCGAACTGCAGTACAGAAGCTGGTGCAACAATTCTGCGATGTCAGGTACGAGCATAAACCTAGAGCAGATAATAGGCATGCTGATGCTTTAGCCACCCTGGGATCCAAGGTTAGTGCGGATAAGTGTCCCGCGAGAATTTTGATTGAAGTGCGAACGTCCTCGGCGTTGACAGAGGACGCGTGTGAGGATGAATGCATGGATGATGCAGAATGGAGAAAGCCAATATTGCGTGCTATCATAGAAAGAACGAGCAAAGAAAACTGGGCATCCACCAAGGGGTATTGTATACATGACAACACCCTCTACTATAAAGGCCCAGGCGGAATACTCATGCGATGCGTCTCGCAGCAGGAGGGACAAGCGCTGTTAGAAAAGATTCACCAACATACTTGCGGGGAAAGTGAGGTGTCAATCTATCGAAAAGCCCAAAGGTATGGAATTCACTGGCCAGACATGTCAGCGGCCGCGGCATTGATTCAAGGGAATTGCGAGAGTTGTGCACTGATCAAGGATTTTTTTAGCAATTGCTCTGGTCGATGATGACATGGATTGGAGGAAGCCACTCTTCGACTTTCTTACACAAGGAATCAAGCCTGAGTCAAGAAAAAAAGCCGAAAAGCTAAAACGGAAAGCAATCCGGTACATGGTGCAAGAAGACATACTATGGCGAAGGGGCCACGAGAGTAACCTACTTCGATGCCTAGACAACAAGGAAGCACAAGAGGTGATGGACCTCTCTCACCAAGTGGAACACCAGGGAGGTGCGAAGTTATGCAGACAACTCCTCACGCTCGGTTACTTCTGGCCCACCATGGAAGCAGATTGCCGCGCTAAAGTAAGAAAATGTCAGGAGTGTCAATTCAAAGGCAACCTCGTACATGCCCCTGCCGTATATCTACATGCGTTGGAAACACCATGGCCGTTCCACACTTGGGCTCTGGATTTTGTTGGCCCTATCCGACCAACCTCACATGGGAATCAGTTTATTCTCACCGCGACCGAATTGTTCACTAAGTGGGTAGAAGCAATACCACTGAATCAGCAAATGCGCTCGCTGTAGTCCATTTCATCCAAGAGAACATCATATGCAGGTTCGGAATTCCTAACACAATTCTCTCGGATAATGGTACCCCCTTCATCAATCGCCAGGTAGCTGCGAAGCTAGCGGAGTACAACATAAGGCAGATATGATCTACTCCCTATTATTCGAAAGGGAATGGTCAAGCGGAGGCAACCAACAAGACGCTGTTGAGAATCTTGAGCAAGATGGTTGCGGACGACCACAAGAAATGGGCTGGTTCTTTGAACATAGCCTTGTGGGCGTATCGAACTTCTCCGAGGACTCCTACAGGAGTCTCCCCATTTCTTTTATGCTATGGAGTTGAAGCTGTAGTACCCGCGCAGGTAAAAATCAACTCTGCAAGGCTGGCCTTCCATGCACTATACGAGAATCAGCGCGATCATGACTTGGTTCTATTGGAAGAAAAGCGGGAGCAGGCTAAGCGGACTAACAAGCGATACCAGGAAAGGGTCACCCGCGCGTACAACAAAATAGTCCAACGTCGAGACTTCGCAGTTCGGGACCTGGTCTTGTGCGCATCAGATCACCGCATGCGGGAGGCGGCTCACCCGAAATTTGTGGCCAACTGGGAAGGACATTTCGAAGTCAAAGAGGTCTTCGACAGTGGCTACTGCAATATACAAAGACTACATGGGACAGCCACAACCCCAAGCTTGGTCAACATGCGCTGTATTAAGTAGTATTATCCTTAACTTCTCTCATTACATGCATTAGATTACAATGCCTACTTTATGCTTTGTACTGCCATAGACTCATGCGTCTTCTCTCCCATATGAGGGAACTGTAGTCTTAACTCTCCCATATGAGGGTGTTTATAATAAAAGACTTCTCCCAAATGGGAAGAATTTTATAATTTCAGCTGTCTTTATCGCTTCATTTACTTCTCCATTGCTCGACAGCGAAAGCCTATCTGCTGAGATAGCAGAATTAATCAAACACGATCTTAAGTGATCCTAAGCCCATCTGCTGAGATAGCAAGCACTAAGAAAATATGATCTTACGTAATCTTAAGCCTATCTACTGAGATAGCATCATTAAGAAAACACGATCTTAATGGATCTCAAGCCTATGTGCTGAGATAGCAGCGCTATGCAAACACGATCTTAATTGATCCAAAGCCTATCTGCCGAGATAGCAGCAATACTTAAATATGATCTTGAGTGATCCTCAAGCTTATCTGCCAAGATAGCAAAGCTATGCAACTGCGATCTCAAACGATCTAAAGGCTCATCTGCTAAGATAGTAGCTATCATGTAAGATTTTCATAATCTGCGAATCTATCTGTTGGATAGCAAATCATAGCGACAACGCAGAGTGCTAATACGACACTACAAAGGGCGAAGTTTGCCAACACGCATGCGAAACTGCAATTTTTTGTAACAAGAACAGCAAATGATACAGAGCGCTTTATTATGAGTCAAAATGGCTTACAATTTATCTGTCTAGATAGCAGCTTACAAGCGAAAGCTCAGACTGAGCTAATTACATAGCCAAAATGACTTACAATTCATTTAGATAGCAGCCTACAGGCGAAAGTTACAGAGAAAGTAAATCCTTACTGTAAAATGATCGGCCTATCGGTCCTAACAAAAGCTATGCAACATAATAGTCTGCGACCAAAGATCTGTAGCAAGTAGGGCCTTTCTATAAAATTAGCGGCCTACCAACGCTACGAAAGCTATGTGACGCCATGTTCAAGATCCCAGGATCTGACAAGGCCTCTGTCTAGTCTTCTGCCCAAGAGACGTGCCCGGTGAACCACCTGTTCAGGCGTATGCGGCGGTGAAGAACAGGAAAGCAGCAACTCCTAGGGCAAGAGGCTCCTTGTCCACGGAGACGAGCACAATGGCTCGCCACCCCGAGTTCAAGAACGTGGAGGCAAGTAGTTCTCCTCCGGGAAAGCTAGAGTAGAAACCCGCTGTTCATTACGAGTTGGTAAGAATGTCAGTACAGTACTGCACCTCGCCGAAAGGCAGCCAAAAGTACGACCTGCAAGCATAATAGACGAAGAAAATTCTTCGAGCAAGCATGAGGTATTATGTGCATCTTCTTTACGATGGCTATGAAGAGCAATAAGCTTCGTAAAGAAGATCTTGGAAGCTATTTCTATGGCACAGAGCACAAACTCAGGATTTACAACTTGAGGTTGCCATGAATCAACAACGTACAAACGTTGAGGCCAACAGTCGTAAGGACTCATGGCAAGCCACATTTTGGGATAAAGAACCCAAGCAGTAGAAGGCAGGGTTTATATAGACCCTACGGAGACCCTTCAGTTGTCTGGCTGAGTCAGCAAAGCTTGGAAAAGGGGTAAGAATCAATCACTTACGCCTTGATAAAGGCAACATTCAATTACCCTACTAAAGGCTACGACGATTCGGTGGTGTATCCTAATTAATGACGGAAGGTCATGATACGGATGGACTTACCAAGGAAAGCGTGCTTATCTTATAAGCAATTAGCGCGAAAATCAAGGCGGACATGTCACTAGCTGACGTCATAATTGACGCGCATAAAGATACTCGAGCAAATCCCGGGAGGGGCAAAACGGACATTCAAGCCTTGAATAAAAAAAAGGGGGAGAAACCCTAGCAACATTACAATAATGTTTCAACATTTTGCTCCAAACAAATACATGCTACAAATACTTGCTATTTTCTTTCAAAATAAATCTTTGATCAGGGGGTCATCAGGGGAGAACAAGAGTGACACATTTGTCACTTGCTCCACTTCTCGCTTCAACTGCTCGTAGTTGGCGCCCATCTCTGCCTTTGCTTCTCTACCTTTTGCCCCTCAGCTGCGAGGTTATGAAGCCGCGCCGCAAATTCACAGCCGCGCGAATCTGGGTGACTCTGTTGACAAGATACCAGAAGCCCAGCTTGCCTTGAACTTTGGCTTGAAGGCCTTGACACATGCTGAAAAGCAACTGCACGCTCTAAGGAGAGATGGTCGCAGGTGTAGCCGCAGACAGCTGCTCCAAATTCCAAATGGCCTTGGTCAAGAACAACCTCCTGTTGAAAAGTTCTATCTCCAGGGACCTCGTAAATGACCGAGGATAGGAGAGACGCATCTGAACCAGCCAGTCCAAATCAGCTTGCTTCAAACCTAACAATGTTGATTCAAGTTTAGAACATGAAGCTTGTAAATGAAGAGTGCAAGATGCGAACAACAATAATGGTAACATACCAGTTCCTTCAAGGATCTCGCGCAAGGAAGGGATGCGCATTGCTGGGGCAGCTCAAGACTGTCCTCGCTCCATTGCTCTTCTATCAGCTGCGAGCTCTAGCTCCTCATAGCTGGAAGGAAGGGTATAGGCCGCACCAGGTGCGATTGCAGCTCCTACTTGCGAACTCCAAAAGCTCCATGCTTGAGGAATCTCGGGAGGCTCAATCCCTGCTGAAGGAATGGCAACAGTAGAAGTTGCTGCTCGGTTAGGGACGCCTTCAGGTGCGAAAGACTCATGAGACTCAGGAGCACTCATTTGAACATTCACATTCGCATGTGATCCTACATCTTCCACGATCTGCTCATGAATCTCAGCCTCAGCAGTATCTGCTTCCATTTCCTCAGCTGCAGCATTAGTATCTTCCTCCATCAGCACGATGTCAGCTTCGGCATCATCAGAAAATTCGATGACACCCTCCAAGGGCTCTCCTGCATACTCGGCAGCTGCGACAGGCTTCTCGACATGAGAACTTTGCTCTGGGACATAAGATGCAGAGGGTTGATTCCTTTGTTCCAGCATGGCCTCACCAGCATTACCTGCGATACAAGACAGGACAATGTGAGGTAACTTTTATCAAACAATATTTTATTATTTTGATAAACAAGAGCGAGCACCTCCACGCGTAGGTGGGATTGTATCATCTTCGTCATATGCTAAGGACGCGACACCATTCCCTATTAATGTATCTTCGTTAAGCATATCCTTAAGGTGAGCGTGACTTGGGGTGCGAAGAAACCAGTCATGATGATGCTTGGGTTACTAAGCCTAGTTCACAAGCACTGTTTAAATGATTACATGAAGGTTCACCGCACATGCTTACTAGCCAGCGGCGAATATCGGCTTTCGATAAGCCATGCTTTAATGCACCAACTATCACGTCTCGATAAGTTACCGCAAGATTAAAAATCTCACCTTCATTGCCGCCTGCGATCTCCTCAAAGTCCGCTTAAGCCTGCTCCAGAGCAGCCGCATCTTCCTCATAGATTTGAGTTGCATCTTCCTCTTGAGCCGCATCTATTTCATCGGCTTGCCGCGCCAAGTCGTCAACATGTTGCTCTTCCAAGCTCCTTTGTTTTATGCGTTCAATCTCATCTTCTTCTCGCCTCCTTCTTCTTTCAGCAGCCTCCGCGGCTGTTCTCCTAGACTCAGCAAGGATGTCCTCGTCTATGGTTTCGCTGGAAACACCAGAGTGGGAACCCCTCTTCTGCCTCTTGGCCAGAAGGCCGCTGATGGTCTCTGCATCGTCATGTGCAAAGGAACAAACTGTTCAGCAAAAGACTGCGAGAGTTAATATAATGAGAAGACAAGTACGTCTGAGATACCTTCTGACTCTTCCTCTTGTATCTCACCTCTATCTTCTTCTCTTTCATGTTCGACTCCCCCTTCTTCTTCATCATCATCTCTTTCTCTCACCTCCCTTCTTTCATCCTCCTCTTCCTCTTGACCAACTGGAACAAAAGTCTCGACTGCGAGCTCTTTCCGCGCCTTGCTTGGCATGCGACCTTTGCCTTCGTCCCTGGAAGTAAGGGACTTCGCAGGAGAGGAAGCTGGAGCACTCCTAGGGGAAGAGATTATGATTCCCTTCTGCCTTGGCCTCTTTTCCCTTAGAGCAGCAGTTGCTCGAGGAGACGGATCGTTCCTGGGAGGAGACAGGGCTGGAGTGTTGTCTATCAGTGAGTCAGCAAATACGTCCATGACTTCGCGAATTCGGGCCTCAACTGCGGGAGCCATTCCCATTACTAGCCGAATCGGCTCACCCTGCCTTCTCTTAGCAATAATGGTGGTGATCAGCGACTTGGAACGCTCACCAGATGCAAACCTCCTCACATAGCACTACAACAGAGAACGGAGTATAAGTTTCGATATATCAAGATAAAGAAATTTGACATGCGCGAAGGAGATTGTTTACCTTGGCAAAATCTTCGCTGTATTTGATGACCTGCGAAGCACCCTCCCTAACTACAGCCATCTTCTCTTCAAGGATGGTGGAGGGGCACAGGTGATTCTCGTGGTCCAACAATGAGTAGCAGCCATATTGGGAGTCGTCCAAGCTACATTTAGGACGGAAAAGGAAGGAATTTCTCTTGATCACAGGAGCTCTTCTTGGCCGAGGGGTCGACTGTGTCTCAAACCTTGCCTGCTGGGTATTCCAATAGGCAACCCAATTCTTGGAGTAGCCACCTGCGCGGTTACCTGGGGGTTGCTCGAAGGGAAGGTTGCTCCTTAGGATCATTTTGCACTCGCCATACAGTAGTTGTTTGTAACAGCCTCTTATGATGGACAGCGGCCAGATTGATGGTGCCACCGCATCAAAGCCAAACTGGGGAGAAACGCGAGTGGGACCGACATCCACAGTGATCCTCTCGTACCTAGGAGTAAGCTCGCGAACATACTCCGCAAGAGCAAGAAGAGAACCTCTTAGACACCAGCAGAAGAACTCGTGGTAGCGCTCGTGGAAACGCTTATGACCCTCGAAAAGAAGATCTTCCGAGAAAGAAACAGCCTTGGAAGGATACAATTTTGGGAAACATCGCACATTCTCAATGCGCGTGGTATAAGGCCTAGCCGTAAACTTGCTGCGATCGTCGCATATCAGGCTCCAGTTACACTTAGGAAAGTGTGTTCCAAACCATCTTTCAGCCCTTCCACTGGAAAGCTCTTCCTCTGCACCTGGGACGCACTATTTGTTGGGTCTGGAAGGGACAGTAGCATAGGAGTGCCATCGCTCAAAAACCCACATGGTCAAGAATGCGATGTTAACATAGGTTAACACATCCAGGCGACCGCGGGAGTCCTTGGTCGCTACAACCAATTGATCCAATCTGTGGTACAGGGTACCCAAGACTAGTGGCCCGAGTGCGACTCTTTGGCCCAGGGTCAGTTTCACAGCAAGCGGGAGGACATGGTAGAAGACCCCATCATGAGGGTGGCCATCGATTAGGTACCTCGATAACCAGGCGCAAAGAAACGCACACAGGGTCAGATGATAACCTTTCCCGTTCACATAATTCTTAGCCTTCGGGTTCTGGCTCAAGAGTTTCTTAGTGATACTACTACTCGCATAATCGCGGAAGAAGTACTGCACCCACTTGCCCCAAGTGTTCTTCGCAGATGTATCAACTAGCTGCCAGTCGGGAAGAGGTTTCGCAGACGTCCACCGGGTGGAAATTTTAACCTCTGACAAGCACTCCTCCATCTGCTTGTAGAGAGTAAGTTCCGGATCGGTCCTCAAAGGGCTTAGGGGATCCACCTCACCAACAGGAGAAAGATCATACAACATGTGCACATCTTCGAGAGTGGGAGCAGCCTCGAACTCAGCAAAATGAAATGTGTGAGTCGCAGGCGAATAGCGCGAAAGAAGGTTTAGAAGCATGGACTGGTCCAGCTTCACGGCAGCACCCTTCATAGCACGAGCGGCGAAATAGATATCGGCATTGTTCAATGTGATGGCATGGTTGGTCAACACATGGTCGATCCATTCATCCATGAAATCCAATTTCTGAACAAACGCCTGGGTACAAATTGTAGTGTGGGGGAAAAACCCATTTTCAACCCCTAATCGAACCACATCCTTGGAATCGATCAATTCCAGCATGGCTGCGTCAACAGGCGGGGTCAATGTTTGCAACTCTTCAGAAGAAACAGGAGTCGGCAGGTTCTTCACCTTAACCCTAGCATGATAAAAATATTTTCCGCCCAAATAGGGGGTTTTCCGCCATAGGGTTTGGGGAAGATCATGTATTTCTTCAACCTCTTTAACAGATTTGGTTCCTTTTGTCTTCGCCATTCCTGCGGAATAGCAAGAAAAAAGGGGGGAGAAATACACACACTTTCAGTTCGAATTTCAGGAATCAGTTCGAGTTCCAATTTGCAATAATTATGTTTTGTCAAGAGAAGACGAACAGTTCAGTTTCAATTCTGGGTTTGAAAGAAGTCTCGCATTCAAAATCGTTGCAATCTGGCGATTAGCTTTACTCTGGGTTTAAAGAAAAAGGTCTTCTTTTGCAGTTTTCAACGAATATCATGTTTCGGATGGTCATGGGTTTGCAGATCCAATACATTTCAAAGCATATATCAGTACATTAAATGGAATTGAGCAACGCCAACCTTGTTTTGGTAAAGCTTGCTTGGATGCGGACAGTTGAAGAAGACGATTGAAAAGAAAGAATTGATGATTGATTATTTGAATCTGCTCTTGAAGGCTTCCGGGTATCATTCACTTTAAGAGAAAGAAGTGATGCTTTGAAACAATGGAGAGCACAGAGTATTTATCCAAAACCAATGAAGGGTTGCGTCCTTTCAGCAGTCGAATCGCAACCGTCACCGTCGAATCGCGCAATCACAGGACAAGCTGACGTCATGCCTAAAACCTTAAAAGACCAGACGACACGACTCTAGGCATTTTAGGTCATAATGACACGCACGGGGGCTGAATTTGCGCGTATTTGAATTGGTGCGTGGCGGCGACGCGTACGTTGATTCCTGCGCATCGAAGCCTATCCGGCTATGCGTCTTCACCCGCATAAAGGGGGCTAATGTAGATAGTGATTTCTAGACAGGCAGATCTTAGCAACGTGGCGACCATCCAGCACACCTAGCTGTGCTCCACACACACTGGATCACCAGCCGCGCTGATCCACGTGGGGGTTGCGAGACAGGGCCCTCGCATACCACCACACGGGACTTGTAGGGACTTAGTGGTGTGGAGGCTAGAGTAAGTCCTGTCGCGTGCGAGCGAAAACCAAGCTCGCGCGCCACCCCTAGTAAATTTTTTGAGAGATTTATGGCACGAGCTCCATAAACCCGTTCAACCCGGTCAACCTCGTAACGGTTCCGGTATACGCGGGTAACATGCCGTAACGGTCCCTATATACGCGGACGAACGTGCCGTTGTGGTTAAGCTAATTAAGACGACATTAATGGGCGCATTAACCACACTACAACGGTCACATTCTCCGTTATATATAGGATCGTTAACCCTTCCATACAAGGGAGAATCACCTGAGATACGCGGAAGCTCTGCCAAAAATCCTGTCTCTCTCTCATACAGTGCTATTGTCTTACTCTCTCCCTACACACAACCCTATTCTTCCTGTGTCCTTTCTATCCCCTACTCTTGGTGTATATCGGATTCTCCCTGCAGGATTCTCTCGTGCACAACAGCAAATTGTGATTTTTATCGAACAATTGATTAAAAGTGTGATCGGGTCGTCACAGTAGGTCATTGAGAACTCAACACCCTAAGAATCACTGCGTTCATTTCTTTTTCAGTTATTTACTTGTCTCTACAACTGCTTCCAAACAGGTACTAGTTCAAAGATTTGAAAGGCTTTTCAAAGCCTTTAGAAAGATCAATAAACTTCATATAGTCTGGTTTGGTTTCAAAGCCTTGCAACTGAGTTCAATCTTTGAAACTTTCTTCAATTCTTCACACTTTGTTTTGAGAAACACATCTTTGGAAAAAGTTTTCATACTCTATTCAACCCCCCCCCCTTCTTGATTATCTGAACCTGTATTGCATACCTACATACTGACTTTCAGGAGTCAATCGAGAATGAGTTGGCAATAATGACCACAACTCTTAACCGCATGAATCAAACTAAACGTGTGAAGTCTATGGGTCAGAAACTCACAGATGAAAATCAGGGTTATGATTGTGGCATTGAAGATGTGAATTATATGGGACCTCCTAGACATCAACAAGTGTGAGGGTATCAGTCCAACAATCGCAGTGCGCCTAACTGGTATGCTCAGCAGTCCAGTCTTCTCAATCCATCTCAGAATTCGGCGTAGTGGGAGCACACTCCGGATGTATACAGCATATTGACAAAGATTAATGAGAATATTGATAGATTGGAGAGCAAGTCAGTGGCTACAGAAGCAATGGTGCGCAGTCATGAGACATAGCTGGGTGAGATGGGTAGCCAGATTCAAAAATTGCCCCCATGCATGCTATCTGCCAATACTGTCACGCCTAATAAGAAGCTAAAGGCTATCACTACTCGCAGTGGCATTGTTACTCGGGATCCTCCATATTTTAGTCATGCGAGAGCTGAGGCTACTAAGGCTACATAGAAAGAATTGGGTGAAGAAGTGTCCAAAACCGTCGTAAGTCACCAATCATAGGACATGGTTGAGAAGAAAGAAGAGCCCAATAACACTCTAAATCCAGCTAAGTACGCACCACGAGTGTCGTATCCGATGGCACTTAAGAGGAATTATGATGAGCACTATGAGAGACTCATGGACATGTTCAATTAATTTCACATCAACATCCCTCTTGTGGAAGCACTTTCTCAAATGCCCACGTACGAGAAACTTTTTGACCGAGATTCTATAGGGCAAGAAGAGCATACACCCCTATGCAACGGTGAAATTAACAGAGACCTGTAGTACAGTGATAAAGCGAGACATTCACAAGATGAGGGATCCACGCAGTTTCATCTTAGGCTGCATTCTAAGGTTTGGATTCCATACACATGGACTCTTTGATTTGGATGCGGGTATTAATCGCATTCCATTGTCCCTATTTCAGAAATTGGGCATTAGTGCCCCAACTCCGCTTAAAATGAGTCTGCAACTTGCAGAAAACTCTATTGTGACTGCGAATTGGGTGATTGAGAACTTTCTTGTCAAAATGAGTGCATTTGTCTTTCTGGTTGACTTTGTGATAGTGGACATCAAGGAGGATCGCGATGTTCCACACATCTTTGAAAGACCGCTTTTGAAGACAATGCGTGCGAATCTGGAATTAGAGATTGAGGAACTTACTATAACAGCTCTAGATTCATCACTAGTGTTCAAGGCAATCCATCCGGGCAAGGGGAAGAATGAATTGGCAATGATCAATTTTAGATGAAATCGACTGTATCCCACTCCTGGGTTGCCTACAGTTTTGCAACCCGATCCACCCGAATCAGCGAAGAAGCCAACTATTGTGAGTTCACATGATGTGATACTCAATACCAAGGGAAAGAAACTGAAAGAGGAGGCCCTTCGTGCTATACCTCCTTAACATATCGTAGGTAACTAGTTCGGGTCGTCAACCTTAAAATACAAGGCACTTGTTGGGAGGCAACCAACGTATTTTATGTTTAACTTAGGTGTTAGAAATGTGCCCTAGAGGCAATCAATTTATTGTGACATTTATGGATTTACGATTCCTTATGTTATTAATATGGAGATATGTTAACATGAGTGAAGTCCTTAAAATATAATTTTTATATTCTTAAATATCCCTAGTCAATTATATTGATTAACAGGACAATCAACTATAGACTAGTATGGGGTTAGATTGATATGGAGATATCATGATCCAACACATAGGTATGCATTAGGAGTAATGGCATACAAGATTGACCCATCTCCGAGAAGGCTATATACAAGTTATGTAAAGTCACAAGAGATTCTTGTGGTGAAAACGGTAGTCATCCTTAGACTTGAAGTCACTAGATGGTCTAGTTGTGGATTATTGTGATCTTGGTAGCGTCAAACGCACACCGTGACTGGGTAGCTATAAAGGCGTGTACTGGATAAAATAAGAATCAAGCTTAGAGATCTTAGTAGACGTAGATATAATTTTTCCCTCCCAAATAACGGGAGCTAATATCCTAGGCCACTCGAGGGATAGTGCTTATAGAATGTCCGGCCAGACTCAAATAAACCACTATAGGATATTGATGTTATTTGGACGAATAAGGCTATTCCCATGGTCGAGAAACTATGGATTGGATATACGATTGTGACTTGTATGTCTCATGTCCAATCCGGATATTGAGACAAAGGGATGAGACAATACTTGCACAAGGTTTGTCAAGATGACTATTCTATTTGTTGGCTAGAATGGATGTCTTGCTTGAGGCCGCTCCATATTAGTAAATAGTTACTACCAACTAAATAGAACCTATGGGGTCACACGCCATATACGGGTGAATTAGACTTGGGAATTAATTAATTAATTAATCTGATTAATTAATTAGAAGGATATAATCGCAACAACTTCCTAACTTAGTAGGACTAATATGCAAGTTGGACTAATCCATGTATAGACATGATTAGGAATTGCCAAGGTGGACTAATTCATGTAGAGACATGATTAGATTAATTTGCAAAGAGAATTAATCCATTTATGGACATGATTAGGACTAGTTTGCCAAAGGGACTAATACTCATTTGAGTAGGATTAGGAGAGGGGTTCTTTATTTAGTAGGATAAGGAGTTGTTCGACTATATAAAGAACACTCATAGCTTATTTTATCTATACACCTACATGTTTAGAGTAGGATAGAATAAAGCAAGGAGAGAGAAAGCAACATAAGTAGGCCGATTCCCCTTATGCCGCCCCCTCTACCCGTCGTCTACCAAGAGGGTCCGAACCCTCTTCCTTGGTTATTTGTTGCATGCTTTCTTCATCCTCTTCCATTCTTCCTAGCTAGCACAAGGAGTTGAAGGATCTAGATCTCACCTCTAGGAGTGGATCAACCGTAGACACGTGACACAATTCACGTTACAAGTCATCACATGAGACCTCTAGAGTGTGTTACTTGTTTATTCCCTTACCATCGTAATGATTCTCTTCCTGTGATCCTTGGAGGGTCTTGAATGGATAAATTATTTCTTCCGCTGCGTATCCATGATCAAAAACCTACAGTGGTATCAGAGCCACAAATCGTAGAGCATAACGTGGTTTATGTTTTACGATTTATGTAGTCTTACACTTTAAATTATTATCTATCGCTTAAAACGGACAAATCAAGCATATTGATGCAATTTGTCAATGATTCTATCAAACGAGAACTAATTTTACATGGGATGTAAGAATTAGTGAGTTTGAAAAATTTTAGGATCTAAGATCTTGGGTTCTTGGGCATCCAATTGGAAAACAACCAAACTTGGGCAACGAGGCAAGGAGTTGTTTTGGAAACAACTCCTAAAAGAGGTTCAGCCCCCCTTTAGGGGACCGCTACTCCTTCCTTTCCACCCAAGCTAGACTCGTACAAGTGGTCGGGGCAGCCCTAGCGCACGTTCTAGCCGTGTGGGCTAGGGGCTGGCCGGCCCAAGTCCTTTGGGCGGTGCTTTTAAGGTTCGGTCAAGCGTTGGTGGGCCCTCTTGGACCGTTTTGACCCTAGTGATCCTAAAATCAACTAAAATTGACTAAGCTCGTTAAAAATTGGTTTTAACAGTTTATGTGCAAATTTGCAGGGTGATTGGATATGGCCTTAGATGTGATTTGTTGTGGATGTTTAATTTTGTGATTGTTTACGGCCTGCGAGCTGATCAATTGATGTAATAATTAATTAGGGTTTACGGCCTGCAAGCCGGTATTTTTCTCAACATGTGAGATTTATTTTATTTAGTATAGATGTTAGCTGGCACTAGATAAAATAGATAGATAGCCAAGATTGAAGAAAAGAAGCCCAAAGAATTAAAGGAGCCACAACTGTTGGAATAGATGCCCTAGAGGCAATCTAGTTTAGTATGAATTTGTAATTGGCTAGAAATTCATTTATTATTTATTAGATATTTAATATAATGAAGTCCTTAGATTTACAATCGTGTTGTTTATCTTAAATATCCCTAGTCAAGTATAATGATTAAATGGGACAATCATCTATAGACTAGTATGGGGTTGGATTGATATGGAGATATCACGATCCAACACATAGGTGTGCATTACGGAATGTTGCACTGGATTGACCCATTACCGGGAAGGCTACATACACGTTATGTTGAGTCACAAGTGCTTCTCGGGTACAATGGTATTGTCATCCTTAGACTTGAAGTCACTAGATATTCTAGTTGTGGATCATTGTGATCTTGGTAGCGTTAAACGCTACACCGTAACTGGGTAGTTATAAAGGCGTGTACTGGATACAATGAGAAGCAAGCTTAGAGATCGTAGTGGACGTAGAGAGGATTTGCCCCTCCCACATAACGGGAGCAAATATCCAAGGCCACTCGAGGATAGTGCTTATAGAATGTCTGGCCAGACTCAAATAAATCAATATATGGATATTGATGTTATTTGCACGAATAAGGCTATTCCATGGATCGAGGAACTAGGGATTGGATATACGAGTGTGACTTGTATGTCTCGTGTCCAATCCGGATATGGAGGCAAAGGGATGAGACAATTACTTGTACAAGGTTGTCTAGATGACTATTCTATTAGTTGGCTAGAATGGATGTTTTGCTAGAAACCGCTCCATATTAGCAAATAGTTGCTACCAACTAGATAGAACCTATGGGGTCACACGCTATATAGAGTTGTACTAGATTTGGAATTAATTAATTAGATTAATTAATTAGAAGGATCACTTTGCAAACCCTTGCAAACTTAGTAGGGACTAATTTGCAAGGAAGGGACTAAATTGAATTCTAGTAGGACTAGAATAAGTCCTTTAGGTAGTTGACAAGGAGTTGTTGGACTATATAAAGGACCCTCCTCCTTCCTTCCCTATACACTTATGCTCTAAGAGAGAACATAACAAGAGTAGGAGAGAACAAAGGAGAGAGAGAGCAAGCAAAGAGGGACGCCGCCCCCTATTGCCGCCGCCCCTTGTCCCCGACGCCACAAAGGGTGCCGAACCCCTTTTGGTGTCTCGTTTTGCGTGATTTCTTCACCCTCCTTTCAATCCGGGCTAGCACCAAGGTAATTGGAGATCTAGGAACAACTCTAGGCGTGGATCAACTATAGAGAACGTGACACTATTCGCGTTTGAAGTCATCAAGGAGAACCCAAAGGTGTGTTTATGATTTCTTACCTTCACTATCGTTATGCATCTAGACTTGTGATCCTTGGAGGGTTTTGCATGGTTGTTTGTTTGTTTATGCTTCCGTTTGCGCGATCCATGAATCAAAACCCTACAGTGGTATCAGAGCCACAGGTCATAGAGCATAAACGTAGTTTATGTGTTACATTCTTGTTGTTTTACACCTTAATATGTTGTTTATCGCGTAAAACAAGACAAATCAAGCATTGGATGCAATTTGTCAAAGAATTAATCATAACAAGACCCAATTATTGCATTGGATGCATGAATTGGTGAGTTTGAGAAATTTTAGGATCTTAGATCTAGGTTTTGGGCATCCTTGGGGAAGAAGGAGTTCTCCCACAACAAGGAAACAACCAAACTTGGGCTCCAAGCAAGGAGGTTGTTTTGGAAACAACCTCCACAAGGAGGTTCGGCCCCCTAGGGAGCCGTCCCCCTTGCTTGCCGCCCAAGCTTGGCGCCCTAAGGGGCCGGGCGGCCCTAACCCGCGGGCCTAGCTTGCGGGTTTTGGGCCGGGCCGGCCCTAGGGCTTTATGGTTCACTTATTTGGGCCCGGGCAATTGGATTGTTGGGCCCATGGACCGTTTTAACCCTAGAAATCCTAAAATCAATTAAAATTGACCAAGCGCGTTAAAATTGGATTTTAACTGTTTATGTGCAAATCGCATGGTGATTGGATATGGCCTTAGGATGTGGTTTGATGTGGATGTTTAATTTTGTGGTTTGGTTTTACGGCCTGCGAGCCGATCAATTAATTGTAATAATTAATTAGGGTTTTATGGCCTGCGTGCCATTTTTTTTCTCAACTTGTGAGATTTATTTTATTTAGTATAGATATTAGCTAGTGCTAGATAAAGTAGATTGTTAGCCAAGATTGAAGAAAAGAAGCCCAAAGCCAAAGAAGCCACAAAAGATGGAGCATGGAGCATGGAGCATTCCACATGACTATGAAGGATGGACCAAAAGATCAAGACGCATGAAGATGTGTGTTTGTTTAGGGTTCATAGATAATTCCATTGGCTTGGAATTATCTTAGTCTAGAAAAGGCCATATCCACATCACGTTTAATTTCTGTTTTGTGGTTGTTTATTTATTGTCTTATTATTTGTGTGGTTGGTGTATGGATGATGCATGCAATTAGGATAATAAGATAATTAGACAACCCGGATCTATTATTTGGAGTTGTGCCCAAACTCAAATAGATAGATTAGTTGATATTGATCAACAAAATAA
The DNA here is from genome assembly GCA_023055425.1 of Linanthus parryae. Lineage (NCBI taxonomy): Eukaryota > Viridiplantae > Streptophyta > Magnoliopsida > Ericales > Polemoniaceae > Linanthus > Linanthus parryae. Next base: position 83,138,380 of record JALGPY010000007.1, on the reverse strand, counting down.
TTAAAATTGAAGAAAAATCCCTCAAATTTTAAAATATTGTGTTCTTGCCTTCTCGTTATTTAAACACTCATTATCATCATTATTTATCAAGTTCGTGCGTGCCAAAGCATGGCGACTTGGTTCATAATGATGGAATGCGATGGCACGTAACAATGTGCAATTGTTTAGATAAGAGGTTGAACACAACTAGGCTATTAATTTGATTAAGAAACCTAGAGGCAATCAATTGGGATTATCCATGTGGATGGATAAATAAGGAGTTATTTGCCCGATTGAACCAAGAGTTGCATATGGGATGCAATTGGAATTGTTCCTACCTAAGAAGTAATCGAATTATGGGTGACTTGCCAAAGCAAGCTCATAAGGAGATGAAAAAGATGGATCTTGGCCCACTAGAAAATATAAGGATATTTTCCGCATTAATATCTTGAGGGTTATTAATCCGTAGAAAAATAGTGGGAGCTATATTTAATAAACTAGCCATTATTAAATATAGTCAAAAAAAAAAATTCACAAATACTAAAACTTGCGTATTTTCCTTTTGTAGAATTCCAAATGGCAAACAACTCATCGAGTTCACAACATTCCCTACGATCTGTCCTTGAGAAGGACAAGCTCTCAGGAACCAACTTTCTCGATTGGTACAGAAACTTGAGAATTGTTCTCAAGCAAGAAAAGAAGCTGTACGCAATAGAGGAGCAAGTTCCAGAAGGTCCAGACAATCAGACACCTGCTGCCTTAAAGGCGTATCAAAAGCATGTTGATGATGCTAATGATGCGGCCTGCCTAATGCTGTGCACCATGACCTCTGAGCTTCAGAAGCAACATGAGAACATGAATGCTGTCGATATGATCGAACATCTAAAGCAGCTCTTCCAAGAGCAGGCGAGGGTAGAGAGGTATGAGGTCTCAAAGGCACTGTTCAAATGTCATCTGGCAGAAGGGAACCCGGTGGGACCCCATGTACTCCGAATGATCGGGTACTTGGAGAATCTCGCCCGGCTTGGGTTCCCGGTCGGCCAAGAGTTGGCAACGGATCTCGTGTTGCAATCGTTGCCCGAGAGTTATGGACAGTTCATTATGAACTATAACATGAACGAGATCGTTAAGCCACTGCCAGATTTGCTCAACATGTTGAGGACGGCTGAACAGAGCATCAACAAGGGTAAGGGCAAGGCCATTATGATGGTGCATAAAGGAAAAGGTAAAAAGTTTGCCTCTTCCTCCAAGGGCAAAGGCAAGTCAGTTGCTAAGTCCAAGGAACAAGCCCTTAAGCCTGTTGGTGGGATTGCCAAGGTCGTGACTAAGGGTGAATGTCACTACTGTAGTCAACCTGGACACTGGAAGAGGAACTGCCCAAAATATTTGGAGGACAAGCGGCTTGGAATAGTGATTCCACCACCACCAGGTATTTTTGTTGTAGATGTCAATTTAACTGTCTCTACATCATGGGTATTAGATACTGGATGTGGATCTCATATTTGTCGAAATATGCAGGATCTAAAGAGAAGTAAAAGATTGGCTAAAGGGGAGGTAGATCTGCGCGTTGGGAATGGAGCAAAGGTTGCTGCGTTGGCCATAGGCGTTTGCGAGCTATCTCTGCCTTCAGGATTAGTTTTAGAATTAAATAATTGCTATTTTGTCCCTGCTATGAGCAGAAAAATTATTTCTATTTCTTGTTTGGACAAGGAAGGTTTTATTATTTCAATAAAGAACAATTGTTGTTCCTTTTATTTGAATAATATTCACTATTTTAGTGCGCAATTATTTAATGGACTTTATGTCCTTGATCTAAGTAATCCTGTCTACAACATTAATACCAAGCGGATTAAAATAAATGATTTAAATCCTGCTTATTTATGGCATTGTCGTTTAGGCCACATAAATGAGAAACGTGTATCTAGACTCCATAAGGATGGATTGCTAGACTCATTTGATTTTGAATCATATGAGACATGTGAAGCTTGTCTATTGGAAAAAATGACAAAGTCCCCTTTCAATAAGAAAGGTGAAAGGACTAGTGAGCAATTGGCGCTCATACATACCGATGTGTGTGGGCCATTTGCCACGCCTGCCAGGGGTGGTTATGTCTACTTCATTACGTTTACTGATGATTACAGTAGATATGGATTTGTGTACCTTATGAGGGCAAAATCCGAATCCTTTGAAGTGTTCAAGGAATTCAAGAATGAAGTAGAGAAGCAACTTGGCAAAAGTATCAAGGCTTTACGATCGGATCGTGGAGGAGAATACTTGAGCCAAGAGTTTGACGACTATCTTAGAGAGTGTGGGATCGTGTCCCAACTCACTCCACCCGGAACGCCACAATGGAATGGCGTGTCTGAGAGGAGGAATCGAACCCTATTGGATATGGTTCGGTCTATGATATGTCAAACCGATCTTCCATTATCGTTTTGGGGCTATGCTCTATTAAGTGCAGCTTTTACCATTAACCGTGTTCCATCTAAATCAGTCATGAAGACACCATATGAGATGTGGAGTGGGAGGCGTCCCACACTGTCGTTCATGAGGATTTGGGGCTGCGATGTCTATGTAAAACGTTTACAATCAGACAAGCTAGGGCCTAAATCGGATAAGTGTAAATTTGTGGGGTACCCTAAGGAAACTAAGGGATACTACTTCTACAATCCAACCGAGAACAAAGTGTTTGTTGCTCGGACCGGCGTGTTTCTAGAAAGAGAGTTTGTCTCTAAAGAAGCAAGTGGGAGGAATGTAGAACTTGAAGAAGTTCAAGAACCACAAATCACAGAACCGATTATGGAACATGAACAGGAATCACAAGCAATTGTGGATCCACCTGTTCAGGTAACACAAGAGCTTCGTAGATCTAGTAGAGTGCGCCAGGAACCCGAGAGGTATGGACTTCTCGTAACTGATTCCGGTGACACGATGCTCATAGATGATGAGCCTACTACCTATGAGGAGGCCATGAATGGCCCAGACTCGCAGAAGTGGCTTGAGGCCATGAGATCCGAGATGGAATCCATGTATACCAACAAAGTATGGACTTTGGTGGAACCACCTGATGGGGCGCGGCCCATAGGGTGCAAGTGGGTCTTCAAGAAGAAGATCGACATGGATGGTAATGTGATTACCTATAAGGGCCGATTGGTGGCTAAAGGATTCAGACAGATTCATGGTATTGACTATGATGAAACCTTTTCACCAGTCGCTATGACCAAATCCATCCGAATCCTACTTGCGATTGCAGCATACTACGACTATGAGATTTGGCAGATGGATGTCAAAACAGCATTCCTTTATGGGAATCTCCTCGAGGACGTGTATATAATACAGCCGGAGGGTTTTGAGGATCCAAAGCAAGCCAACAAAGTCTGTAAGCTGCAACGATCCATTTATGGGTTGAAGCAAGCTTCTAGGAGTTGGAATCGACGTTTTGATGAAGTGGTCAAAGAGTTTGGCTTCATCAGAAACGAAGATGAGTCTTGTGTCTACAAGAAGGTTAGTGGGAGTTCTGTAGCTTTTCTGGTCTTGTATGTGGATGACATACTACTCATTGGAAACGACATTCCCATGCTACAATCTGTGAAAGATTGGCTAGGAAAGTGTTTCTCAATGAAAGACTTAGGGGAAGCAGCCTATATACTTGGTATAAAGATCTATAGAGATAGATCTAAGAGGTTGCTAGGCCTAAGTCAAAGTACATATATTGACAAGGTGTTGAAACGATTCAACATGCAAGATTCCAAGAAGGGATTCTTGCCCATGTCACATGGAATTACTCTTTCGAAGAGTGGTTGTCCTTCCAATGAGATTGAGAAGGAACGCATGAGTAGGATTCCCTATGCCTCGGCCATAGGATCCATCATGTACGCCATGTTATGTACTAGACCAGATGTGTCATATGCCTTGAGTATGACAAGCAGATACCAATCCAATCCGGGTGAGAGTCACTGGATTGCTGTCAAGAACATCCTAAAGTACTTGAGAAGAACTAAGGATGCTTTCTTGATGTTTGGCGGTGAGGAAGAGTTGCGTGTAAGGGGTTACACCGATGCAAGCTTCCAAACCGATAGAGATGACTTTAGATCACAGTCGGGATATGTGTTTTGCCTGAATGGAGCAGCGGTGAGCTGGAAGAGTTCCAAGCAAGAGACGGTAGCTGATTCTACAACAGAGGCTGAGTACATTGCTGCAAATGGCGCAGCAAAGGAGGCTGTTTGGATCAGAAAGTTTGTTTCTGAACTTGGTGTGGTCCCTAGCATTGCGGATCCAGTGGAGTTATTCTGTGACAACACTGGGGCGATCGCGCAATCAAAGGAACCCAGATCACACCAGAAGTCCAAGCATGTGCTCAGGAAGTTCCATCTGATTCGAGATATTATCGATAGAGGAGACGTTCGGATATGCAAGATTCCTACAGATGATAATCTGTCAGACCCGCTTACAAAGCCTCTCACGCAGTGGAAGCATGAAGGGCACACTAGGAGTATGGGCATACTAGATGCGCCAGATTGGCTCTAGTGCAAGTGGGAGACTGTTGGAATAGATGCCCTAGAGGCAATCTAGTTTAGTATGAATTTGTAATTGGCTAGAAATTCATTTATTATTTATTGGATATTTAATATAATGAAGTCCTTAGATTTACAATCGTGTTGTTTATCTTAAATATCCCTAGTCAAGTATAATGATTAAATGGGACAATCATCTATAGACTAGTATGGGGTTGGATTGATATGGAGATATCACGATCCAACACATAGGTGTGCATTACGGAATGTTGCACTGGATTGACCCATTACCGGGAAGGCTACATACACGTTATGTTGAGTCACAAGTGCTTCTCGGGTACAATGGTATTGTCATCCTTAGACTTGAAGTCACTAGATATTCTAGTTGTGGATCATTGTGATCTTGGTAGCGTTAAACGCTACACCGTAACTGGGTAGTTATAAAGGCGTGTACTGGATACAATGAGAAGCAAGCTTAGAGATCGTAGTGGACGTAGAGAGGATTTGCCCCTCCCACATAACGGGAGCAAATATCCAAGGCCACTCGAGGATAGTGCTTATAGAATGTCTGGCCAGACTCAAATAAATCAATATATGGATATTGATGTTATTTGCACGAATAAGGCTATTCCATGGATCGAGGAACTAGGGATTGGATATACGAGTGTGACTTGTATGTCTCGTGTCCAATCCGGATATGGAGGCAAAGGGATGAGACAATTACTTGTACAAGGTTGTCTAGATGACTATTCTATTAGTTGGCTAGAATGGATGTTTTGCTAGAAACCGCTCCATATTAGCAAATAGTTGCTACCAACTAGATAGAACCTATGGGGTCACACGCTATATAGAGTTGTACTAGATTTGGAATTAATTAATTAGATTAATTAATTAGAAGGATCACTTTGCAAACCCTTGCAAACTTAGTAGGGACTAATTTGCAAGGAAGGGACTAAATTGAATTCTAGTAGGACTAGAATAAGTCCTTTAGGTAGTTGACAAGGAGTTGTTGGACTATATAAAGGACCCTCCTCCTTCCTTCCCTATACACTTATGCTCTAAGAGAGAACATAACAAGAGTAGGAGAGAACAAAGGAGAGAGAGAGCAAGCAAAGAGGGACGCCGCCCCCTATTGCCGCCGCCCCTTGTCCCCGACGCCACAAAGGGTGCCGAACCCCTTTTGGTGTCTCGTTTTGCGTGATTTCTTCACCCTCCTTTCAATCCGGGCTAGCACCAAGGTAATTGGAGATCTAGGAACAACTCTAGGCGTGGATCAACTATAGAGAACGTGACACTATTCGCGTTTGAAGTCATCAAGGAGAACCCAAAGGTGTGTTTATGATTTCTTACCTTCACTATCGTTATGCATCTAGACTTGTGATCCTTGGAGGGTTTTGCATGGTTGTTTGTTTGTTTATGCTTCCGTTTGCGCGATCCATGAATCAAAACCCTACAACAACATGGAGCATGGAGCATTCCACAAGGGCTATGAAGGATGAACCAAGAGATGGAGGCACATGGAGATGCGTTTTAAATTCTATGGGTCATAGATATTCTCATTGGCTTGGGAATATATTAGTCTAGGAGGCCATATCCATATCACGTTAATTTCTTTAGTGGATGTTTACTTTATTGTCTTATTATTGTTGTTGGTGTATGGATGATGCATGCAATTTAATAATAAGAAAATTAACAACCCGGATCTTTTATTTGGAGTTATGCCCAAACTCAAATAAGTAGATCAGTTGATATGGATCAAAATAGTTTAAAATTGAAAATAAAATCCCTCAATTCGAAATTGTGTTTTGCCTTCTCGTTATTTAAACACTCGTGATCATCATGATTTATCAAGCTCGTGCATGCCAAAGCAAGGCGACTTGGTTCTTAATGACGTGATGCAATGGCACAAGCAAGTAATGTGTAATTGTTTAAATAAGAGGTTGGACACAACTAGGTTATTAATATGATTCAAACCTAGAGGCAATCAATTGGGATTATCCATACAGATGGATAAATAAGGAGTTATTTGCCAAATTGAACCAAGAATTGCATAAGGATGCAATTGGAATTGTTCCTATCTAAATAACTAATTTTGGGTGACTTGCCAAAACAAGCTCAAAAGAAGTGAAATATGGATCTTGGCACCCACTAGAAAATATAATGATATTTTCCGCATTAATATGGAGGGTTGTTAATCCGAGAAAAATAGTGGGAGCTATGTTTATCAATTTAAGTCATTGTTAAATATAGTTAAACGTCACAAACTTTGCGTAATCCTATTGTGTTGAATTCGCATGGCATTAAACAAACAAAACACGGCTTTATCCATCTTCTAGACTGTTATAAAAATCGAGGATTTTTCTCAAATAAAAGATTTTTTTTGTAAATTTTAGAACTTAAAGTTCTCTTCCACCGACCACCAAAACTCACTAAAACCTAATGGAGAGAACATCAAATAATGGTTCTTCGAATGTGACTTGCCTCATATTAGCTGCCATGAATTCTAAGATTTGGAAGAAAGATGAGAACATGGAGGCAAATGATATGATCATACATTGAAAGAAGCTCTTTCAAAGAGCGAGCTTAGACATGAAGGGTTTGAAGTGTTGCTCCACTTTGCATTATGCAACTAAGTTAATTCAATATGATTGAAACATTAGTGAATGGGTGTTATCTATGCAATAGATAAAGAATAAAAGTTATTCACCCAAGTGGACCAAGAATATCATTGGATGCAATTGTAGTTTTGTTCAAAGGGGATTTACTCAATATGATTGAGAATCACTAAACAAAGCAGTCTTAAAGGGCATAGGCAAAACTGTTAATGGTTAACAGCATGGGTAAGGACAAAAGGTTCGCGCTAACCCCATGGGAATACATCAAGCTTGTTTCTAAAACCAAGTTGTCTTAAGTCCCAAAGGTAGTGTATAGGAAGAGAGACTACCCAAAGTATCTGGAAGGAAATAACAATGGAATTATGAATTCAATTTAGGTATTTTTGTTATAAAATTCAATGTGTCTATCTCATCATCATAAGTATATGATACTATATGAGGATCTCCCATTTATAGAAGTGTGGAGGATCTCAAGAGATGAAGACAATTGGATAAGGAAGAAATAATCCTACACGCGGGGCAATGAAGCAAGGGGTTGCTGATTTAGCCGTAGGGAATTATCTCTAACATTTTGAAATTGTTCATGAATTAGACAAAAGTGATTACGTCCCTGCTATGAGTAGGTGCATTGCCATAATTTCTTGTTTGGACAAGAAATCTCTCTATCATAATAAAGGAAAAATTTTGTTCCATTTATTCTGATATGCATTATTGTAATGCAATATTGTCTAATGGATTGTATATCCTTGATCACGATAATTTTATCTATAATATTAATACCAAGAAGTTTGCATAAAATGATATGAACTTCACTTATCTTTAGTATTATTGTTTATTCCACATGAATAAGAGATACATATCTAGAACTCCATATGGATGGATTTCTGGAACTCATTTGATTTTGAATCATATGAGATATCTAAGACTTTTTTAAATGGAAAAGATATGATCTTTTATAATCATACATATTGATGTATGTATGCCACTAAGCACAAATACTAAAGAGGGTTTTCAATACTTCATCATATTTACTGATGGGATCAAGAAAATATGAATTTGTGTATCTTATGAAGAAAAAAATTAGAATCCTTTGAAGAGTTCAAGGAATTCAAGAATGAAGTAGAGAAACAGTTTGGTAAAAGTATTAGGACTCTACGATTGGATCGTAGAGGAGAGTACTTGAGCCAAGAGTTTGACAAGCATCTATGGGAGTGTTGGATTTGATCCAAACTCACTCCACCTGGCACGCGGCATGGGTTTGGCGTGTATAAGACGATATTTTGGACCTTATTGGACACGGTTCGTTCCATGATGTGTCAAATAGACTTCCAGCTTACTTTTGGGCTATGTTCTAAATACAGCAAATTTCGCCCTTAACTTTGTTCCATCTAAATCAATTATGAAAAACACCATATGAGATGTGGACTAGGAAGTGTCCTAGTATGTCGTTCATAAAGGATTTGAGCTATGAAGTTTATGTAAAGTCGTTTATAGAAAAACTTAGAGCTAAGTCGGATAAATGTTTTGTGGGATATCCTGAAAGGGATATTATTTCTACATTCCAATCAAGAACAAATTGTTTGTTGCTCGAACCACAGTGTTTCTAGATAGAGATTGTCTCTAAAAGAAACAGTGGGAGGACAGTAGAACTTGAAGGAGTTAAAGAACCGCAACAAGAACATTGATCCCTTTAATGGAACATGAGTAGGATCACAAGGTGCATGTTGTGGAGCAACCTACTCGGGTAACACAAGAACCCCGTAGGTCAGGTAGGATATGTCAAGGGACTAGAGAAATAAGGATTTCTCGTAACCCGTGATATATTTCTCATCGATATGAGCCTACAACCTATGAGATGGCCACATATGGTCCATACTCTCATAAATGGCTTGGAGCCATGAGATACGATATAGAAATTCATGTGTACCATCAAAGTATGGACTTTGGTGGAACCACCTTAAAGAGTAGGACCCATAGGGTGCAAGTGGGTTATGAGGAAACCAACATGGATGGTAATATGATTATTTTTAAGAGACAATTGGCTGGGTAAGGATTTCCTGTGAGATCATAGTATAGACTATGACGAAATCTTTCCTCGTTTTTTATTATTAAACTCATTCGCATCTTGCTTGTAGTATCTGTCTAAAGATTTAGTCAAGCTTCTTGGAGGTGGATTCTTCAAATTGATGATGCAATCAAAGGAGTTTGGTTCCACCAAAATTGAAGACGAGACTTGTTTCTACAAGAAGGTTAGTGGGAGCACGGTTATGTTTCTGGTCTTGTATGTGGAGACATACTAATCATTGAGAATTATGTCCCTACTTTGCAATCTTACGTAGATTTACTAGGGAATTAATCTTCAATGACAGACTTGGGAAAAGCAACCTATGAAGATCTATGTAGATAGATCAAGATGGTTGTGAGGCTTAGGTCATAGTGCATATATTGACAAAGGTGTTGAAGTGGTTCAACATGTATAGAATATGGATTTTTCCTATTTCACATGAAATTAGTGTTCGGAATACTAATTTTCTTTCCAATTAGATTGGGAAAGGGAGCGTGTGAATGAGATTCACGAGATACGCCATGTTATGTACTAGGCCAGATATATCATATGGTATGACACAAAGATACTTGTCAAATCCGGGTGATAGTCACTGGATAATTATCAAGATTACCCTTAAGAACTTTAGAAGAACTAAAGGATAAATTCTTGATATATGAAGGATATGAAGAGTTTACTGTACGGGGTTACAGTGATGCGAACTTCCAAATATGACAAAGAATATTTCAGATTATAGTCAAGTTTTATATTTTGCACTAGTAGGAGGGAGTGTGAGCTTATAAGGTTCCAGGCAAGATTAGTCATTGATTCTAACATAGAGGAATGAGTGAGTTACTGCATGAGATGCATTTACTCAGAATATTCTATCTTAATCAAATAGTTGATAGAAGAGATGAGAATATTTGCAAAGTACAAGTGAATGTCTCGCCTACCATGCCCCTATGCAGCGTAAGCATGGATAGCCAGGCTAGGTCAATAGGCATATGATGCAGGAGATTGAATCTAGTGCAAGTGGGAGACTGTTGGAATTGTGCCATAGAGGCAATCAATTTATAGTGACATTTATGGATTTACGATTCATTACGTTATCGATATGGAGATATGGTAACATGAATGAAGTCCTTATAATATAACTGTTATATTCTTAAATATCTCTAGTCGATTATATTGATAAACATGACAATCAACTATAGACTAGTATGGGGTTGGATTGATATGGAGATATCATGATCCAACACATAGGTATGCATTAGGAGTAATGGCATACTGGATTGACCCATCTCTGAGAAGGCTACATAAAAGTTATGTAAAGTCACAAGCGCTTCTCGCGGTGACAACGGTATTGCCATCCTTAGACTGGAAGTCACTAGATTGTCTAGTTGTGGGATTATTGTGATCTTGGTAGCGTCAAACGCTACACCGTGACTGGGTAGGTATAAAGGCGTGTACTGGATACAATAAGAAGCAAGCTTAGAGATTGTAGTAGACGTAGATAGAATTTTTCCCTCCCACATAACGGGAGAAAATATCCTAGGCCACTCGAGGGATAGTGCTTATAGAATGTCTGGCCAGACTCAAATAAATCAATATAGGATATTGATGTTATTTGAACGAATAAGGCTATTCCCAGGATCGAGATACTATGGATTGGATATACGAGTGTGACTTGTATGTCTCGTGTCCAATCCGGATATTGAGAAAAAGGGATGAGTCAATACTTTCACAAGGTTTGTCAAGATGACTATTCTATTTGTTGGCTAAAATGGATGTCTTGCTAGAGGCCGCTCCATATTAGTAAATAGTTACTACCAACTAAATAGATCCTGCGGGGTCACATGCCATATAGGGGTGAACTAGACTTGGGAATTAATTAATTAATATGATTAATTAATTAGAAGGATCAAATCGCAACAACTCGCTAACTTAGTAGGACTAATATGCAAGGTTGACTAATCCATGTATAGACATGATTAGGTATTGCCAAGGTGGACTAATTCATTTAGATACATGATTAGGATTAATTTGCAAAGAGAACTAATCCATGTATGGACATGATTAGGACTAGTTTGCAAAAGGGACTAACCCTTATTTGAGTAGGATTAGGAGAGGGGTTCTTTATTTAGTAGAACAAGGAGTTATTTGACCATATAAAGGAAACTCCTAGCTTATTTTATCTACACATCTACATGTTTAGAGTAGGATAGAATAAAGAAAGCAGAGAGAAGCAACATAAGGAGGCCGAACCCGTCGGCCACCAAGGGGCTGAACCCTCTTCCTTGGTGATTCGTTGCATGATTTCTTCATCTTCTTCTATTCTTCCTCGCTAGCACAAGGATTTGGAGGAGCTGGATCTCACCTCTAGGCATGGATCAACCATAGAGACGTGATACAGTTCACGTTACAAGTCATCACATGAGACCTCTAAGGTGTGTTACTTGTTTCTTCCCTTCCCATCGTTATGATTCTCTTCCTTTGATCCTTGGAGGGTCTTGAATGGATAAATTCTTTCTTCCGCTGCGTATCCATGTTCAAAACCCTACATTAGGGAGTGCGTATTTAATACAGATGTGTTGTGTTATTATGATATTTATGTGGAGAGATGAGAGACAGGGACTAATGATGGTTCCCAAGTGACATGTTTGAGCAAGTTATGGGAGAATCTAACCCGGTGTGCCATGGCACACGTGAAATTTTTAGAAACTCGAATTGGTGAGTTGGGGATTCTCCAAACACATTATTGCAGAGGAGAGTAGTCGACCGTTGATTGCGAGAACGCAATGACCAGATGGCAGCATATCCCTGCCCTTGAGCCGTTTTGAGTAGTTCTTTCCTTTTGTTGAATTTTGTGTCTATTTTATATATGTCAGCTCCATCTCATCCACTGGCCTACGCCTTTGATTGCTAAGTCCTATGTATGATCTCAAAATTCCTTGAGAACAATGAAGCATTCAGTGTGGGGGTGTTTAGCTGTTTGCTAGCTAATGTTTTGCATAGCCAGTAACATGTAGGATGTGTTTAGAAGGTACTGTGTGTAGATTCAGTAGTTTATGTTATGCTTTTACTTATATTATTGTATTGTGTAGTGTAATTTATATATTATTTGCACTTGTAAATAATTGAGTATACCCACCTAAAGGTTGAATTGTGTCGCGTCAAATTTTTTTGAGTCAAAGCCTTGCATATAGAGTTATAAGGATCTTATGAAAAATAGAAGAAAAAGAATAAAAAAAATGAGAAAACTTGAAAATCCATAAAAAAGTAGAAAATTTAAAATTTGAGAAAAGAAAATTGAGAGAAGCATAGATTAGGTTGATTTAGTGAGATGTGAACATTTTAGGCATATGGTGTGAATTTTACCGAGAGTGTACACTTGTGTTTCCCCATGTAAGTATAGAGAAAATCTCGTTACGTGAATGCCTACCTATTTTTACACTTAACAGAAAATTTTGAAAAAGCTAAAGTGTGTGATGTTTTTCTTTGACAAGAGTTGAGCTTGGTGTTTGCTAAACAAGTCGAACGTTCATTTTGTTCGTCTTAGGTAGTCACGAGCCCGCCTCGTAGTAGCACACAGAACAGCTGTGCCAGGACGTGAATTAGAGGACCAAGTGTGCTTAGATCTCACCTTGTATGACTACTAGAATACCCTATTTGAACCTTGATTTAGTTTCTAGCCCTTGGACCTAGGGAGATGATTCTTAGCCATTCATCCTACATCGTTTAGAATCACCTTTCTAGAGCGTCACGAGGGAGTAGTAGTAGTAAAGGGGGTTCGTTGCGGGAGTGCTTGATTTCATATTTGTGTGAATTCTACATATCGCATACGCTTCATTTGATATCTACGAGGGGATGCGAGGGTGAGTGAGTTGGCTTGCTCATTACGGTGTGGCGGTGTTCCATGTCGTTATATCATGGGCACATGAGTGGAGAGCCTGAGTGCGTGATGTCCAATCCGCACGAAAATGGCTTGGTTGTACTTAATTGGTGGCATGTTCTAGGTATTGGATTTCTATCATTTCGGCGTAGGAGGTTCGGCTTGATTAGGCACATGATATCATATATATTCCTTGAGAGGGGGGCGTGACTACATTCTAGTGTGGGGTTGTCGACATTTAACTACGGACATAGAGATTGTGGACTTGATGACTCCACCCTCATACACGCGTTTTTGGTTTTGTGGCATTGTGCGCTTCATTGAGATAGGTGGAGATGAATTTTAATTGTGATACTTAGTCATAGGATTGTTGATTTTCTCTCCCTAACTCTATTATAACATCATTTTATTATAATAGAGGAAGTAGATTCAAAGTTCAAAGATAGTAGCCACCTACAAGCAGATACTAAGACACATCATATTACAAAACAAGTACACCCCCTGATAACAAGCTTTTTGAAACTAGCTGACACACATGATATCCATGTGACTAGCTAAAGCAATGCCTTGGACACCCCCTGATAACAAGCTTGTTAAAACTAGCTGACACACCCGATATCCATGTGACTAGCTAAAGCACTACTCGTATATTTCATTATGAAAGTGATTGGAAAAAAAAAAGAAAAAAGAATAAAGTTGTGCTATTGGAAAATGAGTGGTGAAGTTCCTAGTTACGAGTGAAGATAAAGATTGTGTTTCGTGCATTGTTCTCCATGATGGCCACGTAATCGACATGGTACCAGGGTTTGAGGGGACCTAGGGCCGGAGTCAGCGAGATTCGAGTTGTGGGTTCCTGTCATCATGGTGAGGGTGTGCGAGAGATGGGGTTTGGTGAGATTATATGACGCTTTAATATCACTTACTTCATATTTATCCTTTTTTTTCCTTAAGCCTCATCATATTTGGACCTGTAGTGGAATAGGAGCGTGGACTATGAATTTGGCTTAGCCTAAATTAGCCTCTTATTTCTATCATCACACATAAAGAGGTAGCTTATTCTTAATATTAAAGTTAGACTTTCTATACTAACTATGGGGAATTACTTGTTGTCGAGTTTAGTTGCGATCCACTCCTCTTGCCTAACTTTTTCATCCCTCCATGAGCATCAGTCTATGCATATTGACATTTCCTGATCTTACAAAAGGAAGTAATTTAAATAATTATGTGTTGTTTTAAAATCGAGTCTAGAATTTCATTTGCATCATCTTGCTGCATTTTAGTTTCGCGAGTCGTGTAGAGTCGTTTGAGTCTAGTTGGCTAGTAGATAGTTAAATGCAGTAGATGAGACTTTTCTTGGACGCAAAAATGGCAAGTGTGGGGGTATTTGATAACTCCTTAGTAAGAATTATCCTAAGTACATTAACCATTGTTATTTGTGTGTGTTTCGGTTCAAAGTGATGATACTGAAGCCAAAATGTGAAAGAATGAGAGCTTTTGAGTTTTTGAGCTTAGTTGTACAGTCCGGGAGTTTCTTTCATGGTTTTACGTATGAGTTGCATGATTTTATCACATTTGATCTTCTAGGTAGTGTTCGTGTTGCGATTTACGGGTATAATGCATGCGGGGATCATTGGGATAGAAGAGACGAGCTTCGAAACTGGAGAGGATCAAAAAGAAGAACAACCTGTCTTCGCAGGAAGAAGGTAAATAAGGAATATATAGAGTTTGAAAGGTGCTCTTCGCATGAGCATCGTTTGTCTTCGCATGAAGACACGGACTTAGCCAAATTTCAAGACATCAAGAAACTCTTCCCAAAACACTATGATGTCTCAAAGTAGGAAGACCCTTCGCACGAAGGAAGAAGTGATTGCACGAATACTCTTCGCACAAAGAGTCGTCCCCTTCGCACGAAGACACTGTGAAGGACAGAAAGAATTTATAGAAAAAACTCGTGAAGTTTCCTAAAAGGCTCAGTATTTTAGGGAACGTACTTAAGACGTATTAGGTTGTATTCTCAGGGAGTGAAAAAAGGTAGACGGAGCTATAGGCGAATTGGAGCTTGGAGTTCATTGTGAGAGTGAGAATTCCACCGTTTGATCTCTCTTCTCTTTTTGTTGTTTTTCTGATGATCATTTTTAAACTTTTTATTGTGATCATGAGTAGCAGTAGCTAATTTTATTATCGGGATTTCTCAATTGTAGCTAGGGTTTGAAGCCTTTTTGGCGGATTATTGATTAAGATTCACGTTCGATTGAACTTAATAGATGATGAACATTTTTATATGATAAATCATTGTTCTTGATCTATCATGCTATTGTGAGACGTTTCCGTATGATGATCTTAGGTAATATGTTAGTAAAATCAACAAATTACCCGGATAGCTGAATTAAACACTTAGTCGCGTGTTAGAGAAATCAACCATTGACGGAGAACGTTGAGTAGGGTGGAACATCACATTGCATTTCGCCTATTCGTGAGTTAGTGAAAGCAATTTTCGTTCATGGACATAGGTTTTGCTAGTGAAAGCAGTAAAGACTCTTTCTCGTTTGGCAATTAATTCGTCATTTGTGTTTCAAAACGTAATTCGTTTGCGATGTATACCTAGTGATCCTAGAGAAATCCTGATACTTGTCCATTATCGTAAACTCAATTTCATAATTTAGTTTGTTTTTTCAGTTCTTCGCTTCGTAAAACAATTTCTTGCCCGAGTTTCATAATACTAATAGGTTCACGACAAGTCCTCTGGGATTCGACAATCTGGACTTTATCGATTATTACTGCAATGAAATCCATACACTTATGGTTGGAACGTGCCACATAAGTCTTTAGCGATAGAAGTTTTCATTATCTCTTCATATCATATTCTTTAGATATTTATTTTGCGTCTGATATGTTTTTAAGACATCCTCTTCTTATAGGATTATTGCAGATATTGAACACTAGGATTTCTCTCAATGAATTGAACCTCTTAGGTCTTCAAACCCTTACTAGTAGGAGTTTGAGTTGCTAGACGCATTCTTGTGATATATACTTGTGTCATTTTATCAAATTTATGTTAAACTTACTTTTATAGAGTCTTTTGAGTGGTAAAAGTGTTTCCGATCAGTGTTGATCTTGGTCCGATTTGTTGAAGGCAAACCCTTGTGAGGTTATATTGGATGTTACCTATCCAGTGCTTCCGATATAAGCTTATACCTTCTTATGTTAGGGTTTATTGTGTGTCATATCACATAAGGGAATTTATTACTAACCTCATTGATCTTGTTCTAGACTTGTTACATTGTACTTGTAGGTCTAGAATCTCTATCCTTGTCTAGAGTCCCCTACACCAACTAGTTGTACCATCATCTTATTGCCTGTATTTATAGATTCGTTCAATCTATGAATCTTGTATCTTCTGCACTAGTCCGAGTTTGTACTAGTAGTGTGATTACTATGTGCGGAGCTTGTTTTCCACATTGTTTACGTGGTATATATGTGGGGAGCCTAGTGAAAAGGCCTTGAGTATAAAGTTCAATTGAGGCTCCTAGTGCGTTTGTCTCTAGTACAACGTAGCGAGCTAGTGTGATTGTTTCTGATTGAATTCAAGAGGTGCTTCGATTTCCAGCGTGGGGGTGCTATACAATTCTTGGAGAACCTTAGGTAGGTGAAATATAGCGGTGAGTAGCTGATCTATGTGATAGCTCGAAATCTCTATACTGTGGTCCATCACTAGTTTGTGCTAGCATGTGGGAAAGTTTTATCCTAACTAGGCCTCTCTTGGAGATTCGCTAGAAAAACGCTTCTCCACGCTAAAAATCATGTGTTCCCTCTCTATCTCTTATCATTGTTAAAGTATTTTATTACTGCTTTACTTTACATTTATCGTTTAGAATCGTCGAGGATTTTTTACGAAATACATGCTAGGTGAGATAGAATAGATCTTATTAGTTTGTTAATTGTATATCTATTGAGTAGTCATATTGTTCCTTCTTTATCAATGTTATTAGTATCCGTTATGCAAATTAGTGGTGGAACGGCAGTCACGCTCGTACTTGTATGTTATATCGCCTTCCAAACTCTATATCCACTTTCACTCATATCAAAAAAAGTCTAAGACCCCCTTATAGTAATCGCCATAGGCTAGGAACTTTCACACCTTCCAAAGAGAACATTTTTTTGGGGGAGAGTCAAACAATCTGTCATACCTCCATTCTGAGGTGATTGTTTAGGAATGATGGGGCATCTCATCCGCTAACGAAACCTTTCTCATACTGCGCTTTTTCTCGCTTGAAAGACTTGATCTCGACCCTCATCTAAATATGCTCATTCCCATACCTCACCTTATCAAAATGTCATTCTTATAAAAATTTTAACGTGTAAAATCCTGAGATATGTACTTCCATTGTCAGTGCAAAATGCGATCCCCGAAGCACCCACATGTACGTGGGGGCATATCTTTCCAGCACTCAAGTTACCACTGACATCGCCTATTTGTGAGTGAAAAGATGCAAATATAGAGTATCAAAAGTAAAAACGACTCATCTCCCACAATAAAATGAATATACAAGATAAATAATGAAGATAAATAAATAAAAATAGAGAGAAAGAAGATACCCAAACACCGAAAGCAAGTCTTGTGGGCAAAGAGTTGCACCAGCGGAACGACTCCCGGATGAAAATAGTCCTTATGGGATTTTGACATGAGATCCTTGAAGCTTGAGTGGTGCTTGATGAAGTTTCGTCCCTATGTTTTCTCCTAAGCAATAACGAAAGAATTAAATTTTTTCCTTGAATCTTTAGAGTGAGAGCGGGTTGGGTCTTCATATTTCTGAAAAAAATAGTTATTTTTGGATGTGAGTTTGAGGTATAATGGGTGAACTGATTAAGATGAAGGGAAGTATTGGAGGCGGGTTCTAACTGTTTTTTGGGTGGAAATGGTAAGGTGTTCGAGCGAAAATGGTGGAAGAGAGAAATTAGTGGTGAAAGTGAAGGGTATGCTCTCTTATAGCCCGTACGTGTAGAGCTTACTGCGGTAAGGATACACCCTTACCACGTGGAACTTTCCTTGTTTTCTGAAAATCACCTTTGACCACAATAAGTCGCGATATTATTGCGGTGAACCTTCAACAAGTTCTTCAATCCCAGATTCGACCACGGGAACCTCCTCTTACCATGGAGAAATTCTTCATGTTCGTACCCAAACCCATATTTGACCACAGTAGGGCCGATCCTTACTGAGGTTTGCTTTCTCAAGAGTTCGCTCAAATTTTTCCTTTTACTAACATCTATAACCCTAGGGGCTTAAGGCAGCATAAACTCGAGAGAGTCCACCCGGAAAAAAAATCTCACTCTTATCGCGGTAAAGGTTCGTGGTATACTGACACGAATTCTATAGATAGTGCATCCTAGGCAGGTTGATCACCATCCACACGGTAGCTATCCAGGAAGTTGGACGGTACTCCATTACTACTCTATCATTACCTTAATTTTTGCACTTATCCATATGGGGGTTGTGAGACAGGGTCACCCACGATACTAAGCGCGCGGGAGTTGCAGGGTTCAAGTGGCTTGGAGGTTAGAGTAAGGCTCGTCGCGCGCCAGCGATGGTTATACTCGCGCGCGACCCTTGTTAATTGTCTGAGAGATTTAATGATCGTGTAACGTGTCCTATATATGTGGTTGACCGTTTGAACAGTCCCTGTATGTACAGATGATCGTGTAACGTGCCCTATATATACGGGCGAACGTGCCGTTACGAGGGGGATATCTAGCCGTCACCGACAGACGCATTAACCCGTCATAACGGCCACTCCTATGCTCTTTATATAGGAACATTGGCCTTCTATGGCGACTCTCGGATCTATGCTGATCATCATACTGTCTCACTCTCAGACAACTAGCAAGAGCTTACTCTTCCCCTACCCTTACTCTCAATCTCTCTGTGCATTGTTCTTGTTCTTATTCTCTGTTACAGGTGTACATTGGGATCTTCCTTATAGGATCCTCGTGCACACATTGGTGAACCCGACGTGAATCGAACACGCAACCTTCTGCCACCATGTCTCGTGACAGCGACCATAATGAAGGCCACCAGTGTCACTCAGGACGAGTTCCAAGAGGGTAGGCTCTATCCATCACCACCAACACCAATGTCCAAGAGCAAGTAATGACGGGACATAATTAGAGCTTGGAGGCACTGATTGCGACAATTCAGAGCCAATCTAGGGCTATACAGGTCGAATCTGCCCAGATAGACCAGATTATGGCCATTCTGGGAGGACTTGTACAAAACTCCACCCATGGGATTCTAGACCCTCTAGGAGCAACCGCGACTCTCACTCCTGCCCCGCAGAACCAGCAACCACCACTTCCCTCTGGGCCTCCACCTCAACTGCCGAGATTGCCATCAGAAACCCCACTCGCACCTAGTTTTCAACCTAAACGCACATCTACTGGAAACATACCATCATACCCAGTACTGTCGTCACACGCGACCGGGTCCAAACCAGTTACACCCCTGCAGCTCCTTATGATCCTAGCATGCCCTACATACCTGGATTCGCTGCTACCCCATCATCGACCCCAGGAGGAAGCGCACCCGCTAACGTGACAACTTTGGAGTAGCGCTTCGATAGCTTTCTCGCGAACCAGTGTTTCGCAGACACCGTCGTTGCCAAAGTCGACAGCGCACCGCCAATCCTGCACGACATCTACCTGATGCCTAACCCTGTTGGGTACAAGGTACCAAAATGGGAGAAATTCGATGAGATCAAGGGAAATGCACAAGAACATGTAATCGATTCATTGATATGATGGGCCCACACGAGATTGACCCACGGCTGCTGATGCGTAAATTCCAAAATCATTGGGACCCTTCGCGTACAAATGGTACAGAACTCTAAAGGCAGGTTCCATTAAGACATGGGAAGACATGGTTAAGAAGTTCTACACCAATTTCTTCCAGATTCACCACGATACACCTATTGCGCATGCACCAGAAGCATGATGAAGAGGTCGTCGCCTTCATAAAGAAACTCAGGACCAAGTCGCTGGAATGCGTGGATGAGGTAGTTGAGAGACGCCTTGTTGAAATTTTTCTCCGAGGCATGCGATACGAGTACAAAGGTATGTTGATTAATTTGCAGATGCCTACTTTCTCTAAATTGATTGACTGTACCCGGAACATCGAGCCCATCGTGGAGAAACAAAAGAAGATATACTCTAATGATCGAGCATCAGGAGGCTCTGGTTTCAAAATCGGGAGGTTTAACTACAAGAGAGGGAGAGAGGTTGAGGTGAACACAGTCTCAATGCAGAAACAACGAGTTCCACCAAAAGAGCCGCCCCCATTGCATTGTTCAATCGGGGAAATGACAAGCCTTTGCAAGTAGTGGCAGAGAGATGGGGTCCTACCGGCACTCGAGAGGAAACCCAGCGGAGAATAACTGAGGGACCCAAAGTGGTGTGAGTGCCACGTCTGAGTGATGCACCCAACAAAAGAATGCAATAAGTTGAAGTGGCTGGTGGATAGGAAAATGAGATAAGGGGAGTTGATCATCGATGACCCAACTAAAGATGTTCGCAGCAATCCGTTGCCATCCCATTCAGATAAAGATCCGAAAGCAAAAGAAGTGGCTACTGCGTGATCTTGTGATGTCATGGGACTGCAACAACTCCCAATCCGACCAATATGCGATGGATGAAGAAATATTACCCTTGAAATATTTCTTGAAAACTTAAGATTTATTTTATTAATCTCCTCACATGAAGATTCTATTCCTGATAAATGACTCTCCCATATGAAAGGTCGCTATCAACTTTTTGTGTGTCATTTACCTTGTTGCTTGAACTATCTCTTGTGTTGCTGATGCTCCTTTGTCACCTTTTCAAGATCTGCCATGGCCTTTTCAATTGCTTCTTTTTGGGCGCTAAGCTTAGCACTTTCCAAGTGATAGTTTTCATAACCAAACAGAGCCTAATAGAATAGCAGATATTTTTCAACCTCGAAACGAGAAAGTCAAGATTGAGCCGTATCTGTGAGACATGTTGAGCACATTGGACACTCGCCAGGAGATGTTATGAATTCGCAAGAGAAATGGTAGCTGGAATTGTGTTGTTTATCCTTTTCATGAGATCTGTTATCTCAGTAAGGAGATCTTTCCTATCATTTGGCACTATTTCCATTACTCTCGCAAACGTCTTGGGATATTAAAGTCGTACCTTCATGAGCCATTTTAAGGATGATTGCTTCAGGCCTGCATATTCAAACAACAAAATATTAGCAGCAAGAGCTTACAACAATAGAGCTACATAGCTTATCAAAAATCACATATTTATTTGAAACATTACCAGCCTTCAGTTATGTCTCGCAGAGAGGGAATTGAAATGGAAGTGGATGTAGGTAGATCACTGCTAGAAGCTTCTACTTCGGCCAGTCGCTTATCAGCAAGAATTTCTTGAGCAAACTATCCATCTGGAATGATACAATGTTCCTCAGTTTCAATAGTTGCAAGGGCTTCTTTAGCCCAAATCCCCAAGGGTTGTGGGCAAGAAGAACTTCGAGACTGGGACCAGATGAACGAGCCTCATCATGGGATTCTTCACCCAGCAGGAACGAAATGGAAAAGCTTGCACTATGACTCCTTGTGCCAACACCTTCATTTGCGTCCACAAGAGTGTCCGCCTTCGAGGTCGCATTCTGAGGAAGCTCACCTGTGATCGCATTCTCACCCCTATCATCGCTTTCCCTAAGCAAACTTGGTGTGGATCCTTGGACTTCTGGCACGTTTTCAGGTGCAACAATGAGTTGAGTCCCATGAACCACAGAAGTGTTAGTTTCTATAGCTTCTGGAGTCTGAGCGTCCTCCATACTTTGATCTAGCGCACTGGTTGAAGCATTCGACTTAAGCTCATTTCTTCCTTCATTTGTCGGCACAGCATTTTCAGGCGCGACGTTGAGTTGAGTCTCCCGAACTTCTGGCATGTCTTGGGCCGCGGAAGTTGAAATGGCCATTCCTTGATGAGCCTCATTTTGCTCAATTCCTCCAAGAGCGGTCTCTGCTGGCAAGATAGCTGCTGGAGCGACACTTGATGGAATCTTAGAAGGAGCAGCAGTTGCTTCCCTTTGAGTCCCAGTTTTCTCAGCATTTTCAAAGGGGGCGTCGATTCTCTTAGAAGTCCCACGAGCAACGCGTGAATCAATTTTTGGAAACGAAGTGTTTACTTCATTTTTAGCTGCGTTTTGATCAACGTTTTCAGCTTCTGCATGTTCATGCTCCCGCTGGAGGTTCTCCTTTTCCTATTGCTCAGCAATCAATAATTCGATTCGCTCATCTTCGATGTTAGCTTCACGAATGGATTCAGGAACGCAAACTGCTGCTGAGGACGCTTGCCTAGCTCGATCTTCCATCACCGCATCTTCACTTGTAGTTATCGGTGATGGTCTCAGGAACAAGAATCACAGCACTACGAAGCCTACGAGCTCTTCTCAAAACCAATGGCTCCGCCGGCTCTGCCAAAATGCAAAAATTCTATTTTTAACCTAAGTTCACGAATTCATACTAGCAAAACTTAAAGAGCTCATGGCGAAAAGACCTCCACACTCATATGGAATTGCATCTCCATATTCACATGGGATATCTTCATAAGTATCATTTCGAATATTATCATCGATTCCTTTTAACATTGCATGACCTGGTTATCCGCGATGTTTGTTGTCATTATCGTTCGAAAATGATGAAATGGACTGTAGCAATCCTAGGAGAATTGTTTACCTGATGCTTCACCCCATTGGTTCACTAACCAACGACGAATGTCGCTCTTAGATTCCCCACGTTTTAAAGCTTCAAAGATAAGATCTTGATGAGATAAGGCTAATAGGTATATAGTACCATCCTCATCTTCTACACCAACAATCTCTTGGAAATCTTGTTGGGCGCGCTCCATCTGACCAACGATAGACTTCCAACTCCGAGCTTGTTCTTCGAGACTCTTCTTCATAGCCCGCTGAATATTGCGCTCCTCTCGAAGCTTCGCGTCTCTATCTTTTTGTTGGGCCATAGATAAGGATTTCGCGATTACCCCTTCTTCAGAAAGGTCTTCCAACTCTTGAACCGAGCCCTCACTATCTGAAACATAGGCGAGAATGTGTTATTGTTGGGTTTTGACGTAGGTAACGCAGCGGAATAACAAAAATTAATCCTACTCAAAGCCCACCAAGGATCACAGGAAGAGACATCATAACATGATCAAGGACATAGAATATGTGTACCTTTTTGATTTGTGAGATCACACGAAGAATGATGTCCTCGTCTCTACGGTTGATCCACGTCTAGAGGTGAGATCTAGATTCTTCCTTCAATCAAGTGCTAGCTTGAACCTTGGAGGAAGAGGGATGAAGGTCAAAGCAACAAATCACCAAAGGCACAAGAGAGGGGCGGCCTCTCTTTGCCGTCGGGTAGAGGGGCGGCCGGGTGGCTAGGGTTTCGGCCCTAGCTCCTTGACTTGCTCTCTCTTTTGCTCTCTCTTTTGCTCTCTCCCACTTTTGTGTTATGACTAATAATAACTCATGTAGTGGGAAGGAAGCTAGAGCCTCCTTTATATACTCCAACAACTCCTTGTTGTTTCCATAAAAGAGTTTCCTAATTCTAGATGAACTAGAATTATTCCCTTCCTTACAAATTAGTCCTACTAAGTTTGCAAGGTGTTGCACAATGATCCTTCTATTAATTAATCCATATTAATTAATCCCAAATCTAGCTCTACTCTATTTGACGTGTGACCCCATAGGTTTCTATATAGTTGGTAGTAACTATTACTAACATGGAGCGGTGTCTAGCAACACATCCATGCCACCCAACCAATAGAAATAGTCAGTGATCCCGACAAACCTTTGTGCCCAATATATCATATTGCATTATCCCTTTGTCTCCATATCCGGATTGGACACGAGACATAAATAGTCACACTCGTATATCCAATCCATAGTTCCTCGATCCTGGGAATATGCTTATGCTTGCAGATAACATTAATATCTCTATATTAATTTATCTGAGTCTGGCCAGACATTCAATAAGCCTCATCCCTCGAGTGGCCGTGGATATTTACCCCCATTATGTGGGAGGGACAAATCATATCTACATCACTACGATCTCTAAGCTTGCTTCCTATCACGCCCGATAGCCACCTTTATGATTACCCAGTTACGGTGTAACGTTTGATAACATCAAAGCGCAATATTTCACAACTAGAGTATCTAGTGACTTCAAGTCCAAGGATTGCAATAATATTAGCACTACGAAAAGCGATTGTGACTTCACATAATCTAATGTATCCTTTTCGTCGTGGGTCAATCCAGTATGCCATTACTCCTAATGCATACCCATGTGTTGGATCGTGATATCTCCATATCAATCCAACCCCATACTAGTCTATAGATGATTGTCCCATTAATCATTATAATTGACTAGGGATATTTAAGAATATAACACCTTATATTCTAAGGACTTCATTCATGTTAGCATATCTCCATATCGATAACATAATGAATCGTAAATCCATATATTTGTCACAATTAATTGATTGCCTCTAGGGCACAATTCCAACAGTCTCCCACTTGCACTAGAGTCAATCTCCTGCATCATATGCCTATTGATCTAGCGCGGTCCTCCACGCTTACACTGCGTAGGGGCGAGACATATGCTGACACCTTGCAAATATTCACATCTCCTCCATCAACAATTTGATTAAGATTGAATATTCTGAATAAATTCATCTTATGCATTAATTTACTCAGATCTCTATGTTAGAATCAGTGACTGAATCTTGCCTGGAACCTTTCCAGCTCACAGTCACTCCCTCTAGCATAAAACATAAAACTCGACTATTATCTGAAATCTTCTTTGTCAGACGGAAGTTCTCATCACTGTAACCCCTTACAGTAAACCCTTCCTATCCTCCATTAATCAAGAGTTCATCCTTTATTCCTTCTCAAGTACTTAAGGATAATCTTGATAATTATCAAGTGACACCTCACTTGGATTTGATTGGTATCTTTGTGTCATGCTTCATGACACGTCTGGCCTAGTACATCTCATGGCGTATCTCGTGAATCTAATTCATACGATCCATTCCCAATCTAATTGGTAAGACAAATTATCCTTCCAAAGACTAATTCCATGTGACATGGGTAAGAATCAATATTCTTTTCACGTTGAACCATTTCAACACCTTGTCAATATATGTACCATGACTCAGGTTGAACAATTACTTTAATCTATCTCCATAGATTTTATAGATTGTCTCGCCTAAGTCAATATTGGAAATCAATTTCTCTGGCCAATTTTTAATAGATTGCAAAGTAGAGACATTATTCCCAATGATTAGTATGTCTCTACATACAAGACCAGAAATTTAACTATGCTCCCACTAACCTTCTTGTAGACACAAGTATCATCTTCAATTTTGATGGAACCAAAATCCTTTGATTGCATCATTAATTTGAAGAGTCCAACTCCTAGAAGCTTGATTCAATCTAAACAGATTGCTACAAGCAGGATACGAATGGATTTAAGCATCACAACTGGGAAAGATTTCGTCATAGTCCATACTATGAACTCACATGAAACACTTTCAAACCAGTTTTCCCTTAAAAGTAATCATATTACCATCCATGTTGGTTTCCTCATAACCTACTTGCACCCTATGGGTCCTACCCATTCAGGTGGTTCCACCAAAGTCCATACTTTGTTGGTATACATGGATTCCATATCGTATCCTATGGCTCCAAGCCATTTCTGAGAGTATGGCCCACACGTGGCCTTCTCATAGGTTGTAGGCTCATCTCGATGAGCAATATATCATGGGTTATGAGAAATCCTTATTTCTCTAGTCCCTTGACATATCCTACCTGTCCTACGAGGTTCTTGTGTTATCTGAGTAGGTTGCTCCACAACACCTTGTGATCCTACTCATGTTCCATCAAACGGATTAATGTTCTATTGTGGTTCTTGAACTTTTCAAGTTCTACTGTCCTCCCACTGTTTCTTTTAGAGACAATCTCTACCTAGAAACACTGTGGTTCGAGAAACAAACAATTTATTCTCGATTAGGTTGTAGAAATAATATCCTTTTCAGGATATCCCACAAAATATTTATCCGACTTGGGTCCAAGTTTATTTGTAAACTCTTTTACATAAACCTCATAACCCCAAATATTTATGAATGACATACTAGGACACTTCCTAGTCCATATCTCATATGGTGTTTTTCATAATCCGTTTTTGATGGAATAAGGTTAAGGGCGAAATTTGCTGTAATTAGAACATAGCCCCTAAAAGTAAACTGGAAGTTCTGTTTGACTCATCATGGTCCGAACCGTGTCCTACAAGGTTCGAACTCTCCTTTTAGACACGCCAAAACCCATGTGGCGTGCTAGGCGGAGCGAGTTTTGGATCATATCCAATACTCCCATAGATTCTTGTCAAACTCTTGGCTCAAGTATTTTTCTTCTATGATCCAATCGTAGAGTCTAAATACTTTTGCCAAGTTGGTTCTCTACTTCATTCGTGAATACTTTGAACAATTCAAAGGATTCTGATTTGTTTCTTCATAAGATACACAAATCCATATTTCTCTGATCCTATCAGTAAATATGATGAAGTACTAAAACCATCTTTAGTATTTGTGCTTAGTGGCCTTCATACATCAATATGTATGATTCCCAAAAGATCATATCCTTGCCTAATAAGGCTTACATGTCTCATATGATTCAATAATCAAATGAGTCTCAAAAATCCATCCTAATGGAGTTCTAGATATGTATCTCTTATTTATGGGCCTAAACGATAATGCTAAAGATAAATGAAGTTCATATCATTATATGCAAACCTCTAGGTATTAATTTTATAGATGAAATTATCATGATCATGGATATAGAATCCACTTAGACAAAATTGCATTACAATAATGCATACCATAATAAATGGAACAACATTTGTCCTTTTATTATGATAAGGAGCTTTCTTGTCCAAACAAGAAACTATAATAATGGTCCTACTCATAGCAGGGACATTATCCCTTTTGTCTAATTCATGAACAATTTCTGAAAGGTAGAAATAATTCCCTACCGCTTTTCAGCAACCCTTTGCTTCATAGCCCCACGTGTAGGATTATTTCTTCCTTATCCAATTGTCTTCGTCTCTTGAGATCCTACACATTTCTATAAATGTGAGATCCTCATCTAGTATCATATACTCTTGATGATGAGATAGACACATTGAATTTTATAATAAAATACCCAAGTCGGAATTCATAATTCCTTTATTATTTACTTCCATGTACTTTGGGTGGTCTCTTCCTTTACACCACCTATGGGACTTCGAGGCAACTTGGTTTTAACAACAGGCTTGCTTTATACTCATGGGTTCGGCGCAAACCATTTGCCCTTACCCATGCTGTTAACTATTAACAGTTTTTGCCCATGCCCATTATGAGTGTTTTGTTTAGTGATTTTTCAATCATATTGAGTAAATCAACTTTAAAACAAAACTGTAATTGCATCCAATGCAATTCTTGGTCCACTTGGGAGAATAACTATATATTCTTTATCTATCTTATAGATAACTCCCAAATATCTAAGCTTTCAATCCTATTGAGTTAGTTTAGTTTGCGCTTCACCTCTTGCTTCAGCAGCCACACATTACTGACTTGTGTCGTCGCGTCATATCTCGATGAACTAAGTCACCTTGCTTTGGCAAACCCGAACTTATTCCATCTTGACCATGACGAGTGCTAAGCAAGAGATTGCAAAGTGGAGCAACACCTCAAGCCTTTCATGACAAGCTCGTATGATCATATCACATGCCTCCATATTTCTCATCTTGCTTCCAAAGCTCAGAGTCCATGGGAGCTTGACATGATACAAGTTACATCCAAAGAACCATTCTTTGATGTTCCTTCCATAAGGGTTTAGTGCGTTTTGGTAGTTGGTGGGAAGAGAAATTTATGCTCTACAATGTACAACATATTTCCTTTACTTGAGAACAGTTCTCGATTTTATACCAATCTAGAAAATAGATTCCAGACATCTTGTCCATCTCATGGACATAAAGTCGCGTTTGTTTGTTTAATGCGATGGGTATTCAACACTTATAGGATTATGCAAAGCATTGTGACGTATAACTATATTCAACAAGGATTTAAATTATTAAATATAGCTCCCACTATTTTTCTCGGATTAATAGCCCTCACCATTAATGCGGAAAATATTTTATATATTTTCTAGTGGGTCCAAGATCCCTTTTTCACTTCTTCTTGAGCTTGCTTTGGCAAGTCACCCAAGAATTGGTTATTTAGGTAGGAACCATTCCAATTGCATCCCATGCAACTCTTGGTCCAATTAGGTGAATAAATTCCTTTTATTCTTTATCCAATTGGATAACTCCTAATTGTCATGCCTCTAAGCTCATCAATCCAATTGACTCTTGCCTAGTTGCGTCCAACCTCTTGCTTTCAACATACACGCATTACTTGCTTGCGTCGTCCGCAACACACCATGGAAATTAAAATCGCCTTGCTTTGGCAAGCCCGAATTTTAATAGGCCATGATCATGAAGGGTGTTTTGGCAAGAGAAGGCAAAACGCAATATTTAATTGAGGGATTTCTTTTAAGTTGTTTGGTTGATCTTATCAACATGGTCTACTTATTTGGATTGGGCCATCCACAATAAAAGATCAACCTTGTTTATTATTATCTTGTTAACGTTTTGCTAGTATCGCCATACACACAAAATAAATAACAAGACATAAATAATAAACATCCACAAAAGAAAATAACGTGGCATGGATATGGCCCCTAGACTAAGATATTACCAAGCCAATGATAATATCTATATGCCCTAAAGTGACAAGCTCATCTCCATGTGCTCCACCATAGCTGCGCGCCTAGGGATGTCTTTTGGCTCCTTTGGTTCTCCAGTCTTCTTCTCCATGTTCTTGGCTATCATCTAAATATTTCTAATTCTAGCCTAACATCTAGAATAAATAAATAATAAAAGCCTCACATGTCGAGGAGAAAAAGAACGACTCGCAGGCCGTAAAACTTAATTAATTATTACATTAATTTGATCAGCTCGCAGGCCGTAAACCAAACCACAAAAAGATAAACATCCACAATCCTAGGCCATATCCATCCACCATGCAATAAAGCACATAATACAGTTAAAACCAATTTTTAACGCGCTTGTTTAATTTTAATGAAATTGGGTAACTGGGGTTTTACAACGGTCCAAAGGATTTACCAAAGAATGGCCGAAATCAACCAAGGAACCGCCACACTAGGCCCGGGCCGGCCGGCCCCTAGCCCACACGGCTAGGCCGTGTGCTAGGGTATGCCGGCCCCTCTTGTGCCGTGTGTTTCTTGGGCGGCAAGGAGAGAGAGAGGGGCGGTCCCTACATGGGCCACACCCCCTCATGGAATTGTTTCCATAAACAATTCATGGAATTATTTCCAAAACAATATACGGAATTGTTTCCATAAACAATTCCTTCCTTGTTGGGTTGTTTCCAAAACACCCTTATGGTATTGTTTCCAAAATAATTCTTTCCTTGGTTCCCAAGTTTAGTTGTTTCCATAAACAACTTCTTACTTGTTTCCCAAGTTTAGTTGTTTCCAAAACAACTTATTCCTTGTTGCCCAAGTTTAATTAATTCCATACTTGGAAACCCCCTTTCCAAGCATGTGCCCATGAACCCTAATTTTTCAAGAACCCAATTATTCACATCCTATGTGATTAAACTCACCAATTCTAACATCCAATGTTAAATTGGGTCTTGTTTGTTTGAATCAAATTCAATATTGCATCTACTATGCCTATTTTTCAGTTTTCGCGTAATAAACAATAATACGGTGTATGAACTGAAATCGTAAACACATAATATCATGTTATGCTCTACGACCTGTGGCTCTGATACCACTGTTGGGTTTTGACGTAGGTAACGCAGCGGAATAACAAAAATTAATCCTACTCAAAGCCCACCAAGGATCACAGGAAGAGACATCATAACATGATCAAGGACATAGAATATGTGTACCTTTTTGATTTGTGAGATCACACGAAGAATGATGTCCTCGTCTCTACGGTTGATCCACGTCTAGAGGTGAGATCTAGATTCTTCCTTCAATCAAGTGCTAGCTTGAACCTTGTAGGAAGAGGGATGAAGGTCAAAGCAACAAATCACCAAAGGCACAAGAGAGGGGCGGCCTCTCTTTGCCGTCGGGTAGAGGGGCGGCCGGGTGGCTAGGGTTTCGGCCCTAGCTCCTTGACTTGCTCTCTCTTTTGCTCTCTCTTTTGCTCTCTCCCACTTTTGTGTTATGACTAATAATAACTCATGTAGTGGGAAGGAAGCTAGAGCCTCCTTTATATACTCCAACAACTCCTTGTTGTTTCCATAAAAGAGTTTCCTAATTCTAGATGAACTACAATTATTCCCTTCCTTGCAAATTAGTCCTACTAAGTTTGCAAGGTGTTGCACAATGATCCTTCTATTAATTAATCCATATTAATTAATCCCATATCTAGCTCTACTCTATTTGACGTGTGACCCCATAGGTTTCTATATAGTTGGTAGTAACTATTACTAACATGGAGCGGTGTCTAGCAACAACACATCCATGCCACCCAACCAATAGAAATAGTCAGTGATCCCGACAAACCATTGTGCCCAATATATCATATTGCATTATCCCTTTGTCTCCATATCCGGATTGGACACGAGACATAAATAGTCACACTCGTATATCCAATCCATAGTTCCTCGATCCTGGGAATATGCTTATGCTTGCAGATAACATTAATATCTCTATATTAATTTATCTGAGTCTGGCTAGACATTCAATAAGCCTCATCCCTCGAGTGGCCGTGGATATTTACCCCCATTATGTGGGAGGGACAAATCCTATCTACATCACTACGATCTCTAAGCTTGCTTCCTATCACGCCCGATAGCCACCTTTATGATTACCCAGTTACGGTGTAACGTTTGATAACATCAAAGCGCAATATTTCACAACTAGAGTATCTAGTGACTTCAAGTCCAAGGATTGCAATAATATTAGCACTACGAAAAGCGATTGTGACTTCACATAATCTAATGTATCCTTTTCGTCGTGGGTCAATCCAGTATGCCATTACTCCTAATGCATACCCATGTGTTGGATCGTGATATCTCCATATCAATCCAACCCCATACTAGTCTATAGATGATTGTCCCATTAATCATTATAATTGACTAGGGATATTTAAGAACATAACACCTTATATTCTAAGGACTTCATTCATGTTAGCATATCTCCATATCGATAACATAATGAATCGTAAATCCATATATTTGTCACAATTAATTGATTGCCTCTAGGGCACAATTCCAACAGTTATGACAACAACTCTTATTATAACCATAGCTAAAGTGCGATTTGAGTACCTTATCTCGCGGAAACGAGGTGTCTGGATCGAACTCCACGAAGTCCTCAATGTCACTTTGTCGCACGTTTGTCACTTTCTTCGCAGTTAAGGGATGAGCTTGGCTTCTTTCTGTGGACGCCACATTCGCCTTCAGAGTAGGGTTGCAAGACCCCTGTCGTATAAGCAAGACCGTCGCATCAGGTGCAGGCTTGTCAGAAGATTTCTTCTTCTCGAAATGCTTGATGAGTGGGGAAATTAAGGTTTCAAGCGGGTTTGAGACCAGGTCTTGGACTTCTTAATCCATCGTCATTTCTGGAGTGATAAGGACGACGGGCTTCTTCTTCGCGGGGAGTAGGTCAACAAAGCCTGTGCTGCGATCCCCAGATGTGAATCGCCTCAAACAACACTGTCATGAAAAGGCATGTTAGAAGTCAAATTATTTATTACGTTCAAGAACGATAAAAGAAATGCAAGAGCATACCTTGTTAAAGTTGAAGTGGTGTACAGTAGGTAGAGATATTGGATCAATACTCTAGAAGGGAGGGTGAAATAGAGTATGCAGACTTTTGCTAAACTTTGCAAGAGTAGTAGTTTTAAAATATTTGTAATGAGATTCAAGGCCTTGAAATGAGTTTCAAGCCCTTGGAATAAAGTAGTTAGAGTGAATAGAAGAATAAGTCCATGTCAAGGACTTGAAATGAGTTTCAAACCCTTGAAATGAAATTGTTTTGAATGTTGCAAAAGTTCTAAGTTTGTAACAGAAAAGTAAATGCAAGAGACACAAGATATATAGAGTTCAGTCCATTTGGACCTACTACTCTTCTCCCTGCAGTAATTTCAACTCAATTCTTATTAATCAACAGCTAAGCCCTAGATCTCAAGCATAAAGAGATGCCTTACTCTAATACAACTTGTGGTTCTCACTAACCTATCAAGTACATTCTCTAGCTATCTGATTAACTAAGAATTCTCTATTGTTCACCTTGAAAAATCTTTGAGAATGTAAACAGAAGTAGAATATGAATGATGTACAAATAAAGTTCAGAACATAAGAACACAGGAAATGAAACTGCTGTGAGAGTCCAGTGTTCTTCTGAGAATTGGATTGAAAATTTGATCTGCTTCTTTGTTGCTTAGCAAGATACAATCCTTGAATGTATTTGAGAGTCTCTAGATTTTTTTCCCGTTGAGTTGTGTCTTTGATGCTTCAAACTGAGCTCCTTATATATAGCTCATTTGATCTGCAAATCTTCAAGATTTTCAGCAACAAACTTTCCTATTCTGTAGGTAACAACTTTGACTTCTCTAACAGTCTTCTCCAACGGATAGTTGCTCAGTATCTTCAGGGATACTGATCCGATCTTGTCCATAAACATGTTGAGAAGCGGTTACAATCATTAGATTGATTGCAGAATCAAATCAACCCATAATTTCCTTCCCTGCAAAACTCAGGTTAGGAAATAAATCCTGCAGAATAGGAAATAATCTTTTCCTGCAAAACTAAGTCACACAGATGGATTAGATAGTGTTAAACATGTCAAAATACTTTGTCTTTCATCATCAAGTAATAATAGATTAAGCACAGGGATTTAGGAGTCCGAAACTCCCCATAAGTTGATGTATATGAGGCTCAGTCAGTTTCAAGGCCTTGAAACTGCTTTGAACTTATAATCTCCCCCTTGATGAAAGACAAAACCAAGGTCTTCCAATCTGTTTTATACTGTAATTCTGCAACAAATACTTATTAGCGCATAGCATAATTAATCATATAAAATCAACACAAAATGTCCAAAAGGTCCAACTTATTAAACTGAAAAAGCAGCAAAGTGATAATCCTAACTGACCAAAACCAGGTCATCTAATCAAAAATAAAACAACATAAAACCTAAAACTTCTCCCCTATGCGCTTGACATGTTTACGTCCTCGTCCTCCAGCAATCTATGTGAACCTCTTGGATGAACACGCCACAGCCGGATTCGCCTTTGGATGAGTATCTGATCATTACGTAGGAGTACTTTTCCTTACAGAGAAGCGGTTACAGGGTACCACTCCGTCCCAGCTCTTTCTTCCCATTTGACTTTTTTGACTCGTATCTGGGTCACTTTGACCGGGTGATTTGGATAGCAAAAAAATACGATTTTTTGATAATTTTTTCACCATATTATAGAGCACCTTTTACTCTACGACACCATGAAAAAATTATCAAAAAATGACATCGGTTTGCTATTCAAATCACCGGATCAAAGTGACCCAGTGAATAGTGACAAAAGTCAAATTGGGAAGAAAGAGCTGGGACGGAGTGGTAGTAATTTGGATGTACTCCTACGTATCTGATCATTGGTGTCATGGAACATTCTTTATTTGCAGATAAAGTTTCAGTTATTTGTATACTCCCGAGGTTTATGTCAATTGCAGTGCAGCCCCATTGCAATACGTAATATTTCTTACAGCATTTTATCACCAAATTTTTGTTCATGTCGTCACCTGTAGATGAAGATCACGATAAAGACGATGGATAAGCAAGAGAAATTTCGAAGAAGGTGGCTAGGGTTTTGGCAGTACGTACAACATATGCATACATGTGGGCTTTGTGGTGCTACTTGCGTCGCCTTTCACCCCTCCCAGTTGCGGTTTGTTGGAGCAAAGCACAGCCAGTGTTCCAACTTTTGCAGATCTTTTGGTGGTGCCCACACA
The DNA here is from genome assembly GCA_023055425.1 of Linanthus parryae. Lineage (NCBI taxonomy): Eukaryota > Viridiplantae > Streptophyta > Magnoliopsida > Ericales > Polemoniaceae > Linanthus > Linanthus parryae. Next base: position 83,104,198 of record JALGPY010000007.1, on the reverse strand, counting down.
CTATTGATAATGATAATATGTAACTAAAACATAAATTTTGCATCTCAAGGTAAATGTTTCTCTTTGGGGATGCCGGTTTGATCAACGAAAGATCGACACGCTGCAAAATTTCCATGAAAATGATGTATGAAAATAATTAAATTCAATGTGGTTCCTTAATTTAATTATAGTACATCCAAATTAAACATACAAATGGGTGCTAGTCCAATGGTAGAGCGTTTGAAGCCATTGCTTGAGGTCTCGAATTTAAATCCGGCTGTAAGATGTAATTCGAAAAAAATATATTTATGTATATTCACATACATAAATAATTATTGGAGGTGGTTGATTGGAGTAGAACCAACGGCCGCGACGGTAATCGGTCGTAGTTATCTTATTGTAGTGGTGACATTACGGCTAGGGTTCTTACGAAGTTGGGGGTTTCTGTTTTTCTTTTTTTTAAGGTAATAGTTTTATGTTTTTCTATTCTTAGATCGATCTTGATTTATAGTTACACCGAATTTTAGTTGACACGACTATTTACCCTCATTTATACCCTCATTTCTTCTCCAGTGAAAAAAATCTGTTTACCCTCTTTATTAATTAGTAACGGTTTCTCTTCTTAATGTGTAATAATTTACTTTAGGCAAATTATATTGTCAATATTTTTCTTATAAATTGCACACGTAGACATTTCTTTTTGATATTTTGGGATAAAATTTGAAGATTTCTAATTTCTGTAAAGAATATAGACTCTTGACTAAAATAAAATATATATGGACTCACATGTTTGTGAATAATTTGAAACTTTACTTGGACTAGTGATTAAAAACTGAACAAAAATCTCCGTGAGATGAGAGAAAGATATACAAGACAATTATAGATGAGGAAGCACTGTTGCATAGATTTGACCATAAATGCGAGTGAGATGATACATTGTATATTCGGTCACACATGTAAGACGATTTAGGCACCTAAAATAGAACTCCACCTAAAATAGCATTCTAAAAAAATCACAACTCCACCCCCCCATCAAAATATCTATAATCCAAAACTCTAGCATAAGTAAAATCCCCAAATGCAGCGACGTGTAGTAGCTCAAGTGGTAGAGCGTTGGAATTCCTTGCATGAGGTCCCGGGTTCAAACCCGGTTGACGACAAAAATAATTTATCAAAAAAAATCCCCATATGATATTTTCCCTTCACTGTTTTGCAAAATCATACATCAATACTTCTGAATTTCTCCAAATCCATCGTCACTGACTTCATTTAAACGCACCGTTTAATTAATTCAATGTACATTAAAAATTGTGTGTTTAAATGAAGCTATGATAGTTGCTACCAGTCTTTTGTCGGCTTCCTTTTTCTTAAGGCACATTTTTTCCTTAAAGTAACCATTCGTAAAAACAAATTATAACTAGTCATAATATTAGGAATTGTTGTAAAACGAGATTTAAGAGAAAGGCAAGAACTTGAGAATACAAGAGAGACACGATGTAGGGAGAATTATATTGAGAGATGTGTAGGGGTGGCAATGCGGTTCGATCCGATCCGAAATCCGATTGATTTGATCTAAATGGATCAAGGCCGAATCCGATCCATTTTAAAATGGATCGAATATGGATATTTAAAATCGAAATCCGATCCGTACCCGAATTCGATCTGAATATATTAGGATATCCGATGGATATCCCGACCCGAAATGATCCGAACACACATAGTTTTACGAAAAAATCCTTAGAGTTATAAGAATACAGGTGTTTACGTACATATATATATCAATACTTTACACAATCACTACATATCATGTTTTCAGGCCTAAGAAAAATTTGCAACTATGGTTATGGATAATTTTAGTGGTTGTTTTGATTGAATTTGTAGACAATTTTAGACACCATTGGTGGCTTAAACCTTTGAATGGATTTCTTATATTTCTTGGTAGATTTAAGTTTGTCATATTGCTAAAATATTTTTGGCATAATTTTACTTTTTTAGGCAGGTTTTTATTTTGTGTGGTGGTTTTTTTAATGTATGTATTTTTCAAAATTTGTTGCGTATTTTTTATGAGAAATAATAAAAGTTGCTCAGGATTCGAATATGGATCCAAATCAGATCTGCTTTTGGTGATTCGGATTGTCATATCGAATACAGATATTGCAAATTAAATCCGATCCAGATTTGATTTGAATCCGTTTCGGATTCGGTTGAATTTGGATCGAATATGGATCCACTTATTTTAATCGGATTCGGATATGGAAATAGGTGGATCCGATCCGAATCCGATCCGCTGCCATCCCTAGAGATGTGTATTCAGTTTCCAACGCTAAGCCCCTTTTATTGGCATTAGGATGGACCAATGGGCCAATTACAATATACAGTGGGCTTACAATATGTGGTGGATATTCACCAATAAACTAGCCCAATATTTCATGACATTCACCCCGTGAATATTTAATATAACGATGCCTCGTTAAAACCTTGTCAAGAAAAACCCAGTGGGACAAAACCTCTGGCGAAGAAAAAATAGTACATCGGTGCTCGAAGACTTGTATCGTCTGCCTCGTTATAACCTAACCAAGTAAAATTCAGTGGTGGCTAAGGAAAAAGAGTACAGACCAAAATCAGCACTCTCCTTGACAATACGAATCTGCTGGTTTCTTTGTTGACTATTATTCGACGAAAATCCCAAGTATGGGATATTGATAAAGTAGTACTCGAGTAATAACGGGGTCGATTCCACAAAGATTGGGAAGAGAGATCTCACACTTGATTAGCAAGAAACAAGCTAAACTAAGCTAACTAGTACAATGAAAGAAAATTTCTCAAAGGCTTTTTAGCTAGCCAAGCTTCAAAATCCACCAAGAGAGACTTGATTGAGCAAGGATTTGTTGGTTGAGCAATTTTAAGAAACTAAGCAAACAGCTAGTAGATTAAAGATAATCTAAAACTTGAAAGAGTTTTTAGTATTGAGAGAAGAGTTGGCCTTAGTTGAATCCTCTAGGGGTGTTTTGTATGAATCCAACACCCAAATAATTTTGCAAGGAGATGTGTGGATTCTAATGTCAAATCCAAGTGTGGTTCATGAAGAACACTAGTGAAATCCAAAATTAAGTGGTATCAACTATCAAGGATGTGTGTTCAATCATGAATCCACATACAAGATGAAGCTACAAATTGGATTTGTATTCCAACACTTGTTCACCCATGAAACACAAGAGGAACTTTTCAACTCATAGATTGAACAATTGAATCCACAACCAACACACCTAGATTCATCAACTTCAACCAACAATAAGTCTAAGTACTAATATTCCAGAGCCAAGCAAGAGATATTAGAAGAACATTCATAACCAATTCCATTGAATTCAAGCTTAACTCAAGAGTTTTGCTATAAAATGAAGAGTAACACTACTAGAACTTGATGTAATTCTTCACTAAATAACCTAAAAGTAGCTAAATAACCCAAAAATGAATAACAAGCTAAGAACAATGAAGAAAAAGATGAATAACACCTAAATCCGAAACACCCCAACTCTAAAGTTGTTATTGCCTCCGAGATAGCTCATAGAGAGCTCAGAATCACCATTACAAACCCAAAAATCGGCCAAGGCCGAGAGAGAGAGAGAGAGAGAGAGAGATTCAGTCAAAAATTTTGTGAGGTGGGAGAGAGAGTTCAATAATCTTCAATTTGGATTTTATACGGTGTGGGGTAGGTTTCTTGGTGTCGAAGGATGAATCTCCACTCTCCATTTCATCCTAATCCATCTCTATCATTAATTTTTGGAACCTTCATGAACCCTAGGTCGAATTGGGCTTTTTTATGGGGACCGCAGAAACTATCGATGGAGACTTCAATTCCACAGTCACAATCACCCAAAAACCTAAGAACTGACTTTATTGCGCCTATTCCGCGAGCAAAACCCTGTATTTTGTTTTGAATTCCAGCAAGGTTTCAATCTTTGATAAATTGGGAGGGTTTCAAGCTTTGATATTGTGTGGAGTTGTTTTCTCCGAGAATGAAGATACAGAAATGGATGTTTTTATTTTTTCATTAGATTAGAGGGCTAAAAGTCATTTTTCCCCTTTTAATGAATCGTTTGAAGTTCTGGCGTGCCACTTGTTCGTGTGATGGGGGTAAAATCTAAATTCCAAAACTTTGAGGGTGACTATGCAATTTTCACTAATTAGTGATAGCTGATCTTTGGGTAAAGTGCAATATCATATTGAGATTGAAACTAAATAAGGACTAGGTGTTAAAATTCAAATTTATAAAACTTGAAGGGAAAATGTACAATTTCCCAAAAATGAGTTTTCAGGCTGAGATTTGGTCTTATTGAAATTGGGTGGAGTACATATAGAATACTTTGAAGTGATTGGGGCCTTGGTCAGATTTCCAAAAATTGAATAAAATTTTAATTCTAAAGTACCCTAAAGTTTGGTATTATACATCTACCTCCCCTCAATGTGAACATGATTTTGGTTTCACATTCTAGCTACTTGACACATCCTTTATACACGTTTCCTCTTCTCGAGTGGTCACGAAACTACTCAGCTGCCTCTAATCCAGTATAAAACCACCTAAGCATCATCATCAGCTTGAATGTTCTTAACATTAAAAGGCCAGTTAGTTCCCCACAAGAAGCTAAACCATCAAATACCTACACCATATTTAGACCTGCTGCAACTAGTCACTCCCCACAACATGGGGAGTAATATCCCCAACCCGGCAAATTTGTTGTTTCATTGGATATTGAATCGAGAAATTGTAGGGTTTTGATAACGGATACGCAGCGGAATAAACATAAATTAACCGTTCAAGACCCTCCACGGATCGCAGGAAGAGGCAACATAACAATAGTAAGGGATTAGTATCAAAATACCTTTACGATCTCCTTTGATGACGTCTCACGTGAAATTGTGTTCACGTCTCTATGGCTAGTCCACTCCTAGGATTGAACCCAGATCTTCCAACCCCTTGTGCTAGCTAAGAAGAAGAAGAAGAAGAAGGAGAAGGAGAAGAAGAAGAAGAAGAAGAAGAAGAAGAAGAAGAAGAAGAAGAAGAAGAAGAAGAAGAAGAAGAAGAAGAAGAAGAAGAAGAAGAAGAAGAAGAAGAAGAAGAAGAAGAAGAAGAAGAAGAAGAAGAAGAAGAAGAAGAAGAAGAAGAAGAAGAAGAAGAAGAAGAAGAAGAAGAAGAAGAAGAAGAAGAAGAAGAAGAAGAAGAAGAAGAAGAAGAAGAAGAAGAAGAAGAAGAAGAAGAAGAAGAAGAAGAAGAAGAAGGAGAAGGAGAAGGAGAAGGAGAAGGAGAAGGAGAAGGAGAAGGAGAAGGAGAAGAAGAAGGAGAAGGAGAAGGAGAAGGAGAAGGAGAAGAAGAAGGAGAAGGAGAAGAAGAAGAAGAAGAAGAAGAAGAAGAAGAAGAAGAAGAAGAAGAAGAAGAAGAAGAAGAAGATGAAGAAGAAGAAGAAGAAGAAGAAGAAGAAGAAGAATAAGAAGATCACGAATCACCAAAGAGGGGCTCGGGCCCTCTTTGTGGCCGACGGGTAGGGAGCGGAAAAAGGGGGACGACAGCCTCCTTTGGTTTTGCTCTCTCTCCTTTCTTTTCTCTCCAACTCAATGTGATATGAGAATTAGTTGTGAGAAGGAATCTAGGAGTGTCCTTTATATAGTCCAACAACTCCTTTTTTACTGCATAAAAGCCCCTATCCTAATCATGTCCATACACGGATTAGTCCATCTTGCAAATTACTCCTACTAAGTTTGCAAGTAGTTGTTTGATGATCCTTCTAATTAATTAATCATATTAATTTCTTCCCTAGTCCGGTCTAATACATAGGGAGTGTGACCCCATAGGTTTCTACTTAGTTGGTAGTAACTATTACTTACATGTAGCGGCCTCTAGCAAGACATCCATGCTACCAAAGTAATAGAAATAGTCATCCGACATACCTTGTGCAAGTATTGTCTCATTAATTTGTCTACATATCCGGATTGGACACGAGACATGCAAGTCACACTCGTATATCCAATCCATAGTTTCTCGATACGGGGAATAGTCTCATCCATGCAGATAAGATCAATACCCTATATTGATTTATCTGAGTCCGGCCAGACATTCTATGAGCACCAACCCTCGAGTGGCCGATGGATATTTTCTTCCGTTACGTGGGAGGGACGAATTCTATCTACAATACTACCAGATCTAAGATTGCTTCCTTATTGTATCCGACTAACGCCTATATTACTACCATGTTACGGTGTAGCGTTTGACGATGTCAAAATACAACATTCCACAACTAGAGGATCTGGTGACTTCAATTCTAAGGATGACAATACCGTTGTCACTATGAGAAGCACTTGTAACTTTACATAACTTGTATGTAGCCTTATCGTTGTGGGTCAATCCAGTATGCTATTACTCCTAACGCATACCCATGTGTTGGATCGTGATATCTCCATATCAATCCAACCCCATACTAGTGTATAGTTGATTGTCCTGCTAGTCAATATAATCGACTAGGGATATTTAAGAATATAACATGTATATTCTAAGGACTTCATTCATGTTAACATATCTCCATATCGATAACATAATGAATAGTAAGTCCATATATATTTGTCACGATAAATAGATTGCCTCTAGGGCACAATTCCAACAGTCTCCCACTTGCTCTAGAGTCAATCACTTGCATCATATGCCTATTGATCTAGTGCGGCCCTCCATGCTTACACTACGCTGGGGGCATGGTACACGAGACACATTGTTGGTACTTTGCACAAATTCACATATCCTCTATCGACAATCGATTTAGATTGAATATTCTGAGTAAGTGCATCTTATGCATTAATATACTCAGTCCTCTATGATAGAATAAAACTTGACTATAAACTGAAGTCTTCTTTGTTAGATTGGAAGTTCTCATCACTGTAACCCCTTACAGTAAACTCTTCATATCCTCCATATATCAAGAATTCATCCTAAGTTCTTCTTAAGTACTTCAAGAATATTCTTAAAAATTATACAGTGACATTCACCCGATTTGACTGGTATTTATGTGTCATACCATATCACACGTCAGGCTTAGTACATAACATGGCGTATCTCGTGAATATTATTCATACGGTCCCCTTCCCAATCTAATCGGAAAGACAATTAGTCTTCCAAAGACTAACATGTGACATGGGTAAGAATCCATGTTCTTTCATGTTGATCCAATTCAACACCTTTGTCAATATATGTACTTTGACTTTAAGGCGAACAACTATGTTGATATATCTCCATAGATCTTTATAGATTGTCTCGCCTAAGTATATCATTGAAAATCAATTCTCTTGCCAATATTTAACATATTGCAGAGTTGAGATATTATTCTCAATGATTAGTATGTCTCCACATACAAGACCTAAATTTAACTGTTCTCCCACTAACCTTCTTGTAAGCACAAGTTTCATCTTCATAATTGATGGAACCAAACACATTTGATTGCATCATCAATTCAAATATTCCAACTCAGCTTGACTTAATCTGTAGACTGATTGCTGCAAGCAAGATGCCAATGGATTTAAGCATCACAACTGGGGAAAAGATTTCGTCATAGTCCATAATATGAACTTGCATGAAACTTTTAGCCACAAATTGTCCCTTAAAATTAATCCCATTACCATCCATGTTGGGTCCTATCCTTTCAGGTGGTTCCACCAAATTCCATACTTTGTTGGTATACATGGACTACATTTCAGATCTTATGGCCTCAAGCCATTTCTGAGAGTCCCAATCGTGGCCCTACTCATAGGTTCTAGGCTCATCTCAATGAGCTACACATCATCAGTTCTATGAGAAATCCATATTTCTCTAGCTCCTTGACATATTTAACCTATGAGGTTCTTGTGTTACCTGAGTAGGTTGCTCCACAAAACCTTGTGATCCTGCTCATGTTCCATCAAAAGGATCAATGTTCCATTGTTGTTCTTGAACTAATTCAAGTTCTACTGTCCTCCAACTGTTTCTTTTAGAGACAATCTCTATCTAGAAACCCATCGGTTCGAGCAACAAATAATTTGTTCTCGATTGGGTTGTAGAGATAATTTCCTTTGTTTCCTTAGGATATTCCACACAATACATTTATCCAACTTGGGTCCAAGTTTATCTGTAAGCCATTTACATAAACTTCATAACCCAGTTTCTTTATGAATGACATACTAGGACAATTCCTAGTCCATATCTCATATGGTGTTTTTCATAATTGATTTAGATGGAACAAAGTTAAGGGAGAAATTTGTTGTAATTAGAACATGGCCCCTAAAAGTAAACTGGAAGTTCTGTTTGACACATAATGGACCAAACCGTGTCCAACAACGTCCGGTTTCTCTTCTCAGAGAAGCCACCCCATAATGGTTTTCTAGCTTGAGCGAGTTTGGATCATATTCAATACTCCCATAGATGCTTGTCAAACTCTTGGTTTAAGTATTCTCCTCCACAATCTAATCGTAGAGATTTGATACTTTTGCCAAGATGTTCTCTACTTCATTGTTGAACTATTTGATCAATTCAAAGAATTCTGATTTCTATCTTCATAAGATACACAAATCCATATTTCTCTGATGCCATCAGTAAATATGATGAAGTACTGAAAACCACCTTTAGCATTTGTGCTTAGTGGCCTACATACATCAATATGTATGATTTCCAAAGATCATATATTGCCTATTAAACAAGTCTTACATGTCTCATATGATTTAAAATAAAATGAGTCCGGAGTAAGTGACTCTGATACCATAATGGTGTTCTAGGTTGAGCGAGTTTGCCTACATACATCAATATGTATGTTTTTATGACATGTGACTCTGATACCACTGTAGGGTTTTTATAACGGATATGCAGCAGAATAAACATAAATTAATCCGTTCTACACCCTACATGGATCACAGGAAGAGACAACAAATGATAGTAAGGGATTAGTATCAAAATACCTATCTCCTTTGATTTCGTATCACGTGAAATTTTGTTCGCTTCTCTATGGTTAGTCCACTCCTAGGATTGAACCCAGATCTTCCAACCCCTTGTCCTAGCTAAGAAGAAGAAGAAGAAGAATAATAATAATAATAATAATAATAATAATAATAATAATAATAATAATAATAATAATAATAATAATAATAATAATAATAATAATAATAATAATAATAATAATAATAATAATAATTATAATAATAATATAACACAAGGAATCACCAAAGAGGGGCTCGGGCCCTCTTTGTGGCGACGGGTAGGGAGCGGACAAAGGGGGCGGACAACCTCCTTTGGTTTGCTCTCTCTCCTTGCTTTTCTCTCCCACTCAATATGTTTTAAGCAATAGTTTTGGGAAGGAAGCTAGTAGTGTCATTTATATAGTCCAAAAACTCCTTGTTGACTGCATAAAGGCCCCTATCCTAATCCTGTCCATACACGGATTAGTCCAACTTGAAAATTAGTCCTACTAAGTTTGCAAATAGTTGTGTAATGATCCTTCTAATTAATTAATCATATTAATTACTTCCCTAGTCCGGTCTAATCCATAGGGAGTGTGACCCCATAGGTTTCTACTTAGTTGGTAGTAACTATTATTAACATGTAGCGGCCACTAGCAAGACATCCATGCTACCCAACTAATAGAAATAGTCACCCGACATACCTTTTGCAAGTATTGTCTCATCCCTTTGTCTCTATATCCGGATTGGACACGAGACATGCAAGTCACACTCGTATATCCAATCCATAGTTTCTCAATCCTGGGAATAGTCTCATCCATGCAGATAAGATCAATATCCTATATTGATTTATCTGAGTCCGGCCAGACATTCTATGAGCATTATCCCTCGAGTGGCCGATGGACATTTGCTCATGTTATGTGGGAGAGACAAATTATATCTACATCATTACAATCTCTAAGCTTGCTTCCTTATTGTATCCTATTAACACCTTTATTACTACCTCGTTACGGTGTAGCGTTTGACGATGTCAAAATACAACAATCCACAACTAGAGGATTTAGTGACTTCAAGTCTAAGGATGAAAATATTGTTGTCACTACGAGAAGCACTTGTGACTTTACATTACTTGTATGTAGCCTTCTCGTTGTGGGTCCATCGAGTATGCTATTACTCCTAATGCATACCCATGTGTTGGATCGTGATATCTCTATATCAATCCAGCCCCATACTAGTCTATAGTTGATTATCCTGTCAATCAACATAATCGACTAGGGATATTTAAGAATATAACATTTATATTCTAAGGACTTCATTCATGTTAACATATCTCCATATCGATAACATAATGAATAGTAAGTACATATATATTTTTCACGACAAATTGATTGCCTCTGGGGCACAATTCCAACAGAAATCGAATGAGTGTACCAAAAACCCTAGCTCACTAATTCGAGCAATACTCTCTGTTTGATGTGATTCGGTGTAATTAAGGACCATATTCACGATCATGATGCCAAGAAGAAGGTGTGGAGTGGTAGCTCGACCCTCAACTCGTCAGGTTTTCCTCCATAGTCGCCGGTTCTGAGTTGGAAACCGCCAGAAACAGTTGTGTGCCGCCATACTCTGCGTTTTCACGCTAGAAAATTGGGCTTCCTTCACAGTGCTTGCGTGGTGTATGGACATAAAAGATTTCACTATATGCTCTGGTAACGGTCAAGAGCAGGAGGCTTCACCAAAAATTGGACGAATGTTATCAGAAAACTGCCATTGTAAACGGCAACACCATAGCTTCGTGGTTGTTGTATTATGGAATCAGCTCTGCTGCTAAGGAAACTAGGCAGGTATCAGGTGAGCAATTTTATGCTTATGATGTTGCTATATTTTTCTAAGCTGGTATCACTGGTATGAATGATATGACTATGAGCTATGATATAATTGTCTTCATACACCAGGATGGTTACTATCATCTTCGAAAACTTGTTTGGTTACTATCGTCTTCAGACGTTAAATTTTCTTCGGATACCTTGGGTTTGTCTTCGTACATGTTGGCAGCTAGTACTACTGTCTAGATCGATGATCCAGTAGATGTGTGCACACTTAAGGTGTAGTTGTATCGCTAGATTGGTTTGCCTTCCTTGTATGAAGGGAATATGGTCTTCACAACCCTCTACTCAGTGGGATTTGGAATCCTCCGTATAAGGCCGGTATGGTTGTGGTAGTTATGGATTGATTGAGTATTTCCTAAGTCATAAGTTTCTAGCACTCGATATGTGTCATATGTGGTAATGTGATAGGGTACTGGATTGAGTGTGTGTAAGTTGTAAAGTTGAATCATTTCAAACTCTATTTACATTATTTTCATGGTACATTACTACTTGGCATATTTCCTAACATTATACTGGTCTATGTGTTTTCTAACCTTTTCAAGTGAGAACGTGGGAACTTGGGAATAAAGTCAATTACTAGAAATCTATTTCAGAACACTAAAGAGTAGACGAAGGATACTAGTAATTTCTATTAAAATCCCAGTTTCTTTAATTGTGTCTCATAACATAACCGTTAGTAATTTACTCCTTGTTGGGGCATTTCTGTGCGTTGACACTCCTATGAGTCTTGGGGGTCTTCTGGACCACTTCCCACCTTTGAGGAAGGGCTGTTACAGATGGTATCACAGCCATATTATGTACAAAGAAAAAATTAGAAACTACATTAATAGGTGGCTACAATTTTCAAAATTAAGAATGGATAGGAATCAAGATTAAAAGTTGAATAGGATGGCTAGGCAGTAAATTTAAAAGAGAGCTACATGTGCACATATTGGCCAAATAGGCCTGCATAGTTGGAACCTCAGTCTGAGGCTTGAGAAAAGTGGCATGATAATGAGAATGACAGTGGATGTGGAAAAATATGAGAATGGCGTTGATACAGACATAATCCGCAGTTTGATAAGGGTTTGCAAAAAAAACACATGTATTGCATTATTATGTTTTTATAGCGGTGGAATTACTTGATTGTACTCGTGCTAGTAGCCAGGAAACCCACATGTGGTTTTTACATATCAACGGGGCAGGACTGGAATTCTTGAGTTGTGATACAGTACTATAGTTGGATGACCTCCTCCCGAAATCCTATGATCAGAGCATAGAACATATTGAGGGACTAAGTAAGATGTGAATAGGATTCCTATTAGGAGAAATGAGTTATAAGTTTGATGACTAAGTATGGAAGTAGAAATTATTAAGAGTAAGAGACGAGGATTATCATGTATCCTAACGTTGAAGGAAGCATAGGAAGGATTATGAGTTAGTTAGAGAATCAAGGATCTCTTTCAGGTGTACTTTTGGTATAAGTAGTATAAGGATGAATGCATTATGTCAGACAAGGGGCCTAAGTTTAGCAGTGTTTACAATGTTGAAGGAGTGTTACTTGTTCAGACATCGGGGTGATGGCTTGGGTGGTATAGGGGTATTGAGAAGAAATAGGAAAAGGATGTACATAGGAATCCTTAGGGTAGGGTTTTAATCCCAACGTTGTGGGATCAGGATATCGTAGAGGATTCTCAATTTCAAGGTAAAATGAAGGATCAATATGAGTACAATGGTTTCAGGTAAGGGAATAGGTGGGCATGGTGATCATAGTATCTCGTGGAGAATGTATATATAGTTGGGTAGCAGTCACAGGTACGATATAAATAATGTGGAGCCTATATTGGTCGGTTAGGTATGGAATAAATAATCCTCGGGAGACGTGTCTGTGATTGCGAAATAAAGATAGGGCTGGTCAAGACTTGTTAAATTCAGACAGGTTCACAAGTTTATCAAATATTTTCATGAGTATGGGTGAGAACATGAGGGATAAACTAAGGATAATTATGGTATTCGGAGGTCTTTCAAGGAATTTAAGTATACCTTGAAGACTGGATATCGAGCGGTATATTAGAAGTTGTAACAACAAAGATATGCAAAGACGTCAAGTGGAGGAAATGAATTTCATGGTATTGTTACATAGGAAAAAGGAAACATCGGAGCGACTAGGAAAAAAAAGTACTCAGAAGTGATTGGGTAGCGACGAGGGAGAATTGGTACAGTTCCTGAGGCATAGTATACCAGTAAGAGTATTTCACAGGAATTTTGAGAAGATCTAGTGATCAGCATAAACTGGTACCAATAGCATGATAAGAGAGTTGACAAGGTAAAATTTGTGGGGCAAGCCAGTTAAAGAACCGGAAGAAAAACTTGAGTAGTGAAGAAAACATGACAACATCAAAATAATGGTGAAGTAAACAAGCCTTCGGTATGGTAAGGGAAGGAATCAGAATAGTATGGAGTTGTATGAGATCTTCGGGGACGAAGATACTTTTAAGGGGGGTACGATGTAACACTCCGAGAATTCTAGGAGTTAATATGTAGTAACTCCAAATTTGTAGGGTAAAAAGAGTAAATAAAGTTGTATTTCTTCCTAGCTGAGAATAGAATACAGATATTGACCAAAAGTTGGATAAGAGATGATGATGGGATACTCTGAAAGTAATGGGGTTAAAATGTAGTTTTCAAAACTTTGAAGGCCAATGTTCAATTTTCACTAATCAGTGCCAATTGATCTCTGGGTAAAGTGGAATATCATACTGAGATTGGAACTACATTGGGACTAGGGGTTAAAGAGTAAATTTAGAAAACTTGGGGGAAAATGTACAGTTTCTCAAATTGAGTTTTCAGGCTGAGATTGGCCGTTTGAGATTATTTTGGGAGTACATGTCGAATACTTTGAATTGATGGGGACATAGTGAGATTTTCAAAAAATTGAATAAAACTTTAATCCTAAAAACTACACTAATGTGTGGTATTCTACATCTACCTCCCCCCCCCAATGTGAACATAACTTTCGTTTCACATTGTAGCTACTTGACACATCATCTATACATGTGCCTTCTTCTCAACGGGTCCATAAATAACTCAGCTGCTTTTAATCCATTAAAAAAACACCCTAAGCATCATCATCTTCATGAATTTTCTCAATGTTGAAAGAGCTCATTCCCACCAAGAGGCGAAACCCTCCCAAACCTACACCATCTTTAGACCTGCTACAGCTAGTTGCTCCCCTCAAATATAGGAGAAATAGCCCCAACCTATTGTTGTTTCATTGGGTATTGAATTGAAAAATCGGATGAGTGTACCAAAAAATGAAGCTTAGTAAATAGAGTAATTTTCTCTAACTGCTTCTATTTAGTGTAACTAAGGTCCATATTCACGATCCTAAGGCCAAGGTGAAATGGGTAGTAGTAGCTCGACCTTCACCTAGTTGGATTTCCACAATCGCCAGTTTCTGGGTGGAAAATTGCCAGAAACTGCTGTGCGCCGCCGGATTCTGCTTTTCCCACCGGAAAGTCGGGAACCTCTTTTTTTTTCTATCCCAGTGCTTGCCCTGTAATGTATGGACGTCGTAGAGTCCACTATATGCTCTAGAAGTGGTCAGGAGCACGAGGATTCACCAAAAAATTTGAACAAAAATTTCCTGAAAACTACCATTTTTTTCGAAACCACCATAGCTTCGTGGCTGCTAGATAATGGAGTCAGCTCTGTTGATCAGGAAACTAGGCTGTGAAGTGTGTAAGTAGGTACTAATACATGGTCAAATATACTCTAGAAGGGCGGTTGAATAGAGTATGACAACTTTTTGCTAAAATGGTGGTTTTGAAAAATAATCAGAAAAGTATTGAAGTTTTTCAAAGCTTTGAACTTAGTTTCAAAACTTTGAACAAAAACAGACGGTGTAAGAGTTTCTGCGAATTTTAAAGGCTTTGAAAAGCCTTTCAAAGCTTTGAAATGTCATGTGTTGAAACAGTTTGTAAGCAAGTAAAGGACTTAAATGTAAAGATCAAGACACACGTATTTGTTACGAAATTCGGCCTCAACAAGGCCTACTCACCGCCTCACGGATCTGATCCCTCAGAATTTCAACAACTTCTTATTTATCACTAGTTAAGCCCTAGATCTCAATCCTAAGAGAATTTCCTTACTCTTATACCGGCATGTGGTTCTCCCTAACCTATCTAGTTACAGTTTCAACTACTTGATACAATAACATTCTCTGTTGTTCCTCTTGAACAACTCAACAAGAATAGATTATAGAAGAAATATGATACTAATGAATAAGCAGATTAAGCACATGTAGAAGAACACTATGAAGTCTTGATTGAATATAAAGAGTTGCTGCAAAGGTTACAAAAACTGTTGCAACACAACCCCTAAAAATCCTCAACAGATTCTGGATTCTTCAACATCTCTTTCCCAATAGATACAAGCTTGATTTTCTCCACTGATTGTGAGCACAATTCGTATCTGCAACCTTGAGACAAATATAGAATAAATCCCATAAGAATAGCACAGCTCTAGTGTCTTGTTTTGCACTTCTGTATTCAGGTATCTAAGGCTAAGAACTCTGAGTGTTTTCAAAGCTTTGAAAAAGTTTTTCAAAGCTTTGAACCTGCATAACAAAGTTGGAACAATTTCTTCTAACAATAAAAATGTTCAGATCATGAACATTGTTTGGTTATCCTGCATTCAAAATGTTAAACAAATATCCTGCAAAACAGAACTTTAGAAAACACAGATAATTTTTCTTTCATCGCAAACAGAAGTATAGCTCATGACATAGGAGACAAACTCCCCA
Source organism: Linanthus parryae (assembly GCA_023055425.1). Taxonomy (NCBI): domain Eukaryota; kingdom Viridiplantae; phylum Streptophyta; class Magnoliopsida; order Ericales; family Polemoniaceae; genus Linanthus; species Linanthus parryae. The sequence continues at coordinate 83,088,586 of JALGPY010000007.1, read as the reverse complement.
TCAATTCAACACTTATCCTTTGGGAGTTTTCGAGGCTTTGAAACCCATTCCAATGCTTTGAAACGAGAGTTGAGTTAACAACCACCCCCTTGATGAAAGACAAAACAAATAATATGTTAGACTGTATATCTGCACTGAAAATCAAAGTCATTAGCAATATAGCAGATACAGTCATATGAAATCAAACTTAAATACCAGGAAAAAATACTAAACATTAGAACTAAATACTAAACAAAAATATCCCAAGGAAAAAGAAAACACAACCATCCTGCATACCACACACCACATCACGGTCTAACTTTCTCCCTCTTTTTGACTTTCATCAAAAGAGGTAGAAAAATGTTGGATCTTAGTTCAAAATGCTTTAAAAATTAAAGGAAAACATATTTTAAAAAGAGAATCTCCAGGGCTTTGAAAAGATCAGAAAGAAAAGGCCAGAGTTCAAGGATTTGAAAGCTGATCATCATCTGTCTCAGACTCTTCAACATCCTCTGCCTCCTCGTGATCACCTTCCTCATCTACTGATTTTCCTTTGTCTGCAGTCACTTCCTATTTTTCTTTCTAAATCTGTTCTTGTTCATCATTCACCTCAGCACCTTCATCTTTCTTTAGAAGCCATAATTTCTAGAATAAATTCCATCTTGTGCTTCTTCTGTTTTAGAACATCCCCAATTACCACTCCTGAGTCAATGTTGCCTACTTTTCTTGTTCCTTTTTCTCCGGTAGCTTCTTCTAGAATAGAATACTCATCAAAGAGTTATCTGGTAGAATCTAAATTCTTTGAACCCTTTTGAACATGTGCAGTCTCTTCTTGCACATCCATCAAATTCGACGTATTGAAAACTTTGGAGATCTTGTCATTCAAAGAGGAAACATGTACTTCATCTTCTTGAATTCAGTTCACAACTCAAACTAACACAGTTTCAATTCATCCATATCATTTTCAACAGCATCCAGCTTCTATAAGACCTTAGACTGATCTAGAGAGGTGGAAGGTAAAGCTAAAGGTGTAATTAAAGCTTTTGGCTTAGAGAACTTCTTTGATTTCAGCTCACTCTCAGAAAGATCTGAGTAAAACTTCCATTCTCCCTTAGCAGTCTGCACAATTCCAATGTTTTGAAAATGGGATTCATTCACCATTCCGAAACCACCGGAACTATTTTTTTCGTTACCAACAGGAACATAAAAGTGTGTGAAGAAAAGAGGTAGGAGATTGGCATAGGGTTAAGCATGGTTTCTGTTCTTGGTACTACAGTATAGAATGTGCTCCATCACAATTCTAGCCAAAACAATCTCAAAAACATAATTCCCCAAGTACATCAAATACAGAACCAATCAGTGAGCGCCTCATTAGAATTCTCCCGAAGCACCACACATCTCATCAAGATAGTGAATAGAATTTTGGCTTCAACAGTTAAGACAAAAATATGTTAACTACTTAGAGGTTGAGAGTCTATTAGGTAGGAATAAATCCACTTTAGCCAGCCTTATTGTCGCTTTATTACTTGGAAGACTATCAACCTCATAAACTTCAAGACAACCTAAAACCTTAGCACCCCCCCCCCTATGATCCAACTGAATATCTATACCAGCAACCTTAGAAGAAAAAATCAACTCTTTTCCAGGCAGTTGTTGAAGGTTAAGATAAAACAGCCTAGTTAATCTAGGGTATGCCTTTGTAGAAGGGTTCGGGAGCTTCCAAGTAGAAGTATCTTTCAACATGTTAATGCACTTTAAATCCATCTTTTCCAACTTCTTAGTTCAAATTATGCTGCAGAATGCTACCGTAGTAGATGCAAAGCCGTCTAACCAAAGCCCTTGTGATTTAAAGTTGATAAACTCATGTTTTGATATATAAGACTTATTAGAAGTAGATATCTTCTCCCCTTTGGTATTTTCTGATTTCTCAACCTCCTTCCTTTTGACTTTCTTCTCCTTAATAGCTATTAGATCTTTGCTCACCTTCTTTGGACTGGCCTTCCAAAAACCTTTTCCTTTGTCAGACTTAGCCTTCTTATCAGAATTTTCCTTACTAGGGCTAGCTTTATCCATATCCTTAACCTTCTTGACCTTCTTCTTTGGAGGAGGAGATGGCAAAGCCATGGCATCTGTCTCAGAAATGGAGCCCACAACCTGAATTTCCTCTTCAGGGCTAGCCTTTCTTTTCTATGCTTGGCTCTTCTTCCTCAAGTTTTCTGTCCACTAGTTCAATCGAATTCTATGAGATCTTCTTGTGTCCATTGGAGAGAGGGCTAGGATTTAGATAGAGACAGGCAGGAAAGAGAGAAAAGATATGCTAGTAGTGTTGGAGTGGAAGAAGGAAACTAAATAAAATCAATATCTTTTAAAGGAGATCATGTATCTGAAATTTCAAAAACTCTCCATAATAGATAGAAAAATTAAATATTTATTTAATTTTTGAAAATATTTGATTAAATATAAAAAGGTTATGCCAAGCAATTACCTACAGAGATAACACTCAGCCCTAATTGGTCCATAGTAACTTTCATGTAGTATGCAGATTTATATTCAAGGCTTTGAAAATAATTTCAAGACCTTGAAACACTGTTATACTTCAAACAAATTTACAAATCTTTGAAAAATATTTCAAGGCTTTGAAAAGCAATATATATACATGATACTCCCCTTACATCAATGCATGCATGTTTAACATACCAAGTTCCAATCTCAATGATGTAAATATATCCTCGGGCAATGGCTTAATGAAGATATCTGCAATTTGCAAGTTAGTAGGAACAAAAGATGAAGACACGACACATTTATCCACATGATCTCTAATGAAATGATGTCTAACATCAATGTGTTCATTTCTTGAATGTTTTACTCGATTTTTTATAATGGAGATTTCACTTGTGTTGGCACACTTGATGGGGATGTCTCTGAAATCTAATCCAAGATCTCTCATTTTTTGAGCTATCCATAGCACTTGTGAGCAACATTCTCCAGCTGCAATATATTCAACTTCTACTGTTGAAAGTGCAACTGAGTTTTGCTTCTTGAATGCCAGCTTATCAAGGATGAGCCTAAGAATTGACAACATCCCAAAGTGATTTTTCTATCCACTTTGTATCCTGCAAAGTCAGCATCTAAATAGCCACAAAGAAAGAAATTAGACCTCTTTGGATACCAAAGACCTAAGTCTTTAGTACCATTGAGATATCTGAAGATTCTTTTGAAAGCCACTAAGTAAGATTCCTTTGGATCAGCTTGAAATCTAGCACACATAGAAACTCTAAACATAATACCTGGCCTACTAGCAGTGAGATAAAGCAGTGAACCAATCATACCTCATGACTCTTTTTGGTTCACACTCTTACCATTCTGATCTTTTACTAAAGATAGAGTAGAACTCATTGGAGTTTTATGAAAACCTTGGATTGAGACATATTGTACTTGTTCATCAAATCCTTGGTATACTTTTTCTGATGTAGGAAAACTCCTCCGGTTCATTTGAAGAACATTATGTCCAAGAAAGAAATCCAACTCTTCCATTACGCTCATTTAAAACTCCATGCACATAAGACTTGAGAACTCCTTGGATAGAGATAATTGAATCATGCTTGTCCATGCACATATCTTGATCTAAGATGAACATCTTCATAAAAGATCACCAGTTTACATAGTTATCTCCACAAAACAAAGGAGGTCTATTTGTAGGTCTTCCCTGGGAGAAACAACCTTCACCTACATTACCCATGATCACAAGATTGTTAGATCTAAATATTGATATAGGCTTTGATACCAATTTAAGTGTGTAAGTAGGTACTAACACAGGATCAAATATACTTTAGAAGGGGTGGTTGAATAAAGAATGACAACTTTTGCTAAACTGGTGGCTTTGAAAAATAATTAAAGAAGTATTGAAGTTGTTAAAATCGTTAAAATCAGTTTCAAAACATTGAACAAAAACAGATAGTGTAAAATTTTTTGAGAAGTTTTAAGGCTTTGAAAGTCTTTTCAATGCTTTAAAAATGTCCTGCGTTGAAACAGTTTGTAAGAAAGTAAAGAACTTAAATGTAAAGATCAAGACACAAGTATTTGTTATGAAGTTCGGCCTCAAAAAGGCCTACTCTCCTCCTGAGAGATCTGATCCCTCTAGAATTTCAACAACTTCTTATTATCACTAGTTAAGCCCTATATTTCAGACCTATGAGAATTGCATTACTTTTATACCAGCATGTTGTTCTCCCTAACCTATCTAGTTACATCTTCAACTACTTGATACAATAAGGTTATCTTTTGTTCCTCTTGAACAAATCAATGAGACCATATTATAGAAGAAATAGAATACTAATGAATAAGCATATTAAGCACAGGTAGAAGAACACTATGAAGACTATGAAGCTGAAAGCTTGGAAGTGTTCGTTTGAGTCTGGAAATGATTGAATGATGAGTTTATGTGCTTCTATGTTGCTCTGTCAATCGGAATGTGTCTCTATGTCTTTGTATATGTGTGTATGTCTCTCCTTTTTCTGTTCTTTAGTCTTTTTCGAATTTACAGAGTTCTTGCAAAGGTTACCAAAACTGTTGAAACAGAATCCTAAAAATCCTCAAAAGATTATGGATTCTTCAACATCTATTTCCCAATAGACACAAGCTTGATATTATATACTTGATTGCTTCTTGATGATCTATATCTATCTCTGTTATAGTCCTTGTTTCCAAAGTTTTTTTACATCTTGAGAATCCTGTTCAAGGCTTTGTAAATTAGTGAAAAAGAATCTCCGTCATCGTTCTCCTTTTCAGGGCTTTGAATCTTCTCACTCTTTTTAGCTTTGAGTACCAGACTCTTGAAATTATCTGTGAGTCCTCCATCTACTTCATTCATGGAGATTTCATAATTGAAGAGCTTTCAATGCAAGTCATCCAGTTAATATGCACTTAAAACTTGAGCCTCTTCAATTGTTGTTGTATTTTGTTCCCATTTAGCCTTTGTAAGACTTCTCATTATCTTCCTGACTTTTTTTCATTTGAGAATGACTTTCCCAAAGACTCCAGATTTTTGACTCTGTCAGTGAACCTCTTAAACATGTCCTTCATTGATTCATCTGCATTCATCTTGAATAGCTCATATTTCCTCTTAAGATGTTAATCTTTGTCTTCTTGACTTGGTTGGTTTCTTATATAACAAACAGTTTGTCCCATATTTCCTTTTTACTGTTTCAGGTGGATATGCTGTTAAATTCATCTGCATTCAAAGAACAGTACAATAAGTTCCTAGCTCTATAATTCTTAGAATCCTTCTCTAATTCGATAGTAGAACGAGAGTCTTCATATTTGAGAGTTTTAATCCCCTCTCTTTTTGTATAGAACGTATGAGATCCATTCTAAATGATAGACTATAGTTGCATGTCTTGATTTATGATGAACATCTTCATCAGAGATCTCCAGTGTTCAAAGTTATCTCCACAAAACAGAGGAGGTCTGTTTGCAGCTCATCCCTGTGAGAAACCACCTTCACCTACATTACTCATGATCAAAAGATTGTTAGATCTAAATAGTGATACAGGATCTGATACTAATTGAAGTGTATAAGTAGGTACTAAGACAGGATCAAATATACTCTAGAAGGGGGTGGTAGAATAGAGTATGACAACTTTTGCTAAAATGGTGGTTTTGAAAAATAATCAGAGAAGTATTGAAGTTTTTCAAAGCTTTGAACTTAGTTTCAAAACTTTGAAAAAAATTAGAGAGTGTAAAAGTTTCTGAGAATTTTCAAGGCTTTGAAAATCCTTTCAAAGCTTTGAAAATGTCCTGTGTTGACATTGTTTGTAAGCACGTAAAGAACTGAAATGTAAAGAGCAAGACACAAGTATTTGTAACGAAATTCGGTCTCTAAAAGGCCTAATCTTCGCCTAAGGGATCTGATTCCTCAGGATTTCAAAAACTTCTTATTTATCACTAGTTAAGCCCAAGATCTCAGGACTAAGAGAATTGTCTTACACTTATACCAGCATGTCGTTCTCCTTAACCTATCTTGTTACAGATTCAAATAACTGATACAATAAGATTCTCTGTTGTTCCTCTTTAACAAATCAACGAGAACAGTTTATAGAAGAAATAGAATACTAATGAATAATCAGATTAAGCACAGGTAGAAGAACACTATGAAGACTATGAAGCTCAAAGCTTGGAAGTGTTCTTCTGAGTTTGGAAAGGATTGAATGATTAGTTAATCTGCTTCTTTGTTGCTCTGCCAATCCGAATGTGTCTCTTTGTATTTTTATCTTAGTGTGTGTGTGTCACCTTTTTCTGTTCTTAAGTCTTGATTGAATATAAAGAGTTTTTGCAAAGGATACAAAAAGTTTTGCAACATTATCCCTACAAATCCTCAACAGATTCTCGATTCATCAACGGCTCTTTTCGAACAGATACAAGCTTTATTTTCTCCACTGATTGTGAGCACAATCTGAATCTGCAACTTTGAGACAAGTATAGAACAAATCCCATAAGAATTGAAAAGCTCTAGTGTCCTGTTTAGCCCTTCTGTATTCAGGGATCTAAGGCTAAGAACTCTGAGATTTTCAAAGCTTTGAAAAGATTTCCAAAGCTTTGAACCTTCAAAACAAAGTTGGAACAATTTCAGCTAACAATAAACATGTTCATATCATGAACACTGTTTGGTTATCATGCATTCAGATACTTAAACAAATATCTTGCAAAACAGAACTTTAGAAAACACATATAATTTGTCTTTCATCACACACAGAAGCATAGCTTAAGACATAGGAAACAAACTCCCCATCAATTCAACACTTTGTCCTCTGAGAGTTTTCAAGGCTTTGAAACAAGAGTTGAGTTAACAATTTCCCCCTTGATGAAAGACAAAACAAATAATCTTCTAGACTGTACATCTGCACTGAAAATCAAAGACATTAGCAATATAGCAGATACAGTCATATGAAATCAAATTTAAATACCATGAAAAAATACTAAAAAATAGAATACTAATAAGAGATTCTAAACTCAAAACATAATATCCCAAGCAAAAAGAAGACAAAACTATCCCGCATACCACACACCACATCATAGTTTAATTTTCTTCCCTTTTTTTTATCATCAAAATAGGTAGAAAATGTTGGATCTTGGTTCAAATTGCTTTTAAAACTATAGGAAATAGAGAGTTAAAAAGAGGACCTCCAAGGATTTGAAAAGATCTGAAATAATAGGCCAGAGTTCAAGGATTTGAAGGCTCATCGTCATCATCTGTCTCAAACCCATCAGCATCTTCTTCAGCATCATCTCCTTCAGCATCCTCTGCCTCCTCTTGATCACCTTCCTCAGCTAATGATTTTCCTTTGTCTGTAGCCACTTCCTCTTCTTCTTTCTCAAAATATTCTTGTTCGCCATTCACCTCAGCACCTTCATCTTCTTCCAAAAATAGTTCTTCAGAAGCCATAATTTCTTGAATGACTTTCTTCTTCTGCTTCTTCTATTTCAGAACATCGCCAATGACCACTCATGATTAAATGATGTCTGCTTTTCTTGTTCCCTTCCCTCCAACAGCTTCTTCTTTAGTAGAATACTTATCAAAGTGTTCTCTGGTAGAATGTGAATGCTTTGAACCCTTTTGAACCTATGCAGTCTCTTCTTGCACATCCATAAAATTCAAAGTATTGAAAAATTTGGAGATGTTGTCATTCAAAGAGGAAACCAGGTACTTCATCTTCTTGAATTCAGCGCACAGCTCGAAGTAACCCAGTTTCAATTCACCCAGTTCATTTTCAATAGCATCCAGCTTTTGTAAGACCTTAGACTGATCTGGGGAGGTAGAAGGTAAAGATAAAGGTGTGATTAAATCTTTTGGCATAGAGAACTTCTTGGATTTCAGCTCACTCTCAGAAAGATCTGAGTAAAACTTCCATTCTCCTTTGGCATTCTGCACAACTCCAATCTTCTGAAAAGAGATTCATTCACCATTCCAAAACCAGCAGAAATATTTTCTTCATTACCAACAGGAATATCAAAGTGTTTGAAGAAAAGAGGTAGGAGATTGGCATAGGGTAAAGCATGGTTTATGTTCTTGGTACTACAGTATAGCATGTGCTCCATCACAATGCTAGCCAAAACAATCTCAAAACCATAATTCGCCGAGTAAATCAAATATACAATCCTATCAGTGATAAAATCCTTAGAATTATCCCTAGGAACTACAAATCTCATCATGATAGTGAACCGAATTTTGGCTTCAACAGTTAAGACATAATGAGTTAACTACTTAGAGGTTAAGGGTGTATTAGGTAGAAAGAAATCGATTTGGCCAGCCTTATTGCCTCCTTCGTACTTGGAAGACTATCAACCTCATAAACTTCAGGACAACCTAAAACCTTAGAAAAAACTCCCATGATCAAACTGAATATCTATACCAGCAACCTTTGAAGACAAAATCAACTCTTTTCCAGGAACTTGCTGAAGGTTAAGATAAAAACAGGCTAGTTAATATAGGGTATGCCTCTGTAGAAGGGTTCAGGATCTTCCAAACACAAGTCTCTTTCAAATGTTAATGCACTTTAAATCCATCTTTTGCAATATCTTAGTGCCAATCATGCTGGCGAATGCTACCAGGGTAGATGCTTAGCCATCTAACCAAATACCTTGTTATTTAAACTTGATAAACCAATGCTTTGATATAGAAGACTTACTAGAAGTAGATTTATTCTCCCCTCTGGTCTTTTCTGATTTCTGAACCTCCTTCCCTTTGACTTCCTTCTCCTTAATAGCTATCAGATCATTGCTCACCTTCTTTGGACTGGCCTTATGAACACCTTTTCCTTTGTTAGACTTAGCCTTCTTATCATACCTTGTCTTACTAGGGCTAGCTTTCGCCATATCCTTAACCTTATTGACCTTCTTCTTTGGGAGGATATTGAAAAGCCATGCTCTCTGTCTCAAAACTAAATCCTACAACATGAATTTCCTCTTCCGGGCTAGCCTTTCTTATCTGTGCTTGGCTATTCTTCCTCATGTTTTGTGCCCTTTAGTTCAATCGAATTCTCTGAGATCTTCTTGTGTCCATTGGAGAGAGGGCTAGGGATTAGATTGAAAGAGGAAGGAAAGGGAGAAAAGATATGCCAGTAGAGTTGGACTGGAAGAAGGAAACTGAATTACATCAATATCTTTGAAAGGAGATCTTGTATCTGAAATTTCAAAAAGTTTCCATAACGGATAGAAGATTTGAATATTGATTTAATTTATGCAGATATTTGATTAAATAGAATAAGGTAATGCCAAGCAATTACCTACAGAGATAATATTCAGCCCTAATTGATCCATAAACTTTCATGTAGTATGCAGATTTATATTCAAGGCTTTGTGATGCGCAAATTACGGGCTATTCGCAAGTATACGAAATCAAGTAGTACCGGGTGTATTTCAACTCGGGTTATCGATCCCACAGGGACTGTCACGGGTTTTCTGGAGTAATCAGTTTTGGTTGACAAAGTGTAAAAAAACGAGGAAAAGGGGTTGTGTTTGTTGTTACGGAACTACGTAAAACTAAAAACGCAAAAACGTAAATATATTTTTTGTGACGTTTTCTAGAATAAACTTGCTTTTTGTACTCTAGGGTTGATGGGAACTAGGCTCCAGGATCCCCTCAGGTTTCTACAGATTTTACGTTTTTCGGTTTGATATGAAAACACTCAGCAGTCTCGTTATCTGTGCAACGTACCGGTTGTGCAGTGACCTTTCAGATTTCACACGTAATCCCGATCCTACAGACGTTCGGATTCCTATTAAGCTGCCTAAGTCTGCAGTCTCGTTCTAAGCCTGTTAGGGTTTCTAACCTGTCCTAATGGCTCGGGTCAGATTCTCCAACAGTCGGTCTCACGTTTTTCTATGCTAGCCCTATCTCCCTTTCTCTGGTCGGTCCATCAGGGTAAGGTACTAAATCTTGTCTTTTCTTCCTAACCCTAACCTGACGTTTTCACCTACAGGCTCGGGTCTATAGCAATTCTGGTTCGCGACTCTGATCATGCATATATGATAACATTCAAAGACAGAATAACAGATAAAGCTTCTGAATTTAAGATAACAATCATGAATCCATAATCAAACGTCTATAATAAAATCTGGATATGAAACCCTAGGTTCACCGAGAACCTAGGAAAAAGGTTTAGCTACTAAGTGACATAATTAAATAACAACGTTTCTGAATAAGAGAGATAGTGAAATCAAACGCGTGCTGGAGATTCTGAATTCCTGCTTCCGTGCTCACCGAGAGTGCTCTGCGATCTCCTTCAGTAAGTTGTTGTGTCCTGTGATGAGCACTAGACGAGTCTTTATATAGTGCTGGAGGCGTTTCTGGAAACTGCCGATATTACGAAACTGCCACTGGGCCGAAATCGCCTCGGAAAACGGGCTGTCTGCCACCGCCTCGGGAAACGGGCAACCTGCTCGGGATGTCTCGGACTGCCTCGGGAAACGTGCCAAACTGCTCGGGATGCCTCGGGATGTGTGCCAGGCTCCTCGGGATGCGTGCCCATCTCCTCGGGAAACGTGCCAATCTTCTTGACTTGCATGCACGGCTTCTCATCCTTCTTGGACCCTTCACCCGCATGCCTGCTTCATTTCCGGCTCCTGCACAAGTCCTGTCCCTGCATCAACGACACAAAACAAAACCCGTGATCATATCTCGATATGCGTGAAATAAAGCAGTTTATGCGTCTAGGAGATAAAAACAGCAAACCGTAACTTCTCGAGTCAAACGGGGCAGAAATCGACTAAAATGCTCATTTAGGACGAAAATACCCCTCAAATTGGGTTAACCGATAACTCCTAGTGAGGGGCTATCAAACTACCCCCGCACTAACCTTTGCTCGTCCCGAGCAAACATCCTGAATACTGCCCTGAAATGCATACATATCTGTCTTGCAAATACCCCCTGCAAGTTCAAACCAAGACCTTTTCCCTTCCATCAGTTTGCATACTCTTTCTACCCGTCCATATAAACCAGACGACTCGATCAGAAACTGACTCAGAAAGAATTTATACAGACTCAAATACCGACTCAATTATTTACAAAACAAAAATTTTTGTGGGCGAGATCGGGCAATCTTATTAACGCAAAACGGTACATCAACCAAACCTCACCTTTTCACCAGGAAATACCTACCCACACAGGATCGGTGAGATAACAGATTATACGAGTGGATATCCAGCACTGGCACCTATTACTGTTACTTTCGTACTCAACATGGGAAAGTCCCTAGTATACCTACCATCCGAGCTATTTCCGAATCTGGGATCCTAAGTCTAACAGGCAGGATGTGTAAGTGTATATCAGGGTACGGCATGTTCCCACTTGTTACGACATTCTCACTGTTCCCAACTCACACCCCTCACCAAGTTCCCGAAACTGACCGAAACACCTAAGTTTCTGCAACTCAATTCCCAGTCCCCGTTGTGTCTTCGCCGTTCTCGCGGCCACGAATGAGAGGCGGTGTCAATTTTAGAACAAAGTACCTACTCAGCTTTTTAAACTACGAAACAAACTGTACAACTGTAAAATAGAACTTTTTTTTTCTTTTTTTTCTTTTTTTTACAATAATTTATATACACAACGTAACATACACAATAAAATACGAACTAAAGCTGAGTAGTAAAAAATATCAATGTGGCGGGGGACGTAAAATGTCCTCGAATGAAATCACCCCCGCACTAGTCATGAAGCGTCGATCCTGTAGTCATATAAGAAAACGTGCAGTCCCACCGAACCTCCTCATCACCAATACGTAGAAACCCGGCACGACCACCAATAAAATCCCACAACCCCCGGTACCCGTTTTGTGCGGAAAGATGTCTCGCACGCGACTTCTCCTCCTGTGATCACTATGTAGTGCAGTGAATCACCTACGCAAATCAATGCAATCGCCTCTAACTCACCCTGTCTCACCCTCGAAAAACGTGCCAAATGTCAAACTGTCCACAAAATCTGTCATGAAGCTCTCCCTGTCAGAACACCCTCCCTAACTCACTCCCTCCGTCGTAACGCGCAGAAACAGCCAGCTAAACAATGATGTAGGTCATGAAGAAGGCTTCCTAGGCTAACGGGGTGATATGAATAAAAGGGGTAAACGGCTTCACAGGGTTTACTAAGTGGACCTAGGGCTAAGAAACAGGGCAGTGGGCCCGTTATGAGCCAATCACTCCACCGAAAAATGCGATCACCGTGATGGCGCCCAAAGGCGGGTTGTCGACTACCTAAGTGACGGTTGTGTAGCAACTAGTCGGATTTTTCGCCCAAGTGATAACTACTCGTGGATTCCTAGGTGCACAAGCTCTCACTCAATCTACTACACCTTGGTGTGATTTTCCTTCCAGTGAAAATACTATCATTGGTTATTTCCCCTCTTTTGCTAATTTAATTGCCCTTTCTCAAAAATTTTTGATTTTCTATTTTTTAAATTTTTTAATATTTTTAATTTTTTTTATGTTTTTTTTTCTTAACTATATACAATGCAAGGCCAGAAATTTGTGGTGGGTAGACTCAAAAATAAAAACGTGCTGACTCAATAAATAAACTCAAAACTGCAAATGAACATGAAAAAACGTGCAGACCTGGTTAATGCAGACACGACCACCACCCCCACACCAAAGAGGTGGCATGCCCTCATGGCACTCACTCGGACTCGTTTGGAATATAGGGCGGGTCTGACCCGGACTCGGAAGTACCGGACATGCTACTGACAGAACTGCTGGTAGACCGAAATCTAAGACTGCTAGGCTCAGTGGGTCTCGTGCAACAGGCCCCTCGGCGTGCTGGCGGCGTCTGGTATGACTGAGTGTCCTGGGGTGGGCAGTATGGCCCGGAGTCGGACCAACTGTCAGAATGTACCGGGGCCGGAGCCGGGGCATCGTCATGGTGACTCGACTCCGCCTCACCATACCAACTGGTATCGAACTCACTGGAGTAAGTCGATGGAAAGAATAACGGTAGCGGGACCTGTCGGCCCGCGCTCCGGGCTGCCTCTCTCTGCTCCTCTCGAAGCGCGGTCATCGCAGCAGCCTGATCCTTTCCCCTCTTGTCGTTGGTCCTCTGGTTGTGCTTTAGCAGTCTCCACATCTTACCCAACTTCTTCTTGCACATGTCCTTAATGGACGCTCTGCCAGACTCGGCCCTCTCATCAATCTGGGTAAGTTTCTGCTCAAAGGCAGTCCACGGAGGAATGGTAGTGTCAGAAGCTCGGGTCGACCGACTACGGTCAGGGGCAGCAGCCCGGGACGGTCTAGAAGGCTCGGGGGCATCGGCACGAAATGGCCTGCTACGCTCAGTGGCAGCTGCCCTCGATGGTCTGGGAGGCTCGGGAACCGCGGTCCGGGATGGCCGAGTGGGCCGGCTAGGCTCAGGCTCGGAAACAGGGATCCTGTAGGGGCGAGTGGGCCGGCTAGGTTCAGGCTCGACGGGCCCACTAGACTGACCGTGCTCATAAGTCGACCGAGATCGATGTAGTCGGGTCGGAAGCTCTCTCATGACAGGACGCTCCTGTGTGGAACGCCTCGCCGGGATAGGGGTAGGATCTGGTGCCATGTACTCCTGGGTCGGCTGGTAACTAGAGAGCGGGGTGGGGTCGTGGACAGCCCCCCCCCCTCTGTCGAGAAGCGCGCCTTTTGGGCGCGGGGGGCGGTCCTATGTCATGGTCCGAGTAAGGGGCCTTCCCATCCTCGTCCATCAGGTCATCACCTGGCTCATCCTCATCTAGGTCCACAAACGCATCGGCCGGCTCGGGTGCCCTATGGTTTCCTATGGCCCGTCTACCTACTCGCCAGAACTCCTGATAGATGAGGTTACAGAAAAATTCCCGAGTGAGCGCGGAACTAGCCCTCTCGGGGAAGTTCTCTAAGGCACAGCCAAAGAGATCGTGCCGTCTAGCATAATTTCTCATAGCTAACGGCATCCTCTCGTCATCTACCTCGAACCTATAGTCCGGTGCCAACCCTCTTTCTAAAGTCTCTAGATAGTGTAGATGGGCCTGGTAACTCACAAACCGGAAACTGTCAAAGTAGGTCTCGGTAATCTGCTCGTACGGGATGTCAATGGCAAAAGGCAAACGAAAATTAGACGCCGCGGGTCTCTCAAGCCAGTCCATAACAGCTAACAAAAGCAGAAAATTCATAAATTAAATATTTTTTTTTTTCAAAACGCAGAAAAACGCTGTCAAAATTCAGATACGCAGTCAAACCAGCTAAATACGCAGCTTAAACAGTAAATTACGCTACCCTATGCTAATTTGCAGTTAACAGTCAATTACGTAAAAATTTTGTTAAATACGCAAGTAACAGTTAAAAATGCAGAAAAGCAGCTAAAAACGCAGTATACAGTAAAAACAGCTAAGTACGCAGCATGCTAAACCCGGGTACGGGTTGGTACCGAAAACTAAAAAAATAGCGAAAGAAGAAATTTTTGAACCTGAGCACTCGGAGCGAGTCATCGAGTGCAAAAACAGTCGCCGGAAAATTTTTCTCGCCAGAAAAAATTTCTGACTTGGGCACCGTGTAGGCCTCGCCCTCCTCTTCGACGTTTCTTCTTTGTGTTTTCTCAAATTTCGACCCGAAGCCGACGAATCTGGAGTTTTTCTCCAAATTTTTAACAAATTTTGACTTGACCCCCACACCAATTCGGACACTGTTTTGCAGCTTCAACCACACCAAAATGATCCCGTTCTCACGAGGATCCCAAAAACGTGCTCGGTTTTTTATTTGGTGAAATTTGGACTTTTGAAAGTGGAGAGAAAATGAGGAAAGAGAGAGCTTGAAGGTGATAACAATGGAGGAAAAGTGGCTGGTGAAGACCTGTCCACTGAAATTGGGGCAATAAGTGGCTCTTTTTTAAAAATGGCAAAAAAACTCCCCCAAAGTTCGGTAAAATGGCACTTTGACCCCCTAAGGCTTTGGAAGCTCCAACTGCTTCCCCTGCTGTGTGGCTTGCTGGTTGGGCCGCGTATTTGGGCCGGCTGCGTGGCTGGGCCACTTCATCTTTTTTTGTTTTCTTCTCTCTGCCTGCGTAATAGGCCTCATGGGCCGCGTATTTGACTTTTGGGCCAGCGTATCTGGCCTTTTGGGCCAGCGTAACTATTTCTTTTTTTTTTTTGCGTATTTAACCTCCTGGGCTGCGTATTTGACTCCTGGGCCTGCGTAACTGGCCTTTTGGGCCAGCGTAACTATTTTTTTTTTTTCATCTGGCTTGCGTAATTAGACCTGCAGGCTGCGTACCTGTAGGTTTGACCTGCGTAACTGGCCTTCTGGGCCAGTTTTTCTGCACTTCTTTGAATGCGTGTCGGACCTCTCGGTTTTGACCCGCACATTTTTCTGCTTGCGTTTTTCTGCTTAAAATTTCCTGCACAAACTTGTCGACCCATTAACACACACTCATCTCGCCTCTCTCAAAATTCAGAACGTAAAATAAAAACTGTAATAAATAAATAATTAACGTAATCCGATGGGATGCCTCCCACCAAGCGCTTGTGATTTACGGTCGACGGCCCGACCCGGTTAACTCTCACGGGTCTTCAAAGTAGACGGGGTCCACTTTAGCGACTTCAACTGTCTTGAGATATGGCTTGATCCGGTTCCCGTTCACTCTGATACTGGACTCGTCTTTTGGATTCTCTAGCTCAAATGCTCCCCATGCAAATATCTTCTTGATGATGAACGATCCCGACCATCGAGACCTCAACTTGCCCGGAAAGAACCGCATCCTCGTGTTGTAGAGAAGCACTTTGTCGCCTTCGTTGAACTATTTCGGCGTGATCCGCTGATCATGCCACTTTTTCGTCTTCTCTTTGTATACTTTAGCGCTCTCGAATGCTGTTCTGCGGAATTCCTCTAATTCCAGCAGCGCCATTTTTCTCTTATCTCCCGCTAGATTCGGGTCCATGTTGAGCAGTTTGATGGCCCAGTATGCTTTGTGCTCCAACTCAACCGGCAAGTGGCACGCTTTTCCAAACACGAGCTGGTATGGCGACATTCCCAGCGGTGTCTTGAAAGCTGTCCTGTAGGCCCAGAGTGCATCGTCTAGTCTTAGGGACCAATCCTTCCGGCCGAGATTCACCGTCTTCTCGAGTATGCTCTTGATCTCTCTGTTCGAAACCTCGGCCTGCCCGTTTGTTTGAGGATGGTAAGGCAGTGACACCTTGTGAACTGACACACCGTACTGTTTCAGAACTTTGGCAAAAACTCGATTAATGAAGTGTGATCCCTCGTCACTTATCCTCGCCCTGGGCGTCCCGAACCGAGTAAAAATGTTGCATTTCAGAAAACGCTCAACCGTAGCTGCATCGTTTTTGTGACACGCAATCGCCTCGATCCACTTCGTCACATAATCCACTGCCAGCAGAATGTAAAGATTTCCCATCGAAGACGGGAACAGACCCATGAAGTCAATCCCCCATACATCAAACGGCTCTACCTCCTGCCACACGGTCATCCCGGTGTGACGTGTTTCCTGTCCTCTGGCACCTATCACATCCCTGCACATAGTCGTGACAGTCTTCGAAGATTGTTGGCCAGAAAAAACTGGACTGCAGTATTTTATGCGCCGTGCGCGTTCCCACAAAATGACCCCCACACTGTGCTGAGTGGCAGTGTTTGATCACGTTCCAGGCTTCGTGGGTTGGAGTACACCTTCTCAGAATGTTGTCGGCCCCCTGCTTAAACAGATACGGGTCATCCCAGAAATACTGTCGGCACTCGGAAATAAACCGTTTCCGCTGAGACGGGGTAAGATCCTCGGGAAGCGTGCCAGTTACCAAGTAATTGGCTATGGCATAATACCACGCTCTCCCGAGCTTATTTGCCATAATATGCTTGTCCGGGAAATTTTCCTGAATCGGGACTCATTCCGGCTTGGTGTTTTCCAGTCTCGAAAGGTGGTCAGCAACTACGTTCTCGACTCCCTTCTTGTCTCGAATCTCCAAGTCAAATTCCTGCATCAGTAATACCCACCGCAATAATAGTCTCGGTTTCGCGTCCTTCTTGTCCAGCAGATACTTCAGGGCGCTGTGATTAGTAAGAACGATCACTTTGGACCCGACCAAGTGTGGCCGGAATTTGTCCACGGCATAGACTACGGCCAGCAGTTCCTTCTCAGTCGTACCGTAATTCATCTGGGCGTCGTTCAACACCCTGCTGGCATAGTATATGACGTGGCAGACTTTGTCTTTCCGCTGCCCCAAAACTGCACCGACTGCGTAGTCGCTGGCGTCACACATCAGCTCAAACGGCAGTGACCAGTCCGGTGTCGTGATTATCGGGGTTGTGGTCAGCTTCTCCTTCAGATGGTCAAAGGCATGCTGACACGCTCCGTCAAAATCAAAAGTCACGTCTTTCCCGAGTAGGGCGCAGAGCGGCTTCGTGATCTTGGAGAAATCCTTGATGAACCGTCGGTAAATTCCCGCATGCCCCAGAAAACTCTTAATCCCTTCACGGTTGTCGGGTACGGAAGCTGCTTGATCACCTCGGTCTTGGCCCGGTCCACCTCGAGTCCCTTACTGGAAATTTTGTGACCCAGCGCGATACCCTCGGTGACCATAAAGTGACACTTTTCCCAGTTCAGAACTAGGTTCGCCTTCTTGCATCGGATCAGAACCTGGGATAAGTGACCGAGGCAGTCTTCAAAACTGTCCCTGAACAGTGAAAAATCATCCATGAAGACCTCCAGATTTTTCTCGATCATGTCGGAGAATATGGCAATCATGCATCGCTGGAACGTGGCGGGTGCGTTACACAACCCGAACGGCATACGGCGGAACGCAAAAGTACCGTACGGGCAGGTAAACATCGTTTTCTCTTGATCGTCCGGGGCGATGTAAATCTGATTGTACCCCGAATAACCGTCCAGAAAACAGTAATAGGCGTGGTGCGCCAACCTGTCCAGCATCTGATCCATGAACGGTAAAGGGAAGTGATCCTTTAACGTTTCCTCATTCAACCTCCGGTAATCCATGCAAATTCGCCACCCCGTGACGGTGCGCTGTGCAATCTGCTCCTGAGCCTCGTTCTGCACTACCGTGATACCCCCTTTCTTGGGCACGCACTGGACCGGGCTGATCCACGTGCTGTCCGAGATGGGGTAAATATTTCCTGCTTACAGCCACTTCATGACCTCCTTTCGCACCACATCGCTCATATTCGGATTCAGTCTCCGCTGGGGCTGAATCACCGGTTTTTTACCTTCTTCAATTCTGATCTTGTGCATGCAATAGGAGGGGTTGATCCCCCTGATATCCGCAATCGTCCAGGCGATTGCTTCTTTGTGCTCTCGCAGTACCTCTTGCAGTTTCTGCTCCTGTTTCTGAGATAGATGAGACGAAACAATTACAGGCAGTGTATCGTTATCCCCAATGTACGCATACCTGAGATGACTCGGGAGCTGTTTAAGCTCCAGTGTAGGCGGCTCCTTGAGTGACGGGATCAGGGCCAGTTTTTGCCCACCGTCTCCGTCCAAGTGCAAAGTGGTCCAATGTTCCGTCTTCATGGCCTGCTCACACCGGGTCTTCTCTTTGTCTGACGAGTACATGTTGTCGATTTCTTCCCACATCTTTTCCATCTCGTCCTCATCCAGACCTTCGTCCACTACCTCAACGGCATAGATGTCCTCGTGATCATAGTATTTAGGCAGTTGAAGATTTTTGAAAACATTGAATGTTACCTTGTCTTCATTAATCTGCATCGTCAATTCCCCGCTCTTGCAGTTAATCATAGCCTCTCCGGTGGCCAGGAACGGTCTGCCCAGAATGAGCGGTACCTCTCCTGCCACCATGTCCAGGATCACGAAATCTGCCGGAAAAATCAGTTCCCCAACTTTCACCAGAATGTCTTCTATGACCCCATATGCCTGTTTGACGGACCTGTCCGCCATCTGCAACATGATCCTGGTGGGTCTCGGTTCACCGACCTTCAAGCTTCTGAAAATTTTCAACGGCATCAGATTGATGCTGGCCCCTAGGTCACACAGGGCCTTTCCTGTATATGCGTTTCCCAGGGTTACCGGGATGACGAAGCCGCCAAGATCCTTCCTCTTATTTGGTAACCCATTCTTCACACAATTGCTCACTTCTGCCGTCATATTTATCGTCTCGAAATCGGTCATACGCCTCCTCCTGTACAGGATATCTTTGAGAAACTTGGCATACGTGGGCATCTCTGCCAACGCCTCTGCAAAGGGTATGTTGATTTGGAGCTGTTTGAACGTCTCGAGAAATCTGAGGTAGTCTTTGCTATCATCCCTCTTCCGTGTCTTCAAAGGATACGGCACCACTTTCGAGACGGGTTGCATCCTTCTCAACCGAGCCCTTTGGCTGGGGGCGGTCGGCTGAGTTGCTTTCCCGGCCAAATACTTCGTGTTCGATTTCCTTCGAATTTTCTGCACGTGCATGGCTGGGGTACGGTGGATCCTGGAGTGCTATTCCACTTCGGGTGGTAATGGAATTGATCTGAGCACGTGGATTGTTCACGGTGGTAGAGGGTAAGTTTCCTGGTGCTCTCTCGGCTTGCTGCTGTGCAAGCTGTCCGACTTGGACCTCCAGTGTCCGTAGTGCGGTTTTGGTCTGGTGCAGGTCGGCAGTCAAAGTGTTGACCGCTGTGTCAATTTTTGCATCGGACTGCGCGAACCTGGCGTTCATGGCCAGCAACGTGGCGTCCAGTTTACTCATCTGCTCCTCGAATCGCTGTGCTGTCAATACCGGCTGGGCCGGGTGAACCGGGGTTGTTGTCTGATTGGCCAGCTGCACCGGTGGCTTGTGCTGGAACCGTGGTACGTACATCCCAGAATTAGCATTTCCTGCCCGGTCGGTACCGGCTCGGGTCCCACTGCTGCTGCTGGGCATAGTTAACATCCTCCTTCCTTAGATCTTCGATAGCCGCGTCTAGCTCTGGACCGTCTACCGCTGCAACCGTCTTCTTCTCAGAATATACTTTCTGCACTAAGTCCGTGACAACCTTGGTCAGGTTGTCGATACGATCATCTGCAACCGGCTCGGCCATGGTGGTGAGTCTGCGCTCGTCAAACAGACGGGTATCCTGTTTGGCTAATTGCTTCATCAATTCATAGGCTCCGTCCTTGTCCACATGAAACAGAAAGTTGCCACCGGCTTCTCTGTCAATTCTTCCAGCGTTGTCCCTGTCGAGGGCATGGTAGAAAACCTGCAGAATTTTTGCGTCCCCGAAACCGTGATTCGGGCACTTCTTCACCAGTCGCATCAATCTCTCCCATGCCTCCACTACCGTTTCTCCCATCTTCTGACTGAACGACAAGATCTCGCTCTGCAGTTTAATCACTCGGGAGGCGGGGAAGAACTTGGCCAGAAAATCCGAAATGCACCCCCAGGTTGTGATGGATTTGGGCGGTCGGCGTTCGAGCCAGTCCTTGGCGGCCCCGTACAGGCAGTACGGAAACAGGATCAGTTTAAGTGTATCTGCCTCGACCCCTCGGTACTTGACTTTGTTGCAGTAATCATCAAACTTCCCGATGAACTCGTTCGGATCTTCATCGGCTTTACCATGGAACGGACAGTGTGTCTGTGCCATCTGGATGGTGGAGGTTTTTAGGTCAAAGTGCTCCGCCGTAATCGGAGGCACTACTATGGCTGGTTCGTGTCCTCCGGACGGGACCTCGAAATTTTCCACCAAAGCTTTTCCAGATCGGTTGTACGTCCTCTGATGGAGCATGGACTTGAAGCCTGCTGCGACTAGCTCTTCAATGTACCGAGCCATCTCGGCTGGGGTACGTGTCTCAGGTTCAGCCTCTTGGCCAGTGACTGTCGGGGTAGCATGATTGCCCGTGTGAGCCATTCTGCTTTCTTGGTGTCGGCGGTTCTTCTCTGTAAACAGCTTTTCTGGGTTGTCGAGCGGTGTGACCAAATCGCTGGGCAATCTGGGCATTCACTCAAGGTTCCTGAAAAACGAGATTACGAGCAGTTAGATTAGAGAAAAACGAAAAAGAAAAAATGAAAACTCTGAGAACTAATTCTGACTACTAAATAAACCCTAAAATAGTCCCCGGCAACGGCGCCAAAAACTTGATGCGCAAATTACGGGCTATTCGCAAGTATACGAAATCAAGTAGTACCGGGTGTATTTCAACTCGGGTTATCAACCCCACAGGGACTGTCACGGGATTTCTGGAGTAATCAGTTTTGGTTGACAAAGTGTAAAAAAACGAGGAAAAGGGGTTGTGTTTGTTGTTACGGAACTACGTAAAACTAAAAACGCAAAAACGTAAATATATTTTTTGTGACGTTTTCTGGAATAAAATTGCTTTTTGTACTCTAGGGTTGATGGGAACTAGGCTCCAGGATCCCCTCAGGTTTCTACAGATTTTACGTTTTTCGGTTTGATATGAAAACACTCAGCAGTCTCGTTATCTGTGCAACGTACCGATTGTGTAGTGACCTTTCAGATTCCACACGTAATCCCGATCCTACAGACGTTCGGATTCCTGTTAAGCTGCCTAAGTCTGCAGTCTCGTTCTAAGCCTGTTAGGGTTTCTAACCTGTCCTAATGGCCCGGGTCAGATTCTCCAACAGTCGGTCTCACGTTTTTCTATGCTAGCCCTATCTCCCTTTCTCTGGTCGGTCCATCAGGGTAAGGTACTAAATCCTGTCTTTTCTTCCTAACCCTAACCTGACGTTTTCACCTACAGGCTCGGGTCTATAGCAATTCTGGTTCGCGACTCCGATCATGCATATATGATAACAATCAAAGACAGAATAACAGATAAAGCTGCTGAATTTATGATAACAATCATGAATCCATAATCAAACGTCTATAATAAAATCTGGATACGAAACCCTAGGTTCACCGAGAACCTAGGTAAAAGGCTTAGCTACTAAGTGACATAATTAAATAACACTGTTTCTGAATAAGAGAGATAGTGAAATCAAACGCGTGCTGGAGATTCTGAATTCCTGCTTCCATGCTCACCGAGAGTGCTCTGCGATCTCCTTCAGTAAGTTGTGGTGTCCTGTGATGAGCACTGGACGAGTCTTTATATAGTGCTGGAGGCGTTTCTGGAAACTGTCGAAATTACGAAACTGCCACTGTGCCGAAACCGCCTCGGGAAACGGGTCGTCTGCCACCGCCTCGGGAAACAGGCCAACTGCTCGGGATGTCTCGGGATGACTGCTGAGCTTTTCGGAGTGTGTTTCGTCCGTCTCGGGATGCGTGCCAAACTGCTCGGGATGCCTCGGATGCGTGCCAGGCTCCTCGGTATGTGTGCCCATCTCCTCGGGAAACGTGCCAATCTTCTTGACTTGCATGCTCGGCTTCTCAGCCTTCTTGGACCCTTCACCCGAATGCCTGCTTCATTTCCGACTCCTGCACAAGTCCTGTCTCTGCATCAACGACACGAAACAAAACCCGTGATCATATCTCGATATGCGTGAAATAAAGCAGTTTATGCGTCTAGGAGATAAAAACAGCAAACCGTAAATTCCCGAGTCAAACGGGGCAGAAATCGACTAAAACGCTCATTTAGGACGAAAATACTCCTCAAATTGGGTTAACTGATAACTCCTAGTGAGGAGCTATCACTTTGAAAATAATTTCAAGGCCTTGAAACACCGCTATACTTCTAACAAATTTTCAAATCTTTGAAAAAGATTTCAAGGCTGTAAAAACAATTAATAAATACCTGATACTCCCCCTACATCAATGCATCCCTGTTTAACATACCAAGTTCCAATATCAAAGCTGAAAATATATCCTCGGGCAATGGCTTAGTGAAGATATCAGCAATTTTCAAGTTAGTAGCCACAAAATATAAAGACATGTCACCTTTCTCCACATGATCTCTAATAAAATTATTTCAAACATCAACGTACTTAGTTCTTGAATGATGTACTGGACTTTCGTAATGGATATTGCACTTGTGTTGTGACACTTGATGGGGATGTCTCTGAAATCAAATCTAATATCTCTCATTTTCTGAGCTATCCAAAGCACTTGTGAGCAACAAGCCCTTGCTGTAAAATATTCGGCATCTGCTGTTGAAAGTGCTACTATTTTTTTGCTTCTTTGAATGCCATCTTTTCAAGGATGAGCCTAAGAATTGACTATAGGGTTTTGATATGGATTACGCAGTGGAATAAAAAATGATTAACTCTATTCAAGACCCTCCAAGGATCACAGGACAAGACATCATAACATTGTAAAGGAAATATTCATGTGTACCTTGTTTGTTATTGATCACTTTAAGTAGAATTGTGCCCAAGTCTCTATGTGTATCCACACCTAGGATTTCACCGGAATCCTCCTTTACTCTATGTGCTAGTGCACTCCAAGAAGGATTAGGAAGATCACGCGAAACGTGGACCAAGAGGTCGCGCCTCTTTGTGGCCGACGGGTGAGGGTGACGAACGGCAAGGCTTCGGCCTAGTGTTCTTGCTCTCTCATTGATTTGTTCTCTCACTCAATAATGAATGAATATTATGAGAAAATAATATAGGAGGGCCCTTATATAGTTAATAACTCCTTATTAACTACATATTAGCAGTGTATACCTAGTGATCCTAGAGAAATCCTGATACTTGTCCATTATCGTAAACTCAATTTCATAATTTAGTTTGTTATTTCATTTCTTAGCTTCGTAAAACAATTTCTTGCCCGAGATTCATAATACTAATTGGTTCATGAAAAGTCCTCTGGGATTCGACAATCTGGACTTTTTCAATTATTACTGCACTGAAAGCCATAAACTTATTGTTGGAACGTGCCACATGTCCATCTCCTCATTCAAGGTTAGGAGCTATTCTATTTATTCTATATTTTTGTTAGATATATTCTTATTCTTTGAGTCCGCACTAGACCCCTGTCTCTTAAGATCTAGAACTTCTTTTATCTTTCTCCTTGATTCTAGAATCAGCCATAGAAGTTTTTATTATTTCTTCAGATCATATTCTTTAGATATTTTTTTTGCGTCTGATATGTTTTCAAGACATCCTCTTCTTACAGGAGTACTGCAGATATTGAACGCTAGGATTTCTCTCAGTCAATTCAACCTCTTAGGTCTTCAAACCCTTACTAGTAGGAGTTTGAGTTGCTAGACGCATTCTTGTGATATATCATTGTGTCATTTTATCAAATTTATGTTAAACTTACTTTGATAGAGTCTTTTGATTGGTATAAGTGTTCAGTGTTGATCTTGGTCCGATCTGTTGAAGGCAAACCCTTGTGAGGTTATATTGGATGTTATCTATCCAGTGCTTCCGATATAAGTTTATACCTTCTTATGTTAGAGTTTATTGTGTGTCATATCATATAAGGGAATTTATTACTAACCTCATTGATCTTGTTCTAGACCTGTTACATTGTACTTGTAGGTGTAGAATCTTTATCCTTGTCTAGAGTCCCCTACACCAACTAGTTGTACCATCATCTTATTGCCTGTATTTATAGATCCGTTCAATCTATGAATCTTGTATCTTGTGCACTAGTCTGAGTTTGTACTAGTAGTGTGATTGCTATGTGTGGAGCTTGTTTTCCACATTGTTTATGTGGTATATATGTGGGGAGCCTAGTGAAAAGGCCTTGAGTATAAAGTTCGATTGAGGCTCCTTGTGCGTTTGTCTCTAGTACAATGTAGCGAGCTAGTGTGATTGTTTCTAGTTAAATTCAAGAGGTTCTTCAATTTCCAGCGTGGGGGTGCTATACAATTCTTGCAGAACCTTAGGTAGGTGAAATATAGCGGTGAGTAGCTGATCTATGTGATAGCTCGAAATCTCTATACTGTGGTCCATCACTAGTTTGTGCTAGCATGTGGGAAATATTTATCCTAACTAGGCCTCTCTTGGAGATTCGCTAGAAAAACGCTTCTCCACGCTAAAAATTGTGTGTTCCCTCTCTATATCTTATCATTGTTAAAGTATTTTATTACTGCTTTACTTTACATTTATCGTTTAGAATCGTAGAGGATTTTTTACGAAATACTTGCTAGGTGAGATAGAATAGATCTTATTAGTTTGTTAATATTATCTATTGAGTAGTCAGATTGTTCCTTCTTTATCAATGTTATTAGTATCCTACAAGCGCGATTACTACGCGTTGCTACGCAAGTATACGCTCAAGTAATAAAGTTGAGTATTTTGGACTCCGAGTTATCGAACCCAAGGGAAGGTGTTTACTATATGCTCTAGATTAGAAACTAAACTCAATTTACCTAAGCAACCGGTAAAAATGATTGTAGTTTGAAGTGTTTCACCCTCAAACAAGTGACTAGCAATAGTAATGAAATAACGCGAATAAAATTATTTGATGTAAATCTGAGAAGAGAAAGCTAGGCAATCTATAGATCACCTAGGGTAGTTTTGACAATTTCGGATTCCATGTTCTAACACAATGAATCTTAGTAACCTATGCTGGGTAATGGCGTTGACAATCACCTATCGGTCTCATGTCGTTCTACACAAAGGTAACGATTTGTCCCTCTCAGGCCGAGTATACTACCTATGAGTTCTAGCAGGCCAACAATATTTCAAGGAATAATGTCCTCTCAGACCACCATTCACTAACAACTCATTACTTCCTACTGAATATACCCTCATCTAGCCATTCCTATCCAACTAACCTCTCAATCTAGTCAATTAATAATGATCTTGTTTACTCATCCCTACTAGGGTAGAGTTGTTTTTACACACTCACTAGTTACATAGTAATTTCGGGTCATGACTCCTACGTTACAAAGAATTAAGCACAATAAACAAGATAATTAGGCTACAAATATCATCATTAAGCCTAGTTCATGATTGAATGAAGAAATAGATAATCCACATCACACATCTTAGCCCTAACTTTGTCAATGAACGAACTCAACATGATGAAAACCAAAACAATCTCCATTAAACCATAATCCTAGCATGAAAGATCATCCAAAATCCGGAAAATATCATCAAAACACAAACCCTAGGCTCTTCATAGATGCCTAGGTATGAGTTTAGCTACTCATAACACAAGATAACATGGTTCTTGAATAGTTCATACAATAAAGTAAAGAGAAAAATAGATCAAACGCTAAAATCGTGAAGATTGGCGCGATCCGGGCTCTCCTCCTTGCTTTAGATCGTTCCCAATTAAGTCTCCTTGCTCTCCTCCTTCTTCTTGGCTCTCTAGATGCGTGAATGATGCATTTTTTCGTCCCTAGGTCGTTCTTGAATCATAACCCGCAGAAGTCTTCAGTAATTGCACAAAAGCCCCCTGAAATCTGCTCCTGACTTCAAAACGCGATATCTTCTTCGTCCGAACTCGGATTAGCTCCGTGACCTATCGATGGAAATCTCTCTGAGTCTACTTTCATATGGCACTAGTCCCACCCTAAAATTATATTTAGAACTCCGGCTATGATCTAAATAGTGCAGACTGGTAATCCAAGCTCCTCCAATTCGGCTTCTCTTCACTCCACTTGAGCTCCCGTTGTTTCTGAAGTTCGTTCCATGCCTCCTATCAACCAATTAGCATCCGTCCCTGCCAAAAAAACATGAACAAACACACCAAGCGATTATATTTGACAATTAACAATAAAATATGCATAGAAAGCGCCCGTACTAACAATATAGCACATGGTAGCAACAAGTGATAAAACGACCTAGAATCTCTAACATTGGCCTCAAAACACTCTCCAAATACATATAATCTTTTGGTAAATGCTAAATAATTATAGCCCCTAAAAGGTGCTATCAAACTCCCCCACACTTATTCTCTTGCTCGTCCCGAGCAACAATGAAGCACAAACCTCCACACTTGAGACATTGCATACATACCCAAAACCAAACCAATGCATACCCCACCACTTTGCATACTTAACTTTCCGCTAGCCAACACGACTCACGACTCAATACACAAAGACACGACTATGCAACCACATGATATATACAATGCAACTCAAGTATGTACAATGCAAAGACTTAAAGAACAATTTTTTTTCTTTTTAGTAGAGATTGGGCAATCTCAAAGAACAAACCGGCATGTCATAAGGCTCTCACATCCCCTAGAAGATTCTAAACTTCGGTGATCGATGAACTTGCGGCCAGTTTTGTCAGACAGAACGGGCACGAACACAAAATAAGTTGCTTCCGCACACTCATCAAACGTATCCCTAGCACTTACCATCCGAGCTATTTATCCACGGGTTAAAATTGTTGACGGCTTTAGGACGGGTAGGGTATTATATTTAGAAGCGCAGTCCTAGACGTCATGATACACTCACAAAAACCCGATTCTCACACTCCCTCACCAAAATCCAAGGAACCCCACCGAACTAACTACTCCGGCCCTCATTCCCTCAATCCTGGTGTAACGCCGTTCTGGCGGCCACAAATGTGAAGAAGTAATCTCGAACAATAGCTAATCTCCTTGGTCTTCATGAAGTTTAATTTTCGGCTCCCTAATCCATCTCACTTTCAACTTTCTGTTTTTTTTCTTCTCTTTTTTTTTCAATTTCAATTTCAATTTCATACCAATAAGCACATGAAGCCACCAATGATGATACAATATCCAAGGAGATCAAATCAATATAGATAACGTGGGGGGATGGAATGTGTCAAATCAAATGATATAGTCAAATATGTGTCGAAACCCCCCCCCCACTCGATGTAAAGCATATCTCGAACCCGGTAGTCAATGTGTAACGTGCTAATTCCAACCAATCCTCCTCATCACCTAAGATGTAGAAAATATAACTGAAGTGCAAGCACTTCCTCCTCTAAGATCAACCAACCCCCACCCCATGACGTGCGGAAAAGTATCACGCACTACGGCACTCCACCTGTGATCGTGGTGTATGGACACAACTCACCACCACACAAAAGTGTGCTGCCGTCTCTAAATCACCCTCACATCCCCTCAAAAGATGACATGTAAGAATATCCACTCCAGATGTATCAAATCAGCTCACCCTCATCGAACCTCCCTAACTCAACTCCCTCTATCATGACGCATAGGAAGGGACCATTCTAACTAGTGATGAAAGTCACAAGGAATGGCTTCCTAGGCTAGAGGCTGCGAATAAAAGGGGTAAATGGATCAAATTGAGGTAACTAGTGGACCTAGGCGATGGAGACGGGACGTGAGGTCCCCATATAAATCACTTGCACAGCTGTTCCGTTGCCACTACGAGGAGGGTTGACGACTACCTAAGTGACGTTGGTGTAGCGCTAGTAGGATACTAGTTTGAGAGACAGCTACTCACAATTCTCGAGTGCATTGGCCCTATAAGTATTCTTACTCCACATTCTCGCGTGTCTACCTCACCTCAGATTTTCATACTACCTAGGGAATACTATCATTGAGCCCTCTCCACGCTTACTCTCTTAAATTGCCCTTTCTCAAAAAAAAATCCAATTTTTAGAATTTTTCTTGAATTTTTAATTGATTTTTTTTTAGACACTATATGTAACTGGCCAACTCGATTAACCAACAACACAGGGTAGGTGGACTCAATAAATAAAAGTGCAACAATATATACAATGCAAATATTTTAAACGTGCACATGCAATCCTATGGACCAACTCTATATGCATAACAGACTCACTAAACTACATGTAACAAGGGTATGCAATGGCTAACTAGCGGATAGCTAAAAACTCCCTCATATTTAAGCGCTTCGTTGTCCTCAACTAAAAATAGAGTGAAATCAAGAGGACTCGGCTGCTCAAGCGTAGGGCCGGTGGGTCTAGTCAGAGTGAGTCCTCCCTTCGTCCTCATCTCGGACGTCGGGACTCGACTCTGGGTATACATCAGACTGGTAATGAGCAAGCCATCGTAAGTATGCGGGTGCTGCACTGGACATTGGCCACCACAGTCAAGTCCCGAATACATCCACCCTGCTGTGCACAGTCATAGCTAAGTGACTCCATCCCTCGGCCCAACTGGCGCTGGCTACTACGGATGTGCTCAAAATGTCTCATCTCCCTAGCTCTATCCTCATCAGCTTGGAGTCTCTAAGACTCCATCATATGCATGAGCTTCTCAAACTGTCGCTCCATGTTGGAGCTCGAGCTACTCGCATGGTCTCCTCTAGGGTGCGTGGGTTCAACAGGTATATGGTTCTTGAGGGGGTTGGGTATTCTCTTCCAAGTACGTGCTGCATCCTTCTTCTTCTTGTCTCTAGAGATATCGTCATACTCTAGACCACTCAAATTAGCCTTAGCATCTTGTGCTAGCTTTAGGAGAAAACAAGTGTGCCCGGTAGATCTACGGTTATAGCGGTTAGTCCTCTCCATAAGAAATCGATAAATGAAGTACGGGACATTGATACGCTTCCCCATCCACAAACAGTAAGCCATGGGGCAAAGCTGGAAGGAGTACGTGGGATTAGGAGAAACTCCATAAACCCAGTTCTCAAGAAACACACACAACCACCTCGCACGTGGAAGCACGAGTCTCCTAGAAACGTTCCACTTAGGTAAAGTGGGTTTCTCATTCCACCCCGCTCCAGGCACCCCCTCAAAACAAAAGGCACTAACTACTTCAACAGCATCCACCCTCCTAATGGTCTCATGGTAGGCTCAAATCTCAGTCTTTAGAGGTTTGAAGTTCAGGGCGGCCGTTGTAGTCCCGGGCGTGATGACTATATAGGTGGCCCGGCAATACACATGCCTCCGATCCTCACCCTCTCCCTCGTCATAAAAACAAGCATTTACCAGAATCTCCCTTGCAAGAACGGATCTAGACTTCTTACAAATTTTAAACCACCTATCTAGCCTCTCATTCGTGAAGAGATCCTGAAGCTGTTTTGGCATTTTGTCGCATTGCGGGAAGGGATTTTCAAGAGTCCCTACCCTCTTCAAGAATGGGTCAGTGCAATATGCCTTATGGGCTTTCGCACTAACAAACCTAAAGCTGCAGAATTTGGTACTGCAGATAGCGTCGAGGTCAACATCCTTTGCAGCCCTACCTCTTGTCCCAATTTTTGGAAGCGCAGGCATAACTAAGTTCAACTCATAACGAATTGGAGACAGAGGCACCTGACGACGGTTGCCAGAGCCGTCTCCCTCGTCCACATTCTCCTCCTCACTCAAAACTACATCTTCCTCAGGATTGAAGAGGGGGTGATCATCAACAACTATACCGCTTCTCCTCTTAGCACTATTCGATGTAGACATAACGATAGAGAAAATAAAAGACGAGTGCACGTGAGGTCTAGAGTGAACTAAGCAAGTAACCGAAGCCAAATATGAGCAAGTAACAATTTCAATCAAATTAAACTCTACGAGTGCGTAAGCAAGGAATTAAAGAGAGAAAGATTTAGGTACCTACGGTCCAGAAGTACCGTTCTTACAGGACCGGTTTCGCAAAAATTGGTCAAGAAAGGACTGAGTGGTCGACCAATTTTTCGGAAACTTGAGCAAAGTGAAGTGAAGCTACCTTCTTGTGCTCCTCGGTGTCCCCGTCGAAAGTCTCTTCTTGAGCTAAGGCCGAATCCCCCTCCAAGTTGATGAATCGGAGAATTTTTGTTCTTGGAGCTCTTCCTCGTTGATTTCCCCCACACTCAAACAAATCCCTATCTTTCAAAAACTCAAGAGTTAACGTTGTTGTTGGGTTTGCAAGGAGCAAAACCCAACAAAAAATTTTGAATTTGGTTAAGTTTTGAATATTTGGGTGTATGGATATATGGGTGTTCTTGAAGGTTTGGGAGGAAGAAGATGAAGAAAAGTGGGGTTTGATCCAAGTTTGGGGTGTTTTTACCCTTTATGGCCGGATAGGATCATTAAACATTCAAGAAAAATACCAAAAAACACCCCCAAAATCGGACAAACCCGCCCGATTTCGGCCCCCATTTCGGCCTGAAATGGGGCCTGAAATCACTGTTGCTTTTGAAAACAGTGGGCATGTTTTCGGGCCGAAATGCATTGGTTTCGGCCCCCATTTCGGCCCGAAATGGGTGCCGAAATCACTGGTTTCGCCCACTTTGTTTTTTCTCTAATTTCTTCATCCGGTATCCGATTTGCGCGATTCTTGAACCTTTGGACTCCACACTTGACGAGGAATCCATTTTTGACCGAAAAATTCCCAACCGGTGGTTTTTCATTTTCTTACCAAAAAATTTCTCCTTGTTCAAGAATCTCACCTCCTCAAGCTCTTTAACTTTCTCCACTCCGGATTCCGATGCGTGGAACCCCGATACTCCAACTTGCTACCGTGATCCTCATGACTCATTTTCTACTCCTTGACCTCGAGTAGCTTCTTTATCAAGTTCTTTGCTCCCGGTAAGCTCGTTTTTCCTCTTTTTGCGTGCAAAATGGTGCGCATACGCCAAGAATGGGAATCCGGAGGGTCTTCGGTACGTGTGTCCTTCACACTTATTGAAAATATTAAATCGCTCTCTCTCACCCCTCAAAAATCAAGTGTGACTATCTAAAGAAATAAAATACAAAAATCAAATAATGACTAACTACATTGGGTTGCCTCCCAATCAGCGCTTGTAATCTAAGGTCGACGGCCCGACCCAGTTACCTCATAGCTTCTACACAGGTGGCTTGGCACCCCGTGCCATCTCTTCCAGCTTCCTCTGCTGGATCCTCAACACAACACGATAAAATTTGTCTTTTGGAATTGGTGGCTCCTCACGAAACACCTCAGAACTCTTGTGCAGTGATTGCACGACCACTGGCATATGTGTCTTCTCTTGAGGCTGATGTGGAGTCGTCTTAGAAACCCGGAAGGTCTCCCACACGTTATTGATCCTCATGATCAATTCTCCGTTCTCAACATCAATGAGAGTCCGACCGGTAGCCAGAAAGGGCCTACCCAGAATGATCGGAATATCTCCCACAGGCATCTCAAGAATCACAAAATCTGCAGGGACAATAGAACTCCCTACCTTTACCAACACGTATTCCACCACACCAAAAGCTCTCTTGCAAGAAGTGTCCGCAAACTGAAGGTTGATCCATGTGGAACGAGCTTCTACTCCCAGCTTCGAAAAGACTGAAAGTGGCATTAGATTGACACTAGCCCCCAAATCACATAGGGCCTTCCCCGTGTAAGCTCCTCCCAAGTTAGCTTCTATCACAAAGCTTCCTGGATCCTTCTTTTTTTGAGGCAAACCATGCATCACACATGAGCTCACCTGCTCAGTCAAGTCTACAGTCTCAAAGCCTGACACCGCCCTCTTTCCTGAAATTGCATCCTTCATATATTTGGCATATTTGGGCATCATCTTGACTGCCTCAATCAACGGAACATTGATATTCAACTTCGAGAAAATCGATAAGAATCTCTTGTACTCCTCAGATTCATCTTTCTTCTTTCTTGTCTGGAGCGGATATGGAAGATTCTAGATAAAGAGGGTGGTGGTAGTGTTACCTCATCATCAATTTGTTGAGTCACGCCCTTTGATTGGGGGATCATGACCGGGGTCTTGTCAAAGACCTCATGCTCCCTAGCTTTTAAAGCTTCAGCTCTGGCATGGCTCGGATATGTGGGATCATCAAGAACAATACCGCTACGAGTGGTGATGGCGTTCACCTGGCGCACATTCTCCGTCTCAGATGGCAAGGACCCTGGGGCTCTAGTAGAGTGCTGAGTAGCAATTTTTCCTACCTGCACTTCCAGGTTACGAAGTGAGGTCTTGGTGATATGCAAATCTGCAGTCAGTGTCTCCACCTGAGACGTGAAAGTATTCACATTTTTGCCCATATGATACATCATGTTCTTGAGATCTTTCATCTCAGCGTTCTTCCCTGCAGCTGGTGGTGGTGGTGGCGCCTGAACAGCTGGCCTATGATGAAACCCGGGTGCATATGAAGCTCCAGCCTGATCTCCATACCTGAATCCTGGATGATCTCTAGTACCTGGCATGTAGTTCCCCTGATTCCAGTTGCGTTGTCCCTGTGCCCCCACATAGCTAACATCCTCATTAGCAGCTTGAGTCAAAGCTGCATCAAAATCTGGCTACTCTACTGCAGACACAGTCTTCTTATCCTGATACACATGCTTTGCCATATCTGAAACCATATTTGTAAGCCCATCTTTCCACTCATCATTCTTTGGCTCGGGCAACTTGGAAAACCTCCTAGAGTCATAGAATTGAGCATCCTGTTTTTCTATTTGCTTCATCAAAGCATATGCTCTATCCATGTCAACCCTGTGAAGAAAGTTACCTCCAACTTCCCTGTTCACTAGATCCTGGTTTGGACGCTCCAAGCCGTGATAGAAGACTTTGAGGATCTTGTAGTCTCCAAAGTTATGATTCGGACACTTGCGTATCGTCCTCATGAAACGGTCCCATGCTTCTAAAACAGTCTCATCAGCATGCTGCTGAAAACCAAGAATCTCTGCATGTAAGCCAATGACTCGCTGCGCGGGGTAGAATTTGCTCATGAACTCGTCAAAACATTGCTCCCATGTGGTGATCGATTCTAGCTCCCTGGACTCAAGCCATTTCTCTGCCGCTCTCTTCAGACAGTAAGGAAACAAAATCAGCTTCAATGTCTCAGGGGTCACATTCTTGTACTTCACTGTCTTGATGTAAGCTTCAAACTTCCCAATGAAGTCATTTGGGTCTTCATCCCTGTTCCCATAGTACTAAAACTGTTTCTGCACCAGCGTGATGGTGGCAGGCTTCAAATCGAAGTGCTCAGCCTGAATGGTTGGCACTATAATCGCTGGCTTGTGTCCTCTCTGAGTTGACTGAAACTTTTCAACCAATGCTTTCCCTGATTTTTTGTAGGGCATTTGGTTTTGTTGCTCATCAAGCTTCTCCTAAAGTTCAGTCAACTTCTCGTCCAATTGAGCGTTAGTCAAGTGGTCACCCATTGCGATCTGTCTTGGATCTCGTCTCGGAGTTCTGAATAGTTGTTCTGGGTCTTCAAATGGGGGCACAAGGTCTCTAGAGATCCATTGCATACACTGAGAACCTGAAACACAATTCAGAAAACAAATCATAAATCATAGAAATAATAAACAAAAAGAAAGAGGTAAATTAAACTAATCGCTAAACTAGAATAGTAACCAATTCCTTCCCCGTTAACGGCGCCAAAAACTTGACAAGCGGATTATTAAACTCAGTTTACCTAAGTAATAAAGTAATAAAGTGGATTATTTTGGACTCCGAGTTATCGAACCCAAGGGAAGGTGTTTACTATATGCTCTAGAATAGCAATTAAACTCAGTTTACCTAAGTAACCGGTAAAAATGATTATAGTTTGAAGTTTTGTCACCCTCAAACAAGTGACTAGCAATAGTAATTGTTGAGTCAAGATCCCTGAATGTGCTTTGATTGGTAATTTTTTATGAGTGATGAAAGACAAAAGGCTAAGATATTAGCAGCAAAGGATTGTTAGTCATCTCAAGGCCTTGAGATTGACAGTAACTTTCAAAGCCTTGAGATTACTTATTCTGCTATGTGTTCTAACATCTTTGTGTTGCAGAATTGGATATCTGATTATTCAAATCAGAGTTTTATGGTATATATTTTTGGATTGTACTATTTATACATCTGACACAATTGCAGATGATCAGAACAAGAAGAATCAAAGCTATCTGGTCTTATTTTTGAAATACTGTGAAACAGGTTCAGAGCTCCAAGGCCTTGAGATATGCCTTGAGCTACTGACAGTTTTTATATAACTTGATTGATTCTTTCTTGCAGGTTATGATTCTTAGTATTTTGATTATTTACTCACTTCTAAGTGTCTTAAACTTGTTTTCCATGACTTAATTGTTTTAGAGTATATGCAGATTGATGTTCTGAGTTTATTAAACAGTTTTACCAGAAACTGTGTAACCAAACAGTCTCAGTACTGTTAGTTGTTTGGATTTTGTTGTTGCAGTGATTCTTTGCTGTTGCAGGTTTGTTAAACGTGCAGGAGAAATCTCAACAAACTCCAACGGATATCCACCTGAAAGTTGTTTGAATTTAAGTTGAAAACAGAAGGAGGATTTGTAGGAATTCAGATCCTAAAATCTCTCAGTCAGTTGCAGCTGTGGATAAAAGAGACTGGTTTGAATTTTTGAGATAGAGGGGGGCTTGCAGAATACTCTGAGAAGTGGGACAAATTCGTGGGAGATCATCCATTCAAACACACAATCATTCAAGCTTCATTCCAGACTTCTGAAGATCAAATCAATCCAGTCATTCCTGAAGAACACTTCCAGACTTTCAACAGTTTTATATTTATGTTGTGTTCTTCATTTGTACTTCATCTGTGTATCTCTATCTTATCTTAAACCTCAATTAACCTAGTGGTTGGTTTTTCAAGTGAACAACAATATGTTCTTGTTAGCTCAACAGTTAGTAGCTGGAACTAGATAGGTTTGGAACCACAAGCTGTATAGGTGTAAGGGAAATCGCTTAGGCTTGAAGATCTAGGGCTGTTTCTGTGTGAGTAATAAGAAATGTTTGCCCAATCCTGGTGGGATTAGATCCCTCTGGCAGAGATTAGGTCCATTGGGACTGAACTCTGTAAATTGCTTTGTGTTCTTTACCTTTCTGTTTGATTATTATCTGCTGCACACAACTCAAATCAAACTAGGGTTTAAAAGCTGTTTAGTATTGTTCACAGCTCAAGGCCTTGAAGCTCACAATTTTGCTTTATTGAGTTTCAGACAGTTTACAAAATCTCAAGGCCTTGAGATTTCAAGTTTCATACAAAGCTATCCTGTTAAACTATAAGTTTTGCAAAAAGCTTCCATACTCTATTCAACCCCCCCCCCCCCTTTCTAGAGTATTTAGGTTCTGTATTTAGTCTACATTACACACTTTCAATTGGTATCAGAGCTTGTGTCACTGTTTTAGATCTAACAATCTGGTGACTATGAGTAATGTAGGAGATGGTGGATTCTCACAAGGAAGGGCTGCTAACAGACCTCCATTGTTCTGTGGTGACAATTTCATGCATTGGAAGGCCTTGATGAAGATGTTCATCATAGATCAAGACATGGAAATATGGTCAATAGTTCAGAATGGTACTCATGAGTATTATACTACAATTGATGGAGTCAGAACTGTCAAGTCTGAGGAAAATCTCTCAGTCACTGAATTGGAAAAGGTATCCAAAAATTACAAAGCTATGAATTTGCTATACTGTGCTTTGAATGCAGATGAGTTCAACAGAGTATCAAACTGCAAAAGTGCCAAAGAAGTGTGGGATAAACTGGTGGGGACATATGAAGGAACCAGCCAGGTTAAGCAGACAAAAATCAATATACTTCTGAGGAAATATGAGTTGTTCAAGATGAATTCAGATGAAACCATCAAGGATATGTTCAAAAGATTCACTGATGTGGTGAACAACCTGGAGTCTCTGGGAAAGAGGTTCTCAAATGAAGAGAAGGTCAGAAAGATTCTGAGAAGCTTGCCAAAAGCAAAGTGGGAGCCAAAGACAACAGCTATTGAGGAAGCTCAG
The DNA here is from genome assembly GCA_023055425.1 of Linanthus parryae. Lineage (NCBI taxonomy): Eukaryota > Viridiplantae > Streptophyta > Magnoliopsida > Ericales > Polemoniaceae > Linanthus > Linanthus parryae. Next base: position 83,052,230 of record JALGPY010000007.1, on the reverse strand, counting down.
GACTTGAGTCTTCTTCAGCTAGATGATCTACAAGGAAAGTTGCTCACTCATGAGATGTCTATGAAGGATGTGGAAGGTGATCTGAGTGAAATAATCAGGAACCTAGCTCTTAAGGCAAAAGACAGTGAAAAATCTCAAAGCCTTGAGACTGAGGAGGAACCTGATGATGAAGAGGCTTTAGCATTGATCTCCAAGGCCTTGGCCAGGATTCTCAGAAAGAAAAGAAACTCTAGTAAAAGGGAGTACAACAGGGAGAGATCAAGACCCTCAGGCAGCAAGGATTAAAAAGGTAAATCTTCATCACATTCACCTAAAACTAAAGTAATGAATTGTTTTGAGTGTGGTAATGCAGATCATTTAGTAAGGGACTGTCCACAAAAGAAGAAGAACAGAAACTTTCAGAAAAAGGATGGTGACAATAGAAGGAAGAAGGCCATGATGGCTTCCTGGAGTGATTCTGATTCATCAAGTGATTCAGACACAGAAGAAGAGCAAGCAAACTTATGCTTCATGGCAAAGGACAAGGATTTGTTAGACTATATAAAGGATGCTCCTAGCTTCCTTCCCACACTAATGCTCATAGCGTAAGTTGAGTGGTAAAGAACAAAGGAGAGAGAGGGAGAGAAAGACACAAGGAGGCCTAACCCGACCCCCTTGGTCCGCCACCCTACCTGTCGGCCACAAGAAGAAGCCGAAAGCTTCCTTTGTGATCTCGTTGCGTGATTTCTTCTTCCTCTTCCTCTGGTCCAAGCTAGCACAAAGGAGAAGGAAGATCTACATCTCAACTCTAGGCGTGGATCAACCGTAGAGACGTGACAGAATTCACGTTACAAGTCATCACAGGAGAACCTTAAGGTGTGTAACATGATTCTTCCTTTACCATCGTTATGATTCTCTTCTTGTGATCCTTGGAGGGTATTGAATGGATAATTTATCTTTTCGCTGCGTATCCATGATCAAAACCCTACATATGCATCTATGGTAATGAATATGGATTCAATGGAGAAATAGTTGACAATGATGACCAAAACTTTTAACTACATGATTCCAACTGCACATGTGAAGTATATGGGTCAGCAGCCCGCAGATGAAAACTAGGGTTATGATTATGGCATTGAAGATGTGAACTACATGGGAACTCTTATACGGCAACAAGTGTGGGGGTATCAGTCCAACAATCTCATTCAACCTAACTAGTATGCTCAACAATCCAGTCTTCCATATCCAGCACAGAATGGGGCACATTAGCAGCAGAATCCGGACGTGCATAGTGTATTGGCTAAAATTACAGCGTAGGAGCAGCAGAATTCTGACATGCATAGAGCAGCAGCAGTAAATTAATGAGAAGCTTGACAGGTTGGAAGATAAGTCAGTTGCTATAGAGGCAATGTTGCGAAGCCATGAGACGCAGTAGGGCCAAATTGTCAATCATATTCGAAAATCGCCACCTGGAATGCTTCCCATCACTCTGAATGAGCAGTTGAAGGCCATAACTACTCGCAGTGGGAATACTGCTCTCGATCCTCCGTATCCTAGCCATACGCGATCTGAGGCTACTAAGGCTACAGAGAAGTAATTGGCTGGAGAAGTGCCCAAGTCCGCCATTCGTCCCAAATGAAAGGACACGGTTGAGAAGAAAGAAGAGACCAAGAACACTCTAAATCCAGCTAATTTTAAGCCAGGGGTACCACACCCAATGGCACTAAAGAAGAATGATGATGAGCACTATGGGAGATTCATGGAAATATTCAAATAGTTTCACATAAACATCCAATTGGTGGAAGCTCTTGCTCAGATGCTCAAGTACAAGATGTTCTTGAAAGAAATTTTATAGGGCAAGAAGAGCATAGACCCCTATGCGACGGTGAATTCGATAATGACATATAGCGCAGTGATACAGCGAGACATTCCCAAGATGAGAGATACGTGCATTGTGATCTTAGGATGCAGTCTTGGGGGTGGATTCCATACACATGGGCTCTGTGATTTAGGCACGAGTATTAATCTCATGCAATTTTCCTAATTTCAGAGATTGGGCATTGGTGTGCCAACTCCAGTTAAAATGGGTCTACAACCGGCAGACGAGTCTATTGTGACTGCAAATGGGGTGATCGACAACTTGCTTGTTAAATGTGGGTGCATTTTTCTTTCCAGCAAACTTTTTCATAGTGAACATCAAGGAGGATTGCGATGTTCCACTCATCTTTGGAAGATCGCTTTTAAAAACAATGCGCGCGAATGTGAATTTAGAGAGTGAGGAGCTGAGTATTAAGGCTCTAGATTCATCACTAGTTTTCCAGGCATTCCATCCGCGCAGGGGGAAGAAAAATTGGCAATGATAAATTTTAGAGAGACTCGAGTGGATCCTACTCCCGGATTGCCTGCAGTTTCTGCAACCCGATCAACTTGAATTAGAGAAGAAGCTAAATATTATGAGTGCACATGATGTGGTGCTCAAGATCAAATGGAAGAAAATGATGGAGGAGGAACGTCGTGCTAGACCTTCTTAAATATCCGAGGTAACTGGGTCAGGTCGTCGACCTTAAATTACACGTGCTTGTTGGAAGGCAACCCAACGTCTTTAAGATTTAGCTTAGGGAGTGCATTTTTAATATAGTTGAGTGTGTTTATCTATGTTATTTGGAGATATGAGAAAGAGAGAGGGACTTATGATGTTTTCCAAGTGACATACTTAAGAAGGTTATGGGAGAGTCTACCCCAGTGTGCCATGGCACACATGACCTTTTATAGGAACTTGTGTTTGGGAGTTGGGGATTCTTCAGACACGGATTTCAGCAGGAGGAGAGTAGTCGACCCCGGTTTGCAAGAACACAAAGACTATATAGGAGCACAGAAGTGCCACCACTGTAGCTTGGGGATTGCTTGGCATTGTTTTCACCCCCGCCCTTGAGGCGGTTATGAGTATCTTGTTTCTTCTGTTGAGAGGTGTGTTTCTTTTATAAAGTATGTCAGCTCCATCTCATCTATTGGGCCTACACATTTAATTGCTGATTCATATGCATGCATGATCTCTAAATTCGTTGAGGACAATTAAGCATTCAATTATGGGGGTGTTTAACTGTTTTCTAGCTAGTATTTTGCATAGGCAGTTACATGTAGGATGTGTTTAGTTCGTATTAAGTGTAGAGTCAGTGGTTTATCTTATGTTTTGCTTATATTGTTGTATTGTTTAGTGTAGAGTTAGGTTTTTTTTTTCACTTTTAAATAATTGAGTATACCGGCCAAAAAGTTGAGTTGTGTAGCGTCAAAATTGTTTGTGTCTAAGTCTTGCATACAGAGTTTTGATATTATGAAAATTCCATAAAAATAAGAAAATTGAAAATTTGAGAAAAGGGAAATTGAGAGAAGTGTAGACTTGCTTGATTTAATAAGATGTGAAAAATTTAGGCATAATTTCGACCAAGAGTGTACACTAGAGTCCCCCCTAGTAAGTATAGAGAGAATCTCGTTACGTGAATGCCTACCTATTTTCACACACTAAACTAAAAAAATTGAAAAAGCTAAAGTGTGTGTCATTTTTCTCCAAAAAGAGTTGAGCTTGGTGTTTTCTAAACAAGACTAACGTTCATGTTGTCTGTCTCAGGTAATCCTCGGCCCACCTCGTAGTTGCACATAGAACAGTTGTGCGAGGACATGCATTAGAGCGCCCACTGTGCTTAGATCTCACCTTGTAGGACCACTAGTGAACCCTATTCGTACCTTGGTTTATTTTATTAGCCTCTTGGACCTAGGGAGACGAATTTTGGCCTTCATCGTATATCATTAGAATCACCTTATAGATCGTCACGAGGGAGTAGTAGTTGAGGGAGGTTCGTTGAGGGAGTGCCTCATTTCACATTTGTGTGAGTTCTACATATCGCATGCGTGTCATTTGATATTTACGAGGGGAATGCGAGGGTGAGTGAGGTGGCTTGCGCACTATGGTGTGGAGGTGTCCCATTAATTACATCATGGGCACGAGTAGTGGAGAGCATGAGTGTGTAACGTCTTATCCGCTCAAAAATAGGGTTGGTTTGATCGTGCTAGGTATCGGATTTCTTTCATTTTGGTTTAGGAGGTTTGGTTGGATTAGGTACGTGACATATCTTAAAATTTGGTACTTGAGAGGGTGACGTGATTACATTCTAGTGTGGGGTTGACTTCAGACAGAGATTGTGGAATTGACGACTCCATCTCCATGCGCGCTTTGATTTGACTTTGGATTTGGGGGCTCTTGTATTGAATTGACTTAGGGGGATATGAATTTTGATTATGATTCTCATTCAACGATTCGTTTCCTTCCTCTCCCTCACAGTCGTATCATTGCTTAATTCTTGGAGGAGCACCACCCGTATATTTTGATTGTTGATATTTGATTGAAAAAAAATAAAAGAAAAAAGAAAAAAATGAGAGGGATAAAGGAAATAAAGTGTTCTTATTTGAAAGCGATTGGTGAAGCTTCTTGTTCCTTTTGAAGAATGATCGAATTTTGGGCACGTTACGCCATGATGGGCACAAGATCGACATGGTCCGGGGGTTGGAAGGGATTGAGGGCCAGAGTCTGTGAGATTCGGGTTGAAGGTTCATTCCATCTTTGTGAGGGTGTGTTAGATATGGGGTTTGGTGAGATTTATGTGACGCTTTAGGATCAGTTACTTCATATTTATCCTCTTGTCCTTAAGTCACATCATATTTGGACTTGTAGCGAAATAGGAGCTTGGACTATGAATGTGGCTTTGCCTTGGTTAGCCTCTTATTTTTGTCGGCACACATGAATAGGTAGGTTATTATTAATAGTAAACATAGACACTCTATACTAACTATGAATAATTACGTGTTGCCAAGTTTAGTTTCGATTAATATCTCTGGCCTAAATTTTTTATCACTCCATGAGCAACAGTCTATGCGTATTGAGATTTCCTGATCTTGCAAGAAGAATGAACTTAAAGTATTTTGTGTATTGTGTTAATATCGAGTCTTGCATTTGCATCATTTTGCGGCATTGTAGTGTCGTGAGCCGTGTAGAGTTGTTTGAGTCTTGTCGGCTAGTAAACAGTTCAATGCAGTAGATGTGACTTTACCCGGAATGCGCAAATGGCAAGTGTGGGGGAATTTGATAACTCCGTATTTGGAGTCATCTTTCTTATATAAAACATTGCTATGTGTGTGCGTTTTTGTGCAAAGTGATGAAATCCAGACATAAATGGGAGAAAATATGTTTTTAAGAGATTTTGAGCTTAAATGTACAGTCTGGACGTTTCTTGCATGGATTTACATGTGGTTGGTATGATTTTTCACATTTGATGTTCGCGGTAGTGTTCGTGTTGTGATTTACAGGAATAATGCATGCGGAGAGCATGTGGAGAAAAGAATCGAACTTCGTAAGCTAAGGAATTCAAAAAGAAGAAGAAAAATTGCAGAGGCAGTAAGAGTCTTCACACGAAGACAACCTGTCTTCACACGAAGAAGGGAAAAAAGAAATCAGGGAAGAATCCTAGGTGGTCATCGCGCGAAGACCAAGTCTCTTCGCAAAACACCTTGCAGGAGCAAAGTAGGAACATTGCTCATACGAAGAGGCAAAGTCTTCGCACGAAGACCCTTCGCACGAAAAGACGATGTCTAAGCACGAAGACACTGCAAAACGGCGAGAAATTTTCGGAAACGTTGCGTATTCATTCCTAAAGAGTCCGGCACTTTTAGGAAACGTATATAAGCATCCCTTGTTCGTATTTTCAGAAGCGAGACAAGGAGGAACACGTTGGAGAGCAGCTTGGAGCTTGGAGTACAAAGTGAGAGCGAGGATTCCATCATTTTATCTCTCTTCACTTTCTTTTAATTTTTTTTGTACGTGATCATTGAAAACTTGTTAACATTGATCATGTATCGTAGTAGCTAAACACTTCTTGTCGGGATTTCTTGATGGTAGCTAGGTTGGAAGTCGTTTTTGGCCAATTATGAGTTTTGATTCACGTTTTGCTTGAACTTAATAGATGATGAACTATTTTCTATGTTTAATTCATTATTTTATTCTATCTTGCTATTTTGCGACGTTGCAGTAGGAGGATCTTAGGTGATATGTTAGTGAACAACAAATTACTTGGATAAGACGAATTAACCACGTAGTCATAGGTTAGAGAAATCAACCAAATTGAATGAGAACTTTGAGTACAATAGCTTATCGTAATGCATGTCGCCGTTACAGGGTTAGAGACATTGATTCGCGTCTCATAGATATAGGTTTTGTTGGTGAAATTAGTAAAGACTCTTTCTTGTTTGGAAAATTGAATTATCATCTATGTTTGAAAGACGTAATTCGTTAGCGGTGAATACCTAGTGATCCATGAGCAATCCTGATATTTGTCCCATCGTAATCTCAACTTAATAATTTAGATTGTTATTTCAATTCTTAGTTTAGCAAACAATCTATACTACTTGCCCACACAAAGTTCATGGTACTAGTTAATTCACAGCAAGTCTTTTGGGTTCAACAGTCCAGAATTTTTCAAATATTACTACACTGACACTCATACACTTGTGGTTGGAACGTGTCACTATGAAATAATTCTCTTCCGAGACCTGGATGGTTACTATCGTCTTCGGACACTTGGTTGGTTACTATCGTATTTGGACGTTAAATTTTCCGTAGAGACCTTGGTTTTGTCTTCGGACATGTAGGCAGCTAGTAACTACAATCTAGACTGATGATCTAGTAGGGGGCGTGCACACTTAAATTATGGTTGTATTGGTGGATTGGTGTACCTCGTCGGATGTGAATCTGGTCTTCAAAACCCTTTGGGTAGTGGGATTTGGAATCCTCCGTACAAGGCTTGAGCGTCCCTAAGTTATAAGTTTCTGTACTCTATATGTGTTATATGTGGTAATGTGACAGGGTACTGGATTGAGCGTCCCTAAGTTCTAAAGTTGAATCATTTCAAACTCTATTTACACTATTTTCATAATACTTTACTACTTGGCATATTTTTTATCATTCTACTACTGTATGTGTTTTCTAACTTTTTGAGGTGAGAGCATGGGAACTTGGGAATATAGTCAGTCAGTAGAAATATATGTCAGAACACTACATATTATACAAAGGATACTAGTAAGTTTTATTAAAATCCCAGTGTCTTTAATTTTGTCTCATAACAGAACAGTTAGTATTTAACTCCTTGCTGGGGCATTTCAGTGCCTTAGAGGAGTACACTCCCGTGCGTCTGGAGGTCTTCCGGTAGATTTACCCGCTCTGAGGAAGGGGGTGTTACACATTTGTCTGTTTGAGGTGATATGTATTCGTGTGAACTGTATCTTGTGTGTGCGAAGTAATCTCTCTTCGTGTGAATTTTTGTGCAGCAGAATTTTGATTTTCTTTAACTTTTGACTCTAGACTCCGATGCGCATGTATTAATTATCACCGATATCTCATGAACTGTAGATTTCATTCTAATGTACTGACTCCTTGCTCTTGAGTGATTTTTCATATTTTTCATCTCAAGGTATGTGCTGAGCATATATTCCTCAATTTTCATTCCATTTCATCTATGTGCATCAAGACAGGGAATCTAGAAATGCTCTTTTACCTAAGTTGGGTTGCCTCAAATTATATTTATATACGCAGAATAAACAGTTAATTAATCTATGCGAACCTACTCCTAAGTTGAAGGCCTCCCAACAAGCGTCGTGTAATATACGGTCGACGACCCGACCCAGTTACCTGAAAGTTTTAAGGAGGTTTGCACGATGTGCCTCCTCCCTCAGTTTCTTTTTCTTGATCTAGAGCACCACATCATGTGCTCGAAAAATTGTTCGCGTTTTCCCATCTTCGGGTCGATCGGGATGCAAAATCACTGGCAATCCCGGAGTAGGATCCACTCGAACTTCTCACAAGTTTATCAATACTAGCTTGTTCTTCCATTTTTTCTTGATGGAAGGCTTTGAAGATAAGAGATCATCTAGAGACTTTATCGTTAGCTCCTCAGTCTCTAGATTAACATTTTCATGCATTGTCTTCAAGAGCGGTCTCTCAAATATAAGTTGGGCATTGTGATCCTCCATGATGCCCACTGTCACGAAGTGTGCCAAAAAAACAAATTCACCAACTTTCACAAGTAGATTCTCTATCACACCAGTCACCCACATAGTACATTGGTCTGCCTATTGAAGACACATTTTAATCGGACTTGGATCACCAATGCCCAACCTTCGAAATATTGATAATGACATGAGACTAATAATGGGCCCCAAATCACAGAGTCCTCGTGTCTGAATTCCACCCTCGATACTACATGGTAATAGTACACTACATGGATCTCTCATCTTGGGGATTTCTACCTTGATTACCATGATGCACGTCTCGTTCAGCTTCATTGTGGTGAGAGGATCTATGCTCTTATTACCCCATTAGTCACCCTTCTGAATTGTTTTGTACTTATGCATTTGGGGTAGGGCCTTCGCATAAAGTATCTTGATGTGTAACTTTTGAAAAATATCCATGCATCGTCCGTACAAGTGCTCATCACAATACCTCTTCACTACTTTTGGATACAAAATTCGGGGGTCACAATCAATCGGATTTAGAGTACTCTTTGGTTATGTCTTTTCAGTCGTGTCTTTTGATTGGGGACTCACGAAGGGTATGGGCACCTCACCCACCTCTCAGTCTCTCTCTCTATGTGGCTTTAGTTGCCTCTGCTCGGACATGTGTCGGGCATGGTTGGACTATAGTAGAAATCACACTCCGAGTAGTTATAGTATTCCCCTACTCAGTTGGAATTATTATAACTGCAGGGAGAATTCCTGGCAATCGCTTATTATTCTTATTGGAAATCAGACCAATTTTTGTCTAGTGATTTCTAAAATCTTACTTGGTTGCTACCGACTCACTCTCCATGTGATCAAGATTCTTATTCATCTTTTTCAGTAGGCTGAGTACGCCTGGGTTCTGTTGTTCCTGAGGCTGTTGAGGTTGAGCAGCACTTTGTCGGATATGGAGAATTAGGCTGCTGACTATGTGCATACAACCCATTGTTAGGGTTACTCCAACTGAATTTGGGATGAGTGTTGTTATTCGACTGATAGTTGTTATCCTATTTCTGCTGTCTATGAGGTCCCATATAATTAAATCTTCAATCCCACAATCATACCCTTGGTTCTCATCTGCTAATTGTTTCCCCCATTATCTTCAACTTTCTGCCGGATTCTAATTATAGAACGATGTGGTCAACACCGCCATATGTTGATTCAACGTCAGCATATGACTAACCATATTTGAATCCCTATTTACCTAACCTATGAATATCATATCTCGTACTGTCCCTTTTAGCCATGTTGTTCCGCATGTATTCAGCAGTGTGTTCATCCAAACCCATAAAATTACCACCTGCGGGCATATCGAGTTCCTTTGCAGATTCTTTGTATATAAATGTATAAAAGTAGTCAAACAGCTTGTATCGCGGTTCTCCATGATTTGGGCATCTGCACAGAATTTGGTTGAATCTTTGCGATGTATCTCCTAGAGAGTTTCCATCAAGCTGGTAAAATATTACTATCTCCACCATCAGTTCTGCAACATTGGATGGTGAATGATATTTCCTCAATCCTTATGTGGTGAGCTCATCCCAAGTAGTGATGGAATCTACAGGAAATTCATTTAACCATTGCCTAGCAGCCCTAACTCAAGAAAATGGTAACATCGTTATCTTGATCGTATGAACCTCTCGAGCCTGGAATGTCTGAAAATTTTTTGTGAGATTTGACAGGTGGGCATTTGGATCATGCAACGCTGCTCCACTAAATCTACAGTCATTATACACGATCTGAATTCGAGATCTCTTAAGCTCGAAGTGAGCCGCATTGATGGGTGCCACTCTGATTTTGGGACGATATTTGGCCTTGTTCAACCTGCACATAATTACAACAGAACCCCCTTGATGCATTATTATGTGGCTTATGTCCCTGTGGCACATTAGGTAAATTCGGTGGCGGTGGTGGAGGAGGTGGGTCCGTTTGTTGGGCCGTTAGAGCAGCCAACTGTGCCATGAGGTCTCCACTCACCTTATGTGCCCTTTCTTTAGCGGCCATCTCATCCGCCAATGACTCTTTCACAATCAGCTCGCTGGGTTTCATCCATCTGAGCTATTTTCTCTATTCTCTACGTCTTGCACGAAAGTATGTTTTTGGATCCTCAAACTGTGGCTATAATGGCTCGCTTTGAGAACGGATCATGTACTAGAAGACTACCCTGAAGAAACAGTGAACGTGAAGAATTATGTAAGTAAATATAATTAACAAGTAAATGGAAATTCCCTAAGGCTATAAATTTGAACAAACTAAAACTGAAGTCCCTTAAAATTGCGCCAAAAACTTGACACGCTCCATCTCCAAGTGCACAATTATCGGTGTAGTAATATCCGGAAAGTTCAGGTTTGTCAAACCAGCAGGACTTCTTTTTAATTATTTATCATTAATAACCTTAACGTGGAAAAATAATTGAGTTGATTATGCAAAACTAACAACGCTGAAAGTAAAGTAAAATTTAACAATTGTAGTGCGAACACAACAGTTTGAAGTTTTTGAAGATTCAATAAGGAGATAGTATCAAAACTCCTGGTCGGGGTTGCAAGGGTTACCGGCAGTCTATTATGATTCATGAAACATTGATGCACTATTCTTGTCAAACAAGCAACAACGAATTATCGAGTTACCAAGCAATTACTCTTTGCCTACGGTTAATTACTAACGAGTTACCGAGTGATATCTAACCCTAGTCAAGATTTATGAACGGAATTCAACTCAATGTTCCTAATTTACGATGTCGAGTCACCACGCGATCAATACGACTATGTGAATATTCCATTTTTTTCGACGAACAATTATTGAGTTACCGAATAACTATCAATTAAGTCCTAGCTACTAAATGTTATTCAACAACTATATAGAATAAAGACCGTAGAACAATCATAACAAGCTTTTGCAGAAAGTAAGTTCAAAACACTAAACATGCTATCATAGTATCCAAAATTCTTGTAATAAACCCTAATCCCAACTTGGTCCTGATATTTAAGTTATTAAGAATTCGTTATGATCATGCAAAACAAGAGCGAAAGTGAGTTAGGAAAATCCAAACGAAGAAATCCTATCTCCCGGACGTAGCTCCAAGCTCCAAAACAATCTCCTATTGTTTTGTTCTGAGATAAATCATTCCATGGGTCGTTCTATAGAGTTAGAAACAATTCCTAGTCAACAAATATTGAGGATTACACAATTCCTCTCAAAATTTGGCGCGGCAGCCCTGTTTCTGTTCGTGCGAACAATTTCTATGTCCGTGCAAGAAGTTTGTATTCATGCAAAGATGGAGCATCTCGTGCAAAGAGGGTTCTATTCATGCAAACACATTGTATTCATGCGAATTCATGTTATGCCTACATATTATGGATTCAAGCTCTATCTGTGCAAAATGCTAGGGGCATACCCACGAATTCTTGTCCCTTTGTCAACTCTCAGTTGCAATCTTTTTTTTCTTCTCTACCTGCAACCGATTCGTGTGAATTACTATCTCTTCATGCGAATTCTTGGACGCCTCTTTTGCCTTTTCATTCATGCAGCTTTCTTCCTTCACTATTACTTGGCCTTTCCCCGAGCTCTATCTGTTGGAGTAGATAACCTAGAGGAAATCTTATTTAGTTTGAACACTTTTATTGGATAGAATATTCATTTATTAATTATGGAGATATTTAATATAATGAAGTCCTTATATTACAATTGTTGTTTATCTAAAAAAATCCCTATTCATGTATATTGATTAATATGACAATCACCATAGAATAGTATGTTGGTAGATTGATTTGGAGATATCAAGTCTAACACATGGGTATGCATTAGGAGTAATGGCATACTGGATTGACCCACTACATATAAATTATGTTGATGTCACAAAGTGCTTCTCATAGTGACAATGGTGTTGTGGTCCTTAGACTTGAAGTCACTAGATACTCTAGTTGTGAAATATCATGTTTTGATATTATCAAACGTCGCACCGTAACTGGGTAACTGTAAAGATAGTAATCGGACATGATCGGAAGCAAGCTGAGAGATGGTGGTTACGTGGATTTTTCCCTCCCACGTAATGGGAGTAAATATCAACGGCCACTCGAGGGAAAGTGCTTATGGAGTGTCTGCTCGTACTCAGATAAATCAATATGAGATATCTATGCTATCTGTAGAGATAAGCCTATTCCGAGGATCGAGAAACTGTGGATTGGATATACGAGTGTGACACTTATGTATCGTGTCCAATCCGGATATGGAGACAAAGGGACATATACAACACGGTAAAATTGCGAACAAGGTTTGTCGGATCACTGACTATTTCTATTAGTTGGGCAGCATTGATGTGTTGTTAGACACCGCTCAATGTTTGTAATTGTTACAGCCAACTTAATAGAAACCTACGGGGTCACACACCGTATGGATTAAAATGGATGTGGATATTAATTAGTTGGACTAAATAATTAAAAGGATCAAAATGCAACCACATCAAAGTAATTTTGGACTAAGTTGAAGAGTGGACTAATCCGTGTATGGAAAGGATTAGTATTGGGGCAAGTTTCTAGTTGATAAGGAGTTATTAAATATAAAAGGGCAAGCCTAGCTAATTATTTCTCATGATTTTTCATTAAGATAAATAAGAGAGCAAAGAGAGACACCCCAAGAGGAGCCGCCCCTTGTCGTCGGCGCCCTACCCGTCGGCCTCACCAAGTGGTTTGGCCACTTGGTTGCTCCGTTTTGCGTGATCCTTTCGCCTCTCTCTTATACATAGCTAGCACAAGACGTGAACGGAATTCCAGCTTCCAATCCTATGTGTGGATACAGGTAGAGACGTGGACATCATTCTGCGTTGTGATCACACGAACGAACAAGGTACACAATCGTCTTCCTTTATCATGTTATGATAGCCTGCATGCGATTCGTGGAGGGATTTCATCAGGAATTAATTTTTGTATTTCCGCTGCATAACCTGCATCAAGACCCTACAGTTGTATCAGAGCCACATGTCGTAGCGCATAACGTAATTTATGTGTTACCTTTTTGTCAGTTTTTACACCGTATAGTTAAATTTTGCGAAAAGCATATATTGGCATAATGATGCAAATTGAATATAATTCAATAGGGAATGAATAAATTTTACGTATCCTGTAAAAATTAGCTAATTTCGTTCACATATGATGTGAGTTTTGGTGATTTGAAAAGCTAGGGTTTGGGCACAATTTGGGGAAAAGGGTGTTTTTCTATACAATTAGCAATCTGCCCGCAAGGAGGGGGGAAAAGTTTTTGGAAACTGCCATGTAGGGTTCGGCCATGGTGACCGCCCCTACCCCTTGGCGCGAGGACTCAGGCCGACCGCCCACCAGTTCTGCCAGCGACCGGTTCAACCGGGCTGCTTGTTTCGACCGCTGTGGGCTTGGCCCGGCGGTTCCTTGTGGTTCGGCCAATGTGGATTGGTGCGAAAACTTAGACCGTTTGGACCCTAGAAAAATCCAAATTCAACTAAAATTGACCAAGCGCGTTAAATTAGATTTTAACTGTATTATTTGTTTAATCTCATGGTGGTTGGATGTGGCCTAGGGGTTGGTTGTTTAATTTGTGGTGTGTATTGATTTGGTTTTATTGAAATTAATGTAATTAATTCATTTTACAGCTTGCGTGTCGTCTTCTCCCTCACATGTGAGGAATTCCTATTAAGTAGATGCTAGCTAGAATTAGATAGATAGATTATAGCCAATTCATGGAGAAGAAGATCAAATAATAAAGAAACCGCTAGACGATGAAGACCCACGAGCTAGGAAGTATGGACTAAACGTGGAGGCACATGGAGAAGAGCTTGTCACTTTAGGGCTTATAGATATTCTCATTAGATTTGGAATATCTTAGTCTCAAGGGCCACATCCATACTCTGTTTTATTTGTTTGTTTGTTTATTGTCTTCTTATTTAATTTTGGTGTATCGTTGATGCATGAAAAACATAACAAGATAATAATTAAACAGTTAAGTCTTTTATTTGGGATTGCCCAATACAAATAAGTAGATCAAGTTGATAAGATCAACAAAACAATTAAAATTGACAAGGAAATACCTCAAACGATAAATATTGTGTTTTGCCTTCTCTTGCTTAACACCCGTCATGATCCGGGTCTATTAAGTTCGGGCTTGAAAAAGCAAGGCGACTTGATTCATCATGGTGTGACGCGGCGGCACAAACTAGTAATGTGTGACTGTTGAAGTAAGAGGTTGAACGCAACTAGGTTATTTCAATAAGATTGAAAAACTTAGAGGCAAGGCAATTAGGAGTTATCTATGGGATAGATAAAGAATAAGGGGTTATTCACCTAAGTGAACCAACAGTTGCATAAGGATGCAATTGGAAGAAGTTCCTACCAAAATAACTTTTTTATAGGTGACTTGCTAAAGCAAGCTCAAAAAGGAAGTGAAATATGGATCTTGGCCCACTAGAAAGTATATGATATTTTCCGCATTAATGGTGAGGGCTGGTAATCCGAGAACAATAGTGGAAGAAATATATAATAATCTAGCCATTATTAAATGTATATTATTGTGCACAAATACTAAAACTTGTATATTTCTCATTGTGTAAGATTTCAATGGCAAACAATCAACAAACAATGCCTCCATCCATGCGTTCTGTCCTTGAGAAGGACAAGTTGTCTGGAACCAAATTTCTAGACTGGTAGAGAAACTTGAGAATTATTCTCAAGCAAGAAAAGAAGTTGTATATTTAAGACAATCTTGTTCCAGAGGCACCAGCCGAAGATGTTTTTCTTGCTACCGTAAGGGCACATCAGAAGATCATGGATGATTTTAATGATGTGACTTGTCTCATGCTTTGCACCATGAACTCTGAGCTTCATAAGCAACATGAGAACATGGAGGCGTATGATATGATCGTACATTTGAGACAGCTCTTTCAAGAGCAAGCAAGCAAGGCATGAGCGATATGAAGTATCTAAAGCACTGTTCAAGTGCAGTCTGTCAGAGGTGACCCCAGTCGGGCCTCATTTACTCTGTATGATAGGATACATGGAGAATCTCGAGAGCTTAGGCTTCCTAGTCGGCCAAGAGTTTGCCAGTGATCTCATCCTGCAATCGTTGCCGGATAGTTATAGTCAGTTCATCATGAACTACAATATGAATGAGATCAAAAAATTTCTACAAGACCTGCTCAATATGTTGAGGACCGCGGAACAGAGCATTAACAAAGGCAAAGGCAAAGCCATAATGATGGTCAATAAGGGGAAGAGAAAGCGAGTTGCTTCGACCTCCAAAGGAAAGTGCAAGAAAGTTGCAAAATCCAAGGAAGTTGCCTTAAAGCCTGCTGGTGGCGTCTCTAAGGGCGCATGTCACTATTGTAATTAGACATGCCATTGGAAGAGGAACTGCCCAAAATTTGAAAGATAAAAGGCTTGGAATAGTGATTCCACCACCACCAGGTATTTTTGTTATAGATGTCAATTTGTTTATCTCTTCATCTTGGGTATTGGATACTGGATGTGGATCTCACATTTTTTGAAATGTGAAGGATTTAAAGAGAAGTAGACGATTGGCTAAAGGGGAGATAAACTTGCGCGTTGGGAACGAGCAAGAGTTGATGCATTAGCCGTAGTCGTTTATGAGTTATCTTTAACTTCAGGACTTATTTTAGAATTAGACAATTGCTATTATGTGTCTCTTATGAGCGGAAACACTATTTCTATTTCTTTTTTTGACGACAAAGGTTTTTCGTTCACAGTAAAGGACAAGTGTTGCTCCATTTATTTTGATGGTATGCACTATTGTAGTGCGCTTTTGTCTAATGGATTATATATCTTTGATCTAAATATTCGCTTCTATAACATAAATACCAAGAGGATTAAAACTAACGATTTAAATCCTACTTATATATGGCACTATCCTTTAGGCCATATAAACGAGAAACACATTTCTAGATTCCATAATGAGGGATTTCTAGATTCATTTAATTATGAGTCATATGAGACATGTGCCTCTTGTTGATTGGGGAAAATGACTTAGTCCACTTTCAATAAGAAAGGTGAGAGGACTAGTGAGCTATTGGCCCTCATACATACAGATGTTTGTAGACCATTTGCCACACCTTCCAAGGTGGTTATCTTTATTTCATTACATTTACTAATGACTTCAGTAGATATGGATTTGTATACCTTATGACGGGCAAATTCGAATCCTTTGAAAGGTTAAAGAATTCAAGAATGAAGTAGAGAAGCAAATTGGCAAGAGTTTAAAGGCTCTACGATCGGATCGTGGATGATAATACTTAAGCCAACAATCTTAGAGAGTGTGATCTTGTCCCAACTCACTCCGCCCGGTACTCCATAATGGAATGGCGTGTCCCAGAGGATTAATCTCACTCTGTTGGACATGGTGCAGTCTATGATGTGTCAAACAGATCTTCCAATATCGTTTTGGGGACATGCTCTATTAACTGCAGCTTTTACCATTAGCTGTGTTCCATCCAAATCACCCATGAAGATACCATATGAGATATGGACTGGGAGGCGTCCCATAGTGTCGTTTATGAAGATTTGGGAAGGCGACGTCTATATAAATCGTTTACAAACAGACAAGCTCGGACCCAAGTCGGATAAGTGTAAGTTTGTGGGATATCCTAAGAAACAAAAGGATTTTATTTCTACAATCCAATCGAGAACAAATTGTTTGTTGCTCGAAACGGTGTGTTTCTAGAAAGAGAGTTTGTCTCTAAAGAAGCCAGTGGGAGGACTGTAGATCTTGAAGAAATTTAAGAACCACAAAACACTGATCATACAATGAAGCATTAGCAGGAACCGCAAGTTGTTGTGGAGCAACCTGCTCAAGTAACACAAGAGCTTCGTTGGTCGAGTAGGGTACGTCAGGAGCTAGAGAGGTCTGGACTTCCCGTGACTAAGCCCGGTGGCGTACCACTCATGGATGATCCTACTACCTATGGAAAGGCCATGAAAGTGCCGGACTCTAAGAAATGGCTTGATGCCATTAGATCTGAAATTGAATCCATGTATACCAACAAAGTATGGACTTTGGTGGAACCACCCAAAGGGCCTCGGCCCATAGGGTGCAAGTGGGTCTTCCAGAAGAAGACCGACATGTATGGCAATGTAGTTGCTCCGATTGGTGGCAAAAGGATTCATACAGATTCATAGTATTGACTATGATGAAACATTTTCTCCATTCGCGATGAACAAATCCATTCGTATCTTACTTGCTATTGCAGCTTATCACGACCATGAATTTGGCATATGGATGTCAAAACAGCGTTTCTGTATGGAAACCTCCTTGAGGATGTGTACATGATACAACCTGAGGGTTTTAAGGATCGAGAGCATGTCAACAAAGTTTGTAAGTCGTAGCAATCCATTTATGGATTGAAGCAAGCTTCTAGGAGTTGGAATCGGCGTTTTGATGATGCGGTGAAAGAGTTTGGCTTCATCAAGAACGAAGATGAGCCTTGTGTCTACAAGAAGGTTAGTGGGAGTTCTATTTTGTTTCTGGTATTGAATGTGGATGACATACTACTCATTCGAAATGATGTCCCTACCTTGAAATCTGTTAAAGATTGACTAGGGAAGTGTTTCGCAATGAAGGACTTAGGATATGAATCTTATATACTTGGTATCAAGATCTGCAGGGATAGATCTAGGAAGTTTCTCGACCTAAGACATGCAAGAATCGAAGAAAGAAATCATGCCCATGTCGCATGGAGTCACCCTTACAAAGGCTGACTGTACTTCCAATTAGATTGAGAAGGACCGCATGAGTAAGATCCCATACACTCTGCTATAGGATCTATCATGTACGCCATGTTATGTACTGACTAGATGTTCCATACGCGTTGAGTATGGCAAGCAGATATCAGTCCAATCCAGGTGAGATTCGCTGGATTGATGTCAAGAATATCATTAAGTACTTAAGAAGAACTAAGGATGCATTCTTGATATTTGGAGGTGAGGAAGAACTCACTTTAAAAGGTTACACTGACACAAGCTTCAAAACCGACAAGGATGATTACAGATTGCAGTTAGGTTCTCTGTTTTGCCTTAATGGAGGAACTGTGAGCTGGAAGAGTTCCAAGCAAGAGACAGTTGTTGATTCTACAACTAAATCTTAGTACATTCTTGTGTCAGGCGCAGCAAAGGATGTTGTTTGGATTAGGAAGTTCATCACTGAGATGGGTGTGGCTCCTAGCATAATGGATCTCATTGCGTTGTACTATGACAATACTGGGGCGATCGCACAAGCCAAGGAACCCAAGTCACACCAAAAATCCAAGCATGTACTTAGGAAATTGTATCACATTCGAGAAATCATCGAAAGATGCGATGTGAAGATATGCAGGATTCCAACAGACAATAATCTTTCAGATCCACTTACAAAGCTAGTTGTTCAACGAAAGCAAGAAGGGCACACTAGATATATAGGCATACGAAATGCACCAGATTGTCTCTAGTTCAAGTGGGATACTGTTGGAGTAGATGTCCTAGAGACAATCTTATTTAGTATAAACATTATTTTTGGCTAGAATATTCATTTATTATTTATGAAGATATTTAATATAATGAAGTCCTTAGATTACAATTGTTGTTTATCTTAAATATTACTATTCATGTATATTGATTAATAGGACGATCACTATAGACTAGTATGTGGGTAGATTGATATGGAGATATCAAGTCTAACACATGAGTATGCACTAGGAGTAGTGACATACTGGATTGACCCACCACGATAAGGGTACATTAAATTATGTTCGTCACAAATGCTTCTCATAGTGACAATGTTGTTGTAATCCTTATACTTTAAGTCACTAGATACTCTAGTTGTGAAATATCATGTTTTGATATTGTCAAACATTGCACCGTAACCGGGTAACTATAAAGATAGTAATCGGACATGATAGGAAGCAAGCTGAGAGGTGGTAGTGACGTAGAGAGGATTTTTTCCTCCCACATATGGGAGTAAATATCCACGGCCACTCGAGGGTAGTGCATATAGAATGTCTGGCCAGACTCAGATAAATCAATATGAGATATTGATAATATATGTACAAATAAGCCTATTCCTAGGATCGAGAAACTATGGATTGGATAAACGAGTGTGACACTTATGTCTCGTGTCCAATCTGGATGTGGAGACAAAGTGACATATACAACACAATAACATTGGGCACAAGGTTTGTCTGATCACTGACTATTTAAATTAGTTGGGTAGCATTGATGTGTTGCTAGACACCGCTCAATGTTTGTAATTGTTACTGCCAACATAATAGAAACCTACGGGGTCACACACCTTATGAATTAAACTGAATGTGGATATTAATTAGTTAGACTAATTAATTAAAAGGATCAAAAATGCAACCACATGTAAAGTTAGTTGGACTAAGTTGCAGAGTGAAGTAATTCGTGTATGGACATGATTGCTATTCGGGCAAGTTTTTAGTTAATAAGGAGTTATTAACATTAAAAGGGCAAGCCTAGCTAATTATTTCTCATGAGTTGTCATTAAATGAAATAAAAGAGCAAGGAGAGATACTCCAAGAGGAGCCGCCCCCTTGTCGTCGGCCTCCTACCCGTCGGCCTCACCAAGTGGTTCGGCCACTTGGTTGCTCCGTTTTGCATGATCATTTTTCCTCCCTCTCCGGTGTTGCTAGCACAAGACGTGAAGGGGATTCCAGCTTGCAATCCTAGGTGTGGATACCGGTAGAGACGTGGACATCATTCTGCGTTGTGATCACACGAACGAACAAGGTAAACAATCGTCTTCCTTTATCACATCATGATAGCTTGCCTGCGATCCGTGGAGGGATTTGTTCAGGAATTATTTTTTGTGTTGTCGCTGCGTAACCTGCATCAAAACCCTACACTTCCCGCTTCCGAAGTTTGTGCTAGCTTCCAGTCTACTCTCCGAGTCTCCGGTATCTGAAATAAACAACATTAAAATACCGGGAATCACATTTGACAAATAATAGCTCAAAAAAGCGAGAAACGCCTGGACTTCACACTTAAGTATAACTAGCTCAATTTCACAAACATTTCAATAGAATAGTCAATAAGTCATTGCAATGTGCTAGAAAAAAAACACAAACGGCATAATATCAAATAAAACATAGCCCTGAATACTGAATATCAAGACTCACAAAAGGCTCACCACTATGAGTAACTGTGGAGTAAGAGTACCAGCCCAGAGCTATCTCGCTCTCTTTCTGAGTAATCTGATTACTCTCATCCCCTTCTCCTCTATTGTTCCGTCTTGTTCCTTTCAATGTTATACTCTGCCTCAATCTTACTCTGAACATCGATATATCAATTTTCCCTCACAGGACCATCTTAAGATTAGTGTAGATATTCATGTTGACGTATGATAATTATCATAATAATTGCCGTCTAAAAAACTCCAGAGATACAGTCTACATACTAGTATACATAAGTGTTTTATTGAGAATGAACAATTATGCATTGCATTATTGACCATTGGATTGAGTAGTTTACAACTGGAGGGATCTTTGATCGCATTTTTTCCGTCTCTCACCTCTCTTCTGTCTAACACAATGTACGTACTTTTTTTTTTTTAAATGCATTCAACACTTTCATTCATCATAAACAATCACAATTACAATGGATGAAACGAGTACGAAATACAATTTAATGTTACACATTTCATAATCTTGCCTACACAATTTATAAATTTCTAAGAAGAACAAATCGGAAACTATCGCTTCAAACGATTCCTGAATTTTTGTACGCTCCAACTTCACCATCAATTAGCTTAAATGCTTTTTGTCCTCCATCGTTCCGGGCAACGGGAGGGGTGAAGAAAATAATTCGTCCATTAAGATAGCAGAATTCGGGCTCCACAAGAAATTCACAGCGAAACCGCAAGACCATGTGAGACATAACACCACACTTATGCGGTAGATTAGTACCTTATTGTAGATAAAAACCGCACTTAGGCGGTAGTTGGCCGCCCTATGACGGAAGAGAACCGCTCCCAAGCGGTAGTTGGCCGCTCCTTGGCGGAAGAGAACCGCTCTTAGGCAGTAGTTGGCCGCCCCTTGGCGGAAGAGAACCGCTTCCAAGCGGTAGTTGGCCGCTCTAATGCGGTAGTTGGCCGTCATTTGACCGAGGAAAACCGCTCTTAGACGGTAGAAACTGAAAATACGTAAAGAAACCAACAAAAAACCAACAACAAGAAGAACAGGGGACTCGCCGGCGGCGAGCCCCTATGATTAACGAAACAAAAATGGAGAGCAAGTTTTCTTCACAAGAGAGAGTTTGGAGAGGGAAGAGAGCAAGTTCACAATGTATGTACTTGGTGTTGGTTGTTTATTCTTATTTATAATTCTTTTTTTTTAAAGCAGTATTTATTCCTATTTATATATCTTCAAATTTTCTCATTTCTTCTTGTTAATCATAGTTTTATATAAGATCAATAAATATTTTAATATCAATTAATATACTATTTTTTTTTTTAAATACTTCCAATGGTATAGATTATCCCACATACCGAAATCGCCCTCTCATAACTAGCACAACTCCAAATAATTACACATTCACAAACTACGTCTATAGAGAGAGAGAACAGAAACAAAAATATAAGAAGCTTCGCGGAAGATGCACACACACACCACCTTCTGCTCCTATATTTATAACTCATCAGTTGGGGAACAATGAACGCTCACTCTCTATCTTTATAGTCATCATCTCCGAAACAATAACAACTTATTTATTGTTATTAAAGTTCTTTGTGAGTTACAGAAAAAACATATTGAAGATGACCTCAACAGTTACAGAGCCATGGTTGATGGAGAACGGAACCATCAAGGGCTTGAGCAGGGAGGTGAAGCATGGCCGGACTGCACACAACATGTCATCCTCGTCGTTACGCAAAAAGTCCGATATGGCCCTCGTCCAGAAGGTCCCTTATTCTCTTCTCAGGCTGTTCCTGGCTAATCTCCAGGAGGTCATTCTCGGTACTAAACTCTCTGTTCTCTTCCCGGCCATTCCTTTAGCCATCGCTGCCCACTACTTTGGTTTTGGAAGAGTAGGTTCTGACTCATTATTTTTCTTAGCTATAATTTATAATACTTAAATATTGATATGGAATAATAGTTTATAATTGTGTTTTTTGTGTGATAAAATTTGAAAAACAGCCGTGGGTTTTTGGATTGAGTTTGGTTGCTCTCACTCCCTTGGCAGAACGTGTCAGCTTCCTCACAGAGTAAGCATTCTTCTTTCTCCTGTTATTTATCTATTTATTTATTTATTTCTGGAATTCACTTAAATGATAAATTATTATGGTTTTAATTTTGTTTATTTGGGTTTGTTTTGGATTAAAATTGCAGGCAAATTGCTTTCTACACAGGTCCAACGGGTAATTAACAATCCATCCGTCCCTATTACCCATTCATTCACTGATGTGTTTTTCTTGCATAGTAATTGAAACAGTATTATCTACCTGTTGTTAGGCCATAATCCATCTTACCAATTCAAGTCTCTTTCAGTTATTTGCTTAATCCACTAAATGTGTCCGTTCGGGTTGATTGTCGAGGAAAATCTCTCTAATTAAAGCTCACACGCCTACTATTTAGTGGATTGAAAGTGGAAAATTGTCCCAACTTGTCCTACCTTTTAACCTACTTCGCTTATACATAAAAACAACTTTGAAAATATATTCCGTACACCTAAATTTATTGAACTATACGAGATACGAAGTCGATAATAGAAGTCATATTATATGTGTTACGTACAGTTTAGCTACCCGCCTACCTCATTCATCTAGTCCATTTTCAAAGGCAAAAATCTATTTTTAGTAATAGATGATACATGTAGAAGCAAAAGATCGTTGTATACACACCAAGTATATGTATATCGTGAAAGATGGTTGATCACAAGGATGTGGTTTGTTTTGTCCTTGTGCCAAAGGTCTACTAAAAACAACAAATGAAACTGATCTCAAACATGTGACGGTATCTTTGTATGGGGATAATCCCGATACTGTCACATTTGTTTTGTACTCTACTCTGACAAGCGGATATTTCAGATAGAATTAGATAAATTGAATAAATAAATACGGTTACAGGTAAAATATTCTCAATTCTTTGTCTTCTTTTAATTTTTTATATTCGATATTCGATGTGCAGTGGGAGGGCTACTAAACGCAACATGTGGAAATGCGACGGAGCTGATTATAGCCATACTTGCGCTTCTCCAAAACAAAGTGGACTTGGTTAAATACTCTCTGTTGGGTTCGATTCTCTCCAACCTCCTCCTTGTTCTCGGAACCTCTCTTTTCTGTGGCGGAATCCATAACCTCCACAAAGAACAAAAATTCGATCGGGTACCTTACGTTAACCAAATTAATTCAACTTAATTGTTAGCCCCTATTGGCAAGGACGGATCCATCCACTCAATTAGCCCCCACTGAAATAACTTTAATTATTTATGTTTATTCATCAAAATATAATCTTTTAAAATCTAACCCCTACTGGACACAAAATCTTTGATCCGCCCTTGCCTATTGGCATTCTAATTGTTATTTTCTTATCATAATGACTTGATGATTTACAGAAACAAGCTGACGTCAACTCGCTCCTGCTACTACTGGGCCTGTTGTGCCATATGATGCCGTTGTTGTTCAAGGGATCTGTCGCGAGCACGGTGGAAGTGGCAGCTAAATCGACCCTCGCCCTATCTAGGGTCTGCAGCATTATCATGCTCATCACCTACATCGCCTACCTCGTCTTCCAGTTATGGACCCATCGCCAATTGTTCGATTCACAAGACGCGGTAATTAGTCAATGAACGTTAAACCAAAAACAAGAATGCAATAAAAAATAATAAGTGGTCAAACATATACATGCTTGCTAATTTAGCTACTACCGCACGTTCAAATGAGTAGGAAGATGAGGATGATGATTTGGTATCGGAAGAGACTGCAGTGATTGGATTTTGGAGCGGCTTTGCATGGCTAGCTGGCATGACTGTGGTCATCGCTGTCCTCTCAGAATACGTAGTGGGGACTATTGAGGTAATCATTTCATTGTTGGACGATGTTCATTAGATCACTGTTAGTATGAAGTTTACTTATAAGTTGAAAGAGATCATAGCGATGTTAATTTGTGTAAACAAATGGCCACATTATAATTTTATAGGAAGCGTCCGACTCGTGGGGCATATCGGTGAGCTTCATCAGCATAATATTGCTACCGATTGTCGGTAATGCAGCTGAACACGCCGGAGCTATTATCTTTGCTTTCAAGAACAAGTTGGTTAGTCCTTTTTCTTTTATGATCCCTAAATATAATCAATTTTCAAAATGTAAAAGAAGTGACAATTCTCTTCTTACTTGTTGCAGGATATATCATTGGGGGTCGCTTTGGGATCCGCAACACAAATCGCCATGTTTGTGGTAATTTACCGGCCAACTTTGCTAATTTACAATCTCCAATTATTTTTATATTAGACAGGCATGTATTCTTAACTTCATATATCTTTGCAGGTTCCGTTGAGTGTGATCGTCGCTTGGATAATGGGAATAAAGATGGATCTTGATTTCAACCTACTTGAGACCGGCTCACTCGCCCTCTCTATTTTACTTACTGCTTTTACTCTGCAGGTAATTAATTACGTTGTAATATTTAAGCTTGTGTATATTGCATTAAGACAATTATTCAAAACTATACAACTTTTAAAATAATATTGTAAAAGAAATGTTCATTGTTTTCTCATTACATTTGCAGGATGGAACTTCGCATTACATGAAAGGACTTGTTCTTCTGCTGTGCTACATTGTCATTGGGGCATGCTTTCTCTTTTACCAAACACCAAGTATGAACGTATACATAAGTCATGTTTGGCATGTTCTTAATCTTTCTTTGGTTTACTTGACATATATTTGCTCTTTCTATGTGTAGAGCCTGGCCACGGAAATGGGGTTTCCATGGGAACTGAGTCATCATTATCAGGTGGAGGAATCTTCAAAGCTTGAGCTCCGTTTTGATGCAAACTCGTAATCAGATTAAGTTCTACTATGCACTAAAACAATCAGAGCAAAATGGCAAATCCAAGCTCAGAGGCAACTTCTCCCGTTCAACAAATGTGGCATGCATTGAGGATGGGAAAAAGAAAAGTTGGGAACTACTTATATTGAAGTCAAGCTTTGGGCTATGGAATTTATAAGTCATTGTTCATATGATCCATGTATGAGTTCATTTATTTGTTGAATCATTTTGGTTATTGCGTGGGTGATCTTTTGTTGTTTCCACAGTGCGGGGGAAAAAAAAAGCTGAAGAAGGTGAGTTAGTTTTCAGGCAATTGTTGATCAATAAATGGAAAATTCATTTTCAGAAGATAAATCCACTGTAAAACTTCCTTAAAACTTTAAAAGCGCCCCTCTATTAAAGACATTCCCTTTTCCCTATAAATATAAGAGTGTTAACATTCAGTTGCAGTGATGTCTGAGAAAATTTTCTTTGAGAAGATTCAGTTGGGGACTAAAATCGACAATGTCCGGAAAAGTTGATCAATGGATTTCCTAATTAGTTGAAATTTCAACCTAAACAAGCATGTCTGGCCCGAAAAACACGAAAATAATCCCCATAGACAGAGAGTAAAGATGCTAGCTTTTATATGTTCAACAGGGGTGGCATTTTGCCTTTTTGAGGTTTGGAAATTGCCAGAATAAAACTTTCTGGTTTCTCAATTCCAAACATTAACTTGTTAAGCTCCTTTGAAAATCAAGTCTGCTATGTTTTACATTATATGCTTATTCATCAATTAAGAAAAAAAAACACACAGTCCTAGAACTGTCAGCTGGAGAAGCCCCCATAAGTTTGAATAGAAAGGTGGCACAAGTAGTGGGGGTAGTACTCGGACAAGAAAGAAGGGCAACAATGAAACCCTATGAGGTCTGGGCACCATGGTTTTTCTGGTACTTTATGAAAACTTAATCTGACATTTAAGGTTCCGAAAACCAAACAAGGTTATGATTTGGTAACGCGTCTCATCCGGAAGCCGAGAGCACCGTATAGTCGACTCATTTTTGCGGCAACGAGGCACATGGCACAAGCACATTGGACTACATTATTCTTTTCTTCATGAAGACAACCGGTCCACTGATTTTTCAACCAAGATTCGGTTCCCTAGTTGCATGAGCCGGGCACCATTTTTGCACAAGACTAAAAAAATCTACAACCAGAACACAGATTTTTTGTTTGAGAAAACAATAAACAAATCAATCTAAACAAGCCCTATATACAATTACCATTTAGGCTCCGTTTGGTTGGTGGTAAAACATTTTTCTGTAAATGTTTTCCCTTGTTTTGGTGTTTTGCTGCTGTTTGGTTGGAGGTAAAATATTTTCATGTAAAATGTGATGTAAAATGATTTGCACTTTTGGAATCCGTAAGCCATTTTCCAGAGAGTGAAGGAGCACAACAACTACTTATACTAACACCTTCACAACCAATGACCACCACTACCACCTACCCCCACCACAACCCATCAATCCACCTTCGCCGCCACCCATCACTACCACTGTCGTCACAGCCCACTGTTTTGGCAAGTGTCAACCAAAACAAGAAAATAATTGCGAAGACAACTCTTTCACACAATATTTTACGCATAGAATATTTTCTCTTATAAAACATATTACTAATAGCGATAGTATACGTAGTTAATAGCGATAGTATACGTAATCTAAGGACTAGAGTGTAAATAGTAGTGTATGAATTTTGTATATACGGTGAATGGATAGACAAGTACGGAGGAGGACAATTTCATAATCTTTCATGGTATCAGAGTGCAATTGCGAGCCCTAGCTCCATCACTGCACTCGTTCCTGGCGTGATTCGTCCCCTCTCTTTTCACCGGCGAAGCCACGATAGCCCTCGCTCCCAGCGTCTTCTTCTGCGCCGATGAACTCCTCGTTTCTATTCGGGTCGAACTCAATATCGACAATCAGCGTTGCAAGAACAATGGCCAGCGTCAGACTATCTCCGTGTACCGGTGCTCTCGTCGCGGCTTCACTCGCCACGTTCGCTTTACCATATATGCCGTAAAACCTCAATTTTTGCCTCGGGTTGTCGTAATCTCTTCGACGTATTGCACACTGTTTTCATCGCATCTCGACCTCCACCGAGCAGATCGTTGCCCTCTCTCCGCACCTGAGACGTTTGTCTCTGTGTTGTCATCTTCAACACACATTTTTCTTTGTGTGAACAGTTTTGTCCTCTGTGCTGGTCTTCTATTGTCCCACATACCACTGGTGCTAGTCTTAGTAACACAGTGGGTACCAACTACAAAGCAAAAGCATTAATAGCCTTGTGGGTTTCAATCTACTGTTGCGAATTTTTTTGTGTGGTCCAACAGTTGTTGTGTCTTTTGTGACCCCTGCATCTTTTTGGTCTGTGCTACTGTGATTCTTTGCCAGTTGTTCTTCTCTTCGTGGTCATCCGTCATTTCGACCGCCAAGCAAACCGTTGATCTTCCCCTAGCACGCCGAGGCAATAGTAATCATCGTCAGTCTGGCCGAAAAGGTTGCGAACGCACTCAGAAGCACCCACAGCAACACTGTGCCCCACTTGCCTCCCTTCACGGCAGCTGGGTGTGGTGTCCTCCACCGTCATCCCCGACTGCTCAGCCGAGCCCCTATCCCTCGGCACCGGGTTGGACACAGTCAGGACCCTCTCAGCCTACAGTTATGCCAGGTATTCTTGGTCTAGGACCTTCTCAGCGTTCTTAGGTCCTTGCTGCCAATGTAGGTTCGTCTCACTCTGTCACTGCTTTGAGTTTGGAACTTCCTGGCATGACCCGTAATGCTCCGGATAAGACTTGGTACATGGATTCTGGGGCCTCCTCTCATCCGACATCTCAGACAGGTACTTTCTCTTTTGTCTCATCAAGTTCTCCAGTTTCTAATATGATGGTCGGTAATGGGATGCAAATTCCTGTGTGCGGTTCCGGTCAGCAGACTATTACTACCCTAGCCCGTCCCCTACACCTCAAAAATGTCCTTCTTACTCCGAATATAATTAAAAATCTTGTCTCTGTCTGTCAGTTCCCCATTGATAATAATGTCTCAATCGAGTTTGACCCGACTGGCTTTATGTGAAGGATCTTCCCTCGGGGACCCTTTTACTTCGGAGCAATAGTTCAGGGGACCTATATCCTCTTATTTCCACCATGTCCCCCTCTCCAGCCCAGTCTCCTGCCATTATTCCATCCCCAGTGTGGCACAATAGTCTTGGACATCCTGGTCGCCATGTATTAGATCAACTTAGCTCCAATCATTTCATTTCTTGTACTAAAACAGAGCAGAACGGATTGTTCCATGCATGCCAACTCGGCAAACACGTTAGACTTCCCTTTGCCCCTTCACAATCTTGTATTGTGGCTCCGTTTGATATTATTCATGGTGATATTTGGACATCCCCTGTTGCTAGCAAATCTAATTTCAAGTATTATCTTCTCTTACTTGATGATTACTCGCATTTTCTATGGGTTTTTCCTTTGAAACTCAATTCGGATGCTTTCACTCACTTCAAACAATTCCACACGTATGTGCATACCCAGTTTTCTCATGACATCAAGAGTTTTCAATGCGACCTTGGGGGAATTCGACAAGTCTATGTTTCATGAGTTCGCCAAGTCCAGTGGCCTTGTTTTTCGATTTGCTTGTCCGCAAAAATCTCCTCAGAACGGCAAAGTCGAACGTATGATAAGTCGTATCAATGACATATCTCGTACCCTTCTCTCTCAGGCATCCATGTCTCCTCGCTTCTGGGATGAGTCTATTCTCACTGCTTTCTATCTCCACAACATACTCCCTACCAAAGCTCTCAACGGTGTGTTGGAATAGGTGCCCTAGAGGCAATCTAATATTTAGTATGAACAAAGTTATTGGCTAGAATATTCATTTATTATATATTGTGATACTTAATATAGTGAAGTCCTTAGATACACTGTTTGTTTATCTTAAATATCACTAGTCCAGTATATTGATTAATAGGACGATCGGATATAGACTAGTATGTGTGTAGATTGATATGGAGATATTAAGTCTAACACATGGGTATGCATTAGGAGTAATGGCATACTGGATTGACCCACAACGAGAAGGATACATTAGATTATGTTAAAGTCACAATCGCTTCTCGTAATGCTAATATAATTTCAATCCTTAGACTTGAAGTCACTAGATACTCTAGTTGTGAAATATCGTGCTTTGATGTTATCAAACGTTACATTGTAACTGGGTAATCATGAAGGTAGTTATCGGGCATGATAGGAAGCAAGCTTAGATATCGTAGTGATGTAGAGAGGATTTGTCCCTCCTACATAATGGGAGCAAATATCCACGGCCACTCGAGGGATGAGGCTTATTGAATGTCTGGCCAGACTCAGATGAATCAATATGGAGATATTGATGTTATCTGCTTGCATAAGCATATTCCCAGGATTGAGGAACTATTGATTGGATATACGAGTGTGACTATTTATCTCTTGTGTCCAATCCGGATATAGAGACAAAGGTATAGTGCAATATGAGATATTGGGCACAAAAAGGTTTGCCGGGATCACTGACTTATTTCTATTAGTTGGGTGCGTGGATGTGTTGCTAGACACCGCTCCATGTTAGTAATAAGTTACTACCAACTAAGTAGAAACTTATGGGGTCACACGTCAAATAGAGTAGAACCAGATTTGGGATTAATTAATATGATTAATTAATGAGAAGGATCATTTTGCAAAACCTTACCAACTTAGTAGGACTAATATGCAAGAGAGGGACTAATCCAAGTTCATGTAGGACTAGGAGGGGCCTTTATGTAAACTAACAAGAGTTGTTGGTCTATATAAAGGAGGCTCTAGCTTCCTTCCCACTAATGTTAATGCTCATAACATAAGTGAGTAGGAAAG
Source organism: Linanthus parryae (assembly GCA_023055425.1). Classification (NCBI taxonomy): domain Eukaryota; kingdom Viridiplantae; phylum Streptophyta; class Magnoliopsida; order Ericales; family Polemoniaceae; genus Linanthus; species Linanthus parryae. Next base: position 83,022,234 of record JALGPY010000007.1, on the reverse strand, counting down.
AAAGCAAGAGAGAGAGCAAAAGCACAAGGGTCGAAACCCCTTGCGTCCGCCCCCTTCCCGTCAGCTCAAAGAGGGGGCCGAACCCCTCTTTGCCTCCTCGGTTTATTGATTCATTCTTCCCTCTTCCTCCGGTCCAAGCTAGCACTTGAGAAGGAAGAATCTAGATCTCACCTGTAGATGTGGATCAACCGTAGAGACATGGACAATATTCTTCGTGTGATCTCCCAAACCAAAAGGTACACATCTTCTCTGTCCCTTATCATGTTATGATGTCTCTTCCTGTGATCATCGGTGGTCTTTGAGTAGGAATTAAATTTTTGTTATTCCGCTGCGTTACCTACGTCAAAACCCAACAGTGGTATCAGAGCCACATGTCGTAGTGCATAACATGACTTTATGTGTTACGATTTCAGTTTATACACCGTATTGTTAATTTTACGCAAAAGTAAAATTAATTGGCATAGTAGATGCAAAATTTGATACAATATAAACAAGATCTAATTTAACATTGGATGTTAGAATTGGTGATTTTAATCACATAGGATGTGAATTATTGAGTTCTTGAAAATTAGGGTTCGTGGCACATAGTTGAAAAGGAGTTTTTCAATTATGGAAACAATTATATGGAAACATCCATTTGGAAACAACCACGCTTGGGCAACAAGGAAGGAAGGGAAGGAGACTAGGGCCAAAACCCTAGCCGTCCGCCCCTCCTCCTCGCGCGTCAAGCAAGGCCGCGGGTCACTAGGGCGGCCCGCCTTGGGCCGGGCCACGTGGCGGGCGGCGGTCCTCTTGGGGTTCGGCCCATGCATGGGTTGGACCCCTTGGACCGTTGTAACCCTAATTACCCAATTCAATTAAAATTGAACAAGCGCGATAAAAAAAAATGGTTTTAACTGTATTATGTGCTTTGTTGCATGGTGGATGGATATGGCTTAGGTTGTGGATGTTTATTGTTTTGTGGTTTGGTTTACGGCATGCGAGCTGATCAAATTAATGTTATAATTAATTAGTTTTTACGGCCTGCGAGTCGTCTTTTCTCCTCGACATGTGAGGCTTTTATTATTTATTTATTCTAGATGTTAGGATAGAATTAGAAATATTTAGATGATAGCCAAGAGCATGGAGGAGAAGACTGGAGAACCAAAGAAGCCAAAAGACGAAGAAGACACCCTACCCTAGGCGCGCGGCTATGGTGGAGCACATGGAGATAAGCTTGTCACTTTAGGGAAATTAGATATTAGCATTGGCTTGATAATATCTTAGTCTAGAAGCCATATCCATGCCACCTTTTTTTTATTTTGTGGATGTTTATTATTCATGTCTTGTTATTTATTTTTGTGTGTATGGTGATACTAGCAAAACGTTAACAAGATAATAATAAACAAAGATGGTCTTTTACTGTGGATTGCCCAATCCAAGTAAGTAGATCATGTTGATTGGATCAACCAAACAAATTAAGAATGATTAAATCCCTCAAATAAAATATTGCGTTTTGCCTTCTCTTGCCAAAACACCCTTCATGATCAGTGTTTATTAAAATTCGGGCTTGCCAAAGCAAGCAGATTTTAATTTACCATGGTGTATTGCGGACGACACAAGCTAGTAATGTGTGTATGTTGAAGCAAGAGGTTGGACGCAACTGGGTAAGACTCAATTGGATTGATGAACCTAGAGGCATGACAATTAGGTGTTATCTAAAGGATAAAGAATAAAAAGTTATTCACCTAATTGGACCAAGAGTTGCATGGGATGCAATTGGAATGGTTCCTACCTAAATTACATATTCTTAGATGACTTGCCAAAGCAAGCTCAAGAAGAAGTTAAAAGGGACTTGGACCTACTAGAAAATATAATGATATTTTCCGCATTAATGGTGAGGGCTATTAATCCGAGAAAAATAGTGGGAGCTATATTGGGAGCTATATTTAATGATCTAGCCATTGTTGAATATAGTTAAATTGTTCAAAATACTAAAATTGCACATTTCTCGTTATGTAGAATTCTAAATGGCAAACAACAACGCATCGACTTCATCCCTACGATCCCTACGATCTGTCCTTGACTGGTACAGAAACTTAAGGATTGTCCTTAAGAAAGAAAAGAACTTGTACGTCTTGAACACTCCAATTCCAGCCCCACCACAAGATGAGTCTGTTCTAGCGGAAGTAAGGGCACGTCAGAGACATATTGATGATTCTAATGACGTGACTTGCCTCAAGATTTGCACCATGACTTCTGAGTTTCAGAAGCGGCACGAGAACATTCAGGAACAGGCAAGGCATGAACGCTATGAGATGTCCAAAGCATTGTTCAATAGTAATCTCGCAGAATGGAATTCAGTAGGGCCTCATGTACTCCGAATGATCGGGTACATTGAGAACCTTGAGAGACTGGGATTCCCTCTTGGCCAAGATTTGGAAACTGATCTTGTCTTGCAATCGTTGCCTGAAAGTGATAATCAGTTCATCATGAACTATAATATGAACGAGATCAGTAAAACTCTGTCAGACTTGTTGAACATGCTCAAGACAGCTGAACGGAGCGTCAACAAAGGCAAGGAAAAGGCCATAATGATGGTGCATAAGAAGAAGGGCAAAGGAGTTGCCTCTACTTCCAAAGGAAAGCGCAAGAAAGTTTCAAAATCCAAGGAAGCCCTAAAGCCTAGTGGAGGCGTGGCTAAAGGTGAATGTCACTACTGCAGCCAGCCGGGTCACTGGAGGAGGAATTGCCCTAAATATCTGGAGGATAAGAAGCTTGGAATAGTGATTCCACCACCACCAGGTATTTATGTTATAGACGTCAATCTTTCTATATCTTCATCTTGGTTATTGGATACTAGATGTGGTTCTCACATTTGTCGAAATGTGCAGGATTTGAAAAGAAGTAGAAGATTGGCTAAAGGGGAGATAGATATGCGCGTCGGGAATGGAGCAAGAGTTGATGCATTAGCTGTAGGCGTTTATGAGTTATCTTTCCCTTCTGGACTTATTTTAGAATTAGACAATTGCTTTTATGTGTCTGCTTGAGCAGAAACATTATTTCCATTTCTTGTTTGGACGAGAAGGGTTTTTCTATTTCATTAAGGGTAAATTTCACTTACACCCCTTCAGTTTAAGCTGATCTTCACTTACACCCCTTCTAGTTAGGTGATCTTCATTTACACCCCTTGTAACTAACGGTTACTAAGGGAGCATAATGGAAATGTTGAAAAGTCTATCACACCCCTGGAATCATGTATACTTCGTTTTATTATTCCCTGCAACTCTCTATCTCTCTCTCTCTCTCTCTTTCTCTCTCGTTTGTGTAAATAGGACATCAGTAGCCAAACCCTAAGTTCATCCATTTTCATTAATCGATTTGGATTCCAGAACAATGCAAGACCCAGGAGTAGCAACAGCAACTAATCAACATATCCTTCCTCGGGCGCCCTCCCCGTGCTGCAGATCCAGCCGGTAGTCAACGGACCGAGGCCCCAAAGGAGCTACTGAGAGAGAGAGGGGACGGCAATTTGGGTATCCGTGACAGCACCAGCAAGTTTCCAGAGATAGAGGGGAGGTACTTGGTTTGAGATGGAGGTCTTGGGTTTTTATGGCACATTGTTGCGACGCCCTTCGCTGTCTCTATCTTCTTATTTTTCTTCTTCTTTAGTTGGTCGGCAGTGGGTCATGGTCGCTTTTGGCTTTTGGCTTAATCGAGTGTTAACAGTCTGATTGTGGTTTGAGAGAGAGAGAGAGAGGGGTTATGTTGATGGTGAAAGCAGTGTTTTTAAACCTATTGGAACCAATTTTTATTTGATTTCTCAAGTAGGAAACCAATATGGACAATTCCAACAAGAAATAGTAGAAATAGTTCAATTCCTGGTTTAATTCGCACCAATTTGTGGAATTTGGGGATATGCTATGAGTAGATGGTGAGAAGGAAACGGTGGTGGGTGTGGCCCGCTGAAAGAGTCGAGATCCATGTATTGGCTTTATTTTTGCAGGGATAGAGTTGTGATGATTGAGGGTTTGTGGGTTTGGTTGTGGTGGTGCTGGTTTGGTAGCAGTGGTGGAATAGAGGGGTGGAATTTGGCCTGGTTTGTCGGCGGTTAGGTTATGGCGGTGGTGTTGGTATAGGGTGGCTCTAAGATTGAAGACAGTGAGAGTGGGGGTGGTTTGTCCTTACAACCAATGCAAGGGTAAAATTGTCCGAAATGTTGTATTTGGTAACGGACCCTACCAACTAACAGAAGAAATAAACAGAGGGGGTGAAAGTGACAAAATGTTTGGGGGTCATAAGGGGTGTAAGTGAAGATTACCAAACTAGAAGGGTTATAAGTGAAGATCACTCTAAACTGAGGGGGTGTAAGTGAAATTTACCCTTTCAATAAAGGAAAAGTGTTGCTCAATTTATTTTGATAGTATGCACTATTGTAGTGCGCATTTGTCTAATGGATTGTATATCCTTGATCTATAGTCCAATATATAACATAAATACTAAAAGGATTAAAACTAACGATTTAAATCCTACATATCTATGGCACTTTCTTTTAGGCCATATGAGAAACGCATATCTAGACTCCATAAGGATGGACTTCTAGACTCATTTAATTTGGAATCATATGAGACATGTGAATCTTGTTTATTAGAAAAAATGACAAAGTCTCATTTCAATAAGAAAGGTGAGAGGACTAGTGAGTTATTGGCACTCATACATACCGATGTGTGTGGGTCGCTCCCCACGCCTGCCAGAGGTGGTTACACCTACTTCAATACGTTCACTGATGATTTCAGTAGATATGGATACCTTATGAAGGCCAAATCCGAATCATTTGAATTGTTCAAGGAATTCAAGAATGAAGTAGAGAAACAACTTGGTAAAAGTATTAAGGCTCTACGATCGGATCGTGGAGGAGAATACTTAAGCTAAGAGTTCGATGAGTATCTTATAGAGTGTGGGATAGTATCCCACCTCACTTCACCCGGAGCGCCACAATGGAATGGCGTGCCCAAGAGGAGGAATCGCACACTATTAGATATGGTGCGATCTATGATGTCTCAAACAGATCTTCCGATATCATTTTGGGGACATGGTCTAATGACGGCAGCTTTTACCATTAACCGTGTTCCATCCAAATCAGTCATGAAGACACCATATGAGATATGAACTGGGAAGCGTCCCATAGTGTCGTTTATGAGGATTTGGGGCTGCAATGTCTATGTAAAGAGTTTACAAACAGACAAGCTCGGCCCAAAGCGGATAAGTGTAAATTTGTGGGATATCCTAAGGAAATTAAAGGATATTATTTCTACAATCCCACCGAGAATAAAGTGTTTGTTGCTCGGACCGGCGTGTTTCTAGAAAGAGAGTTTGTCTCTAAAGAAGCAAGTGGGAGGGCTGTAGAACTTGAAGATATTCAAGAACCACAAATCACTGAACCAATGATGGAACATGAGCAGGAACCGCAAGCTGTTGTGGAAGAACCTGTTCAGGTAACACAAGAACTCCGTAGGTCAGGAAGAGTGCGTCATGGGCCATAGAGGTACGGACTTCTTGTGACTGAGCCCGATGACGTATCACTCATGGATGATGAGCCTGCAACCTACGGGGAGGCCATGAAAGGCCCAGGCTCCAAGAAGTGGCTGGAAGCCATGAGATCCGAAATGGATTCCATGTACACCAACAAAGTATGGACTTTGGTGGAACCACCCGAAGGGGCTCGGCCCATAGGGTGCAAATGGGTCTTCAAGAAGAATACCGAAATGGATGGCAAGGTAGTTGCCTATAAGGGGCGATTGGTTGATAAAGGGTATAGACAGATTCATGGTATTGACTATGATGAGACCTTTTCACCAGTCGACATGACTAAATCCATTCGAATCCTACTTGCTATTGCAGCATACTACGACTATGAGATTTGGAAGATGGATGTCAAAACAGCGTTCCTCTATGGGAACCTCCTCGAGGATGTGTACATGACACAACCGGAGGGTTTTGAGGATCCAGAGAATGCCAATAAAGTCTGTAAGCTGCAAAGGTCCATTTATGGATTAAATCAAGCTTCTAAGAGCTGGAATCGACGTTTTGATGACGCGGTCAAAGAGTTTGGCTCATCAAGAACGAAGATGAGCCCTGTGTTTACAAGAAGGTTAGTGAGAGCTCTTTAGTATTTCTGGTCTTGTATGTGGATGACATATTAATCATTGGAAACGACATTCCTACTTTAAAATCTGTTAAAGATTGGCTAGGTAAGTGTTTTGCAATGAAGGACTTAGGAGATGCAGCATATATACTTGGTATAAAGATCTATAGGGATTGATCTAGAAAGCTGCTCGACCTAAGTCAAAGTACATATATAGACAGGGTGTTGAAGAGATTCAACATGCAAGATTCCAAGAATGGATTCTTGCCCATGTCGCATGGAGTCACTCTTTCAAAGAATGACTGTCCCTCCAATGAGATTGAGAAGGACCGCATGAGTAGGATACCCTATGCTTCGGCTATAGGATCCATCATGTACGCCATGTTGTGTACTAGACCAAACGTATCATACGCGTTGAGTATGGTGAGCAGATACCAGTCCAATCTGGGTGAGAGTCACTGGATTTTTGTCAAGAACATCCTAAAGTACTTGAGAAGAACTAAGGACGCGTTTTTGATATTTGGAGGTAAGGAAGAGCTAAGTGTAATTAATTACACTGATGCGAGCTTCCAAACCGACAAAGATGACTACAAATCGCAGTCTGGATACGTGTTTTGCCTGAATGGAGGAGCTGTGAGCTGGAAGAGTTCCAAGCAAGGGACAGTTGCTGATTCTACAACAGAAGCTGAGTACATTGCTGCTGCGGAAGCAGCAAAAGAGGCAGTTTGGATAAAGAAGTTTATCACTGAGCTCGGTGTGGTCCCTAGCATCGTGGATTCCATAGAGTTGTACTGTGACAACTTCGGGGCGATCGCACAAGCCAAGGAACCAAGATTACACCAGAATTCAAAGCATGTACTTAGGAGATTCCATCTTATTCGTGATATGATCAATCGAGGAGATGTGCAAGATGTGCAAGATTCCAACGGATGACAATCTTTCAGATCCGCTCACAAAACCTCTTGCGCAGCGAAAGCATGAAGGGCACGCCAGATCTATAGGCATACGAGATGCACCAGATTGGCTCTAGTGCAAGTGGGAGACTGTTGGAATAGGTGCCCTAGAGGCAATCTAATATTTAGTATGAACAATGTTATTGGCTAGAATATTCATTTATTATATATTGTGATATTTAATATAATGAAGTCCTTAGATACAATGTGTTGTTTATCTTAAATATCCCTAGTCCAGTATATTGATTAATAGGACGATCAAATATAGACTAGTATGTGTGTAGATTGATATGGAGATATCAAGTCTAACACATGGGTATACATTAGGAGTAATGGCATACTGGATTGACCCACAACAAGGAGGATGCATAGATTATGTTAAAGTCACAATCCCTTCTTGTAGTGCTAATATAATTACAATCCTTAGACTGGAAGTGACTAGATACTATAGTTGTGAAATGTTGTACTTTGATGTTACCAAACGTTACACCGTAACTGGGTAATCATAAAGGTAGTTATTGGGCATGATAGGAAGCAAGCTTAGATATCGTAGTGATGTAGAGAGGATTTGTCACTCCCACATAATGGGAGCAAATATCCACGTCAACTCGAGGGATGAGACTTATTGAATGTCTGGCCAGACTCAGATGAATCAATATGGAGATATTGATGTTATCTGCTTGCATAAGCATATTCCCAGGATCAATGAACTATGGATTGGATGTACGAGTGTGACTATTTATGTCTCGTGTCCAATCCGGATATAGAGACAAAGGGATAGTGCAATATGAGATATTGGGCACAAAAAGATTTGTCAGGATCACAGACTTATTTCTATTAGTTGGGTGCGTGGATGTGTTGCTAGACACCGCTCCATGTTAGTAATAAGTTACTGCCAACTACGTAGAAACCTATGGGGTCACACGTCAAATAGAGTAGAACTATATTTGGGATTAATTAATATGATTAATTAATGAGAAGGATCATTTTGCAACACATCGCAAACTTAGTAGGACTATTATGCAAGGAAGGGACTAATCCAAGTTCATGTAAGACTAGGAGAGGCCTTTATGTAAACTAACAAGAGTTGTTGGTCTATATCAAGGAGGCTCTAGCTTCCTTCCCACTAATGTTAATGCTCATAACATAAGTGAGTAGGAGAGAAAGCAAGAGAGAGAGCAAAAGCACAAGGGTTGCGTCCGCCCCTTCCCGTCGGCTCAAAGAGAGGGCCGAACCCCTCTTTGCCTCCTCGGTTGCTTGATTCCTTCTTCCCTCTTCCTCCGGTCCAATCTAGCACTTGAGAAGGAAGAATCTAGATCTCACCTCTATACGTGGATCAACCGTAGAGACGAGGACAATAGTCGTCGTGTGATCTCCCAAACCAAAAGGTACGCATCTTCTATGTCCCTTATCATGTTATGATGTCTCTTCCTGTGATCCTTGGTGGGCTTTGAGTAGGAATTAAATTTTTGTTATTCCGCTGCGTTACCTACGTCAAAACCGAACACGGTGGTATTCCTACCACCATTCTCTATCATCGTCTTCCCACATACGATCATCTTCGTACCTTTGGGTGTTTGTGTTACCCTAATCTGGCTGCTGTGTCTCCCCACAAGCTTGCCCCTCAGTCCACTCGATGTGTTTTTCTTGGTTACCTTTCAAACTTTTGTGGTTATTGGTGTCTCGACATCTCTACTGGTCGCATTCACATCTCTCGTCATGTTACATTTGATGAGCATGTCTTCCCGTTTGCCACATCGGGTTCCGTGTCACTTCCCGGGCATACTGTCTCTGACCCCGACGATGGTCTTCCTCCCATAGATCTGTCCGGTCATACTCACAACCCCTCTGCTCCCTCTCGCCTAACCCCACCCTTCCCTCTTCACTACACTCGTCGCCCGGCCGCACTCAATTCCACCTCAGGCTCCTCCACCTCAGGCTTCTCCTTAGCCTCCTGCCTCCCCACCTGTCACGGTCTCCTCGCTATCTCCAGCACCAGACTCTCCTAACCCACCGACTCCACCCCTCTCTCCTCAGATGAGAACCCGAGCCCAGCACGGTATCCATAAACCCATATCCCGTCTCACCCTTCATGCTCAGTCTCCCTCTACTTTGTCTCCCTTGCCCAAATCCCATGTGTCTGCCCTTTCGGACCCACACTAGAAAGCTGCAATGGATGATGAGTTTGAGGCCATGATCACGAATCAGACTTGGGAGTTGGTTCCTCGCCCGTATGGGGCAAACATTCTTTGGGCTCTTTGGTTATTCTGTCACATGTTTCGGGCCGATGGTACTCTTCAGCGGTACAAGGCTCGTCTAGTGGCAAATGGCAAGTCTCAGTTAGTGGGGGTTGATTGTGATGATACTTTTAGCGCTGTGGTCAAACCGGACACCATCCGCACTGTTCTCACTATTGTTGTCTCGCATGCTTGGCCCATTCGTCAGTTGGATGTCAAGAATGCGTTTCTACATGGTGATCTCGATGAGGTTGTGTATATGCATCAGCCACCGGGCTATCGGGATCCTCGTTATCCTGATCATGTCTGCCGATTACGTAAGTCCCTGTATGGGCTGAAGCAGGCACCTCGTGCGTGGTTTCAGCGCGTTGCTACTTTTCTCACCGGCTCTGTGGGATTCTCCCGTTGTAGATGTGATGAGTCTTTGTTTGTCTACAGTCAGGATCAGATATTGTCTACCTGCTCCTCTACGTTGACGATATCATCATTACAGGGTCCTCTCCTACAGTTGTGCAGCCGGTTATCTCTCAGCTTTCGACTGAGTTTGCTATGACCGATCTTGGACCTCTACATCATTTTCTGGGCATTGCTGTCACTCGGACTGCTTCTGGTATGGTTCTCTCAAAATGTCAGTATGCCTCTGAGATTCTGCAGCGTGCATCGATGGTGGCTGTAAGCCCGTTAGCACTCCGGTTGAGACTAGCTCCAAATTCATTGCGGGTTCCGGACCTTCGGTTGATGATCCCACTCTCTACCGCAACTTAGCAAGTGCGCTTCAGTACCTTACCTTCACTCGTCCGGACATCTCTTATGCTGTTCAGCAGATCTGTCTCTTCATGCATGATCCTCGAGAGCATCACTTGCGCGCGTTGAAACGCGTGCTTCGCTATGTGGGTGGCACTCTTGATCTCGGATTTCACATCTACTATTTACACTTTAGTCCTTAGACTATGTATACTATCGCTATTAACTACGTATACTATCGCTATTAATTACTGCGAAATGTTTTTCCTTGTTTTGGCATTTTGGTGTTTGTTTGGTTGGGGGTAAAATATTTTCATGTAAAATGTTTCCCTCAAATGATGTAAAACGATTTACACATTTCAAATCCATAAGTCATTTCCCGGAGAGTGAAGGACCACAACAACGCATACTAACACCTCCACCACCAATAACCACCACTACCACCTACCCCCACCACGACCCATTACCTTCACCCACCTTCACAGCCACCCATCACTGCCACTGCCGCACTGTGTAAGGTGTCAACCAAACAAGAGAAAAAAATTGCAGAGAACTTTTGCACACAAAATATTTTACACGTAGGACATCTTCCCTAATAAAACATTTTACCACGAACCAAATAGAGCCTTAGAGTCCGTAAATTTTCAAACTTAGTTCTGCCGAAAATGAATCCACGAGCCTGGGAAGTTTAGTCCATAGGATCAAGTAAACCTTATACTACCTCTTTTGGGGGCTTATAAATAAATTAAACGAAACAAGGTGACCCCCAGCCTGAACTTATTAGGAGACGAACCTTGCAAAATCAACCAGCCCTGATTACCTATGTTGTGAAACCAAACTCCAGGCTTCGTCACGCTCGATACAGGCTTCTGTTGCAAAATAGACCAAAGACCGGAAAAGACCTAAGACAGCACCGAGACTTTGCTCTTGCTCATGGATGAAGATAAAACCAGGAGTTCTTGACTCAGGAAGGGAAAGAAGAGGATTGACATTCTACAGGCAGCAGCTATAGTCTTACATTTACAGAGGGCCTGAGATTGACATAAGATCGCATATGATTTCGGGTGTCAGATAGAAGAAAATATTAAGGTTTAACAACCATTTTTAACACACTCATCAGCCTCTTACGTAAACAGTAGCTTTTGACATTCTACAGGCAGCAGCTATAGTCTGACATTTACACGGAGGGCCTGAGATTGACAGAAGATCGCATTTTTTTGAAGAGTGTCTTCTGTCACTGCCCAGTAGATGATTTGGGGTGTTGGATAGAAGAAAATCTTAAAGTTTAGCAACCATTTTTAACACACTCGTCAGCCTCTTACATAAACAGTAGCTTTTTACCAATAATGATGAATATTGTTGCGGAACAAGAGGATGAGGAAAAGAAAATGTATCTCGTGACTAGTGCTTAGCTAGCAATTCGAGGTTCTATGACCAGAAAATATTAAGTTTTCTATAGATCGACCCTTAATCTGCAACTGCTCTCCTTTAACCTTACTATTAAGCAAACATGTGGAGGCTGCTTCCCCCTCTCAAAATCCTAGTGCACCAACCTGCAAGAGAAAGATCACATGTCAGCGACAGATTCAGGCAAATCTCTTTTTATTTTCTTTTCATGCAGTTAAAAACAGCTGAGCAAACAAAAAGTCGACCCAGAGATCAAGCATAGGTTGAACAATATGTGAGATATATGACAGAATCTTACCCCTAATTCCATCAGACTAAGCCATGTTTACGGCTCATCGCACGATATGATTTCTAAACCGAGAAGGAATAAGATCCCGACCTAGGAGTAAGCATACCAGCTCATGTTTCTTGTTTTCTTATATTCCAGAGACCAGACCCATCACTTCTCAGAGAATCCCGGCTGTGTCCTTCGACAACATTGACAGTTTGACACTATGTGCAGAATGCAATATATTCTACTGTAGCTCACATCTAATCACCTGATATCAATTTATTTCTGACTATAGACAATACGTTTCCCTGCTACCTTAACAATTCCCACTGTTCCTCGTCACTTTTGTAAATATTATAAGAATCAATAGTTGTATCTCTCGCACAACCAATGTGCGGGCATATTCTTCTACAAACCTGATTTAGATGGGCCATTCTCTCCTAATGGCTAATAGTGAAAGTTAGCCTCTGTGGACCTTGAGAACTACTACGTCTCCTTGATCTGCTGGCCTCAGGGTGTACTGGCACAACTTAACTTCCCTATCTCCAGGTGTCAGTTTATAAGGGTTTTGTACCTCAAGATAGATACAGGGATGGGCAATTTTATTCATTAACTGAGAAAAGATGAAAAATATTAACATGTCTCCAGTCAATGGTATTTGCAGGCACCTAATGATCATTGATTAAAAGTGTGATATAGACAATGAAATGAGTAAACTAAGCTAACGGTGCTGTAAAGAGACTGAAAACTAAGGCCTTAAAATACATAAGCCCTTTGTAGCAATAAAAATGTAAGAATACATAGGAAGGGATAATATATCAGGAAGTACTGGATGACCCTTAACATTAAACCTTGAGAGTATTGTTCAGTCGTACTCATTATTTAGATGAAGCTTAACCCAAGGCCAAAATTATTTGAGGCACTGACAAAACCCAAAGAGTTAGAACTTGGCTCACTGTGCCCCAAGTTTCTTTTAAAAAAAGAACGGAACAACGGTAATCATGTTTATGGACCTAAATTTAGAACAACTAAATTCAGTACAAGCAGAGCTGTGGTGCAAGATGTGGACGCTGCACAACCCTGTGAGAAACAGAGTGAAACGCACCATGGCCCAGGTATAATCCCCCGCCAAACCGAGCCCCCCAAGTTCAGCACTTGCAGACACAAGTTTTTTCATGCAGCAGTTCTAAAATCTGGTACTTAAACCTAAGCAACATCTATTTACTGTACAGAATTCAGAGAATCTTTATTTTCTAGCAATAGCAAGACAAAGTAATGCTTGCTCTCCACCAGTCAAGCGGTGTCCAATAATATCTTTAGAGACGGCAGTTTGGGATAATATAATGGGTCCCAACCCGCCCAGAGCCGTTGGGGTGGGGCTGTTTGGATGAACTGAATAAGTGAGAGGTTGAGCTTAAAAGCTCATTTAATCTGTTGTGTTTGGATGCGGTAGATTATTGTAGATTTCGAACTCGAGACCTCATGGGGCTTCAGCTCTACCACTGAGCTAACAGACATTTGCATAAAAAATCAGGAAATCACCCAAAAAAATCTGGAATTTCCCAAAAAAAAGTCCGGATTTCCGCCCAAAAATCCAAAATTCCGACTAAAAATCTGGAAATCCGGATTTAAAGCCAGAATTCCGGATTTTTTGGCCGAAGTCCGAATGTGTTCGGGGTTTGGAAAGGTTTGACCGATTATATCAGATTTTTGACTTTTCCTTTCCTCTCTACTTCCTCTCATCCAAACTAGCCCAATGTTTTATTTGTTAAATTCAATACGGAACAGGTCTGGGTTGGTAATTCAGGTACAAAGCCAAAACGGGTCATTTCCTGGTTTTGGAGTAGCTGGATCGGAATTTTCAATCCGGTGTTTGGGAGTCGAGAGCTAAGTGAAATGTCACATCTCTCACTCTCTACATTATTGTTTCTGTTTTCTCTGCCGCAGCCCGCAACTATTAGAGACGAGAGACGAAGTCGTCCCTTGTAAGACGGGTCAGAGATCAGTGATCCCTTCTGTAGTTCCGAAGCCACTCATTGATTCTTGTAGTTCGATTGAGAATTCATGGAATAGTATCATAATGATTTTGTGTTTGTAACACGTGAAGTGCTAATGAGCCGGGGAGGTTATGGTATGGTTCGGGTATGGAATGAAATGGGCTGGTATAAATCAGGTTCAGAGCAAGTCTGGCAATTGAAACTGGTACCTTGTTGGGTCTGGTCATTTCAGGCATTCAGCGGGTTCGTTTGGCCGGGTTCAAACCTGGAAAATTGCCATCCCTAGCTGTCTTATAAATAGAAAGCATAACAAGAACTGAATAAGGCATATATAGTTGTCGTTCAACCTATTACAATTGAGAAACAAAAACTCAATCCTAATAAAGACATTTCAGACTAAACAAAAAACATTACAAACCACGTACTATATATGTCTAAGGGTGTGTTTGAAACTTGGAAAATAAGAAGGAAAAGAAAATGAAACAAAATCGGACTCAATTCTTTTACTTTTCCGTTGTTTGGCAACAAGAATGAAATTTACATGAAAATAAATTGATTGTACTTTATCATTTTTAGATTACACCATAGAAATAATCTTAATTACAATAATTACCCTAACAAAATTTATTAAATCATTTTATAATTGCAAATCAAGTCCTTCTACAGTTTCAAATTTCTTTCTACAAGTTGTTGGGCAGTTTTTGATAAACTCACGACTCTGTTCAACCACCAGTACCACCAAACAGCAGGGCAGCACCCACACGACCATCACTCACCTCCAACACCACGACCAAACTGCAGATACCACCACCACTTTTATTTCGTTGTGGGTAACTTGACACCCCTGACAACCATAATTTCTCACCCAATCACGAAACCCACGACCACAACCGCCACAAAACCCATCGCTCTGATTTGAAAATTCGGAGTTCATTGGTGGTGGCTATGGACATGGCTTGAAGAAGGAGGTGCTCCGTGCTCCATAGGGACTATTTTCACGAGAAAGAGGGAGAGAAAAATAGGAGGATCGAAGAAAATAGGAATCCGGTGCTGTGAAACTCCCGTCAATCTTTTTTCTCCTTTTTCCATCCGATGGACGGAAAATTTGTTCCCAATTCTGTACTTCAATTTTTCTATTTCTTTTCCTTTTCTTTTCCATTCATTTTCTTTTTCTTCCAAACAAAAATGATTCCTTGATTTCATTTTCTTTTCTTTCCCTTTTTCTGGGTTCCAAACGTAGCCTAAAAGAAAGTAAAGCTTCCCAAATATTTAATTATGAATTGTAACTGGCTTGGTGCTCCATTTCAGCAGTGACGTGTCGACTCATCTCTTCTTTTACCACATATTACCAATTTGTGAGAAGTGTCATATGATGAATTCTGGAGAAAATAATATGATAGGAAAAGCCATTGGGGACCAGGAAACATATTCCTTGCATCAACATGGGTTGTTTTTGTACTCAGCTAGGCTGGAGTGTCAACTCGTAGACCACAAGCTGTCTATAAGCAATCCATCAGATAAAAGTAGGCCGTGAATGGACTATGGAGAAACATCTACCACAATAACAAAAACGGTGTTGACAAAGAATGAAGACTCTATACTGGGAAAAATTTACTCCCTCCATCCCGAAAGGATGCCTTCCTTTCCTAAACTAGATGTCCCGATTAAGTCCTACTACCAAAAGTTTAAATTTTTTTTCACTTTGCTTTGCAAAGATCGCATTATAGAAGCTATTGAAACCGCATACTTTTAAATGACTTTGACATGAAACATTAACAAGACCCTGTATTCAATTCGTAAACCTACATGAATCATAGATTAGGACAGTCAACACAAATCTTTCAAAATGCCATATAACATTTTCTTCATTTCTAGATTTCCAATAATAAACTTTTGAGAGGTATCATAAAAGGAGAAGAGAAAGAATGAGAAAAAGCAGATTACCCAGCAGAGGCTGCGCCCTTTACAACATCTAACAACCTGTCTCAGACTTCAAAAATCTTCACCAGTTCTCCGTTTTTTCGATTTCTTATTTATGTGATGGTCATTGTTCAATAAATCATTTGCTACATCAACCACCGATTTATCTCGCCCCCCGAGCTCTAACCCTCCACTTACATGTCGCTTCTTGGAATGCCTAACAATATCCAAAGAGATTAGTTCCAGAAAGGCAAAGGGTTCTCCAAATTGGGGAAGTTTACAGATATTGACGTTTCAAAGGCAAACCTTTCAGAAGGTGCATGTGCACACTCTTCCACATTTTTCTCCAGCCAGCTGATGCTCCCTGTCTGAGATGGGAGCAAAGAACCGGAAAAGTGAAGTATCTCTTCATCAAAACTACAAGAGCGTGATTATATTAATACAAAAAATCATATCTTCAGAATATCCGTCAGTACAAGAACAGAAGTGTTACTATGGCATCAATAAGTAGATCGAAAGAACCGAATGCCAGATACCAAGAATGGAATTTTTTAAGCAAGTAGGGATTGCACGTATTATATTGCAAGCATTCAAACTCAAGTATATAAAGCTTAATAAAGTAGATACTAAAGTTGAAACTTGCAAAACTAAGAACAAGTTCCACAAACACAGAGGCAACTGTAAGAGTGTACGGGGACCTTTGAAGTAAATCACATAATAGAAACAATACACAGAATCCCATATGAAAGAGATTGCTCGTATTAAGCTTCAACCTTTTCATAAACAGAACATGAACCCCAGAACTCACAAAACTTGTACTTCCACTTAACCACTCTCAAAAGAGTAGCTGTCAAACAGAGATTGTGGCCTTGAATAGAGACTCTGGTCTACTGAATAGTGAACACCTATCACACAACTACGAATGGTGCCCACCCGAAGTGTGGACGCTTATGTAAGATTTGAAGAAAATTTTGAGAGTTTGGCAAAATTCAGGGATATGTAGAAGAGGTAAATGTTGGTACATGTTTGTTTCGGTCAAAGTGGATAAATTTTTTATTGATGAAGAAAGAGAAAAATGAGAGATGTAGCTGAAATAAATGGATGTAAAAACTATAAAAAGTCGTAAATACCTCCTGTGTAACTAGCTCCGTACTTGTATTATAATGGCATTTTAGGTACGTGATAGTATGGTAGGGCTTCGAAAATATTTTACATCATCCTGGGATTAGTTTTGTTGTAGTTGAGATTCATAGTAGGGATTTACGTGTTTCATGGTGAACCAATTCAAATTGCAAGATTCCCTTTGTGAACCACATGATAGAAACAATTGTGCTTTATAAAAGTCATAAAGTGATTGACAAGGAAAACGTCAATTTCCTATTTGACAAGTACTGATACCTTTTGCACAAGTAGCTCATAATCAAGAAATCAAACACGATATATCCTGACTGTTAAATGGAACATAAATGGCAAAAAGTTCCTAATAAGGTATTAAGGTCTAATTGAGATTCCTACGAATTGGGATGTGGCTCCCACAAGTAGAAAACCAAAGTCTAAGAAAGCATAAGCAATCTTTACATGCCCAATGATTCAGGTCAGAGATGTGTGAAAAAATGGATATTATTTTCCTTGTAGAAACACGTCAATAGAAAAAGTATTTGTAATGGCTATACAAAAATAAACTTAAAGTCACCTCTTCACTAAGAAGCGTAGCATGGTTCCCACTTTTATCTTATGCCGCCGGTGAGTAGTGCTTGCAAAAACTTCTTCGTCACCTTTCTGTGAGAAGATGAAGTTACACATAAGTACATTAATTAAAATAGAATCCAGAGTCAGCTAGGAAAATCAACTAAAACCTAATCTCCGGAAGCAAAATATTCCAAAGGCACTCACAACTTTATATTTGAATTCTTCACGAATGTCTTCCTCTGTTATAATAGCAGATGAAAACCCAAGAACAATTACGTGGATTGATTGTTGGGAAAGCTTCACGACTTTTCCTTCTGAAAAGCGGCTCAAGAAAATGTTAGAATAATAATCAAAATAGGAGTTAAACTGAGAAATAGCAAGGACTTAAAAAGACAAGCACATTAAGGTGGATCGTCTTAATTTATGCGTTTTCCGGCTCTAGAGGAATCTCTTTCATACTATGACGTAGAGGGAATGTCACAAATATAGTAAAAAGAATCTCAATGCATACAAAATAAGAGGTTTTGGGCAAACGAGGGTTCTGACATTATATGAAGTGATTGACGGATACACAGAGCATGGTTTAGTTCCTTCACTGTCCCCAAAACCCGCGTTCACTTTACAGAAACCCCTATGACAAGTTTAAACTTTAAAATATCCAGTTGAACCCTCACATCGAAAATGGGTCCTTAGTTCACTCCAGAATTGCTTTATAAATCCTGCACCTTTTAAGCAATACAAGCTTGTATTAGGTGAATACGCTTTATTATTCTCAAAGATAAATTATAGCTCCAGTGAATAAGTTGATAAACAACTTATCAAACTCCCCGAAACTGAAAATTTTGTTCCATATCAATAAATAACTAGGATAGAGAAGAAGTGACTTTCAGCTAGTTTGGCCATAATCAGAATCAAATGATCAGCCAGCTATTTTCTGTAAAATCATGTACATTCCATCCATTTCGATCCTTCAGTGTGTCTCTCTCTCAGAAGCTTTGTATCCCTCTCGCGCTCTCTATCCTCTCCATTTGCTTTTCCTTACAGCATTGACAAGTAATCTCAATACAAAGTTTCATGCAATTGGTCAAAACTCATTTTCTAAACATGAAACCAAGTCTCCAATTCTCTTTTTCAAGATTCACAAGAACAAAAAGGTGGGAGTCCATCGTTTGGTTTCAACACTTGTTAAAAGACGTTCTCTCTATCTCTCTCTCTCTTTTGGTAGAAATAAGTACTTGCATAAAAAAATAAAAGCATGCAGAGCCATCCCTCCCTCTATCTGCGATGACAGCCAGTCTACTACGTTTTTTAAACAAGCCACAGATCCATTCGTTAATGAGGAAACCGAGAGATCAAACACCGGTTACATCACTAAGTTCTGAAATAGAGATTTCAACTCTCTTTCTTTAGCAGTACTGAAACCAAGTCAGGGACTACCAGTTCTCTTGTGTTCTTGTACATCTTGAAACTGACAACTTGCCACTCGGTTTTATGTTTAGAAACCGAGATCTCATATATGGGTTTCAAAAAAGATTCTTTGGTGTTTTGATCCTGGAGAAGACATGTCCCGTTTTTTCATATCCAAATGGGCTCATATGGGCTGAAAATTTAACACATGGCAGAATCAAAACTTTTTACTACTTTTCTCGCCTCCAATTTGTAATATTCAACTTCAAGTACAATAATATCC
Organism: Linanthus parryae; assembly: GCA_023055425.1. Lineage (NCBI taxonomy): Eukaryota > Viridiplantae > Streptophyta > Magnoliopsida > Ericales > Polemoniaceae > Linanthus > Linanthus parryae. The sequence continues at coordinate 83,003,202 of JALGPY010000007.1, read as the reverse complement.
TCATAACTTCAAATTTAGTACTTAAATAACCTTGATAGTTGATTCTAATGCCTGTTTCCTTCACCATCAACCCCATGAAAACTAGTTCACGTCCTACTTTCCCGAAATCCACAACCACACCCAGCAACCATAACCGCTGTCCCTAAATGAGCAATTACTAAAACATGCAAGACCTCAGCCACCAAATTGCAGGGATCCCAAGACCATTCAGTACCCAAAGTCGCTATCTTTCGGAAACAATGAACCTTTTATCCTTACATCGTCAGTGCCATCAATGGAGAAAAAGATGAGAAAGAAAAGTAAGTTTTGGTCAAAGACACTACACACCCATACAATATCAAGGGTTTCGAAACACATCCATAAGAGTGAGGTGTTACTGATTTCAAACTAGAAATGACGGTATCAGGAGGATCCCCAACTTTCATGAGTCCATATTTCCATCTATAGATAAAGTGACCAGTAAGACATGTGGAGAAAAGGTGAGAGGATTGTGATGGTCCTAAATCCTAAACAAAGAAATGAAAAAATCAAGTTAAAAGAGAAGCTAGTGTGAAATTTCAATAGGTAGACAACTAAAAAATCATATCATCATATGGCTCCATAATATCAAGGGTTCTAAATAAAACCATAAGAGTAAGTGTAAGTGAATTCAATCAGGAAACATAGTAGACTAGACGGAACAATATATCGAGGGTTCACAACTTCCATGAATCCATCTACCAGAGAAAGACAGCTACGGATCTAAGCGAGCCAAGCCACTCACGAGCAGGTCGGTGTTCGGCTCGACAAAAGCTCGTTTGAAACTCGGCTTGGTTTGTAAATAAGCCAAGCCCCAGCTTTATTTTAGAGCTCGCCTTATAAATGAGCCAAGCTTGAGCATACTAATACTCGGCTCGTCAGCTCGTTCATTTATTGACTTGCGAGCTTTTGAAGTTCGTTCGCATGTTATACTACGGAAACACTAATAGTATTCTTTTATTATCTTAGGCTATTCCTATATTGTAAGTTTTGTCAGAATGATATCAGTTTTGTAATTTAACATTTCTTACATGGTTATCCTCTTACTAAATTGAATAGAAGATATGACTACAATAATTAATTAATTTGCTTTGAAAGAGCTCCATATGACTTATTTAAGTAAGGGTTGCACTTCTGTAAACAAGAACAGAGATGAATCAAACTTGAACTAAGACTCAAACTCAGGCTAATAGACAGTCGAGAAAAGCTCTAGCTAACGAAAACGCTAAAAAAGCCAGGCTTGTGCTCCATTTCTCTACTCGGATTAAGCTCGAACTAGTGAAAAAAAAATGGTGAACCAAGCTTGAGCAGCATGAAATTTGCTCGGCTCACCCCTGAAGACAGCGGTAACACGAGGAGGGAATGGGGAAGGAAGGTGACGTTCCAAGTCCTAACCAAAGAAGAGAAGAAATAAAGTGAAAAGATAAGCTTGATTGGAGAGGGTAAGTTTGACATGTCAATAGTTAGACAACTAAAAGGTTAGGACTCAAAAGAAACAACCTTCTCTAAGAAAGACCTTTTTACAAATACCTAAAAGGTCTCCTACATAAAATCCCCTAAAAGGTCACCTTGTTTGTGCTTGAAAAAGTCCCTATGTTCCATTCTAGACAAAGAAAACAAGGCCACAGCCTATCTACTACTTCCCAAACCAACAGACAGTTTATTGCCAGTCATGAAGGTTATGCCGCCAAATTTAGATGGGATGGATAGTAGTATAAAATAAGTGTCACTACTTCTGAATACTCTCAACCATGTAATATTTGCCGAAAAGTTCAGAACTCATGCGATAGAATTCAACAAGAAATTTTCTTTATCTAGTTCTTATTTGATTTTGTTTTATTGTTTGCAACTATGAAGGAATGAAAGAAATATTTATTTTATCATTAAATTTGTTTTTTCTCAATAGTGGTAGACAGCAGAAACTGAATTTTGCTGATATATGAAAAAAAAAAAAAAAAAAAAAAAAAAAAAAAAAAAAAGAAACACAACTCTGAAAGTTGGTTCTGGAACTTAATACAGTTTTGATGTCGAGAGAAGATCTATAGACCCCACACAGAGAAGAGGGCCCCCATCAAAAAATTGATTTCACTATTACTACCATGTGACATTATTACTACCCTGTGACCAGCGGCAGAGCCTGGAGAGGGGAACAGCCGGGGAAAAGTACCAATAAATTCAGTGAGAATGGCATCAGTGCAGATTGCAGAAGTTGGGATATAGTTGGGGCATTTGTGCAGCTAATAAAAGGGCTACCACTGCGAAAATATTCTAAAAACTGGGAGTATTAGTGGAAATGTCAAAAACTCAGGGGTGGGACGTGCCACCCCTGGTTATACACTAGCTCCACCCCTGCCTGTGAGTCTAAGACTCATTCATTTGGGCTGCCACATACATTTTAGCAAGGACTGCAGTAGATGTAAGGTTGATAGTAACGAAGACTAAATGACAGTAACCCACCTGCACTGAAAATTAGAGCATAAGTTTGTATAACGGCAGAACTCTCGGTTAGTTCTGTAGATATAGAACTAAGGTATAGTGTATCATTTGTGCAGACTGTGTGTGTGAGGCGGATCATTCCAGTTTGTGGAACAGAAAGACGAACACAGAATAAAATATCATTTGGAATTTGGTCGATAGAGGAAGCCTTCTTGGGATAGCAAGTGCAATAAGTTCATCTGGAAAAGGTCGGAAGCTTTTTTCACATCCTTTTCAAATTAGAACATAGAACTGTACTCATGGCCATATTTTAGTAGACTTAACTTGATTTCTACCAACTATAGAAACATTGAATCGCAATTCGAGCTACAGAATTAAACTTACCAAAAAGGCTAGTGTGGGATGTTTTTATCGTGTGATTTAAATCGCAATTCGAGCGACAGAATTGTGGTAACACAGGTGCAACCAATTAGAACTTTTGAAATCCCATGCTTCACTTTTCATTTACTTATAGATATATTTTGTGGAGTATTACTTAGTGGGTGGCAATTTTCAGAGTTGCTGTAACAAGGAGGGCCGTGAGGGTCCTCAGCGACGATACCCAGCGTGAGAGAGCCTCTCTTAACCAAAGATGTATCAAGGCAAGCTAGAGACCTTGTTTTGTTGCTGATTCTTTCTTCGCTCTAGTCTCATGTTATCCTGCCAAAATGTTATGCCTTCAGCACTTCTACTAGACCCTCTGTAGTGGTCAGCTGGGTGAAAGACCACGACCGCATTTCACATCACCTACATGTTTGGGGCCGGCTGCTACCGCACGGACACCAATCTTATACCCTGCTTCTATTCTATAGGTTCCCGAGATCTATACAAAGATATATATGGTTCACTTGTATTGATGGAATAAGATACCTCACCAAAACTGCTATTATCTACTAGATTGAAAATCCTAAAACTTTTTAGATAAATTATTTACTATTTTTTATCTGTTACAATGAATTCAAAGTTGAACTGTTATGGTGGTTATCTACTAATCTCTCTTCCTAAATTTGAAGCAGAGAATCAATAGTATTTGGAAGATGGAGAGCTTACCAGCGGTCAATCACCGCCTCTTTGGTTCTGAAGTGAATAAACTCTTTCAACTGATTTCTAGAAAAGTAAAGTTAGTAAGTGATAGTGATGTCTGCTGGATTCCCCGACAGGGAAACAATTTAGCTGATAAATTATGCTTGTATGCTTCAGGAACACCAAATGTACAAACATGGTGTGTTGTTTGTCCTGAATTTATGTGTAATGAATATTTGGCAGATAAAAAATCTGTCCTAAGTCTATATATATCCCTATTTCAAAAACAAAAAAATCTATATACTAACCAAGCGTGGTTTTTTACTGTTCAGAACCCAACTTCAACACCATTATATCACTTCAAAATGGATGGTTATGATTGTTTCCACCTCTTACTCCCCCCCCCCCTCTCCCCAACCCAAAGGCCACAACCACCTCAAAAGATTTTCAAATTTTACTCACATCCCCTAATCACTCGAATCTATTATTTATTTAAGCTTTGACCTTAGATATTCTTAAAATTATTACCTGGTATTTTGGTAATGATAAAAATCCAATTTGGCCCTAAAAGAATTACAATTACATCCCTACCTACTGGATACATGTAACTCGATAAAGGTCAAATCTGGTTTTATGTATAAACTTGTTTCTCTTTTGGGTAGTGTAAATATGATTTTATGTACTAACTTGTTTCTCGTTTGGATCATGCCCGCAGTAAATATGATTTATGTACTAGACTTTTTACGAGCTTTGTGCGCTTTTGGTAGAGCCCTCAGGCACAAGCAATAATCTGGTACATATAAATTTGTGAGGTCTGTACAAATTTATTTCCTTCAAAAAAAATTTACTAAAATTAATTTTAATTTCAAATTTGATTTAGCAAAAATTAGATGTGATAAATACTAATCTCTCTGCTGATAAATGCAACCTACCTGAATGTTTCTGGCTATCGATACTCTCTCACTAGATCCTCTCGATGTGCATCACAACCACTATTGAATACAGCCATTCAGGTATGCTTCCATCTTCTTCTTGATTCATTTGTTTTCTTTTCTCTATTTCCTAAACATGGTGCAACCAGGTCATATCTCCTCTTCTCTCTTAATTTGCCTGCTTAATTTCGCATCCCTCTCTATTTTCTTTCACTGTTTGTCAAACAGTGTAAAATATCCTATTATTACTTCGTTCTACATGTTTATTTAATTTTTCAATGAAGATCCACTGCTTCAGTGACTAACGGGTCCTACTCTTTGATGGATTGAGCTAAGTTGATCCATGGGATGGGAACATGATTCATTGAAAATAACAAGGAACCATTAGATCAATGTAATACCAGATGAGGCAAAGACAATGGGACACCTAGTCCATTCTTTTTCTTTTTTTGAGAAAAAGTCCATTCTTAATAATAGTTTAAGCTTTCAGTTTCATATTAACGATGGAAAGGTTTCTTATTCATGTATATTTTTAGAACCTATTACATGCTTTTCGGGCCGAATTGCCAAAAAGAACTTAATAAAAAAAATTAAAACATACTTAGCTGCTTTTCGATTGGATCATACCTAATGTTACTAAGTGAGTTCCGTGCATGGCACGGATATTGCGAGTCATAATTTGACACATAATGGGTGAAAAGAAAAGGGGGAGGCATTTTTTTTTTATGAAAAGAAAAGGGGGAAGCATAGACTCTCTCAATATAAACCCAAAACATGGATGGACTGCCACAAGCAACTAATTTTAGTGTCAAAACAGTTTCTAATCAATACTGATATTGGATATATGAAAATAATTACGGAAAAGCAGATGGTCTTAGCACAAATATATCCATGTGCGTCTAAATGAGAGAGGAGCCTACTTGTGAAATCATGTAACCGGTAAGAGTAAGTGGAAAACGTATGCCTACCTAAGAGCATATCAGGCTTCGGATTGAAAACCAACAGCTTAGCTTTCAACCTCACACCGAAATAAGGATGAATCCCAGGTAGTATCTTCGCCAATTTTTCTCGGACATTGACATCATAAGCCAGAACAACACCATCAAAGGTTTCGCTGAACCTGCCAAAAAACGAATCTCCATTGAATTGAGGACACATATAACGCCAATTTCTAAGAAATTACAGGGAGAGGAAGAGAGGTAAGAGTGATTACTTGAACAGCAAAGAACTAAGTTCACGAAGGACGGCCTGAGAGACCTTGTTGGTTTTCGAAGGGTGCATATACACAACTATATCCGCATCAGACACCTTCAGGCACTCCATTGAAGACGATGGTGGCGAAACCCAATCGATACCGAATTGTTCTCGCGAGTTCTGTAAAACCCTAAACCCACAAAAGCTGACATTTTGAAGGATTTGGACAAAACGGGAACAGACGGATTGTGTTAGGTTAAATTACAAAAAGACACCTAGCATTTTTCATAAGCACATAAACTACCCTGTCATTTGGGTTAATCACACTATCTAAACCTTATTGACAACTCCCCGTTAACAACCGTTACAACAAACAATTCCGCCCTGGCGTGTCAAAGACCATAGTAGAGAGCAAAGTTTTCATAACGGACCGGCCATCGAACCGGTGAGGCACTGGTTCATGATCGAACCGGTGGTTGAACCGTACGTTATTAATACATAAATATATTTCTTATTTATTTATGTGATAAAATATAATATAAAGATGAAATTAATCAAGAATAGCTTGAAACGTCTGTATGGATTACGGCCAAGAACATATACTTAACTTTTTTACATAAATATATAATATAAGTTAGTAAAAAAAATTAAATAATATATGTTTTGATCAAACTGCACACCAATAACACAATTCATGTTTATACACATAATAGCAACAATTTGGTGTTTGAAAAAACATAATATTATTGTTATGTTTGTTTTTAGGACTATGACATTCTGAGGAGGGGGGAGAAGTATCATCATAAACCCTAGACATGGCGATCAAGCTGTCGGGCAAGTACCAAACTGCGCGGTGAAGCTCTCTGACGCCAGAACAGGGTGTTGGTCCATCGGTACCACCCTTCACGCCTTATTTAGCTGATGAAGAAGAAGTGATAGAGTTTGAAGAATCCCATTTTTTGTCAGCGGTCAAAAATTTCCATTTCTGTTAAGCGGGATCTTTTGTCCTCAAGGGAAGCATCAATACTTGGGCTATAAAACTTCTTTTCGAGAAGATTTGGATCCAAGCCGAACAAAATGAAATCATTAAAACCCGGACAAATTTATTTCTCATCAGCTTTCCCAGCAAGGCCGCGAAGGATCGAGCTTTACCGGTGGTCCTTGGGTTTTTGATGAGAACATGGTGTTGCTCAAACCTTGGGATATAAGGAACTCCACGGAAAACGTAATTTTTGACTCAATGGATCTCTATATCCAAGTAGTATCGAAGCCAGGTGTCATTGAAACAACCCGGGAACCTACAGTTCCTCGCTAGTACAACTTAACGAAATCCAAAAGTGCTTTATTGAGATAAAAGTAAAGGAGAAACCCTCCTTACATTATTAAACAGAAAGTCAAACATGTCTTAAACCAAATGAAACAACTACTACTTGTTTGCTAGCTTGGTACCACTCCTTGCCTCGTGCGCGTTTCCACCCCAGCTAGCTTATTCTTGACATGCGGGTTTTGAAATAGCGAAAGCCGACCGCAGAAAAATTTTAATTAGTAAAAACTAAGTAAGCACATACTACAATGAGTAAAACAAGAGTTTTTGGCTAGAACAAATATGAATATAAAAAGAATCTTTAAGATAACGCGAGTATAAAAACATGATTGAGAGGACTTTGGAAATAAGCCGGATATAAAAGATTACCACATTCATTTATTTAGTTTGGCTGAGGCTTGAAAACCCAGCGGGTAACGTATGTCCACAGAGAGGTCACGATGCAATAAATAAAGGTACCTCTTGGGACATCGCCCGTCCCAATTCACCAAGAGCGTTAGAAGGTAGCCCTACGCATACCCCGTTCGAACCATACTATAGGACCTTAAGTGTCGACACCCCTATACCGCAGTGACCTACGTCAGTATAGGTAGTACTCTATAGTTTCCACGCCTTATAAAGCCCATATAGGGTAGGGTATGAAACCCAATGAAGGATCGCCTATAAGCGTCCTTGGCCGTATTAGCCTTCACGCACATCCTCTGTACATCGCCCCATATCCATTATCGTTCATTAAATCTAAATTTTCAATTTGTTTCCAGGATAAACAATCTTTCCAAAACTTTTCTTGATAAACGCCTACTAAGATAGGTCGCGTAACATTTAAAGGGTGATGCATGATATGTCACAATTCATGATAATTCATGCCAAATCATATTTTGAAAGTTGAAGACATTGTACATATGTACTTACTTGGAAAATGGAGAGAGAGATTTCAACACAAGCAGCACGGAACTTAGTAGTAGGGGTCCTCGACGAACTCTCCTCCTACGAACTCGGAATCTACAATATCACATAATCCTATATTAACACATATTCATCCATACAACAATTCACAATTAAATGTCCTATATGAAATGCAAGTGAATTCCCCACATAATCCCCCAAACAAGTTATATAATTTGCTAGCGATACGTTGCACGTTTAGAATATACATTTAATAAGAAACTAGTGTTTTATAATTATAAAAGAATTTACCAGCAAGCTTTATTGAATATAAAAGAAAAGTTGTTATTGTTTAACGATTAGAATATTAGAGCTATACTTTTATTCAAAAAGGAGAGTTCAACAATTTATATGATATCGTTATATAGTGAAAAACATTGTTATTTAATAAAATACATCTTTTCCAGTATACATAAACAATGCTTTTTGGTTGACAAGGAAAATATAATACAAATATTATACAAGTGGTAAAAGACTAATTTACTTTAGTAAAAAAAAGGTTGTATATACTTTTCTAGAAAAGAAAGGTTGTTAATTATTATTATTAATATATCTATATAAGAAAATTAGTTTACATTATGCTAAAGTAATTTAAATCACAAATATTTAATATAGAAGATAAAAACAAAACCAGTTTATTAATGTGAAAATCAAGTACCCACAGTTTAATTTACATACAAATAGCACCCACGTGTTTCAGAATCATTCAAAATAGCCCCCACCATTTTTATAACCAGCACCCACTGTAACTATCTACCAAAAACAACAAACATCCCACACACACAGAGAGTTCATTTCCCAAGCTAACTCTTATGAGTAAAGCTCTCACCCACTTCTTTGCAATGAACTCACCAACCCACCAAACATTTCTCACAACCCAGTTTGCAATAACGATTGAAACAACTAGTTGAAATCATTGAAAGCTGGAAGTGAAGGTTCGGTATTTACCGAATGAACGGAACAGCGAGGCGACGACGACGGCGAGCGAAGAGGGGCAAAGACGGACGACGGTGGCGAACGACGGGCAGAGAGGCGGAGTCGGGGGTTCGGCGACGCAGAGGGACGACGACGGCGGGGCTGGGTTCGCCGGCGGGGTTGGGTTCGCCGGCGGTTCTGGGCTTCGGGCCTGGTGCCGTCGGCGTCGGGACTGCTTCGGCGGCTCGACAGAGAACAGAGAGAGTGGGAGAGAGGCGGAGGGTGCGAGAGAGAGATGGAGAGTGCGAGAGAGAGTGTGTGAGAGAGAGAAAACTGGCTTTTTGTTCTTGAGTTTATCCGATTGAGAAATCGACGGGATTTCGTCTTCGATTTGGGAATAAATTTTTGGCGAAATTGATTGAAATGCTTGGGTCTCTCACCATGGCGATGAACCGGGACGGAATTTGTGTGAAGAGAAGGTCAGTTTTTAACCTTTTCCATGGATGATTTCCGCCGGAGAACGCAGAGAATTGCTCTGCTAGAATGGAAAGGGGGAAGAAGATGAGTGGGAAAGTATTCGGTGTGGCGGGTACGCAATGCCACGCGGTGGTTCGCTACGCGTTATTAATTAAAACTACACTTTAGACATGTTAAAAACGTCACACGACCCGCTACACTTCACCCACTAATTTACACACATTAACTATATAAAAAGTTGTCATCTTAAAAAAATACTTTTTGATAAGAAAAATGTTGATAACAATAACAATAATAATAATAATAGTAATAGTAATAATAATGATAATATAATAGTAATAGTAATAATAATAATAATAATAATAATAATAATAATAATAATAATAATAATAATCTACTAAATAAAAGTAGAAGAAAAAAACTTTTGTAAGTTCACATAATGACCCCGAATTTTTTTGCCAAACTCCCAAAAATGCCCCATAAGATACCGGGGTATTACATCACATCTCCCTTAAAACAAAGCTTCGTCCCCGAAGCGTAAAGTAAATCGAATCTCCCAGTGTAAGTATGCGGTATGCAGTTCTAATGTGCACGTAATAACAAAGAAAAGACGGTAATTAAAATGCACGGTTGTTAAATCACATCTCCCTTAAAAGGAGTGACGTCCCCGTCACTCGGCTCATACCTGGTCGAAGAGGTGTGGGTAACGTTTCCTCATGTCCTCCTCGGCTTCCCAAGTTTCTTCTTCGGTTGGGTGATTCGACCATAGAACTTTGACCAGCGTGGTGGACTTGGTACGGGTGTTTCTGGTTTTTGTATCAAGGATTTTGATCGGTTGTTGTTCATAGGTAAGAGATGGATCAAGCTCGACAGGCTCGGGGTCAATGATATGACTCGGATCGGGTATATAGGCTTTGAGTTGGGACACATGGAAAACGTTATGGACTCTACCTAGGCTGTTAGGAAGATTCAGGCGATAGGCAACTTCTCCTATACGATCCAGTACTTCGTAAGGTCCAATGAACTTGGGACTTAGCTTTCCTTTCTGATTGAAACGCATAACTCCCTTTGTAGGTGAAACCCTTAGGAACACCTTTTCGCCAACCTTGAATTCCAATGGCCTTCTCTTCAAATCTGCGTAAGACTTTGTCGATCCTGGGCCGCTTTCATCCTTTGCTGGATCATTCGAATCTGGTTTGTCGAGTCCTCGATCATTTGTGGTCCAAGAATGATCGTCTCGCTGATGTCACTCCAACACAGCGGTGTCCTACACTTCCTCCCATACAGTGCTTCGTAGGGTGCCATCCCTATGCTAGCATGGTAGCTGTTGTTATAAGAGAATTCGATAAGTTGTAACTTATCCACCCATGAACCTCCAAAGTCCAGAATGCAAGCTCTTAGCATGTCCTCCAGTGTTTGAATGGTTCTCTCAGTCTGGCCATCCGTAGCTGGGTGAAATGCTGTGCTGAACCTTAGCTCAGTGCCCATGACCTTTTGTAGCTCCTTCCAGAAATGAGATAAGAAGTTTGGATCCCTATCAGAAATAATCGAGCTAGGTACTCCGTATAGTCTTACCACATTCTTGATGTAAGCGTCAGCCCTCTTTTCCATGTCCCACGTGTCCTTCATGGGAATGAATCTTGCCGTCTTGGTCAATCGATCGACTACCACCCAAATTTGATTCAACCCATTCGTTGAAACAGGTAAAGCCGTGACAAAGTCCATTGAGATGGAATCCCATTTCCAAACCGGTATCTCCAATGGTTGCAACATTCCACCTGGTCTTTTGTGCTCAAAATTGACCTTCTGGCACGTCAAACATCTAGATACGAAATCAGCTACTTCCTTCTTCATACCTTTCCACCATAAATTCTTCTTCAAGTCCTTGTACAACTTGTCTCCTCCTGGATGTACCGAATATGGTGTGTTATGAGCTTCCCTCATAAGCTTCTCTTTTACTTCCGTACATTTCATTGGTACACACCATCTTCCCTTGAACTTCACGCTTCCATCTTCTTCCACTTTGAAATCGAGTGCTTCGCCTTTGTTGATCTTCTCCTTAATCTTTTGTAGGAAAGCGTCTCCTTTCTGTGCTTTTTTTATTTCGTCGAAGATGTCCGGTACTATCGTCATATTACATAACATGTTGTTCATTGTTCCCTTCGTGCAGACTTCAATCTCCAGTCTTCGAAATTCTTCGCAAAGTTTAGGTGGTAAAACCCACATCGCATTTACCGTATGCTCCGTCTTTCGGCTCAATGCATCCGCTACTACGTTGGCTTTCCCTTCATGGTATTGAATCTTGATATCATAGTCTTTCACCAATTCTAGCCACCTCCTTTGTCTCATATTCAGCTCCTTTTGAGTGAATATGTACTTTAGGCTCTTGTGATCGGTAAAGATCTTGCACGTCGTACCGTAAAGGTAATGCCTCCATATCTTTAGCGCAAACACGATGGCCGCCAACTCCAAATCGTGAGTGGGGTAATTCTCCTCGTAGGACTTTAGTTGCCTTGAAGCATACGCAATCACTTTGCCATCTTGCATCAAAACACATCCTAACCCGTGCTTTGAAGCATCACTGTAAACCTCAAATTCTCCACCTTCAGTAGGTAACGTTAACACAGGTGCCGACGTCAACCTATCCTTTAGGGTTTGGAATGCTTCCTCACAATTCTTGTCCCATACGTACTTGCTTGTCTTCTTCATTAACGTTGTCATGGGTTTTGCGATCTTGGAGCAATCCTTCACGAATCGTCGATAGTAACCCGCCAATCCTAAGAAGCTTCTTATCTCCGTTACGCTCTTTGGTGTGGGCAGTCTCTTACTGCAGATATCTTCCCTGGGTCCACTGACACACCTTCCTTCGATATAATGTGCCCTAGAAAAGGCACTATATCCAACCAAAACTCGCACTTGGACAATTTTCCATACAACTTCTCTTCCCTTAGTGTTTCCAACACCTCCCTCAAATGCTGTTCATGTTCTTCCTTCCCCTTTGAGTAGATTAGAATGTCATCGATGAAAACGACAACAAACTTATCAAGGTACTTCTGAAGAACGCGGTTCATTAACTCCATGAATGCTGCTTGAGCATTAGTGAGTCCAAATGCCATTACCGTAAACTCGTAGTGGCCATAGCGAGTTCGAAATGCCGTTTTAGGAATATCCTGTTCAACTATCCTAAGCTGATGATATCCAGACCTTAAATCGATCTTCGAAAAGGTATCGGCTCCTTGTAGTTGGTCAAACAAGTCGTCGATCCTGGGAATTGGGTACTTATTCTTAACGGTTACCCCATTCAACTCACGGTAGTCAATGCAAAGTCTTAGGCTACCATCCTTCTTCTTTACAAACAAAATCGGTGCTCCCCATGGTGAGACACTAGGTCTAATGAAACCCTTGTCCAATAACTCCTTGAGTTGCTCCTGAAGCTCCTTTAACTCGGCTGGTGCCATCCTATATGGTGCCTTCGAGATTGGTCCAGTTCCTGGTATTAAGTCTATCGCAAAGTCCACGGATCTCTTAGGTGGCATTCCTGGAAGCTCTTCCGGAAAGACATTGGGAAATTGATTCACAACTGGGATGTCCTCTAATTTCTCCCCTTCTTTCTCCTGATCATGGATCGTACAGAGGTATGCCCTATGCCCTTTCTTCACATCGGAGAGGATGGTTAAGGCTGACACGATTTGGATCTTGGGTCCAGTGGTTATACCCCTATAGGATAGACGTTCACCTTTCGGCCCACGAAACCTAACCTTTTGGGTGGCACACTCTATGGTTGCTTTGTATTTGCTAAGCCAATCCATACCTAAGATGACATCTAGGTTGCCGAGATCGAAAAGAATTAGATCAGAAGGTAACTTGGCTCCTAAGATTTCTAGGTTGACTCCGGGGTACATGGTATTGCAGGGTGTGACTTCTCCAGTAGGGGTAGAGATTGAGATAGATATTGGTGTAGGATTTGGTAAGTCTAACTTCTTAGAAAAAGTAGATGATATGAAAGAAAATGTGGCTCCAGAATCAAATAACACAAAAGCGGGGGTAGAATGGATTAAGAATGTACCAGTCACCACGTTGGCCTGTGCTGCATGAGTCTGGTTCATCACATTAATAGTTCCAGCTGCGCTACGTGCTGTGGCTGCGGGTGCAGGTGCGCCTGCTACAGTGGTTGCTGAAGTAGCATTGTTGTTTCCCTGGGGTCGGTTGTTGTAACCATTTCCTCCTTTCCAGTTGTTACCCCGGTTATAGCCACATCCATTATTGTTCCTGTTGCCAGCATTGTTGTTGTTCCCATAGCCTCCTCCCTGTTGGTAGTTGCGCTGGTTCCCTCCGTAGTTGTTACCACGATTGTTATTGCCTCCCTGGTTGTAACCGCTGTTATTTCCACCATAGCTGTTACTTCCACGGTTGTACCCACCATTTCCTCCTTGGCGGTTCACATTGTTCCCTCCATAGTTGTTACCATTGAAGTTCCCATTGTTGTTGGAATTGTTGTACATTTGCGGTTTCACCAAGCACTCGTACCTCCGGTGACCTTTCTTTCCACAGTTAAGGCAAGTCACCTTCTCACCTCGGCAGTCCACCCCTGGGTGGTTGTTTCCACATTTCTTGCAATGGTAGGATCGAACCATGCCTTGGCCTCCATTATTCCCAGGCTGATAAGTGGGGTTGGGATTAGGGCGAAACCTTTTGTCTCCGCTATTATTTCCGGTACCGCGATTCTGGAATCCTGTTGCAGCCGGTGTCTCGGTCTTCCTTTTTCTGTTGGCTTCCGCATTACTATCAAGCATGCGCTGCATATCCTGAGCTGCTCCATAGGCCTCGAACAATGAGTTAAAACGAGTAGGCCCCATTGCCTTTCGGACTTCAAAGTCTAGTCCTTCGACAAATTTGCGGATCCTTCTTATTTCTGTGGGTGCGATTTCCCGCCCGAACCTCATGAGTTCCATGAATTTGTCATAGTAGTCAGTTAAGGTAGCTCCATCTTGCTTTAGGTGCAAGAATTCATCAAATTTCGCCGACTTCACATGGTCGGGGTAAAACCGTTCACGCATAGCTTCCTTTAGCTGTTCCCATCCAAAGCCTTCTTGGGCGAGCAGTTCAGCTGATACGGAGCTCCACCATTTATCAGCTTCTTTCTTGAAGTAATAGGTCGCAACGTCTATGCGTCGATCCTCAGGGCAACGCACCGAGATCAGTGCCTTGTGAAAGTCGCGGATCCAATCCTCTAAGATAGTCGGGTCTTCCGTCCCATAGAAGAAGTCGGGTCGGAGTTCTGCAATCTTACTCATTATGTCATTTCCCCCAGCCTGTTGATTGTGAAAGAGTTGGGTTAAGGCTAGGGTCGCTTATTCCAGATTCTGGAACCGAATAGGGTCATACTGCTGAGGGACCGGAATTCGCTGGTTTCCTTGGGTTCCCTGGTTCATGGTTCCTACTTCTCTTGCACGTCTCCTGGTATAATATTGCATCGTACCTTTTAAATATAACTATACTTAATATAGATTGAAAATAATCCTACTTGTAGGTCACACATGCAATACATAAATTTCAAATAATTCAGCATTTATTAATCCACCCATCAAATAATCCACATAAACACTTAAATGATAAAAAGAAAAAAAAACGACTCAATCCGAAAAGAAATAGAAACTCCTAAAACAAGGTAAACGTTCACTCTCGTGATAAAAGAAAAGCAATAAATGGAAATCCTAAGGGTGGGATGGGTGTGGTTCTACTCTTCATCGTCAGTTAGGAGCATGAGCTCGATATCGGTAGGATCAATCGCAATCACTTCCGCTTCGTCGATCTCTTCATGCTCAATTTCTTCAATCTCGTCCACGTCATCATTCCAATCTATAAACTCCTCCTGTGCCTCCTCATCTTGGTTCGCACCTTGGTCTTGCTCATTTTCTTAGTTCTCATCCAATTCCAGGTTTTCTTGCTCCTCCTCCAATTCTTCTTTGACCTCTTCCTCCTCTTCTTCTTGGTGCTCGGCGTCCTGTGCTGCTACTTGTTGTATTGCTGGGTCTAGCAACTCATCCATTTTGAACCAAAGCGTGAGAGAGTTCAAATAGTAGTAATCATAATCGCGGTGTTTGTACTTGGTGATGTTAGGTACATTTTGGCCCCATATGTTCGTGACGAACAAATCATCATAGTTTCCTTTGAGGTTATTCCATAGAGGCTCATCTGGGAGGCTGTTGAGGATGTAATAGCTTATCTTCAACGGGTGAGTGTGGGTCTCGTCGCCATGTGGGCTTTGGCTCCAAGCAATGCATAGGCTTCGAACGTACCTGCAGTACTCTTCTGCCGTCTCTTGTCCCTCAAGGAATGTGACATGGCTCGGTGCGTGAGCAGGTGTGAGGTCAGCAGGGGCTGGGATGGTTGGTCTAGCAGCAGGTAGGGCAGCCATCTGAAAGGAGAAAGAAAAGTCTCAGAATTGTTCTAAGCCAAGCATACGCTCATTACGTGACGAAATAATTTAAGGAAATTAAAGCAGGTATGTAACGTGACTAAACTAACAAATTAACAAGTTACGGTTCACATAGCAAATTCTCTTCACAAATAATAGAGGTAACAATTAACCACACAACACACTTATGAATTTAGAAAGAAAACACGGCTACGCAATCCCACATCCCTGGCTTGTCCAGTTTTTATTTCCAATTTTACTTATCCTATGTCCATTTTAATTTTGAAAAGCTTTCAATTATTATTTATCTTTATTAATGGAAATCGAGAAGTCGCACTAGCGTTGGAACCGTCGGCTCTGATACCAACTGAAACAACCCGGGAACCTACGGTTCCTCGCTAGTACAACTTAACGAAATCCAAAAGTGCTTTATTGAGATAAAAGTAAAGGAGAAACCCTCCTTACATTATTAAACAGAAAGTCAAACATGTCTTAAACCAAATGAAACAACTACTACTTGTTTGCTAGCGTGGTACTACTCCTTAGCTCGTGCGCGTTTCCACCCCAGCTAGCTTATTCTTGACCTGCGGGTTTTGAAATAGCGAAAGCCGACCGCAAAAAAATTTTAATTAGTAAAAACTAAGTAAGCACATACTACAATGAGTAAAACAAGAGTTTTTGGCTAGAACAAACATGAATATAAAAAGAATCTTTAAGATAACGCGAGTATAAAAACATGATTGAGAGGACTTTGGAAATAAGCCGGATATAAAAGATTAACACATTCATTTATTTAGTTTGGCTGAGGCTTGAAAACCCAGCGGGTAACGTATGTCCACAGAGAGGTCACGATGCAATAAATAAAGGTACCTCTTGGGACATCGCCCGTCCCAATTCACCAAGAGCGTTAGAAGGTAGCCCTACGCATACCCCGCTCGAACCATACTATAGGACCTTAAGTGTCGACACCCCTATACCGCAGTGACCTACGTCAGTATAGGTAGTACTCTATAGTTTCCACGCCTTATAAAACCCATATAGGGTAGGGTATGAAACCCAATGAAGGATCGCCTATAAGAGTCCTTGGCCGTATTAGCCTTCACGCACATCCTCTGTACATCGCCCCATATCCATTATCGTTCATTAAATCTAAATTTTCAATTTGTTTCCAGGATAAACAATCTTTCCAAAACTTTTTTTGATAAAAGCCTACTAAGATAGGTCGCGTAACATTTAAAGGGTGATGCATGATATGTCACAATTCATGATAACTCACGCCAAATCATATTTTGAAAGTTGAATACATTGTACATATGTACTTACTTGGAAAATGGAGAGAGAGATTTCAACACAACAGCACAGAACTTAGTAGTAGGGGTCATCGACGAACTCTCCTCCTACGAACTCGGAATCTACAATATCACATAATCCTATATTAACACATATTCATCCATACAACAATTTACAATTAAATGTCCTATATGAAATGCAAGTGAATTCCCCACATAATCCCCCAAACAAGTTATATAATTTGCTAGCAATACGTTGCACGTTTAGAATATACATTTAATAAGAAACTAGTGGTTTATAATTATAAAATAATTTACCAGCAAGCTTTATTGAATATAAAATAAAAGTTGTTATTGTTTAACGATTAGAATATTAGAGCTATACTTTTATTCAAAAAGGAGAGTTCAACTATTTATATGATATTGTTATATAGTGAAAAACATTGTTATTTAATAAAAGACATCTTTTCCAGTATACATAAACAATGCTTTTTGGTTGACAAGGAAAATATAATACAAATATTATACAAGTGGTAAAAGACTAATTTACTTTAGTAAAAAAAAAGGGTTGTATATACTTTTCTAGAAAAGAAAGGTTGTTAATTATTATTATTAATATATATATATATATAAGAAAATTAGTTTACATTATGCTAAAGTAATTTTAATCACAAATATTTAATATAGAAGATAAAAACAAAACCAGTTTGTTAATGTGAAAATCAAGTACCCACAGTTTAATTTACATACAAACAGCACCCACATGTTTCAGAATCATTCAAAATAGCCCCCACCATTTTTTATAACCAGCACCCACTGTAACTATCTACCAAAAACAACAAACATCCCACACACACAGAGAGTTCATTTCCCAAGCTAACTCTTATGAGTAAAGCTCTCACCCACTTCTTTGCTATGAACTCACCAACCCACCAAACATTTCTCACAACCCAGTTTGCAATAACGATTGAAACAACTAGTTGAAATCATTGAAAGCTCGAAGTGAAGGTTCGGTATTTACCGAATGAACGGAACAGCGAGGCGACGACGACGGCGAGCGAAGAGGGGCAGAGACGGACGGCGGTGGCGAACGACGGGCAGAGAGGCGGCGTCGGGGGTTCGGCGACGCAGAGGGACGACGACGGCGGGGCTGGGTTTGCCGGCGGTTCTGGGCTTCGGGCCTGGTGCCGTCGGCGTCGGGACTGCTTCGGCGGCTCGACAGAGAACAGAGAGAGTGGGAGAGAGGCGGAGGGTGCGAGAGAGAGATGGAGAGTGCGAGAGAGAGTGTGAGAGAGAGAGAAAACTGGGTTTTTGTTCTTGAGTTAATTCGATTGAGAAATCGACGGGATTTCATCTTCAATTTGGGAATAAATTTTTGGCGAAATTGATTGAAATGCTTGGGTCTCTCACCATGGCGATGAACCGGGACGGAATTTGGGTGAAGAGAAGGTCAGTTTTTGACCTTTGCCATGGATGATTTCCGCCGGAGAAAACGCAGAGAATTGCTCTGCTAGAATGGAAAGGGGGAAGAAGAAGAGTGGGAAAGTATACGGTGTGGCGGGTACGCGATGCCACATGGTGGTTCGCTACGCGTTATTTATTAAAACTACACTTTAGACACGTTAAAAACGTCACACGACCCGCTACACTTCACCCACTAATTTACACACATTAACTATATAAAAAGTTGTCATCTTAAAAAAATACTTTTTGATAAGAAAAATGTTGATAACAATAACAATAACAATAATAATAATAATAATAGTAATAGTAATAGTAATAATAATGATAATATAATAGTAATAATAATAATAATAATAATAATAATAATAATCTACTAAATAAAAGTAGAAAAAAAGAACACTTTTGTAAGTTCACATAATGACCCCGAATTTTTTTGCCAAACTCCCAAAAATGCCCCATAAGATACCGGGGTATTACAGTCATACTTTATTTGTATGCTCCCGTGATGTCTGGTGATGGTGATTATATGCGAGGTCATGTCTGGATGAGCGTGTTAACTGCGGTTAGAAGAGGGGGTTTCATCAAATCCCTGCGGGAAAAAATTTGGTTGGATTATAAATATGAGTGCCTCCCTTACGTTTGCTAATGGTGTGGCCATGTTAATCACCAAACTTTTGAATGCTCGGAAAAAACAAATAAGAGGGAGGTTATGCCGCCTGGCTTACCTTCAAGTCGTCAGCGAGGAAGAAATATGCTAAAAGGAATACAGGGGCTTCACTTAGGAGTAACATTGACGATGATGAGTTCATGGAGGATGATCTGACTGAATCAAGTAGCTCATCGAGTTCAGAATACAACTCTCCCTCCTATCTCAATGAGTCAGACGAGGACATGGAATTAGACGAGAACAAGAAGGACGGACTGGAGGGTGTGAACAAAGACTTTGTTTTCCACGATACTCTTCTTCATGAAGATCCGGTGATCTCACCGATGTCTAGTAGTGGTGTAAACTGTACCTAGCCGAAAGCAAGTACCGTTGAAAAAGGAAAAGTTCTCAAGGGTTGAAAACATAGGAGCCAAATCCAAAAAGTCCAAGAGATGGCAGAATTTGAGCAGCTCCGGTAAAACTCCATAGAAGAGGAAGACTAGTGACTTTGCTCCGAGTCCTAATTCGAAAGGAACAATACAAACCAAGATCATTCACTTAACTCACGGTAAAAGTGACTCATGTAGACTTGTGGCAGTAGCAACAAGCAACACCCCGATTTCTGATTATAGGATTCCAAAAATGGAGGTGGGCGCCCAAAAGACCCAAGACGCAATGTTGGCAATGGCTGCTCCATAGCACTACCCGACACAAATGAGTTTCATAAGTTGGAATGTTCGGGGGCTTCGGAACTCCCGAAACGTTCTCTCTCTTCGCGATTTAGTGAGGAGACAGAAGCCCACCCTAGTCTTACTAATGGAGACTAGGAAGTATGCAAGTGAGATGGAAATTATTAGATTATAGCTAGGTTTTGCTAGTGGGATTTACGCAGACTGTACTGAAAGAAGAGGCGGCTTGGGTTTTCTATGGAACAATGACGTCATATTCTCTCTTTCAGACATACTCTAGTTTCCACATCCAAGGTACGGTTACGTTATAAGTTTTTTCAAACTCTTTTATGTTTATTGGATATTATGGTGATCCAGTGACGGAAAAATGAAGGAACTCTGGAAGTTACTTCGTCAAATCTGGCCCTGAAACTAACCTTGGTTGGTTGTAGGAGACATTAATGTGATAAATTCAATTGAATAGAACTAAGGTGGTAGAGAAGTCACTTTCAAACAAGTTAAATATTTTCTCAAGGTTATTCATCAATTGGAACTCTGTGATTTGGGGTTTTTTCGTAATCACTTTACTTGGTCTAATAATCGTCATGATGGTCATTCAATTCGTGAATGAATGGACCGCGCCCTAGCTTCGGATTCTTGGTTAGATGGCCTCGGTTGCGCAAGGTTCAATCATCTAGTTGTGGATAACTGATACCAATTCCCACTAGAAATCATCATTGATGTAAAATGATAACTTTTCATCACGGCAAAAAAAATCGTCGAGGCTATGTGGCTTCACAGAAAATAATGCAAAAGACTTTATTGTCTCTAAATGGAATTCCTCCACAGGCCGAATCTCCAAAATATTGGACGCCATGGCTTCAAATCTGTCCAGGTGGGAGTCAGAAGTGTTCAGGAATGTTAAAAAATTGCTCGGCCAACTTCGTCAGCGACTTGTTCTCCCCGGCAACTCCGTCCAGTCCGCGCAAGTCTTAGCCAAAACTTTCGAGTGGCGAAGTAACATTTCATCTCTCTTAGTGCAAGAGGAAACTATGTGGAGACAACGATCCAGAATGATGTGGCTCCGAAACGGCAAAAAATAAAAACTGTTTTCATCGTAAAGCAACTATTAGGAGGTCGAGAAACATAATCAGGGGTACTAAAGACGTGAACGAGGGTATGGACCAATGATCATAAAAACGTGGTTGGGATCATCACATATTTTTAGTGGTTTGTTTACCTCAACCGATCCCCGAATATCCTTTATTGAACCACTGATGGAATCTATTGAGGAGCTACTAATTCCGGCGAACAGGTATGTGCTCGACCAACCTTTATCTACAGTTGATGTTTGGAAAGCCTTGAAACGAATGGTACCGCAGAAAGGTCCTGGGCCAGACGCTTTTCCTCCACTATTCTTTCAGAAATTTTGGGACATAATAGGTACGGAAATAACTGCTATTTGTCTTCAAGTTCTAAACGAGGAGGGCGATGTTCGAGCTTTCAACCATACTCTTATTGCACTGATCCCTAAGGTCAAAAAAGTACAGAAAGTCGCTCGTTTTAGACCGATTTCCCCATGTTCGACTATTTACAAAATTATAACCAAATGTCTGGTTAACCATCTGAAGATCGTTTTACCTTACCTCATCTCCGAGTTTCAAAGTGCTTTTATTCCAGGTCGCTTGATTAGTGACAATATTTTATTGCCTTTTGAACTCCTTGACTCTATGAAGATGAATAAAGAAAAAGAAGGTTGTCTTGCGCTCATACTCGACATGAGTAAAGCATACGATATATTCAAATGGGACTTTTTACCGGCTGTTATGGAGAGCATGGGATTCGGACTCAAATTGATCAACGTTGTGATGAATTGTGTTTCCATGGCATCGTACAGTCTTCTGATAAACGACATAGTTGAAGGAATGGTAGTTCCTGAGCAGGTTCTACGTCAAGGATTTCCCTTGTCACCGTATATTTTTACTGATTAGGAAATCTAATTAAATCGATTCGTGATGAAACTATTTCAGGCGTTGCTGCACCCAGGGGAGATCCCAAGGTTTCACACTTGTTCTTCGCTGACGATAGCTTGATTTTCACCAAATCCAACGAGGATGAAATTAATTCACTTTTACAACTTCTGCATGTTTACGAGGTTGCTTGAGGTCAGTCATTAAATTTCCGAAAATCCGCGTTTGTGTTCTCTAACAATGTCAATGAGCATACTATACTCTAGCTCGGCACTCTTTGTGGTGTTCAACTCGTGGATAATCACGACTGTTACCTAGGCCTCCCAACAACCATTGGTAGAAAAAGAATGTGACCTTCTAGAAGATCATTGAGCGCATCAGTTTCTTCATAAAGGGGTCAAAAGAGAAGACCTTGGTTGTGGCTGGCAATGATATTCTCATCAAAGCGGTTTGTTAGGCAATTACGAATTACGCCGTGAAGTTCTTCCTCCTTCTGAAGAGTTTACGGGAACAAATCGAAAAGTTAATTGGATATTTCTGGTGGGGAGTAGCTGAAGCGAAAAGGGGTGTTCATTGGCTCAGTTGGGACAAGCTAATAGAAGACAAAGACAAGGGATTACTTGGTTTTAAGGACTTCCACAATTTCAATATAGCTATGTTGGCAAAACAAGCTTGGAGAATCTTTTCCAATCCCGACAATTTGATCAGCAAATATCCTCAAGCACATGTACTTTAGGAACTAAAATGTTATTGACATACAACTAAGGGGTCAAATATCCTTTGCATTTAGAAGCATTCTAGGGGGAGGAATCTTCTGAAAAGGGGATTGATTCAGAAGCCCGAAGATGGAAATATCAATCCTTTTCAAGATCAGTGGTTACCACGTAATACTAGTTTCAGGGTCATCACTCGGGGTCTGAGTGACGGTTGTTTAAAGGTCTCATATATATTATTAATGGTCGTTGGAATGTCCCTTTTCTCAGCACCCATGAGTTGTGTAGGTGATGTATATGGCATCTGAAACCTCAATATATCCCCGTGTAAAATGCCGCAACTCCAAACTCTTGACCTTCAAAGCAGCTCAATTCCTAAGTATTTTTCCCATTTACAATTCCACAATCCGAGCCTATGGTACCTAAGAATCACACAACTACAAAATACCAGGCATAAAATGCGATGTAATAGATCAAATAAGCTAGAAAACGCCAGGACCGCACAATTACGCACAAGAACTCAACTTTCTATCTTTTCATCATTTTGGCCGTAAAATCATCTCAACTCGTTAGAAATCACGCAAAAACGGTAGTGTATTATATTAGAAATATAACTCCAACTTAGGATTTATTGTTGGGTTTTGATGCAGGTTACGCAGCGAAATAATAAAATTAATCATGCTCAAATCCCACCAACGATCACAGGCAAGCCATCATAACATGATAAGGGCATAGAAGATGTGTACCTTAGTTTGGGAGATCACAGGAAGAATAGTGTCTTCGTCTCTATGAATATTCACACCTTGGATTCCTGGTTAAATTCCTTCTCACTGCGATGTGCTAGCAATGGACGAAGGAGGGATGGATCACGCAAAAGAAGGCACCAAGCCAACGCCTCAAGGAGGCCGACGGCAAGGGGGGGGGGTTGGGGCGGATGCCTCTTCCTCGTCTCTCTCTCTCTCTCTCTCTCTCTCTCTCTCTCTCTCTCTCTCTCTCTTGCTTTGTTATGTTCTATCAATAATGACTAGTGTAGAGAATTAACAAGCTAGAGTTCCTTTATATAGTAATAACTCTCTATTAACTACATAAAGGCCCCAATACTAATCATGTCCTCACATGGAGTAGCCCACTTGCAAATTAGTCCTACTAAGTTTGCTTGTGGTTTCGTTATGATCCTTTTATTAATTAGTCCAACTAATTAATACCTATATCCAATTTAATCCATCCGGTGTGTGACCCGATAGGTTTCTACTTAGTTGGTAGTAACTACTTACTAACACGGAGCGGTGTCCAGCAACACAACAATGCCACCCAAATAATAGATATTAGTCAGTGATCCCGATAAACCTTGTGCTCAATGTTCATGTATTGTGTTATCCCTTTGTCTCCATATCCGTATAGGACACGAGACATAATAGTCACACTCGTATATCCAATACATAGTTTCTCGATCCTGGGAATATGCTTATGTGAGCTGATAACATCAATATCTCCATATAGATTTATCTGAGTCTGGCCAGACATTCCTATAAGCACCATCCCTCGAGTGGCCCATGGATATTTGCTCCCATTATGTGGGAGGGACGAATCGTCTCTACGTCACTACGATCTCTAAGCCTGCTTCCTATCATGCCCGATAACTATCTTTATAGTTACCTGGTTAACGCGCAACGTTTGATAATATCAAAGCATGATATTCCACAACTAGAGTATCTAGTGACTTCAGGTCTAAGGATTACAATATCATTAGCCCTACGAGAAGCGATTGTGACTTTGACATAATCAAATGCATCCTTCTCGTTGTGGGTCAATCCAGTATGCCATTACTCCTTATGCATACCCATGTGTTAGACTTGATATCTCCATATCAATCTACTCACATACTAGTCTATAGTTGATCGCCTATTAATCAATATAATGGACTAGCAATATTTAAGATAAACAACACATTGTATCTAAGGACTTCATTTTATTAAATATCACAACATATAATAAATGAGTGTTCTAACCAAAACATTGTTCATGCTAAATATAGATTGCCTCTAGGGCACCTATTCCAACAGTCTCCCACTTGCACTAGAGCCAATCTGGCGCATCTCGTATGCCTATAGATCTAGTGTGCCATTAATACTTTCGCTGCGCAAGTGGCTTTGTGATCGGATCTGAAAGATTGTCATCCGTTGAAATCTTGAACATCTTCACATCTCCTCTATCGATCATATCACGAATAAGATGGAATCGCCTAAGTACATGCTTTGATTTCTGGT
This sequence comes from Linanthus parryae, assembly GCA_023055425.1. Classification (NCBI taxonomy): domain Eukaryota; kingdom Viridiplantae; phylum Streptophyta; class Magnoliopsida; order Ericales; family Polemoniaceae; genus Linanthus; species Linanthus parryae. The sequence goes on along the minus strand of JALGPY010000007.1, from coordinate 82,978,464 downwards.
GTGATCTTGGTTCCTTGGCTTGTACTTTAACACTCCCCTTATTTAAACAACAAGGGAAATGCCTCCGCCCGAGGTGATGAGCCTCATTGGGAACGGATAAGGATCGTCGGTTCACAGCTAGTACAACCATCGATAACATAAAACTTCAAATTCTAACTTTTACAATTTCCATACAAATACAAACAGTGATAATCTTTTGAAAATCAAGGAACACACTTTTAGGTGAGATAATATACTATGTGATCTTCCAACTAGCAAGCTTTCCTGTCCAAAGTGTCGTGAACGTTTCCCCCACCTCGGTAGCCAACCTGCGGTTTTAAAATAGCAAAAGCCGACGCAGTTTTTACAGAAAATAGTCAGCAAACGGCTGAGTAAGCTAACACCCATAGCACGTAAACAGATGATGAGACATAAGACAGGAATAACCAATTCGCTGATAAATAATGAATATCAAATACTCGCGGGAAAAGCGTTCACATTGATTCGGAGTGTCTAACCTCGTAACGATCTCAAATTTCGGATTCCGACCCGAAGATGTGGTCCATCTCGGGAACTCACTGTTAATAACAAATCACAATATTTCTTTAATCTCAAGATATCTCATATCCAAATGAATCGAGTCCAGAAGTACATTTTAACAACTAGTTGATACGGGGCGTGACCATATCCAATCCACAACCTCTTTCTCATATGTGCGAAAGCACTATCACAACCATAACTCAATCACAGGAGGTTCGCATCACAGCGCCTCATAACCATATCATAATCAAAAGGAGGTCAGAGCCTCATAATCTCATAATCTCATATCAGTAACCAACACAATATGTCAGAAATGTATCGTATCAGGGATATGGCACAACCCACGCATAACAGCTTTCCACTTTACATAATTACGTATTTTCATTCAAGATATAGAATCGTGTAAGGAGCTCCGAACAAAAGTCGGTGTGGAAAAAATAAAATAATAATCGATGTGTGATTGAGAGATATTCAGATTCGACCAAAAAGTGAGCGGTGTGCTACTCTTGGTAACCGAGGCAACGATTTGAAATTTCGTACTTTCAACCCAATGACGTGGTCCGTCTTGGGGTATCACTTTTACAAATATTTCACAAAATCACTTTAGATGTTCGTCTTTCGGATTGTTATTTAGATTTGGATACCAATTCCATGCAATATTTCAAAAGGAGTATTTCAAAACAAATAAACAACTCAAATAAATCAAGTACGGTAGTAATTTCACAAATAACTCACGCGATAACACGAAAGAAATGAAAGGCACACGAGGCTAGGCATATTAACTTACCAAAATCCAAGCACGTCCTATAATTCGTTCTCGTCTACGGAATCGTCACCTACAAATCGGAGCATCTAACTTAATACAATCTCAACAAGTATACAACCTACATTCATTTCTAGCTCCTTTTATTTTTCTCAAGAAAATATTCATTTTAACTTATTTATTAACCCAAAAACATATTTTCTTTAATAATATTTTCCCCCAAAAATATGATTATTAATTTATAAATAATAATCTAATCAAATTAAAGAAAAACTGTTATAAATAAATCTGAAATTAAAAACTGCAAAAAGTTTCTAAAATGTCAACTGCCTCCCCCAAAGTTTCTGAAACGACATTATAACCCCCTGAAAAGTTTCTCAAAATGACACTTTAACCCCCTAAACATGAACATTCAAACTAACGATTAAAACGTGGATTCGAGGCCTTAAAACTTGATTTTCAGTACTAAAAGCAACTCACGGGAAGATTTCAAGCATACCCAGTCGAAGAATCGTGAGAAACGATGAAGAAATAGGTCGGGTCAAGATCGCCGTCGGGGTCGCCGGAGTTGGAGCTCGCCTGAGCGTTCTCCGGTCGTTCTCGTCTTCGGTTGAGGCCTCCTGGAGCTTAGTCGGACTCCTCTGAATCGATTGGTACCGGTTAGGAGGCTTGGGTCGTCATGGTTGAACTCCGGCGAGAAGCTCGCCGGAATTCATGGAGGCCCGGCGGCGTTCTCGGGCTGATGTTGCTGTTGTTGCTGCGGTTTCGTCCTCCGGTGGTTTAGTCGAGCAAATCAGAGAGGGGAGAGATGAAGGTAGCAGGGGAAAGAGAGAGGGATGAGTGGAAGTGGTGTTGGCAGCCATTTTTGTCGGCGGCCTTCTCGTTGGGAAGGCAGCGGCGTTGTTGCCGCTGCTGCTGCCGCTTCTCCTACTGCTGCGGGTGTCCTCAGAGGGAGAGAGAGGTCAGAGAGAGAGATCTAGCTGGAGGTGGCGGTCGTTGCGGTGTTCCCGGTGGTGGTGGGTCGCCGGAGATGGCAGCGGCGACCATTGTTGCTGCTGCTGGGTTTCTCGCCGGGCAAAACAGAGAGGCAGAGAGGGAGACTGGGGAAGAGATGGAGGGGAGAGAGTGGTGGTGCAGGAGGTGGCGTTGGTGATGGTGGTGGTCTAGGTGATGGTGGTGGCTTGTGGGTTCTCTCGGCCAGAACCAGAGGAGGGAGACGGGGAGTGAGACAGAGAGATGGATGGGGAGATGGTGGTGGCAGAGGGTGGAGAGAGGAGGTGGTGTCGGGTGGGGTGGTGTTGAAGGAGAAGAGGGAGAGAAGAGGATAAATAGAGGGAGGGAGCAGAGAGATAGAGACGGGGAGAGAGAGAGAGAGACGTGAGAGGGGGAGAGATGAGGGTGTTGGGGTTTGGGAATCAAGTGTTGGGGGTGGTGATTTATTGGGGAACGGGGAGAAGAAAAAAAAATAGGGGAAGCGAGAGTGAGAGAGAGAGAGACGGGTGAGAGTGAGAGAAGAGGTGTGAGAGATTTTTGGGGAAAACACAATCTGATGAAAATTTTGGGGAGTCTCTCTCATCATTTATTATTATTATTATTATTATTATTATTATTATTATTATTATTATTATTATTATTATTATTATTATTATTATATAAAAGTATAGATGTAGTATAAAATACGTAGAGTATAAGTATAATACAAGTATACATACCAAATGTTTCGTAAAAGAGAAAATATGCCCCCAACAACAACTATATAATATTATCCGAAATTACAATTACCTCCCCTACTAGTCATATAGTTCAAAAATAACTGTTTAAATTTTACGAAAAATACGTCAAAAATATTCGGAAAAATACGGGGTGTTACATCCTTCCCCCCTTAAAGAAAGCTTCGTCCTCGAAGCTAAGGTCGCTAAGTCTCGGAAAGGTTCTAAAGTCAACGCGTAACACTAACGTCTCGACAGACAAAACAAAATAAGGAGGTAGCAAGCATCACATTCAATCACGGAAAATAGCTGCTAAGCTAACATGACCCACATAAGCACACTTAGCATATAAGGACATAAGCTATCCCGCAATCCCCGGCTTGTTCAATTTTATTACCAGTTTTAGTTGTCCTATATCCATTTTAATTTCGAAAAACCCTTTTTAGTTCAAAACCGAATAGTCGTACTAACTTAGAACCGTCGGCTCTGATACCAGCTTTAACACTCCCCTTATTTAAACAACAAGGGAAATGCCTCCGCCCGAGGTGATGAGCCTCATTGGGAACGGATAAGGATCGTCGGTTCACAGCTAGTACAACCATCGATAACATAAAACTTCAAATTCTAACTTTTACAATTTCCATACAAATACAAACAGTGATAATCTTTTGAAAATCAAGGAATACACTTTTAGGTGAGATAATATACTATGTGATCTTCTAACTAGCAAGCTTTCCTGTCCAAAGTGTCGTGAACGTTTCCCCCACCTCGATAGCCAACCTGCGGTTTTAAAATAGCAAAAGCCGATGCAGTTTTTACAGAAAATAGTCAGCAAACGGCTGAGTAAGCTAACACCCATAGCACGTAAACAGATGATGAGACATAAGACAGGAATAACCAATTCGCTGATAAATAATGAATATCAAATACTCGCGGGAAAAGCTTTCACATTGATTCGGAGTGTCTAACCTCGTAACGATCTCAGATTTCGGATTCCGACCCGAAGATATGGTCCATCGCGGGAACTCACTGTTAATAACAAATCACAATATTTCTTTAATCTCAAGATATCTCATATCCAAATGAATCGAGTCCAGAAGTCCATTTTAACAACTAGTTGATACGGGGCGTGACCATATCCAATCCACAACCTCTTTCTCATATGTGCGAAAGCACTATCACAACCATAACTCAATCACAGGAGGTTCGCATCACAGCGCCTCATAACCATATCATAATCAAAAGGAGGTCAGAGCCTCATAATCTCATAATCTCATATCAGTAACCAACACAATACGTCAGAAATGTATCGTATCAGGGATATGGCACAACCCACGCACAACGGCTTTCCACTTTACATAATTACGTATTTTCATTCAAGATATAGAATCGTGTAAGGAGCTCCGAACAAAAGCCGGTGTGGCAAAAATAAAATAATAATCGATGTGTGATTGAGAGATATTCAGATTCGACCAAAAAGTGAGCGGTGTGCTACTCTTGGTAACCGAGGCAACGATTTGAAATTTTGTACTTTCAACCCAATGACGTGGTCCGTCTTGGGGTATCACTTTTACAAGTATTTCACAAAATCACTTTAGATGTTCGTCTTTCGGATTGTTATTTAGATTTGGATACCAATTCCATGCAATATTTCAAAAGGAGTATTTCAAAACAAATAAAAAACTCAAATAAATCAAGTACGGTAGTAATTTCACAAATAACTCACGCGATAACACGAAAGAAATGAAAGGCACACGAGGCTAGGCATATTAACTTACCAAAATCCAAGCACGTCCTATAATTCGTTCTCGTCTACGGAATCGTCACCTACAAATCGGAGCTTCTAACTTAATACAATCTCAACAAGTATACAACCTACATTCATTTCTAGCTCCTTTTATTTTTCTCAAGAAAATATTCATTTTAACTTATTTATTAACCCAACAACATATTTTCTTTGATAATATTTTCCCCCAAAAATATGATTATTAATTTATAAATAATAAACTAATCAAATTAAAGAAAAACTAATTTTATAAATAAATCTGAAATTAAAAACTGCAAAAAGTTTCTGAAATGTCAACTGCCTCCCCCAAAGTTTCTGAAACGACATTATAACCCCCCTAAAAAGTTTCTGAAAATGACACTTTAACCCCCTAAACATGAACATTCAAACTAACCGATTAAAACGTGGATTCGAGGCCTTAAAACTTGATTTTGAGTACTAAAAACAACTTACGGGAAGATTTCAAGCATACCCAGTCGAAGAATCGTGAGAAACGATGAAGAAATAGGTCGGGTCAAGATCGCCGTCGGGGTCGCCGGAGTTGGAGCTCACCTGGGCGTTCTCCGGTCGTTCTCATCTTCGGTTGAGGCCTCCTGGAGCTTAGTCGGACTCCTCTGAGTCGATTGGTACCGGTTAGGAGGCTTGGGTCGTCATGGTTGAACTCCGGCGAGAAGCTCGCCGAAATTCATGGAGGCCCGGCGGCGTTCTCGGGCTGCTGCTGCTGTTGTTGTTGCGGTTTCGTCCTCCAGTGGTTTCGTCGAGCAAATCAGAGAGGGGAGAGATGAAGGTAGCATGGGAAAGAGAGAGGGATGAGTGGCAGTTGTGTTGGCAGCCATTTTTGTCGGCGGCCTTCTCGTCGGGAAGGCAGCGACGTTCTTGCCGCTGCTGCTGCTGCTTCTCCTACTGCTGCGGGTGTCCTCAGAGGCAGAGAAAGGTCAGAGAGAGAGAGAGAGATCTAGCTGGAGGTGGCGGTGGTTGCGGTGTTCCCGGTGGTGGTGGGTTGCCGGAGATGGCAGCGGCGGCCATTGTTGCTGCTGCTGGGTTTCTCGCCGGGCAAAACAGAGAGGCAGAGAGGGAGACGGGGGAAGAGATGGAGGGGAGAGAGTGGTGGTTCAGGAGGTGGCGTTGGTGATGGTGGTGGTCTCGGTGATGGTGGTGGCTTGTGGGTTTTCTCGGCCATAACTAGAGGAGGGAGAGGGGGAGTGATACAGAGAGATGGATGGGGAGATCGTGGTGGCAGAGGGTTGAGAGAGGAGGTGGTGTCGGGTGGGGTGGTGTTGAAGGAGAAGAGGGAGAGAAGAGGATAAATAGAGGGAGGGAGCAGAGAGATAGAGACCGGGAGAGAGAGAGAAAGAGACGTGAGAGGGGGAGAGATGAGGGTGTTGGGGTTTGGGAAACATGTGTTGGGGTTGGTGATTTATTGGGGAACGGGGAGAAGGAAAAAAATAGGGGAAGAGAGAGTGAGAGAGAGAGAGACGGGTGAGAGTGAGAGAAGAGGTGTGAGATATTTTTGGGGAAAACACAATCTGATGAAAATTTTGGGGAGTCTCTCTCATCATTGTTTTTTATTATTATTATTATATAAAAGTATAGATGTAGTATAAAATACGTATAGTATAAGTATAATACAAGTATACATACCAAATGTTTTGTAAAAGAAAAAATATGCCTCCAACAACAACTATATAATATTATCCGAAATTACAATTACCTCCCCTACTAGTCATATAGTTCAAAAATAAATGTTTAAATTTTACGAAAAGTACGTCATAAATATTCGGAAAAATACGGGGTGTTACATGTACGATCGCTCCAGAGTTGTCACAGTACAACGTCATAGGATCCACAATGCTAGGGACTACAACGAGCTCAGTGATAAACTTCTTTATCCAAACTACCTATGTTGCTGCTTCCGTAGCAGCAATGTACTCAGTTTCAGTTGTAGAATCAGCGACTGTCTCTTGTTTGGAACTCTTCCAGCTCACAATTCCTCCATTTAGGCAGAACATATATCCCGACTGCGATCTGTAATCTTCCTTGTCGGTTTGGAAGCTTGCATCAGTGTAACCATTTACAGTGAGCTCTTCCTCACCTCCAAATATCAAGAACACATTCTTAGTTCTTCTCAAGTACTTTAGGATGTTCTCGACAGCTATCTAGTGACTCTCACATGGTTAGACTGATATCTACTTACCATACTCAACGCGTATGATACGTCTGGTCTCGTACACAACATGTCATAGATGATGGATCCTATGGCCGAAGCATAGGATATCGTACTCATGCGGACCTTCTCAATCTCATTGGAAGGACAGTCAGTCTTAGAGAGAGTGACTCCGTGCGACATGGGAAAGAATCCCTTCTTGGAATCTTGCATGTTGAACCGACTGAACACCTTGTCTATATATGTACTTTGGCTTAGGCCTAGCAGGTTTTTAGATCTATCCCTATAGATCTTGATACCAAGTATATAAGCTGCATCTCCTAAGTCCTTCATTGCGAAACACTTTCCTAGCCAATATTTAACAGGTTAAAAAGTAGGAATGTCATTTCCAATGAGTAGTATGTCATCCACATACAAGACTAGAAACACAATAAAGCTCCCACTAACGTTCTTGTAAATACAGGGCTCATCTTCGTTCTTGATAAAGTCAAACTCTTTGACCGCATCATCAAAACGTCGATTCCAACTCCTAAAAGCTTGCTTTAATCCATAAATGGATCGTTGCAGTTTACAGACTTTATTAGCATTCTCTGGATCCTTAAAACCCTCCGGTTGTGTCATGCACACATCCTCGAGGAGGTTCCCATACAGGAATGCTATTTTGACATCCATCTGCCAAATCTCATAGTCATAGTAAGCTGCAATAGCAAGTAGGATTAGAATGGATTTAGTCAAGGCAATTGGTGAAAAGGTCTCATCATAGTCAATACCATGAATCTGTCTATAACCTTTAGCAACCAATCGCCCTTTGTAGGCAACTACCTTGCCATCCATGTCAGTCTTCTTCTTGAAGACCCACTTGCACCCTATGGGTCGAGCCCCTTCAGGTGGTTCCACCAAAGTCCATACTTTTTTCGTATACATGGATTCCATTTCGGATCTCATGGCTTCTAGCCACTTCTTGGAGTATGGGCCTTTCATGGCCTCCCCGTAGGTCGGAGGCTCGTCATCCATGAGTGGTATGTAATCGGGCTCAGTCACGAGAAGTCCATACCTCTCTGGCTCATGACGTACCCTACCTGTCCTACAAAGTTCCTATGTTACCTGGACATGATCTTCCACAACAATTTGCGGTTCCTGTTCATGTTCCATCATCGGTTCACTGGTTTGTGGTTCTTGAATTATTCAAGTTCTACAGTCCTCCCACTTCGTATAGCTCATGCCTTGCCTGTTCTTGAAACAACTATTTCAAGTGTTCGATCATATTGTAGGCTTCCATGTTCTCGTGTTGCTTCTGAAACTCAGAGGTCATGGTGCAAAGCATGAGACAAGTCACATCATTAGAATCATCCACATGTTTTTGATGTGCTCTCACGGCAGCTTGAACAGACACATCCTGGGGTGGTTCTAGAATAGGATTGTCTAAGACGTACAGTTTATTTTCTTTCTTAAGGACGATCCTTAAGTTTTTGTACCAGTCAAGGAAATTTGTTCCAAACAACTTGTCCTTCTCAAGGACATATCGCAGGGATGAAGTCGATGCGTGATTGTTTGCCATTGGAATTCTACAAAACCAAGAAATGTGCAATTTTAGTATTTTGAACGATTTAACTATATTCAACAATGTCTAGATCATTAAATATAGCTCCCACTATTTTTCTCGGATTAATAGCCCTCACCATTAATGCAGAAAATATCATATATATTTTCTAGTGAGTCCAAGATCCATATTTCACTTCTTCTTGAGCTTGCTTTGGCAAGTCACCCAAGAATTGGTTATTTATTAGGAACCCTTCCAATTGCATCCCATGCAACTCTTGGTCCAATTAGGCGAATAATTTCTTATTCTTTATCCTCTAGATAACACCAATTGTCATGCCTCTAGGTTCATCAATCCCATTGATATTACCCAGTTACGTCCAACATCTTGCTTCAACAATCACACATTACTTGCTTGTGTCGCTCGCAACACACCAAGGTGAAGTAAAATGCCTTGCTTTGGCAAACCCGAATTTAATAGACCTTGGTCATGAAGGGTGTTTAGGCAAGAGAAGGCAAAACACAATATTTCCATTGAGGGATTTAATAGTCATTATTTAATTGTTTGGTTGATCCCATCAACATGATTTACTTATTTGGATTGAGAAATCCACAATAAAAGATCAAACTTTATTATCGTGTTAATGTTTTGCTTGTATCACCATACACACAAAAATTAATAATAAGACATAAATAATAATCATCCACAAAATAAAAATTAACATGGAATGGATATGGCCTCTAGACTAAGATATTACCAAGCCAATGATAATATATATATGCCCTAAAGTGACAAGCTCATCTCCATGTCCTACACCATAGCTGCGCGCCTAGGATGGGAGTCCTCTTCGTCTTTGTGGGTTTTTGGTCCTCCGGTCTTCTTCTCCATGCTCTTGGCTATCATCTAAATATTATAATTCTAGCCTAACATCTAGAATAAATAAATAAAACCTCACATGTTGAGAAGATGATCAGCTTGTAGGCCGTAAAATTAACTAACTAGTACATTAATTTAATCAGCTCGCAGGCCGTAAACCAAACCACAAAAATAAACATTCACAACCTAGGCCATATCCATCCACCATGCAAGAAAGCCCATAATACAGTTAAAACCAATCTTTAACGCGCTTGTTCAATTTTAGTTGAAATTGAGTATTTAGGGTCGCAACGGTCCAAGATGTCCAACCTATACCTAGGCCGAACCCAGGACTATGCAATCTATACCTTTGCCTTATACACAACGACTCAAACACAGGACTATGCAATCTACATGACTTTGAACAATGCAACTCGATTATAAACAATGCAACAAAGTAAAGAGCATATTTTTTTTCTTTTTAGTTAGATATTGGGCAATCTCGAAGAACAAACCGGCATGTCATAAGGCTCTCACATCCCCTAGAAGATTATATAACTTTGGTGATCGGTAAAACTTGCGGCCAGTTTCGTCAGACAGAACGGGCACGAACACAAAATAAGTTGCTTCCGCACACTCATCAAACGTATCCCTAGAACGTACCATCCGAGCTATTTATCCATGGGTTTCAATTGTTGACGGCTTAGGACGGGGAGGATAAGATATTTAGAAGCGTAGTCCTAGACGTCATGATACAACTCACAAAAACCCGTTCTCACACTCCCTCACCAAAATCCAAGGAACCCCACCGAATATCACTACTCCGGGCCTCATTCCTCAATCTTGGTACATCCCCTCAATAGATGACATGTGAGAAGATCCACTCAAGATGTACAATATCCGCTCACCCTCAAAGAACCTCCCTAACTCAACTCCCTCTACCACGACGCATAGGAAGGGACCATTCTAACTAGTGAGGTTGTGAATAAAATGGGTAGATGGATCAAATTGAGGTAACTAGTGGACCTAGGCGATGGATTAATTAAAAGCTTAATTTAGATTTGAAGTAACCGGGAGGAATTTTTGTTGGTTTAAGAGTTTGCCACCCCAAACAAGTGGCTGTATTGAAATAGCAATCTTTTTGGATTTTATAATTAAACACGGTTTAGTCAAATACGGAGAAAGACTAGGCGATCTATGGATCACCTAGGGTTGTTAGACACTTCCGGATATTGTATTGAAACACGCTAATCCTAACTCTGTTATGCCAGGTAACTAGTCACTACGATCTTCTCTCGATCTCACGCACTCCTACGTCACGGTCTACTACAGGTCATGTCGGTCCACTGTCGTCTACCAAATGGCCAATCCTATTCAAATCACCTCTCAGTCTCATTGATTAAGGATTGTGTTCATGTTCCCTAGGCCTAGTCTCTTTCAAGCACTCCACCTAAGTACTAACAATTCCTGGTAGCTACTCCATTGTTGCTAAGGATTTAGCATCAAACATGAACAGTAATTAAACTAAACTAAACATTAAGTAAGATAGCACAATCATGAAGAAAAATCTTTCTCTAATGGCCATTCATCTCATAATTCGAGTGTGTCAATAACCCTAGTTCAACAATACACCAAAAGACTTGAAGAATCGTCACAATCATGAATCCAAAACATGTATCAATATCAATAATCCAGAAAAGATGTCTAATCATAAACCTAGGCTCTCCATAGAGCCTAGAAAATAATCTAGCTTCTTAATAGATGAAAGATACAAGATTTTCTCCATATATAATGAAAGAGAAAGAGAAGAAGTGATCAAACGGTGAAATCGCCGAAGAGTAGACGAATTCGTGCAATCACCATGCTCCAAGCTGCTCTCCAGTGGTGTTCTGTGCGTGATTGATGTCTCTCTAGGTCGTCTATTACGTTTTTTACCAGCTGGGGCGAGTTTTAATGTAACTTGGCCGAAATTGCATTTCAGCCCCTCCACTTTGTAATTCCCGGACAGAATTGTAAGCTGATCTTGCGCGGGCCATATCTCCCTCACCCGGACTCCAATTAAGCTCCGTGACTTGGAAATATATTTGTGTCTATTTTCATATGGAACTGGTCTTACTCAAAAATTAATTGTATAACTCCATCTATGATCAAATTAGTGAAGACTGGTCATCCTAGCGCCTCCAGCTCAGCTTCTCTTTACTCCACTTGTGCTTCCGTTGTTTCCGAAGTTCGTTCCATGCCTCCTATCAACGATTAGCATCCGTTCCTGACAAGAAAACATTAAAAAACATACCAAGCAATTAAATTTGACAAATAACAACGAAATATGCATAGAAACGCCCGGACTACCATTATAGTGCATATGAAGCAACAAGTGATAAAACGCAACATATTCTCAACAATTAGACTCAAATATCTCATGATAATGTGGAAATTTACAAGACTAGATAGCTACTAAAAGGCGCTATCATTGTATCTCTGGTCTTGTATGTCGATGTCATTCTACTCATTGGGAATGATGTCCCTACTCTGAAATCGGTTAAAGATTGGCTAGGGAATTGCTTTTCAATGAAAGAATTAGGCGATGCAACCTATATACTTAGTATAAATATATGTAGAGATAGATCAATAAAGTTTCTCAACTTAAGTCAAAGTACATATATCGATAAGGTATTGAAACGGTTCAACATGCAAGATTCCAAGAAAGGATCTATTATGTCACATGGATTTAGTATTTTGAAGGCTAATTGTCCTTCAACTCAGACTGATAAGAACCGTATGAATAAGCGTCCATATGACTCGTCAATTGGATCTGTTATGTACGCCATGTTATTTACTAGGTCAGATGTGTCATATGATTTGAGCATGACGAGTAGGTACCAATCGAATCCCGGGGAGAGTCACTAGATAGCTGTCAAGAATATCCGTAAGTACTTGAGAAGAACTAAGGACGAATCCTTGATATATGGAGGAGAGGAAGACCTCACTGTAAAATGTTACACTGATGCGAGCTTCCAAACCAACAAAGATGATTTCAGGTCACAGTCTCGTTTTGTGTTTTTCCTTAATGGATGAGTTGTGAGCTAGAAAAGTGCGCAGCAAGATACAATTGTTGATTCTACCATAGAGGCTAAGTATATTGCTACATAAGATGCATCAAAGGAAGATATTTTAATCAGGAAGCTCATTACTGAACTAGGAGTGGTTCCTAGTATTGTGGATTCTATAGCATTATACTGTGACAACAATGGTGCCACATCACAAGCTAAGGAACCCAGATATCACCTACGGTTTAAAAATATACTCAGGATATTCCATCTCATTCGAGAGATTATCGATAGAGGAGATGTGAAGATATGCAAAGTACCAACATATGACAATCTTGTTGACCCACTTACCAAACCCCTTGCTCAACGTAAGCATGAGGGTGACACTAGATCTATATGCATACGAGGTGCACCAGATTGGCTCTAATACAAGCGGTAGACTATTGGACTATGCCCTAGAGACAATCAATGCTACTATGACATTCATTTGATGATAAAATCATTTTATCCAATTTTTTATCCACATTGTTATATGTTGACATCATGAAGTTCTTAGAATACATGTTATATTTTTAAATGTACCTAGTATAGTATTATTGTTAATTGTGACAACTATAATGCACTGAGACTAGTATGTGGGTAGACTGATATGTGATATCAAGTCTAACATATGGGTACGCATTTGGAGTAATGTCGTATTGGATTGACCTGCCATGAGAACACTACATGGGTGTTATGTGAATGTCACAAGTACTTCTCATAGTGACAATGGTGTTGCGATCCTATGACTTGAAGTCACTACATTCCCTAGATGTGGTGTGACATGTTTTTAATATCATCAGCCATCGTGCTGTAACAAGGTGATTACAAAGTCGATAGTTTGACATGTTATGAAACATGTTGAGGGGTGTGAGTGATGTAGATGAGATTTGTCCCTCTTGCATAAAATGAGTAAATATCCATGGCCACTCGATGAATGGGACTTAGGAAAATGCATGGCCGTTCTCAAATGAAACAATATGAGATATTGATGTCATTTGTCTGTCTAAGTCTGTTCAGAGAATCGAGAAACTATAAATTAGATATATAAGGGTGACACTCCATGCCTTGTGTCTAATTTGAATATATGGACAAGGGGATTATACGACACAGTAACATTGGTATAGAGGTTTGCCAACTGTGCGCACGAGATTCCGGCGGGGAGACCTCCGTGTACACCGTACGTAGTGGATCAGGGATCGCACAGGAAGAATAGGGGTGTGTGTAGGGAGAGAGTAAGTCAGTAGCAATGTCAGAGAGAGAGACAGAGGTTTGGCAGAGCTTCCGCGTATGGCAGTGTTGTCCTCCTTTGTATGGAAAGGTTAACGATGTATATATACAGGAGAACGTGACCGTTGTAGTGTGGTTAATGCGCCCATTAATGGCGGCTTAATTAGCTTAACCATAACGGCACGTTCGTCCGAGTATATAGGAACCGTTAGAGCACGTGGTGCGTGAGTACCGGAACCGTTACGAGGTTGACCGGGTTTGACCGGATTGACCGGGTCTAGGGAGCTCGTGCCATAGATCTCTCAAAACAGTTACTAAAGGTCGCGCGCGGGCTTGGCTCGCACGCGACAGGGCTTACTCTAGCCTCCAAACCACAAAGTCCCTACAAGTCCCGTGCAGTGGTATGCGAGGGCTCTGTCTCGCAGCCCCCACATGGATCAGCTCGGCTGGTGATCCTGTGTGTGTGGAGCACAATATGGTGTGCTGGATGGTCGCCACGTGGCCCAGATCTGCCATGTCATAAAGCAGTATCTACATTAGCCCCCTTTCTGCGCGTGAAGGCTCGTAGCTGTATAGGCTTCCATGCGCGGAAACCAACATGCGCGTCGTCGCCACGCACCAATTCAAATACGGGTAAGTTCAGCCCCCGTGCGTGTCATTATGACCTAAAACCCCTAGAGTCGTGCCGTCTGACCTTTAGGGTTTTAGGCGTGACGTCAGCCCGTCCTGTGATTGCGCGATACGACGGTGACGGTTGCGATTCGACTACTGAAGGGACGCAACCCCTCATTCTTTTGGATAAATACCTTGTATCCCATTATTGCAAAGCATCACTTTTTTTCTCTTAAAGTGAATGGTACCCGGAGATCTTCGAGAGCAGATTCAGATAATCAATCACCAGTTCAGAACTGCAAATCGTATTCTTCAATTGTGCATATCCAAGCAGACTTCAAGGAAACAAGGTTGGCCTCGTTTTCTTTTTTGATTTTAAAATACCGGCGTTTGCCTTGAACTGCGTTGAATCTGTAAACCCATGAAATCTGTGAAGAGGCTTTGATCTTTAAACCCGCTTCGTTTTACTCTTTCGACGATATTGGATCTTGCAACTACCCAATTTCTGAAATCGGCACCGGAACTGTTTGCATTCCTTTGCATAAATCTCGAATTCAAAATTCAAACTGAAGTGTGGTATTTCTCCCCCCTTTTTTTGCCCTTTCGCAGGAATGGCCAAAACAAGAGTAACCAGACCCGTCAAGGAAGACGAAGAGATGCCGGAGCTTCCGCAGGCTCTGTGGCGAAAAGCCCCCTTTCTGGGTGGGAAGGATTTTTATCACGCAAGGGTGAAGACGAAGAGGATGCCGGATCCTATTCCAGTTGAGCGGTTGTTGACACTGACTCGCCCAGTTAACTCAGCCTTGCTCGAGTTAGTTGGCACTGAGGATGTGGTTCGATTGGGAATCGAGAATGGGCACTTCCCATACACTGCGATTTCTACTCAGGCGTTTGTCCAGAAGTTGGACTATATGGATGAGTGGACTGACCACGTGTTGGATAATTACGCCGAAACTCTCGATGAAGCCGGCATTTTCTTCGCTGTTCGTGCTATGAAGGGTGCTGCCGTGAAGTTGGATCAGTCCATGCTTCTAGACCTTCTGTCCCGCTATTCGCCTGCGACTCACACGTTCCACTTTGCTGAGTTCGAGGCTGCCCCCACGCTCGAGGACGTTCAAATGTTGTATGAGCTTTCCCCCATGGGCGAGGTGGACCCCTTGAGTCACTTAAGGACATCTGCGGAAATGGCCTTGTACGCGCAGATGGAGGAGTGCCTAGCAGAGGTAAAGAAAATCTCCACTCGGTGGACCAGTACGAAGCCTCTTCCGAACTGGCAGCTGGTTGATACGTCTGCGAAGAATACCTGGAACAAATGGTTGCAGTACTTCTTCCGAGACTATGCGAGCAGCAGCATTACTAAGAAGCTCTTGAGCGAGAACCCGAAGGCCGAGAATTACGTAGAGGGCAAGGGTTATCACCTGACCCTTTGTGCCTTTCTTTGCGCTTGGCTGTCGAGATATCTGATTGATGGTCACCCCCATGACGGGGTCTTCTACCATGTGCTGCCACTTGCCGTGAGGCTCGCTCTTGGCCAGAGAGTCGCACTTGGACCCTTGGTCTTGGGTACGCTATATTATAGGCTGGATCAGCTGGTTCTGGCGATGAGGGAATCGCGTGGCCGCCTCGATGTTCTGACCTTTGTCAATATTAGCTTTTTGACAATGTGGGTTTTCGAGCGTTGGCCGTCTTATGCTCCAACTCCCCTCCTACTCGAGAAGTGGTGTCCCCCAGGCGAGACAGAAGCGCGCAACAGCGGAAGAGCTGCGAGATGGTTTGGAGCAAGCAACACCAAGTGTACTTGGAGCTTGATATGCGACAAGCGAAAGGAGTTTACTGCCAGGCCTTATGCCATACGTATCGAGAATGTGCGGTGGTTTCCAAAGCTATACCCCGCCAAAGGTATGGTCCTGTCAGAAGACCTTCTGTTTGAAAAGGGGTCGCATTTCCACGAGCGCTATCGTGAGTTCTTTTGCTGGTGCCTGCGAGGTTCTCTTCCTGCACTTGCAGAGCATATTCGTGAGCTCGCGCCACGATATGAAAGGCTTACAGTGGATGTTGACCCCACTCGGGTCTCTCCTCAGTTTGGTTTCGATGCGGTGGCCCCATCAATCTGGCCCCAGTCTATCGTCAGAGGGTGCTACAAGCGCTTGCTGACAAAGGAGTGCAAGACTGTCCTCATGAGCAATCTTCCTTTCGAGCAGCCTGCGGGAACTCGCAAAGGTGGTTGTTCCCAGAACTGGATCGCATACTGGATTGCCCAGCAAACGAGGATGGAGACAGAGGCGGCGGCACAGCCAGGAAGGGCCCCCTTGATCAAGAGAAACTCTTTTCCGTTTCGCCCCAATTGCAGTTTGAGCGAGTCTGAGTATGGTTGCTACTCGCTGTGGGACCGCGAGAACCATCTGTGTCCCGACTTCATTCTGAAGGAGCAAGTCGATGCCATCAAGAAAGGTGACACACAGGTCATCAAGTATAGCAAGGCGTTTGCTGAGGTAAGCAATTTCCTTGTGTGCTTTAAGCTTTTTGATTTCCTTGCACTGATGCTTTTCGTTCTGTATTGTTCAGTGTCATGTGCGGAGGTTCGCAGCTGGTGATCGCTCCAAATCGCTGGTGGATACCATTGTCGCCACCCGAAGGAAGGGGGAGTCGTACCGGCTAGCATGGAGGATGGATGCCGAGATCGAAGCAAAGGTTCGCGCAGTCATGAACACTTTCGCTGACTCGCTGATAGACAACCCTCCGGCTCCGTCTCCTCCTAGAGATGACCCGTCCCCTCCGGCGACTGTGGCGCCGAGAGTGAAAAGACCTAGGCAAAAGGGAATTACGATTTCTTCCCCTAGGAGCGCTCCAGCTTCGCCCCCAGCGAGGTCCCTTTCTGTCAAGGACAAAGGCAAGGGTCGTATGCCCAGCAAGGTGCGAAAAGATCTCGCAGTTGAAACCTTCGTTCCATTCAACCAAGAGGAAGAGGAAGAGAGGCAGGAGCCCCAAGCAAGCGATGGAGAAGAAGCAACAGTTGTGATGTGCGAGGAAGAATCAGGAGGTACTTCCGTCACATCTCCTTGCCCTTTATCTTGACTTCTTTGTAGTTCTTTTCTTTGAACCAAATATGTATTCGCAGATGATGATGATGAAGCCGTCGGTGGCCTCGTGGCCAAGAGGCAAAAGAGAGATGCCCATTCTGGCGTTTCAGATGATCCTATAAGCGAGGACGTTCTTGCTGAGTCCCGGAAGACAGCCGCTGAGGCTGCTGAAAGAAGAAGGCAGCGAGAGGAAGAGGAGCTCGAGCGTGTGAAACAGCGGAGCCTCGAGGAGCAGCATGTTGACGACTTAGTGCGTCCAGTTGGCGAGGAAGACGAGCTTCCCGAAGAAGTGGCTCCTCATGTGGAGGAGGAAGATGAGGTTCCTGGAGAGGATGCAGCAGAGCTAGAGCAAGTCCAAGCGGACTTCGCAGAGATCGCGGGTGGCGATAAAGGTGAGATCTTCAATCTCGCAGTTACTTATAGAGATGTAATTGTGGGTGCGTTGAAGCACGGTGTGTCAAAGCCTGACATTCGCCGTTGGTTGGTAAGCAAATGCGGAGAACCCTCAGGTAATCATTTTGAGTGATATGCACGTACTAGGCTGTAACCATTTGAGACAAAGTCATGACTGGTTTAATCGCATCCCAGGTCACGCCTCTCTTAAAGTTTTGCTTAGTGAGGATACACTGATAGGGCACGGTCCCACGTCCCTAGTGTATGATGAGGATACCTCAATCCCACCTTCGTGTGGAGGTGCTTATTCTTAGCTTTAGCAAAGATAACGAAATAACTTATAACACAAGTTACCTCATGTTATCACATTCGGTATCGCAGGTCATGCTGAGGAACCTGAGCTGGAGCAGAGAAGCCAGACTTCTGCATCCCATGTTCCAATTTCGAGCTCCCATACTGAGAAGCCCGTCGCAGCTGCCGGACACGCAAGTGAGCATCTCGAGGATGTCATTGAACTCTCCGATGACGTCGAAGCTGATGCTGTGCCGATGGACGAAGGTGTCCGTACCGGTGGTAGGGAGGAAGGGACAAGTGATGCTACTGTTTTCGCATCTGAGAATGTCTTTCGCCCAGCGACTTCGGCTGTTCCTGCGCCTCCGGCGATGACTGAGCCAGAAGCACCTATTCCTGCGTGGAGCATTTGGGGCTCGCAAGTTGGGAATGTAATCGCAGCTGGTGCAGCCTACACTCTTCCTCATGACTATGAGAGTTTGGAGCTCGCAGCTGATAGGAGAGCCATGGAGCGAGGGCAGTCTTCGAACAACCCGGTGGCTCGCATTCCCTCTATTCATGAAATTCTGGAAGGCACTGGTAAGCAGAGATTTACCATCCGCACGTCGCATTATTTGCTTGCGAGTTTTGACATCATGACTTGTTTTTGATGTCTCAGGTTTGAAGCAAACCGATGTAGACTGGGTGGTTCGAATGCGCCTCAGATACCCCCGATCGTTTGTGAGGTGTCTGGAGATCAGTCCTTTTGACAGGAGGCTATTCCTTACTGAAGCCATCTGGATACTAGAGCAGCTGTGTGCGGCTACACCTGCGACCATTTCGGCCCAGAGTGCCGAATTGCTGTGTGGCATGTGCCAAAATCTCGTGCTCAAAGTCCAAGGCAGACTTGGTTTCAAATTCCTCAAGGACAGAGTTACACTGATTCGCGCAGCTGTAACTTTGAATCTCGGGCACCAGAATCTCGCAGCTGAGATGCAAAAGGTGGAGCAGCAGAAGCAAAAGGTTGATGAAGCTTTGAAGCTGTATCACGAAATGAATGCCAAGTGCGAGCAACTAAAGCAAGAAGTGCAACAAGTGGAGAGGCTGATCGAGCAGTTCGAGCCCCAGGACTCCTTAGTCAAAAATTTGTTTTGACTTTTCGAATTTTGAAAAGAAAACAGGAAAATGGTTGAGACATTAATGTAATATTTTGAAACATTAATGTAATGTTGCTAGGGTTTCTCCCCCTTCTTTTTTTTTTAACAACAAACAATGAGTTTGCCCGTTTTGCCCCTTTCGGGATTTGATTGGACATTTCTGTGCATATCCAATTATGACATCAGCAATTGATTCTTTGCTTGATTTTCGCGCTAATTTCTCGGCAGATAAGCACGCTTCCGTTGGGAAGTCCATCCGAATCATGACTATCCGTCATTTATTAGGATACGCAACCGAATCGTCGTAGCCTTTAGTAGGGTAATTGATTGTTACCGCTTTTCAAGGCGTAAGTGATTGAACTTACCCTCTTTTTGAATTTGCTGACTCATCTTAAGCAACCGAAGAGTCTCCACAGGGCCTATATAAACCCCGTCTTTGCCATTTGGGCTCTTTCATCCCAAACATGTGCTTTGCCGTGAGTCCTTGCGACTGCTGGCTTCAACGCTTGCTTTTCGTTGATTCATGGCAACTTCAAGTTTTGAATCCTGAGTTTGCGCTTTGTGCTATAGAAATAGTTTCCAAGATCCACTTTATGAGGCTTATTGCTGTTTATAACCATCATAAAGAGGATGCAGATAACACCTCATGTGTGTTCGAAGAAATTTCTTCGTGTATTATGTGTGCAGGTCATGTTTCCGGCCGCCTCGTGGCGAGGTGCAGCGCCGAAGTGACCGTGCTACCGTCTCGTAATGAACGGCGGAATTCTCCTCCAGCATCCCTGGAGGAGAACTCATTGCCCCCACGTTCTTGAACTCAGGGTTGTAAACCGCTGTGTTCATCCCCGTCTACAAGGAGCCCTTGCCCGTTGGAGCTTCTGCTTGCAGCTTGATCGCTGGAACCGGTGGTTCCTTGGGCAAATGTTATGGGGAGCATATCTGACAACGGTCTTGTCGGATAGCAGAATGTCGAGCGTATGGTTTCATGTGGCTCTTTTTAGAGCGAGATCCCCTTTGCTACAGATGTCACCCACAGATTTGGGCATCGTGTAGCCGGCGCTTGAAGCCAGGGCGGTTCATTCTTTGCAGTCCGGGTTTCCGTACCGTGTTTCTGCTGGCTTATCAGCCATTTTTCGAATGTATGGTAGGCCATGTTGGCTGTGTAGTTAGATGCGAGCTTTTCGCTTGTAAGCTGCTATCTAGATAGATAAATTGTAAGTCATTTGACCCATAATGATAAATAGTATTTGTATCATCTGTTCTTTGCAACAAAATACAATTTCGCATTCGTTTCGGCTCGTTTTGCCTTGCATAATGACATGTTATGATTTCACATATGCGATGTCAATTTGCAAATGTTTCGATAGATCATTCGAGATCGTAATTTCGCAGCTGTGCCATCTTTACGGATGGGCTTGTAGTTGGTCGTTGTAAATCGTATGAGATCACGTTCACAACATTGCTATCGTTCTAGATAAATTTTCCAGAGATCAATTAAGATCGTTGAGCTGTGCAAATTGCTATCATAGAAGATAGGCTTTGTTTGAGATCGTTTTTCGCATAAACTGCTATCACAGCAGACAGATCTTTAGAAGATCTAATAAGATGATTGTGCACTAACGTTGCCATCATAACAGACGGGCTTGGGTGATTAACCAAAATTACTTTGCGTATAAATTGCTATCGTAACAGATAGGCTTGAGAAGATCATTACAAGATCGCATCTGTATAACCCGCTATCTCGAGAGATAGGCTTTAGATGATCGGTTGAGATCGTTTTTTTTGTATTTCGCTGCTATCGTAAAAGATAGGCTTTGGACGATCATTTAAGATCGCATTTGCGTTTGGATGCTATCGTGAGAGATAGGCTTCAGACGATCACTTAAGATCGTATTCGTGCGGACTGCTATCGCGAGAGATAGGCTTCTGTAATCACTCAAGATCGCATTCGCGCTTGGCTGCTATCGTAGAAGATAGGCTTTAGATGATTACTTAAGATTGTATTTGCATTTGGCTGCTATCGTAAGAGATAGGCTTTAGTGATCAATTAAGATCGCATTTGTATTTGGCTGCTATCGTAAGAGATAGGCTTTAGTGATCAATTAAGATCGAATCTGTATTTGGCTGCTATCGTAAGAGATAGGCTTTAGTGATCAATTAAGATCGAATTCGTATTTGGCTGCTATCGTAAGAGATAGGCTTTAGTGATCAATTAAGATCGAATTCGCATTTGGCTGCTATCGTAGAAGATAGGCTTTGATGATCAATTAAGATCGCGTTTGCATTTGCTGCTATCGTAGAGATAGGCTTTGATGATCAATTAAGATCGCGGTTGTATTTGCTGCTATCGTAGAGATAGGCTTTGATGATCAGTTAAGATCGTGTTTGCATTTGCTGCTATCGTAGAGATAGGCTTTGATGATCAGTTAAGATCGTGTTTGCATTTGCTGCTATCGTAGAGATAGGCTTTGATGATCAGTTAAGATCGCATTTGTGTTTGCTGCTATCGTAGAGATAGGCTTTGATGATCAATTAAGATCGTGTTTGCATTTGCTGCTATCGTAGAGATAGGCTTTGATGATCAGTTAAGATCGTATTTGTGTTTGTTGCTATCGTAAAGATAGGCTTTGATGATCAATTAAGATCGCATTTATATAAATTGCTATTGCAGCGAATAAATCATTGCTAACAGTGATACCAAATAAAATAGAGCGATATAAGCGGCTAGAAATATGAACTTCTCATTTGGGAGAATTCTTTTATTATAATGCCTTCATATGGAAGAGATAGGATTACAATCCTCTCATATGGGAGAGGAGATTGCGTCAATCGTAGCCACATGAGATATTAAGCAACGTTATCATAAAACGTATGAAATAAGAGAAGTCAAGGATAGTACTTCTTGATCCAACGCATGTTGACTGAGCTTGGAGTTGAGGTTGTGCCGTGCAACCTTCGTATGCTGCAGTAGCCACTATCGAAGACTTCCGTGACTTCGAAGGGTCCCTCCCAATTAGCTGCGAACTTTGGGTGGGTTGCTTCTCGCATGCAGTGGTCAGATGCGCGCAAGACCAGATCGCCAACTGCGAAATCCCGCCGCTGGACTGTCTTGTTGTAGGCGCGAGCGATTCTTTCTTGGTACCGCCTGTTAGTCCTTTTGGCTTGTTCTCGCTTTTCTTCCAGCAAAACTAAATCATGATCGCGTTGGTTTTCGTAGAGTGCGTGGAGGGCTAGCCTTGCCGAATTGACTCTGACCTCCGCAGGTACCACAGCTTCGGCCCCATAACATAGTAGAAATGGCGAGGCCCCTGTGGGTGTCCTTGGAGAAGTTCTGTAGGCCCACAGAGCTATGTTAAGAGAGTCGGCCCACTTCTTGTGGTCATCTGCGACCATCTTGCTCAGAATTCTCAGCAGCGTTTTGTTAGTCGCCTCGGCTTGTCCGTTTCCCTTTGGATAATAGGGGGTAGAGCATATCTGCCTGATATTGTACTCCGCAAGCTTCGTAGCTACCTGACGATTAACAAAAGGAGTACCGTTATCTAAAAGAATAGTATTCGGGATTCCGAACCTGCATACGATGTTTTCCTGGATGAAGTTGACCACAGCCAGCGCGTTTGCCGTCTTCAGTGGTATTGCTTCCACCCATTTGGTGAACAGCTCAGTTGCGGTGAGAATGAAATGGTTCCCATGTGACGTTGGTCGGATGGGGCCGATGAAGTCCAAAGCCCATGTGTGAAATGGCCATGGCGTTCCTAATGCATGTAGATCCACAGCAGGAGCGTGCACTAGGTTCCCTTTGAATTGACATTCTTGGCAGCGTCGCACCTTGGTGCGGCAATCGACTTCCATCGTGGGCCAGAAGTATCCGATTGAGAGGAGCTGTCTGCATAATTTCGCACCTCCCTGGTGTTCCACCTGATGAGAGAGATCCATGACTTCTTGTGCTTCCCTATCGTCTAGGCATCGCAGCAAGTTGCCCTCGTGACCTTTTCGCCAAAGTAGGTTTTCTTGAACCACATATCGAGAAGCTTTCCGCTTCAATTTGTCTGCCTCTTTTCTCGATTCGGGTACAGTGCCCTTGGTGAGGAATTCAAACAATGGCTTTCTCCAGTCTGTGTCGTCATCGATTAGAGCGACAAGTAGAGAATCTTTGATTAGTGCGCAACTTTCGCATTTCCCTTGTATCAGGGCTGCGGCTGTAGACATGCTTGGCCAATGGATGCCATATCTCTGAGCTTTCCTGTAAATTGACACCTCGCTTTCTCCGCAAGCGTGTTGGTGAATCTTTTCTAACAGCTGTTGTCCCTCTTGCTCGGAGACACATCGCATGAGTATTCCTCCAGGACCCTTGTAATAAAGGGTGTTGTCGTGGATGCAGTATCCTTTCGTGAGTGCCCAGCTTTCGCTGCTGGTGCCTCTCGCAATAGCTTGCAGGATTGCTTTTCGCCAGTCTGCGTCATCTATGTGTTCGTCGTCGCACGCGTCTTCTGCTAACGCCGACGATGTTCGCACTTCGATGGAAATCCTCGCGGGGCATTTGTCTATGCTGACCTTAGATCCTAGAGTTGCTAAGGCGTCTGCATGCCTGTTGTCCGCTCGGGGCTTGTGCTCGTATTTCACGTCGCAGAATTGCTGCATCAGCTTTTGCACTAGAGTGCGGTATGACAGGAGGTTGATTTCCTTTAAACCATATTCGCCCGAGGCTTGCTTAACAATCAGCTTGGAATCTCCCATGACCGTTATGTTGCTCACTTCCAAAGCTTTCGCTGCACGAAGTCCCGCGATAAGAGCCTCGTATTCCGCCTCATTGTTCGTGACTGCGAAGTTGAGTTTTGCGGACATTTGTATGACTTCCCCGTCGGGCTTTGTCAAGACTATCCCAATGCCTCCACCTTTTCTGGTTGACGTACCATCAAAGTGGAGGGTCCAATAGGGTACGTCGATCGCGTAGATTTCAGGGCCTTCGAGCTCTTCCTCGACCACGGGTTCGTGACTGTTGTCGGGAAACTGTGCCAACAGATCTGCTACCGCCTGCGACTTGATCGCTCTTGGTTTCACGCATGTGATGTCATATTGAGAGATGGTCATGTACCATTTCGCCAATCTCCCACCCGGAGTAGTGTGAGTTAGCAAGTATCTTATGGGGTCGCTTTTGGTGACCACCACTACTTTGTGCGATGCAAAATAGTGTCTCAACTTCTCTATCACAAAGAATAAAGCAAGGCAATGACGTTCGATGTCTGTGTACCTTGATTCAGCAGGCTGCACGATGCGAGAGATGTAATAGATAGGCCTCTCTTGGCCTTCATACACCTGAGCCAAGAGTGCTCCTATAGATCTCCTTGTTGATGTAAGATATAGTAGCAGCGGTGATCCCAGTTGAGGCGCGATCATAATCTTTGGGGATGTAAGTATCTCCTTTAGTTTTTCAAATGCGGCTTCGTGGTCAGGAGCCCAGTTGTACGCGGCGTCCTTCTTGAGAAGAGTGCTGAAACAGCATGTGATTTCGGCAATTGCTGGGATGAATCTCCGCAGATATGACAATTTTCCCAAGAATGTTTTCAAGGCACTTTGGTTGTGAGGTGGCGTCATGCTGGTGATGGCTGACACTTTCGCAGGGTCAGGCTCGATCCCTTGGCGATGAACCACGCATCCCAAAAACTTCCCCGAGGTCACGCCGAATGCGCATTTCATGGGATTCATTTTCAGTTGAAAGCTTCTGCATCTGTTGAACACCTTTCGCAGGTCTGCAAGGTGATCTGCTTCGTGCTTGGATTTGACTACTAGGTCATCCACATAGAATTCCACCTCTTTGTGCATCATGTCGTGGAATAGAGCCATCATGGCCCGCTGATAGGTTGCACCTGCGTTCTTAAGACCGAACGGCATTACCGTGTAGTTGAATACGCCCACGGGAGTGATAAATGCAGTTTTCTGTGCATCTTCGGGATCCATTTTGATTTGATTGTATCCGCTGAAACCGTCCATGAAACTGAACATGCGATGGCCCGCCGTCGAATCGATGAGCAAGTCGATGTTAGGCAGTGGGAAATCGTCCTTAGGGCAGAAGCGGTTGAGATCGCGGAAGTCCACGCAGATGCGGAGCTGTCCGTTCTTCTTCACCACCGGCACGATGTTGGCTAACCATGTAGGATGGTGGTTTGGCTCTATGAACTTGGCGTCTAGGAGTTTGACAATCTCCTGTTTGATCTTCACGTTGAGCTCTGGCCTGAAGCTTCTGGTGCTTTGCTTGACCGGTTTAGACCCTGGGATGATGTCCAAACGGTGCATGGTGATGCTCGTGTCCAGACCTGGCATCTCATCGTATTCCCATGCGAATACATCCTTGTACTCAGTTAGGAGCTGCAGCAGCCCTTGTTCCTCTTCGCTTGTGAGGTCCGCACTCAGAAAGACTGGCCTTTTCTTTTCCTCGTTCGGGCTGAGGAACACCTCCTTTAGCTCTTGCTTTTGTGGTCGTGGCCTGTCTTCCATGCATTCGGGCGCTTCTTTGAGTTTCTCGTCTGAAGTGATCTGTGTTGGCTCTTCTGTTAGCGCAACCTGCTCGATTTGATTGATTTGCCCAGGGACATCCCCATGCCCGTGTGAGGACGTCCCCGCGCACCTTCATATGCGATAGCATTTCTTCCCGTTGGCATAGAAGCTCTCTATCTCCTTACCCTCGGGGTCATGCTTTGCACTCCTCTTCAGCGTGTACACATTCTTCCGATGATATGCGATGCGCGGCGCCTCTTCGTGCGTAGGCGGCTTTTCCTTGGCATTTCCCCTTATCACCATCACGCCCGCAGGTGACTGGTCTTTGATGTCCTCCCAGAGAGGTAAAGGAGTAGGGTTGAATGGTCCGGGTGTTTGCTCGTCCGCCATCTCGGTGAACCACACCGCCTCGCTGAGATGTGCTTCGTCCAAGTTGAACGGGTTAGTTGAGGCCGGTATCTCGACAATCCTGTCGTTCCAGATAGCTTTCATCACCTGGTGGGCCGTCGAAGGGATTGCGTCGAAGCGATGAATCCAGGCTCGACCGATGATCATGTGATATGTGGTGTTCGCATCTATGACATAGAACTTCGCCGAACACTTGATCTTTCCAATCTGAACGCCTAGGCGGATCCATCCGATCGTCATTCTGGAGTCGCTTCCGAATCCCACCAGCGGGGATGGACGCTTGACCACCTTGTGCTCGGGGATCCCTGCTAGCCTCAGTGTGTGGAGTGGAACAACATTGACCGCTGCTCCTCCGTCGACGAATGCTCGCTTGAATTCGACGCCGTTGATGATGGCGGTCACGTACAGGGGCCTCTGGTGGCTCGCATCTGTCTTCTTGTCGCTGGCAGAAAAGGTCATAATCTTTTCTGTGGAACGGGACGCCCTGATGACTTTTCCGTTGGAGACCACAAGCTCCTCTTCGTAGTCCTCTGCTATCCTTAAGATTGCTTTCGTCATATCCGATCGGCATTTTTCGGAGAAGTTCATCTCGTCGAAGAATTTGTTGAAGCCGTGCGACTCTTTCATGCGGTCGGCACGCTCATCCTCCGTGTCCATGCTGTAGTCTTCCTCTTCATGGACTTCAGCAATGATGGGTAGACCATCCTCTGCGACTTCTTCCAAGTCTACTATCGAGATCATGGCGACCTCCTTGCCCTTTGAGCCCGAATCTGTATGGGCAGGCAGCGGGTTGTTACGCACGTCCTTCCGGTGGCCGCTGACGATGAGTTCGCCGTTCTTCATCTTCTGATCGAACGCGAATCTGAGCTTCTTGCACTCGGCCGTGGGGTGCATGACCTTGCCGTGGTATTCGCACCACTTGGGGTCCCTCGTCATCTCCTTGGAGGGTGCTTTCTCAAGCGGTGGCAGGATGCCGTCCTTACGCCACTGTCTACAGAGATCGCTCGCTTCCTCCACCGAGCACGGCAGAGGCGGTGCATCGAAGTTTGCGACTTTTGCTTGCTTCTGGGGCGAAACTGCATTAACCTCAGCTTCGCGCCCTCGCTTGTAGCCGAATCTGCCGATCCTGTAGGTGGTGCCGCTCGCAGGTCGTTCTGGAGCGCTCTTCTTTCTCTGTCTCTCGACAATGGGCTCGATGTTCATCGTGCACTCGATGAGCTTGGAAAACGTGGGTGTTTGCAAATTGATTAGCATGCTCTTGTACTCATCTCGCATGCACTGCAGGCATATCTCTACGAGTCGGCTTTCGAGCATGGGATCCTTGCACTCCAAGGATTTCGCTCTGAATTTCTTGATGAAAGTGATTCCATCTTCCTCGCGTTTCTGATACATCCGCGAGAGGTGGATCATCGTCACCTTTTCTTCCATCTGGAAGAACTTGGTGTAGAACTTCTGGACCATGTCGTCCCAAGTCTTCACGGATCCGGCCTCCAACGTTCGGTACCATTTGTATGCTACATTCCCAAGGGTCTTTGGGAATTCTCGCATCAGCAGTTTGGGATCAGCTCCGTATGGACCCATGACATCAATGAAACGCATGACATGCTCATGAGCGTTTCCATTGACGTCCTCGAACTTATCCCATTTGGGAGCCTTGTACCCCGCCGGGTTAGGCATGAGATAGATCTCTCGTGGAATGGGTGGATCGTTGTCTAGCTTCGGGATGATGGTATCCGCGAGCGACTGATGAGCCAGGATGGAGTCTACGCGCTTCTGCAAAGACGTCATGCACTCTGGAATGCTTCCCTCGGTAGCTGTCGGAGGGGTTGCCGTAGGCGGCGGCGACACATATGTCGCCGGAGGATTGGGAGTGTATTGACTGCCCGCGTTTCCCCAAATCGTCGCTGGTGGAGGCAGAGTGTACTGCAAAGTTGGGTTAGACGCCAAAGCCGTGGGCTGAGAGGCGTGAGCGGCAGGGGGTAGCATTTGCGCCGTTGATCCTTGGACCGAAGGCAGCTGCGCGGCTGACGGTGGAGTTTGCAGATGAGGGTTGGGAGGCGTGGCCGACACTCCCAATCCTGGAGCGGTAGGGGTACCTCCTCCCTGAGGGATAGCGGTAACTGGTGGAGGATTTGGCGCAAGGGTGCCCAGAACGGCCAAGATCCGCTCCAACTGCGCAGATTGAGACTTGAGGGCTTTTGCCTGACTTTGGACAGTGGCGTCCAAAGACTCTAAAGTTGGCGCCTCGCCGGGAGTCGTCGGAGTACGGCGGACTTCTTCTCCCGAGGGAGTTTCGGTGGAAGGCGATCGGTTGCTGACATCGTCCTCCTGAGACATGGTTGCTTTTGCTGGTAAGATTCACGTCGGGTTCACCAAAAATGTGCGCACGAGATTCCGGCGGGGAGACCTCCGTGTACACCGTACGTAGTGGATCAGGGATCGCACAGGAAGAATAGGGGTGTGTGTAGGGAGAGAGTAAGTCAGTAGCAATGTCAGAGAGAGAGACAGAGGTTTGGCAGAGCTTCCGCGTATGGCAGTGTTGTCCTCCTTTGTATGGAAAGGTTAACGATGTATATATACAGGAGAACGTGACCGTTGTAGTGTGGTTAATGCGCCCATTAATGGCGGCTTAATTAGCTTAACCATAACGGCACGTTCGTCCGAGTATATAGGAACCGTTAGAGCACGTGGTGCGTGAGTACCGGAACCGTTACGAGGTTGACCGGGTTTGACCGGATTGACCGGGTCTAGGGAGCTCGTGCCATAGATCTCTCAAAACAGTTACTAAAGGTCGCGCGCGGGCTTGGCTCGCACGCGACAGGGCTTACTCTAGCCTCCAAACCACAAAGTCCCTACAAGTCCCGTGCAGTGGTATGCGAGGGCTCTGTCTCGCAGCCCCCACATGGATCAGCTCGGCTGGTGATCCTGTGTGTGTGGAGCACAATATGGTGTGCTGGATGGTCGCCACGTGGCCCAGATCTGCCATGTCATAAAGCAGTATCTACACCAACGAAATAAGGAACATATACGATCACACACAAGAGTGGATCAAACTGGAATGAGTATGATTATTTGTTGGACTAATAAGCAAAACATATTAAGGACTAAAGTGAAACTTGATCCTAAGTATTAGGATTAAGGTACAATTAGATTTCTAACGTCTCTATATAAACCTTACTCGGACGTGATTATGACTATGAGTTTTTCGCTGTTCGTATCAGATACGAGGGCTTAGAGAGAGAGAGATCATCGTCGTTTTCACGTCGTCCGCTGTTTGCTAGGATTTTGTGAGACATGATCTCCGTCGCCTTCCTCATCTAGGCTAGCACCAGCGAAGAGGGAGACTAGTTCGAGCTGCTTATCTGGATACCTTAGAGACGTCACATCATTCAGTGTTCATGATTGTCACCAGTCAGTGCGGCTGAGGTAAAAATCTAAACAACATATTATGCTCATTCACATGGGTCCTTGGTGGGTTTTCGGCAAACTTTTTTTGTGTTATACCCGCTGCGTTAGATTGCCCAAAACCCAACAATCACAACTATGGAATGACGAGAGAGAGAGAGAGAGAGAGAGAGAGAGAGAGAGAGAGAGAGAGAGAGAGAGAGAGAGAGAGAGAGAGAGAGAGAGAGATGGGATACCTTGTCCATGAGATTTTTCAGTGGTGAGAGAGAGCAAAAGTTGAAGTCTTGAGGTATAGTTTGGTCATAAATACCGAATCAAAACTGACATTGATTGAGAGCTGAGAAACCCAAATCGAAGTTTGAGATGGATATCAGCGAGACGGTGCAACAATAACGCAAGATTGAGCGAAGGTAGTCATATATGCGGTCCTTCTTCGCGTGAGAGATGAAGCGAGAGGAACAACAATTGTTTTGAAATTTCATATTTCAAACAAGATCGAAAGTTATGACGTCTAGGAGTAGAAATTAGAGAGGTAACTTCTCCTTCAAACTATTTGTTGATGTGCTAGTTAATTACCTCTACCTAACTGTACTAATGATATATATTTAAACTTCGAATGTTAAGTAAAACTTGTGTAATGAAAAAAAGTTAGAAAGTAGTACTATATACTACATCTGTTTCTTCTCTTTCACCTTACTTCACTTTTTGACACTATTCATTGGGTCACTTTGACCCGGTAATTTGATTAGTAAAACGATACACGAATTTGGCAATTTTTGCATGAACTTGTAGAGTAAACTTTACTCTACAATACTATGAAAAAATTGTAAAAAAAATTACATCGTTTTGCTATCCAAATCACCGAGTCAAAGTGACACATATACGGATAAAAAGTCAACCGCATGAGAAAGGGAAGAAACAGAGGTAGTATATATATTTGAGAGGAAAGTACTATATATTAACGATTAGAGAGGGGTCACAAATTTTGTGGTCCCCAAATTTAATTTTTTGAAGTGTTTGGAAAATCTGGTCATAATATTCCAATTATGGCATGACTTAGTTTACTCCCATATATTTTTTAGCATATTTTCTTAATAAGTGAAAATAATAATCTCAAAAAATAAGCTGAGATAAAGATAATCTAATGTGTAAAAACATTTCGAAGACCACTCAAATGTTACTTAGTACTACAAATATAGAATTACACACATACATGGATGAGGATTTTTTTTTTTCTTCTTGTTTTAAAGGGGCATGGATGAGGTTTCTGGTATGATACAAAAACTAACAACTGAGTTCTACTTGGGTGTTGTTTGGTAGGTGATGTGAGATAAGTATTAAACATAGTTTTAAAACTGGTTGTACACTGAGTTGGGCATGAACTGGCTTGTTCCCCGGCCCACTATCAAAGCGGTTGGTTATAAACCGATCGGTTTGAATTTTTTTGAAAAATATGGTGAATAGGTATCCGAACTAGTCATCAAGCAAGCTCGTTTTCCACTAAACCAAGAGAAACATTTGTGTTTCTACAATACATTTTATTATAATTATAAATTAGATCTCAAATTATATATCTATTATTGAATGTATATTTTATTTTTATTTATTTGTTTGTTTATTTTATTTATAAACATGACTATATAACGAGATTGCAATGTGAAATAATTCTTTTTTCTTGAGGAAGTTGTTAAATAAACTTTAAATGTCAATACTTACATTTTATTGAATAAAATTATATTTTCTTTTTCCCAATCGTACTAAAAAAAAAGTAGCTTTTTTTATAGTTATTCGACTAGCGAATGCTTTTTCCCGATTTCCATGTCGAAATTGGCTTCCGCCCGTGAGCAGTTCAAGGTTTATTGACTGCTGGTCCACTCAGGTTATCTTTATAGGCTGGCTTCCTACTCTTCTTCTTCGTTTCCGATCGGCTTTCGAGAGCTCCCGCCCTGCCAGGCCTAGTTAGGTTTAGGCATCTCCAAAGCCAAAGTAAATTTATATTACTATATTTGTGTGCTAAAAATTATCAAATTACGTGTTTTCATAATTTTGATAATGTTTTTGTTGTGTAATTTGACCAATATATTTGTCACAATTAGGTATTCATTCAATATATTATTTAAAAATATCACATATTTATATAAAATAAATTATTCTATATTACAAGAAAGGGTAAAAGACAAAAACCTATCCTGACAATTGGAAAAATTACACTTCGCTACCCTAACAGTTAAACAAAGACAGTTTGCATCCCCTTGTGGATGGAACTAACGGTTGACTAATCCTAATCCCTCTCTCTCTTTGAATATTATAAAAATACCCCTACATATTGTTGGAATAGATGCCCTAGAGGCAATCTAGTTTAGTATGAATTATTTTGGCTAGAACATTCATTGTATTATTTATTGGATATTTAATATAATGAAGTCCTTAGATTTACAATTGTGTTGTTTATCTTAAATATCTCTAGTCCAGTATAATGATTAATAGAACAATCATCTATAGACTAGTATGGGGTTGGATTGATATGGAGATATCATGATCCAACACATGGGTGTGCATTAAGGGTAATGGCGCACTGGATTGACCCATCTCCGAGAAGGCTACATACACGTTATGTTAAGTCACAAGTGCTTCTCGTGGTACAATGGTATTGTCATCCTTAGACTTGAAGTCACTAGATATTCTAGTTGTGGATTATTGTGATTTTGGTAGCGTCAAACGCTACACCGTAACTGGGTAGTTATAAAGGCGTGTACCGGATACAATAAGAAGCAAGGTTAGAGATCGTAGTGGACGTAGATAGAAATTTTTCCCTCCCACATAACGGGAGCAAGTATCCTAGGCCACTAGAGGGATAGTGCTTATAGAATGTCTGGCCTGAATCAAATAAATCAATATAGGATATTAATGTTATTTGCACGAATAAGGCTACTCCCAGGATCGAGAAACTATGGATTGGATATACGAGTGTGACTTGTATGTCTCGTGTTCAATACGGATATAGAGACAAAGGGATGAGACAATTACTTTTACAAGGTTTGTCGGATGACTATTCTATTAGTTGGCTAGAATGGGCGTTTTACTTGAAACCGCTCCATATTAGCAAATTGTTGCTACCAACTAGATAGAACCTATGGGGTCACACGCCATATAGAGTTGAACTAGATTTGGGAATTAATTTATATGATTAATTAATTAGAAGGATCACTTTTCTACACCTTGCAAACTTAGTAGGACAAATTCGCAAGGAAGGGACTAAACCGAATTCTAGTAGGACGAGAATAGGTTCTTTAGGTAGTTGGCAAGGATTTGTTGGACTATGTAAAGGATGCTCCTTCCTTCCTTCCTTCCCACACTTATGAGCCTTTAGTTCATAACTTGAGTGGGAGAGAACAAAAGGAGAGAGAGCAAGCAAGCAAGCAAGGAAGGCCGAACTCCCCCCTTGCCGCCGCCCCCTATCCCGTCGGCCACCAAGGAGGACTCCACCTCCTTGTTGCCTCGTGTTGCGTGATTTCTTATTTTTCTTCCTATGTTCTGGGCTAGCACAAAGGAGAAGGAAGATCTAGATCTCAACTCTATGCGTGGATAAACTATAGAGAACGTGACACAATTCACGTTACAAGTCATCACAGGAGAAACCCTAAGGTGTGTAACTTGATTTCCTCCCTTACAATCGTTATGTATCTTGTCCTGTGATCCTTGGAGGGTATTGCATGGATAAATTATGTTTTTCCGCTGCGTATCCATGATCAAAACCCTACAGTGGTATCAAATCCACATGTCGTAGAGCATAAACGTGGTTTATGTGTTACGTTTTGATAGTTTTACACTTTAAATTTATTGTTTATCGCGTAAAACAAGACAAATCAAGCATATGATGCAATTTGTCAATAATCAATCATAACAAGACCTAGTTTTTGCATTGGACGCATGAATTAGTGAGTTTGAGAAATTTTAGGATCTTAGATCTAGGGTTTGGGCATCCTATGGAAAGAAGGACTTCTTTTCATACAAGGAAACAACCAAACTTGGGCACCAAGCAAGGGAGTTGTTTTGGAAACAACTCCCAAAGGAGGTTCGGCCCCCTAGGGGACCGCCCCTCCTTGCTTGCCGCCCAATTAAGGGACGGCCTAGTGGCCGGGGTAGCCCTAGCCCACGGCCTAGCCGTGTGGGCTAGGGGCCGGCCGGCCCAAGGTCTTTGCGGTCCACTTTTGGGGTTCGGGCAATTAGATTGTTGGGCCCCAGGGACCGTTTTAACTCTAGAAAATTCCTAAAATCAATTAAAATTGACCTGGCGCGTTAAAATTGGATTTTAACTGTTTATGTGCAAATCGCATGGTGATTGGATATGGCCTTAGGATGTGGTTTGGCGTGATTGTTTAATTTTTATGTTTTGGTTTACGGCCTGCGAGCTGATCAATTAATTGTAATAATTAATTAGGGTTTTATGGCCTGCGAGCCATTTTTTTTCTCTTAACTTGTGAGATTTATTTTACTTAGTATATTTGTTAGCTAGTGCTAGATAGAATAGATTGTTAGCCAATATTGAAGAAAAGTAGCCCAAAGCCAAAGGGAGCCACAAAAGATGGAGCATTCCACATGACTATGCAGGATGGACCAAAAGATGAAGACGCATGGAGATGTGTTTGCTTTTAGGGTTCATAGATAATTCCATTGGCTTGGAATTATCTTAGTCTAGAAAAGGCCTTATCCACATCACGTTTTTATTTTGTTTTGTGGTTGTTTATTTTATTGTCTTATTATTTTGTGGTTGGTGTATGGATGATGCATGCAATTATGATAATAAGACAATTATACAACCCGAATCAATTATTTGGAGTTGTGCCCAAACTCAAATAGATAGATCAATTGATATGTATCAACAAAACAATTAAAGTTGAATTGAAAAATCCCTCAAAATTCAAATATTGCGTTTTGTCTTCTCGTTATTTAAACACTCATCATCATCATGATTTCCCAAGATCGTGCGTGCCAAAGCATGGCGGCTTGGTTAATAATGCTGTGGTGCGATGGCAGACCTCGTGTGCAATTGTTTAAGTAAGAGGTTGGACGCAACTAGGTGTTTAATAGCATTAAAACCTAGAGACAATCAATTGGGATTATCCATAAGGGATGGATAAATAAGGAGTTATTTGCCCAATTGAACCAAGAGTTGCATAAGGGATGCAATTGGAATTGTTCCTACCTAAAGTTGTCAAATTATGGGTGACTTGCCAAAGCAAGCTCATAAGGAGATGCAACATGGATCTTAGCCTACTAAAAAATATAAGGATACATTCCGTATTAATATCTTGAGGGTTATTAATCCGTTGAAAAATAGGGGGGCTATATTTTATAAACTAGCCATTATTAAATATAGTCAAAAATTCACAAATACTAAAATTTGCGTATTTTCTTTTTGTAGAATTCCAAATGGCAAACAACTCATCGAGTTCACAACATTCCCTACGATCTATCCTTGAGAAGGACAAGCTCTCTATAACCGACTTCCTTGATTGGTACAGAAACTTGAGAATTGTTCTCAAGAAAGAGAAGAAAATGTACGCAATAGAGGAGCAAGTTCCAACAGATCCAGAGAACAATACCCCTGCAGCCCTAAAGGCGTATCAAAAGCGTGTTGAAGACGCTAATGATGCGGCCTGCCTTATGCTATGTACCATGACTTCCGAGCTTCATAAGCAACACGAAAACATGAATTATGTCGATATGATCGAGCATCTTAAGTAGCTCTTCCTAGAGCAGGCAAGAGTTGAGAGGTATGAGGTCTCTAAGGCTTTGCTCAAGTGTCTTCTGGCAGAAGGGAACCCGGTGGGACCCCATGTACTCCGAATGATCGGGTACTTGGAGAATCTAGCCCGACTGGGGTTCCCGGTCGGCCAAGAGTTGGCAACCGATCTCGTGTTGCAATCGTTGCCCGAGAGTTATGGACAGTTCATCATGAACTATAACATGAACGAGATCGTGAAACCACTGCCAGATTTACTCAATATGTCGAGGACAGCTGAACAAAGCATCAACAAGGGTAAGGGCAAGTCCATTATGATGGTGCAGAAAGGAAAGGGCAAAAGGTTTGCCTCATCCTCCAAGGGCAAAGGCAAGTCAGTTGCCAAGTCCAAGGAACCTGCCCTTAAGCTTGTTGGTGGCATTACCAAAGGTGTGACTAAAGGTGAGTGTCCTTATTGCAGTCTGCCTGGACACTGGAGGAGGAACTACCCAAAATATCTGGAGGACAAGAGGCTTGGAATAGTGATTCCACCACCACCAGGTATTTTTGTTGTAGATGTAAATTTAACTGTCTCTACATCATGGGTATTAGATACTGGATGTGGATCTCACATTTTTTGAAATGTGCACGATATAAAGAGAAGTAGAAGATTGGCTAAAGGGGAGACAGACCTGCACGTTGGGAATGGAGTAAAAGTTGCTGCGTTGGCCGTGGGCGTGTGCGAGCTATCTCTGTCTTCAGGATTAGTTTTAGAATTTAATAATTGCTATTTTGTGCGTGCTATGAGCAGAAAAATTATTTCTATTTCTTTTTTGGACAAGGAAGGTTTTATTATTTCAATAAAGAACATTAGTTGTTCATTTTATTTTAATAATATTCACTATTTTAGTGCGCAATTATTTTATCGACTGTACGTCCTTGATCTAAGCAATCCTGTCTACAACTTTAATACCAAGAGGATTAAAATACATAATTTAAATCCTGCTTACTTATGGCACTGTCGTTTAGGCCACATAAACGAGAAACGTGTATCTAGACTCTATAAGGATGGACTACTAGACTCATTTGATTTTGAATCATATGAGACATGTGAGGCTTGTTTATTGGGAAAAATGACAAAGTCCCCTTTCAATAAGAAAGGTGAGAGGACTAGTGAGCAACTGGCGCTCATACATACTGATGTGTGTGGGCCATTTGCAACGCCTGCCATGGGTGGTTACGTCTACTTCATTACATTTACTGATGATTAGAGTAGATATGGATTTGTGTACCTTATGAGGGCCAAATCCGAATCCTTTGAAATGTTCAAAGAATTCAAAAGTGAAGTAGAGAATAAACTTGGCAAAAGTATCAAGGCTCTACGATCGGATCGTGGAGGAGAATACTTAAGCCACGAGTTTGACGACTATCTTAGAGAGTGTGGAATCGTGTCCCAACTCACTCCACCCGGAACGCCACAATGGAATGGCGTGTCCGAGAGGAGGAATCGAACCCTATTGGATATGGTTCGATCTATGATGTGTCAAACCGATCTTCCATTATCATTTAGGGGCTATGCTCTATTAAGTGCAGCTTTCACCATTAACCGTGTTCCATCCAAATCAGTCATGAAGACACCACATGAGATGTGGAGTGGGAGGCGTCCCACATTGTCGTTCATGAAGATTTGGGGCTGCGATGTCTATGTAAAATGTTTACAATCAGACAAGCTAGGGCCAAAGTCGGATAAGTGTAAATTTGTGGGGTACCCTAAGGATACTAAGGGTTACTACTTCTACAATCCAACCGAGAACAAAGTGTTTGTTTCTCGGACCGACGTGTTTCTAGAAAGAGAGTTTGTCTCCAAAAGAAGCAAGTGGGAGGACTGTAGAACTTGAAGAGATTCAAGAACCACAAATCACTGAAGCGATCATGGAACATGAACAGGAACCACAAGCAGTTGTGGAACAGCCTGTTCAGGTAACACAAGAGCTTCGTAGATCTAGTAGAGTGTGCCAGGAACCCGAGAGGTATGGAATTCTCGTGACAGATTCCGGTGACACAATGCTCATAGATGATGAGCCTACTACCTATGAAGAGGCCATGAAAGGGCTAGACTCTCAGAAGTGGCTAGAAGCCATGAGATTCGAGATGGAATCCATGTATACCAACAAAGTATGGACTTTGGTGGAACCACCCGAAGGGGCGCGACCCATAGGATGCAAGTAGGTTTTCAAGAAGAAGATCGACATGGATGGTAATGTGATTATATATAAAGGCCGATTGGTGGCTAAAGGATTCAGACAAATTCATGGTATTGACTATGCTGAAATCTTTTCACCAGTCGCTATGAACAAATCCATCCGAATCCTACTTGCAATTTCAGCATACTACGACTATGAGATTTGGCAGATGGATGTCAAAACATCATTCATTTATGGGAATCTCCTCGAGGATGTGTATATGATACAACCAGAGGGTTTTGAAGATCCAAAGCAAGCCAACAAAGTCTGTAAACTGCAACGATCCATTTATGGATTGAAGCAAGCTTCTAGGAGTTGGAATCGACGTTTTGATGAAGTAGTCAAAGAGTTTGGCTTCATCAGAAACGAAGATGAGTCTTGTGTCTATAAGAAGGTTAGTGGGAGATCTGTAGCTTTTCTGGTCTTGTATGTGGATGACATACTACTCATTGGAAACGGCGCTCCCATGCTGCAATCTATTAAAGATTGGCTAGGGAAGTGTTTCTCAATGAAGGACTTAGGGGGAAAAGCCTATATACTCGGTATAAAGATCTATAGAGATAGATCTAAGAGACTGCTAGGCCTAAGTCAGAGTACATATATTGACAAGGTGTTGAAACGGTTCAACATGCAAGATTCCAAGAAGGGATTCTTGCCCATGTCACATGGAATCACTCTTTCGAAGAGTGGTTTTCCTTCCAATGAGATTGAGAAGGAACATATGAGTAGAATTCCCTACGCCTCGACCATAGGATCTATCATGTACGCCATGTTATGTACTAGACCAGATGTGTCATATGCCTTGAGTATGACAAGCAGATACCAATCCAATCCGGGTGAGTCACTGGATTGCAGTCAAGAACATCCTAAAGTACTTGAGAAGAACTAAGGATGCTTTCTTGATATTTGGCGGTAAGGAGGAGTTGCGTGTAAGAGGTTACACGGATGCAAGCTTCCAAACCGACAGAAATGACTTTTGATCACAATAAGGATATGTGTTTTGCCTGAATGGAGCAGCGGTGAGCTGGAAGAGTGACACGCTCCAACTGCAAGTGTACAACTGTCGTGTGTAGTAATAAACCGGAAATCCGGGTTGTCGAACCCAAGGGACTTTGTTTAAATTAATTATTATTCTAAACCTTATGTGGGTACGTCGCAAGTTATGTTTTGATCTAATTCTACGAAAGTAAAAGTGCAATATTCTCGATTAACCAAGTGAAGTATTTCACGATTAATAAAGAATTAAATTTTAGGGTTTTTTGTAATATAAGGGAAAATACCGGGAATTCTCTAGGTTCATTAGGTTGAGCTAAATTTATGTTTTGACTTGTAAAACAACCACGTGTCTTTCACTATCAATCAAGCAATATTAAACGTACCGAGTTACCAAGTAAGTTTACTATACTTTAAACCAAAACAAACCGAGTTACCAAGTCTATTCTAGCTTTAAGCATGCATTAAAACCATAATTCTACTTTGACGATCCTAGTTAACGATGTCGAGTTACCAAACACTGATTCGACTAGGTGGATTCTTCAATTTACCGACTAATTCTCACGGAGTTATCGCGCGAAAACTAATTAAGTTTATCTCTACGTTAGCTACTCGCAAAGATAATAAGATTACCAACGTAAATAATCCATAATAATGAAGAAACACGTGAGATTAAGCTAAAACATGAATCACAATCATCAAAACATGATATTGAGATCAAACCCTAGCTACACCAAACGATAATTCCCAGCAAAACGTTTAGCTACTCATAATCATACTCAAAAAGACAAGTCTCATGAGTTTAAACATAAAAATCAAGAAAAGAGAAGAGTTGAGAATCCAAACGGATGATCCAAAGCTCCTAAGCTCTCCCAATAGCTTCTTGATCTCCAAAAGATGTTCCTAACGTCCAAAACGACTGAAAAAGTCGACCTAGAATGCTTAAATCTGTTTACATAATCCTATTACAAAGTTTGGATAAACTACGAAAAAGCCGCGACAAAAATTCTGAAATTTAGCGAAGTCTTCGTCCGAAGACATTTGTCTTCGCACGAAGAGTCTTCGTACGAAGACAAATTGTCTTCGTACGAAGGTCTTCTTATGTAGATACTGAGAGCTTCTTTAGGAAGACATTCTGCGGACTCCATATTTTGGCTAAGTACATTGTCTTCGTACGAAGACAAATGTCTTCGTACGAAGACCCTCTTTTCCAGCTTTCTTTTCTTTGACTTTTCTTTCCTTCCTTTGACTTTCTCCTTTCTTCCTTCTTCCTTTGACTTTCCTTTGAGTTCCTTTCTTCCGAAGTTCGTTTCCATCTCCCGCATGATCCTCCAAGCCCTGTTTTCCTGCGAATCACAACACGAAAACACAACCCGCGATCATATCACAATAAAAGCTCAAATAACTAAAGAAACGCCCGGATTTAACAAGTAAAGCATATGAACTCACATTATCACATTAAAGCTCAATTTACTCAAAAGACGACGAATTCTCCATGTTGAGCACGCAAAACGTAGAAATAAAAGGCATAAAATAACTCCGAAAACGGAGTTATCAACTACCCCCACACTGCCTTTTGCTCGTCCCGAGCAAATCTCCCAAGTCAATTCCATATTCTCTCAAGTAATTACTTCCCTCGCTTTCCCGCAATCCATCCAACTTTGCATACCAACCAAATTACTCATTGCATAACTTCCCTACGCCAATTGCATACTTTCACCTCACATTGCATACTAATCCGAGTAGAACAATTCACAAACCATCCTTTTTACTAGTCGACACGACTCGATTATACACAATGCACCTATATGCAAATGCAATATTAACAATGCAAGTATTGAACTAACAAATTTTTTTCCTTTCTTTTGCGAGATTGGGCAATCTCCATTAGCTTAAACCGATTCACACGAAGCGATGAGAAATCTAGACACAAGGAATGAGTTGAAATCAAATCCGACAACACGAATCCCCCCTAGCTAGTATAGAGAACCTAGCTTTACTAAGTACAAGAACGCAATACCTTTTCATGTGTGCCACAAAATAAGAGGCTATGCTAGGCTAAGCCACGTTCAAGGTCCGAGCTCCTAATCCGCTAACGGGTTTAGAATGATGAGGCTTTAGGGACAAATAGGATAATAATCAAACTCGAGTCCTAAAGCGTCACGTTCTCACAATTACCATATCTCACACACCCTCACAACAATGATAGAAACCAAGCCCGAAACTCACCATCTCCGGCCCTCGATTGCCTCACACCCCGGTACAATTACGATCCCCGTGGCTATTGTCATGAATAATGTATAAGCTAAAATTTCCCGTTCGTGAACTAGTCGCTTCTCCACTCGTTCTTCCACAAAGCTTCTCATTCTTCCTTTATTCAACTCTCCTTTTTTTCTCTCTTTATTTTTTTTTCTGATTTTTTTTTTTTTTCTGAAAATCTCTCAATTTTTTGCACAATTTCTTCAATATATGTCTCGAATGGTCTTCCAATCAAGCCAAAATATGATAATAGGGGGAGATAAATAGCTAAATAAACACATATGAATCGCAAGTAAATGTCTCTCCCCCTAACTCGATGAAATCCTCGGTGTAACAAACGAAGCCGCTAACACAATAACGCACGTGTGGGGGTGGAGTCGTCGCAAGCTCAATCTCGATGTCCGAAGTCAAAAGTCGACACCCCCACACTCGAATGTAATCCTTTCCCCTCTCAAGTAGCCAATCACATATATGCCTCGTGCCTAATCCAACCAAACCTCCTACACCATGATGAGTAAGATCCGGTACCTAGCACGATCCACCTATTAAATTCGCCCAACCCAAGTTTTGTGTGCATTAGATGGTACACACTCACGGCTCTCCTCACTCGTGTCCATGTTGTAATGTCATGGAACACCGCCACACTGAAGTGCGCAAGCCTACTCTCACTCACCCTCACATTCCCCTCGAAGATCACAAATGAAGTGCATGCGATATGTAAGACTCACACAAGTATAGCATGAAGTACTCCCTCATCGAACCCCCTCAACTACAACACCCTCGTGACGCACTAAAGCGGTGATTCTAACCAATCAATGATGAAGGCCAAGAATCGTCACCCTAAGTCCACAGGTTATCAAAGAATCCAAGGTTCAAATCAGGGTTACTAGTGGTCCTACAAGGTAAGTTCTATAAGCAGTGAGTGCTCTAATACACACCTCGCACAACTGTTCTATGTGCCACTACGAGGCGGGTTGGCGACTACCTAAGACGTACACAAGAACATTCGGCTTGTTTAGCTCACACCTAGCTCAACTCTTGTAAGAAAACTAGGCACACACTTTAGATTTGAAAATTAAGTCCGTGTGTAAAATAGGCACGCATTCCCGTAAAGAAAGTTTCTCTATACTTACTAAGGGAAACTCACATTGTCACTCTCGATCGCAATTCACGCCCTATGCCTAAAAGTCTCACACTTCTCGATTTTACCAAATTTTCAGCTTCTTTCGATTGCCCTTTCTCAAATTTTTAATTTTTTTGGTTTTTTCCACTTTTTTGTTTTTTTTTTTATATATATACCTATACTACATGCACGGCCAACTCGACTAATGACTAGATAGTGGTGGGATGACTCAATAATACCAAAACGTGCACGCAAAAATATGAATAATAAAAAGAAAAATAAGGACATAACTAAAAATCTCTAACTACATGATGACACGGGCGATGCAACGACTCAAGACTGACTAGTAAAAAGGTATCAACCACCCCCACACTAGGATGCATCGTTTTCCTCAACGATCACACGAGGACTCAACAA
This sequence comes from Linanthus parryae, assembly GCA_023055425.1. NCBI lineage: Eukaryota > Viridiplantae > Streptophyta > Magnoliopsida > Ericales > Polemoniaceae > Linanthus > Linanthus parryae. The sequence continues at coordinate 82,936,238 of JALGPY010000007.1, read as the reverse complement.
TCCTAGCACGAGGGCCAACTCCACTACTCGTCTTCCTCCTCTTCCTCCTCATTTTCTGTCTCATCCTCTTCATCTTCATCGTCCTCACTCGGTGGAACCGGATACTCAAATTCCTCTTCCTGGAACCACGGATCCGCCGTCGGGACTGGTGGAACAAACTCCCCCGCTGCCTGACCACTCGACTGTATCACCCACTGGCCCACCATCTGGATTAATCCACCCAGCTTCACCTGATTGTCCCGAGTGTGGGCAAACTAGCGCCTTCTCTCGATTCTATTCCGGGGCATCTCCTCTCTCAGGTAGTAATAGGCAACCTGGTTATCAAACCTAGAGGTGTTCATCCTCCTACCCTTGCCCCTCTTCCTCGCTGTCTCATCAAACCTATGCCATTTCCTAGCCGTGAATGGTCTCAAGTCCATGTCTCTCCCAATGACTACTTCGGCTGTTTTGGCTAGGTGAGTCAGCAAGCAAGTATGACCGGGACCTAACTTGTTAATCCTCGACACCCTCTCTAGACAGTTCTCCCATATAAACTTAGGGATATCGATCCTAACCCCGGTGTAAAGACAGAGAGCCCAAACCGATAGGCGGAAAGAGTAACTAGGGTTTTGTGTGATTCCCAAAACCCAGTTCTCTAGCAATTCACAGCACCACCTCGCCTCCGGCCTATAGTACCTCTTCTCGGCCTTCCAATGAATCACCTCCCCTTTTCTGTCCCAAGGATCTACCCCTTTTTCAAAACAAAATGCATTCAGACGAGACCACATATTCTCACTATGAAGAACAGTCTCGTACCCACAACCCTCTCGCAAAGCGGGGAAACCCATGGCTAAAGCGACAGCCTCTGGCGTGAAGACTATCCACTCGTTCCGACAGTACACAAGACGAGGGTCTCGGCTCTCACCATCTTTTGCATACCTCAAGTTGAGGCAAAACTCTCTCGCAATATAGGAACTAGACGGCCCTACTAGCTTAAACCAGTTGGTAAGATTCTCGCGCTCAAAAATTTCCTTGATGGGATCAGGCATATCCTCATGCAATGGAAATTCCTTTTCGGGCTGCCCGTTCTTAGTCAAATACGTGTCCTTACGAGAGTCTAGGTAGGCCTCGTAGGTGACAAAACGGAAGCTATCATAACACCCGGGCCCAATACTCCGTTCTTTCAGATTAACTTTTGCCGTTCGTCGGCCGACAATGCCCGGTTTAGACGGGGAAGGGGCACTCAAGATTTAATATTGGGGAATGGGCGGTATTTCTAATTGAGGCTCGCCCCACCCCGATGCTTCTTGCGAGGTACCCTCTCCCGTCTTCCGTTTCTTTCCACCCGCCATTTAGAATACAAATTCAGGTATAACAAGAAATTCAATTTTTGTGCACGTGACAAGAAGTGTGTACAGAATTAAACACGTAGGCAAGTAAGCACGTAATTCCTAGGACTCTAAGCAATCGCCCCCAAGCGCGCTACTAAGCGCAACAAAAAAGAAATTGGGCTTTTACTCAATTTGTGCCTAGGACTCGAATATTGAAATAACTAGTTTGAGAATGTACCTACGTGCCCGGAGCAAGTCTTACGGGCACAAAAATCCCAGAAATTTGACAAACCGGGCTGTTTTGAGGTCGCCGAAAATATTTGTCAAAACTCTGAATTGATTGATGCTCCGTACTCCTTGTGAAGTCCCCGTTAGCGTTGCCTTCTTGACCGTAAGCTGAATCAAGCTCCAATTTGTCCAATTCCTCAACTTAGCTTCGGAACCCTAGCTTCTTCCTCCTCTGATTTCTCTCTTGTCTCTCAATCTCCCTCAAAACCACCTTGCAATCCTTGTTCTCCTCTGAATCGCGAACAAAACCTATGGTAGCTTGCTGAATTTGGTGAAGAAACAAGGGAGGAGGCGATTTGTGTGTCTGCGGCTATGGAGGAGAAGAGAAAACTGGGTTTGTGAAGAATGAAGAAGAGGAACGGGGCCAGCTGATGTCTTCAACAAATTGTGAGCCAAAATTCCATAATGCCCCCAAGAAGTAACCCATGGCTTTTCTTCGTGTGTGGCCAAAATTGTCATTCTGCCCGATGTCTTCGTACGAAGACAATTGTCTTCGTACGAAGGCCTTCCTATATAGATACTGCATGCTGTTATAAGAAGACAATCTTCAGAGCTTAAAAATTTTCTAAGTATAAAGTCTTCGTACGAAGACAATTGTCTTCGTACGAAGACAATGCTGGAGCTTGCCAAAAACATCCTTTTCGTCAAATTTTTGCGTATTTAATCGCGCCTTTGCTTTCCGAAGGATCTCCTCGACCACGAGACTCCCTTTTCACCTTAAAACACTCCCAAAATCCGGGGAGTATTTCATTTGTCAATTTCACGCATTCCAAGGCACGTTTTGCATTTCCGGATGTTTTTGGCCTCGTTATACTCTCTAAAGCATCCTTTTTGGCGTAACTTCCTCATCCGGACTCCGATATGCGCGATCCACCTGTCTACAGAAAGCTCTCGACCACCCCCACACGTTGGCACTGTTCAATTCTGTTTTCGATCTGTTCTTCAAAATTTCACCTCGTAATCCGTGCCGGCGTGCTAGCTTTCTCCGTTCAATCAAATTCTTGCGCATATCAAGACGGGGAGTCGGGGAATATGATCTTCCTCAGGTGCGTGTGTTGAGTAGGTACAAGAATGCCTTCTAGCTTCAATTCCTTCACTTCGAACCCCGATACGCGTACTGGGCTGTAAATCTTCAAGTTTTACTCTGTTTCACACGCGCGCGTCAAGAAGGGGGATCCGAAATAGGCCTTTCACCTCGTAATCCTGCACATACTCATTGGAAACATTAAATCCACTCTCTCGCACCTCTCAATGAAATCAAACAGAATAAAAATCACAAAACAGTATTAAAACCTACTCTACAGCAATAAATAGGTTGGGTTGCCTCCCAACAAGCGCTTTGTAATTTAAGGTCGACGGCCCGACCCAGTTACCTCAGAGATGAATCAAAGTACGGGAGTTGCATAAGCCATTCAATGACTCCAATGAAATTCCCGCCCACGTACGGTTTCGCTCTCTGGCCCTTCACCTTAAATCTGTTCCCATTTGCATCTTCCACCTCCAGAGATCCCCACGGATAAACTGCGGTAATTGTGTAGGGACCACTCCATCTCGATTTTAATTTCCCTGGAAATAGCTTTAGTCTGGCGTTGAAGATCAGCACCCTCTGTCCTACTTTGAAGTCTCTCGGGATGATGTGCCTGTTGTGCCACAGTTTTTTCCTCTCCTTATAGATTCTCGCACTTTCATACGCCATCAATCGAAATTCTTCAAGTTCAAGCAGTGCTTGCTTCCGTTGCTCACCTGAGAGCTTAGCGTCCAAATTGATCTTCTTCAGAGCCCAGAATGCCTTCTGCTCAAGTTCCACCGGAAGATGACACGACTTCCCAAATACTAACTGATAGGGAGACATGCCCAAAGGGGTCTTGTAAGCAGTCCTATACGCCCATAAGCTATCATCTAAATGCAGAGACCAATCTTTGCGTCCCGGGTTGACTGTCTTCTCCAGAATCCCTTTTATGTCTCGGTTAGAGACTTCTGCTTGCCCATTCGACTGCGGATGATAAGCCAGTGATATCTTATGCGTCTTCACCCCATATTTGCTCAAGACATTGGCAAAGACTTTATTCACGAAATGCGATCCTTCATCACTGATAATGGCTCTGGGAGTTCCAAACCGTGTAAAAATGCTCTTACGCACGAATATCTCTACAGTAGCTCCATCGTTTCTAGGGCAAGCCATTGCATCTATCCACTTGGTCACATAATCCACAGCTAACAGTATATAAAGATTTCCAACTGAAGTGAATGGTCCCATGAAATCAATGCCCCAAACATCAAAGGGCTCTACTTCCAACACAAAATTCTGAGGCATCTCATTTCGGTTGGAGATATTGCCAGTTCTCTGACATCGATCACACTGCTGTACAATCAAATGAGCATCTTTATGTAAAGAAGGCCAATAAAATCCACTTTGCAATACCTTTGCCACAGTGCGCGTTTTGCCAAAATGCCCTCCGCAATTAAGCTCATGGCAATGTCTAAGAATGTCCAAAGTGTCTGGCTCAGCTACGCATCTTCTCAACACGTTATCAGCTCCCAACCTTAACAAATAAGGGTCATCCCAGAAATAGTGTCGTGCATCTGCGAAAAATTTCTTTTTCTGATGGAAAGACATGTCTTTTGGGACAATATTGAGCGCCTTGAAATTTGCCAAATCCGCAAACCAAGGCACAACTGCTACCACTACCATAAGTTGTTCATCTGGAAAATCTTCTCTAATTGGCACATCTTCTTGTTTTTCGTTCTCCAGTCGTGACAAATGGTCTCCAACAACGTTCTCGACTCCCTTTTTGTCCTTGATCACTATATCAAACTCTTGCATTAGCAACACCCATCGAATCAATCTAGGCTTCGCATCCTTCTTAGTAAGGAGATATTTGAAGGCTGCATGATCCGTGAAGATAGTCACCTGAGAACCCACAAGGTATGGACGAAACTTGTCCAATGCGAAGATAATAGCTAACATCTCCTTCTCCGTGGTGGCATAATTAACCTGTGCAGTATTAAGAGTACGACTGGCATAGTAAATTACATGAGCTACCTTGTCTTTCCGCTGTCCCAGCACTGCTCCCACCGCATAATCGCTGGCATCACACATAAGCTCGAACGGTAAGGTCCAGTCTGGGGTGGCTATAATGGGAGAGCTAATCAGCTTTTTCTTGAGCAAATCGAAAGCTGCCTTGCACTCTTCATTGAAATCAAAGACGACATATCTCTCAAGCAACCCAGATAAAGGCTTTGTGATCTTCAAAAGTCTTTAATGAAGCGCCGGTAGAAACCTGCATGTCCCAGAAAACTCCGTACCCCTTTGACAGATGTAGGATAAGGAAGCTTCTCGATCACCTCAATTTTTGCCCGATCTACCTCTAAGCCTTTACTGGAGATCTTGTGCCCCAACACTATCCCCTCGGTCACCATGAAATGGCACTTCTCCCAGTTAAGAACTAGGTTGGTGTCAATACATCTGTCCAGTACCCGAGCTAGCTGCTGGAGGCAGTCTTCAAAACCATCACCATAAAGCGAAAAATCATCTATGAAGACTTCGGAATTTTGCTCCATCATGTCTGAGAAGATAGACATCATACACCTTTGAAACGTGGCAGGGGCATTGCATAGCCCAAAGGGCATGCGCCTGAATGCAAAAGTCCCATAAGGACAAGTAATGTCGTCTTCTCTTGGTCAGCTGGCTCAATCGCTATCTGATTATACCCAGAGTATCCATCCATAAAGCAGTAATGCGAATGACGTGCCAGCCTATCAAGCACCTGGTCCACAAATGGGAGGGGAAAATGATCTTTTAGAGTGGCATCATTGAGTTTGCGGTAATCCATGCAAACTCTCCACCCAGTAACTTTACGAGTGGCAATCTGATCACCTTTTTCCCCTTCCACCACAGTTATACCTCCCTTCTTAGGGACACACTGCACCGGGCTAGTCCACGTGCTGTCGGAAATCGGATAGATGATACCTGCTTCCAACCATTTAAGCACCTCTTTCTTCACCACCTCCTGCATGTGAGGGTTGAGGCGGGGCTGAAACTGAACTACCGGCTTCTTGTCTTCCATGATCCGGATCTTGTGCTGGCAAAATGTGGGGCTGATCCCCTTGATGTCCGCTATGGTCCATCCCAAAGCTGCTTTCCTCTCATGCAATACCTTGAGAAGCTGCTCCTCCTGTTCCCTGTCCAAACACGCAGAAACAATAACAGGTAAAGTTTCATCAGATCCCAAGTATAAATATTTTAAATGAGCAGGTAACGGTTTCAATTCTAAATCAGGAGCAGTAATAAGAGAAGGAGTAAGAATCTTCCTGCTTCCCTCATTAAAGAGGGGTAGGGGTGAACGCCAGCTGGCCTCCATAGCCTGTTCTTTTTCACTCGAATCAAGTAAGGCAAGTTCCTCATACAGGTGTTCCAATAATATATCGTCCTCCTCGTCTGGTGTGTATGCCTCCACACCAAAGCACTGCTCACTCACTGCATATGCAGGGAATTTCATAGCTTCAAAGACATTAAATGCCACCTTCTCATCGTTAATACGCATAGTCAATTCTCCATTGGCAACATCAATCATCGTCTTTCCCGTAGAAAGGAATGGCCGTCCCAATATGAGTGGGACATCATCGTCAGCATCCATATCTAGGATCACAAAATCTGCGGGAAAGATGAGTCCTTCGACTCTCACAAGCACATCCTCCAAAACACCCCGTGGCCGTTTTATAGTACGGTCAGCCATCTGTAAACACATACGAGTGGGTTTTGGATCTCCTACACCGAGTTGCTCAAATACTGATGTAGGCGTCAAATTTATGCTTGCGCCAAGATCACATAACGCCCTACCATGGAACGCATCTCCCAATGTCACAGGAATAATGAAACCACCCGGATCTTTCATCTTTTTGGGTAGCACTTTTTGCACCACGGCGCTACACTCCTCATTCAGGGTCACGGTCTCAAAGTCATCCATGCGTCTTCTATTAGAGAGTAGGTCCTTGAGAAATTTTGCATATTTAGGCATTTGTGAAATTTCTTCAGCGAAGGGTATATTGATGTGTAACTTTTTGAAGATATCAACAAATTTCTTGAAATGCTTGGCATCTTCTTGGCTCTTCAATCTCTGCGGGTAGGGAACACGAACACTATACTCCTCCTTTGGCTTCTTTTTCTCATCCGACTTCCTCACCGTGTCCTTTGATTGGGGAATCACGGTAGGCACGGGAATCTCTTCATCCAAGGCTTTTTCAGTGGCCTTAGTCGCCTCAGCTCGCGCATGGGTAGGATATGGGGGATCCTGAGTAGTGGTCCCACTGCGAGTAGTAATAGCCTTCAATTGCTCAGTTGGAGTAATAGTGTTGGACGGAAGCATACCAGGTGGAAGTCGAGTATTTTGATTGGCTATTTTCCCAATCTGTGTTTCATGGCTTTTTATCGAGGCTTCTATCGCAACAATCTTGCTTTCAATCTTATCATTGCTAGCTAACAGTTTCTTCAACAACGCGTTTGTGTCCTGCTCTTCTGAAGATGGAGGTGGTGGAGGAGCCTGTTGTTGTGGAGCTTGTCGCTGAGCTTGATAAGGAACATTTGGCCTTAGACCTGGCGCATATAGTCCACTATTCGGATTGGCATAACTGAAGTTGGGGTGATTGCGGTTGTTGGAATGATAGGTGTTTGGCCATTGCTGCTGCCTTTGGCCCATGTAGTTTACGTCTTCAATACTGTCCCCATATCCCTGGTTTCCATCTGCTACCATCTCTCCCACTGACTTCACCTGTGCCGATGGATTCAAATTACTAAAAGCCGAAGTCATCACTGCCATCTGATGTTCAAACTTCTGCTCCACCATGGACTCAATCTTACTAACCAATGCCCCATCTGATTTTGTGCTTCTACGAGTCTCAGACCTCGTGGATTCGCGTTTGGCTACATTATCTAGCAGATCACGACATCTCTGTAGTCCCATTCCCATAAAATTTCCTTGAGCCATCATGTCCAGCTCACTAGCAGTCTCTCTGTCCAAAGCATTATAGAAGTAATGGAGGAGTTTATACCATGGCTCTCCGTGAGTAGGGCATCTGCGCAAGAGCTGGTTGAACTTTCTCCACGTGTCTCCCAAAGAATCATCTTCCTGCTGTGTAAATTTGGTTATGTCAGCCATCCGTTGAGCAACCTTGGATGGTGGAAGATACTTCATGAGAAACTCTCTACTACAATCTGCCCATGTAACTATGCTGCCTGCTGGAAGTTCCATAATCCATGTCTTTGCCTTTCCCGATAAGGAGAAGGGGAAAAGCATGAGCTTTATCGTCTCGAGTGGAACTCTCTGATCATACATGGTAGAAGTGATCTGCTCAAAATTTAGCAAGTGTTGATGTGGATCATCACTTGGAGCTCCAGTGAATAAGCACTCATCCCTAACCATGTTGATCAACGGTTGGCGAATCTCGAAATGGGCTGCATTGATCTGAGGTCTGGCGATGGTGGGCTGATATCCCTCCGGTGTCGTCCTGAAGTAGTCCACCAAGGGACGCTCATCCTCCTCAGCATTGTTAACTTGCTCTACCACATTCCGTCCGTTGTTGTTCCGATTATTGCCCCCATTGTTCCCATTGCCACCGTTATTTCTGCCAACTACTTCTGCCCCAGGAAGTTGTTGTGGATTCGGAGGGTTCATGCGATCAATCATCGCCTGCATCTCAGCCATTTGAGCCCTAAGTTTCTCAGATTCCGCGGCTCTGTTTGCAGCCTCCTCTACAACAGCTGCTCTAGCTGCTTCCGCATCTTGCACATTTTTGCGGATTCTCTCAAACTCAGCTCTCGTTTCATCATCCATAGTGACTGACTTGAATTCCTCTTGTCTCTACGTTGTGCTTTTAATAAGGATTCCGGGTCTTCAAACGTTGGATACAAAGGCTCGTCTCTCGAACGGGTCATGCACCGTGGAAATCAACCTGAAATCACAAACCATGCAAAACGTAGGTGAGCAACGGATATGAACAATAAATTAAAATCCCTAAGGCTAGGAATTATAAATAATTTAGCCGAAGACCCCGGCAACGACGCCAAAAACTTGACACGCTCCAACTGCAAGTGTACAGCTGTCGTGTGTAGTAGTAATAAACCGGAAATCCGGGTTGTCGAACCCAATGGACTTTGTTTAAATTAATTATTATTCTAAACCTTATGTGGGTACGTCGCAAGTTGTGTTTTGATCTAATTCTACGAAAGTAAAAGTGCAATATTCTCGATTAACCAAGTGAAGTAGTTCACGATTAATAAAGAATGAAATTTTAGGGTTTTTTGTAATATAAGGGAAAAATACCGGGAATTCTCTAGGTTCACTAGGTTGAGCTAAATTTATGTTTTGACTTGTAAAACAACCACGTGTCTTTCACTATCAATCAAGCAATATTAAACGTACCGAGTTACCAAGTAAGTTTACTATACTTTAAACCAAAACAAACCGAGTTACCAAGTCTATTCTAGCTTTAAGCATGCATTAAAACCATAATTCTACTTTAACGATCCTAGTTAACGATGTCGAGTTACCAAACATTGATTCGACTAGGTGGATTATTCAATTTACCGACTAATTCTCACGGAGTTACCGCGCGAAAACTAATTAAGTTTATCTCTACGTTAGCTACTCGCAAAGATAATAAGATTACCAACGTAAATAATCCATAATAATGAAGAAACACGTGAGATTAAGCTAAAACATGAATCAAAATCATCAAAACATGATATTGAGATCAAACCCTAGCTACACCAAACGAGAATTCCCAGCAAATAACGTTTAGCTACTCATAATCATACTCAAAACGACAAGTCTCATGAGTTTAAACATAAAAATCAAGAAAAGAGAAGAGTTGAGAATCCAAACGGATGATCCAAAGCTCCTAAGCTCTCCCAATAGCTTCTTGATCTCCAAAAGATGTTCCTAACGTCCAAAACTACTGAAAAAGTCGACCTAGAATGCTTAAATACGTTTCCATAATCCTATTACAAAGTTTGGATAAACTACGAAAAAGCCCCGACAAAAATTCTGAAATTCAGCGAAGTCTTCGTACGAAGACATTTGTCTTCGCACGAAGAGTCTTCGTACGAAGACAAATTGTCTTCGTACGAAGGTCTTCTTATGTAGATACTGAGAGCTTGTTTAGGAAGACATTCTGCAGACTCCAAATTTTGGCTAAGTACATTGTCTTCGTACGAAGACAAATGTCTTCGTACGAAGACCCTCTTTTCCAGTTTTCTTTTCTTTGACTTTTCTTTCATTCCTTTGACTTTCTCCTTTCTTCCTTCTTCCTTTGACTTTCCTTTGAGTTCCTTTCTTCCGAAGTTCGTTTCCATCTCCCGCATGATCCTCCAAGCCCTGTTTTCCTGCGAATCACAACACGAAAACACAACCCGCGATCATATCACAATAAAAGCTTACATAACTAAAGAAACGCCCGGATTTAACAAGTAAAGCATATGAACTCACATTATCACATTAAAGCTCAATTTACTCAAAAGACGATGAATTCTCCATGTTGAGCACGCAAAACGTAGAAATAAAAGGCATAAAATAACTCCGAAAACGGAGTTATCAAAGAGTTCCAAGCAAGAGACGGTGGCTGATTCTACAACAGAGGCTGAGTACATTGCTGCAAATGGCGCAACAAAGGAAGCTGTTTGGATCAGAAAATTTGTTTCTGAACTTGGTGTGGTTCCTAGCATTGCGGATCCAGTTGAGTTGTACTGTGATAACACTGGGGCGATCGCGCAATCAAAGGAGCCAAGGTCACACCAGAAATCCAAGCACGTGCTCAGGAAGTTCCATCTGATTCGAGATATTATCGATAGAGGAGAAGTTCGGATATGCAAGATTCCTACATATGAGAATCTGTCAGATCCACTTACAAAGCCGCTTGTGCAGTGGAAGCAAGAAGGCCACACTAGGAGCATGGGCATACGAGATGCGTCAGATTGGCTCTATTTCAAGTGGGGGACTGTTGGAATAGATGCCCTAGAGGCATTCTAGTTTAGTATAAATTATTTTGGCTAGAACATTCATTGTATTATCTATTGGATATTTAATATAATGAAGTCCTTAGATTTACTATTGTGTTGTTTATCTTAAATATCCCTACTCCAGTATAATGATTAATGGGAAAATCATCTATAGACTAGTATGGGGTTGGATTGATATGGAGATATCATGATCCAACACATGGGTGTGCATTAAGGGTAATGGCGCACTGGATTGACCCATCTCCGAGAAGGCTACATACACGTTATGTTAAGTCACAAGTGCTTCTCGTGGTACAATGGTATTGTCATCCTTAGACTTGAAGTCACTAGATATTCTAGTTGTGGATTATTGTGATTTTGGTAGCGTCAAACGCTACATCGTAACTGGGTAGTTATAAAGGCGTGTACCGAATACAATAAGAAGCAAGCTTAGAGATCGTAGTGGACTTAGATAGAATTTGTCCCTCCCACATAACGGGAGCAAGTATCCTAGGCCACTCGAGGGATAGTGCTTATAGAATGTCTTGCCTGAATCAAATAAATCAATATAGGATATTGATGTTATTTGCACGAATAAGGCTACTCCCAGGATCGAGAAACTATGGATTGGATATACGAGTGTGACTTGTATGTCTCGTGTTCAATCCGGATATAGAGAAAAAGGGATGAGACAATTACTTGTACAAGGTTTGTCGGATGACTATTCTATTAGTTGGCTAGAATGGGCGTTTTACTTGAAACCGCTCCATATTAGCAAATTGTTGCTACCAACTAGATAGAACCTATGGGGTCACATGCTATATAGAGTTGAACTAGATTTGGGAATTAATTTATATGATTAATTAATTAGAAGGATCACTTTGCAACACCTTGCAAACTTAGTAGGACTAATTTGCAAGGAAGTGACTAAACCGAATTCTAGTAGGACGAGAATAGGTCCTTTAGGTAGTTGGCAAGGAGTTGTTGGACTATGTAAAGGATTCTCCTTCCTTCCTTCCCACACTTATGAGTCTTTAGTTCATAACTTGAGTGGGAGAGAACAAAAGGAGAGAGAGCAAGCAAGGAAGGAAGGCCGAACGCCCCCCTTGCCGCCACCCCCTATCCCGTCGGCCACCAAGGAGGACGCCACCTCCTTTTTGCCTCGTGTTGCGTGATTTCTTCTTCCTCTTCTTCCTTTCCGGGCTAGCACAAAGGAGAATGAAGATCTTGATCTCAACTCTAGGCGTGGATCAACTATAGAGAACGTAACACAATTCACGTTACAAGTCATCACAGGAGAAACCCTAAGGTGTGTAACTTGATTTCTTCCCTTACCATCATTTTGTCTCTTGTCCTGTGATCCTTGGAGGGTATTGCATGGATAAATTATGTTTTTCAGCTGCGTATCCATGATCAAAACCCTACAGTGGTATCAGAGCCACAAGTCGTAGAGCATAAACGTGGTTTATGTGTTACGTTTTGATAGTTTTACACTTTAAATTTATTGTTTATCGCGTAAAACAAGACAAATCAAGCATATGATGCAATTTGTCAATAATCAATCATAACAAGACCTAATTTTTGCATTGGATGCAAGAATTAGTGAGTTTGAGAAATTTTAGGATCTTAGATCTAGGGTTTGGGCATCCTATGAAAAGAATAAGTGCTTTTCATACAAGGAAACAACCAAATTTGGACACCAAGCAAGGGAGTTGTTTTGGAAACAACTGCCAAAGGAGGTTCGGCCACCTAGGGGACCGCCCCTCCTTGCTTGCCGCCCAAGTAAGGGACTGCCTAGGGGCCGGGGCAGCCCTAGCCCACGGCCTAGCCGTGTGGGCTAGGGGCCGGCCGTCCCAAGGCCTTTGCGGTCCTCTTTTGGGGTTCGGGCAATTAGATTGTTGGGCCCCATGGACCGTTTTAACCCTAGAAAATTCCTAAAATCAATTAAAATTGACCAAGCGCATTAAAATTGGATTTTAACTGTTTATGTGCAATTCGCATGGTGATTGGATATGGCCTTAGGTGTGGTTTGGCGTGATTGTTTAATTTTTGTGTTTTGGGTTACGACCTGCGAGCTGATCAATTAATTGTAATAATTAATTAGGGTTTTATGGCCTGCGAGCCATTTATTTTCTCTCAACTTGTGAGATTTATTTTAATTAGTATAGTTGTTAGCTAGTGCTAGATAGAATAGATTGTTAGCCAAGATTGAAGAAAAGAAGCCCAAAGCCAAAGGGAGCCACAAAAGATGGACCAAAAGATGAAGACGCATGGAGATGTGTTTGCTTTTAGGGTTCATAGATAATTCCATTGGCTTGGAATTATCTTAGTCTAGAAAAGGCCATATCGACATCACGTTTTTATTTTGTTTTGTGGTTGTTTATTTTATTGACTTATTATTTTGTGGTTGGTGTATGGATGATGCATGCAATTAGGATAATAAGATAATTAGACAACCCGGATCTATTATTTGGAGTTGTGCCCAAACTCAAATAGATAGATCAGTTGATATGGATCAACAAAACAATCAAAATTGAATTGAAAAATCCCTCAAAATTCAAATATTGCGTTTTGTCTTCTCGTTATTTAAACACTCATCATCATCATGATTTCCCACGATCGTGCGTGCCAAAGCATAGCGACTTGGTTAATAATGATGTGGTGCGATGGCACACCTCGTGAGCAATTGTTTAAGTAAGAGGTTGGACGCAACTAGGTGTTTAATAGGATTAAAACCTAGAGACAATCAATAGGGATTATCCATAAGGGATGGATAAATAAGGAGTTATTTGTCCAATTGAACCAAGAGTTGCATAAGGGATGCAATTGGAATTGTTCCTACCTAAAGTAGTCAAATTATGGGTGACTTGCCAAAGCAAGCTCATAAGGAGATGAAACATGGATCTTGACCCACTACAAAATATAAGGATATTTCCGCATTAATATCTTGAGGGTTATTAATCTGTAGAAAAATAGTGGGAGCTATATTTGATAAACTAGCCATTATTGAATATAGTCAAAAATTCACAAATACTAAAACTTGCTTCCTTTTTGTAGAATTCTAAATGGCAAACAACTCACCGAGTTCACAACATTCCCTACGATCTGTCCTTGAGAAGGACAAGCTCTCTGGAACCAACTTTCTTGATTGGTACAGAAACTTGATAATTGTTCTCAAGAAAGAGAAGAAATTGTATGCAATAGATGAGCAAGTTCCAGCAGGTCCAAAGAACAATACCCCTGCAGCCCTAAAGGCGTATCAAAAGTGTGTTGATGACGCTAATGATGCGGCCTGCCTTATGCTATGCACCATGACTTCTGAGCTTCAGAATCAACACGAAAAACATGAATGATGTCGATATGATCGAGCATCTGAAGCAGCTCTTCCAAGAGCAGGCAAGGGTTGAGAGGTATGAGGTCTCTAAGGCATTGTTCAAGTGTCATCTGGCAGAAGGGAACCCGGTGGGACCCCATGTACTCCGCATGATCGGGTACTTGGAGAATCTCGCCCGACTGGGGTTCCCGGTCGGCCAAGAGTTGGCAACTGATCTCGTGTTGCAATCGTTGCCCGAGAGTTAGGGACAGTTCATCATGAACTATAACATGAACGACATCGTGAAACCACTGCCAGAGTGACTCAATATGTTGAGGACAGCTGAACAAAGCATCAACAAGGATAAGGGCAAGGCCATTATGATGGTGCAGAAAGGAAAGGGCAAAAGGTTTGCCTCATCCTCCAAGGGAAAAGGCAAGTCAGTTGCCAAGTCCAAGGAACCTGCCCTTAAGCCTATTGGTGGCATTACCAAAGGTGTGACTAAAGGTGAGTGTCCTTATTGCAGTCAGCCTGGACACTGGAGGAGGAACTGCCCAAAATATCTTGAGGACAAGAGGCTTGGAATAGTGATTCCACCACCACCAGGTATTTTTGTTGTAGATGTCAATTTAACTGTCTCTACATCATGGGTATTAGATACTGGATGTGGATCTCACATTTTTCGAAATGTGCAGGATCTAAAGAGAAGTAGAAGATTGGCTAAAGGGGAGATAGACCTGCGCGTGGGAATGGAGCAAAAGTTGATGCGTTGGCCGTGGGCGTGTGCGAGCTATCTCTGCCTTCAGGATTAGTTTTAGAATTAAATAATTGCTATTTTGTGCCTGCTATGAGTAGAAACATTATTTATATTTCTTGTTTGAACAAGGAAGGTTTTATTATTTCAATAAAGAACATTAGTTGTTCCTTTTATTTGAATAATATTCACTATTTTAGTGCGCAATTATTTAATGGACTGTATGTCCATGATCTAAGCAATCTTGTCTACAACATTAATACCAAGAGGATTAAAATACATGATTTTGCCTCATCCTATTTATGATTTTTCCTGATACATAAATTAATGACCCATTTATGGATTCAAAGAACTCGGAATCTTCAAGGCCATCAGAGCCATTCATCCCATCATTTTGCCTCATCCTATTTTGTGAGTAACCGCTGTTCTTGTTCCGCCTTGAGAAATCTGGATCTCTTCTATAACCACCACAACCTGCGCTACACAGAGAACAAGTCCCCCTGGAAGTGCATCTTATACGTACAACTTGATCTCGGGAAGTGCAGTTTTAGAACCTCCTGTGCAGGGGAGATATCTCCCATCTGTCGGTCCATAACCTTTAGGTGAGCTTGTTGTTTAATTGTTTAGAAAAGAGTCAGAAGAAGAAGGAAGAAGAAGATCCATGCCATTTGTAGAGCCTGTTCAATTGTTTGTGAAGAGGAAGTTCCCTTTTGATTCAGTATGAACCACAAACTCTCAGTTGAATTTGATGTGAACTAGAGGGGAAACTGATTGTGGTATTTGGTTGTAAATGTTTGTTTTTGAGGTGTTCATTTGTGTTGTATCGGATTTCAATCATATGTGTTGTACACCGTTCATTCATTTGGGACAAAATCTTGTGAGTTTGATGTTGTTGGTGTTCTTGCGATTTTTTTTTGAGAATTTTGTGTATTCTAGGTGTTCTTGATGATAAACATGAGCAAAAAATGAAAAAAGAACACAGGGGCAATATGGTCCCAAATAATTCAATCACATACTTTTTCTAACGAAACATAACAAAAGGGTGCTAAATGTTCAAAAATATTCTATTACAGGAGTGTAAAGTGAATTTGTTCAAACTTCAGGATAGCAAAATGTAATTTATCCAATTATCATAATAAGTTTTTGTCTCTTACCCTATAAAATAGGGGTAATTTACAGTTTGCACCCCCGAATTTATGTAAATATGCAATTTCTATCCCTACTGTTCATCAATTGACAGGGAAAACCCTTATTTTGTGCAATAATAATTACAAATTACCCCTCCGTCCATTTTCCTTAGGGAACCGTTAAGTGATAGTGGGATTCACTTTTGGGGTATTTTTTATTCCCATTTTGCCCCTGAATTTTGGGAATTTACACTTATTACCCCCAAGTTTAGGTAAATATGCAATGCACACCCTTATTATTTGTCAATTGACATGAAACATAACATTTTGCGAGTTGGCAGTGGTGTACACCTTTGGGTGTTTGGTTCATGCCTATTATGTCCTCTAGTGATATATAATGCCTTTTTAACCTTTAGAAACTTCGATATTACTATTTATACCACTAAAGTGTATGACTCTTTTATCTCTCTATTGATAGTTATAAGTTATTATAGATCATATTTTGTTGTTGTCAAAATGTAAATTTGCCGACAATGAAAACCAACACTGATTGAATAAGTTTTATATAACAAAATTAATTATGATAGAGTACTTGTCAAATATCAACATCAATCTATAGTTTGTTTACTAGAATGATAAGAATTTTCTTAAATCCAAACTAAATAATATCATCGAAAATTATTCGAACCTAAAATAAAAAGAATTATAGTAGTTTTTTTGGTTAAATATTATAGTACTTAATACAACCCAAGTTTATTTACATTCAAGCGTTGAATTAAAAAAAAAAATCAAACATTCAGCTTAGCTGTAATATAATAAAAAAGTTTTTGTCAACATAAGAAGAACACATAAGATACAAAGAGATACGTAGTAAACACACACAATTCCATTACTATCTAACAACATCTTAAATAAATTACAATAGAGAATAAATTAAGACTTTTTTTTGAGTCTTTCCCTCTCTCTCTATGTCAACTGAATTATGTACCGTCCTGAACCCACCTAAAATGTTTTTTTCGCGCATCTATTGGATGACTCAGTTTTTTAGACTTGCAGAGATGAAATTTACACATATGCGATATTTTCTTCATCCGAGTTGAGTGATTTCTATAAGTTGCGGTAGATTAACTAAATCTCCATCTTTTTTCATCCATTGCCATCGGAGAGTCACGTAGGGGATTATTCGGTGGCAATAACAGAGATTTTTTTAGTGCTCCATTAGAGCACCCCGTGGTGCTCTACAACCAACGAAAATGCAACACTTGAACAAATTAATAGTGATTGGTAGACACTCATTGATTGTAGAGCACCACGTGGTGCTCTTTTCGAGCACTAAAAAATTGCTCGCAATAACATTATTGAAGTCTTAAATGAACCAACAAATTATGGGTAAATTGGTCTTTGTTGTACTTACCCATTTTTTATTGGAGTCTGGCTAAACTAAGGGTGTCTCATGCCGATTGGCAAACAGTAGGGTTACCCAATGCCTATTTACCATAACCGGAGGGTGCTTTGTGTAAATTACCCTATAAATATTGAGTAAAGGTACAAGGGCAAATTAGTACTTTTGCATTTTCTGTCCATGACCGTTATAAACCATCCAAAATAGGGGTGTTCCCTTTCAATTTTTTTTTTTTTTGAGGGAACCTACCTTTTGGTAGGGCGGTATAACCCCGCTTTCATTAATAAAATTGGGCTTCCAACCCATAAAAACAAGTGGGGGGACATTAACCTTACCCACTAATGTAAGCCCAATTACAAGCCCAAAACAACAATACTATTAAGTCCAGGCCTACTAGAAATAAATGAAAAGACAACAAATACAGCAGTAGTAAAAGCAAAGAAACTAGAGGAACAGTCAACGAGAGGCCTCATCTGCCGGTGGATGAATCGCATTAAAGTCGTCTTGGATACAGCGGTGCAGGAACTCCGGCGGATGAACCGAGATGACCCTTGGCTGTTCTTCTTCAAGACTCCTCGTTGCCATCTGATGCGCCGTTTGATTTCCAGATCTTCTTATATAAAGCAAGTCGGCCTTCAAGATCTCGTTGATGATGTACCGAAGCTCTGCCAAAATGAGTCTCCACTCGTTGAACCAGTCATGAGAACCTTTAATCCAGTTGTAGATATTGAGCGAATCGATCTCAATTAGTAGTTTACCTGTAGGAAGTTGTAGATCCCTTACCAATCTTGCTGTTTCAAGCAATGCTTTTGCTTCACCCCAATTAGAATCATTTGTTGGCGGTATCGGAATTGAAGCAGCAAGAATGAATTCACCTCTGTGGTTTCTGCAGACCGATCCAGCGCAGTCATGGAGTCCTTTTCCAGATGAAGCATAATCAACATTTATCTTCAGATAGCCTTCCGGAGGAGGTCTCCACTTATCAGGTAACGAAGTAGATTCATTACTAAGCAGCTTATCTTCTTCTACCGACCAGTCTGAGATAGTGAGATTTATCCAATTAATAATCAGATTCTGACTCTGGGTTTTGTCTTCAAAAATTCTGAGGTTCCGAGATCTCCATATTATCCACAAGCAAGCAATAAAGACTCTCTGAGAAATCTCATCATTCTTGGCCAGAATTGAGCTGATCCAGTTTCTATCACCAGTCTCTTCTGCAGATAAGTCTATTCTGTTTTTGAAATGATTCCAAATAAATTTAAAATATCTGCAATGTCTGAATAAGTGCCTTTGTGTTTCCTCAGCAAGATCACAAAGGGGGCAAATGTTGATTAACTGAATCCCTCTGTGTTGGAGATTATTGCGAACTGGCAAGGTATTTAAGCAAAAACGCCAAATAAAGATCTTGATTCTCTGTGGAACAGGTAAGTTCCAAATCCTTGTCCAGTCTTGTTCATAGCTTCCTGTACTATTCTGAGCACAACTATTATCATTCTTCCTGTAGGAGAGAATTTGAACTGCCTTTTTATAGCCAGTCTTGACACTGTAGCCACCATTATTTGTATAACCCCAGCATAAGACATCTTTATCTAGATAGTGATTGATGGGAGTTCTAAGAATATCATGAATGTCATCTTGACAGAAGTGCTGCACTATCATATCATAGTTCCATTCTCTGGAGTTAGTGATCAGAGTACTAACTGTACTGTCTAAGGGCAAAGTGGGGAAGCTGAAAGGCTTTCTTCCACCTTTATCTGAAATCCATCTATGATTATAGATAAGAGTTTGATCACCCTTCCCTATCAGTGTTCTGCAACCCTCTTTCAAAATCACTTTAGCTTTGTTAAAGCTTCTCCAGATAAGGGATGGTGTACACCCCAAATCAGTATTCAAAATGGTAGAGTCTTTGTAGTACTTGGCCTTTAGGACTTTTGCTACAAGAAGGTTAGGATTTTTCATAATCCTCCAAACCTGTTTTGCAAGAATAGCTAAATTAAAGGCCTCTAAGTCCCTAAAGCCTAGACCCCCATTTTTCTTTTGAAGACACATCTTATGCCAAGACAGCCAGTGTAGACAATTTTTATCCATGTTGTTCCCCCACCAGAATTTAGCCATGATGCTCTCAATATCCTTAATAATAGTGGCAGGGAGCATGAAACAAGACATATAGTAAGTAGGTAAAGCTTGAACCACATATTTTAAAAGAACTTCTTTACCTGCTGGTGATAAAAACTTCTCTTTCCAAGTGCTAACTTTCTTCCAAGCTTTTCCCCTAACTGAACTGAAAACCTTCTTTCTCTCCTTGCCAATACTAGTAGGTAGTCCCAAATATTTCTCATGACACAGAACAGCTGGTATCTGAAAAATTTCCTGCAAGGAAACTTTTGCAATAGGGGATACTGAGGGTGAGAACACCAAAGCTGATTTATCACAATTTACCTTCTGTCCAGAAGCTCCACAAAAAGTGTCAATAATGTTTTGAAGAGTGGTAGCCTCTTCAGGGGTTGCTTTACCAAAGAATAGAGAGTCATCTGCAAAGAATAGTTTGGTAATAATAGGACCCCTACCAACTGATCTATAACCTTGTAGCCTTCCTTCTGAAACAGCCTGGTTAATCAAAGCAGTAAATCCTTCAGAGCAAATGAGGAATAAATAAGGAGACAAAGGATCTCCTTGTCTCAAACCTCTGGTAGGCTTAAAATACTCTGATTTCCCTCCATTTATTAAAATGGAGTAAGAAACTGTTTTGACACACTTCATAATGAGATCAATGTAGTGATCAGGGAACCCAGTTTATTTAAACAACCTTTTAGGTAAACCCACTCAATCCTGTCATAAGCTTTGGACATATCCAACTTTAGAGAAAAATAGCCATTACCCCTCTTGTAACACTTCATTGAGTGAATAGTCTCAAAAGCAATGATAACATTATCTGTTATTTGTCTTTGTGAGACAAAGGCACTCTGAGACTCATCTATAATATCAGGGAGAATCTGTCTTAATCTGTTGGCTATAACCTTGGAGACCAACTTGTAAATAACATTACATAAAGAGATTGGCCTGAAGTCAGTTGTGTGTTTGGGCACTGCTATCTTTGGAATCAAAGCAACACAAGTCTGGTTTATGCTTGTAAAATCACCCTGATTATTCAACAAATCCAACACAAGTTGAGTAATATCATCACCCACAATAGACCAATAGTGCTGGTAAAAAAGAGCAGGTAAACCATCAGGACCTGGTGCCTTTAAAGGGTGCATCTGATTGAGAGCAATTCTAACTTCTTCCCCACTATAAGGACTATTCAAGAAGTCTCTCATATGATTAGTGACCTTAACAGGAATGGAATTTAGAACAGTGTCTAAACTAGATGTGTTCTCTGAAGTATAAATGTGTTTAAAATAACTAACACATACCTTAGCCACATCCTGTTCTTCAGTCACCCAGTCTCCTTGACTGTTGTAGATACCCTGGATCATATTCCTCCTTCTTCTAGCACTTGCTTTTTTGTGGAAATAGGAAGTGTTTCTATCACCCTCTTTCAACCATAAAGCCTTTGATTTTTGTCTCCAATCCATCTCCTTTCTCAAAAGAATCTTGTTAATGTCATTCTGAGCAGCATTAATTCTTTGCATGTTCTCTTTGTTGGAGTTAGTGATCAGAGTTCCATTCTCCCTTTCAATTGATGAACAATAAATGTAGAGTTTGCCTATTTACATAAACCTAGGGGTGCAAACTGTAAATTACCCTATAAAATAGGTATTACTAAACTGATTGCACCACTGGTCCAACCAGTTGAACCAACACCGATCTTACCGGTTCAATAGGCGGTCCGGTTTATAAAACCAATCAAAACACTAAGGAAGAAGGAAAACGGAAAATCATTTTAATTTCGGTTTCTCCAAGATTACCCTCGTCACTTTTCCTTCGTCAGTCTGATCGCAGAGGAAGCAATGAAGAGTTCCTCAGTTCAAATTCGAGCCAACAATGGCCAAACCAGGCTCCTCTATCGAGACATTCCAAGCCTCTGCCCTTCCCAGGGCGGTTGCCGTGAGGAAGCAAACCGCCAGCTATGGCAAGACAGGTGGTTCAGTGGCGTTACTCCTGGCCGTGTCGGTGGTCCGTTTGCGTGTCTTTCCGTGGCGGAGAAGAGAGAAAGCAAGGGGTTTACGCCGACCACCGCCCAGCTACTGAAGCACCCGCTTGCAATCGTAGCATTGGTGCCCAAAGACGCAGCGCTCTTCGCCGCCGGCGCGATCGCTGGGGCGGCTGCGAAGACCGTCACGGCGCCTCTTGATCGTATCAAGCTCCTTATGCAGGTGTTTCTGGAAAACTCTTAATCTCTAATTGTTGTTGCATTTTATTTGAAATTTGCTACTGGGTTCAACTTTTGAACTGAGGTGGTAGCGTTACTTAACAAATTCATAGGGTGAGCGCAGTTTGTGATTGGGGATATATCATTTGTGGCTTTGTGGTGGTTGTATGTTGATTGCCCTTGATGATTACACAATGTTGGCGCTTTCGTCAATTGCTTTTGCACTTTGTAATGACACCTTTAGTGTATATTTGAGAAGTGAGTTAATAGTTGTGTTTGCACTGGTCCCTAGAACACCCAGGGGAAGTTTAAGAAATTTGGAAACCCCAAGGTAATTATTACGTAGGCGCTTGTATGTAGGCGGTAATACAAACTGTGGATATTATGTGTGGGAAGAGTAATTAGCTCTCACTAGCATCTCATTCTTGCTCTGGGCAATGTGTGGGGATCATACTTTGAGGAGAGATTTGCAATTCCTACTGGAGCCATCTTCCCATAGTCAAAATGGTTAGCCTGTCTTCATTAATATTGAGGTGAGGATCTAGGTTATTCTTCCACAAGTTGAATGCCAGACCACAGTCTTGATAAATCAAGCGGTATTTTATGACCCATTTGGGAGGCGCAAGATCAAGTTGATATATAGCTTAGAGTAGGGTTTCTATTACGGTTTTACCTATCAAACAAAAAAAGGATAGTAACAAGAGTAGGGCTGTAACGTCGGCAGTTTAATTTAGAGCCAATAAAGCAAGTGACACTTTCCTGCGATCCCCTTTCTGTTATATGTTTGATCTGGATGTCTGGGTCTATGCATTTCCTGTTATCAAGTGGATGATCTAAATTCACATAGGGGCTACAATTTCCTCAAACGTTCTATTATTATACTTATTCTAAGTCTTGAGATTATACTCACATTTCAGAAAAATATCCAATTTAAAGTGTAAGTTGAGAAATTTTCGTAGAAACTGTCACTTTGTATTTAGTCTCTCACAACTCAACTCCATGGGGAAAAGACGATACAAATATAGGGTTCCGATTTTTTTTTTCTTCTTTTGGCAAGGATGAAAAATTCTAGTAGCCCTGTGCTACTAGTTCTTTTTTCGTATCTTTACCTTTATAGTGTTTGGGCTCTCAACCATTCTGATGTATTTGCAGACTCATGGTTTAAGAGCTGGCCAAGAAGGTGTAAAAGGAGGAATTGGGTTCATTGAGGTATGTTATGCTTCCACTTTTTATAATTGCTCCCCTGTGAACCAGCATTTGCGCGCTGACTTCCGCTATAACTATGAGAATTAAATACTATTTTCTTTTTTTCCATAGATAGTGTAGTTATCTTTCTAGTTTGAAAGCATCACTTAGCTGTATCCGTTTATTTGCTGTGGGTCTGTGGTGCTCCTTATTTTCTAGTTATTGGTGCTGTGAGCGAACAACTCGGTGGATGAACAGTGGTGTGATAGCTACACCATAGTTATGCATTCAAGTCTAACCAGAACTTGCCCCTCCATTATCATCTGATTTCCTCAAAGATAAAATAAATTTGGGTTAGAGGTGCCTCAGTGAACTAGATATATGGCGGGCCATCATCAACAAAATGTAGGAGGACGTCATTCTAGAATCTTAACAGATCCAGATACTATCTATCACCAAAATGAGCAACCAATTACCAGTATTATCTTTGCAGATGAACCAGATGAACTTGCACGTTGAAGTACCCGTTTATACACAAGCATTTTGTTTTGAAAAGGAGTTTTAGTTTGACTATTGTGATTTTATTAAACCATGTTTACATAAGCAATATGTAATTTAGCAACTCAAGTAGAAGTGAGTAGCGACTCAAGTGGGAGTGAGTTGCCGCTTCAAGTGGTGGTGAGTTGCGACCCAACACAATAGGAGATGCACGTTCATTCTGATGCTGTGAGTCGCGACTTAGGACACAACGAGTCTCTACTCAAGGTTGCTAGATACGTGAGTTGTATTGAGGGTAATCATGTACTTTTGTACTTGACTCTTGTACTCATATAAGTACCCGACTATAAGCTGAGCAAGCTGAGCTACAGTGCAATCAATACAAAAAGAGTTCTCTCATAGTTCTGGTTAACATGGTATTAAAGCGGGTGCCGCTCCTGGGCGACAACCCTAGCCCACGCCGCTAAGCCGCCGACTTCCTTGCCGATCTATCACCCGACGTTGTCGGGCTCCCCAAAATCGTTGCAGCAATGGCGACTCTGTGTGCCACCCTCCCTCACTGGAACAACCCCTACCTGTAAGAATCCACGGGGTTCCACCTCAAAACCAATTTGCAATGAGGGGAGTAGTCCAAGAAACCTATTATGTTTCTTCTTCTTGTATGTCCGATATGGGACTTCTCAACACGCCCCCTCACGTGTGGCATTCTTTGGCCTACACGTGGATCTTTTGTCTGCGTGTGAGCATGATTCACGTGTGTGTGAACCTGGCTCTGATACCATGTAAGAATCCATGGGGTTCCACTTCAAAATTGGCAATGAGGGGAGTAGCCCAGGAAACCTATTAATTATGTTTCTTTTTCTTGTATGTCAGATGTGGGACTTCTCAACACTACCGGTTGCTGATCGTTATCATGGCTCATCCCACCATCCACAAACTAGAATCCACCAACTTTCTTGCTTGGAAACGGCACCTTTAGTCAACCCTTCGTTTTCATGGTCTCATGGGTTACGTCAAGGTACCCTCCATCCCGCCTTAAATGCTATCTCCGGCTCCTACGCTGCCAAATGCGCCCACCTCTTCTTTAGATGCTGAGTCTTCTAAATCCTCTACGGTCTCTAGGGTCTCTTCTATAGTAACGAATCCTTCTTAATACTCCTGGTACCAATAGGATTAGTTGGTCTTCACTTTTCTTGTGAGCACTCTTTCTCAATCTGCCCTCTCCTCCATATTTCTAAGGCGGAGATCTCTACCAAGATTGGACCATCCTGCGCAAGATTTTTGCAAAATCCTCGCGCAGTCACATCAGTTAGGTTAAGGAACCTGAGGTGGCCATTACAGGGTAATCGGTCCATCTATGACTTCATGCATTTTGTTAAATGATGAACTGGCTGTAACAACCCGAGCGGATTACTATCCCAACAACTTCTTTATCCATCGGATAAAAATGCTTAACGCTTGAAGGTGCTGGTAGTAACCGGCACAGTTTACTGTATACCAAACATTTAATCCACAATATCTCGATGTAGAACGGGATATTACTTTCCCCCACCTTGTCACGTATCCCTAGGCTGGCGGGTGCCAACCACGGAGCCCTTAGGGACCAGGGTTTGCTCTGATACTATTTGTAACAACCCGGGAAGATTGTTATCCATTATCCCAGCAACTTCTTTATCCGTACCATCAGATAAAAATGCTTAAGCCTTGAAGGTGCTGGTAGTAACCCGCAAAGTTTACTATATACCAAGCATTTAATCCACAATATCTTGATGTGGGCCGGGACATTACACTGACTCTTTTGGGGAAACCCATGGATGAGTCTGATATTGTAGATCGCATATTGGATGGTCTGAATGAGGTCTACTTGTCTGTTGTGGAGGCCATTAAAGCATGTGAAACTGATATTGGATTTGATGAATTGTTTTAAAAGTTCACTCTGAAGGAACTGTCATTGGTCAAATCCAGCTCGACGATTCACCTTTCTACACCTGCTTCTGCTCCATCTGATATACGGTCCGTAGGCGCGATCGTGGCCGCAGCAAGTTGGTTGTCAGACCACTCCATCCCCACCGACGGGCTCGATCCTTGGCCGGGCTTCCTCATTCGGCCATTCTTAGCCTTGGCCGTCTGGTGCACCGTCTGTTCATGGGGTTCTGTGAGGGGTGTGGGGCCGAGGACATCGATTCATTAGTTCTGGCAGTTTGGATGGATGTTACAGCAATATGGAGGATCCTCCCACTGTGGGTCCAGCCCAGTTTAATCCTCGGGTGCTCGCTATTCTTCAATCTTCACCCATTTCTAGCTATCCAGCTCCATCTCATTGGTACTGCGAGCTCATGTTGCTACTGGTACCTCCCACTCTAACCTGGTTGCTTGATAGCGTGGCGACTCACCACATTACTGCAGACAGAGAGAATTTGTCACTGCATCAACCCTACTCTCAACCTGATGATGTTATGATTGGTGATGGCACTGGTCTCCCCATCACCCACACTTGTTCGTTGTACCTTACCTCACTCCCACTCTTTTACCCTTTCTAATGTTCTATGCTAAGAAGCACGGGTACGGATACGGGTATTGGATGCGATACGGGAACGGACACGGGATACGGCATTTTCTAAAAAAATGATGATACACACGGCACAGATAATAGTAGTAGGACTAATTTGTAATTAGTTTAGGTTCGGAACCACACGTGGGATCTGGTTCCTCGCCCGGCAGGGGCTAATGTTCTGCCATCTATGTGGCTCTTTCGCCACAAGTTTCGCGCTGATGGCAGTCTGCAGCGCTATAAGGCGCGATTGGTAGCCAATGGGAAGTCCCAGATGGTTGGGATCGATTGTGAGGAGACTTTCAGCTCGGTTGTCAAACCGACCACCATCCGTACAGTTCTCAGCATCGCCGTCACGCGCTCTTGGCCTATCCGTCAGCTGGATGTCAAGAACGCTTTTCTACATGGTGATCTCTCTGAGACGGTCTACATGCATCAGCCCCCTGGCTACCGCGACACACGCCATCCTGACTTCGTTTGCCGGTTGCGCAAATCCTTGTATGGTCTGAAGCAGGCTCCTCGTGCTTGGTTTCAGCGATTTGCCACCGTCCTCACACAGACCATCGGTTTCTCTGGTTGCTCCTGTGATGAGTCTCTCTTCGTCTACAGTCGTGGCTCGGACATCGTCTACCTCCTGCTATATGTGGATGATATCGTCATCACTGGGTCGTCTCCGGTTGTTTTGGATCAGATTGTCTCCCAGCTCTCTGGAGAGTTTGCTATGACTGACCTGGGCCATCTGCATCATTTTTTGGGCATCGCTGTCACTCGTGATTCGTCTGGCCTGTTCCTGTCTCAGCATCAGTACGCGACCGACATTCTTCGTCGTGCCTCCATGTCGACCTGTAAGCCTACTGCCACCCCTGTTGAGGTAGGGAGTAAACTTACAGCCACATCTGGCCCACCGGTTGCTGATCCTACCTTATACCGCAGCCTTGCTGGGGCCTTACAGTACCTCACGTTCACTCGACCAGACATCTAGTTTGCTGTTCAACAGATTTGTCTCTTCATGCATGACCCACGTGAGCCGCATTTTCATGCCCTGAAGCGCATTTTGCGCTACATCAGTGGGACACTTGAGTATGGTCTTTGGCTCTCTGCCTCTGCCGCGGATTCCCTCACTGCCTACACTGACGCCGATTGGGCTGGTTGTCCGGACACGCGCCGCTCCACTTCTGGTTAGTGTGTCTTCTATGGAGACAATCTTCTGAGTTGGTCGTCCAAGCGACAGGCCACGGTATCTCGTTCTAGTGCTGAGGCTGAGTACCGCGGTGTTGCTAACGCCGTCTCCGAACTCTGCTGGGTCCGGAATTTACTTCTTCAGCTTCGTGTCACCCCGCCTCGAGCTACTGTCGTGTATTGCGACAATGTGAGTGCTGTCTACCTCTCTGGTAATCCTGTTCAGCATCAGCGCACTAAGCATGTTGAGATTGATCTACACTTCGTTCGTGAGAAGGTTCGTTTGGGTCAGCTTCGCGTGTTGCACATTCCAGTCGATTACCAGTACACCGACATCTTCACCAAGGGTCTTCCTCGGCCCTTGTTCCAGCGCTTCCGTTCCAGTCTCAGTGTTGGCACGCCTACAGTTTCGACTGCGGGGGCGTAATAGTAGTACGACTAATTTGTAATTAGTTTAGGACCCATTTTGTAATTAGTGTTGTAAATTACATATTTAAAGGTTGCTAATCAATAAAGAAGGCACGGAAAGATTTCACCAACCTTCAACGGATACATCAACATTTTGCATTTGAATTTTTATACTACGAGATATGATAAAATATTGATTCCAACTTCTTTATATTTATAGCTTAAATATCATGGAAATCATATATTAAGTATAAGAATGTGAAGAGAAAGACGAGTAGCTTACGTGGGTTCGAGTATGACGAGTTGTGTCTGGGAATGCTCTTGAAGTTGTCGCAACTCGCATGCGAGAACTTAAAACCTCACTTGAAAACTTTTCGTTGAAAAGAGTAACCTTTTCATATATTGAGCCATCAATTAATCAAATTATCGTATCTACTTTACCTTAGTTATATTTTAACCCATTTAAAGTTCAAATATGTCATAAAATAACCCGTGTGAAAGTATAATAAAGAGTAAGGGGCAATTGTCGTCTCTCATAAAATGTCCCTAAAGTGTCCCTGAAGTGTCCTTCAAGTGTCCAATCTAATAAAATTCTCTAAAATACTCGAACACGCCAGCCCGAGTGTCTGACACGTATTTTGGAGAATCGTAGGAGTGTCCGAGTATCCCAAGTGTCTGACACAGACACGGCCCCTGTTTTGGAGTGTCCATGCTTCCTAGTTTCTATCTATTCCTGCGAAAAGAAAAATCCTATCTCTGTTTTGATACTATTTGCTTCTCATAACCTTATTGCTGAGTTTTCCTTTATTGGTTTTGTCTTGAAAGATTGCACTACGGGGGAACCTCTTCTGACCGGTCCTCTTAGAGACGGTGTTTATGAGTGGCTAGCATCCTCTCCGTCTCCTTCGTCACTGGCGCTCGTCTTTAAGTCTTGTCCTTCCATCCAATTCTTGCATCATCGTCTTGGTCACCCGGCAGGACATATTTTTCGGCAATCAGTTTTGCAGTTTTCTCTTCCAGTTAGCAGTTCCACTAAGTCTCAGCCCTGTACTGCGTGCAATTGCAGGGGTCATAAACTTCCATTTCATGGTTCTAGTATCCGGTTGAATCGACCTCTAGATGTTGTGTTTCTGAAGTCTTGACATCCCCAATTTACTCTCATGATGGTTCTAAGTACTATGTCATATTTGTTTGATAATTTCACTAAGTATATCTGGTTATATCCCATGCAACACAAGTCCCAACTTCACGATATCGTTGTTTGCTTTCGTGCTTCAGGATTCGTGGACTCAGCTAAAAAGTGTCCAAATTGTGGGCAAGGGTGCAGGGACATGGTCTACTCTCTTATGTTATGCTCATGCATTATGTAAATAATGCATTCCTTTCTTGTTTTTTACTACAATGAAATTGTCTAAAAGACCTCTTCATCATGTCAACACCATCTTGAAATAACCGTGTCTTGGGGCTTTATAAGTAAGTATTAGTTACAGGCCAGTGAGTTTAGATGATGACCAACGTGATTTAGATGACCCAGAACCACAGAAACTTTTAGCAAGGTAAAGATAATGAAATAAGCGAACAAACTTGGAGTATCCGATGGATAGAGGCAAGATCTGCCAGAGATCCCATACCCTTATCCGCAAAGTGTCGTTTCAACACGGGTGCGACACCTAGAATGAAGAGTCCGGGTAACATGGGCTCTGATAAGTTTGGGGGGGGGGGGGGGGGTGAGTATATTTGTCTTCGGGAGTACCTTTCATGTACTGGCATATCTCATCTCACCTCACTGCCACACACGCCTGACCATAATGGTTACTCGGAAAGGTCCCATCGATTGTACCAAAAAAAAGAGAAAGGTGCCATCCGCATATTGTCGAAAGTGGGGTTGCCTCGCTACACCATGCCTCTATGTCTTTCCAGTGCTGGCATAGGCCTTCTCCTCCGCTGTTTACCTTATCAACCGTCTTCCTACTTGGTCTCTTAAGATGCGGTCTCCATTCGGAACCATCTTTCACCAAAAACCCAACTACTCCAAGCTCCCCTTTTTGGGCGTCTATGTTTTCCCTGGTTTCGTCCGTATGCCTCTCACAAATTGGACAGTCGATTTCCTTCAGGGAACATTGCATGAGGACATCTTTATGGCCCAGCCTCCGGGTTTTGTTGATCTGAACGAACCCCATTTTGTCTACCGATTACGGAAGGCAATTTATGGCCTTAAACAAGCCCTTCGGGCGTGGTATGCTGAGTTGTGCTCTTTCATTCTTCAGCAGGGGTTCTCTAATTCTCATGCAGACACCTCTCTGGTCATATCTACCAGTCTAGTGTGACGGTATTTCTACTTGTTTATGTGGATGATATCATTGTTACTGGGTCTGATATCGCGTTTATGTGGATGATATCATTGTTACTGGGTCTGATATCGCATTCTTGCAACGCTGTACTGATCTTCTTTCAAGCAGATTCTCCTTGAAAGACCTGGTTGATCTGTCTAATTCTCTTTGTGTTGAGGTGCTCCCTCACTCGCATGGGTTGTTTTTCTATCCGCAAAAGTATGTTCTTGATCTTTTGCAGTGGCTGGGTATGTCCTCTGCAAACTCAGTTCAGACGCCTCTGGATACATCTGTTAATCGTTCCTTTCATAATGGAGCTGCAATACCTGATGCGCGAGTTTCGCATGGTTGTTGGCAGTTTGCAGTACCTTTCACTCACCAGTCCGGACTGTGAATAAGCTCTCTCAGTTTATGCATAACCCCACTACAGTTCACTGGAATACGGTTAAGCATCTCATTTGTTATCTACAGGGAACCTTTGTTGGGTATCCTTATACGGCGTGGTCCGTGCTCTCTTTGTCTTCGCTGCTGACTGGGTAACGAATAAGGACATTTGCAGCTGCCTCTGCCGAGCTGCGATGGTTGTAATCTCTCCTCTCTGGCTCGGGTTTCATCTTCTCTATACTCTAGTGATTTATTGTGACAGTGTGCGCACTACATATCTCTGCTCTAATCCAGTCTTCCATTCCCATATGAAGCATATTGCGTCGGATTTCCACTTTGTTGGTGAACAGGTTCGGGGTGGCACTCCTCGTGTCTCTAATGTCTCCTCTTCCGACCAACCGTTTTACAAAGCTTTTATTGCGATCTCTGTACTAGCTCTCCGGTCCAAGATTGGAGTCTCCTCACGATCCTCCATCTTGCGGGGGTGTGTAGGTAATATGTAATTTAGCAACTCAAGTGGAAGTGAGTAGCCATCCAAGTGGGAGTGAGTCGCAACTCAAGTGGCAGTGAGTTGCGACCCAACAGGACAGAAGATGCACGTTCATTTTGATGGTGTGAGTTGCGAACTCAAGACACAACTAGTTGGGACTCAAGGTTGCGAGATACTTGAGTTGTATTGAGGGTAATCATGGACTTTCGTACTTGACTCTTGTACTCCTATTAGTACTCGGCTATAAGCGGAGTTACAGTACAATCAATACTAAAAGTTTCTCTCTCATAGTTCTAGTTAACATGTTAATTGCTTTATTGCATCCGCCTCGAGCAGATTCCACTAGCATCTAAATGATATGGTTTTCATTAACTGCCTGTTATAGAATTATATTTATCTTATCTGAGACCTTATAATGGTGCCACACGCTCAAATTACAGGCTATCAAATTGGTAGGGGAGCAAGAAGGGATGAAAGGGTACTGGAAAGGCAACCTTCCTCAGGTTCTTCACATCCCTCACTTTTTTACCTCCCTGCTGAAATACGTTATTCTTCCTATAGTATGTCAATTTGTTCTGACAAGAATATCAGTATGGTTGGTTTTGTGCATCTCTCGCTGAACATTCCCATTTCAAATCCAGGTGATACGCATTATTCCATATAGTGCGGTTCAGCTGTTTGCGTATGAAACCTACAAGGTAACATTGAAAGTTGAAACCGTTTCAAGAAAAGAAAAAACGGCGAAGAAAGATAGAATTTAAAGCTGCTTATCATATTTTTATTTTGGAGAACTGTTACAATAAAGTCCAATTAACACTTCACCTCTGAATCTCCAGAAACTCTTTAGGGGGAAGGATGGCCAACTCTCTGTTATAGGAAGACTTGCTGCGGGTGCTTGTGCAGGCATGACCTCAACTTTTGTGAGTAGTATGAATAATGAATGTTCATATTCATTGTTCACCGCCTCTAGCAAATGTTGTTTCCTACATTAGTATGCCTCCATAACATAGATACATCTATTGTTGAAATGTTTCTTCTTTATAGGTCACATATCCTTTAGATGTTATAAGATTGAGATTAGCTGTTGATCCTGGGTGTAAAACAATGTCTCAGGTAGGACTGACCACTTGAAGTGTAATTATGGCGTTGCTTGAGGATCCGTACCTATAATGGCTTTCATGGGACTGCTTTCAGGTTGCACTAAACATGCTGAGAGAGGAAGGAGCTGCGTCATTTTATAATGGTCTCGGACCATCTCTTATTGGCATAGCACCTTATATTGCCGTGAACTTCTGCATTTTTGACTTGTGAGACTACTTTTCAGCAATAATTGCGATTGCTTTTGAAACGGGACTTTAAGCATACAATGTATGACTATCTTAGTTGACAAATGTCAGGATGAAAAAATCTTTGCCAGAGAAATATCAAAAGAGGACCGAGACATCTCTTGTAACAGCTTTGTTGTCGGCCACCCTCTCCACGCTCCTGTGCTATCCTTTGGATACAGTGAGAAGGCAGATGCAAATGAAGGGTACGCCTTACAAGACAGTTTTGGATGCTTTTCCAGGTAACTCAATGTTGTTATTTGCTGGAAGTTGTAGGTAAGATGACTAGCAATTTGTAATCTTTCAGAGCTAGGCTTGGTTCCACAGATGAAATAGTTTTATGCGTTTAACTTCGTCACTCATCACCTGCGTTCTGCTAAATTGGTATAACGAGGAAGCTTTTATGATCAGGACAAAGCTTATCTAGTTAGCTTTAGCTCACTTTAATCTGTAATGCAATAGGGTTGAACTGGATGTGCTAATAGAAAGTTATTTCGAAGGTTCAACCCTGCCTGAGTTGCTGGAGTGTTCTTATTGGTTTTGATTCTCCATCCAATTTATTTGATAACTAGTTTCTACCATGCGTCATTTCAGATAGTAAACCATCATGCCTTGCTGTTATGTCA
Source organism: Linanthus parryae (assembly GCA_023055425.1). Taxonomy (NCBI): domain Eukaryota; kingdom Viridiplantae; phylum Streptophyta; class Magnoliopsida; order Ericales; family Polemoniaceae; genus Linanthus; species Linanthus parryae. The sequence goes on along the minus strand of JALGPY010000007.1, from coordinate 82,903,764 downwards.
TGCTCGGTCATTACGGATTTTAGAAAATAATAAGCATAATTTGTTTTTCTTATGTGCATCAGATTGAAAGGAATGCAGATGAAATTAGGAACATAAATTTGTATACTGCACAGGTAGACTTTAATTGCTAAAAAATAGCGTGGGATATCACTAGAAGGGAAAACCCTTCCGAGTAATATGTCTTTCTGTGGTCAATAAGATAGCAATCATAGTGTCTTTGATGAAGATATGAAAACCTCATTCATACATAGTGGCTTATTGCGAAGAATGTGAGAACTCGTGGACTTATTTAGTAACTTTTGCTTTAATAATGTGATTTCATTATGATACGAAATTAAGATATTTATTTTGAGAAATGTTGCCATCATTTCCTAATTATTTTACAGAAATTAGAAAACTTGGTTGTTAGTAGACGTGACATACTTGGTAGTTTATGGCCCTCAGATTGTTGGGCAGTTGATAGAAGTTCGACAGTTAGTACTAGTAGTTATTCATTCCTTATAAGTATGTCATAAAATCTTAAAATTTTGAAGTAAGAAATCGAGAATATCAAACTTATTCTCACCTCTAGACATTATCGTGGCGATATGAGACAGATGTGACACAGCTAGTATGGGACCGAATGACTACCAGGAGGAAAGACTGCTAGAGTGACAGCTACTGGTGCAAAGGTCTTTAAGGATGTCGATTGTGAATCACAGTGGATTCATAATCTCGAAGGTCTGGGCTCATCCCTCGTCCGCTAAGTATGGGATTGGCATGTTGTCAAGGGCACATTCTTCTTGTCAACTGATTCTTACAGATGACTTATACACATATGTTCACCATTGGGGTTTGCATGGATAGTTTTTTTGGTTTTTTGGAAATGATTGGTTGAGATGAGAGAGAGTATATACTAAATACTTTCTCTCCTTACCTCAATCACTCATTCCCAAAACACCAAAAACCATTAATCCATACACCCCCCATGATGCAGCAACCATTCGCTGGCTGGAGAAGGCAAGCCCAATTAGGAAGTCCTAAACTGAAGCAAAATACTAAGCTATTTTATTGATGTGGTACTAAGCTGTTTTGGTATGGGGGAAAGTGTCTGTGGTACCTAAGGGCGCGATTCAGTACTTTTATGTGATTTTCCAGACCTTATAGTATTTAGTAGGATTTAGTTATTTGGTTTAAGTCAAGATTGTGTTTCCTATTAGGAATCTCATTACTTTAAATATTGATGTTTATTTCATTGTTGGGCAGATAGGTTTAATGTTCTTTGATTTGTGAAACCCTAGTTGGGTTCTTCCTCTTCTTCTTCTCTGTTCTTCTTCCACTATTTCCCTGCAAATATACTGTTTGTGGAGCACTGTTCACAGCACCGAGCAGTCCCAGTTTGGATAAGAAACCCTGACCACAACCCCTTCATAAATCAATCTATATCCATAACCCTTCAAGATGAACCCTAAACACTTGTTCCAGACCTCTAACTTGCTGAAATCAAGTAATCGCTGTAGGAACTGAATTCCAGATCTGTCCTATATTATCCCAGGTATGATACCAATTTTTTTAGATGACTTGTTCTTCTACTACAATTGATATTATTCTTCTACTACTCTGAGGTGGCTTCAGTCCGTTACCATTTATTTGGGCAAACCTAAGCCATCACCTGAAATTTTAAGTTGCACAACTTTCTGCAAAAACCCCTTTGATGTTTTAGCAAGTGAAGCCTCTATAAATGAACCAATATATGTATGAACTCATAGGGAAGTTCAGATATGCTACCTTTTTCTTGTTAGTACTTGTTCTTAACCATCTACTTATAGTGAAGTTCAAGATTCAAAGAGCCGGACTAAACAAAGTAGTAGTCAAGACACCAAGTATCTAAGTTCTCTAATGCATCCAAGAACATATTTTAATAAATAAAAGCAGACACAAAATAATGCAAAATCATTTACTCGGATGTTTATAACTCCGAGATTACTGTATTTGGTGCTCTTGTCTCCAAAACCACAAAGTCTCTAAGAAATGGTTTTCCACGACACTTATAAACTGTCGATAGATAATTATATTTATGGAGAGCGTACAATTTTTTAGTACATCCCAAATAGGAAAGATGGATTCAAACTTGTGGACCCACGGAGTATTAGAAGACTAGTAGGGACCACAATATCTGAGCGCACAATCTTTCCCCTGGAATGAATGAAACCCAAAAGATGTTACTGAAATTCTGGTGCATCAAGTTGGGTTTTGGTTTGGTAGTGGATTCTTCTAATTCGCACCTTGCTGCTAATCTATCCTCTTGCTTCGGTAGTTAGCATTTTCAGACTGATTTTGTGTTAGATGTTAGAGAGACGCAGTTTGAAAGTGAGAGTGTCATGTCATGCGGGCGGTTCCTGTAGCTTAAAGGCTCAACGCACAGTCGCATATCATTAGCAATTTAGCATAATGAATGTAGTAATATATGAAACATGGTATTCTAAGGAAAAAAGGGCCAATTTTCCTGCTCCATACGGCTTATAAATTATAATGTAAAACAAGATGAGTTGGGCATAATCTGGCTGCTACTATCTACTTTTTGTGTATTTGTTTCATGCAAACTGTTTTCTTCTAGTTTTCCATGATAACCTGTAGTGGAGGAATTGATGACTTGATTCTCTTCAAACCTGATGCCTTCTCCGATATTTTGGGTGGGTTTGGTATAGACTTTTTGGATTTTAAGTTGTCTTAAAAGATGGTGTTGAAAAAGACTGTGACACAAAAGTCCAAGAGAAAAGACGTGTGTTTGGTAAAAAAATTGGTGCTGTTAAAAAGTCAGTGATGTGACAATTTTGTTATTTAGTAAAATTTACCAATATACCTTTTTTTTTTGTTTTTTGGCTGAAATGATTGGTTGGAAAAGTTGTAATTGTATGGAAAGGGTATATCGTCATTTTTATGATTAAGGGAAAAAGTCACAAAAAAGCTCATGAAACCCAACTTTTCTTCCATCAATTTTACCCTACAAAGTAAAAAGCCAAAATCCAAAATCCAAAAGCCCCTAAAAAAGTCCGTACCAAACCCTTGCAAAAAATCCAAAAAGCAAAAATATAGCTTTTGGATCAGAGGACCTAAAAATTGTTAATCATCCGCGACCAAAAACACACAAATAAGCATTAGCATTATCAATTAAATAATTTAGATAACTCATAAAAAGATCAAATAGAATAAAACACAATAACAAAGGATATAATAACGCTGGCCTGGGTGTGAGAGGCATGTTATGTAAGACATTGTCCTACAACGTAGATCCTCCCCGCGTGAGGGTGCTACCGGTATGCTACGAAGTAGGATTCAACCCACACTCGAGCCAGCTCCTACAAGCGTCACGCCGGTTGAAGGACTTGTGAACCGTCACGAACCGCTATTGCCCAAGAACAAGAGTATCATACTATACTATATAGAATACTTAAAATATGTTTCATGAGTAGTAGTGAACTCTTATCACATATTCTCTCCATCCATCTCATACAAAATGACACTCACATATATATAGATGTGCATAGAAACTAGTAACCCCCTAGTATTAATATTGGAGTTATGGTCATAATAACCACCTCCCAATAATGCTACATTAAACCAAATATTTTATGTTTAATACTCTAATAATGAGGGAGTTACAAATATATAGTAACCAACATCTTTAAGACTATTTTAGAAATATAATTATAATAATAATTTATAATAAAAGTTTTGAAAGTTTCATAAAAATTCCTTACAATCCCCCACAAAATTTCGAAACTTTAAAATAACATCAATAAGCACAAATAAATAAAATAATAATAAATGTAACTAAAATAATGGGCAACTTTCATACTGCGCAATAGGTGAGGTGTCTTCCGACTTGAACCTCACTTAGTGATGACAATCTCACCCGGAAGGATCATAGTGGACTAAGCCTTGAACTAGACCATTTGAGCCCGAGTTCAATCGAAACACACACAGTACCTGCATTGGACATAGTTCGCGGGTTAGTGCATTACGGCCATGCACTCGAATCAAATCATGAGAGCCTCTAGGGAATAGCCCAATCCCATAGCCTCGGCCTTAAGGCGGCTCTCACTTAGGTGAATCCTCCAAGGGTATGTGTGACCCATACCTTGCGACAAATTACTCGCCTTGGATCCATTAAGAGTTAAAACCCATCCTTAACGTCACATTTTTTTCCATCACAGCACAATGCCATAGGGATGGGAGGAGAGTCTTAGACTTCTCCTATAAATAAGTGCTGGAAATCTCAGTCACTCATCGTGGATTGTTTCTACCCATTGAATCTCTTTCATGGGATCTCCAGTCACAGAGATTGGGTTACCTCCAGCGGTGACTATATTTAGGGCTTAGCCCATCCCCCTCGACATATCTAGGATTCCGCTCCTAGATTAATTAGACCCTCAATGGTCGTATCCCTTTATATAAAGCATATGCTTATTTCCCAACTAGGAATTTTCCATTTACCAACGGTGGAATCCATCAGGAGTTTACAAACCCCATCCCAAGATTTAGGGACTATGGAACCAATAAAATTTTATTTTTTATAATTTTTCCTCGTATCAATTTTCGCATCTTCTTCAAATTGTCACATCACATTTCCTTTTCATATGGTGTACACCAAACATTGAACCTGTAAAACGCAACATTTGCACTAAATGCACTATTAGTAATTTTAGTCGGTAACAAATATAAATATCAAAAAAGAATTATCACATCATCAACAATATCACTATTCAAAATCACATAACTAAGATAATGATTCACATGTCTCCTTTATAACCCCCACATTATCTCACATTCATTGAGACACTTAATGTAAAATAATTAACTCACAAAAAGATAACATGTTAAAATTCTACAACATTGCTATTAGTTAATTCACATGTATATAAGCTTAAACATTTTCATTTTTAACCCCCTACATTCATCCTTAATATGGAGTCACATAAACTGCACTACATACAAAATTCAACAGACAATGAGAATGAAGATGGTAATGATAATATAATTTTTTTAAGAAACAATAATAATTTTTTGCATTACCATATTATTTTCATATAGTGGTATCCATATGTTACACTATCGCAATAAACACGTTTAATTCATGGTGCATAGGATCACATAAACCTATACACTATACTTTTCCTCATGTAACCCCCAATATCAATTGCTCATAAAAAGGTAGAATTAAATGTAATCAAGTAACCCCCACATTTCAAACCTCACAAATGAGCATAAATAAATTTAATACAATGATCCTCAAAAATTAAGATAATGACACCTTTGTCATGTTACAAAATTATATTCCATCCTCCAATAAATCATATCTAATTTGTGACATTTCATGACAAACAATTTGTTTAATTTGAATTTTATGTCGATTCATAATTTTTTATTCTCATTTGTACAAGTTATGTTATAACTTCTCATAAATTAGTTATACCAACATAATTTCTAATTGACGTGGATCAATACTTTTCTCAAGACATGATTATCATAGAGTGATAAAAGAAAATGATGTAAATAAATAGACATGGAGTAAGGGTTCAAGAAAGCAAGCCTGTCACATCCCGCTTGTGAAATTGTTCCTTGCTTAGGCTATCACCGCCGATAGATGATAAATAGAGTATTCATATGAACGTAATAAGAAGCCCATACGCAAAGGAAGACCATGAATTGTCGGAGCTCCATAAGATAGTAGACCATCAATTATAGGTTATCCATCTTCAATAGAATATATATGCTCCATAGAGAAGTTTTCCATCATTAAAAATGTAACTAGAATGGACGACTCAATATGTCCGTGAGAACTCTAAAATATACGATTCGGTCTTCTTGAGACGGAAGAATATCCATTGAGAGCGCTACATGTTGAAGACAATAATAGGAGTGTCAATAATATTTATGATGTCCTTTAATGAGAATATAAACTTCCGATTGGCTGGAAGCAAACAAATCTCGACATATAATACCCTGCGTCGTGTATTCTTGGAAGGACAACGAGATATTAGTCAAATAACTACCATCTAGTTAACTCAATGTAATAATTCTTATTATTAGACAAAGAAATATAACATTAATGATGAAAATTAGTTACAGAAACTTGCTTAATTTTATTAAGCATTTAATATAAATAGTATGAAGAATAGAATTGTAACTGACATGCTAATTAGAGCCTCTTATTTTCCATACCATCATAGGAAAAATAATATTTTTTAAAAATTATAAAAGAATAATTGAAATAAAACTATACGACAAATGTTCCTATAATCTCATGAAGTTTCAACATACCTTTCCGGCTCTCAACAAGAATGACTTAGTTGGCATGATATTAAGAACAATAATATGTTTGTTCCATATTATAGAAACAATGTGAGATTATATTATTATTATTTTTGAGCTAAGATTATATTATTTATTATGCAATTACAAGCATGATAGGTTCATCGATACGTAGCCCCGACAACTACAAAATAAAAAAACAATATTAATAAAAATTTCCACCACATGAAAGTTTTATTTGAGGGATAGAAACGATTGAACTATACTTGAGGATTATTATCTAAAGATAAGATGAACGAATCGATGAGGGAACAAATGTCATCTAAAAGAAGTTAAATAAAAAAAAAAAAAAAAATCCACATAACATACAATATGAAGAATGAGCATAATGTAAAGAAGAAAACTCTTAAAAAGTTCTTCAAGAATTCACATGATGAATTCGAATGATCTAACATGTATCTTCTCATATTTTAAGATATCTACGTTGTAGATTGTTAATCATCCGCGACCAAAAACACACAAATAAGCATTAGCATTATCAATTAAAATAATTTAGATAACTCATAAAAAGATCAAATAGAATAAAACACAATAACAAAGGATATAATAACGCTGGCCTGGGTGTGAGAGGCATGTTATGTAAGACATTGTCCTACAACGTAGATCCTCCCCGCGTGAGGGTGCTACCGGTATGCTACGAAGTAGGATTCAACCCACACTCGAGCCAGCTCCTACAAGCGTCACGCCGGTTGAAGGACTTGTGAACCGTCACGAACCGTTGTTGCCCAAGAACAAGAGTATCATACTATACTATATAGAATACTTAAAATATGTTTCATGAGTAGTAGTGAGCTCTTATCACATATTCTCTCCATCCATCTCATACAAAATGACACTCACATATATATAGATGTGCATAGAAACTAGTAACCCCCTAGTATTAATATTGGAGTTATGGTCATAATAACCACCTCCCAATAATGCTACATTAAACCAAATATTTTATGTTTAATACTCTAATAATGAGGGAGTTACAAATATATAGTAACCAACATCTTTAAGACTATTTTAGAAATATAATTATAATAATAATTTATAATAAAAGTTTTGAAATTTTCATAAAAATTCCTTATAAAAAGTTCCATTCCAAACCCACCCTTTATCTTCTGCACAGTACTCATCTTTGTTCAGAGAAGGGAGAAACTGCTTCCACACTGTCTAGAAGTTGGGGCCTTTGGCATTGACTGAGACCATATAAACTTAATTTTTCTTTGTAGGTGTGTCAATAGACCAGATCTTTAAGGTAATTTTAAATCTGGAAATGTCAACTATGGCCAGGTCTTTTAAGCACCAGGTCCAATAATGAAAGATCCAAACATGGTTTCTGTTATCTTACCTCGGCTTGGTCCAGTAACCTTGATACTTGTTCCAGGTTATTCTATCATACTTGTATAAATGAATATCAGTTTTTTTCTTTTGTAATCCTCTTTAAGTTTCTTTACATACAGTAAATGGTTGGTTTCTCGAGTTTAGAGAGTATAAAATGGAATTGTGCATCTTAAGTTCCAATATTTCCTAGGATTTCATTTTTGGCAAATATCTCTAATTGCTTGTGTGTCCAACTGCAAATTCATTGATTTGCCGTTGCCCATAGTTCGCTTTGTGAACACCAATTGGTATATGATTGATTCTGCGTCTTAAACTCTCTGGTTTTATAATGCTGATGCAGGCATAGTGGCACGTGATGGTATAATCGGACTGTATAGAGGTTTTGTTCCCAATGCATTGAAAAATTTGCCAAACAGCAGGTTGGTTTAAATCCATGCTATATTCCATCGATTTTATGATATCCGTGTTATCATTTCAAGTCTTTGACGTGCTAGTTCCGTGCATAATGGCTCTTCTATTTAATGGGGGGGGGGGGGGGGGGGATTTTAATTTACCCAAAGAAACAGTATTTTATCATTTGACAGCCATTTTACCTGAGGATACTTATGGTTTATTGTAGCTAGATTTTGTAGAAGGGTAATTTTTATGGTTTTTCAGTAATGAAAATTTTGATTTCTTAGATAGGGTGGGAATTACGGTACTTTCACATACTGAGCCTTTTATCACGATTATTATATTTATATATTATTATGTTACCTGTTGCAATTTTATTCTGATGTTTGGGATGGCGATTTGTTTTCAACCATCAGTAATGCTGATTCGACTTACTTGTTCCCTTATTTTTGTTTCATACCCTATTCAATTAAATTTCTTACGTACTTACCTTTGCTCCTATTCCTTCTCCAGCATTAGGCTTACCACCTTTGACACCGTGAAGAATCTTATAGCCGCTGGTGAGAAGGAATTCCAAAGAATTGTGGATGAAAACCGCACAAACAAAAATGAAGGCACTACAGATTCCAATGACAAACATTTGTAGCAATGAGACCTTGATCGGTTATGATATTTTACCTTTTCGGTGACATCCTTCCCTTGCTCTAGAGCGCATAATTGAAGTGATGAAGTGGGGGCTTTCCTGTATCTTCTGTTTATTTTGTATCTTGCTAGATCTGTAATACATTGTAAACATCAAATGAAAGTTTATATAGCTTTTGAAAATATGCATAGGAAGAGATGCAGGCTGTGACCAAATTTTCCTATAAAATACTGGTAGTAGAGCGTAGAAAATCTGTTATGTTATGAACATGGTCTTTGAGATGTTGCCATTTAGTGCCTGTGGTATTTTCACATTTGCAAACAGCTTTCTGAAGTTTGAGGGACTGAGCTTTATTGGTAAGCTGTAGCACTAAAATTGTATAGATACCGGGTAGTCTGATCTTTCGAAGCGACTACCCCTGCTGAATGACTTGGTCTTTTTTATTTGTTGATGGCATTACTGATATTTAAAGCGAAGACTGGTTACAAGTTTGGAATGCTCTTTTCGCAAGAGCATGGGCAGCTGCCACATTGCAACGAAAAGAACTAAAAAAAAGTATTAGCTTTTTGACGGATGTCCGCGGCTTCTCCAGAGATCTGAAAAATATCATTTTCTCCTCTAATAACCCGGATGAGTCTGTTAGGATTTTTATGTAGTTGTAACCCTTGGAGCTTAGTAGAATGTTCTATGTCCTCGCACGACTTTGGAGTGTCACTTTGACCCCGTAATTTGGTTAGCAAAACCATGCGAGAATTTGTTAATTGTTAATATGGTGTTATGCATAATAGTTTGCTCTATGACCCCATGAAAAACCTACCAATTTTTTCCATCATTTTGCCAACCAAATCACTGGGTCAAGGTGGCCCTCAAACGTCGTGCAAGGATATAGAGAAGAAACGGAGGTAGTACCAAAGGACACTTTCACTCCTTCATTCGGAAAATGACACTTTCACCGCTTCAGTGTGCCGAACTTCCGAAAACTTACATCCCATATTGTGGCACCGTCAATCTGGAATTGAGATCTGTCAGGAAACACAGTTTTTGGAACACGTTTATCCTCTTATTATGGAAAATGTAGGGGGTTCTACATTACCCAATGGTAAATCAAACTTTTTGCATGAAATTAAAGGTAAATTTGTCTCCGAATTTTCAGTGATTCAGTCACAGACCCACTGCGAACTAAGGATGTCAGAGTCAGAGTGTAAGCTACTCGAGGTCCGACACACTAAAGGAGTTGCAAATATCCTTGAATCAGACTAGAGGGGTGAAAGTGTATTTTTCCCAATAAAAATGGAGGTATGCAACAAGTTATCAAACCGTCTTTTAAATCGGGGTGTTTTGTGAAAATGTAAGAAAGTAAAATGGGCTTCTAAAAGAAATAATCTCCATCACACCACCATATTAACGTCGCCAGGAGGAGATTGAAATCAGTGAGAGGGGCGATACATTTGTTAACTATATATTTGGATTGGGCTAAATATCAAGCTGAAGCCCAATACTATTTGATGAATCAAGATGAAGCCCATGCAATCAAGAAGTAAAGCTCAATCAGTGACTGGCCCAAACATATGTAACCCTATTTGTTTACGTACTCCAGCTGCACTGTATTATCTCTATTGCCATTACAGCTGTCTCTTGTCCTTCCTTGTGACCGTTCATGAACGGTCAAGAGGTGCTATATTTAGACCTTGCCCTTTAGGGTTTCAAGGCAATCAATTCAATGAATGAATATTAATCGTTTTCTCTTCCTTTTCTGTATCTACCAGTTTGATTACCCTTTTTTGCATTTCTGCATTTCTCCTTTCATGGTATCAGAGCCACCTCGGTTATGCTCTCAACCACAGTCATGTCTTCATCACCAAACCCTCTTGCTCTTCTCTCCAATATACACAACCTCATGCCTCATAAACTTGATGGCACAAATTATGTTCTCTGGCGACATCAACTCACATCCATCCTTAAAACTCAGTCGTTATTTGGGTACCTTGATGGTTCTCTCCAAGCGCCGCCACAGTTTCTCACCGCCGACGACGGATCTGTGACGACCACGGTGGATCCCCAATATCTTGCTTGGCAAATCCAAGATCAGGCGATTCTTACTCTGATTAATGCTACCTTATCGTCTGAGGCTCTTTCTTTGGTTATTGGTGAAACTGATTCCAGATCTGTATGGCTCACTCTCGAATCTCGGTATGCTTCGTTATCTAGATCTCATATACTACAGTTAAAATCGGATTTACAAACCTTGAAAAAGAAATATGATTCCATTGATTTATACATGCAAAAACTCAAATCTCTTCGTGATGAACTTATGGCCTCTTCTGTTAAAATCGATGATGAAGACATGCTTTTATATGCCCTAAACAGCCTTCCTGTTGAGTATAATGGTTTTCGTTCCTCTTTGCGTCCTCATACAAACCCTATCAGTTTCACTGATTTGCATGTTCTTCTCAAAGCCGAAGAACAAATGCTTGAATCTCAAAATTTCTCTTCTAATTCTGAATCTGGTTTGCCAACTGGTTTTTACACTCAAAACAATTTCTCTTCTCGTGGTCGTGGTGGTCGATCTGGTTCTTTTCCTCGTGGTGGTTCATCTTCCTTCTCTGGTCGTTCTGGTTCGAGAGGTGGTCGTTTTGACCACAATAGGGGGCGATCTGGTGGCCGTGGTTATGGTTATGGTCAAAACTCAAATCGAGGTGGTGGTGGTCGAACAAATTATTCCTACAGTGGTGGCTCAAACCATTCCAACCAAGGCACAAATTATAACAAAAATGGCAAAGTGGTTGTCACTTGTCAAATTTGTGGGAATGACTATCACTCAGCTCTCGACTGTTGGCACAGAATGGATTTTGCTTATCAAGGCAAAACTCCTCCTGATCAGCTTGCTGCTCTCACTGCCACATCTCAATCATCTCAAGGGCTCTCTCCCACATACTGGCTTACAGACACAGGAGCTTCCTCTCATATGACTGGTGACTTCAAAAATCTCTCTCTCTCTGATCCTTATCAAGGGTATGAACAAGTGACTATTGGTAATGGTTCTACTTTGCCAATTCAAAATTCTGGTACTGCTCATCTCTCAACTTCTAACTGTTCATTTCAGCTTTCAAATACTTTACATGTGCCTGATTTATCTACCAATCTGTTATCTGTACATAAATTATGTGATGAACATCATGTTAGGTTTGTTTTTGATGCCAAATCCTTCTATATTCAGGATCTGGCAACGGGCAAAATTTTGTTCAAGGGTTTGAGTAAAAATGGTCTCTACCCTATTCAGTCTCAATCTATCTCTGTCAAGTCTCCTCCTCAAGCCTTCTTGGGTCAACAAGTCAAATGTCCAGTCTGGCATGCTCGTCTGGGACATCCTGCAAATGATATTGTGTCAAAATGTGTTACTTGTTCTAATTCTGCTTCTTCTTATATGTGTGAATCTTGTTTGTCTGGCAAAATCACTAGATTACCTTATGAATCTTCTTCTACTGTTATCAAAGAACCTTTGCAATTGATACACTCTGATGTTTGGGGTCCTGCTCCAACTAAATCTTATCATGGTTTTAGGTATTATGTTCTATTTATTGATGGATTCTCTAAATTTACATGGCTGTTCCCTCTGCATAATAAATCTGAAGTTGCTGTCACTTTTCCAAAATTTAAAACTTTTATTGAAAAATTATTAAAATGCTCTATTTCTGTGTTTAGATCAGATGGAGGGGGTGAATACACCTCCTACATTTTTCAAACTTATCTTAGTACTCATGGCATTATTCATCAGAAATCATGTCCTCATACTCCACAGCAAAATGGAGTTTCAGAAAGAAAGCATCGCCACATTGTTGAAACTGCAATAACCTTACTTCATAATGCTTCTTTGCCTAACTATTTTTGGTATCATGTTGTGTCTACTGCAACTTATTTAATTAATAGAATGCCTAGTGCTAACACAAATTATAAGTCTCCATATGAGTTATTGTTTCATAAGAAACCTGATTATAGCATGCTTAAAATCTTTGGTTGTGCCTGTTATCCCTGTCTAACTCCATACACAAAAAATAAACTTTCTCCTAGAACAAAGAGATCCACCTTTTTAGGGTATGCTGATGGTTTCAAAGGTTATTTGTGTTTTGATAACAGTTGCAACAAATTCTTTATAAGTAGAGATGTTATATTTAATGAATACTTGTTTCCCTTTGCTAAAACTTCTGTTACTATTCCATCTTCATCAACCACTAACACTTTTGATTGTTCTTCAGGTATTCATGTCCCTCCCCCCCTACTGTCCCTCCCCCCACTACTGTCCCTCCCCCCACTATGTCCCTCCCCCCAGATACAGTGTCTTCCCCAGACACTTCTACATCTGCTGAGAACAATAATGGTGGCCTGCAGTCCCCTGGGGTAGCTCCTGGTTCTCCTACCTCTGATACTACACTTCCAGATACTTCACCACATGGGGAACCATCTACTTCCAGGCAAAGTGAGGCAGCCACCAGTTCAATGATGCCCAACTCTCCTCTACACAATCTCCATCCTATGAGGACAAGGAGTAAATCAGGTATCACCAAGAGGAAGTTGCCATTCACAGGTTCTGTTACTACATCTCTCTCTGGTTTTCATGCTGTTTCTACTTCTGCTATGACTGATCCTGTATCTTTTAAAGAAGCTGTGGTTCACCCTCATTGGCTTCAAGCCATGACTGATGAATACACAAGTCTTCAACAACAAGATACATGGGTGCTAGTCCCTTGTCCACCCCATGCCAATGTCATTGGCAACAAATGGGTATTTAGGACAAAATACAACCCCAATGGGTCTATTTCTAGATATAAGGCACGTCTAGTTGCTAAGGGGTTTCACCAAACCCCTGGCTTAGACTACTCTGAAACATTTAGTCCAGTAGCAAAACATGCTACTGTACGCTGCATTCTTGCCTTAGCAGCCACTTTTAATTGGTCCCTTCAGCAGCTTGATGTTAAAAATGCCTTTCTCCATGGCATATTACGTGAAACTGTCTTTATGCAGCAACCTCAAGGGTTTGTCAACCCTAATTACCCTCATCATGTTTGTTTACTGAAAAAGAGCCTTTATGGTCTCAAACAGGCTCCAAGAACCTGGTTTGAAAGATTCACCACTTATCTTTTTTCTCTTGGTTTTAAATCCTCCTATGCAGACTCATCTCTTTTTATACGACATTCTCATGGAAAAATTACTGTCCTCTTACTTTATGTAGATGATATTATATTGACTGGAAGTGATACACCTTTCATCAGTTCACTTGTTACAAACTTGCATCACAATTTTGAAATGACCAACTTGGGTCCCTTAACTTATTTTTTGGGGTTACAAATTGCTAGAACAACTGCTGGTATTTTCATTCATCAACAAAAATATATATGTGATATCTTACAACGTTTCAATATGTCCAAATGCAAGCCCAGCAGCACTCCTTTAGCTGCTGATACTAAATATTTTCTTCAAGACAGTCCTCCTCTTCAAAATCCAACTCTTTTTCGCCAACTATTAGGAGCATTACAGTACTTAATTTTTAGCAGACCAGATATTGCTTTTGCTGTCAATCAATTATGTCAATTTATGCATGCACCAACTGAGAATCATCTAAGTGGTGCCAAACGTATTTTGAGATATCTTCAAGGCACTCAAACTAATGGTGTTCTTTATACACCTGGTCACTTACCTATTCATGTCTTTACTGATGCTGACTGGGCTGGATATATCTCCAGCCGCCGTAGCACCACTGGGTTGGTTGTTTTCTTGGGTCCTAATCCTGTCCACTGGGCATCTAAGAAACAAGCCACTGTGGCAAGATCTTCTACTGAGGCTGAATACAGGGCTTTAGCCACTGCTGCAGCTGACATTTCTTGGTTCAAAACTCTATTTATGGATCTAAAAATTCCTATCACTTCTTCTCCTGTTATCTGGACTGACAATCTCTCTTCTCTATATCTTTCTTCTAATCCACTTTTTCACGCACGCACTAAACACATTGAGGTTGACCACCATTATGTGCGTGAAAAATTTCTTAACAAAGAACTTACAGTTCACTTTGTTTCTTCTGCAGATCAAACTGCAGATATATTCACCAAAGCATTGCTTCCAGCTCCCTTCTCCAGTTTTGCAAATAAACTCATGGTGTGTCCCAAACCACCATGAGTTTACGGGAGGATGTTAACTATATATTTGGATTGGGCTAAATATCAAGCTGAAGCCCAATACTATTTGATGAATCAAGATGAAGCCCATGCAATCAAGAAGTGAAGCCCAAATCAGTGACTGGCCCAAACATATGTAACCCTATTTGTTTACGTACTCCAGCTGCACTGTATTATCTCTATTGCCATTACAGCTGTCTCTTGTCCTTCCTTGTGACCGTTCATGAACGGTCAAGAGGTGCTGTATTTAGACCTTGCCCTTTAGGGTTTCAAGGCAATCAATTCAATGAATGAATATTAATCATTTTCTCTTCCTTTTCTGTATCTACCAGTTTGATTACCCTTTTTTGCATTTCTGCATTTCTCCTTTCAACATTAACCCTAGTTTCTCCCATATCTAACAGTGTCTGATAAAACTAGTCCCGAGGTCAGCAAAAATGAAGAGGAGATCAAGAAGGAAGAAGGGAAGCAAGAGAAAGGAGGAGGTCACCGCGGCGAGATCCGATCAAAGATCACGATACATCCCGGAAGAGATCGTCGTCGAAATACTCCCAAACTTACCGGTGGACACTCTTAAACGATTCAGGTGCGTTTCTAAACAATGGCGTCATTTGATTTCCCAAATCAAAATTCCCATAGCGAAACTCATTACTAGATCCGTCTCGAGTGATGGAAATGTCTCATGTCAATCAATCGACAAAGCAACTACTACTAGTGTAAAAAAAATTCCTGTACCATGGAAGGCTGCAAACATATCCGGATCATGGGTTCATGCAACGGACTAGTCCTAATCCGGAGTTACTCTGACCTATACTTATGGAACCCGACAGCTGTTTGTTGCGAAAAAGTAACCTCGTACCAGAGCTCATTCCTTGGGAGCAAGGTTGTTTCAGGACTTTGTTACGACTCGGTGAACAACGACTACAAAATTGTGATAGCTCTAAACCCCAGAAGTGAATTTTTTCCCGGCTCCGCAGTTGTAAACGCGGCTAGTTGCCAGAAGAAATCATGGAACCATGTACACGTTCCTGAAAATGTTTTGATAGTTTATCCGGGCCCGTTATTGAACAATTGTCTTCATTGGCTCGCCATGGAAGGTGGTTGTTATTGGTACGAGTCACACGCTAAACCTAATGTGATTGTTTACTTTGATCCTGTAATACACGCCTTCCGACATTTCCCAATGCCGCAACCCATGGAAGGCAAGAAAGTCCAGATACTCGGCCTTGGGGTGCTGGATGAATGCCTTTGCATGACTCGTAAACAAGGGTTAGGTATTCAAGTGTTGCAAATGAAAGAATATGAGGTGGGCGAATCTTGGTCTTTGCTCTTCAATATCGACGAACTTGTTAGCCGCGGTCCTGTGGTGCCGCTTTCTTACACCAGTGATGAAAAGGATGAAGTTTTAGTGAAGGTTAGAGTAAGCCATCGCGAGGAAACAATTATAGCTTATGACGTGCAAGGTAAATTTCATATGAATAAGATGGTTCTGGACTACCATAACGATGCAATTGTGTACGAAGAAACATTAGTTAAGCCTGTGGGATATGGCTTGTTGAGAGAAATTGATCAGGAGACGAGTGAGTTGCATGATGTGTCTGTGGAGTACTTCTTAAAGGATGAATCTGATGATGATGAATATAATTGGGATGAATCCGTTTCTGATGAAGTTCTTCACGATCCTCGTGATGAATACTGGACGTCTGATGCTTTCGGTGAATTTGGTTTGTATGAATCTGATGATGAATCTGATTGGGATGAATTTGATGGAGAATTTTACGGGCTGTGTGCAAGCACCGAAGACAGGATTGGAGGTAATTTGGACAAGAAAGTAAAGGAGAAGACTTGTAGAAGGCGTAGTTGATCTGCATACCCTGCTTTAAACTCCTAGTATTATTATTATTTTCCATTCTCATTCCTAATAATGTGAAGGCTCACTGCGAGCAATAAAATTTAGAAACCATTTATGTATTTATCGTGGTACGGTGAAAATCAGCGAGGCATTAATTCACTCTATTTTATGGCCACCTCTTGGTTTATAATCTCGGTCGGAACTGAGTTGTACTTGAATCTGACTTCTTTATGTTCGGTACATGGTCTGAGCCAGGATTCTTTACTGCACTGTTTCGTATCATTGTTTTCTTTGTTGATGAATACAACTCATCTTTTGGTTTAGTCCATTGCTTTATTTCTACTGTCTCTCTCTTGGTTATTACTCTATATAAAAGAATTTTAATTTTAATATGGAAATTCACACGTACAATTTCACATGTATGTTCCTGGAGATTGTATTGTGGGTTGCATTCAGCATCCTAGAAACTATGGTGAAGAAGAGATTTTTCTTTTCTCAGGTCTTGATAAACTAAGCAAAGGGAACTTGTGAATTATCTTAGCTAGATGTGTAGATATACTGTGAAACTTGCATGTTCCAGTTCAAAAATTAACTGGTTATTTCTGAAATTCATACAATTTCAATACTCAGACATATTGGAACCGACATCTATTGATATCAGTATGCCAAATTTACTTAGTGGAAAGACATATAAATGCATTGTCCAATAATTGGATCTTTATGACGAATTTGCAGTCTATATGAAACTGAATTGCAATGACACAAAAAAGGTGAACATAGTCATAGACAGCCATATATTAGCGAAAGAATCATCCTCAAAGTACTCTTCACCCTACCGATCCAAGCATACTTCACAATTGGAGTGTTTTGCCAAACTATTAACTCACACTCTTTTTTTTTTTGATGAATAACTATTAACTCATACTCGTAAAACCCTACTGACAAGTTATGTGACGGAGGAAAGCAGAGGAAGAAGCCAAAGTCTAGTTGTTCCTTCAAAATTTAGAGGATTTTCTGAAAGGACCAGAGATATTAGCTATGACAGAAGAGAGGATTGAGTGAAAGGATCGTTCCCATGAATTTTTCGCTCCAGCCTAAGAGCATCTTCCACAGTGCATCAAATCCTATATTTGATGGTCATATTTGGTGTTTTCGGTCTCCCACAACAAATTACCAAATCATCAAAAAGATTGTGATTTTTTGTAGGCTTCCCACAATCGTTGACAAAAAAAAAAAAAATTAAATCACCAAATCTTATATTTGGTGTAGTTTTGTGAAATGGTGAAGTGCATCTTCCTCAGTACCCGCAAATCATATCCTATATCACCAAATACTACTTTTACCATCAAATTTGATGGCAATTGATGGCAAACATAGGAATTGGTGTAATCTAAACCAAATTCTTAATTAGTGGTAGGGCATATTTCCAGTTTAATTTTATAAAATGAGAGACATAATGTCATACATTTCAAATAATTAGTGTTAAGTTTTACGTGATTAATATAATTATAATTAGATTTTTTGAAGTGTTATTTCAGTTTTTTTATTCTAATAAATGTGCGTTCTACTTTATTATATTAGTTTTGAAGTGTTTTTTTTTTTAAGATTGTATGAACAATCATTTGCAAAATCGTCATGTTACAATTTTGTGTAATGCTATTTCGATAATAAAATATTTTTTTTATTTTGGTAGTTATGAAATTCATGATTTGGTGATAAATTTGATGATTTGTTGTGGGAGGTCAAAAACACCATTCTCCAAATTTGATGAAATGGTGAGATAACTATCTAATGTCAAAATTGGTGAAATTTGTGAGAGACCAAAAATTTATATTTTTCCATCAAAAATGGTGAAATAGTGTTTTTGAGGGTCAACTGTGGGAGGTCAAACCAATTTTCTCGACTAAATATAAAATTTGATATCAACTGTGGAAGATGCTCTAAAGAAACCATATTTCTCTATGACACAATGCTAATTCGCATATTCTTTTTGAGAAATTATTTTTGTCATCAAACGGGATTGAACACTGGACTTCATGTAGAGACTTCCAACGCTCTACCACTTGAGCTACCTCCCTAGCTGCTTGCTAATTCGCAGATTGACGTGAAATGTTTGGATAATGATTAATATACGTGAAATTGCATGTGAAAAATATATTAGTAAGACCACTTAGAAGTAACTGGAAAAATTAGATTTGAGAGGCGAATAATTTGATGTCGAGAAGTTCTGGTCAGGACTGGGGAAGTATAGTAACTAGGAAAAGGAATGATGATTGTTCCTTGTCCGTTGAGAGTGACGATGAAGAATCTTTTGCTATTTGTGGGTTCTAGAGGGTGAGTAATATTGGCATTTGTTAGTTTTATGAGAGGGAGTGATGCAGAAGTGTGTAGATAGATACTTGGTGGAGAAGGACTAATGTGAATTGGATTGTAAACTAGAGTGTTGTTGTAGCGAGTTGTAGATGATGTGAGCACTACTATAGGTGTGGAGGAGAGAACATCTACATTAGTTGTAGTTAGAAAACAAAGTACTCTTGTTCTTCCTGGGGTTCATTAGTTGTTGTTAGTACTATAGGTGTGGAGTACATGATATGCTATTAATAGCACTACTAGGTCGGTGGATAAAAATTGAAACCACCAACATTCTCTAGAGTTTTCTACAATTGATATCTAGTCCCTAGATTTTAGATAGTACCTCCTCATGTGCGTGTTTATGTCTGTATCAAACCAACATCCATGATTTTTTTCTTTCTATGCTTCAGTCACTTTGCGCTGCTGCATGCAAATTCTACGAATTATTTCCGTGAGTTTCATATTCACCAATTTAGGTTTGTCTTTTTTAGAGAGTCTCGTTCGTTCATGATGTTGCAATGTTTGATTCCGTGGGCAGGTACATTTTACTTATTGCCCTTTATGTTTTCCCTTTTTTCTTTCTCTTTTGTATAAACTTGCTCCAAACATGTCTTTATTCCGCAACCCTCATACGAGTAACGCTGGATTCTACTCTTCTTAATTGCACCACCTATGGCATCACCACCGCTATCGGACAGGCCGGGCGACCACAAACATACTCTTGTTGTTCTTCCTGGGGTAACAGTTCTGATATCAATAACGATTTTTGCAATCATAATTGGTGTAGTTTCTACTGCATGTACAACCCACAGACCGAAAGAGACGAGGACGGGACGTGGTCGTCTAAACCGTTAAGTGGTTAAGGCAACCACATCAAAAATAGAGTGCTTCAAATTTTAAAAATAATACGGCCAATTTAGCATTTTATATACAATTTCTAAAATAATTGTAGCATTTTATCTAATATGAGATACTTCAAACAAACATCACATCTCTTTTGAGAATTTGTCATGAATCATTTACTTTGACGTTATAAAATAAAATTGAATATTTATGAAAAATTCCCTCAAAAAAAGGTTTTATGAAATAGGAAAGACTAAAAATTGTATAAATAAAATTAAAATAAGAAACATGTGAGTCAATAAGAAGGTAGCACGTACATTGCACGTCAATAAGAAGGTCACATCAACGAGAAGTCTTTGGTACCATTGAGATATCTTAATATTCTCTTAACTGCAATCAAGTGTGATTCTTTAGGATGATCTTGAAATCTAGCACACATGCACACACTGAACATGATATCTGGTCTACTAGTTGTGAGGTAGAGTAATGATCCAATCATACTTCTATACTCTTTCACATTCACACTCTAACCAGATTCATCTTTGTTTAAAGACAATGTAGAAATCATGGGGGTCTTGATTTCTTTGGATTGAGACATAATATACTTCTTTAGAAAATCTCTTGTGTACTTGCTTTGATGTAGGAATATGCCTTTCTTCATCTGATAAATTTGAAGTCCAATAAAGAAGTTAAATTCTCCCATCAAGCTCATTTCAAATTCCCTGCTCATAAGACTTGAGAATTCCTTGCACATAATATCATTAGTAGCTCCAAACAGAATATCATCAACATAAATTTGAACTACAAGCATGTCTTTCTCATGAGTCTTTATGAAAAGGGTCTTATAAACTAATCCTCTTTTGAAATTATTTTTAAGTTGAAACTTCGACAATTTTTCATACCAAGCCCTTGGAGCTTGTTTCAAACCATAAAGAGCCTTGTCAAGTTTGTAAACATGATCTGGAAACTTGTCATTTTCAAAACCTGGAGGTTGAGCAACATAAACTTCTTCTTGCAAATAGTCATTTAAAAACATTTCACATCCATTTGAAAGAGTTTCATGTTCTTGTGAGATGCAAATGCAAGTAGAATTCTAATTGCCTCTAACCTGGCAATAGGAGCAAAAGTTTCCTCATAGTCAATACCTTCTTATTAATTGTAGCCTTGAGCTAACAATCTAGCTTTGTTCCTGATTACCTTTCCATTCTCATCTAACTTGTTTCTGAATACCCATTTGGTGCCGATGACAAACTGATTTCTTGGAGGAGGAACTAGATTCCCAACCTTGTTCCTTTCAAAATCATTGAGTTCACTTTGCATAGCTATAATCCAGTCTTCTTCTTGTAGTGCTTCCTTCACATTTTTAGGTTCTGCAAGAGAGATAAAAGCATTAAAAGCACAGAGATTCTTCAACTGTGATCTGGTTTGTGTACCAGTGGTTGGATCAGGAATAATGTTATCAGCAGGATGAGATGAGAGATATTTAAGTCTCTTCCTTGTTGTCCAAGGTTCAGGCTCTCCAATTTCTTTTTCAAGTCTTTGAGAACTTGAAGTAGTGGCTTGTTTTGCTGTCTTCTCTGGAGATTCTGTTTCAAGGCTTTAAACCTTAGTTTCAAGGCCTTGAAAATTCCTGCTTTGTTCCTGTGACATTTCCTTGGAACCTTTAGAGGATTCTTCTTCGGTATATGAATCATAATTGTTCAGATTGAGATCTGCAAAAGTATCACTTAAAGAACCATCATAGCTTTCATCAAATATAACATTGATGCTTTCTTCAACAAGCTTGGTTCTCTTATTGTAAACTCTATAGGCTTTTCTTGTCTGTGAATAGACAAGAAAACTAACTTCATCACTTCTTGCATCAAACTTACCAATATTGTCCTTACCATTATTGTGGACAAATCAAGTACAACCAAAAGGTTTGAGGTAAAAAAATGTTTGTCTTTCTTCCTTTGAACAACTCATAAGGGATCTTCTTCGGAATAGGTCTGATCAAGCACCTGTTAATAATATAGTTTGCTGTATTCACAGCTTCTGCCCAATAATACTTTGGCAATTTTTTTCCAGAAGCATTGTTCTTGACATGTCTTAAAGAGCTCCATTCTGTTGAGGAGTTCTAGGAGCAGAAAAGTTGTGAGAGATACCATGCTTAGAACATAATACATCAAACTCAAGTTAATCAAACTCTCTACCATGGTCACTTCTGATTGAAGCAATAGGTAGGTTTTTCAAGGTTTTAAGTTTTCTACAAAGCTTTGAAAATTCAGTGAGAGCTTCAGATTTTTCTCTAAGAAACATAACCCAAGTATATCTAGAAAATCATCTACAATAACAAGCATGTACTTCTTACCCTTGGGAGTTGGAGTTCTCATAGGACCGAGATCCATATGCAGTAATTCAATGGGTCTGGTAGTACTTACAAAGTTCTTCGGTTTGAATGAGCTTCTAGTTTGCTTGCCTTGTGCACATGCCTTGCATACTTCTTCATCTTTGAACTTGATAGAGGGTATACCTCTTACTAAGTCCTTGGAAACTAGCTTGTTCAAGGTATGAAAGCTAATGTGTCCCAACTTTTTGAGCTAAAGTTTTGAATCTTCTTTCAAGGCCTTGAGACACTTCAAGTTTTCTCCTGTAACTTTGTTAGTTTGAAAAGTATAAACATTGTTTGACCTAGAGGCAGTGAGGATGCAATTGCCAGACTTCTCATTTTGCACCACACATTTTGCTTTGTCAAAGATAACCATATTGCCATTATCACAAAGCTCAGATACACTAATCAAGTTAAATTTCAAACCATCAACTAGATATACATCAGAAAGGGAATTTTCAGAGTCTGTACCAACATTACCAATACCAAGAATGCTGCATTTGCCCTTTTCACCGAGTGTAATTGATCCTTCAGATTGCTCTTTTAGTTCTGAGAATAGAGATCTATTTCCACTCATGTGTCTGGAGCAACCACTGTCCATAAACCATTTATGTTCTTTGATCTTGGTGACAACCTACAAACACCATTCACTTCCTTACCCAGTTTTTAGACCAACTGTGGAATTTATATTCATATCCAGGATCAACCATGTTGGGTGGTCTAACCCCTTTAGGAACACAAATCTGTCTAACTTGTCCTTTGAGTTGGAATGGAAAAGTGTTCCTCATTATGTGTGGGTATCTTCTTCTAAAAGGACAAGTCAACTTAACATGACCAATCTTATTACAGTAATGGAACTTAGGAGATGTTTTGCTTCCAGCTTTCACAAATCTAGTATTGTTATTTTTGGGAAAATTTGGATTGTTTTCAATACCAGTTTTGTAAACAGACTTTAAGCTACCTCCAAGAATCAAGTTAAAACTGTGTTCTGAGCCTGCAAGTTTTGTTTTGACTAATTCAGATTCTTTAAGTTTCTCTGTAGAGTAGTCTTTTGTTTATCCAATTCATCAACTCGATGTCTTAGATTAACAATACTGTCAATGAGAAGAGAGTTCTCAGTGGCTACTTCCTTGACTTGTGTTTTCAAGGCCTTGAAACTGGTTTTCAAGACCTTGAAATCACCATCAGTTTTTTCTGCAAGAATTCAAGATTCTGATTCAAGCAAACAAGATGAGAGTTTTCTTTTGCTTGCTCATGAACTTTTTCTTTCAAAACTCTAATTTCTTTCAGATAGTCCTCTTCATTTAAAAGCATTGTTCTAAGATAATCAGAGAGGGCTTCTATTGATTTTGAAATCAAGCAGTTTACCATTACCTCAATGTTCTTTTCATAACTTTCATCATGCTTGGCCATAAAGCATAGGTTGGCATGTTCTTCTTAAGATTCAGAGTCACTTGAGGTTTCTGAATCACTCTAGGAAGCTATCATATCTTTCTTTCTTCTATCACGGTCTTTCTTCTGAAAGTTCTTGCTCTTTTTGTGTGGACAGTCTCTGATCAAGTGTCCTGCATCACCACACTCAAAGAAATTCATGAATTCAGGCTTATTACCATGTGAAGAAGATTTACCTTTGAAATCTTTGCTACTGGAGGATCTGTGTCTATCTCTGCTAAAGTCCTTGTTACCAAAGTTCTTCTTCATTTTAAGACTTTTGGTCAAGGATTTGGAAATCAAAGCAAATGGATCTTCATCATCATCTTCAGTTTCAAGGCTTTGAAATGGCTCATTCTCCTTTGCCTTGAGAGCTATTTCTTGAAACCTTTTGATAGTTATCCATCAACTTCATTCATGGATATTTCATGTGTAAGGAGTTTCCCTTGTAGGTCATCAAGTTGAAGTAATGTGAGATCTTGAGATTCCTTAATAGCGGTAGTCTTTGGTTCCCATTTTGCCTTTGAAAGACTTTTTAGAATCTTTCTAACCTTTTCTTCATTGGAAATGTGTTTTCCCAATGAATCAAGATTGTTGACAATGTCAGTAAATCTTTTGAACATGTCTCTGATTGACTCATCTCCATTCATCTGAAATAGCTCATATTGCCTGAGATATATGTTGATCTTGGTTTTCTTGACTTGGCTGGTTCCTTCAAAGGTCACCACAAGCTTATCCCTGATCTCCTTGGCAGTCTTGCAACCTGAGATCATGTTAAACTCATCTGCACTCAAAGCATAATATAAGATATTCATAGCTTTAAAATTTTTGGAAAATTGTTCTAAATCAGAGGAGGAGAGAGTGTCTTCAGACTTGGGAGTTCTAATCCTATCTTTCTCTGTGTAGAAAGTATGAGGACCATTCTGAATGATAGTCCAGAGTTCCATATCTTGATCAATGATGAACATTTTCATCAAAGCTTTCCAGTGGACAAAATTGTCTCCACAAGAAAGGAGGTCTGTTAGCAGCTCTTCCCTGAGAGAAACCACCATCACCTACAGTACTCATAATCACAAGATGGTTAAATCTATGCTGTGATACAAGATCTTATACCAATTTAAGGGGTGTACAGTAGGTAGAAATACATGATTAATACTCTAGAAGGGGGCGGGGGGAGCGAGGTGGAATAGAGTATGCAAACTTTCTGCTAAACATGCAAGAAGAGTGGTTTCAAAAGATGTCTAAAATGATTCAAGGCATTGAAATGAGTTTCAAGCCCTTGGAATGAAAACAGTTGGAGTATAAGAGGATAAATCTATTTCAAGGCCTTGAAATGAGTTTCAAACCCTTGAAATGAAACTGTTTTGTATGCTGCAAAAGAATTAAGTATAGAACTGAAAAGTAAATGCAAGAGACACAAGATATATAGAGTTCAGTCCACTTGGACCTATTTCTCTACCTCAGGATCTTCTCCCTGGAGGATTTTCAACACAATTCTTTTTAATCCACAACTAAGCCCTAGATCTCAAGCACAGAGAGATGCCTTACTTTGTTACATCTTGTGGTTCTCGCTAACCTATCTAGTACCTTCTTTAGCTATCTGATTAACTAATAATTCTCTATTGTTCACCTTGAACAAGGAGAATGAAAACTAGAAGTATTATAAAAAAGATATACAAATGAAGTTCAGAAGAGAAGAACACTAGAACTGAATCTGCAGTGAGTGTGCAGTGTTCTTCTGATGCTGGATTGAGAGAAATGAATCTGCTTCTTTGTTTCTTGTGAATCCTGGATGTTTTTGAGTGTCTCTCCTAATTTTCCCGTTGCAATGCTTCAGATTTCCATCTTTTTATAGAGCAGTTTGAATTGAAGATCTTTAGGATCTTCTTTTTAACAAACTTTCCTATTTTGTAGCTTCAGCTTTGATTCTCTAATAGCTTCTTCAACGGATACTTTGATCAATATCTTAAATGATACTCATTTGATATTGTAAAAACAAATGTTACGCAACTTCCAAACACAACAGGATTGATTACAGAATCAACTCATCACATAATTTCCATTCCTGCAAAACTCAGGTTAGGAAACAAAACCTGTAAAATAGGAAACAAAATTCCCTGCAAAACTGAGTCAAACAGATGATATAAGATACTGTAAACTGTGTCAAAATACTTCATATTTCATCATCAAGTATCAACTAATCATGCACAGGGGTTTAGGAGTAGAATCAAGATTAGAAACTCCCCCCTAAGTTCATGCATATAAAGCACAGTCAGTTTCATGGCTTTGAAAGCTGTTTCAAGGCCTTGAAATAGCTATAGACTGGCTATTTCAATTCTTGAAACTGAACTGAACTTACACAAGTAGTCTCAAATATAACCAACAAAACTTATTCTCTGAACCTCAAACCTCATTTTCACATGCATGAGCCTCCCATTTCCTTTAATCTTCTACGGACATCTACATTTGAAATTTGTGTCCCAGAATTTGTAATCAAACTTATGAAATTCGTAATCAAACTTAGAGTTAAAAAATTACGAGTATTCAGAGAAAAATCGTAAAGAGAAGACGAAAATACGAATCGCAGTGATGATGACGAACTGCTGAACAAAACAGGTCAGATTTCTGACACCGTCGTTGATCAAAGTAGAGGAAAATCATATAGGAAAGGAGAAGAAGGGAGAAGATCAAACCTGGAGAAAAAAAAAGACCGGAGCAGGTTGCACCGTCGGTCGTTGTTGCTGACTGGGACAACGCAGCACAACTGCTGCTGCTACTTGCGACTGAAACTGAGATGAGACAAGACAGAGAGAACCGAACGGTGGAAGGTTCGCGCCGAAATCTGCTGCAACCCTCTGTGGTTGCGACATCTTCATCCAACATCGGTGTTGGTTAAGATGGAGTGGTGGGGTGGTGATCGGTGCTGGTGGGGATGATCGGCAGAGAGAAAGAGAGTGATGATGGCGACTGTGTGGCGTGATTACAGAGGAAGTACGAGAGAGGGATCAATTATTTAGGGTGAAAGAAGATTGCGATAGAGCAGGGGATATACATGTTGATTCCCGATTGACTGGGAGGGTTCATTCAATTCAGAACGTGAATTTGGGTTTAGACTGGAGGAAATCAATTCTCATGTGAATTGGGTGGAAGTTTACACCTAACTTAGTTGAAAGACACTTTCACACCCCTAGTTTAGCTGAAAGACACCTTTATACCCCTAGTTTAGGTAAAAATACATTTTTAAGTTTAGCTAAAAAGTCACAAACAACCCCAAGGACTTAACTATACTGATAATTAACCCCAAAAGTTATACTATAGTCACAAAAATACCCGTAGCCACAAAATGGGGTATTTCATCCTTCCCCCCTTAAAGAGAGCTTTTTCCTCGAAGCTTAAACCAATCTCTCGACAACCACATAGGTATGAAATTAGGTATGAGTCTCCGCTCTAAGGTATATCTACTAAATACAAACTTAAAGTCATGTATGATATGTCATATACTATAAGGAGTACTTACAATGACGTACGAAAATCAAAGGGCGCAGATCGAAACCTGGAGAAAGCAAAAGACCGGAGCAGGTTGCAATGTCGGTCGTTGTGGTTGGCTGGGACAACGCAGCACAACTGTTGCTAATGCTGCTTGCGACTGAAACTGAGAGGAGACAAGACAGAACGAACCGAGCGGTGGAAGGTTCGGCGCTAGAATCTGCTGCAACCCTCTGTGGTTGCGACATTTTCATCCAACAGCGGTGTTGGTGGAGATGGAGTGTTGGGGTGGTGATCGGTGCTGGTGGGGATGATTCGCAGAGAGAAAGAGAGTGATGATGGTGACTGTGGTTGCAACGACCCCCTTATCCGACTCGGATGAGACCGGATAGGCGACGCTAAAATTAACGACGGAAAATCAAAAGCACGACATCCCAACATATATATTATTAAACATGACATCACTTCTCAAGTCTTTCATATGTTTCTACTACACATTAGGCTTACATTATTCATAGTGTGTTACAACTCGTGACAGGACCTCCTTAGTGAGTCTCGTACCTGGCCATGTCATAGTCTTCTTCCTCTAATCCTGCGTTGGGAAAGAAAACGGGAACCGCAGTTTCTAAAGTCAGCTGAGAATTGCTGAGTAAATAAATACCCTAGCTCGTAAACAGAGGATGACGCATGATTTCATTTCATATCAAAACATCATGAGGGCTAAGCTCGAAAAGTATAAACTTGAGGAACAAATCAAAAATGCAAATAAAGCTCTTATTTCAGAAATTTTTCCTTCTTGCTTTATAACGGGGAGCAATATCCCAATCTTCTCTTCTTTCTATTAACAAATGTCCTTGTCTTTAGAGAAATCATATTATAACTTTGTTGATACGGGGAAGATCTACTATCACTAAGCATCCAAGACCTTAAGTGCCTGCACCCCTATAAGACTACTCGCGACCAGAGAGGTGAATACATGGAGCGACCCGACAGGTTGCAACCGGGTTAGAATAAACGGGTCGGGTGACCGTTGTCAGCCACGACCAATATTATCGAAAGCTAATATAACGATCCCCGCACAACTCTTACCACTTTACGTTATTCGTGGATTAACATTATTCGTGTGACAGTTTAAAACAAAGCAACTTCTCAAACTTGTAAGGAAATCACAAATAGAACATGTAACTCATAAATATTGAGACGAGTATAAAAAATCATAATCTGACATGAACAGGGGCTGAGCACGCTAGGCTAGGCATATTTACTTACCTCGATTCAGTAGCGTCAGATTGTCCTAGTCGTAGTCGTTGCTTACGGGCCCGTCACCTACAAATTGGAGATTCTAAATCATTACAATTCTGTGTATAGCTCTACGAGTCTTACTGAGAATCCTATTTAATGAATCTTAGACTAGCCCGAACTCGCGTATCAATTTCTCAACGTTTCTTTATTTAGTTATATTTTCTTATTAGCAACATTATTAAACAACGGGTGTATATTTGAATAATTATCAAATTTTATGTTTCAAAAGTCTTATTTATTTATAGGAGTTCTTTTTTATAAAATACTAGTAAAAACTAATAGTAGTTTATAATTTTATGTAAAATAAATATTTAAATTAACGACTAAACGGTATCGGATCTGGAATAAAAATCACTTCTAAATACTTGCAACGATGCAAAAATGTTTTTAAGTTAGAAAAAGTCGTTTCGTACAAGTATTTAATCAACCGACTTGAAAGTTAAACGATTACACGCAACGATTGTTTAGTTTTTAATAAAACATACTAGTTTAATTTTAAACGAGCGACTCGTATACTATTTCAACACCTGAATCACTTTTCCGGGACCTGGACGAAAACTTTTATTTTTAGAAAATATTTTTAATCCAAAAATAACATTTTTATTTTTTGCGTATAATATAACGTTTAAGTAAACTACCAGTAAATCCCCACAAGTTATGTTAATAGACAGCAGGAACTCCCACCTACTCACAAGACAGTTCTATTAAAAGGCAAGTAGCTCCCCCACTACTTCATTATATACTTTCTGCAACTACAATTTCACGCCTTTTACATGAACTTCAACTTTCATCAATCAAAGAATGGATTCAAGTACTCAAGATCGGATTTTCACTATCTAAACCAACTAACTTGAGGATTTAGGCATACCTTGGCCAAGAATGGCCAAAATCGATCAGGTTTTGGGTCGAGTAGGACTTCCCTTCGGCGTTGGTCGGAGGTGGGTCTCGGCTCCGGCGAGAACAACCTTCTTGGTTTCGGTTAAGGCCTGTTAAGGAC
Source organism: Linanthus parryae (assembly GCA_023055425.1). NCBI lineage: Eukaryota > Viridiplantae > Streptophyta > Magnoliopsida > Ericales > Polemoniaceae > Linanthus > Linanthus parryae. The sequence continues at coordinate 82,874,247 of JALGPY010000007.1, read as the reverse complement.
TCCTCGACCCTCTAGGAAGTGATTCAGTTCGAAGTAAGGGGAGGGTATCGCTGGGTTGCTCGGACCGAGCTCGTCGCCGGCAAAAATGGTGGTCGACGGTGGTGTTGATGGTGCTCTATTTTTTTAGCTGTGTTGGTCGCTTCTGTTTCTCTTTCTACTGGGCTCGAAGTAGATGATGGGAGGGGAGAGAGATAGAGGGATTGAGAAGTGAGAAGCTAAGGTGGTGGCGGTGGTCGTTGTTTTCCACGACGGTGGTTGGGCTTGGTGGTGGTCGTTGGCCACTACCTCTGTAGTTGTTGCGGTTGTGCTCTATTTTCGGACAGAGAAGAGAGTGAGAAAGAGGGAGAGAGAAAAACATAGGCTAGAGAGGAGATGGAGGTGGACGGTGGGTCTTCTTCTTGGTGGTGTGGATGGTGGCCGGGGAAGAAGATGAAGATGATGATGAAGATGAGGGTGATGATTGAGAAGGTGATGATGATGGTTTATATAGTAGACATAGTTGGGGTGCTTCTGACAAATGTGGTGGCAGTGATAGTGATGGTTGTGGCGTCGGTTGGAAAAATCCTCCGAAGAAGAGAATTTGAGGTAGAGGATGAATTGCAGGAGAAAGGTTATGGTGTTGGTGATGCACCAAGTATTGGGGTGATTTGGTGTGTCACACACACTAAAGCTCGCGGTGGTCGTACACGCGTTAGTAATTAGAATAAAGAAAATATTCACGTATTTTCCTACGAATACTAGTTTAATGTTGTCTAAAATCTTACGCGACTTTCTTGTCTATAAAATACTATGATTTAACCAACTTATATGTTTTCACAATTAAATTTGTATACAGTTTCCTGAATTACTAATTTACCCCTAGAAATTTGACGGGGTATTAAATTCTCTCCCCCTTAAACAGAGCTTCGTCCTCGAAGCTAAAATCAGCCAAATACTCCTGATGCTAAAACTATCTAACATGCAACTAATGATCACAATTACGATCATATAGCAGGCAAGAAATTTCACATAGCAAGTGGTAGCAAATAATTACTATATAATGCATGCAGTGCAACACGTATAGTACCACGTAAAGTCGTTGTCACGCCTATCTTACTTATGAGATTATAGTCTCATTTGGTTACTAAGGTTCATGTTTAACTATGTCATAAGGATACTAACGTGTAATGGTATTAAATGAAGGGTTGCGTCCTCTCCCCCTTAGAGAATGACGTCCCCGGAACTCAACGTACCTCGTGGAGCAAGTGTGGATACTTTATCTCATATCTTCTTCAGCCTCCCATGTCACCTCTTCAGTTTGGTGGTTAGACTAAAGGACTTTGACCAGTTTGACACTCTTGGCACGTGAATCTCTTTTCTTGGTATCCGGTATCTTGATAGGTTGCTCCTCGTAGGTTAGCGACGGGTCGAAATCCACCAGTTCAGGATCTAACCCATGGGATGGGTCTAGTATATACTTCCTCACCTGCGAAACGTGAAAAACATTGTGTACTCGCCCCAAGTTTGATGGAAAATCTAGTCGATACGCAACTTCACCAATCCTTTCTATAACCTCGTATGCATCGATAAACTTAGGGCTTAATTTCCCTTTTAGATTGAACCTGGTAACTCCCTTGGTAGGTGAAACCCGTAGAAATGCTTTTTCCCTTACTTGGAATTCCAACAGTCTTCTCTTCTGATCTGCGAATGACTTTTGCATGTCCTGGGCTGCTTTCACTCTTTGCTGGATGAGTCGTAACTCTTTCTTCATGTCTTCAGTCATTTGTGGTCCAATGACCACCGTCTCGCTTATGTCACTCCAACACAGTGGCGACTGACACCTTCCTTCCATACAGGGCCTCGTATGGTGCCATGCCGATGCTGACATGATAACTATTGTTATAACTCTATTAATGGTAGTTTATCGACCTATGAGCCTTGAAAATCCATAACACAGGATCGTAACATGTCTTCTAACGTCTGAATGGTTCTTTCTGTCTGTCCATCTGTGGCAGGGTAGAAAGTTGTACTAAATTTCAGCTGAGTTCCCAATGCTTCTTGGAGCGCTCTCCAGAAATGAGAGATGAAGTTAGGGTCTCTGTCCGAAATTATCGAACTTGGAACCCCATGATACCTTACGATTTTTCTGACGTAGGCGTCTGCTCTTTGCTCCATGCTCCATGTATCTCTCATCGGGATGAATCTCGCCGTCTTGGTTAATCTGTCCACGACTACCCATATCTGATTGAGTCCGTTCTTTGATGTTGGCAAGCCTGTGACAAAATCCATCGCGATGGGTTCCCATTTCCAAACTGGAATATCCAATGGTTGGAGCAGACCTCCCATTCTCTTATGCTCAAACTTCACCTTTTGGTATGTAAGCATCTAACCACAAATTCCGCTACTTATTTCTTCATGTTGGGCCACCAGAACGTCATCTTCAAGTCCTTGTAAAGCTTATTGCCTCCAGGATGGACTGAACATGGTGTGTTATGCGCTTCTTGCATCAACTTTTGCTTGGTTTCTGCACACTGCTATGGTACACACCATCTTCCTTTGTAGCGAATGTTTCCATCCTTGTGAATCTGAAACTCTTTGTCTTCTCTTGGGGACATTTTCTTCTTGATCCTTTCGAGCTTCACGTCTCCAGCTTGATTGCTCCTTATCTCTTCAAAGAAGTCTGATACTGCTGTCATACTTCCAAGCAGTTTCTGCACCATTCCTTGTTCCACCACTTCGATGTTGAGTTTCCTGAACTCGTGGCATAACCAATTCGACAAGACTACCATAGCATTCCCTGCATGGCTTGACTTACGACTTAGCGCATCGGCGACCATGTTTGCCTTCCCTTCGTGGTACTGGATGCGTAGATCGTAATATTTAATAATCTCCATCCATCTTCGCTTCCTGTTATTCAGCTCCTTCTGGGTGAAGATATATTTCAGGCTTCGATGATCCGTGTAAAGCTTGCAAACTGCTTCGTAAAGATGATGTCTCCATATGTTCAGCTCGAAGACTACTGTTTCCAATTCCAGGTTGTGTGTGTTGGAATTGTGCCCTAGAGGCAATCAATTAATTGTGACATTTATGGATTTACGATTCATTATGTTATCGATATAGAGATATATTAACATGAATTAAGTCCTTAGAATATAAGTGTTATTTTCTTAAATATCCCTAGTCGATTATAATGATTAATAGGACAATCATCTATAGACTAGTATGGGGTTGGATTGATATGGAGATATCATGATCCAACACATGGGTATGCATTAGGAGTAATGGCATACTGGATTGACCCATCTCCGAGAAGGCTACATACACGTTATGTTAAGTCACAAGCGCTTCTCGCGGTGCAACGGTATTGTCATCCTTAGACTTGAAGTCACTAGATATTCTAGTTGTGGATTATTGTGATTTTGGTAGCGTCAAACGCTACACCGTAACTGGGTAGTTATAAAGGCGTGTACTGGATACAATAAGAAGCAAGCTTAGAGATCGTAGTGGACGTAGATAGAATTTGTCCCTCCCACATAACGGGAGCAAATATCCTAGGCCACTCGAGGGATAGTGCTTATAAAATGTCTGGCCAGACTCAAATAAATCAATATGGGATATTGATGTTATTTGCGCGAATAAGGCTATTCCCAGGATCGAGAAACTATGGATTGGATATACGAGTGTGACTTGTATGTCTCGTGTCCAATCCGGATATTGGGACAAAGGGATGAGACAATTACTTGTACAAGGTTTGTCATGATGACTATTCTATTTGTTGGCTAGAATGGATGTCTTGCTAGAGGCCGCTCCATATTAGTAAATAGTTACTACCAACTAAATCGAACCTATGGGGTCACACGCCATATAGGGGTGAACTAGACAAGGGAATTAATTAATTAATATGATTAATTAATTAGAATGATCAAATCGCAACAACTTGCTAACTTAGTAGGACTAATATGCAAGTTGGACTAATCCATGTATAGACATGATTAGGATATGCCAAGGTGGCCTAATTCATGTAGAGACATGATTAGGATTATTTTGCAAATAGAACTAATCCATGTATTGACATGATAAGGACTATTTTGCAAAAAGGGACTAATCCGAACTTGAGTAGGATTAGGAGGGGTTCTTTATGTAGTAGGACAAGGAGTTGTTGGTCTATATAAAGAACACTCCTAGCTTATTTTTCTCTCTACACAACACACATATATATAATAGAAGATAGGAGAGAACAAAGCAAGGAGAGAGAGCAAATCCCACAAAGGGCCGAAACCCCTTGGGATTGCCGCCCCACCCGTCGGCCTACATGGAGGTGCCGCCCACCTTGGTTTGCCTCGTTTTGCGTGATTCTTCTTCCTCTTCCATTCTTCCTAGCTAGCACAAGGGAATTGGAGGATCTAGATCTCACCTCTAGGCGTGGATCAACCGTAGAGACGTGACACAATTCGCGTTTGAAGTCATCAAAGGAGAACCCTAAGGTGTGTTATTGATTTCTTCCCTTACCATCGTTATGTTTCTTGACTTGTGATCCTTGGAGGGTTTTGCATGGTTTATGATTGTTTGTGTTTCCGTTGCGCATCCATGAATAAAAACTCTACCGTGGTATCAGAGCCACATGTCGTAGAGCATAAACGTGGTTTATGTGTTACGTTTTAGTTGTTTTACACCTTAAATTGATTGTTTATCGCGTGAAACAAGACAAATCAAGCATGTGATGCAATTTGTCAATAATCTATCATAACAAGATCTAATTTTTGTATTGGATGCATGAATTGGTGAGTTTGAGAAATTTAAGGATCTTAGATCTAGGGTTTGGGCATCCTTGGGGAAGAAGGAGTTCTTCCAAAACAAGGAAACAACCAAACTTGGGCACCAAGCAAGGGAGTTGTTTTGGAAACAACTCCCTATAGAGGTTCGGCCCCCCTAGGGGACCGCCCCTCCTTGCTTGCCGCCCAAGCAAGGCCGCCCTAGGGGCCGGGGCAGCCCTAGCCCGCGGCCTAGCCGCGTGGGCTAGGGGCCGGCCGGCCCTAGGGCCTTGCGGTTAACCTTTTTGGGCCCGTGAAATTGGATTGTTGGGCCCATGGACCGTTTTAACCCTAGAATATCCTAAAATCAATTAAAATTGACCAAGCGCGTTAAAATTGGATTTTAACTGTTTATGTGCAATTCGCATGGTGATTGGATATGGTCTTAGGATGTGGTTTGATGTGGATGTTTAATTTTGTGGGTTGGTTTTACGGCCTGCGAGCTGATCAATTAATTGTAATAATCTTTTAGGGTTTTATGGCCTGCGTGCCATTTTTTTCTCAACCTGTGAGATTTATTTTATTTAGTATAGAAGTTAGCTAGTGCTAGATAAAGTACATTGTTAGCCAAGATTGAAGAAAAGAAGCCCAAAACCCAAAAGGAGCCACAAAAGATGGAGCATGGAGCATGAAGCATTCCACATGACTATGAAGGATGGACCAAAAGATGAAGACGCATGGAGATGTGTTTGCTTTTAGGGTTCATAGATAATTCCATTGGCTTGGAATTATCTTAGTCTAGAAAAGGCCATATCCACATCACGTTTAATTTTTGTTTTGTGGTTGTTTACTTTAATTATTGTCTTATTATTTTGTGGTTGGTGTATGGATGATGCATGCAATTAGGATAATAAGATAATTAGACAACCCGGATCTATTCTTTGGAGTTGTGCCCAAACTCAAATAGGTAGATTAGTTGATATTGATCAACAAAACAATTAAAATTGAATTTCAAAATCCCTCAAAATTCAAATATTGTATTCTTGCCTTCTCGCTATTTAAACACTCATTATCATCATTATTTATCAAGATCGTGCGTGCCAAAGCATGGCGACTTGGTTCATAATGATGGAATGCGATGGCACGTAACAATGTGCAATTGTTTAAATAAGAGGTTGAACACAACTAGGAAATTAATATGATTAAGAAACCTAGAGGCAATCAATTGGGATTATCCATATGGATGGATAAATAAGGAGTTATTTGCCCAATTAAACCAAGAGTTGCATAAGAGATGCAATTGGAATTGTTCCTGCCTAAAGTAGTCAAATTATGGGTGACTTGCCAAAGCAAGCTCATAAGGAGATGAAACCTGGATCTTGGCCCACTAGAAAATATAAGGATATTTTCCGCATTAATATCTTGAGGGTTATTAATCCGTAGTAAAATAGTGGGAGCTATGTTTAACAATTTAAATCCTTGTTAAATATAGTTAAACGTCACAAACTTTGCATAATCCTATTATGTTGAATACCCATGGCATTAAACAAAAAAAAACACGACTTTATTTTCTAGACTGGTATAAAATTGAGAATTTTTCTCAAATAAAAGGGAAATTGTTGTACTTCGTAGAACATAAAGTTCTCTTCCACCGACTACCAAAAGACACACTAAAACCTATGAAAGGAACACCAAAGAATGGTTCTTTGGTTATGACTTGTCTCATGCTAGCTGCCATGAACTCTAATCTTTGGAAGCAAGAAGAGAAACATGGAGAAGTATGATATGATCATACATTGAAAGAAGTTTTTTCAAAAGAGCGAGCTAAACATGAAAGGTTTGAAGTGTTGCTCCACTTTGCGTTACGCAAATAAGCTAATTTAATATGATTGAAACATTAGTGAATGGGTATTATCTATGAGATAGATAAAGAATAAACGGTTATTCACCCAAGTGGACCAAGAATTGCATTGGATGCAATTATAGTTTTGTTTTAAAATTGATTTACTCAATATGATTGAAAATTCACTAAACAAAACACTCATAATGGGCATGGGCAAAGCTGTTAATGGTTAACAGCATGGGTAAGGGAAAATAGTTTGCGCCGACTCCATGGGTATAAAGCAATCCTGTTGCTAAAACCAAGTTGCCTTGGAGTCCCATAGGTGGTGTAGAGGAAGAGAGGCTAGCCAAAGTACCTGGAAGTAAGAAATAAAGGAATTATGAATTCCAATATAGGTATTTTGTTATAGAAATCAATGTGTCTATCATCATAAGTATATGATACTAGATGAGGATCTCACATTTACAGAAATGTGGAGGATCTCAAGAGATGAAGACAATTGGATAAGGAAGAAATAATCCTACACGTGGGGCTATGAAGCAAAGGGTTGCTGAATAAGCCGTAGGGAATTATTTCTATCTTTAAGAAATTGTTCATGAATTAGACAAAAAGCGATCATGTCCTAGCTATGAGTATGACCATTATCATAGTTTCTTGTTTGGACAAGAAACCTCCTTATCATAATAAAGGACAAATGTCGTTCCATTTATTATGATATGCATTATTGTAATGCAATTTTGTCTAAGTGGATTCTATATCCATGATCATGATAATTTCATCTATAACATTAATACCTAGAGGTTTGCATATAATGATATGAACTTCTCTTATCTTTAGTGTTATTGTTTAGGCCTCATAAATAAGAGATACATATCTAGAACTCCATGTGGATGGATTTCTGGAACTCATTTGATTATTTAATCATATGAGACATGTCAGACTTATTAGGCAAAGATATGATCTTTTGGGAATCATACATATTGATGTATGAAGGCCGCTAAGCACAAAAGCTAAAGATGGTTTTTAGTACTTCATCATATTTACTGATAGGATCAAAGAAATATGGATTTGTGTATCTTATGAAGAAACAAATCACAATCCTTGTGAATTGTTCAAAATATTCAGGAATGAAGTAGAGAACCAGCTTGGCAAAAGTATTAGGGCTCTACGATTGGATCGTAGAGGACAGTACTTAAGCCAAGAGTTTGACAAGAATCTATGGGAGTGTTGGATATGATCCAAAACTCTCTCCACCTAGCACGCCACATGGGTTTGGCGTGTCTAAGAGGAGAGTTCAGACCTTGTAGGACATGGTTCGGTCCATGATGAGTCAAACAGAACTTCCAGTTTACTTTTGGGGCTATGTTCTAATTACAGCAAATTTCGCCGTTAACCTTGTTCCATCAAAAACGGAATATGAATAACGCCATATGAGATATGGACTAGGAAGTGTCCTAGTATGTCATTCATAAAGATTTGGGGTTATGAAGTTTATGTAAAAGAGTTTACAAAATAAACTTGAACCCAAGTCGGATAAATGTTTTGTGGGATATCCTGAAAAGGATATTATTTCTACAAACCAATCGAGAAACAAACTGTTTGTTGCTCGAACTACAGTGTTTCTAGGTAGAGATTATCTCTAAAAGAAACAGTGGGAGGAAAGTAGAACTTGAAAAAGTTCAAGAACCACAATGGAACATTGATCCGTTTGATGGAACATGAGTAGGATCACAAGGTGTTGTGGAGCAACTTACTCAGATAACACAAGAACCTCATAGGTCAGGTAGGATATATCGAGGGACTAGAGAAATAAGGATTTCTCATAACCCACGATATATTGCTCATCGAGATGAGCCTACAACCTATGAGATGGCCACGTGTGGGCCATACTCTCAGAAATGGCTAGGAGCCATGGGATACAAAATGGAATCCATGTATACCAACGAAGTATGGACTTTGCTGGAACCACCTAAAAGGTGCAAGTGGGTTATGAGAAAACCGACATGGATGGTAATATGATTACCTATAAGGGAAAATTGGTAAGAAAGGGATTTCATGTGAGCTCATAGTATAGACTATGACAAAATCTTTCCCCAATTGTGATGCTTAAATCCATTCGCATCTTGCTTGTAGCAATTTATTTATAGATTGGATTAAGCTTCTAGGAGTTGGACTCTTCGAATTGATGATGTAATCAAAGGAGTTTGGTTCCATCAAAATTGAAGATGAGACTTGTGTCTACAAGAAGGTTAGTGGGAGCACAGTTATGTTTCTGGTCTTGTATGTGGAGACATACTTAAGCATTGGGAATGTTGCCCCTACTTGGCAGTCTTACGCAGATTGACTAGGGAATTGACTTTCTAATGGTAGACTTAAGCGAAGCAACTAGTGAATATCTATTGAGGTAGATCAAGATGGTTGTATAGCTTAGGTCATAGTACACAAATTGACAAAGGTGTTGAAATGGTTCAACGTGAAAAGAATATTGATTCTTACCCATGTCACATGGAATTAGTCTTTGGAAGGCTAATTGTCTTACCAATTAGATTGGGAATGGACCGTATGAATTAGATTCACGAGATACGCCATGGAATGTACTAGGCCAGATGTGTCATATGGTATGACACAAAGATACCATTCAAATCCGGGTGAACGTCACTGGATAATTATCAAGATTATCCTTTAGTACTTGAGAAGCACTAAGGATGAACTTTCTGATAAATGGAGGATACGAAGAGTTTGCTGTAAGGGGTTACAGTGATGCGAACTTCAAATCTGACAAAGAAGATACAGATTATAAGTCGAGTTTTAAGTTTTGCCCTAGTGGGAGCGACTGTGAGCTGGAAAGGTTCCAGGCAAGATTCAGTCACTGATTCTAACATAGAGGACTGAGTAAATTAATGCATAAGATGCATTTACTCAGAATATTCAATCTCAATCAAAATTGTTGATGGAGGAGATGTGAATATTTGCAAGGTGCCAGCATATGTCTCGCCCCTGCGCAGTGTAAGCGTGGAGGGCCGCGCTAGATCAATAGGCATATGATGCAGGAGATTGACTCTAGTGCAAGTGGGAGACTGTTGGAATTGTGCCCTAGAGGCAATCAATTAATTGTGACATTTATGGATTTACGATTCATTATGTTATCGATATAGAGATATATTAACATGAATGAAGTCCTTAGAATATAAGTGTTATATTCTTAAATATCCCTAGTCGATTATAATGATTAATAGGACAATCATCTATAGACTAGTATGGTGATATGGAGATATCATGATCCAACACATGGGTATGCATTAAGAGTAATGGCATACTGGATTGACCCATCTCCGAGAAGGCTACATACACGTTATGTTAAGTCACAAGCGCTTCTCGCGGTGCAACGGTATTGTCATCCTTAGACTTGAAGTCACTAGATATTCTAGTTGTGGATTATTGGGATTTTGGTAGCGTCAAACGCTACACCTTAACTGGGTAGTTATAAAGGCGTGTACTGGATACAATAAGAAGCAAGCTTAGAGATCGTAGTGGACGTAGATAGAATTTGTCCCTCCCACATAACGGGAGCAAATATCCTAGGCCACTCGAGGGATAGTGCTTATAAAATGTCTGGCCAGACTCAAATAAATCAATATGGGATATTGATGGTATTTGCGCGAATAAGGCTATTCCCAGGATCGAGAAACTATGGATTGGATATACGAGTGTGACTTGTATGTCTCGTGTCCAATTCGGATATTGGGACAAAGGGATGAGACAATTACTTGCACAAGGTTTGTCATGATGACTATTCTATTTGTTGGCTAGAATGGATGTCTTGCTAGAGGCCGCTCCATATTAGTAAATAGTTACTACCAACTAAATAGAACCTATGAGGTCACACGCCATATAGGTGTGAACTAGACATGGGAATTAATTAATTAATATGATTAATTAATTAGAAGCATCAAATCGCAACAACTTGCTAACTTAGTAGGACTAATATGCAAGTTGGACTAATCCATGTATAGACATGATTAGGATATGCCAAGGTGGCCTAATTCATGTAGAGACATGATTAGGATTAATTTTGCAAATAGAACTAATCCATGTATTGACATGATAAGGACTATTTTGCAAAAAGGGACTAATCCGAACTTGAGTAGGATTAGGAGGGGTTCTTTATGTAGTAGGACAAGGATTTGTTGGACTATATAAAGAACACTCCTAGCTTATTTTTCTCTCTACACAACACACATCTATATGATAGAAGATAGGAGAGAACAAAGCAAGGAGAGAGAGCAAATCCCACAAAGGGCCGAAACCCCTTGGGATTGCCGCCCCACCCGTCGGCCTACATGGAGGTGCCGCCCACCTTGGCTTGCCTCGTTTTGCGTGATTCTTCTTCCTCTTCCATTCTTCCTAGCTAGCACAAGGGAATTGGAGGATCTAGATCTCACCTCTAGGCGTGGATCAACCGTAGAGACGTGACACAATTCGCGTTTGAAGTCATCAAAGGAGAACCCTAAGGTGTGTTATTGATTTCTTCCCTTACCATCGTTATGTTTCTTGACTTGTGATCCTTGGAGGTTTTGCATGGTTTATGATTGTTTGTGTTTCCGTTGCGCATCCATGAATAAAAACCCTACAGTGTGTGGCTTAGTTTTCGTCGTGGGATTTCAGTTTCCATGACGCATAGGCAATCACCCTTCAATATTGCATAAGCACGCATCCTAATCCCTTCTTCGACGCATCATTGTATACCTCGAATTCACCAGACTCGTTTGGTAAAGCTAATACTGGTGATTTAGTTAGTTTTTCCTTCAGGGTTTGGAATGCTTCTTCGCAGATATCGTCCCAGTGATACTTCACCGCCTTTTTCGTTAGTGTGGTTAGAGGCCTAGCGATTTTGGAGAAATCCTTTACGAAACGTTGGTAGTAGCCTGCTAAGCCAAGGAAACTCCTGATTTCGAACACATTCTTTGGTGTAGGCCAATCCTTGACTGCTGAGATCTTTTCTGGTTCCATAGCTATTTTTTCTTTGGAAATGATGTGACCCAGAAATGGAACACGATCCAGCAAAAAATCGTATTTCGATAACTTGGCGTACAGTCGCTCCTGCCTCAAAGTCTTCAATACTTCTCGGAGATGTTCTTCATGATCCTTATCGTTATTTGAGTACACCAGGATGTCATCGATAAAGACGACTACAAATTGGTCCATAAATGGCTTCATCACCCGGTTCATCAAGTCCATGAACATTGTGGGAGCATTGGTCAAACCAAATGGAATCACCGTGAATTCGTAGTGACCATACCTTGTACTAAATGCAGTCTTCGGGATATCCTTCTCGGCCACACGGAGTTGATGATATCCGGACCTCAGATCGATTTTCGAGAAAACACTAGCCCCTTGTAATTGATCAAACAAGTCATCAATTCGGGGTAGCGGATATTTGTTCTTGATGGTAGCACTGTTCAGTTCTCGGTAATCAATGCATAACCGTAGGCTTCTGTCTTTCTTCTTCACGAATATCACCGGTGCTCCCCAAGGTGACACACTATGTCGTATGAACCCTTTATCCAGAAGTTCTTTTATCTGGTTTTTCAGCTCCTTCAATTCAGCAGGTGAATCCGATACGGCGCCTTGGAAATAGGTGCAGTTCCCCGTGACAAGTCTATAGTAAATTCCACTTCTCTCTCAGGTGACATTCCGGGAATCTCTCCTGAAAATACGTCAAGAAATTCCCTCATGACTGGTATCTCTTCTAGAGCAGTATCCTCCTTCGTTACGTCTTGGACATAACACAAGAAAGCAGAGTTTACCTTCTTCACTTGGTTGACTATGGTCAGGCTGATACTAGTTTGATGCGAGGTTCCGTGGTGATACCTCGATAAGTGATATTTTCTCCCTTAAACCCTTTCAGTCGAACCTTCTGACCATAAAAGTCAATAACTGCCTGATACGTCCCAAGTCAGTCCATTCCTAGGATCACATCTATGCTCCCTATGTCAAAATTTATTAGGTTGGCGGGTAAAGTACTGGTTAGGATCTTCAATTCTACTACTTCGAATACGGTGTCACAGACTGTTGCGTGGCCATTAGGTGTTGCTACAGGAACGGATATGCTAGATGACTTATGCAAACCCAATTTTTCAGCAAATGAGGGTGATATGAAGGAATATGATGCACCAATCAAATAGTACAAAAGAAGGTTGCTCAAGGACAAGGAAAGTACCCGTGACAACTCCGTGAGAAGCTTCTGCTTCAGTCCTTGTCAGCACGGCGATCCTTCCCACATTTCCATTCTGAACTCAAGCTCCTCCTGCTGCACCAGCCCCGTCATTGACATTCAACCCATATCCAGCATTGTTGTTCATTCCTGGGTTTAGCTCCGTTCCGTCACGGGTTGTAATTCTGGTGTCTTGCATATCCATTGCCTCCATTGTTTTGGTTGTTGCGGTTTCCATTCTGCTGATTCCCAAACTTCTGGTTGCGCCCAAAGTTGTTCCCGTTCTGCTGACGGTTGCCCTGGTAGTTGTTCTGTTGTGGTCTTCCATAGTTTCCCCCATGGGTTCATCTTCTGGTTCCTGGCTAGTTGCGAGCGACACTCATATGATCGGTGTCCCCTCTTACCACAGTTGTTGCAAGTGACTAAGTTTCCTTCACAATCCTCGCCCGGGTGTTTCTGTGGGCACTTCTTGAAATAATAACGGCGAATTTGCTGAGCTCCAGCATTCTGTTGATTGTTCCGATACTGCCCCTGGTTTCCTCCTCCATTGTTAGGCTTGAACTTCTGATTTCCTTTGTGAAGTTGTTGTTGCTTCCTCCTACCTCCTCGAGCTTGGGTTTCTTGCGTTTTTCATCTTGGGAGACACATACTCGCCAGATCCCAGTAGCTCTGTCGTAAGCTTTGTGGAGAGTAAAATAGTATCTTCTCAACAGGGACTCTTTTAGCCTTTCATGCAGTCCTCCGATGAATCTAGAAACCTTGGAATCTTCATCAGGCACCATATTTCCCACAAATCGTGTCAACTCCATTAATTTTTGGAAATACTCGGTTACAGAGTCATTTCCTTGTTGTAGGCTCTGAAATTCTGTTTCCTTGCTCCTCTTCACATGATGAGGGTAGAAACGAGATCTGAGGGCAGCTTGAAGAGCTTCCCAGTTGAAATTGGGTTTGGATAAGAGAGTCTCTCGTGCATTCCTCCACCAGAGGTTTGCTTTACTCTTCAAATAAAAGGCCGCACAGTTAACTTTCCGCTCATCAGGGCATTCTACCACCTCAGGATCTTATCCATTTCCATGATCCAATCTTCCAATTCAACATGATCCTCTTTTCCTATGGATTCCATTGGCTTCATTTCGGTCACCTTTCTGGCCCAATTAGTTCCTGCCTGACCTCCGTTGTTCATCATCTGAGTCATTTGTGTGAAGAATTTCCCCATACTAACGTTTTCAGCCATTTGTCTCTGTCAAACTTTCCTAAAGCGACATTGTAGTGGTCTATCAGTCTCACCCTATGATATCCTCGGTTATGGTCGCAGATATTTCAACAACTATTTCATAATTATCCAGCGCAATTATCACGTAAAATAACAGATAAACACGCATCACATAGCCATTTCACAATAAAGCACATATAACGCAGGCCCACAAATGAAATGGTACGTAAATTACGAATCAAATTATGTTCTCATCTTCTTCCTATCATGTAAGTGGAGATCGTTCACAACCAATAAGATGTATTTTAAATCTATCTGATTCACAGAAGACTATAACACACAACACTTCTTGAGACATGTTGCGGGTGGGCGGGAGATACCAAGACCTATACTTAAGCTACCCATAACCCGATCGACTCCATGCCCTATGTTAACTTTTAGTTTCCCTACAGGTTTTAATTCCCTTATTGGATTGTCGGGCTCTTATACCACCTGCAACGACCCCTTTATCCGGCTCGGACGAGACCGGGAGGGCGATGCTAATAGTAACGGAGGAAAATCAAAAGCACAACATCCCAACATATATATTACATACTATTAAACATTACAGCACTTCTCAAGTCTTTCATACGTTTCTACTACACATTAGGCTTACATTATTCATACTATGTTACGACTCGTGACAGGACCTCCTTAGTGAGTCTCGTACCCAGCCATGCCATAGTCTTCTTCCTCTAATCCTGCAGTGGGAAGAAAACGGGAACCGACGTTTCTAAAGTCAACTGAGAATTGCTGAGTAAATAAATATCCTAGCTCGTAAACAGAGGATGAGGCATGATTTCATTTCATATCAAAACATCAAGAAGGCTAAATTCGAAAAGTATAAACTTGAGGAACAAATCAAGAATGCAAATAAAGCTCTTATTTCTAAACTTTTTCCTTCTTGCTTTATAACGGTGAGCAATATCCCAATCTTCTCTTATTTCTATTAACAAACGTCCTTATCTTCAGAGAAATCATATTTTAACTTTGTTGATACGGGGAAGATCTACTATCACTACGCATCCAAGATCTTAAGTGCCGGCACCCTTTTAAGACTACTCGCGGCCAGAGAGGTGAGTACAAGGAGCGACCCGGTAAGTTGCGACCGGGTTAGAATAAACGGGTCGGGTGACAATAGTCAGCCACGACCAACCTTATGGAAAACGAATATAACGATCCCCACACAACTCTTTCCACGCACAAGTTTAAAACAAAGCAACTTCTCAAACTTGTAAGGAAATCACAAATAGAACATGTAACTCATAAATATATTTTGAGAAGAGTATTAAAAATCTTAATGTGACACGAACTGGCTAAGCACGTTGGGCTAGGCATATTTACTTACCACGATTCAGTAGCGTCAGATTGTCCTAGTCATAGTCGTTGCTTACGGGCCCGTCACCTACTAATTGGAGCTTCTAAATCGTCACAATTCTGTGTATAGCTCTACGAGTCTTATTCATAATTCTATTTAATAAATCTTAGACTAGCCCGAACTCGCGTCTTAATTTCTTCTTTATTTAGTTATATTTTCTTATTAGCAAAATTATTAAACAGCGAGCGTATGTTTGAAGAATTATTAAATTTTATATTTCAAAAGTATTATTTATTTGTAGGAGTTCTGTTTTATAAAATACTAGTAAAAACTAATGGTAGTTTCTATTTTTATGTAAATTAATTATTAAAATTAACGACTAAACGGTATCAGATCTTTAAGAAAAATCACTTCTAAATACTTGCAACGATGCAACGATGTTTATAAGCTAGCAAAAGTCGCTTAGTACATGTATTTAAACAACCGACTTGAAAGTTAAACGATTAAACACAACGTTTGTTAAGTTTTAATAAAACATTGCTCATTTAACTTTTAACGAGCGAATCGTATACTATTTCAACACCCGAATCACTTTTCGGGGACCGGGACGAAAACTATTATTTTTAAAAAATATTTTTAATCCAAAAATAATATTTTTATTTTTGCGTATAATATAACGTTTAAGTAAACTACCAGTAAACCCCCACAAGTTATGTTAAAAGACAGCAGGAACCCCCATCTACTCACAAGACAGTTCTATTAAAAGGCAAGTAGCTCCCCCACTATTTCAGTATATACTTTCTGCAACTATTATTTCACCACTTTTACATGAACTTCAACTTTCATCAATCAAAGCATGGATTCAAGTACTCACGATTGGATTTTGACTATCTAAAACAACTAATCAGAGGATTTAGAGCATACCTAGGCCAAGAATGTCCAAAATCAACAAGTTTTGGGTCGGGTAGGACTTCCCGTCGGCGTTGGTTGGAAGTGGGTCTTGGCTCCGGCGAGAACAACCTTCTTGGCTCTGTTTAAGGCCAGTTAAGGACTCCTCGACCTCAAGGAAGTGATTCGGGTCGAAATAAGGGGGTGGGTATCGCTGGGTTGCTCGGACCGAGCTCCTCGCATGAAAACATTGTGGCCAACGGTGGTGTTGATGGTGCTCTGTTTTTGCAGACGTGTTGGCTTCTTCTATTTCTCTTTATGTTGGGCTCGAAATAGAGGGGAGGAGAGAGAGAGACAAGGATGGAGAAGCGAGAAGCTAAGGTGGTGGTGGTGGTCGTTGTTTTCCCCGACGGTGGTTGGGCTTGGTGGTGGCCGTTGGCCACTACCTCTGTAGCTATTGATGTTGTGCTATGTTTTCGGATAGAGAAGAGAGTGAGACAAAGGGAGAGAGAAAAACAGAGGCTAGAGAGGAGATGGAGGTGGACGGTGGGTCTTCTTCTTGGTGGTGTGGATGGTGGCCGGGGAAGAAGAAGAAGAAGATGAAGATGATGATGAAGATGAGGGTGATGATTGAGAAGGTGATAATGATGCTGGTGATTTATATAGGAGACATAGTTGGGGTGCTTTTGACAAATGTTGTGGCGGTGATAGTGATGGTTGTGGCGTCGGTTGGAAAAATCTTCCGAAGAAGAAAATTTGTGGTAGAAGATGAATTGTAGGAGAAATGTTTTGGTGTTGGTGATGCACCAAGTATTGGGGTGATTGGGTGTGTCACACACACTAAAGATCGTGGTGGTCGTACACGCGTTAGTAATTAGAATAAAGAAAATAATCGCGTATTTTCCTACGAATACTAGTTTAATGTTTTCTAAAATCTTGCGCGACTTTCTTGTCTATAAAATACTATGAATTAAGCAACTTAAATATTTTCACAACTACATTTGTATAACATTTAAATTACTAATTTACCCCTAGAAATATGACGGGGTATTACAGTGGTGCTGTGATTACAGAGAAAGAACGAGAGAGGGATCAATTATTTTGAGGGTGAAAGAAGATTGCGATAGAGAAGGGGAGGTAAGGGTTGATTACCAATTGACTGAGAGGGTTCATCAATTCTGAACGTGAATTTGGGTTTAGAGTGCAGAAAATCAATTCTCCCGTGAGTTGTGTGGAAATTTACACCTAACTTAGTTGAAATACACTTTCACACCCATAGTTTAGATGAAAGACACATTTACACCCCTAGTTTAGGTAAAAGACACTTTTAACTTTAGCTAAAAGTCACAAACAACCCCAAAGACTTAACTATAATGATAATTAACCCCAAAAGTTATACAAAAGTCACAAAAATACTCGTAGCCACCAAACGGGGTATTAAATCCTTGCCCCCTTAAAGAGAGGTTCGTCCTCGAAATTTAAACCAATCTCTCAACAACCACATAGGTATGAATCAGGTATGCGTCTCCGCTCTAAGGTATGTCTACTAAATACAAACTTAAAGTCATGTATGATATGCCATATACTATATGGAGTATTGATAATGACGTCCGAAAATCAAAGGTAGAAGATCGAAACTTGGAGAAAGCAAAAAATCGGAGCAGGTTGCACCGTCGGTCGTTGTGGCTGGCTGTGACAACGCAGCACAACTGCTGTTGCTGCTTGTGACTGAAACTGAGAGGAGACAAGAAGGAGAGTACCAAACGGTGGAAAGCTCGGCACTGGAATCTGCTGCAACCCTCTGTGGTTGCAGCATCTTCATCCAACATCGGTGTTGGTGGTGATGGATTGGTGGGGTGGTGATCGGTGCTGGTGGGGATGATCGGCAGAGAGAAAGAGAGTGATGATGGTGACCGTGGTGGCGTGATTACAGAGGAAGAACCAGAGAGGGATCAATTATTTTGAGGGTGAAAGAAGATTGCGATAGAGAAGGGGAGGTAAGGGTTGATTCCCAATTGACTGAGAGGGTTCATCAATTCTGAACGTGAATTTGGGTTTAGAGTGCAGGAAATCAATTCTACTGTGAATTGGGTGGAAGTTTACACCTAACTTAGTTGAAAGACACTTTCACACCCCAAGTTTAGCTGAAAGACACCTTTACACCCCTAGTTTAGGTAAAAGACACTTTTAAGTTTAGATAAAAGTCACAAACAACCCCCAAGGAATTAACTATAATGATAATTAACCCCAAAAGCTATACTAAAGTCACAAAAATACCCATAGCCACAAAACGGGGTATTTCATCTTATTTCAATTCAGTCACTTGTTTAGGGCGACAACTATTTAAATCACATTTATATCTCCTGTATCATATTCTAAACTAAATATCGAACTAAATAGTCTCGAGTATGTCCTCGTGGGATCGAAAACTCGGGGTTACCACCCCTATATTACCTGACCGTGCACTTGCGCATACGCGTTAAGAAATCGTATCACAGAGTCACTTAGTAATGGTCATTATAGCACATATGCTCGTCACAATGGTACTTGGAAACTCCATGTGAAATTATATTGTTCGTTATTGTTGCACATGCTCGTCACTCTGAAACTTGGAACCCCTATCTGGAATTCAAAAGTTTCCTCTGTTACGTTATGCAAAATGAATATTTACAACATTTTTAATAGACCATTCACTAATTAAAGCGTGAACTATATTGGCACCATAGTATAAATTAGGGTAAAAGACAAAAATCACCCTCCATTTATGGATAAAATACATTTTGCCCCCTGATTTATGGGGAAAATACTTTTTGCACCCCTGTTAGAGTTAAAAACTAACACCACACTAACAGAGGGGTGATGAGGCAAAAATACCCCTGACATGTTGAGAAATTACCGCTCTATAAATGCCTTTCCTCCTCATTTCTAACCCTAACAACCTTATCTATTCCCCTCTCTCTCCCTCCTCTCTTTTCTCATCTCTCCCGATCTGCTCTCTCTCTCTCCCCCTCTTCCTTGCCGCCTCCTCTGTCGAGATCCACAAGCCACGGACCCCTCTCTTCTCAATCGATCCCTCTCTTCCCATGAACTCCTCTCTTCTGACGGTCCCGGGCAGATTCGACGGGCAAACGAGCAAGAGGGAGGGTCGACGGTGTGTTGTTGGTCGCCGACGATGGAGGAGCGATGACACAGTGGCGGACTTGCTGGTTCGATCTTCTTATGCAGGAGTTGGGCTTCGCGTCGACTGGTGTTCCGAGAGAGGAGAGAGGCGGACTGTTGGTGGGTTAGCCAGAAATTGTCGGGGTAGTGGTCGGTTTGTGTTTGGTGAAACAGAGGGGTGATGGGATCGGGTTTTGCCGGAGATGACGAGTGGTGATGGTGATGTGTTGGTTGGGTTCTCAATGACGACCTTCTTCTCCATTCATTTCTCGATCAAGCAGACTCGCCGGAGATTCGCGGGTTTCTTCGTCATCAGTCGAAAACCCACCTCCGGAATTGCTCTGTTACACCCTCATGGGCTCTTTTTGTCTGCAAAAGCCAATTTTTTCTTCGCGGTGGTGGTTGTCGATAGATGGAATCGAGAATAGTGGAGGAGAAAGATGGGTTTTCTTTGTGAGCAATTGACATTGTTCAGATGGCTTATGTTGGTTGATTTTATTGATATCTCTTGGTATTTCTCAGTTATGCTGAGTGGCCATCTTGACTAATGCTTGAAATTGCCTTAATCCTTGAAGTAGCACCTTGATAGCTCATAGTACTGTTAGTAATCAATTGGAGTAGTACCCATAACATATTTGCAAACTTGTGACTCTAATGCTGCACCATTTTTTTCACATTTGATTTTAATTTTTTATTTGAGGTCTGAGCCTGCACCCATTTTGGTAGAAATTAGTGAATTCACCAGTCTGTGTGGCTTCTTCAGGTTCTTTGAAAATGCAATTGCATACGGTCTGCCACCTGGTTATTTGTTAGTTTATGGTGGAATGGGGTACTTTTGACTCAGCTGGTGCATCTGTTCTTGCTTGAACTGCAGTTTATGTTTGATATCAAGTTGATGCCTTTTCTCAGTGGTGGTGTTGATTTGGTATGTGGATGATATTCAGGTTGTTGGTGTTGGTGGTGATGTTGGTGGTGGTGGAGGTGGTGTTCAAGAACACCAAGAACATGATGAACATTGTATTAAAAAAAATGTGTTATTTTAAAACAATTTGTAAGGGTAAAATGGTCATAAAAAGTCAGTTTGCACCCATCCACTAACGGATTGTAACAGGAGGGTGGTATTTGTCCACCCTCCATCCATTGAAAAGGGTGCAAAAGGTATTTTTCCCATAAATCAGGGACAAAATGTATTTTTCCTATAAATGGAGGGTGGTTTTTGTCTTTTACCCTATAAATTAACATACAATAAAAAATAAGGTAAATTTTACTCCCTTATACAATTTAACTGGTGATAATGCGGAATTCAATCCAGGAATTACAAAGCTCCGATACAAAAGGTAAGAAAATGTGTACCCATGTATTGATATTCACTACAACAATTATGTGTTGAGTGAAAAATTATTTCGATCAGTGACATTATAATCTAATATGTGGAAATACCTGATTGTAATAATCATAATCTTTGTGACAATAATTTTTTTTCACGACCTGAGAAATTAAAATTTAATACTACTAGTATAACTTCATGCGCATTGAGGTAGTTTTGTTATAGGTTTGATTCGCAATATTGTGTAGTGTCGGAGACTAAACTTACAAATAGATTAAAAACAAAGTAAATTTCACTATCTTATAGTACAGTTTAATTGGTGATAATGCGAAATTCAATCCATAAATTACAAATCTCCGATACAAAAGGTAAAAAAATGTATACCCATGTATTGATATCACTACAAAAATTATGTGCTGAGTGAAAAATTATTTTTATCAATGACATTATAATCTAGTTTGTAGCAATATCTGATTGTAATAATTATAAGCTTTGTGATAGCAAATTTTTGTCACGACCTGAGAAATTAAATATCAATACTACTAGTTTAACTCCAGACGCGTTGAGGTGGTTTTGTTATAGGTTCAATTCGCAAAATTGTGTTGTGTTGGAGACTAAAACTTACAAAGAGATTTATATCACAAGAGTCTCGGTGATAAGAAATTACAAATACCGGCACTTCCTTATTAATGCAATTCCTTCTTGTAGCCCAAATTCAAATCAATAAAAAAAATGGCTGAAGTTGACTTCAAAGGCTTAAGTTTTAGATAATGAGTCTTTTGCATGTGTTATTAATGCGTTAAAGTGTGTCAGTATTGCTGGGCCTTACATCCGAGGCCTTTTGACTTTCTAGACTAGATGGCGTTGCGACATCTTAAATGGAAGAGAAAGTTAAACGTCCAGAAAAACATGTCCACGAGCATTCCCTAAAATTCAGTATAATTCCCAATTCTACCCGAAGGAGTTCAATAAGATGTGTTAACTCGGAGTGAAACTGTCGAATCCAACCTTGAATAGGTCTTCAACATGAAAAGGTTAGAAGTAAATCTAATAGAAAAAATTTGCGTCTTCGGAAGGGGACACATGTGACTGCAAAATCAAATCAAAAGTCATATGCCAGATTAGATATCGATTACCTTACTAAAAGGACCATAGAAAAATATCAAATTTTTTAATGCAATCAAAAATTCCGTAGTTTGAGAATTCCCAATGAGTCCATCTCCATCATTGCATATCCAAATATAGAAAGTAAAGAAGAAAAGGCAGAACCAGAGAAATTGTGTAAAATATGTAAATTCACTTGAGAATTCTATCTAAAACATTGACACATTCGAAACGGTTTTCATAATAAATAATGTAGTCCATAAACTTAACCAGATTCAATAGTAGTAGATAGTTGTGGCAGATTCTTAAACTCTTGAGAGACTCAATGTTAAGATATGGAATCAAGACGCTGCCATGCAGACTTAAGCAATGCATATTTCATAGATAATGGCGACCCAAGGAAACATCGCGGCCAAGCCAATCGTCCTCTTTGCCTTAGACGAAACTGAAGCGTAAGGAATATCGCACCCATGCTTCCTATTTTCAGTCGACGCCCATGATCCCATGGCTAAGGAAGAATGGCGAATGGAGAGCAGGGGCTGCGGAATAACTCAATTGCCTCAGCTCATCACAAGCACTGCAAGGGATTGAGCATAGCATCGAGAACTCCATACAGACCTGCATTTGGTGAACTCAAGAAGTCAAATATATGAGCTTCAAGAAAAAAGGGTGTCTTCGCGGTTACCCTCTCTCCTAAACAAGGCACTGGAGGCTCTGATTAACCCGACGCCGACCACATCGCTGGGAGATTCAAGAAGCAAACTATTTCGGTTTCACTTCTTGAATCCACCAAATAAATAAGCAACGTGAGAGCACCTCGCTTACGACGGAGGATCATTTTCAGGAGATGAAGAAGAAGAGAGGAGAAGGAAGCACTCTTCGGATGAATGGCTCAAAGGTTTGGTTCTCCTATTATAGCCAAGGAAACGTGAGCATGGAGATCCTCAACGACCAATACGGTCTGTCGCGATAATTAAAGCAGAAGCGTGAACGACAACTCTCCTAGGAGGTAACGTAAGCTATAAAGGCGGAAATCAACCGAAACCGTAAAAGCAATCTCGGTTATCAGTAAGAGTCCAATCACAGGAAGTCCTCCTGTCAAGAGAGGACACGTTTCAGAGGAATTAAGGCGCTACGCTCCGAAAAACGCTCATAACCCATCAATCGGATGAGTTTGAATTGGAAACCTATAATGGCGTGTGACAGATAAAGTATATCTGCTCAACAGAGGCGTAAATACTGTTCGAGAAGTCTATTTGCCCTTGAAGATCACGCGTCGATCTCACACGCAAAAAGGGGGCTAATGTAGATATCATAAACCGCGATACCATTTATGTGCCACGTGGCACCCCAAATAAGGGACACGTGTACAACCGTTGTGCTCCACACAACACCGAAACACATCATTTTCTTACGCGTATGCGAAGGACTGCGACGCAGGCTTCTTTGCATATGCACCTTACACTTATGGGACTTGGGGGTGCGAGTGGATTGGAGGCTAGAGTAAGCACTGTCGCGTGCGAGGTGCCAATCTCGCATGCGACCCTCGTATGTTATCCAGAGACCCGTGAAACGGACTGTCACGCCCCCGAAATACGGACCATGATCCCTACATATACGGGCAGCGAGCCGCTCAATAAGACGGGCGTCAAGGCCATGAGGGGTTTAATTACCATCGTGTGTTCTCACCCACGTCTGTCTAATGGCCTGTATATAATGGATCTTTACCATTTACAACAACAACGATTCCAACAACGAACAGACACACGACGAACAGCTACATCAGCTACAACACTAAGCTCAACCATCAGTGTCTCACATCTGGATAACATATGTTGTCTTGCTCTAACACAAAACCTGCTCTCATATCAAGTCCCCAAACAAGTTAACCATGTGTCGTTTGTTTTTTATTCTGCTTGTAGGAACACATGTGAACTGCCAGATCAATCCCTCCTCTACAATTACTCAGAACTGCAGAGACATGATCAGGTGTTTGATGATGCAGTGAAGATAGTGGGGATTATTAAAGAGAGTAGAGGGATAACTATTGCTATTAGCCGTTATATTGTGGCAATTAATATAATAAGTTGAGCTGTATGGGCCTAATCTTAATATGCTAAAATATAATTATTTTATTTTCTAGCAAATTTCATTTTACCATCAAACAAAAGAAAATGTTAAAATAAAACAATTTTTCACGAGGTTTTTCTGGAGCTTCGACTAACTCGGAGGCGATTAGGGTTTGCTAAGGAGAACGATGGCGACGAACTCCAATCTCAATGCTCCGTTCCTACTGCTGAGACCGGAAGAAGCTTATGAAGAGTTTGACAAATACTATTTTGGGAAGTCGAGGGAGAAGCTAGGACCGTGTTTGATAGGAGCTTTTCTGTTTCTGATTCGCTTCAACATATGAGCGATGAAAGAGATTTCTCGGAAGATTTGGAAGGGAGGGAAGGACATTCAGATCAGTGAAGTAAACGAAAACAGGTTTACATTCAGGTCGCCGCCTCAAAAGAGGCCTTCCACGACCTCGGAAAAGAATGAAGAAAGCAATAAAGAGAAAGACGAAGAGTTACAGAAGCAAAGAGATGAGAAAGAGGCTGGTGGTAGCAGAGAGGCATCGCCTCAACAGTCGGTTAATTCTTCTCATGCAAGTGTTGATTCTGAGGAAGATATGGAGTTGGAAGGTGAGGAAGAAGAAGCAGGGGTAACAGTCTTCAATAATCCGCTGTAAGTAGAGAAGAAATCTTATCAGAATACTGCAAAATCCGCAGACAAAGGAAAAGGACTTGCTGCATTAAGCCACGGTGCAGTGACCAGCACGAAGCGCAAAGCCAGTGACACATCACTGAGCCCAAACCCAAAATGTAAGATCGATGGAGGTGGCAACAATGAAAGATGAGGTCGTACGGCTAACAGAGGTCGAGGTAGAGGCACGGGGAGAGGTCAAGGTACGGACGAGGGTGTCGAAAATATCCCTAACACTAAAATGGATGAGGGTGTGGTGCACCCCCGCCAAGCATAATGCGTCTTTTATGCTGGAACGTTCGGGGTCTCGGGAACCCGAGCACGTTCCTGTCGCTTCGGGACTTCGTGAAGCGATACAATCCCGACTTGGTTTTTCTGATTGAAACAAAATCAAGCAGCAGTGAGATGAAGGATATTTGTAAAAGGTCAGGGTATGCAAATTGTGCTGATATTTCTAGTAGAGGTAGAAGTGGCGGTCTGGATCTGCTTTGGAGTGAAGTTATGCAAGTTAGTATTAATTGTAGCAACTTTAGCTACGTTGATGCAAAAATTATTGATGAAGTTAAAAGTTTTACTTGGATATTTACAGGCTTTTACGGGACCCAAAAAAGGAAGAAAGACATCTTTCGTGGGAGTTGCTGAGAAGAATTTCCCCTCAACCAGCTTGTCCATGGTGTGCAGCCGGTGATTTCAACGCGGTTATAACCTTTTTGGAGAAGGAAGGAGGTTTGGGTGTTAATTACAGTCAGCTTTCATAATTTCGCTCTTTTTCTTTACGATTTGGATCTCACTGATTTAGGGTTTTCTGGGAACCTGTTTACATGGAGAAACAATCAAGATGAGGAAGATAATGTTAGAGAACGCCTTGATAGGGTGGTAAAAACACTCTTTGGATGGACAGACATCAAGGAGCTCGTGTGCAACATCTTTGCGATCCAAATTCGGATCACTCCCCCATTCTTTTAGAATGGGATCACGTCCCTTTCCAAGGTAAAAAGCAATTTCAGTATGAAAAGATGTGGAGCACCCATGATGATTTTGAAGATTTCATAAAACATAACTGGGCAAATAACATTAATAGAAGTTTTAAACAAAATCTGGACGGTTTGGCAATGAACTGCTCGGCTTGGGATAAGCAGGTCTTCGGTAGTGTCAAAAATTCCATCGGTAAACTCAGGCACCGAATGGAACAACTTCAAGCAAGATACCTGTGTTCGGAAACTGTGAGGGAGTTTGAGCATATTAAAGGGGAATTCAACGAACTTTTGAGGCGGGAAGAAATCATGTGGTCACAGAGAGCTCGGGCAGATTGGCTCAAGCATGGCGATCAAAATACAAAGTTCTTCCACCAAAAAGCAACTATTAGAAGAGCTAGAAACAACTTTCAAGGGATTGAAGATGACAACGGATAATGAGTCACGGAACCGGATCAGATAGCAAAGGTACTTGAGAATCATTTTGCTACTTTATTTACATCGTCTAATCCCAGCTTCCAGGACATGGAAGAAATGATGACCCCAATGCAGAGCCGAGTAAGTACCGAAGATAGTGAGAGGATGGAGACTAACTACATGGAAAGGGAAATAGAGGAGGCTCTTTTTTCAAATGGCCCCTGATAAAGCACCAGGTCCGGATGGATTTAACGCCGGCTTTTATTAGAAATATTGGAGTATTGTGGGAGAGGAAGTTACGAAGACAGTTCTTGGCATCCTTAATGATGGGGCTGAAATTTGAGATTTTAATGCAACACTGATAGCTCTGATTCCAAAGAAGAAACAACCAAGAAAAGCCAGTGAGTATCGCCCTATCAGTTTGTGCTATGTTATCTATAAAGTATTGGCAAAATCTATTGAAAACAGTCTAAACAAAATGTTACCAAATCTCATAGGCGAGAATCAAAGTGCTTTTGTGCTGGGTAGATTAATAACGAATAATGGCCTCACAGCTTTTGAGGTCATCCATTCGTTGAAAACCACAAAGAAGGGGAAGAAAGGGTACATGGCACTGAAGATTGACATGAGCAAAGCATAAGACATGGTCGAGTGGAAATTTCTCGATGTGGCCCTTAGTCATCTTGGCTTTGGCCCACGGTTTATAGAGCATATTCGGTCTTGCATCACCTCAGTCCGCTATTCGTTTATTCGGAATGGTTCTACTGTGGGAAGTGTTATCCCTGAGCGAGGACTCAAACAAGGGCGCCCCTTCTACTCCTATTTATTCTTAGGGTAAAAGACACTGACCACCCCTGACTTTAGGATTAAATCCACTCCGCTACCTGTTTTTTTGGAAAAAGACACTTCGCACCTTTTTTTGGATGGAAGCTAACAGTTGACTAACAGCATTAGAAAAATGACCAATCTATCCCTGAAATTTTATAAAATTACCCCCTATATATTACCCTAACCCATCTCTCCTCCATTTATAACCCTAATCCCTACCTCTCTCTTCCCCTTTATCTCTCACAACCACCTCCCTCTTCTTTCATCCCTCATCAATTCGCCACCAGCTTCAGTAAATCGCCACTTTCAGAAAAGTACATCCAAGAAAGCTATCTTAATCCTAAAGAGTGGAGGAGGTGGTGTAAAGTGTAAACATCCCACCACTTGGGCTAGCTGTCATTCACAGATTATTGAATTACTCTTCTTCGGGAGAGCCACATGATTCATGTTTCATGGAAGACATCTGCGCTCACGCCACCGACTGTAGCCCATCTTCTTCTCTCTCTTCAACACCGCCAGTGTTGTCCGCCATCACCGCCGGAATACTCGTCCTCTCCGCCCCTAGATCTGCCACAGCCACCGCCGAACCACTGCAATTGCCCTTCCATCGCGGGATCTGAAAACACTGGCATCCTCGTCCTCTCGGCCCGTCGATTTGACTTCACCA
Source organism: Linanthus parryae (assembly GCA_023055425.1). NCBI lineage: Eukaryota > Viridiplantae > Streptophyta > Magnoliopsida > Ericales > Polemoniaceae > Linanthus > Linanthus parryae. The sequence goes on along the minus strand of JALGPY010000007.1, from coordinate 82,846,778 downwards.
TAGCCTCCCTGCTCTCTTCGACGGAGACGACGACGTGATGAGTAGGAGGGGAGAGACAGAGAGAGAAGAGGGATTGGATCGGAGAGAGAGATGCAGAGAAAGGGGTCGACTCATCCTCCAGTGCCTGAGTCAACTCAGAAACTCCTTTTCCCTTGAAGATGATGAATGGTACCTCATAAACCTCTTTGACAGGACACATAAGCTCGATTGAGACGAAATTGGAGAAATCGGAGTGAACTGAATCGACCTCGGTGAGTTCTGAGATGCTCTGAAACTGTATCATTGATAGATTCAAAGAGGTTGCGAGAAGGAAGCGTGATTCTAGAGACAGAAAATGGGTTGGAAACAGAGGAAGAAGATGATGATTTGTGGGGGGGGGGGGGTGGGGGCGGGGGTTGGGGGTATTCAGTAATGACATAAGAGGTGAAGAAATGAGAAGATAGAGAAAATTAAAGAACCCATTTCAAGAATCTGTAGCAACAGGCCTTCTTCGGCACCCACTTCGGCTTCCGACTGACTGGCTGCTTCTATGTTTCTCTCCCATGTCAGGTGTTTAACAGCTTCATTTTTACATAGAATCCCCTGTTTTTTGTTTTCTTGTGATGCAGGAGAAAATTGGAGGATTAATCAGTAGCGTCCAGAAAATCAGTTTCGGTCAAAACGCAGAATCAGAGGAAGAATTGAAGGATGCGAGATTCCGGTCGAACCATACAAAATTTTGACTGTAAACGATATTCTAAAAACAACCAGTGATAAACACGGGCACCGCCTTGATTTGGCCAAAATCGACTGTTTAGGGGTCGAAATTGCCACTTTTCTATTTTTCAAAATATTTATTTCTTTAATTAAGATTTTCATTTAAACCCGTTTTGGGTAAATCTTATAGCTAATATTTAATTAGGTTAGATTTATTATTTAGCATTAAATTTAGGATTTTTACCATATTTCGAATTATTAGACTTTTCAGCTATTTATACCCGACTTGTGGGTATTTTTCTGGTCAGACTTAGATTATTGAATATTGAGTTTATTTCAGAAAACGTTTTGTTTTCTATGAACCCTATGGAGGTTCTTTCATGATTTTCCTTTCTTTTTGTTGCTTCTTGCTGCTCCCATAAAACGCCTCGATTCAATTCGACGTCAATTTGGTATCAGAGCAGGTTCGACTTGGGAGGAAGATCATCATCAACGATGGTGCGTGGACGTCCTGGCGGCTGCGGGCAGGTTACGGCTGAGGAAGCCCCCCAACGGAGACGTAACGTCCAAGACGTTATGATGATACAAGATTTGCAAAGGCAAATTGCAGACCTAACCCATAGCCTTGCGGTGCGGTATTTGCAGCGGCGAGTTGCGGATTTAACTCGACACTTAGCGGCACGGGAATTCAAGGAGTGCAAGGCCTTTGATCAAGACTCGCAGCCTGCGTTCGAGATCCGCTACGACGGTGACTCCGGTGGTTGGAGCGAGCGTTATAGAGGAGCGAGTTTGAAGACATATGTTCCGTATTCTCCGGGTATGTTACGAATCGAGCATATTTTCCGTGATGCAGTTTTTTATGAGCGTATTTCAAATTCATGTGAACGTGAGGTGGATTGGACAAAACCTCCCGTTTACGATGATTATGGAGACGAAGGCGAGGCAGAGCTATCAAACGCGACCAGTTTTGCACATGACACAGACGAGGCAAAGCTATCAGACGCCACCCGTTTCGCACTTCGCTACCATGAATTGGAGGAATGAGAGGTCAATTTCGATGTCTCTATTCAAGTTGAGGTAATTTCAGATTCCTCTCCATTATGTTTTCCACCGAGTATTATTATTGGAGGTAATGCAGAAGATGAAGATGGGTTTGAAGAGGTTGCAGTTGAGTCAGATAAGTTTTTGATTTTTCCAATCAAGCCACATTCGTTTTATTTTGATCTATTCTTGATGGAGCGTTTTGTTCAAGTGCCTACACTGAACTCGAGGGCGAGTTCTTTTGAAGAGGGGGTGACAGATGCAGGAGAAAATTGGAGGATTAATCAGTCGCGTCCAGAAAAGCAGTTTCGGTCAAAACGCAGAATCAGAGGCAGAATTGAAGGATGCGAGAATTGGGTCGAACCATACATAATTTTGACTGTAAACGATATTCTAAAAACAACCTGTGATTTTTCACGGGCACCGCCTCGATTTGGCCAAAATCGACTGTAGGGGTCGAAATCGCCACTTTTCTATTTTTCAAAATATTTATTTCTTTAATTATGATTTTCATTCAAACCCGTTTTGGGTAAATCTTATAGCTGATATTTTATTAGGTTAGATTTATTATTTAGCATTAAATTTAGGATTTTTACCATATTTCGAATTATTAGACTTTTCAGCTATTTATACCCGTCTTGTGGGTATTTTTCTGGTCAGACTTAGATTATTGAATATTGAGTTTATTTCAGAAAACGTTGTGTTTTCTATGAACCCTATGGAGGTTCTTTCATGATTTTCCTTTCTTTTCGTTGCTTCTTGTTGCTCCCATAAAACGCCTCGATTCAATTCGGCGTCATCTTGGTTTATTAAATTTGTAAGTTTTGTGTGTTCTTGGTGTCCTTGATTTTTTTATTCAAAATTGAATATGTTTTCTGGTGTTTGATTTTTTTTTGGTGTAGGTGTTATTGTTATGGGTAAAAGACAATGACCACCCCTGAGTTTGGGGATAAACCCACCCCGCTACCCTGGGTTTTGGATAAAGACACTTTGCACCTTTTTTTGGATGGAGATTAACGGTTGACTAACATCACGGACGAAAAGACTATTTTACCCATAAATTGTTATAAAATTACCTCATATATATATATATATATATATATATATTGTCCTAACCTCTCCCTCATTCATTTTCTAACCCTAATCCTCTCTCTTCCCCTTCCCCTCCCCCTCAACCTCACCATCACCTGTGAAACACACCCTCGGCCTCATCTTCACATATCTACCCCTCTCTCTAAAACATTTTCTCATCAAAAGTAAATCCTGTTCTCTCTGATGCGTTTGGTTTATTATCTTAATCAGAGCCAAATCCTCTTCTCTCTGTCTCTCACGGATCCCCTCCCCTCTTCTCTCTCTGTCTCTCCCTCTCCTTCTCGTCCCGTCGTCGTCTCCGCCGAAGAGATCAGGGAGGCTACGGTGAAGTCAAATCGAGCGACGGAGAGGACGAGGATGCCGTAGGTTTTTTCAGATCCCGCGATAGAGTAGCGATTGCAGTTGTTCAGCGTCTCCGCCATCATCCGAGACCCGCGATAGAGTGGCTGTGGCAGATCTGGGGACGAAAAAGATGAGTTTTCCGGAGGTGTTGGCGGACAACGGTGGCGGTGTTGGACAGACGATGAAGATGACGAGGAGGACCCCCGAATCGACTCTCCATCATCCCAAATCGCCACCTCAAAGAGCCATCTCGAGCGTCTCTGCCATGATCCGAGACCCAACCCTCGCCGCCTCATCCAAGACCCAGTCGTACGGCGAAGGCGTCGGTGGTCTGGGCTTCGGCAAAACAGAGGCAGGTGGGTCTATTCTGCTCTGATCTCCGACTAATCTGAGCTCATTCGCAAGATTCTGGATTTGGGTTCTCTCTCAACGTCTTCAAGTTTTTTTCTTTGGGCCTGTTATTCGAATTAGAAGTTCTGGTTAAGCTTTTGTTCATCTGCGAAATGCTTGGAGTTATTTGAAATTTGAGGGTTTTGGTTTGCTGTAGTGATGTGAATTCTATAATATTTTGCAACTGTATCTAGATATGGGTTCTATCTGTTGGTCTCCAAGTTTTCTTGCTTGGACATGTGATTTGATTTAGAAGTACTAATTTGTTCTTGTTATTCATTTTTAGGACAAAATTGTTTGATGCTATTGGTGTTTTTGTGATGTTTTAGGATTTTTTTGGGTGTTCTTCATGACAAACAAAAGTAAAAATATCCGAAATAGTATACAAATTCTTTTTTTGGTGTTGGTGTTCTTGAAGAACAACACATGGGTAAAAAAGGAGAAAAAATAGGGGTAATATGGTCCGAAAAAATTCTATCATCAACTTTTTAACAGAACCTAACAGAAGGGTGGTCATTGTCCACGGAATATTCCGTTAACTGGGTGGTCAGTGTCTTTATCCAAAACCCTGTAGGGTTTTGATTCATGGATCGCGCAACGGAAGCATAAACAAACAAATAACCATGCAAAACCCTCCAAGGATCACAAGTCTAGAGACATAACGATAGTAAAGGTAAGAAATCACAAACACACCTTTGGGTTCTCCTTGATGACTTCAAACGCGAATAGTGTCACGTTCTCTATAGTTGATCCACGCCTAGAGTTGTTCCTAGATCTCCAATCACCTTGGTGCTAGCCCGGATTGAAAGGAGGGTGAAGAAATCACGCAAAACGAGACACCAAAAGGGGTTCGGCACCCTTTGTGGCGTCGGGACAAGGGGGCGGCGGCAATAGGGGGGCGGCGTCCCTCTTTGCTTGCTCTCTCTCTCCTTTGTTCTCTCCCACTCTTGTTATGTTCTCTTTAGAGCATAAGTGTATAGGGAAGGAAGGAGGAGGGTCCTTTATATAGTCCAACAACTCCTTGTTAACTACCTAAAGGACTTATTCTAGTCCTACTAGAATTCAATTTAGTCCCTTCCTTGCAAATTAGTCCCTACTAAGTTTGCAAGGGTTTGCAAAGTGATCCTTCTAATTAATTAATCCAATTAATTAATTCCATAATCTAGTACAACTCTATATAGCGTGTGACCCCATAGGTTCTATCTAGTTGGTAGCAACTCTTTGCTAATATGGAGCGGTTTCTAGCAAAACATCCATTCTAGCCAACTAATAGAATAGTCATCTAGACAACCTTGTACAAGTAATTGTCTCATCCCTTTGCCTCCATATCCGGATTGGACACGAGACATACAAGTCACACTCGTATATCCAATCCCTAGTTCCTCGATCCATGGAATAGCCTTATTCGTGCAAATAACATCAATATCCATATATTGATTTATTTGAGTCTGGCCAGACATTCTATAAGCACTATCCTCGAGTGGCCTTGGATATTTGCTCCCGTTATGTGGGAGGGGCAAATCCTCTCTACGTTCACTACGATCTCTAAGCTTGCTTCTCATTGTATCCAGTACACGCCTTTATAACTACCCAGTTACGGTGTAGCGTTTAACGCTACCAAGATCACAATGATCCACAACTAGAATATCTAGCGACTTCAAGTCTAAGGATGACAATACCATTGTACCCGAGAAGCACTTGTGACTCAACATAACGTGTATGTAGCCTTCTCGGTGATGGGTCAATCCAGTGCAACATTCCGTAATGCACACCTATGTGTTGGATCGTGATATCTCCATATCAATCCAACCCCATACTAGTCTATAGATGATTGTCCCATTTAATCATTATACTTGACTAGGGATATTTAAGATAAACAACACAATTGTAAATCTAAGGACTTCATTATATTAAATATCCAATAAATAATAAATGAATTTCTAGCCAATTACAAATTCATACTAAACTAGATTGCCTCTAGGGCATCTATTCCAACAGTCTCCCACTTGCACTAGAGCCAATCTGGCGCATCTCGTATGCCCATACTCCTAGTGTGCCCTTCATGCTTCCACTGCGTGAGAGGCTTCGTAAGCGGGTCTGACAGATTATCATCTGTAGGAATCTTGCATATCCGAACGTCTCCTCTATCGATAATATCTCGAATCAGATGGAACTTCCTGAGCACGTGCTTGGATTTCTGGTGCGACCTGGGTTCCTTTGATTGCGCGATCGCCCCAGTGTTGTCACAGAACAACTCCACTGGATCCGCAATGCTAGGGACCACACCAAGTTCAGAAACAAACTTTCTGATCCAAACAGCCTCCTTTGCTGCGCCATTTGCAGCAATGTACTCAGCCTCTGTTGTAGAATCAGCTACCGTCTCTTGCTTGGAACTCTTCCAGCTCACCGCTGCTCCATTCAGGCAAAACACATATCCCGACTGTGATCTAAAGTCATCTCTATCGGTTTGGAAGCTTGCATCAGTGTAACCCCTTACACGCAACTCTTCCTCACCGCCAAACATCAAGAAAGCATCCTTAGTTCTTCTCAAGTACTTTAGGATGTTCTTGACTGCAATCCAGTGACTCTCACCCGGATTGGATTGGTATCTGCTTGTCATACTCAAGGCATATGACACATCTGGTCTAGTACATAACATGGCGTACATGATAGATCCTATGGCCGAGGCATAGGGAATCCTACTCATGCGTTCCTTCTCAATCTCATTGGAAGGACAACCACTCTTTGAAAGAGTGATTCCATGTGACATGGGCAAGAATCCCTTCTTGGAGTCTTGCATGTTGAACCGTTTCAACACCTTGTCAATATATGTACTTTGACTTAGGCCTAGCAACCTCTTAGATCTATCTCTATAGATCTTTATACCGAGTATATAGGCTGCTTCCCCTAAGTCTTTCATTGAGAAACACTTTCCTAGCCAATCTTTCACAGATTGCAGCATGGGAATGTCGTTTCCAATGATTAGTATGTCATCCACATACAAGACCAGAAAAGCTACAGAGCTCCCACTAACCTTCTTGTAGACACAAGACTCATCTTCGTTTCTGATGAAGCCAAACTCTTTGACTACTTCATCAAAACGTCGATTCCAACTCCTAGAAGCTTGCTTCAACCCATAAATGGATCGTTGCAGTTTACAGACTTTGTTGGCTTGCTTTGGATCCTCAAAACCCTCTGGCTGTATCATATACACGTCCTCGAGGAGATTCCCATAAAGGAATGCTGTTTTGACATCCATCTGCCAAATCTCATAGTCGTAGTATGCTGCAATTGCAAGTAGGATTCGGATGGATTTGGTCATTGCGACTGGTGAAAAGGTTTCATCATAGTCAATACCATGAATCTGTCTGAATCCTTTAGCCACCAATCGGCCCTTATAGGTAATCACATTACCATCCATGTCGATCTTCTTCTTGAAGACCCACTTGCACCCTATGGGCCGCGCCCCATCAGGTGGTTCCACCAAAGTCCATACTTTGTTGGTATACATGGATTCCATCTCGGATCTCATGGCCTCAAGCCACTTCTGCGAGTCTGGGCCATTCATGGCCTCCTCATAGGTAGTAGGCTCATCATCTATAAGCATCGTGTCACCGGAATCAGTTACGAGAAGTCCGTACCTCTCGGGTTCCTGGCACACTCTACTAGATCTACGAAGCTCTTGTGTTACTTGAACAGGTGGATCCACAACTGCTTGTGATTCCTGTTCATGTTCCATAATCGGTTCAGTGATTTGTGGTTCTTGAACTTCTTCAAGTTCTACATTCCTCCCACTTGCTTCTTTAGAGACAAACTCTCTTTCTAGAAACACGCCGGTCCGAGCAACAAACACTTTGTTCTCGGTTGGATTGTAGAAGTAGTATCCCTTAGTTTCCTTAGGGTACCCCACAAATTTACACTTATCCGATTTAGGCCCTAGCTTGTCTGATTGTAAACGTTTTACATAGACATCGCAGCCCCAAATCCTCATGAACGACAGTGTGGGACGCCTCCCACTCCACATCTCATATGGTGTCTTCATGACTGATTTAGATGGAACACGGTTAATGGTAAAAGCTGCACTTAATAGAGCGTAGCCCCAAAACGATAATGGAAGATCGGTTTGACACATCATAGATCGAACCATATCCAATAGGGTTCGATTCCTCCTCTCGGACACGCCATTCCATTGTGGCGTTCCGGGTGGAGTGAGTTGGGACACGATCCCACACTCTCTAAGATAGTCGTCAAACTCTTGGCTTAAGTATTCTCCTCCACGATCTGATCGTAGAGCCTTGATACTTTTGCCAAGTTGCTTCTCTACTTCATTCTTGAATTCCTTGAACACTTCAAAGGATTCGGATTTTGCCCTCATAAGGTACACAAATCCATATCTACTGTAATCGTCAGTAAACGTAATGAAGTAGACATAACCACCCCTGGCAGGCGTGGCAAATGGCCCACACACATCGGTATGTATGAGCGCCAATTGCTCACTAGTCCTCTCACCTTTCTTATTGAAAGGGGACTTTGTCATTTTTCCCAATAAACAAGCCTCACATGTCTCATATGATTCAAAATCAAATGAGTCTAGTAATCCATCCTTATGGAGTCTAGATACACGTTTCTCATTTATGTGGCCTAAACGACAATGCCATAAATAAGCAGGATTTAAATCATTTATTTTAATCCGCTTGGTATTAATGTTGTAGACAGGATTACTTAGATCAAGGACATAAAGTCCATTAAATAATTGCGCACTAAAATAGTGAATATTATTAAAATAAAAGGAACAACAATTGTTCTTTATTGAAATAATAAAACCTTCCTTGTCCAAACAAGAAATAGAAATAATGTTTCTGCTCATAGCAGGCACAAAATAGCAATTATTTAATTCTAAAACTAATCCTGAAGGCAGAGATAGCTCGCAAACGCCTATGGCCAACGCAGCAACCTTTGCTCCATTCCCAACGCGCAGATCTACCTCCCCTTTAGCCAATCTCTTACTTCTCTTTAGATCCTGCATATTTCGACAAATATGAGATCCACATCCAGTATCTAATACCCATGATGTAGAGACAGTTAAATTGACATCTACAACGAAAATACCTGGTGGTGGTGGAATCACTATTCCAAGCCTCTTGTCCTCCAGATATTTGGGGCAGTTCCTCTTCCAGTGTCCAGGTTGACTACAGTAGTGACATTCACCCTTAGTCACGACCTTGGCAATTCCACCAACAGGCTTAAGGGCTTGTTCCTTGGACTTAGCAACTGACTTGCCTTTGCCCTTGGAGGAAGAGGCAAACTTTTTACCCTTTCCTTTATGCACCATCATAATGGCCTTGCCCTTACCCTTGTTGATGCTCTGTTCAGCCGTCCTCAACATGTTGAGCAAATCTGGCAGTGGTTTAACGATCTCGTTCATGTTATAGTTCATAATGAACTGTCCATAACTTTCGGGCAACGATTGCAACACGAGATCGGTTGCCAACTCTTGGCCGACCGGGAACCCAAGCCGGGCGAGATTCTCCAAGTACCCGATCATTCGGAGTACATGGGGTCCCACCGGGTTCCCTTCTGCCAGATGACATTTGAACAGTGCCTTTGAGACCTCATACCTCTCTACCCTCGCCTGCTCTTGGAAGAGCTGCTTTAGATGTTCGATCATATCGACAGCATTCATGTTCTCATGTTGCTTCTGAAGCTCAGAGGTCATGGTGCAAAGCATTAGGCAGGCCGCATCATTAGCATCATCAACATGCTTTTGATACGCCTTTAAGGCAGCAGGTGTCTGATTGTCTGGACCTTCTGGAACTTGCTCCTCTATTGCGTACAGCTTCTTTTCTTGCTTGAGAACAATTCTCAAGTTTCTGTACCAATCGAGAAAGTTGGTTCCTGAGAGCTTGTCCTTCTCAAGGACAGATCGTAGGGAATGTTGTGAACTCGATGAGTTGTTTGCCATTTGGAATTCTACAAAAAGGAAAATACGCAAGTTTTAGTATTTGTGAATTTTTGACTATATTTAATAATGGCTAGTTTATTAAATATAGCTCCCACTATTTTTCTACGGATTAATAACCCTCAAGATATTAATGCGGAAAATATCATTATATTTTCTAGTGGGCCAAGATCCATCTTTTTCATCTCCTTATGAGCTTGCTTTGGCAAGTCACCCATAATTCGATTACTTCTTAGGTAGGAACAATTCCAATTGCATCCCATATGCAACTCTTGGTTCAATCGGGCAAATAACTCCTTATTTATCCATCCATATGGATAATCCCAATTGATTGCCTCTAGGTTTCTTAATCAAATTAATAGCCTAGTTGTGTTCAACCTCTTATCTAAACAATTGCACATTGTTACGTGCCATCGCATTCCATCATTATGAACCAAGTCGCCATGCTTTGGCACGCACGAACTTGATAAATAATGATGATAATGAGTGTTTAAATAACGAGAAGGCAAGAACACAATATTTAAAATTTGAGGGATTTTTCTTCAATTTTTAATTATTTTGTTGATCAATATCAACTAATCTATCTATTTGAGTTTGGGCACAACTCCAAATAATAGATCCGGGTTGTCTAATTATCTTATTATCCTAATTGCATGCATCATCCATACACCAACCACACAAATAATAAGACAATAAATAAACAACCACAAAGCAGAATTTAAACGTGATGTGGATATGGCCTTTTCTAGACTAAGATAATTCCAAGCCAATGGAATTATCTATGAACCCTAAACAAACACACATCTCCATGCGTCTTGATCTTTTTGGTCCATCCTTCATAGTCTTGTGGAATGCTCCATGCTCCATGCTCCATCTTTTGTGGCTCCTTTGGCTTTGGGCTTCTTTTCTCCAATCTTGGCTAACAATCTACTTTATCTAGCACTAGCTAATATCTATACTAAATAAAATAAATCTCACAAGTTGAGAAAAAAAATGGCACGCAGGCCATAAAACCCTAATTAATTATTACAATTAATTGATCGGCTCGCAGGCCGTAAAACCAAACCACAAAATTAAACATCCACATCAAACCACATCCTAAGGCCATATCCAATCACCATGCGATTTGCACATAAACAGTTAAAATCCAATTTTAACGCGCTTGGTCAATTTTAATTGATTTTAGGATTTCTAGGGTTAAAACGGTCCATGGGCCCAACAATCCAATTGCCCGGGCCCAAATAGGTGAACCATAAAGCCCTAGGGCCGGCCCGGCCCAAAACCCGCAAGCTAGGCCCGCGGGTTAGGGCCGCCCGGCCCCTTAGGGCGCCAAGCTTGGGCGGCAAGCAAGGGGGCGGCTCCCTAGGGGGCCGAACCTCCTTGAGGAGGTTGTTTCCAAAACAACCTCCTTGCTTGGAGCCCAAGTTTGGTTGTTTCCTTGTTGTGGGAGAACTCCTTCTTCCCCAAGGATGCCCAAACCCTAGATCTTTGATCCTAAAATTTCTCAAACTCACCAATTCATGCATCCAATGCAATAATTGGGTCTTGTTATGATTAATTCTTTGACAAATTGCATCCAATGCTTGATTTGTCTTGTTTTACGCGATAAACAACAAATTAAGGTGTAAAACAACAAGAATGTAACACATAAACTACGTTTATGCTCTATGACCTGTGGCTCTGATACCACTGTAGGGTTTTGATTCATGGATCGCGCAACGGAAGCATAAACAAACAAATAACCATGCAAAACCCTCCAAGGATCACAAGTCTAGAGACATAACGATAGTAAAGGTAAGAAATCACAAACACACCTTTGGGTTCTCCTTGATGACTTCAAACGCGAATAGTGTCACGTTCTCTATAGTTGATCCACGCCTAGAGTTGTTCCTAGATCTCCAATCACCTTGGTGCTAGCCCGGATTGAAAGGAGGGTGAAGAAATCACGCAAAACGAGACACCAAAAGGGGTTCGGCACCCTTTGTGGCGTCGGGACAAGGGGGCGGCGGCAATAGGGGGGCGGCGTCCCTCTTTGCTTGCTCTCTCTCTCCTTTGTTCTCTCCCACTCTTGTTATGTTCTCTTTAGAGCATAAGTGTATAGGGAAGGAAGGAGGAGGGTCCTTTATATAGTCCAACAACTCCTTGTTAACTACCTAAAGGACTTATTCTAGTCCTACTAGAATTCAATTTAGTCCCTTCCTTGCAAATTAGTCCCTACTAAGTTTGCAAGGGTTTGCAAAGTGATCCTTCTAATTAATTAATCCAATTAATTAATTCCATAATCTAGTACAACTCTATATAGCGTGTGACCCCATAGGTTCTATCTAGTTGGTAGCAACTCTTTGCTAATATGGAGCGGTTTCTAGCAAAACATCCATTCTAGCCAACTAATAGAATAGTCATCTAGACAACCTTGTACAAGTAATTGTCTCATCCCTTTGCCTCCATATCCGGATTGGACACGAGACATACAAGTCACACTCGTATATCCAATCCCTAGTTCCTCGATCCATGGAATAGCCTTATTCGTGCAAATAACATCAATATCCATATATTGATTTATTTGAGTCTGGCCAGACATTCTATAAGCACTATCCTCGAGTGGCCTTGGATATTTGCTCCCGTTATGTGGGAGGGGCAAATCCTCTCTACGTTCACTACGATCTCTAAGCTTGCTTCTCATTGTATCCAGTACACGCCTTTATAACTACCCAGTTACGGTGTAGCGTTTAACGCTACCAAGATCACAATGATCCACAACTAGAATATCTAGCGACTTCAAGTCTAAGGATGACAATACCATTGTACCCGAGAAGCACTTGTGACTCAACATAACGTGTATGTAGCCTTCTCGGTGATGGGTCAATCCAGTGCAACATTCCGTAATGCACACCTATGTGTTGGATCGTGATATCTCCATATCAATCCAACCCCATACTAGTCTATAGATGATTGTCCCATTTAATCATTATACTTGACTAGGGATATTTAAGATAAACAACACAATTGTAAATCTAAGGACTTCATTATATTAAATATCCAATAAATAATAAATGAATTTCTAGCCAATTACAAATTCATACTAAACTAGATTGCCTCTAGGGCATCTATTCCAACAAACCCAGGGTAGCGGAGAGGAATTTTCCTTAAACCCAGGGGTGGTCAGTGTCTTTTAACCTATTGTTTTTCTTGTAGATACACATGGGCAAAAAATAAAAAGAAATACAGGGGTAATATGGTCTGTAAAAATTTTATCATCCAATTTTTAACGGAACCTAACAGAGGGGAGCTAACTGTCCACGGTATATTCCGTTATTTGGGTGTGGAGTGTCTTTTTCCAAAACACAGGGTAGTTGAGTGGATTTAATCCTAAAGTCAGGGGTGGTCTGTGTCTTTTACCCTTATTCTTAATCTGCAGCGAATTTTATCTCGCACAGTGTCACAGGATGTCTCGTAGGGTCGGTTGGAAGGTGTCAGGGCTTCCAGGGGAGGACCACTACCAGTGGTCTCCCACCTATTTTTTGGTGACAATTCCTTGTCTTTTACAGGTGCAAATATGGAGAATATCAATACTTTGTTGAAAATTTTATAAGATTATGGAAAATCTTCAGGACAACAAGTTAACTTGGAGAAATCAGCCTTGGTATTTTCTTCAGGAGTAGACGCAACAACAAGAGCAGAGCTTCTTTCGGCAACGAGTGTTCAGGAAGTGGAGAAGTATGATAAGTATCTGGGCCTCCCTACGACGATGGGTCGTAACAAATCAGTTACCTTCAACTCTCTTGTTGATAAGTTTAGCGGCAAGTTGAAAGGTTGGAAAGAGAAATCATTATCACCGGCTGGGAAGGAGGGTCTTGTAAAAGCTGTCGCGCAAGCCTCCCTACTTATGCGATGAGTTGTTTCCGATTACCTGACGGAATTCGCGACAAGATGGAAGCTATGATTAGGCAATTTTGGTGGCCGAAGAGGGACAAAGATACAGGAATCAATTAGATATCATGGGATCAAATGTAGCAACCGAAGAGAAGGGGTGGACTTGGTTTAAAAAAGCTCAGAGATTTAAATCAAGCTATGCTGGCAAAGCAAGCGTGGAGGATCGTTAAAGAGCCAGATTCACTTTTATCTAGAGTTCTAACATCAAAATACTACCCCACGACAGTTTCTTGTGTGTTGAACCAGAAAACAATTGGTCTTTTGCGTGGTGTAGTATTTTATACGGTAAGGAACTCCTCAAAAGAGGACTGCAGTGGAGTATCGGGGATGGCCACTCCGTAGGTTTAACCGACCCTTTATCCCCCAACTTGGGGATTTTAGATTGATTACTCCTAATATTAGCGCAGGTCCTCTACTTGGGTATTTCATAAAAGCGGATCGGACATGGGAACTACGACCTTGAAACACTTTTGTTTGGGATGTGGATGCCAACGCCATTGAGGCTATTCCAATCCCTGCAAATTCAAGACCGGATCATATCGTTTGGAATTTTGAGGAGAAATGAAATTACACCGTGACATTTGGATATGAGTTGGCAACAAAATTGCATGATGGAGGTATGTTACGTCGGAAATTGACCCTTGGAGCTCTTTTTTGAGAACTTGTGGAGAATTATAGTGCCAAAGAAGATCCTCCATTTTATATGGAGAACATTTCACGGTAAGCTCCCAACTAGATCCTTTCTAGTGAAGAGGGGAATGAGATTGATAATCTATTGCGCCTTGTGTGGTTGTTTCGACGAGACAGAGAGGCACCTGCACGCAGCATGCAAGCGTACGAGGGAGCTCTGGACTCACACAGGTTTCAACAAGGAGATCCCAGTTATCCGACTGGGATTTAAATTTTGGCTATCAAACCTACTGGAAAAGGCGAATGACGAAGAGAAGAAAAAACTCTGTATTTTTTTCTGGGAAATATGGAGGATGAGGAACGATAGGGTTTTCAATGGCACAACTAGAAATGATAATCAATTCTGCAAGGAGTTAGATTTTCTCTACAGAGAGCTTGATTATTCATTGTCTTATACTCTTTTCGTCGCCGGTAATCAAGACTATAGTGGAGGCTGGAAGGAAGCAACATTTCATTTCGACGGTGGTCTTGACCTGCGGACAAGAAAGGCTTTGGGGGGTGTTCTGATTTTTTAGTAGTTATGGTAGTTTAATCGCTGCTCGTGCTATTGCAAGAGAGATTTCGGAAGTGCAAGAGATGCTGAAAGCCGTGCGTTGAAGATGGGAATCCAGCTTGCCTCAAGTCTGGGGTTGAAGAATATTTAAATAGAAGGTGACGCAAAGACAATTATCGACGATCTTTTGACGCTGCGAAGAGGTGACAAAATTGAAGACAAATCAGCAGTTCACGAATCCCTCCTCGATATCCTCCAACAACTCCAATGCTTTGAATACAGTAACATCAAATGGGTTCCCCGTAGTAAAAATAAAGTAGCTCACTCTTTAGATAATAGAGCTCGTGGAGCTCTCTGCTTTATGCAGTGGTTTTCGGTGCCCCCTGAGTGGCTAGCTACACTTATAGATGAGGATTTGTAATTTGTTTCGCTTTGATTAATGATATTTCTTTACCTCAAAAAAAAAAAAATGTTGACAGAAATCTGTATTTTCTTTTCCTCAAAAAAAAAAAATCTGTATTTTCCTTCTAAAAAAAAGAAAAATCTTTACATGTTCTTTTCCTTACCACGTCCCGAGTGGGCAATATTAATTTTTTCGCTGATGAGACATTTTTCTATCACCATTCACGCTCGTGTCTTCTTCTTTTCGTCCTTGAAAGTTACCACCAGTTAAGGCCATCCGCATCAAGAGGTCTTCCCGAAGCACTGTTACACTAATTTGGACCCCACATAACTTCTTAAATATTACCAAACTGCCATATTCCACCCAGCAAGAAAAAGTCTTCCCGAAGCCCTCTAGTACTATTATATTCTAAAATATTTTATACAGTGATATTATAATTCATTTAGTAAATATCGTTTATTTTTTTTACTATTTATAGTTAACGACAATAAGATTTAGAAAAATAGAATGCAATCAAATTATTATAATAAGCATATTAAAAAAGAAATTTATAATTGAAATGAAAATTATAATTTATTGGAACATGTTAAGATGTGAATCACATCGTACAAGAGTTTAATGAACATAACAAATCAAACATACTAAAATATGAAACGATAGTCCCTAACAATGGGTGTTTAGATGCCCATAAATTCAGTAAGGATCTAACTCATGGTCGGGCGGCGGAAATGACATATTACTATTACTATCAGTTCCAAAAAGATTGCGCTTTGCAGCGCGGTAACGCGCACCACGTTTTTCGTCAGTCCAATATTCTTTAGAATCCGGACTCAAGAACCTCGTATCCATCGACATAGTATGTCTATCACTTGTTTCATCGTGTCTTTTCTGCATTTGTTCCATAGCTGTCACTTGTGTCTCCCTGATACTTCGAAGAATCTCCATCTGTTCATTTTTTTGATGAGGTTGAAGTAGCCTTACTCTTATTCTTTGATGAAGTTTTTCCCAAAGGCCTTGAACCGCTAGCAGTGTTATGAGTATTTTGGAACTTGGATGTTGGTGTCGGCATGTCAGAATTCAAGTTTGTTGCATAAAAATTTGGTCATATGACTGGGTGTCCGACATAGCATGATTAGATTGTTGCGAGTTCATAGTTTGGAATACTGGTGTTTGTGAAGTTCCACGCGCTCGATTTGTACTCGTATTGCCTAAGGGATTAAAGATCACATTATCTTTAATAATTGCCCAACAATGTTTGTAGATAAATACCTTGTTCCTCTTCTGTAAGAACTAATCATCAAGCCAATTTGCCTGCACAAAGTCGACAAATTAACTTATTAGTACATTTTTTTGAGAGCTGATACATTATTGAAAAAAATAATTGGTACTCACTTCGTCCAGCAGATTGTTCCCAGTACGATCGGTGCGGCTAGCATGTTGCACACATTCATTCCATGAGTTACAATCTTTGTGTATGTGTTTTTTCCAACGTGAGGTGATTGCATCCGCTTACCTCTGCTCAATTGGATTTCCTAACATTTGGTACATCGACTCGCGGACACGAGTCCACAAGCCCGGTGCATCTTGGTCTGTACCAACAATCGGGTCTTCGGGGACATGAACGTAGGCATGACACAAAGCTTCATCTTCACGTCTTGACTAATACCTACCTGATCCTACCATTTTCTAGTTTCAAGAAAAATAAATACTTTTGCAAATAAATTGCTTGTCTGAAAAAAGCGTGATATATTTTAAAGTGAATGACTGTATTTTATACAGCCATTCATCAAAACAAATGGACAAAGCTATCACTTGTTTCCTGAAAGTACACATACCAATGGACACCTATCATTACACATACCAATGGACCATATCTACTATCACCCACTACACAATTAATGGACATATGAACTTTCCTTATATGGACAAATAAATGTTCATGAAATCACACTTACCAATGCATCACCAGCTACACCAATTATACATATCACCAATATCTGCAACGAACCAGTGCTATCACACATGCCAAGGCATATCTCTATCCACACAAATCACACATATCAATAGAATCATCTATTCACTGGGTCACTTTGACCCGGTGATTTGGATAGTAAAACTTTGCAATTTGTGGGAATTTTTTTCGTAGTGTTGTAGAGTAAATCTGAATTTACAAGACCATAAATAAATTGACACAGTAAACTATTGGTCAAAGTGACCTTGTTACGGGTGAAAAAAACCAAATGGTGCAAAAGAGGTGGGACGGAGTGGTATCATCCATGTTCTGATGCACATCACTATCACCAACTACCACCATCAATAGAAAAAATCATCCCATAGTAAAAAAATATGCACATTCCATTACTAGATGTACCCCACAATCACATTTTTTATTACAACTACAAAAACAATGACTACAAATTCCCACTATCACATCTTATTTTATTACAACTACCACTCCACTACAACTTCACTATATATAACATACATACCATTACTAATTTTGCACACCCATACTTTCACAACGCTGCATTTGCAACAATACTTATTTTGTCAAACCCAAACTCATACTTTCACAACCATCCATCATCTTCTCCATGTCTTCCAGTTGGAATGATATTTTTGAGTAACAACGGTGTGGCACCTCGCTCCCGCGACCCCGATTAACAAAGTAATTAAACGGGAACGAGGCGTCACACGCCACCAAGGCTAACTCGTACCATGAGGATGAGAATGAAAATGTCTAGAAATTCAAGGATTAACTGATAAGTATTGCAGAAGCTTATGAAAATGGGTCTTATATCCAAAACCATTTGTTTTCACAAAAGGAAACAGAACTTTGAGAATTGAATAAAATGTTTCTCTATCCTCCATGGTACTCGTCGATCTCAGAGTCAAGTCTTTCAAGGTTCAGTCACGGTTGCACATAATCCATTCACAAAAAGGTCCATAATTTAAATCCAACAATCCATTAAACAAACTACGGGATATCCCCTCATGGGGTTACACTTTCCCACTACCAAAATGCGACCATACATGGTCTCTAAAGAGTGCATAATAAATCTCCAAGAGTTACACATAGAAAGATACTACGTACTACCACATAAACTTAAACAAAGAGAGTCTTAGACAAGCCTAGCACAAAAGCATGAAACATCTCTCAACATGATATGACGAATGAAATTATGCGGCTGGATTACTTGGCTCGGTCCTCTCCTTGGAACCTGAAATAGCGGTCATTTAAAACCGGTCAGACTGCGAAGTCTGGTGAGCACGTACTTACCCCTTTGTTAGGTTTGGAAATATACAATATATATACAAGTTCCAAATGCCATGGTCAAGTTGTTCCAAACATGCTTGCTTCACAGTTCATACATAGATAAATAATAATATAAACAACATAATTTAAGCAAGCATTCAAGTAGGTAAACATGTAAAGCATTTAATTCAACACTTGGGTCCTCGACCCCTTCCACAACACCACTTTGAGCCGTTGGATCATTTTATTCAAGTACTTTGGCCATTAAAATCTCATTCGTGATACTTAGCCATCAATGTGGCGAGTCCGCGTAGAATCGCTACCTCGGACGAAAATATAGTCGACAAGTCATGACAACGCACGTGTTAACGGCTCATCCCATATTATATCCCTGGGACAGGGCATCGACCTCCGGTCTATTGTCCCCGCGCCGGGAGGGTACTGTCCGGTGTATATCCCCCAACCGTTAGGGTATTGTACCGATGTATTGTCCCCCACCGTTAGGGTACTGTCCAACAGTGTCATTTAGGCAACCATCTCGGCCAAACATTTATAAAGCATACCATGGACTTTCATTTTAACAAATATCATTTATAAAAATGATTCCTTACTAGCTTATTAAATCCTTGATTCCTAGCTTATTAAATCCTTACTAGCTACCGATAAGAGAATCCAAGAGCAAAGCTAAGAAGGAGGCTCTACAAATGGCAATTCAACACGTAAGGACAAGGCAACATCAATTCAAGTGATTCCTAGTGGATATATGATAATAATAAGGTTCATAATATGCCTCGTTCTATGATTATGATAATCCCCTAACTTGTATGAACGAAGGAATAATATTCTCCAAAGTAGCACATGCCACTCGGCGAGAAACGGAAATTTTCAGATTTGGCACACTTTATAAAAACTAGAATTTCGAATGATATAGAATAGATATTGACATGAATCCAACTTAAAATGAAAGTAGACACATAGAGCTTCGAATCGGTATAAGATAGAGTGAAATACAAGCTCGTATGAGGGAGTAATGACCTCACAAAGTTGGGTGACACAATCTGTCCGAACCCACTCTCCAGCCCTGACACAGTTTACGAAAACTCACATTACGGAAAATTTAAAAGTCTTTTTGGCATGAAACCAATTGGGGATGAAAGCAGACACATAGAGATTCATAAAGATATAAAGTTTAACAAAATATAAGCTCGTATGTGGGAGTAGTGACCTCTCAAAGTCGGGTGACACAATCTGCCCGAGCCCAATTACCAGCCCAGACACACTTTACGAAAACGAACATTCCAGAATATTTACAATGAATTTTGGCATGAGATAAATTGGAGATGAAACTAGACACACAGGGCTTCGAAACAATATAAGGTAGAGCACAAACCGAATCTTTATGAGTGAGATGTGGCCTCTCAAAGTCAGGTCTCAGATTCTGTCCGAAAACAGAGAATCATTACAAGACCAAATTTTCTTTTAAATCAAAAGTTCTTCGAGTAAGTATGTGAAACCACTTCATTTTCGATATAATAAGGAATGGAAGAGACACATGCAAGTCTATATGCAGCATATATTCTTCAAGGATGAGCAAAAACACATGATTTGGAAGGATGAAGAGTATAGAATAGGGAAATCAAGGACAACTCTCATCTTTTGAGACATGAACTTCTTCTAAACCTTCCTCCATGTGGATGAACCCATGAATCCACAAAAAGATGCAAAAATAGACACATGCAAGGACATTCTTAGAAGATTTACCATTGTAATAGATACTAGGTGCAAAAATATGCAAGGATCGAAGAATAGATCATCAATTTACCTCAAAGATTAGGAATAGTGAGCAAAAGAGTGATTGTAAGCTTCAATCCATGGGTAGGATGAAGGAAGAAGTCCCCACCAAGGTTGTATTTAGCTTGGTGACAAATTTTTCATGATTTGGTTGCTAGAATATGAAGTTTTGGTGGTGTTTTGTGGAGGTTTTTGCACAAAAACGGGTTGAGCTTCTTTTGTGAAAGAAGATGACTTCTTGTGACTCTTAGAGAAAGATGGGGGTGTGAGAAATGAGGGATATGGGCTGAACTAAAAAGAGTTAAAGATGAAAAAGAGATATGGTGCATCTCTCATGTGTCTTGTCACACTTGCTTGCAAGAATTGTCCTAGTATGCCTATAGCTAGCCACTTTGGAACACCAAAAAGATGACACATTTGCTACCATATTTTGAGTTTAATATGTGGAGTAAAATTTAAAAATGGCTCTAGGGTTGATAGGTATCCAACCCCCACAAGTTTTACACTCATAGTATGACAAAATACCAAGTTTTGGTCATGTTTTTGTGGCTTCTTTGCTCAAATCCGGGATTGCACATGAAAGATTTGATTAATTGAACAAGATGGCTAGGAAAGAGTGTAAAGGAGACAAGTCTATGGTGTGAAACACAAGTAGTCATGATGTGACTATACATAGATAGCTAGCTTTCCTAGTGATAGGTAACTATGTGTCTAATCCCCTACACTAGATGTGCATTCAAGGTATACATACTATAGCAATACTTCTACACATACTAGAAATACATACATACTTTACTACTTTTCTAGATTTAATATTTCATAACAATTAAGTAATTGTTAAAATTAAGATTATAGGGAACCAATATTTAAGTTCTACCATCCCACTTAATAAGCTCAAAACATTATAAACTAAATCAAATAAATTCCTATTTGAACTTAATTGTGTGGGATGTCACAAACGGTATGATGACGAAGAACTACTTGCAAATATCAATCATAACACTGCACTTGCAACGACACTTCTTATATCTGAAGATCAAGATGATCTCCCTTCTGGTTCTCGTGGTTCAGTCCCAGGTCGTAGAAACAAACGACCCAATCGGGTTGCAGCAAATACACAGTTAATGAACGATTATTTCGTTCATAATCCTGTTTATTCAAATGACAATTTCAGACGCCGGTCCCGGATAAGACAACCAGTCTTTATTCGCTTACTTCAGAAATTACAACAGCATAACCCATATTTTCAACAACGATCAAACTGTGCCGGCCAGACAGGTTTTACAGGCGAACAAAGAGTTAGTATGGCCCTACGTATGTTGGCGTACTCATGTCCCGCTGATTCGCTCGATGAATAAATTCGGGTTGGTGAGTCAACAGCACTCGAAAATGTTCGTCAGTTCTGCCGAACAGTTGTATCGATGCACAAGGATTAATATTTACGGGCCCCCACAACCACTGATATTCAAAGACTTCTTCAGAAAGCAGAACGCCGAGGATTCCCAGGCATGATCGGTTCACTAGATTGCATGCACTGGCAATGGAAAAATTGTCCGACGGCGTGGAAGGGAGCATTTACAGGAAGATCGCATAAACCAGCAATAATACTAGAAGCAGTAGCTAGCCACGATACATGGATTTGGCATGCTTATTTTGGAATGCCGGAATCTAGGAACGACATAAACATGCTCGGTTGTTCTCCGCTATTTGACCGACTGACAAGTGGCGAAGTACCAAGCGTACAATATGCAGTGAACGGGAGAGCATATTATACGCCATACTACCTTGTAGATGGTATTTATCCTCCCTGAGGAACGTTTGTTCATTCAATTAAAAATTCCCAGACAATTCTAGAACAACACTTCTCGATACTGCAAGAAGCATATCGTAAGGATGTAGAAAGAGCATTTGGTATTTTACAAGCAAGATTTGCCATTGTCAAACAACCGGGAAGATGGTGGAATCGAGACGATCTACATAACATCATGCTCACATGCATTATTCTACAAAACATTATTGTGGAAGACGAGCGGGAGGACTATGCTGACTAGTTTTAGAGTAAATCATCTGATTCCTCGTCAGCATAGTCCTCCCGCTCGTCCGCATAGTCCTCCCGCTCGTCAGCATGCTGCTCCCGCTCGTCAGCATAAGAAGTGTCGTTGCAAGTGCAATGTTATGATTGATATTTGCAGTAGTTCTTCGTCATCATATCGTTGTTGCTCAAAAATATCATTCCAACTGGAAGACATGGAGAAGATGACAGATGGTTGTGAAAGTATGAGTTTTGGTTTGACAAAATAAGTATTGTTGCAAATGCAGCGTTGTGAAAGTATGGGTGTGCAAAATTAGTAATGGTATGTATGTTATATATAGTGAAGTTGTAGTGGAGTGGTAGTTGTAATAAAATAAGATGTGATAGTGGGAATTTGTAGTCATTGTTTTTGTAGTTGTAATAAAAAAATGTGATTGTGGGGTACATCTAGTAATGGAATGTGCAGATTTTTTTACTATGGGATGATTTTTTCTATTGATGGTGGTAGTTGGTGATAGTGATGTGCATCAGAACATGGATGATACCACTCCGTCCCACCTCTTTTGCACCATTTGGTTTTTTCACCCGTAACAAGGTCACTTTGACCAATAGTTTACTGTGTCAATTTACTTATGGTCTTGTAAATTCAGATTTACTCTACAACACTACGAAAAAATTGCCTACAAATTGCAAAGTTTTACTATCCAAATCACCGGGTCAAAGTGACCCAGTGAATAGATGATTCTATTGATATGTGTGATTTGTGTGGATAGAGATATGCCTTGGCATGTGTGATAGCACTGGTTCGTTGCAGATATTGGTGATATGTATAATTGGTGTAGCTGGTGATGCATTGGTAAGTGTGATTTCATGAACATTTATTTGTCCATATCAGGAAAGTTCATATTTCCATTAATTGTGTAGTGGGTGATAGTAGATATAGTCCATTGGTACGTGTAATGATAGGTGTCCATTGGTATGTGTAATTTCAGGAAACAAGTAATAGCTTTGTCCATTTGTTTTGATGAATGGCTGTATAAAATACAGTCATTCACTTTTAAATATATCACGCTTTTTTCAGACAAGCAATTTATTTTCAAAAGTATTTATTTTTCTTGAAACTAGAAAATGGTAGGATCAGGTAGGTATTGGTCAAGAAGTGAAGATGAAGCTTTGTGTCATGCCTACGTTCATGTCTCCGAAGACCCGATTGTTGGTACAGACCAAGATCCATCGGGCTTGTGGTCCCGTTTCCGCGAGTCGATGTACCAAATGTTAGGAAATCCAATTGAGCAGAGGTCAGCGGATGCAATCACCTCACGTTGGAAAAAACACATACACAAAGATTGTAACTCATGCAATGAATGTGTTCAACATGCTAGCCGCACCGATCGTACTGGGAACAATCTGCTGGACGAAGTGAGTACCAATTATTTTTTTCAATAATGTATTAGCTCTCAAAAAATGTACTAATACTTTACTTTGTCGACTTTATGCAGGCAAATTGACTTGATGATTTGTTCTTACAGAAGAGGAACAAGGTATTTATCTACAAACATTGTTGGGCAATTATTAAAGATAATGTGATCTTTAATCCCTTAGGCAATACGAGTACAAATCGAGCGCGTGGAACTTCACAAACACCAGTGTTCCAAACTATGAACTCGCAACAATCTAATCATACTATGTCGGACACCCAGTCATATGACCCAAATTTTTATGCAACAAACTTGGATTCTGACATGCCGACACCAACATCCGAGTTCCAAAATACTCATACCACTGCTAGCGGTTCAAGGCCTTTGGGAAAAAACTTCATCAAAGAATAAGGGTAAGGCTACTTCAACCTCATCAAAAAATGAACAGATGGAGATTCTTCGAACTATCAGGGAGACACAAGTGACAACTATGGAACAAATGCAGAAAAGACACGAAGAAACAAGTGACAGACATATTATGTCGATGGATACGAGGTTCTTGAGTCCGGATTCTAAAGAATATTGGACTGACGAAAAACGTGGTGCGCGTTACCGCGCTGCAAAGCACAATCTTTTTGGGACTGGTAGTAATAGTAATATGTCATTTCCGCCGCCCGACCCTGAGTTAGATCCTTACTGAATTTATGGGCATTTAAACACCCATTGCTAGGGACTATCGTTTCAGATTTTAGTATGTTTGATTTGTTATGTTCAATAAACTCTTGTACGATGTGATTCGCATCTTAACATGTTCCAATAAACAATAATTTTCATTTCAATTATAAATTTCTTTTTTAATATGCTTATTATAATAATTTGATTACATTTATTTTTCTAAATCTTATTGTCGTTAACTATAAATAGTAAAAAAATAAACGATATCTACTAAATGAATTATCATATCACTTATAAATTATTTTAGAATATAATAGTACTAGAAAGTTTCGGGAAGACTTTTTCTTGCTGGGTGGAATATGACAATTTTGTAATATTTAAGAAGTTATGTGGGGTCCAAATTAGTGTAACAGTGCTTCAGGAAGCCCTCTTGCTGCGGATGGCCTAAGAGCATTTCCAACAATAAAATTATAAGTTAGCTAAATTTTAACTAGTATGAACTCAAGTTAACATGACTTCTTATTGTTTGCTCCGATGGTGTTATATATTTTACATAAGTTTGTGGATATTGATATAAATAAAATATTTATTAAATTAAAGTAAGAGAAAAATAGACACAAAAAATTTAACTACCTACATTCTAGCTAGCTACTTTTATTGAGTGAGATACATAATATGCAAAATATTGAGTTCTTTCACTAGCCTATTGGAACTCATTATTTCTTCCACATATGTAAATTATAACTAAACTAGTTCTTCAGATACTGATAGCAAGAACATAGAGACTCCTGGTTCTTTGGCCGGAAAATCTCATAACTTCAACCCCCCGAATTGCAAACCATAGCCTTCAATTGTTTCAACTCGCATTTTGAGTACAACAATGTCCCGCTGCTGCTGCTGCTGCACTCAGCAATTTCCCTCATCTTCGTCGCACTCTTTTGAATCTTCGAGGAAATTGACGGCAGTCAAATTTCGGTCTCTGAGAATTGTCTCCTGTTCTCCTCCTAATGGAAACAGCAGGTTTGATGATTCTGTCGATAATGAGAGGTAAATCATTCTTTATGATAATTTTGTACAATGGAGAAAAAGAGACTTTTGGAAATGGAACTCTAAAACCCAATTCTCATAGCTGAGCTTTGTGGTTTGATTTATCCTTCCTTTGCAGCAGAGGGAAAGCTGAACCAGAGGTGATTTTAGTGGAAAGGCTTGGGAATGGCACTTTGAAGAGGTACATTGTATTTTATTTTAGTTATCATTTGTTCTATTACGCGTGCCAGTTTTGTAACTAGATCTTGACTAGTATGTTAAGGTAAACTAAAATTGAGAATGCGCGCAATTCATGTACTCAGTCGAAAGAGGGATTGCCCCAGCTAAAATATCGTAGGAGCCTCTCTTACGTAATGAAACACCGCTGGGTTAGAACATGATGGCATGCACTGAAAAATTGTGAGAAATGAGGAAGTTGGAACATCTACACTAGCATTAAATTCAACGAAAATCAATTGAAGAACTGTCAGAATATTTGCAGTCCACCAATGCCCTCATATAAAATGTTTAAATGAAACTTGAAGGGACCATTGCTGAAGTTACACTAAAATTTTACATTTCAAATGCAGCTTAGCTTTGCCAACATCCATCAATTACTTCTTTCCGCTGACACCTAAAGCATCAGAGCTCTTTTATATTTGGGTTTGGAAAACTTTATGGACCATGTCGCTCATATTTCGGGCCGATTGCCTGTTTGCATCTACAGGATTTTGATTGCTTACGCGGAAAATGAAAATCTTTTGCTTACTGTTAGAATCCATGGGGTTCCACCTCAAAACCAATTGGCTATGAGGGGAGTAGCCGAGGACACTTATTAATTATTCTTCTTCTTTATGAATGCCCGATGTGGGACTTCTCAACACGCCCCCTCACGTGTGGCATCCTTTCGCCTACACGTGGATCTTTTTTTTCTGCGGGTGGCGGTGAGCACGTGGGTTGTTAGACCATTCACGTGTGTGTGAACCTGCTCTGATACCATGTTAGAACCTTTGATTGATGAAGCAGTGCAGGTATCGAGTGAGGAAGCTATTGAAACTGCCAAGCTTCTTGCTTTAAAAGAAGGTTTGCTGGTTGGGATATCATCTGGTGCTGCAGCTGCTGCGGCAATCACTGTAGCCAAAAGGCCAGAAAATGCTGGAAAACTCATTGTTGTGGTGTTTCCGAGCTTTGGAGAGCGTTATCTGTCATCGGTGTTGTTTGAATCGTTGAAAAAGGAGGCCGAGAACATGATCTTCGAGCCCTAGATGAGCCATCGAAGGAGGAAGGGTAGCAGTTGTTTCCAAATAGAAGTATGGGTCTTTCTTACTAGTTGACAGACAATAGAAGAGTTTGAGGTTGTTCTTCTTCTTCATGAGGGGGTGGAAACAAACATGTGAAAAACCATTTCGTGTTTCCCCACCTGTTGTTGGGTTTTTATTCTGATAGTAATAATAATAAATCACAAGTCAAAACAACAATTCTATTTCTATCCATCTATCTAAAAAAAAAAAAAAAAAAAAGGCGAAAGGATGCCACACGTGAGGGGGCGTGTTGAGAAGTCCCACATCGGGCATTCATAAAGAAGAAGAATAATTAATAAGTGTCCTCGGCTACTCCCCTCATAGCCAATTGGTTTTGAGGTGGAACCCCATGGATTCTAACACTTACTAAAATTCATTGCTCAGTGTTCTTTTCCAATATAAGGATTACCGCCTCGTTTATGTAGGTTAATAGGACATTGACATTACCTTGGTGACAGAGTTGCTAACATTTGTTTAGACAGATTCAAATAGTAAAATGTTCAAGAGGCGGAACTCAAATGTTATGTGAGAGGTCAAACGTTTTTATTTGCACCGCTTGATAGCTTTTTCTGTAACCCTTAAGTCGACATCAACTATAAGGTTCTTATAAAAGCAGAGTGTTCGATTCCTATTGCGTCCTTGACTCGATAATACAACCATAATTATGAAGTACTTACACAGATTCTAAATTACGTAATGCAGCACATTTTCTGCCTATATATGTTCCACAAAGCTAGTGGCATCTTATGTTTGCACACGTTTGATCATTGAAAAGTTTTTTTGACTAGTACAGACCTAAATCTTTTGTTAATGTGGTATATTCTAATGCCGTACTGAATGCTATTTCTTTGTCCAATTATGTGAGGTGATCTATCTGTTTCATACCTGCGAGGTAGGTATATACTAGACGATGCCTTGTATGTGAAAACTCTGACCGAGCAACGAAGGTCTGGAAACAATGGGTTTGCGGATTCACATTTTGACAGTGAAGAACTGCGATGGGTCCCAGACATTATCAAGGATTTTATCTTACCTGCAGGATTCCCTGGTTAGACATTTTATATTTCTAACATTATTTATTGTAATTTTTGTTTTCCCAAAAAATCTTTAGCTGCTTATGTGCAAAATATTTGTTATGTTGATTGCAGTTTGTCCTGGGAATAATGTCCTTTCCGTAATGTTCCCTGCTATAAATTTTTCAAAGAAACCCCTAAATTACCAATTTTTCCAGTGTACCTAACAATTTGGCGTCAAGCCATCTTGAATTTGATGAATGAAAAAATATGAATAGGCCACACTATCCTTCTATGAAGCATGCAATTATATTTTGCACTCCGATAACATTCTTTACTACAAGGGTCAAATTGTCAGCTAATACTTAGTGCTCAAATGCCGTGCAAGACTTTTCCCCCAAAAGACTAAAAGTGCAGTCTATTTTTGCGGTGAAGAGAGTGGGAAGGTTTCATGGTGGTGTTTGTTCATTAATGGGGATACGTCCATCATTGTTGTAGTTTCTGGACGGAAAATATGATGGCCTTAGTTTTATATCACTGTGCGTAAAGCCAACAGTGAGTTGTTAGTCTTGGTAAGTGTAAGGTGATTCCCATGGGTGATGTACCTAGGATTAATCACGAGTAGCCTGGGGTGTAAGGTGTCTCAACTCTTGATCACCTACTTGAGGTTGCCTTTTGATGGCTAAGTATGAGGTTACCAAAGTGTGGGATCAGACCATGGATCGTTTTTAGCTTAGGATGGCTATCTGAAATATTTACCAAAGGGTGGTCGGATAACTTGATTCATGGTACTTTGTCGAGCCTCCCTATCTATTTATGTCTCTCTTCATTATATCAGCTTCTGCGGCTAAAAGGTTGGAGAAGATTCGATGAGATTTTTCATGGGGAGTTATGGAGACGACTTCAAGTATCATTTACTAGATTGAGGTATAGTGTGTATCTGGGTGGAGAGTGGGGGTCTGGGTATTATGTTGGTGATTTTAGTGTCATCGGTCATTTTGTGTTATTGGATTTACTTACGACCAAAATAGACATTGGCGTACACATTGTACACGTTAGGAGGTGTGGAGTACCCGCGTGTACACGACTATATTAATGTCTTGGACAACGAACTCCCGGACGACTGCGAGGGTTTGGGGGCAGCACCCGCGGTGGGGTCCAAGGGGCAACACCCCTGGTGGCGGTCGCGTGGAAAAACTAGATTTCGGACGTTTGTTGCTTCACAAAAAACGTCTCCGGTTTTGTTTTGTTGAAAAAATGGACTGAAATCACAACAGTTATAACCGTTGCGTTGGCGGCTATAACCGATGCGATTAACTGCCTGTCCCCTTCGTTTAAGTTGGCTTTTGGTCGAATGAAGAAACACAGAGGAAATCCATAGTAACAAACTTCTATCAATTCTCATTAAATTGACAACTGTAATTGAGATTACATTTATATGAAACCAAAGACTGTTTCTAACAACCTCTACCAGCTATTACACAACTAACCCCATACTTTGTGAAGATTACAATTCAGTCCTTAACATCCCCTCTGAAACTAACCTCTCTAACATTGTTATGTTCCAGAAAACAGAGCACAGCATTATCCAGAAAACAGAGCATCAATCAAAACATAACCAAAACACTAAGAACAAGCTAGGAACCAATTAATCAGCTAGAAATCACTCTCAACTTATCCCTGAGATACAGAAACTGATGATTGAGTAGACCTTTTGTGAATATATCAGCTGATTGTTCTTTGGATGAAATATACCTGACTTAGTACAGCTTTAGCAAGCACTTGCTCTCTCACAAAGTGATAATCCAGCTCTATGTGCTTTGCTTGAGCATGAAAGACTGGATTGGAGGCTAATGCTATGGTAGACTGATTGTCTCACCAGACAATTGGTCGTGCAACTGAAATGCACAAATCTCTTAACAAATAACCCATCCATTTCAGTTCTGAAGTTACAGAGGCTAAAGCTCTGTATTCAGCTTCAGTGGAGCTTCTGCTAACTGTGTTTTGTTTCTTTGAAGAACAGGATATAAGATTTGTGCCTAAAAAGACACCATAATCTGTAGTAGATCTTCTTGTAACAGGATCCCATGCCCAGTCAGCATCTAAGAAGGCTTGTAACTTGAACTCACTAGGAGAAAATTTGAGACCAAAATCATATGTGCCTTTGATATATCTCAGAATTCTTTTGACTGATTGAAAATGACTATTAGTGGGATTGTGAAGAAATTGACACACAGTATTGACTGCATACTGAATGTCTGGTCTAGTAACTGTGAGATACTGTAAACCACCCACAATACTTCTGTAAAGAGCTGGATCACTAAACAGAGTTAAGTCTTCTTGGTTTGACTTTGGAGCTACTGGAGATACAGAAGGTTTGCAATCAACCATCCCTCGTTGAGCAATTCATGTGCATATTTGCTTTGATGCAGAATCAAACCACCTTCAGCAGTATGTGTAACTTCAACACCCAGAAAATAAGAGAGAGGACCTAAATCCTTCATTTCAAACCTGTAGCTCAAGGTGTTAACACAGTTTTGAACCAAATTTTCTGAGCTTCCACAGATTAGGATATCATCCACATAGATAAGAATGACCAATGATTGTCCTTTGTGATGTTTAACAAACAAGGAGGAATCAGCTAAACTGGACTTAAAACCTTGCTCACTTAAGAAAGAAGCCAGTAAAGTATACCAAGACCTGGGTGCTTGCTTGAGACCATACAGAGATTTCTTGAGTTTACAAACAAGATGTGGATTTCTTGGATCAACAAAACCAGCTGGTTGATCCATGTAGACCTCTTCTTCTAGTTGACCATGTAGAAAAGCATTTGAAACATCCAATTGCCTTATAGACCACTTATGATGAAGAGCCAAACTTAACACAAGTCTGATAGTTGGTTGTTTGGCTACATGGCTAAAGGTTTCTGTGAAGTCAACTCCATAATGTTGTAAAAATCCTTTAGCTACCAACCTGGCTTTATATCTTGCTAACCCATCTGCATTCTGTTTGACTCTGAAAACCCATTTACATCCAATAGAATGTCTATATGGAGGCAGAGAAACTAATTCCTAGGTACCTTGTCTTATCAAGGCTTGATATTCCTCAGTCATAGCCTGTCTCCATTCTGGAATAGTCAAAGCTTCATGACATGTTTTGGGCTCAGATAGTAAGATCTTAGTGTTCTTAATTGCAGTACTGGCATATTTAGGATTAGGTTTTAGATTGCCAGTATGAGATCTGGTTATGTATCTAGGTGCAGTAATAGGAGCAGTCATAGAAGAGGAATTTGAAGAAGAGGAAGAACATGGAGTAGAAGAATGAGTAGAAGAAGGAGATGAAGTAATAGATGTGACAGGTGGCGCAACTGCTGGGGTGACAGGTGGCACAAAAGCTGGGGTGACAGGTGGCACAAATTGCATAATGCTAGGAGACAAAGGAGGAGCACTTGTAACAATAGGATTGTAGATAGATGGAAATAAGTGTTTGTGGTGAGGAGAGGAATGTGACTCAGAAGAGGAACTAGGTATTTGTTGAAATGGAAAGACATGTTCAAAGAATTGAACATGTCTTGAAATGTAAACTTTGTGAGATGAGAGGTCATAACACCTGAATCCTTTTGAGGAAAAACAATAACCCAAGAAGACACATCTAGAAGATTTGGGTTGAAGTTTATGTTGTGTTTATGGTTTAAGCCATGGAAAACATAAGCACCCAAAAGTTTTAAAACTAGAATAGTCTGGTAAAACACCATATAATTTGTAAAATGGAGATTGGAAAGACAGACTTTTCTTTGGCATCCTATTGATCAAGAAATTAGCTGTGACAATAGCTTCAAGCCAAAACTTAGAAGACATATGAGAATGAGACAAAAGTGCCAAAGAAGTTTCTACTAAGTGTCTATGTTTTCTTTCCACCCTCCCATTTTCTTCAGGAGTGTGGACAAGAAGTTTGATGAATAGTTCCTTCTTGTTGAAGGAATAAACCAAAATTTTGATTAATGTATTCGGTCCCATTGTCAGTTCTGAATACTCTGACTTTGGTTTGAAATTGAGTAGACACAAGAGCAGTAAAATGACAGTAAGCAGAGTAGGCTTGTGACTTGGTTTTTAAAGGATATAGCCATCAAAACTTATTAAAATCATCCACAAATAAAATGTAATAGACAAAACTTTTAAAGGAGGGAACAGGAGCAGGACCCCATATAT
Source organism: Linanthus parryae (assembly GCA_023055425.1). NCBI lineage: Eukaryota > Viridiplantae > Streptophyta > Magnoliopsida > Ericales > Polemoniaceae > Linanthus > Linanthus parryae. Next base: position 82,815,019 of record JALGPY010000007.1, on the reverse strand, counting down.
CAGAGTGTACAAGTGCAAAAGGAAAAGTAGTTGTTGATTTAGACAAGGAAAAAGGAAGTTTGTGACTCTTGCTAACAACACAAGCTTCAGAAACAAATGACTTAGACTAACAAGGTACATTTAAATGAGAAGCTAAAACATTATAGACCTCAGCTGAGGGATGACCTAGTCTATAATGCCAAACTGAAGGAAGAGTACATGAGGATGGTGTTAAATTTGTAGCCAAAGCTGTAGGAGAGACAGGATTGACATCAACAGAAGTGGAAGCTGGTAGAAGATAGAGTCCTTGCTTACAAGGGCCCTTGAAGAGAGTTCTCTTGGTGGAATTGTCCTGTATGACAAATCCACTAGAGTTAAAAATAATACTGCAATCATGATCCTTAGTAAATTGAGACACATATAGCAAATTGGATGCAAGAAATGTAGAATGCAGCAAATTTGGCAAAGAGTTTTTGCAAGTAGATAAAATGCCCTCACCTTGACCAATGTTGTTGATTTCCAAGCCTGCACCATTGCCAACCATAATTGAGTCATGTCCAGTATATAGTTGACCAATGTGAAGCTGCTGCAAGTATTTAGTGAGATGATTAGTAGCCCCTGTATCAACACACCAGGGCATGGACTTGGGATGATGAAGATTGGTAGAGCCAGGACCATATCCAGAAAAACATCCTGCATTCTGAGCTGAAGACATATATGCAGTAGTAGACCCAGGACTGTAACCAATAGTATTGTCAACACTTCTCACAGAACTAGAACCATAACCAGAATCAGCACCACCTGAAGAACTAGAACTCAACCCCATACCAGAAGCCAGATGAGCTTGTTTGAAGGTTCTCTTGCTTTGATATTTGGTAGTGTCAAGTCTATACCAACAATCCAAGGCTGTATGTCTAGTTCTATTGCGAATTTGGCAAACCAAGGTGTTTAGATCTGGTCTAGATTCATATCCAGGTGGTCTGAAAGAAGAACTTCCACCATGTGCATTATTGGAAGATCCATAGTGTGAATTGTTGTAGGAGCCAGAATATGGTCTAGGTTTATTGAAATTAGGTTTAAACCTTGATTGAGATCCATAAGAACCAGTAGTCTGATATGCAGTAACAATATCCACAGATTGAGGCTTAGAACTTGTAGCAACATGTAATTCCTCATTGAGTAAGAGATTTTGGAAGTCAGACAAGGCAATGGAGGTATTATGAATACGAATTGTAGCTCTGAACACATCATATTCCTTAGGTAATCCTCTCATAATGTATAGCATAAGATCTTCATCAGAGACTTGTTCATTGACTTGCAACAATTGATCAACAATTTGTTTAACCGAATCTAGGTAAACAGTCATCGATTGCGAACCTTTGTCAAGAGACCAGAGTCTGGACTTCAACTGTTGAACATGAGAGCGAGAAAGCGAAGTGAATCGTTGTTGAAGACAACTCCAGATTTCAACGGCAGATTGGAGATGAAGCACAATTGGAAGAATAGCTGGAGTAATTGCAGCAATCAAGCAAGTGCGTAAGTGTTGATCAACACATTTCCATTTCGAATAGGACGAATTTGTTGAAGAATCACCAGATCTGTCAATAGTCGTCGGAAGAAGCACCGGACCTTGAATATGTTCAAGAACACCATTTGCAGCGAAGACAGCTTGCATTTGTGCACGCCATATGAGATAATTGGCATGATCAAGCTTGATTTGAACCAGAGAATTGAGATTGGAAAGAAGAAATTTGAGACCAGCGGGCAAATCCGCCATGATTAGAGAAACGAAGAAGAAAACCCTAGAGAAGGAAAGAGGAGCGTCGCAGTTACGCGTTTTGGCTCTGATACCATAACAAACTTCTATCAATTCTCATTAATTGACAACTGTAATTGAGATTATATTTTATGAAACCAAAGACTATTTCTAACAACCTCTACCGGCTATTACACAACTAACCCCTTACTTTGTGAAGATTACAATTCAGTCCTTAACACATAGCAAACCATATTTGTTCTTGAACAATCTCTGTTTTATCCGATTATTGATTTCATGTATACCACCGAAATACTCTAATCTGAAAGTGATCCACACGACTCAGAGATCATCCAGGCCTATTGATTCCGATATACACACCACAAACTCCAACATATTAGTTGTTTGACCTTCTAGGATCAGGGTCTTTTAGGGAAGTGGCCGTGAAGATTTGGGATAGAACGTGATATATATTGTGGATATTGATTGTTGCTCATTAAGGCTCAAGAAAGGGAGTTTGTCGCTGTAAGAAGATCAGAGGATCCTCTTTTCTTTGTGGGCTGTGGAAGTGTATTAGGGTGGGGTGGGACCGATTTATGGTTCAGTTTAGGATATGTTTATGAGATTGTGTTCGGTCTTGGGAGGATTGGGGGAAGGGGAAGGAACTTGGTTTGGTCAGTCCCTTCTATATATCGTCTGAGTCAGTATTATCACAATCCACATGTTTAAGTGAAAAAGTGTTTGTGCAGTGGTCGAGGGGGTTGTTGCTGGGGCATGAAAATGCGTTTTGGGATGTTCATTTCAGTGGAGACTTTAATGACTTGGAGGACCTGGTTTTCTCGCAATTTTTTAATATACTTTCAGCGTATCAGAATTCCACAAGGGGGTTTAGATTCTCTCTAGTGGTGCCTGTCTTCTATCGGTTTATTCATTGTCCGTTCCTATTCCTCCCACGGTAGGGCACATGTATCCTTGCTTCCTGCTCCTTTGATATGGAAAGTAAGGGGTCCTTTACAAGTCTCCTTTTTTCTTTGGTGTGCAGCGTATGACATGATCTCGACTATTTACCACTTGGTCCTCCATGTTAGGAGTTAGTTACTTTGTGCTATTAGGAAATTGGCCTGCATTCAGACTTCTGCATTCACACTTTCAGCAGTAACTAGTATGAACGAGAGAAGCTTATGGGCAGCAGCCATGACTCCAAAGTCTTGGACTGTGGCTGCCATGGTGAGGAAGCATTTAATACTTGGAGGGCTGCAGCTTTTGGAGATCTGTGCAGCAGATTACGGAGACTTTTGAGAGCAGATTTTAGTGACTTTTGGCCACCCTAATCAATGTTTGTCCAGCTGGTGGTTGGAGCTTGAAAGCCTATAAATAGGCAATATCTCAACTCAGCAAATCATCCAAAGCTCAATATTTTCTTTAGTTGTTTTGTAGTTCTTGCTTTCTTATTTATTTCGAGTTTGATAATGTTTTTGTGAGAGTTTAGAGAGGTTCTTAAATGTTAGAATCACACGACTAGAGAGTGAATATATTTTCTGTATTAAGATTTGTCAACCACAATTGTATATAAATAGAAATCTATATAGGAAACTATTGATTTTGGAAGCTACTGATTTAAGAAATTACTGATTCTCTACAAGCCCCCGCAATATGGAGGATCAGGAAGAGACACCAATCTTGGACCAAATAGTGAGGAATGGAGACCGCGAAAGAGCTTTCCTAAGACAATCAACAAGCTGGTATGAAGAGTAAACCCAAGTTACACGAAGCATTCCAGACTGTACTTGCTCACAAACAAAATGAAAATCCAACACAATGTGCTTCATAGGTGAGTGAAGCACCGTACTAGATCACATGTGCGTACTCCCAACATTATCACAGTAGACGACCGGAGCAGAGGATAAAGAAATGCCAAGCTTAGAAATAAGAGAGCACAACCGACACAGCCTAGGGGAAGTAGCAGCAACAGTACGATACTCAGCCTCAGTAGAAAAGCGAGCAACAGTATGTTGCTTCTTAGAGCTCCCAGAAATCGGGGAGTCACCAAGATAAACCACCAGAGGTGGAGGAATAATCATCATTCCCAGCTCAGTTAGCATCGGAAAAGGCATACAAAGAGCACGGTCCGCTCTTAATAAGAATACCCAAGTCAGAGGTTCCCTGTAAACACCGGAAAAGGTGCATGACGGCGTTCCAATGAACAATAGTCGACAAATGCATAAACTGAGAGAGTTTGTTGACTGCCAATGCAAAATCCGGACGCATGAGGGAGAGATAATGAAGATTTTAATAAACTCGTCAACAATACAGTATTCTATTTGAGGAAATTTAATTGTCAGTCGTCCTCCAGGATCCATTTGCTCAAATCAGTCCCTGGGTTTTAAAGGCGATCTCTTGTAGTTGGAGTCTAGATTAGAGTGTTGGACTGCATAGTAGAATGGTGCTCAACAGCTCAAGTGTTTTCGTTACTAATAACTGAATTTTCTAATAACATTTTCTTTTGATCCCAATCCTTTCTTGGTTATTGAAGAGGTTCGGCTCCTCATGTATCGTGCCTGCTGGCTGTTCTTGAAATATTTCAGATACGTTATCCCGAAATCCTTTTCTTGTTTAATGCAGGGTCAGTTTCAGATGATTACTTGGAATACATGCTGTTACAGTTCCCTACAAATGTTACCGGATGGATTTGTCATGCCTTGGTAACTTCAAGTCTATTAAAGGCACGTCAATCTAACCCAGGATACTACAACTTTGGTATGTCAGTAAGGAGTCATTTAACTCTTGTTTCTGAATTTGACTACTATTAAAATCTCTTTGTGTATAGTTCCATCCTCTTCCATTATTTGTTTTGAAGAAAGTCAGCTATTATCATACATGGATAAGGGAATTCTCAAGTCTCAAGTATGTATATAGGAAGATCAGAGGATTATTCCAATAAACAATTCAAGCCAATTTTCGGATATTTTAGCAACCAATATCCCAACCGAGAACTTTTCTCATAGCTTACACGTCGTTCTTCTGTACTATTGATGTTTATGGTTGCCATTTCTCTGTAGGTTATGTAAGATGCATTCAATACGTTGTCTTAACAGTGTATTGCAATGAATGCAGGCTGTTGGCGTGGGCTCGTTCTCTGGAACTACTGCTGCTGCTTCAGCTGCTGCAATCAGGTGATTTGCAGTTTACTGGCTACATATCACCATGCTCCTTTTGATGTTCTTGTTGAATTTGTTACTGTGCGCGTAGAAGTTAAAAGATTATTTAGTGGTATTCCTTCATATATCTGTTGAGTTGGCTTGCTTGGTCCTGCTGCTATATGTTGAATTGCCAATTAGTTAGAGCAACATCAGTTCAGCCTTTTGATGTTTTCCCAAAGTAGTTAAATTATACTGATGTTCTGGTTATTTAACTTCTCTGTAGATGGGTGTCCAAGGATGGCATTGGTGCTATTGGGCGATTAATCATTGGTCTGAAAACCATTCTTAATTTCACAATGAAGTGCTTTACTTAGTGTTCCCAATAAGAGTATCTTTCTCTTTCAGGAGGGCGGTTTGGCAATCTTTTTGACGATGACCCAAAACAATGGCGTATGTATGCAGATTTTATTGGCAGTGCTGGAAGGTCCCCGTAAATCTGTGAAGAGCATTTAGTTGTTGAAGCAAGTTAGTTTCTCTTTAAGAGACTGACTAAATTCCGCTTTGTTTTGCAGTATATTTGATCTGACTACCCAGTTGTATCCTGCCTATTTCCTACTACTGGCATCTCTTGGAAATCTTACCAAGGTATTCATATTGAACTCGACTGACCTTTCGTATGTACTTCCTAGCTTCAGCAGAATGCCAGAATCAGTTTATCTAATTTCTCGATAAACTTTGATGATTTGAGCAAAGTATTGTCCGACTTCTTTGAGTTATTATCTTTTATGTCTTATTTTTTGAATCTTTCCACTTTAAACAATATTGTCGATAAAGTATTTTTTTTTTTTTTTTTTTTTTTTTTTTTTTGCTACTTAGCTCGATTTCAATTGAACAGGCCGTGGCGAGGGGATTAAAAGATCCATCATTTCGTGTGATTCAAAATCACTTTGCACTATCAGGAAATGTTGGAGACGTATCAGCTAAGGTATTGTGCTGGTTTCTACTGTTCTCAATATACAGTAATCGTTGTCCTAGTAATCCGACCTTACCGCTCGTTCATTCTTCATGGTCTAACTAGGCTTATGACCATGAAATTTCTATTACAAAGGTATACCGTTATTGAAAGTATGATAGAGATTCTTTGTACATACGTATTCGTAGTATTAGCTGCTTCTCTATTTGCTATTATGTCCCATCATATTGGAAAATCATATGCTTCGCATGTGAATGATAAAAGGAATCCTCAATCAAGTCTAAGAATTTCGACTATTACGATCAACCACATACTCTTCTTGCTTCAAATCCAATTCTTGGAGAAAATCCTAAAGAGTTGCTTATTGGAATTTATTGAGTTAGTATAAGTTGCAGGCATTCAGTATTCATTTGAACTGTGATCTTTATCAAGTCTATCAATTTGAAGATTGATGGGCAAGAGATTTTGAGGCGAGATAATTTTAGATATCTTCTTTCAACTATATCTATATTGATAGGGGATTCAGAAAGATTTGGCTCACAACTTTGGTGAAATGAAGTGAGTGTAGTTTAACGGCAGGGTCCTGACAAAATTTAGAAGAAAGTTTTATGGGGTTGTTTAACTTATAAGACCAGCTAAGTGGTGTACCACTTGTTGAACAGTCAATAGAGATGATTATTGCTGCAGTTCTAATGCTGCAAGACGGATGAGTTTTTATATGGAATGACAAAATCTGCAATGATTCAGTTGAATGAAACTGAAAGTTACAGCTGCAGAAGATAAAATGAATCAGAATGACACAAGTTTGAGTTGTTATGCTCATTCTAGTACTCTCAATAAGCTTTCCTGAAAAAGTTGTGCATGTCAAAGGTGGTAAAAAGATAATCAGACATCGTTAAAGGTATTCTGTGATAGAGGACAACAACAGGTGACATCACAGTTTTAACTGAAATTAGAACATGCCTTTAGAAAAAACTATTGAGAGGATACCGATCCACGTATAATTTTATTAATTGTCAAGCTTCTGTTACAGACTTACAGTGATAGACTGTATGCAATTTCATGTAGCGTGTGGCCTGAAAGGCAATTCCTATTTTGTATTTATATTACATTTTGATTTAATTTTTTATTTTAATTATTGAGAGATAGGGAGACATGTATGGAGTAGTTCATCACTTCATCTCCTGAGCGTGTTTTCTTGGGAAATTTTTTGCTTGGAAAATCTGCAGGAGAAGCATATTTTTATAGGCTGCAAAGTGATAATTTAGTTTTCTATAAAACGATTAGTGCAAAATACATTTCTTAAATTTTCATTTATAGACACACTAATCAGTGTTTGTGCCTACATTTGGGTGGAAAAAGCTGAAGGCAATGCTCCTTTGATTTTGATTTTCTTCTGCTCAATTTGTTAACCAGGAATTTAACTTGAAGCAAAGCCAAATCTAAACTAAACCTACTATAATTTCTCTTTATCCAAAAAAGACAGAGAGTCGAGAATTCTAGTCAGCTTGAGGCTACATTTAAGTCAGCCCCACCTCAAATAATGTTTTGGAGCTTGTTTTAGGAGGAAGTCTGGGAAGTTGCCGCACAGCTGCTTGGCCTAGGCCTGGGGATATTGATACTGGTATATTCTTTGATCTGTTAATACCCGCACTAGGTTGCTTTGTGTACGCTTTTAATTCATATCCATAAATGCAGGATGCACCTGGTCTTTCAAAATCATACACACTATTGGGGATAATTTGGATGACCGTGCGCCTTCTTCATCTCTGGTTCCGCTATCAGTCTCTTTCAGTTCTTCAATTTAACACTGTACGGATATTAACTGTTGCACTTTTTTGTTTTGCTTGTAAAATATTGTCCGAATTTTCTTAGGGCTAGTTACATGAAGGGTCATTTTTAGAATCAGGATGGAGAGTTTGCGCATTTATTTTGGGTCATAACCTTAGTCACCTAGAGCGGGAGTGAAGCGGAAGCGGGAGCGTGAAAGCGTCTAAGTTTAGAATGATTGTATATCAGTGAGAATAATGTTTAAATAATCAAATTGTCAAATTGATAAAGAATAAGTTGGAATAAAGCATCTACTATGCTCTAAAATATTAGTAAGTTGTCTTTGAAAACCATTTCGGCTACATAATCTCGCTCTCCATTTTCCGGAGAGCCTTTAGAGCGCGGTTTAGTCCAAAACGCGGGAGCGATTTTTGAGAGCAGGAACGACACCCGTTCATCCAAAGAGACCCTTAATGTCCACAGGATATCCACCAAAAGGGAGTGGATACTCGGCTATATCCTGTTTAGCCACATGTTATCGCTTTTTTCAGCCATACGAAGTCACTTCTTTAACAAAAACAATCAATGACTGGATGGATACACAAACTAGTAGGTGTCTGATTTTAATCTTGCTCCCATGTGGGGTTCTGCACTTGGGCTCAATTGCTTCAAAATCATTTGTCACTGAACACCACATGATCATCGGAGATTCTGTAAGAACATCAAGTTACTTGTTCCCAAAGAAGTAAATTAGTACACCATGTGTCTTCCAGATCTAATGTGATTGTTAGATAGAACCGAAAGACCTTAGAGCAATGAGAGGACACAATGAGATGAGGATTTTGATATCTGAATTGATCAAACCTAGAACTCCTTTTTCCTGACAGATAAACTTCAAGCGTGCTCGGATACTGGTTGAATCACATGTTCTGCATTCTAATGTCCCAGGAAAGCGACACTTTTAGTCTTGTATTTTATTATCTTATCTGGTTGCTGTAATATAATTTGTTTATTTTGTTCAAATCAGGCCTCCTTGATTGCAACAAAATGGAAAATATCTTAGTATGGGAGAGATTTCTGAAACCACAGATCGTTTTTGATGCGTCCCTGGAAGAGATATTATCTGGCCAGAGATCTAGTTGCAAGGTACTGAATATGCTACACATAGAATTCTGATTACCTATTAGAACGCATGACTTGAAGCAAAATTGCCTGCCAACAGCTTTTAGAAAGGCAGTTTAAGGAGGGCTTAACTTTGCTAATTTTCCCCAGTTTGTGAAGTGAGCAGCATTGAGTTGGCCCTCCATCTTAGTAACTCAATTCAAAGCTAATTTTCTTACAACTGTCCTCTCTTAGACAACACTTGAGCCATTGCCTCAGTCAGTAGGTGAAGATTCAGATGAAATAGGCGGTTTGGAGATTTCTGGATCCTGTCCTTTGATCGAACTCCTTTCTTCTTTCTTCTCCTTCTGGTATGTCATACTTTCGGCAACCAACATCGACAGTGCCTAGGAGAATATCAGGAAATTTGTTTTGGGTAGTGAAAAGAAGTGGAAATTTACTTGGAGGAGGAGCTCTAGAGAGTTGTTATTAGATGTCTGAAGATGAATTCTACTGGAGTGGATTGGTTATTGTCATCTACTGGTGGATAAAGTAACTCAAAAGGATTCCTCAATGCACGCTTTTAGCCTGCAAACTGGCATGATAATGAAGTTCCACTCCTAATATCTGGGTATTACTATCAACAGTTTTGACTACCAGGACTCATGGAGTGACCAGTTGTGGAGAATCTTGGATTTATTAGTCCAGATTTCTTGGTGTCTATTATAGTATATTGCGTCAGCAGATAAGGAGATTTGATTTCTTGACTTTATTTCCTAGAGATAATACCTTCCATAATAGTTCATAATCATATCCCTAATCTAAGGCAGATTAGATGGTGTGTTGTTGTATATATACTCTTGTATTTACCCATTAAAAGAAATGAAGAAATAGTATTCACATTCTTCTCTATACTTCTTCATGGTATCAGAGCTAGAACTCTAAATACTTCAACTCATCAGGGATGACTTCACATAAGTCAAATGCACTCCCTAAAAATGATTCCAATCATGAAGTTATGATCCCCAGTGAAAATGGAGGATCTGGTGGCCCTCACCCGTCACAGGGACTGGTTCTTATGTCACACAAGAAGGCAAAATTTTTCATGCTTTGCACGCAAAAAGGGATAAGTACAGCTTCTGGATTGTGGACTCGGGCGCATCAGATCACATGACTGGAGATGCGACTATATTTCATAAAAAATAGTCCATGTGGTAAGAATTTTACTGTTCGCATTGCTGATGGATCTCTATCAAAAGTTGCTGGTACCGGGTCAGTCGTGATATCAGAAAGCTTAATCTTGGAGTCTGTACTTTATGTTCCTAATTTAGACTGCAATCTTTTATCTATTAGCCAACTTACTCGAGAGCTAAAATGTGTGACTAGCTTTTTCCCTGATCGATGTGAATTTAAGGAACTGGATTCGGGGAAGATGATTGGGAGTGCTGAGATGTGTTTGGGACTTTATCTTCTAAAAACTCCTGATTATCCTCGAAAACAATTTCAAAATTCAGGTTGTGTTTCCCTTTACAGTGAACCTCACCAACGTTCTTTCACTGTTACCAAGTCTGACAATGATAGAGCAGTGATGCTATGGCACTATCGGTTAGGTCATCCCAATTTTCGCTATCTTGAAAAGCTTTTCCCCTCTTTATTCAATGATAAAACATCCAAGTTTTTTCATTGCGAGATTTGTCAATTATCTAAACATACCCGTTCGACTTATCCTAGCCAGCCCTACAAGTCTTCTCATCCCTTTTCAGTGATTCACACGGATGTTTGGGGACCGTCTAGAGTCAATAATGTTACAGGGGCTAGATGGTTTGTCTCTTTTGTGGATGACCACACTAGAGTCACTTGGATATTCCTCATGAAAGAAAAATCGGAAGTGGGGGAGATCTTCAAAAGCTTTCATAAGATGATTCAAAATCAATTCCAAACAAAAATAGAAATTTTGAGATCTGACAATGCTAAGGAATATTTCAACCATGTCCTGGAGGATTATTTTCGAAAAGAAGGTATAATCCACCAGAGTTCATGTGCTGACACACCCCAACAAAACGGGGTTGCAGAGAGGAAGAATAGACATCTTTTAGAAATTGCTCGCTCTCTTATGTTTTCTACTAATGTTCCAAAGTTTCTTTGGGGTGAGGCTGTTCTCACAGCCGCCTATCTCATCAATAGGATGCCTTCTCGAGTTTTGGATTTCCAAACACCTTGTCAAGTTCTTATCAAGTCATATCCTTTAACTCGTCTCTTCACTAATATCCCTCCAAAAGTTTTTGGCTGCTCAGCGTTTGTTCATATTCAGCATGAACATAGGAGCAAGCTTGACCCAAAATCAATCAAATGCATATTTGTTGGGTACGCTCCAAATCAGAAGGGGTACAAATGTTATTCTCCAGTGACAAAAAGATTTTATCGTTCCCTGGATGTCACATTCTTAGAACATCAACCCTATTATCCCAAAACCGATATTCAGGGGGAGAGTTCTATTCTGGAATATCAGGTTAAGGAATTTGAAATTCTTTCCTCATCATCATACCAGTTTGAACCTTTTGAGTTTCATGCTCGTCCTAGCCTACCTCAAGCTTGTCCTGATCCTCAAATCACATGTCCTAGCTCTCAAATAAATGTCTCTTGTCCTCAAAATGATTCTGTGAACTCCATGTCAGATACCCTGAATCCTTCTCAAAGCCCGCCTAGCCCGACTCATACGCGACCCGCAGATGTGCGTGAGCTTCTTGTTTATTCAAGGAAAAAGAAATCTGCTCAAGAAGAGTTAGAGAAACAAACACATCTTCAGCCAGACCAGGATACTAATCCGAGTCTAAGTTCAAGTGAAATTTCTCCTAATCCGAGTATAAGTTCAAGTGAAATTTCTCCATGCAACACAAGTAATGAACTTCAAGATGATCTTGACCAGCCCATTGCTTTGAGAAAAGGAGTCAGGTCATGTACTCAGCATCCAATTGGTAATTTTGTCTCTTATGATAGATTGTCCCCAAGTCTTCGAGCTTTTATTGCAAATCTTGCAGCTATAGAAATTCCCAAAAATATTCAGGATGCTCTCAAAGTACCAGAGTGGAGGGAAGCCATTTTGGAAGAAATTCAAGCTCTAGAAAAGAATGGAACATGGGAAATTGTTGAATTACCAAAAGGCAAGAAACCAGTTGGATGTAGATGGATTTTCAATGTAAAACACCAGCTAGATGGAAGTGTGGACAGATTCAAAGCTAGGCTGGTCGCAAGAGGGTTTACTCAGTCTTACGGCATTGACTATCAAGAGACGTTTGCACCAGTTGCAAAACTCAACACCATACGAGTTTTGCTATCATTAGCAGCCAATTTAGACTGGCCTCTACATCAGCTAGACGTGAAGAATGCCTTTTTAAATGGTAATCTTGAAGAAGAAGTGTACATGGATATTCCACCTGGTTTCAAAACAAATAAGAATACTGACAGAGTGTGCAGGCTCAAGAAGTCATTGTATGGTCTCAAGCAATCTCCACGTGCTTGGTTTGACAGATTCACAAAGGTGGTAAAAAGTTGTGGGTATTCCCAATGCCAGGCTGATCATACACTATTTGTCAAACATTCGCCCGAAGGAAAAGTATCAATTCTCATTGTATACGTGGATGATATAATCCTAACTGGAGACGACGAGGCAGAAGCGCGGAAACTCAAGGATTTTCTAGCAAAAGAGTTTGAAATAAAAGACTTGGGAACTCTCAAATACTTTCTTGGTATGGAGGTGGCTCGTTCAAGAAAAGGTATTGTAGTTTCCCAACAGAAGTATGTATTAGACTTATTGAAAGAGACAGGCATGTTGGGTTGTAAACCTGTCGATACCCCTATGGATCATACAAATAAGTTTGGTCTAGCGGGTTGCAGCACTCCTGTGGATAAAGGTAGGTACCAGCGACTTGTGGGTAAGCTAATATACCTCTCCCACACAAGACCAGATATTGGGTTTGCAGTTAGTGTGGTGAGTCAGTTTATGAACAATCCCACTAAAGAACACATGAGAGCCGTATATCGAATCTTACAGTACCTAAAGATGGCACCAGGAAAAGGACTCTATTTTAAGAAGACACCAAATAGAAATATCGAGATATTCACTGATGCGGATTGGGCTGGCTCCATAAGAGATCGAAGATCAACTTCCGGATATTGCTCCTACGTGTGGGGAAATTTGGTTACATGGAGAAGCAAGAAACAATCAGTGGTGGCTCGAAGCAGTGCTGAAGCTGAATTCAGAGCATTGGCTCACGGAATTTGCGAAGGAATATGGCTGAAACGATTACTCGTCGAGTTAAAAGTTCCTACCCAGAAGTGCATGAACATGTTTTGTGATAATCAAGCTGCATTAAGCATTGCAAAAAATCCTGTTCACCACGACAGGACTAAACATGTGGAGATTGATCGTCATTTCATCAAAGAAAAGATCGAGGAAGGAACAATAAGTCTGGTATACACGCCAACAAATCTTCAACTAGCAGATATCCTCACCAAAGCTCTACCACGGACTAAATTTGAAGACTTAACTTCCAAGCTGGGTATGACCAATATCTACAACCCAGCTTGAGGGGGAGTGTGGAGAATCTTGGATTTATTAGTCCAGATTTCTTGGTGTCTATTATAGTATATTGCGTCAGCAGATAAGGAGATTTGATTTCTTGACTTTATTTCCTAGAGATAATACCTTCCATAATAGTTCATAATCATATCCCTAATCTAAGGCAGATTAGATGGTGTGTTGTTGTATATATACTCTTGTATTTACCCATTAAAAGAAATGAAGAAATAGTATTCACATTCTTCTCTATACTTCTTCACCAGTGAACAGTGTTGAATCTCATCTTTTTCAAAATTAAAGCTTTGCATCAAGTTTTAGTTTGAGAAATGTGCTAGCAGCTTGGCATCTGATTATTTTTTTCATTACACAACAATTTTGTACATCTCCATACACTAATATGTACCTAGGAGGTTTGCTCACATGAAAAGGAAACTAAATTTTATTTTCTCAGAACAGGTGAAGGAACTTATCAAACTTTATGCGAAAGAGAAGTATATTCTTCTCGTGGACATTCAACAGAAAGATTTTGTGGTCTTTGTATCATTCAAGGTCTGAGATAAGAATTTATTTAAACTTTTTAATTACTCATTATTGATGCTTTGACTTTACGAGTTGAAACATATTACAGGTGGGAGCGACAAGTCTATCAGTCCTGCGAAGCATTTGGCAAACTTATTGGCTTCATCAAAATTGGGATGGTGACAGTGACTTCTTTAATCAGCACGAGAGAAGCTTAATGGAATTGCATAGTAGGTTTCAAGGTTTCACGGAACAGTTAGAAATATCTGGATGGGATACACTTAAATTGTGTCTCAAGGTCCCAAAGGAAGTCACTATCGAATAAATCGTGGCTGTCTGATCAGTTTTCTCACTGTAATCAGTGCCTATTATGATCAGACAACTTTTGCATTGTGCCAAACGTGATAACATGCAGGCTGCACAGAGTCTAGAATCTCCAGAGCTACTCAAGGCAGTTTCTGGAAGACACCAGTGGTCATACAGGTTTTTATTTATGGCATTTCTTAACTGCTCGCAATTTGGAAAATACTTCCTCTGAAGTTTGTTGAGAGGCATTGCTGCATGGATCCTGTAGTTCTGGACTTCTTAACGTAACCCTGTCAAATTATTCTGTCCAATCCTTCGGAATTTTATTTTCTTGGTCATATACTGTAAGCAAGAACAATAGTCCAGAAAATTAATTCCTAAGTTCTTCAAGGATATGTGAGTTTGCTTTTGTTATCCACTATAGAATAAAAATAGTCTCGAGTGGGGTTTGCTAGCATTACTGTTCACGCTGGGTATACAAATTCATGCTTTATTATGCCATGTAGTCTAGAATGGTTTCTATCTTGGTTGTTACTTGTTAGGTTACATGTCATCTCTCTCTCTCTCTCTCTCTCTCTCTCTCTCTCTCTCATCTATTGTTCGTTGAACTAAGCTAGGAAATTTAAAAATACATCAAATTTAACAGTACCGGATGTTGGGGTGGAGCCCTGGTTCGTGGGCGACCTGTTTTATGAATCGACCCGGTTCATGTTTTGCTACGACCCGAACAAGGAGGCATGATTCGTGGAGCGAAGGGCCGTAGCCGTAAATATTTTGACCCGGTTTGATCCGCTTGGGTTTGGATCCGGCTCGGTTTAATAGGTCGTCTATTTATAGAGTTCTTAAGGTTCGTAGCAAGCATGTTGAGCGTTATGATTTCGCTTGTAATTCTCTCTGAGACGTTTCGTCTGTTTTTAGTGAAATCTCTGCAACTCCGTGGACGTAGGCTGTTTTGCCGAACCACGTAAATTTGTGTGTTTAGTTCTTTCTTCCTGCATCTTTCATTTTTCACAACACCGGAAGCCTAAGAAGCACCGGCACGGATACGGGTATTGGATACGATGCGAAAACGGACGCGGGATACATCATTTGTAAGAAAATGACGATACGACACGACACGGATACGTCAACATTATTATTATCTTTGTATGTATATTTGAATTTTTATACTACGAGATATGATAAAGTATTGGTTCCAACTTCTTTACATTTATAGCTTAAATATCACGGAAAGCATATATTAAGTACAAGAATGAGAAGAGAAAGAGGAGTAGCTTAGGTGGGTTCGAGTTTACGAGTTGTGTTTGGGAATATTCTTGACGTTGCACATGTGAAAACATAAAACCTCACTTGAACTTTTCGTTCAAAAAGGTGACTTTTTCATATATTGAGCCATAAATTAATCAATATATCGTATCTACTTTAGCTTAGTTACATTTTAACCCATTTAAAGTTCAAATATCTCATAAAACAACCCGTGTGAAAGTCTAATAAACATTGAGGGGCAAGTGTCCCCCAAGTGTCCAGTCTAACAAAATAATCAGACACGCCAGCCGAAGTGTATGCCATGTATTTTGGAGAATCGTATGGGTGTCCGAGTGTCCGACACGGCCCCTGTTTTGGAGTGTCCATGCTTCCTAGCCGGAAGCATTCTGGTGCCCTAACAACAATTTTCTTTGTAAGATCCTCTCTCCCCCTCCACTGATTGTAATCTGGAACCCATTCCTGTTCCGGTGGAACCACCGCAGCTTCACATCTAATCCTAACCTGTCCTACCATCTCTGCTCAACCTCCACACAATGTGGCTGCTGTTGGAGAGTGTACTGACGTAGCTCCTGACAGAGTTGTTGCCGGAACACCTGGCTGTATTTATGGTTGGGAACAGTTGGGCTTTGACGTAAAAGTTGCAGGTTGGGTGCGGTTACAAAGTAGGCAGATGGGCTCTGGAAAGCCTGGTGGAACTTTGCCAGAAATGGGGAGAACGGACTTTTCTTTCTCTTCAGATTATGGGCTAGGATCTAAGGTCAGTTTAATCTTTATGTTGTTTGTATGTAATTGCGTGTAATTGTATGGAAGCACGATGCATGTTAGGGGGACTTAGGGCTAGTTTGGGAATGCTGTGGCGGTGGTAGAAAGCTGCTGTGTGAAAACACAGTAGAAAGCTGCTGTGAGTTCTTGATAAAATGTTGTTTGGTAAATATTACGTAAAAGCTGCTGTGAAATATTGATATAGTAATTTTGTGTTTGGTAAAATCAACTGTGAAGTTGCTATGAGAGGATAAAATGACAAAAGTATATGACATGTGTCATTTCCGAAAAAGATAACTATTGATATTTTAAAAAAATTGTAAGGTCAAAATCGGTTATAGATAAAATAATCAAAAGCACTTTCTGGAAAAGCATCTCCCCCCTTGCTTCCTGAAAACTGCTGTGGGACAGCATAAACTGTCCGGAAAAGCATAAATTTTATTTTTACCAAACACACTAAAACTGCTTCTGCTGTCGAAAAGCAGCTGTGCTGGCAGCAGAAGCATTCCCAAACTCACCCTTATTACTCTTTCTGAACTGTTCATGTGTTGTAGGTGTCAGTTGATTTCTTGATGGACTTGCTTGAGAAAGAACTGAAGGATGAAGTAGACAAATTTTTCAGGTTAGGGGACAAATGAGAAATGCTATATTTTATTGTGGCAGTCATTTGATTTTTGATTCCCTGAAAGTATTAGCGAATGAATTATAGCGAGGATTATTGGATTACAATGGGTTTTTCTGGAATTCGTTATAATCAATTACCCGTACTGTTCTTTTCTACTCTTTAGGAGATTTGACTAGGTTTCCTTTATTATACTTTTAATATGTTGTGAATCTTGTGAGCTGTATAGCTATGGGAATGCTTTTGTTGAACCCAACTAATTGGCTTTTAGATTTTTTAAACTTGCTTACGTGTTTTAACATAAACATGCTCTTTTAACCTTTACATCCAGTCTTCTGTTTTCCTACATATCCTTCATAAGTATACAACAAACATAGCATAGTATCTCGTTGCCATGGCCATATTGCACGCTTGGATAAATAGAAAAGGCGCACTTGCCTGTCTCACAGTTTATGTCTACTTAAAAACTTGAAGTAGGTTTCTTTACATAAACATCTCACGTGAAGAAGGCTGAAATATGCTCCATATGATATCCCAATCATCCTCATCCAGTTTTCTTTTGTGACAGGACGCGATTTGTAATATTTGATGCACTTTTCTCAATTACCATGACCTCAAGCTATTTCTAGTAGCTTGATTTATTTGCAGTTAGGTACGTTACTGTCTTATGGACATGCAGAGTAAGATTGAGCGAAAGTGAAGGCCACAAAGACTAAACATTGGCAAATGGTGAAAAAATATAAAATCTAAGAACTATTGGGACTATGTGATAGCGAATTAAAATTGACTGACTTTCAAGGTCATACAAGCTTTTTGTATCATCATACTGTTATATGTTAACAAGAGGTAGATCAATTATTAGGTAGCAGGGTTATATATATATATATATATATATATATATATATATATATATATATATATATAAATCCTGCTCAGCTTCCACAACGGCTAGCACTCTTATCACATCTAAATCGTTCAATCCGTTAAGACCTGGGTAAACACTAGTTAATCCCCAGATCATAAGTGAAACCTCTTAAGACCCTGTGATTGGTAATCAATTTCAATTATGTTTAGGACCTACTTAGTTTATGATTGGAGCTCACATGGGCTTCTAATGTGCCACATTACTATTTGACCTAATTTTTTACGTTTACTTCACCACAGAGAGATATACAACTCATTCCTAAAGCACTTATCTTTTATAGATCTGTTTGACTTTGGTATGCCTACAATAATTTAAAACTCAGAAGTATAATTTAGCAGAAAAAGATTTCTGATGCAGCTTATCCTACACAAATTGTTTTAAGATTCTGCTCAGCATGTCATGATTTCATTGTTGAGAAGAGGACAACTGAGTATTGGTGAGTAAGCCAAGTGCTGCTTGATCATATGATAGTAATTGGATTGAAGTATCTTATCCAAAATATGTATGTCCCCACTTTGACATTGATGCATTGCCTCTTTGTTTGAAACTAATCAAATTGATACTTCCACCAGAATACAAGTAATCCAATGCGTAACAAGTGTTTCACCTCGCCTTCCGAGGATTTTGAATCATTGATATGTTGACTAAATTAAATATACATTCTTGGGGTCCATAATACAACTTAAATTTCGGCAAAACTAAAATATAATAGTTGATCTGGAAACTCTCTCAAAGTGAAAATCACCTTGAAAGTACTATAAAATCTGATGGGAAATGTTTCCCGACTTTTCATGCGATTGCATAGAAGAATGTAATTAGCCAAGCCCAATACACTTTGAAGTATCACTTACCCCTACTGAGGCTCTGATTAAAATTGGTAATGTCAAGAAGCGCTTATTAGTACTTGTTCATGTTTAGATTGCATTAAGCTAAATTTCAAAGCTCAGAGTCTCACTGTTTAGGAGTATTTACAAGAGTAGACCAAAACCTTTTATGAGTACGACTATCTGATCCTTCTGCAATTTGATTACACTGTAAGGTTTATTTCCCGCCAGGTGGATAATTGAACTTTATGCTAACTACTTAATACATTGTCATGAAAAATCTGGGAACTGCGTGCTTATCTAGTTTCACAATGGGTGGTGTCTATGAACAAGTAGCGGGATACCCATGAAAAGGCTGATACTCTTTTGCAGGAAAACCGTTCAAATTTCCTTTTATAGGAGTTTAATCCATGTTCCCTGCAAGCCTTCAGGAGCTGATTACTGATGCCAAAAATTGCTTTGCAGGTTAAGGATGGTCTTACTGAACCCAGATGAGCTGGAAACAAAATATACAGAGATCCCATGCCCGGCTTACTTATGTCTAAGTAGTGACCTGAGAGTTGGGTAGAGACATTGTGCATTTGCAGTTGGCTTGTACAGTATTATACTTCACCCCATTGCATTTGCTTGATCTGGAGGAGCCGAGTTAATTTCTAAAGCTTTTAGATCATTTGAATTTGGGTAGAGACACTGTGGGAGATTCTTGGATATTGTAAACGGTCAGCCAGGCAATTCGGGTCACCCTGCCGGGTTGCGGTTTGGGTCGCAGCCTGTCAGGTCATAAACAGGTCGACCCAGATTTGACCCCCTTATTTTTGTGTCACTTTCAGGTCGACCCATTTTGACCCGCTGCGAGTTCGTGTCAACCCAAAACCTGCTAACTTCGTGTCATGTATATTGTTAGCATTATGCCTATGCTTTTTGTCGAAAATTGACTAACTGAAAAAGAGGTTATTCTTATGCTAGGCGGGTTGAAACGGCTCATTTTCGGGTTGCGCAGTTTGACACTAACTCGACCTCTTCATTTTCGTGTCACTTTTGGGTCGTCCCATTTTTGACCCGTTGTGGGTTCGTTTGACCCAACCCCGCTAACTTCGTGTTGGGTTCGTGTTGTTGTTTCGGGTCATATATTGCCAGGCCAAACGGTGGAAACGGAGAGCCAAGTTCACGAGTCCATCTGGAAGAAAGCAAAAGAACTACTCTTTTTACCTGTCTGCAAACGGATAAGCATCTAACTAGATAGATGTCAACAGTAAAAAACAAAACAGTTTGTCCGAAGGTTGACCAATTGTGGAAATTAATGGTATTTTACTGTCAAACCTGGAAAATGGACCAGGATACCGATCATTTTCTGCACCTGTAATGCTGTCGATAGGTTTCGTGCTACTGAATTCGTGACCTCATTGTTTGGATAGTATATTGTAGATTGTTCTTACTTCTTACCTAGTAGAGAGATGCAAGAACATGCTTAAACTTGGGATTAAAATAATAGCAAGTGTCCGGCTGGTAATTGTCTCATTGTCTGGTTTTCTTGTTGCAATATGTTGGGAAGCTTAGATGGTACGTTGCGTAGATAAAGATATATCAGAACTAGAATTATTCTTCACCCAAGAGACCTATGTTTTGAAGAAAGTACAATTGAGGAATCTTTAATTTTTTAATGTTGGATCCGGCGTTAGATGCCACTAGGAGCCTCTCTGTGAGAGTATCTACTTTTTGGCGTGTTTTCTTAAAAAGCAGATGCTGTGCCGGCTCAACAAAATATTACCCATTAAAATCTCTCGTATGAATCGTCGGTGGCACAACAATTATGGTTTTTGAAAAGGGTAAATTACAGATAAATAACCAACTTGTGGTTTGGACTTGTATTATTTATAGGACTTGTGGTTTGAAAAATTACACATGACCGACATGCTATACTCAGTCTATTATTAAGTTTTCTTTGTCTAAAAACTCTGTTAAAACATACTAGTACATTATTACATGCAACTTTTAAAATCACAGGTCTTATAAATGAAGCAAGCTCAAACCAACGGTCTTTTACGGCGATATTTACAGTGTGAATGAAGTTTATGAGTATGTAGATTACATTCCCGATAGCCGGTTCTTTACTCCCATAGTGCGTCTTCTCCGCCGTTATGTCCAACAATCGTTGCTGCACCAGCAATTAATTTAGAAAATTTGATCATCTGGTTACCGATTCCTGTTAAAGTGTGTTAGATGCATTTTGATACCGCAAACATCATGCTTTCCACTAGCGTTAATAATACGACTGATGGCGTTCTAGCACACAAATGATGATTGTATCATTATCATTTCAGATATAATGGCTTACTTGTGTGGAGATGATGTATGTAGAAACTCTATAAAAAAAGGACGTATGTAGAAACCTTTTCTTATTTAAATTTGAATTATCCTTCGGAATGGAAGAATCAAGAATGTGAGCTCCGGAAGTAAATGATTGCGTCTTACTCTTTGTAGATATTTTTGTTATTATATGCATAGTTAGTAAATACTCCGAATTATTCCGTTTAATACCCGTACGTACGTATAATTGAAAAATACTTCCGTATTCCGTACTGAAGTCGGACCTAATTAAAAATACTCGAATTTTTGGTTAAAAACGTTTAGTACTCGTATTTAACGTCTTAACGTATAAAACTTCCGAATAAAACTTCTCCCATTCACAATTACATCACATAATGTATCATTAAAAATATTATATCTCTTCGTAATTGGTTATGATTCAATATATTATAAAGTAGTTTCGTACACTAAATATTATTATTACTAAAATCCACAAATATCAAGTTACTTATTAATAACT
Source organism: Linanthus parryae (assembly GCA_023055425.1). Taxonomy (NCBI): domain Eukaryota; kingdom Viridiplantae; phylum Streptophyta; class Magnoliopsida; order Ericales; family Polemoniaceae; genus Linanthus; species Linanthus parryae. The sequence goes on along the minus strand of JALGPY010000007.1, from coordinate 82,793,670 downwards.
ATACATATTATTTTGTACACATATACGCACACGCGTGCGCACACACACAACACAGACCCATATCTATTGTATCTTGGGTTCTACGTGTTAGTAAACATAATGGTACTATTTAAGAATAATTCATACTTGAAATTAGTGCAAGTGCGGTACTTTTTATAAAGAATATAACTAAATAAGTAAAATTCAATGAGTCAATAAAGAGAGTTATTAACATAATGAAAATTTACCGAGTAAGTATTTTACAAATAAAGAAAACATATATAAAAGAAATGATGAAAAGATAGCAGTACGAGACATAACAAACTTACTGTATGTGTTTTTTTTGGAGAAAAACTTACTATATGTGTTAGAATACTAAGAAACATGCCCGTATTTTTAATCCCGAATTAATAATTAGTCTATGAATTATACACGCACGTTTTAAAAACTCGAATTATTCATATCTCGTATTTTTAACCCGAATTTTTACTAACGTACTTTTAATAAAAAATCGTATAGTACCCGTACGTACCGTACCGCGTTTTATTTCCGTACCGTATTTTACTAACTATGATTATATGAATAATGGTCGTTTTCAATTTAAGGAAGTTGCCATGTCTCTTTCACTGCAACGTGCATCAGGATCATTTAAGAACATTTTATTGTTTTTTTTTTTTGAAATGAAGAACATTTTATTGTTAATATTAATACCACTCCGTTCCTTTTCTTTATCACCATTTCTTTTTGAATAATTCTAAACGGACATAATTTTGGACAGAATTTTAAACATAATTTTTATTTTTAGTGATTTTGATTATGTGTCAATGTTTTCAAAGTGTGATATTTTCGTAGTAGGGATTGATTTTACTACATTTGAAAATTATGTCTATGTTTATGTCTAAAATTCTGCCCATATAACGTTACTCTTTCTTTTTTGGTACGTTATCTTTCTTTCTCCACTTTTCCTCTTTCGACATGTTTAATAATGAACAATGACCAATTTGTCCTTATAATTATTACTCCACCATTCATTTCAACCTACCAAACCCTACCTATTTTTTTCTCTTAAAGAAAATCCTACCGATTTACTTCTCTCACATTTCATTATCGTGTACGAGAGAATCCTGCGGGGAGAATTCAATATACACCAAGAGTAGGGGATAGAAAGAATACAGGAAGAGTAGGGTTGTGTGTAGGGAGAGAGTAAGACAATAGTACTGTATGAGAGAGAGACATGATTTTGGAAGAGCTTCCGCGTATTTCAGGTGATTCGCCATTGTATGGAAGGGTTAACGATCCTATATATAACGGAGAATGTGACCGTTGTAGTGGGTTAGTGCGCCCATTAATGGCGGCTTAATTAGCTTAACCACAACGGCACCGTTCGTCCGCGTATATAGGGCCCGTTACGGCACGTTCGTCTGCATATACCGGAACCGTTATGAGGTTGACCGGGTTTATGGAGCTCGTGCCATAAATCTCTCAAAACAGTTACTAGGGGTCGCGCGCGGGCTTGGTTGTCGTTCGCGCGCGACAGGACTTACTCTAGCCTCCAAACCACTAAGTCCCTACAAGTCCCGTGTGGTGGTATGCGAGGGCTCTGTCTCGCAGCCCCCACGTGGATCCGCGCGGGTGGTGATCCAGTGTGTGTGGAGCACAGCTGGGTGTGCTGGATGGTCGCCACGTGGCTAAGATCTGCCTGTCTAGAAAGCACTATCTACATTAGTCCCCTTTCTGCGCGTGAAGGCACACAACCGGATAGGCTTCAATGCGCAGAAACCAATGTACGCGTCGCCGCCACGCACCAATTCAAATACACGCAAATTCAGCCCCCGTGCGTGTCATTATGACCTAAAATTCCTAGAGTCGTGCCGTCTGGTCTTTTAGGGTTTTAGGCATGACGTCAGCTTGTCCTGTGATTGCGCGATTCGACGGTGATGGTTGCGATTCCTCATTGTTTTTGGATAAGTACTCTGTGCTCTCCATTGTTACAAAGCATCACTTCTCTCTCTAAAGTGAATGATACCCGGAAGCCTTCAAGAGCAGATTCAAGTGATCAATCATCAGTTCTTCCTCGTCAATCGTCTCCTTCAACTGGCTTCATCTAAACAAGCTTTACCAAAACAAGGTTGGCTTTGCTCAATTCCATTTAATGTACTGAAATATGCTTTGAACTGTATTGGATCTGCAAACTCGTGACTATTTGAACCATGTCATTCGTTGAGAACTGCAAAAAGAAACCTTGTTCTTGACCCCATAACCGATCTAATTACCGGATTGTGACGATCTTGAATGTGGACTTCAGAAATTCTGAGCAATATAAGCGATTCTGAATTTTCAAACCCAGAATTGACACTGGACTGGTCATCTTCTCTTGGCAAAACGTAGTTGCTTCAAACTGAAATTCGAACTGATTTACTGAAATCCGAACTGATTCTTTAAGATTCAAACTGAAAGTGTGTATATTTCTCCCCCCTTTTTCTTGCTCTTCCGCAGGAATGGCAAAGACAAAAGGAACCAAACCCATTAAAGAGGCCGAAGAAATACCTGATCTTCCCCAAACCTTGTGGCGGAAAGACCCCTATTTGGGTGGGAAAGATTTTTATCATGCTAGGGTTAAGGTGAAGAACTTGTCGACTCCTGTTTCCTCTGGAGAGTTGCGGACATTGACCCCGTCTGTTAACGCAGCCATGCTAGAATTGATCGATTCCAAGGATGTGGTTCAATTAGGGGTTGAAAATGGGTTTTTCCCCTATACCGTCGTTTCTACCCAAGCGTTTGTCCAAAAATTGGACTTCATGGATGAGTTGATTGACCACGTATTAACCCACCATGCCATAACATTGAACAATGCTGGCATTTATTTCGCAGTTCGTGCTATGAAGGGTGCTGCCGTGAAGTTGGATCAGTCCATGCTTCTAAACCTTCTCTCCCGCTATTCGCCCCCGATTCACACCTTCCAATTTGCTGAGTTCGAGGCTGCTCCCACTCTGGAGGATGTGCACATGTTGTACGATCTTTCTCCCGTTGGCGAGGTGGATCCTCTGAGCCCTTTGAGGACCGATCCAGAACTTGCTCTGTACAAGCAGATGGAGGAATGCTTGTCTGAGGTAAAGAAAATTTCCACGCGGTGGACATCTGCGAAAGTTCTTCCCGACTGGCAGCTGGTTGATACATCTGCGAAGAACACCTGGGGCAAATGGGTGCAGTACTTCTTCCGCGACTATGCAAGTAGCAGTATCACCAAGAAACTTCTGGACCAAAACCCAAAGGCGAAGAATTATGTGAATGGTAAAGGGTACCATCTCACCTTGTGTTGCTTCCTCTGTGCCTGGTTATCAAGGTACCTGATCGATGGTCACCCTCATGATGGGGTTTTCTACCATGTCCTCCTCTTGCTGTAAGACTGACCCTTGGTGAAAGAGTCGCACTTGGGCCACTAGTCTTGGGTACTTTGTATCACAGACTGTACCAATTAGTAGTAGCGACCAAGGACTCTCGAGGTCGTCTTGACGTGCTGACTTATGTCAACATCGCATTCCTGACCATGTGGGTCTTTGAGCGATGGCCCTCTTATGCTCCTGTTCCTTCTAGGATCAACAAGTGGTGTGTCCCCGGTGCGACGGATGAACTTTCAAGTGGGAGAGCTGCTCGATGGTTCAGAACCAACCTTCCCAAGTGCACCTGGAGCTTGATATGCGATGACCGAAGCAAGTTTACAGCTAGGCCTTATGCCACGCGCATTGAGAATGTGCGGTGGTTTCCAAAGTTGTATCCTGTCAAATCCCTTGCTTTCTCATAAGAGCTTATTTTCGAAGGTCATGAACGCTTTCATGAGCGCTATCGCGAATTCTTCTGCTGGTTTCTAAGGGGTTCCCTTCGTGCTCTTGCGGAGTACGTTCCTGAGCTTACTCCTAGGTATGAGAGAATCACAGTGGATGTCGATCCAACTCATGTTTCTCCCCAGTTTGGCTTTGATGCAGTGGCGCCCTCGGTTTGGCCTAGGTCCGTCGTAAGAGGCTGCTACAAGCGGCTATTGTCTAGCGAGTGCCAAACGATCTTGAGGAGAAACTTGCCCTTTGTTCAACCTTCAGGTGGCCGCGCAGGTCGCTTCTCCAAAAATTGGGTCGCTTACTGGACTACTCAGTAGACCAGATTTGAGACACAGTCGACCCCTCGGCCTAGCAGAGCTCCTATAATCAAGAGGAATTCCTTCCCATTCCGTCCCAACTGCAGTTTGGATGACTCCCAGTATGGCTGCTACTCTTTGCTGGACCATGAGAATCACTTGTGCCCGTCCACTATTCTCGAGGAAAAGATGGCCGCAGTTAGGGATGGAGCTTCGCATGTTATCAAGTACAGCGAAGATTTTGCTGAGGTAAACAATTTTCTTTGTGCGTGTTAAGTTTCTTCCCCTTGATGCATTAAACTTACACCATTTCCTGTTTTAGTGCTATCTGAGGAGGTTTGCATCTGGGGAGCGTTCCAAGTCGCTGATCAACACCATTGTAGCTACGAGAAGGAGGGGCGAGAAAATTCTGCTGTCAATGGGAATGGCTCCCGCAGTTGAGGCCCGGATTCGCGAAGTAATGGATGCATTTGCTGACTCGCTGATAGACAACACTCCAGCTTTGTCTCCTTCCAGGAGCGCTCCATCTCCTCCGACAGACGCTGCCCCAAGGGCGAAGAGACAAAAGCAGAAGGGCCTTACAATCTCTTATCCTAGGAGTGCTCCAGCTTCCTCTCCTGCGAAGTCCCTTACCTCTAAGGACAAAGGCAAGGGTCGCATGCCGAGCAAGGTGCGGAAAGAACTCGCAGTCGAGACTTTTGTCCCGTTTGGTCAGGAGGAAGAGGAGGAAGAGGATGAGAGGAGAGAGGTGAGAGGTGATGACGAAGAAGAAGAAAGAGTAGAGAGTGAAAAAGAAGAAGAAAGAGGTGAGATACAAGAGGAAGATTGAGAAGGTACTTCAAACAAATTCCTCTTCTTAGTACTTTAGCTCTTTTAATGTTTGCTGAACAGTTTGTTCTTTCGCAGATGATGACACAGAAACCATAAGTGGCCTCCTGGCCAAGAAACAGAAGAAAACCAAGGGTTCTCACTCTGGCGCTCCCAGCGAAGCTATAGATGAGGACATCCTTGCTGAGTTTGAGAGAACAGCTGCGGAGGCTGTAGAAAGAAGAAGGAAGCGAGAAGAAGATGAGATCGAACTCATAAAGAAGAGAAGTTTGGAAGAGCAACATGTCGACGACTTAGTGCAGCAAGCCGACGAGGAAGGTGCGGCGGATGATTTGGATGCGGCTGCTTTGGAACAAGCTCGAGCAGATTTTGAGGAAATCGCAGGTGGTAAACAAGGTGAGATTTTTAACCTCGATGTTACTTATCAAGAAGTGATTACGGGTGCGTTAAAGCATGGCTTGTCAAAAGCTGATATCCGCCGATGGCTAGTAAGCAAGTGTGGTGAACCCTCAGGTAATCATTCAAGCAGTGTTTGTAAACTAGGCCTAGTAACCCAAGCATCATCATAACTGGTTTCACGCCCACCTTAAGGATGTGCTTAATGAAGATACCCTAGTAGGATATGGTGTCGCGTCTTTAGCGTACGATGAAGATGCTGCAATCCCACCTACGTGTGGAGGTGCTTGCTCTTGATCTGTCGAAATAACAGAACATGATATGATACAAGTTTTCACATTTTCCTGTCTTGTATCGCAGGCGATGCTGATGAGGCCATGCCGGAACAAAGAAGTCAACCCCCCGCATCTTATGCTCCAGAGCGAAGCTATCATGTCGAGAAGCCTGTCGCAGCTGCCGAGTATGCAGGGGAGCCCTTGGAGGATGTCATCGAAGTTTCTGATGATATCGAAGCTGACACCGTGCTGATGGAAGAAGATGCTGATGCCGCGGCTGATGAAATGGAGACAGATGCTGCCGGGGCTGAGGTTCGTGAGAATGAGCAGGTCATGGAAGACGTAACATCACATGTAAATGTGGATGTTCAAATGAATGCTCCCACGCCACAAGAGCCCCTCGCAACCGAAGATGTTCCTGGTCGAGTAGCAGCTACTAATGTTGCCATTCCTTCAACAGAGGTAGAGCTTCCAGAGGTTCCCCAAACATGGAGTTTTTGGAGCTCACAAGTGGGAGCTGCTATTGCACCTGTTGCGGCCTATACCCTTCCTGCCAACTATGAGGAACTAAAGCTCGCAGCTGACAGACGAGCAATGGAGCGAGGACAGACTTCAGACCTTCCAGCAATGCACATTCCTTTTTTGCGCGAGATCCTTGAAGGAACCGGTATGTTACCATTTTTCACATTTACCCCCTCATTTACAAGTTTCATGCTCTAAACTTGAATCAACATTGTTAGGATTGAAGCAAGCTGATGTGGACTGGCTAGTTCAGATGCGTCTCCCCTATCCCCGGTCATTTGCGAGATCTCTAGAGATAGAGCCGTATAACAGAAGACTGTTCTTGACCGAAGCCATCTGGATTTTGGAGCAGCTGTCTGTGGCCACTCCTGCAACCATTTCTCCTCAAAGTGCGCAACTGCTTTTCAGCACATGCCAAGGCCTTCAAGCCAAAGTTCAAGGCAAGCTAGGCTTCGGGTATCTTCTCAACAGGGTCACCCAGATTCGCGCAGCTGCGAATATGAAACGCGGCTTCCACAACCTCGCAGCTGAAGGGCGAAAGGTAGAGGAGCAAAGGAAGAATGCTGAAGAGGCTGTCAAACTCTTCCATGAGATGAACGCCAAGTACGAGCAGCTGAAGCGAGAAGTGGACCAAGTGAGAGATACATCACTCTTGTTCTCTCCTGATGAACCTCTGATCAAAGATTTATTTTGAAAAATAGCAAGTATTTGTTTGAAACATTATTGTAATGTTGCTAGGGTTTTCCCCCCTTTTTTATTCAAGACTTGCATGCCCCGTTTTGCCCTTCCGGGGATTTGCTCAAACATTTTATGTGTATCAATTATGACTTCACATGGTGACATATCTGCCTTGATTTTTGCGCTAACTACTTATTAGATAAGCACGATTTCCTTGGGAAACCCATCCGTATTATGACCTTCCGTCATTAATTAGGGCACGCCACCGAATCGTCATAGCCTTTAGTAGGGTAATTGAATGTTACCTCTTTTAAGACGCAAGTAATTGATTCTTACCCCTTTTCCAAGATTTGATGACTCAGCTGGGGAAGTGAAGAGTCTCCGTAGGGTCTATATAAACCCTGCCCCTTGCTACTTGGGTTCTTTATCCCAAAATTTGGCTTGCCATGAGTCCTTATGACTGCTGGCTTCAAAGCTTGTCTTTTGTTGATTCATTGCAATTTCGAGTTGTGAAACCTGAGTTTGTGCCTTGTGCCATAGAAATAGCTTCCAAGATCTTCTTTATGAAGCTTATTGATCTTCATGACCATTGTAAAGAATATATACATAATACTTCATGTTTGTTCGAAGATTTTTATTCGTCTATTATGTTTGCAGGTCATATCTCCGGCTGCCTTCCGACGAGGTTCAGTGCCACACTGACCTTTTTACCAACTCGTAATGAATGGGGTGTTTCTCCTCTAGCTTTTTTGGAGGAGAACTATTTGCTACCACGTTCTTGAACTAAGGGTGACGAGCCATGGCGCTCGTCTCCGTGGACAATAAGCTTTCTGCCCCAGGAGCTGTTCTCCACTAGTTCTTCACCACCGCATCCGTCTGAACAGGTGGTTCATCTGGAACATCTCTTGGGGAGAAGACCAGTCAGAAGCCTTGTTCAGATCCGGGATCTTGAAGATGGCGTCGCATAGCTTTTGTAGAATTTGTAGGCCGTTCATTTTACAGTAAGAATTTTCTTACTATAAACTTTTGCTTGCAAGCAACTATGTCGCATAGCTTTTGTTAGGGCCAGTAGGCAGATCATTTTATAGTAAGAATCTCCTTTCTATAAAACTTTCGCTTGCGAGCTGCTATTTAGATGAATTGTAAGTCATTTTGACTATGTAATTAGCTCAGTGTGAACTTTCGCTTGTAAGCCACTATCTAGACAGATAAATTGTAAGTCATTTGGACTCGTAATAAAGCGTTTTGTAGCATTTGCTGTTCTTGTTTGATACAACAAATTGTAATATCGCATGCGTGTTGGCTATGAAACAAGTTATGCTTCTTTCGCCTTTTGTACTTGAATGTGTGCTTACATAAACCTCTTATTTCAAGCTTGACAAATTTTTCATTCGCACGGGACATTTTCGCTAAGCTGGGCGATGGGCTTTTAGATCATTTAAGATCGCATTCGAATATTATTGCTATCTCAGCAGATAGGCTTCAAGATCATTTTAGATCGCATTTGCATAGTGCTGCTATCTCGGCAGATAGGCTTTAAGATCACTTAAGATCATATTTGAATATTGCTGCTATCTCGACAGATAGGCTTTGGGATCAATTAATATCGTATTGGATTAACGCTGCTATCAAGGCAGATAGGCTTCTGATCAATTAAGATCGTCTTTGATTAGTGCTTCTATCTCGGAAGATAGGCTTTCATTGCAAACTAGGTTCCACCCCGCGCGCGTTGCGCGCGGTGTGGCCTTGGCATGTCTGCTTGTCCGATGGGCGGAGATATACATTTGCTAATTCAGGATTCTTTCGTACCATGTTTGGGGGCATCACATTTGTATTACATTGTATAGTCACGAGATTAAAATAACGGGACAGTATGCATAGAGTATCTCAGCATCATAGTGAGGTAGTACAGGAGTAGTAGACGAGCGTGTCATTGATGGCAACTTAAATTGGCTACATAGATATTGGTTGCACCTGCCTTTGAATTAGGTGTTGTCTTTTTGGCAACATATATTGAGTAATATGTTTTACAATGATATAGTTTGGCAATCTTCCTTATTATCGGGCTATAACTACATAATATATGGGTTGTGCAGTCAAACTTGGGAAACTTCTAGCCGCTGATATAATGCAGTGCGTTCAGATGTTCAATGTTTGTGAGATAGGTATCGGGAATTTTCTTTGTGTTTTTATTGATATTTACATTTATCTTATTTTGCTCTTTAATGAGCATCATGAGCTCTTTAGCCTAACAAAATCATACTCATAACATGTTACCTTCCAATGTCAATGCTTGTTATCTTGTCCAACCACCCAACATCTATGTCCTTCTGGTTTGGGTTTCATAATTTACATGCATTGGTTGATGTAAGTTGAAGATTTATTTAGTAGATTGAGTTGGGCTTGCAGTATCTTGTGCTTGATTCACCTGTCCTGCAGCTTGCATTTATTGGAGATGTGTTTGTGTAAATGTGCATGTCAATCAGTTCAATGAGAGGACATGAACGGATGCTATGTACTAACAGTTCATGCACAATCTATTCTATTGTCAACGCCTATTACCTTCCCCAATGAGTCACCATCTTTCTCCTTCTGCTTTAGGTTTCATCATTTAGATGGATTGCTTGATGTGCATTGAAGATCTCTTAAGTAGATTGAGTAGGGTTTGCAGTGTTTGGTGGTTGATTGACCTGTCCTTCAGATTACATTTACTGAAGATGTGTCTGTCTAAGTAATCATGTCCATCAGTTTAATTAAAGGTCATGAAAACTTGCTATGGTCTTTTGACGTCCTTACTTACTTCTAGTATAAAAGCGTAAGCAGTTGGCCTAAGTTACAACATACTCTAATTCAATGGACTCTGGTAAGGAAAATACCGATGACAAAGAGAGAAAGACTACTAAGGTGAAGAGCAAGGAGCAGAAGAGGAAAAGTAAAAAATATCAGAGTGAGGAAGAATTCACGACCGACGAATCTGAGTGGGAGAGTTGGGCCGAACACGGTTACGTGGTCGGGAAGGGCTCGGAGACTACGGTGTACTCAGATGCGGAGGAAGAGGATGACTTCTGGGGAAGTGATACGGCTTCCTCGTATCCGCTGAAGCTGAAGCATTCTGTATCTCGTTCTTCCAGTTCAAGTGGAAAGAAGAAGGAAAAAGTCATAGCTGGAGGTAGCGAAGACTTGCAAATGAAGAAATCAATTCTTCCGCCGGATGCGACACCAGATAAGAGCAGCAAGAGGAAGAATACTGGACAAGATGTTCAAGATTCATGCAAGAAGAAACCAAGATTATAGAGTGTCTAGGGTTTTTTTTTTTTTTTTTTTCTCTCTCTGTCTCTTTTTTTTTTTTTTTTTTTTTTTTTTTTTTTTTGTGTGTGTGCGCTATCTTATGGTGGATCGTAGTTTCATGTTACGTCTTATGAATATTAATGTTGAGTTTGGTCATGCTTAATTTGTGGTGGGGTTATGGATTGATGTCATCTTCGTCTATATTTCATGTATCAATGCAGAGTTTGCTTTCTTTACAATTTAATAATCGTTTAGAATGATGTATCATACTATGTTATTCATGGATTGATGCATATCGTGTCTGCTTGATCGGACGATTAATATTTTTTTTTTGGTCTGAGATGTGTGGATAACATCGTCTTTGTGTATCGTCTTCGCCTGATGCGTATTGATGTTTTCTCAAGTGGAGTATGCTTGGCAGTAGACGATGCTTAATTGACTTGTATTGCAGATTGCATTTATTGGAGATGTGTGTGCTTAAATATGCATGTCAATCAGTTTAATGTAATCATGATATGAACAGGTGCTGTATATTACCAGTTCATGCACAACCCAGTGTATTGTTAATGATTATTATTTAAACTTGATATTTAAGATGCAGAGTGATACTCATTATTTGTACCGAATACTTATGTATATACATGCACCAACTCTCTATATAAACCACTTTCCACGTATTATTTTCTATCAATTCTCTCTGTAGTGCAGCAGCACCAAGAACAAGAACACAATTAGCTATTTTTCAACACAACTATGGCGCCGCTGAGGTCATCCGTAAGAAGAAAGAACACAAAGGAGAGCAATTCCTCCACCATCAACTCACTCCCGAAAGAGTTAATCACAGAAATATTGGCAATTTTGGGATCTTGTTCATCTGATGATCTGTTTACCGCAAAGAAAAGGTAATATTCTATGTTATTCTGCTTCTCTATCTCCCTTGTTTCGTTAAGTATTCATAATCTTCAAAGCTCAATTTGAATATCAATAGGAACAGTATTAGAATAAGAAGGATTTTATCATATCATACTGATAGAGTTGGAGAGTTTTCTATTTTCACTTACCATGTTTGTGTACATGACCCAGTGTGTTTTTTTGTCTCTATAAAAGCTTTGACACGGACATGGGCGGATTTAAAATTTGGCTGTGTGAGTACAAGGAAAATGTCAAGCTTAATGACGGATTTGTTGATAAATTTTGATGTATTTAATGGATAAAATGACGAATTGATATATTGTTGAAGTGAATATATTATACGAGTGGGAATTAATGTGATTATATTAATAGAATGTAGGCTAAATGTTGTGAATATTAAAACTTTGAGTTGGGGGCTAATATAATAAGATAAATAAATATAGCGTAATAATTGGGAATTTTCAAAATTCGGGTGGGGGTTGGTCTCCATATAAGAGTGCGACTGGACATAGGGATTGCAGACAGAGATTATGTCTACGTTCTGACATTTTAATAAACACGATAAACCAATTTTAATCCGCTGTCTTCCTAGTCCTCAATTTCGAGCAATTAAGCAGTGTTTGTTGAACAAAGGCTCATTCTTTAGGTGTTGGTGATGGGAGGAATAGGAGAAGATCACCAGTTTCAGAACATTTGTAGTTTGATTTCTGAATGTATCCTTGTTTAGTCTATTTCAAACAATAACCCCTAATTAATGTATACACATTAGATGGTGAGGAATTATACTGGAAACTTTACCATATTATAGGGGTAAAACACAGTTTCACCCCCTCAACTTTGATGTAAAGACACTCTCACCCCTTCCAGTTTGATGATTTTCTGCAATCTTTTGCAACATGTAGCAGTTTGAAGATGTTCAATGAAGCATCTAACTATAATTGCGTATACGAGAAGGTGTCACTTAAGAAGTTCCCCGTCGTTCCATGGCGGTCCAGTCAGCAATGGATTTGGGGATTCTCGCAATTTATGAAGAGATGCAATGATAGTAGGAATCCAGAAGCTCTATTTAGGCAAGGAATGGTAAGCGGCAGTTATATTGATTTATCATAACGTGGAGCAAGAAGAAAAGCTAAGTTAATCGTTGTGAAGTGGCATAAACTGACGTACATTTTTTTTTTTTTTTTTTTTTTTTAAATTTTAGATTGATTACTTCAGTTTGTGCCGATATAGTGATGGCTTAGACGCCTTACAAAAAGCAGCAGAAGCTGGACTTGGAGAAGCACGTTATATAATTGTCATCATTTTGGTGTTGAGTGGAGATAAATACCGTGAGAAGGGAATCGAGTTGTTCTGTGGAATGACAAAAGACAAGGAGATAGAAACAAAATTGGAGCAGTACCGGCAAAAGGTTAAGTCAATTTTAAGGAGCATCTGGATTAAAAATCCAATCATACAGATGGAGAAACAGCGTTGCTGTGCATCGCAACCCCAACACAGATGGAGATCAGGATGGGCGCGGAACGAAGACATTATATTGTGTGATGCTTGTAGATGTGATAGGGAAGTCGACTTTATTTGTAAGATATTTCCTCATAACTAAAATGTGTAGGAAATTTTTTTTTTTCGCAAATAACAATATCAATGATCCCAAAACTTGTAACTTAATATGAGAAGTATAAATAATTAGCAGATACACGAGTATGGACTCGGAATCTCTTTCCTAAAGGGATCTGAAAACTAAATTCAGGGTTAATTGTATTTTATTCATGTTGCGGGTGGTGGTGTGTTGCAAAACACCTCATCTAATTTCAATGATGTATTTGCAGGATGACGCTTGCATCAAACGAGTTACAATGCCACAAAAAGAATTTAAGCAAATATAACTCGTGAACACACTCCAGTGCGATCTACTTGCAATTAGAAGCATAAGGGATTAATGTGTTATGACGCCCAGCCTGTATTTATCCGTGTAATAGTATACGTTTAGTTGTTGTCTACACTGTCACAAAAGCATGGTTTAATACTATTTCAATAGCTATCCGAACTACTGTTGCATTTAAGATTTGAGTTTAATCTTGTAAATGGCCGTATACATCGTCATTAAAATCAGCGATTCGATATTTATTCATCCTAGCATGTGTTTTATATTAATTCGCTATTCTACCGCATAAGTGACTTTGCAAGTAAGGATAAAATGTGTAACAAATGTAGCGGGGACATCATATTATGCAGACCGAACTACAATATTACGTGGACATTAACTGATAACAGAGCGTTAATTACAATAACATAAAAAACGACAATGGCATATTTTCTTTGTTAGTTCGTCGATAGGGCTATGTTTTTATGTGTGAGCTAGCATCAAGCTTCAACTACATAGCGTACAGTCCAACCATTCATTGGGAATACATTTCCATTGGTGCACCGGGAAAGGAGGAAGTAAAATCTTCTTGCGCCGCTGTTCGTGTTCACGGACTCAAGCACGCTTTGTTGTTCCTTGAAACAAACCCAGTGCCGAATATAATAAGCTATTTGGGTATGGGGTATAATTTTAAATCAAGAAATTTTGTTTCATACCTCAGCCGACATTGACGACATGGTTGTTGCATTTATCCCCAATACAGTGTCTACTGACTGTCCGAAGATGCGTACCTGGAGTTCGGCACTACCATCATGAAGTTGCACAGTTATACGTCCCCTGGGGAGAAACAAGCAAAAAAATAAAATATATGTATATATATATATATATATATATATAAAAAAAAAACATTTGTCAGTTAGATTTCGCGTCCTCTTTGAAGAAAGGTGTTAAATTGATGTTGTGTAAACTTAGGTTGATACAGTCTACAGTGTAATGCTTCTTAGTGTCATTACGTACCATGGTATAGCATCACAATCATTATTTTGACAAGCAGAGCATTGGAATCTGTTGTTTGGATAACGATTTGCAACACGATTGCACAGCTTGCATGCGTAATACCATGCTTGCTGATTTGTTGGTAAAGCATGAACGGTGGCTTGTACCCAAATCTCGCGTATTGTAGCCTGCAGTTAGTCATAAAAAAACATACAATCTGAAATGAAACTGTTGGGAAAGCTGCATTACTAAGCTGGCAGTGATTGTTCATTACCGAAGGAAATTCTCACCGGTAGTGATGGCAGATCGATTATTGCACAGAGTGTCATTTCTTGTTTGTATCTTTGAAGACGATACAAACTTTGATGCTTGGATGAATTGTTCTTGCCAGGTGCAAACAAAGTTTATGGAACAAAGCAATGGTGCTTGGTTGTTGTGCATTATGAGGTAGTTGATCTGTATGTTAGTATTTATAGTAACATTTGATGCAAGGATTGGTAGGTATCTGAGCTGTATGTGATATAGTTATATAATGTCCTGTGCTGAATGCTTTTTCTATGCTGTTTTTGTTTGTGTGTTTTTTTTTTTATAATTATTAGAAATTTGTTTCGCATTCAGACTGAGACATGCTGTAACAATGGCACGCATTACAAGAATACCAGCAACCTACCTATTTATATTTATCCATGTACATAACTAAGTGATAAATTCTTTACAGCATGGTACAATGCATTTTTTTTCCAGAGAAAAAATCACTTAGGAAAGTTATGAGTAATTAAGCCATATTGGTAGTTGGCTAAACCATTTGAATGTGATGTAGCAAACGTACAAGATGCGTAACGATGATAAATAATTAGTGGATAACCAATCCATTTTATTGATAAAACAATATTAGATGTAACCACTAATCACAATCAATGGTTGTGCCCTTTGCATATGTGAGAACATTGATCATCATTTTCACCGGACATGCCTACTCTAATTTTGGATCAGATTGCTTCAGGCCTGAGTACATCGTGGACCTAGTTGGCTTGACATGAAGGATTGCTTATTGTGATATCTGGATAGAAATTTTACTTGTCGGATGCTTTCATAACCCACACATCTATACAAGTTTTGATTGGTTGTCCTGTGAAATGCTTACGAATATTAGATCCATTTGCCAATACCCTTTGGGCGTCTGTTTGTCGGATGAGCGGAGAAATGCGGTTGTCATTGCCGGTCACTGTAAATAGTCTTAAGATATGTAGGTATATTATATTTAGAGTAATCGGATCCATAGCTGATAGTAGCTTCTCCACAACATGAATAGTTTAAAAACTTGTGAATATTACATTAAAACAGCAAAAAGATAAACACTCGATATTACAGCATTGCAGCAAGGAAAGTACATTGGCAGTCAACATGCATGACATCTATAAAAGCCTGTACTATATCTGTCATCAGTGATGCTTCTTATAAATGTTTAGTCTGCTTTTTGAACCCGGCGAACAACCCACCTTGTTAATCTTGGGTTCCTGTTTTGTGTGCATCTGAGTATGCGGACGTAGAATTTCTGTGATGTTCCTCTCGCATTTGCGGCTAGCAGGAGATTTTGTTGTTCCTGAATATGAAATTGTGGTTGGTGTGGTTATCGAATATATACATTGCCTATTTGAAAAGATAAGAATACCTGCTCAGACATTGTTGACATTGTGACAAGGGTGTTGTCTAAGACAGTTTCAACAGGTAGCCCAAATATTGTGGCATCCATTATCCCAGTGTCATCTTGTAACTCAACATAAAGGCGGCCACTGTATCAAAGGGTTGTGTGATTGTTAGTTTGCATATATTTCATGTCAAGAACAAATGTAGTATAGAGTAGAATAATTGCTGCATATATTGTACACTGAATAGTTATCTAACCATATGATTGCATCCTGAGTAGAATTGCCGCATTTACTGCAGATCTGTCCCAAGCACTCACTTTTGCAATTTCGGCATGCTTTGAACCATGGCTGCTGGGTTGTTGGTATCGCAGTCATTGATACCTTAATCCATGTTTCTCTGTATAAGGGCTGTCAGGTATAATTAATTAGGTGTTAGCTTTTTGCAATTGTCATGCTGTGGACAAGATAACTAAATGGAAGAAACAACTCACCAAAGTAGCCCTAACTGCTGATATGTTGCCGACTTCCATTGAAAGCCGTCGCACCAATGCTGTATGTTGATAATAGTATAGATTCTGGAGGTACTGCTTTTATAGGATCATTGCCTTACTTAGTTAGTTGAACTATTGTGCACAGGATAGAACGGCACGCATTACTATGTGTTGCGTACATTGAGGTCACCGCATATCGATGAAATGAAACATGCTCAGCAAAGTTGGGATGAAGTGATATATGAATGTTAATTACGATGATCTTGGTTATAGTGTCAACATGATTTAGTTATATGTGCATATTCTTATCTTCTTGTTCAGCATAACGGTATGCATGCAATTACATGGTCGACATAGTTGGAATTGGGTTATAGCCGAAGTAGATATGCAAAATAAGTAATCTTTGCTTGTCTACGCTGGTGTACTTACAGTCAATTATAGGAGTCTGTACATTATGCAGTATCAACAATAATGGCAAAGTACAAAATATAATGAAATTTTATTCAATGCAACAAAGCCACACGGAAATATGGTACTGCACCACATATCGTACAACAAACAGAAATGAAATATAACAAAGTACGTCACGAGAGAATTTTATATCGATACATATTCACGATTGGATCTTATTCACTATTATTGCCATTGCGTCGTCACGTTCATGCAATCCTAACATGGCGGACCACCCATCGAAATAAGCTGCGATTGGTTTGGTGTACGCCTTTTACAACACGCACATAGAAAGGTGTTGATGCATTGCTTGTGTTGGCAGTGATGATGAGAGACTGGCATTCCTGGTGTTAAATTATAACATTGAAGTGAGGCACAAATTCCATTGTAAATATGTTATCGATGTTGTATTATGTAGTTATATGATGTATTATTTGTAAGTACTATATTAACACCTCTAGCGTCATTCGGGCCAAGGTTGCAGCTGTTGTGTTAAGCACAGTTTCCCCCGCTTGCCCAAACAGCGTAACATTCACTGTACCGGTGTCATCTTTGAGCTCAACCATGAGACGGCATCTGTATCGAAATAAATATTTGTGTGTAAAATATTGATCTAAACATCTTTAAATGTGAATTTGCATGTGTCATAGCTGGTTAACCTGGGAGTAGTGTTGGATTGGGAGTTGCGGCAACTATGATAGTTTGAATGAATACACTCTTGCTGGCACGTATCACATGCATTGAACCATCCCTGCTGTGTGGTTGGGATGATACGAATGCAAACTCTTATCCAAGCTTCATTGTATGCTTCCTGAGAAAAAATGTGGCAGTGATTCAATTAAATATCACATCGTTGTGTAGTAAGAGCTTACATGACCTGACATTGAAAAGTAATATTGCAACAGTATTGCATGAAGTAATGATACCAATGCCGACTGAAGTTCTGCTATCGTGAATGGTGTCATGATGTTCGGTCTGGCGATTGAATGTTGGTGGTGCAATTGTTGGAACATAAGATGCGCTTAATGGTACTGGATGCATGTCTCGTTCGGGCAGCTAATGGTTTATATAGTGCATAACTGGTAAGTGGTAAATTGTTTGGGAAGTATATTAAGAATACGATGTGGGGTAATGTGCTCTATTAGGAAAAAATCACGTGTATTGTTAGATGGGGATTCAAAGATTGTTTCGTATCCATGCCGACACCTAGAAATTAGCGAAGGAGACGTATTTCTGTACATATTCGATCATGTTGTGTAATATGCGACTCGTCAATTTTCCAACAACAGGATAGTGCTGTATTACACTGGTAGATACTGTAGCATCATCAATGTCATGGTTCGTGAAATGACTGCGATGTAATTTTACAGATGGTTAAAGTTGTTATGGTATTGTTTGTGCCAAGTGTGTGGGTGCAATACTGTTGTATGCCAAGTGTTTGGGTTGCATGGTAGACAGGCATATGTTGAGAATGCATGTGAGCAAGCTAGCCGATAAAGCATTCAGACTGTTCATCATCATTTCACTGCAATTGTCAGTTTTGCATAGATAACTTATCTATTTGTTGGCACACATTTCTATTTCATGGGGAAACTGACAATGAGATGGATTTGGTATAATTGATCAGTTGTTAGTAGCTCAAATGTATCAGTATGTTATACTGAGCTTGCCGTTTAGATGGCTATAACATTCAAGCTTATCACAAGTTGTGTGTGTGTGATCTGAATTTGCAGGGCTATGAAGTGTTGCATGTATGTATACAATTGTATGGGTAGGGCAATAAGCTATTTTTTGGGTGGTGCTGGAGAATTACATGACACGCGAAGAGGCTAAACGACAACCTACATACGTAAAAGCTGGAGAAGTTGATTGTTTGATCAACATCGGAATTAAAGTGATATATTGCTAAAAAAGGGGAAAAAAAAAAAAAACAACCCATTAAATTTAGGTATATGTACGGTGGACATTATCAATGTATTACATTCAGTTCACAAGTAACACAGTAATCGAAGAATATTAAATGAAGCATGTAATGATACGAACTGTTAATTACATGACTCAAACCAACAAGTATACAATTGGTACGCAAGTATTAAGTTGCGTACTATTTTACGAACATCATATAATATATTTGGCGCACAATAGTAGGGACCAGTATGGGAAGCAGTAAAGCGGATACTGTTGGATCATATGTCGATTTCGATGAGATCACAAATATTGCGGTACATTTTTTTATAAAAAACCAGTATGAATCTCGATTGTAATAGTTAGTGGAATATGATCTAGGTAAAGAAGCATCGTGCAAATATTCACATATCTCTTGAATTTGTTTAGACTGATCACGTTTAGAAATTATTGAAGCTACGTGCTTGCAAGGCTATGTAGACTTATGTACTAATACCCTGTCTCACCTATATAGGTTAATAATAAGGTTATGCATTTGGTCAATTTGATGTCTTAAGCATAGAGGACCTTAACGCCTGATTATACATGCGGCTGTAACAATATAAGTAAGCAGCATCAGAATCAGTAATCTCGACATGCCAAACAACCACACGCTGAACATTTATTCAAAATATGATGCAAATAGCTGGAATTATGCAGCTAATCCGTATCACTGGGTGACATATAACGACTACACGCTTCTAACTTGTCTTCTGTAATCAAATCCTGTATAATTTCTGGGGCTTCATATAGAATTTTGCATTCATCTAATTGCTGTGCTCCCATACTTGCAAGCTGTTTGGCGACGCAATTTTCTAAGTAGTCGATATGATTTAGGGCTATGTGCATGTCTCGGAGCAGAATATGCCCCTGGTTGATTTGATTTCTCATACCTGCAGGAAAATCTTTGACAAAATGGAATATCTTTATTGCTTTGTAGCATGAAGTCTGTATTTCTATGTTACTCCAGTTTTTATCACAAGCCAAGTGAATGCCGTGATAGATTGCCCAAAGTTCACTCTCAAGTTTATTTGTTGCGTCTAATTTTCCTACGAAACCAAGCATCCAGTTATCTTCATTGTCTCGGCAAACTGCACCGATACCTGTTGGAATAGATGCCCTAGAGGCAATCTAGTTTAGTATGAATTTGTAATTGGCTAGAAATTCATTTATTATTTATTGGATATTTAATATAATGAAGTCCTTAGATTTACAATCGTGTTGTTTATCTTAAATATCCCTAGTCAAGTATAATGATTAAATGGGACAATCATCTATAGACTAGTATGGGGTTGGATTGATATGGAGATATCACGATCCAACACATAGGTGTGCATTACGGAATGTTGCACTGGATTGACCCATTACCGAGAAGGCTACATACACGTTATGTTGAGTCACAAGTGCTTCTCGGGTACAATGGTATTGTCATCCTTAGACTTGAAGTCACTAGATATTCTAGTTGTGGATCATTGTGATCTTGGTAGCGTTAAACGCTACACCGTAACTGGGTAGTTATAAAGGCGTGTACTGGATACAATGAGAAGCAAGCTTAGAGATCGTAGTGGACGTAGAGAGGATTTGCCCCTCCCACATAACGGGAGCAAATATCCAAGGCCACTCGAGGATAGTGCTTATAGAATGTCTGGCCAGACTCAAATAAATCAATATATGGGATATTGATGTTATTTGCACGAATAAGGCTATTCCATGGATCGAGGAACTAGGGATTGGATATACGAGTGTGACTTGTATGTCTCGTGTCCAATCCGGATATGGAGGCAAAGGGATGAGACAATTACTTGTACAAGGTTGTCTAGATGACTATTCTATTAGTTGGCTAGAATGGATGTTTTGCTAGAAACCGCTCCATATTAGCAAAGAGTTGCTACCAACTAGATAGAACCTATGGGGTCACACGCTATATAGAGTTGTACTAGATTATGGAATTAATTAATTAGATTAATTAATTAGAAGGATCACTTTGCAAACCCTTGCAAACTTAGTAGGGACTAATTTGCAAGGAAGGGACTAAATTGAATTCTAGTAGGACTAGAATAAGTCCTTTAGGTAGTTGACAAGGAGTTGTTGGACTATATAAAGGACCCTCCTCCTTCCTTCCCTACACACTTATGCTCTAAGAGAGAACATAACAAGAGTAGGAGAGAACAAAGGAGAGAGAGAGCAAGCAAAGAGGGACGCCGCCCCCTATTGCCGCCGCCCCTTGTCCCCGACGCCACAAAGGGTGCCGAACCCCTTTTTGGTGTCTCGTTTTGCGTGATTTCTTCACCCTCCTTTCAATCCGGGCTAGCACCAAGGTGATTGGAGATCTAGGAACAACTCTAGGCGTGGATCAACTATAGAGAACGTGACACTATTCGCGTTTGAAGTCATCAAGGAGAACCCAAAGGTGTGTTTATGATTTCTTACCTTCACTATCGTTATGCATCTAGACTTGTGATCCTTGGAGGGTTTTTGCATGGTTGTTTATTTGATTATGCTTCCGTTTGCGCGATCCATGAATCAAAACCCTACAGTGGTATCAGAGCCACAGGTCATAGAGCATAAACGTAGTTTATGTGTTACATTCTTGTTGTTTTACACCTTAATTTGTTGTTTATCGCGTAAAACAAGACAAATCAAGCATTGGATGCAATTTGTCAAAGAATTAATCATAACAAGACCCAATTATTGCATTGGATGCATGAATTGGTGAGTTTGAGAAATTTTAGGATCTTAGATCTAGGGTTTGGGCATCCTTGGGGAAGAAGGAGTTCTCCCACAACAAGGAAACAACCAAACTTGGGCTCCAAGCAAGGAGGTTGTTTTGGAAACAACCTCCACAAGGAGGTTCGGCCCCCTAGGGAGCCGCCCCCCTTGCTTGCCGCCCAAGCTTGGCGCCCTAAGGGGCCGGGCGGCCCTAACCCGCGGGCCTAGCTTGCGGGTTTTGGGCCGGGCCGGCCCTAGGGCTTTATGGTTCACTTATTTGGGCCCGGGCAATTGGATTGTTGGGCCCATGGACCGTTTTAACCCTAGAAATCCTAAAATCAATTAAAATTGACCAAGCGCGTTAAAATTGGATTTTAACTGTTTATGTGCAAATCGCATGGTGATTGGATATGGCCTTAGGATGTGGTTTGATGTGGATGTTTAATTTTGTGGTTTGGTTTTACGGCCTGCGAGCCGATCAATTAATTGTAATAATTAATTAGGGTTTTATGGCCTGCGTGCCATTTTTTTTCTCAACTTGTGAGATTTATTTTATTTAGTATAGATATTAGCTAGTGCTAGATAAAGTAGATTGTTAGCCAAGATTGAAGAAAAGAAGCCCAAAGCCAAAGAAGCCACAAAAGATGGAGCATGGAGCATGGAGCATTCCACATGACTATGAAGGATGGACCAAAAGATCAAGACGCATGAAGATGTGTGTTTGTTTAGGGTTCATAGATAATTCCATTGGCTTGGAATTATCTTAGTCTAGAAAAGGCCATATCCACATCACGTTTAATTTCTGTTTTGTGGTTGTTTATTTATTGTCTTATTATTTGTGTGGTTGGTGTATGGATGATGCATGCAATTAGGATAATAAGATAATTAGACAACCCGGATCTATTATTTGGAGTTGTGCCCAAACTCAAATAGATAGATTAGTTGATATTGATCAACAAAATAATTAAAATTGAAGAAAAAAATCCCTCAAATTTTAAAATATTGTGTTCTTGCCTTCTCGTTATTTAAACACTCATTATCATCATTATTTATCAAGTTCGTGCGTGCCAAAGCATGGCGACTTGGTTCATAATGATGGAATGCGATGGCACGTAACAATGTGCAATTGTTTAGATAAGAGGTTGAACACAACTAGGCTATTAATTTGATTAAGAAACCTAGAGGCAATCAATTGGGATTATCCATGTGGATGGATAAATAAGGAGTTATTTGCCCGATTGAACCAAGAGTTGCATATGGGATGCAATTGGAATTGTTCCTACCTAAGAAGTAATCGAATTATGGGTGACTTGCCAAAGCAAGCTCATAAGGAGATGAAAAAGATGGATCTTGGCCCACTAGAAAATATAAGGATATTTTCCGCATTAATATCTTGAGGGTTATTAATCCGTAGAAAAATAGTGGGAGCTATATTTAATAAACTAGCCATTATTAAATATAGTCAAAAATTCACAAATACTAAAACTTGCGTATTTTCCTTTTGTAGAATTCCAAATGGCAAACAACTCATCGAGTTCACAACATTCCCTACGATCTGTCCTTGAGAAGGACAAGCTCTCAGGAACCAACTTTCTCGATTGGTACAGAAACTTGAGAATTGTTCTCAAGCAAGAAAAGAAGCTGTACGCAATAGAGGAGCAAGTTCCAGAAGGTCCAGACAATCAGACACCTGCTGCCTTAAAGGCGTATCAAAAGCATGTTGATGATGCTAATGATGCGGCCTGCCTAATGCTTTGCACCATGACCTCTGAGCTTCAGAAGCAACATGAGAACATGAATGCTGTCGATATGATCGAACATCTAAAGCAGCTCTTCCAAGAGCAGGCGAGGGTAGAGAGGTATGAGGTCTCAAAGGCACTGTTCAAATGTCATCTGGCAGAAGGGAACCCGGTGGGACCCCATGTACTCCGAATGATCGGGTACTTGGAGAATCTCGCCCGGCTTGGGTTCCCGGTCGGCCAAGAGTTGGCAACCGATCTCGTGTTGCAATCGTTGCCCGAAAGTTATGGACAGTTCATTATGAACTATAACATGAACGAGATCGTTAAACCACTGCCAGATTTGCTCAACATGTTGAGGACGGCTGAACAGAGCATCAACAAGGGTAAGGGCAAGGCCATTATGATGGTGCATAAAGGAAAAGGTAAAAAGTTTGCCTCTTCCTCCAAGGGCAAAGGCAAGTCAGTTGCTAAGTCCAAGGAACAAGCCCTTAAGCCTGTTGGTGGGATTGCCAAGGTCGTGACTAAGGGTGAATGTCACTACTGTAGTCAACCTGGACACTGGAGGAGGAACTGCCCAAAATATCTGGAGGACAAGAGGCTTGGAATAGTGATTCCACCACCACCAGGTATTTTTGTTGTAGATGTCAATTTAACTGTCTCTACATCATGGGTATTAGATACTGGATGTGGATCTCATATTTGTCGAAATATGCAGGATCTAAAGAGAAGTAAAAGATTGGCTAAAGGGGAGGTAGATCTGCGCGTTGGGAATGGAGCAAAGGTTGCTGCGTTGGCCATAGGCGTTTGCGAGCTATCTCTGCCTTCAGGATTAGTTTTAGAATTAAATAATTGCTATTTTGTGCCTGCTATGAGCAGAAACATTATTTCTATTTCTTGTTTGGACAAGGAAGGTTTTATTATTTCAATAAAGAACAATTGTTGTTCCTTTTATTTGAATAATATTCACTATTTTAGTGCGCAATTATTTAATGGACTTTATGTCCTTGATCTAAGTAATCCTGTCTACAACATTAATACCAAGCGGATTAAAATAAATGATTTAAATCCTGCTTATTTATGGCATTGTCGTTTAGGCCATATAAATGAGAAACGTGTATCTAGACTCCATAAGGATGGATTGCTAGACTCATTTGATTTTGAATCATATGAGACATGTGAAGCTTGTTTATTGGGAAAAATGACAAAGTCCCCTTTCAATAAGAAAGGTGAAAGGACTAGTGAGCAATTGGCGCTCATACATACCGATGTGTGTGGGCCATTTGCCACGCCTGCCAGGGGTGGTTATGTCTACTTCATTACGTTTACTGATGATTACAGTAGATATGGATTTGTGTACCTTATGAGGGCAAAATCCGAATCCTTTGAAGTGTTCAAGGAATTCAAGAATGAAGTAGAGAAGCAACTTGGCAAAAGTATCAAGGCTTTACGATCGGATCGTGGAGGAGAATACTTGAGCCAAGAGTTTGACGACTATCTTAGAGAGTGTGGGATCGTGTCCCAACTCACTCCACCCGGAACGCCACAATGGAATGGCGTGTCTGAGAGGAGGAATCGAACCCTATTGGATATGGTTCGATCTATGATGTGTCAAACCGATCTTCCATTATCGTTTTGGGGCTACGCTCTATTAAGTGCAGCTTTTACCATTAACCGTGTTCCATCTAAATCAGTCATGAAGACACCATATGAGATGTGGAGTGGGAGGCGTCCCACACTGTCGTTCATGAGGATTTGGGGCTGCGATGTCTATGTAAAACGTTTACAATCAGACAAGCTAGGGCCTAAATCGGATAAGTGTAAATTTGTGGGGTACCCTAAGGAAACTAAGGGATACTACTTCTACAATCCAACCGAGAACAAAGTGTTTGTTGCTCGGACCGGCGTGTTTCTAGAAAGAGAGTTTGTCTCTAAAGAAGCAAGTGGGAGGAATGTAGAACTTGAAGAAGTTCAAGAACCACAAATCACAGAACCGATTATGGAACATGAACAGGAATCACAAGCAGTTGTGGATCCACCTGTTCAGGTAACACAAGAGCTTCGTAGATCTAGTAGAGTGCGCCAGGAACCCGAGAGGTATGGACTTCTCGTAACTGATTCCGGTGACACGATGCTCATAGATGATGAGCCTACTACCTATGAGGAGGCCATGAATGGCCCAGACTCGCAGAAGTGGCTTGAGGCCATGAGATCCGAGATGGAATCCATGTATACCAACAAAGTATGGACTTTGGTGGAACCACCTGATGGGGCGCGGCCCATAGGGTGCAAGTGGGTCTTCAAGAAGAAGATCGACATGGATGGTAATGTGATTACCTATAAGGGCCGATTGGTGGCTAAAGGATTCAGACAGATTCATGGTATTGACTATGATGAAACCTTTTCACCAGTCGCAATGACCAAATCCATCCGAATCCTACTTGCAATTGCAGCATACTACGACTATGAGATTTGGCAGATGGATGTCAAAACAGCATTCCTTTATGGGAATCTCCTCGAGGACGTGTATATGATACAGCCGGAGGGTTTTGAGGATCCAAAGCAAGCCAACAAAGTCTGTAAACTGCAACGATCCATTTATGGGTTGAAGCAAGCTTCTAGGAGTTGGAATCGACGTTTTGATGAAGTAGTCAAAGAGTTTGGCTTCATCAGAAACGAAGATGAGTCTTGTGTCTACAAGAAGGTTAGTGGGAGCTCTGTTGCTTTTCTGGTCTTGTATGTGGATGACATACTACTCATTGGAAACAACATTCCCATGCTGCAATCTGTGAAAGATTGGCTAGGAAAGTGTTTCTCAATGAAAGACTTAGGGGAAGCAGCCTATATACTCGGTATAAAGATCTATAGAGATAGATCTAAGAGGTTGCTAGGCCTAAGTCAAAGTACATATATTGACAAGGTGTTGAAACGGTTCAACATGCAAGATTCCAAGAAGGGATTCTTGCCCATGTCACATGGAATTACTCTTTCGAAGAGTGGTTGTCCTTCCAATGAGATTGAGAAGGAACGCATGAGTAGGATTCCCTATGCCTCGGCCATAGGATCCATCATGTACGCCATGTTATGTACTAGACCAGATGTGTCATATGCCTTGAGTATGACAAGCAGATACCAATCCAATCCGGGTGAGAGTCACTGGATTGCTGTCAAGAACATCCTAAAGTACTTGAGAAGAACTAAGGATGCTTTCTTGATGTTTGGCGGTGAGGAAGAGTTGCGTGTAAGGGGTTACACCGATGCAAGCTTCCAAACCGATAGAGATGACTTTAGATCACAGTCGGGATATGTGTTTTGCCTGAATGGAGCAGCGGTGAGCTGGAAGAGTTCCAAGCAAGAGACGGTAGCTGATTCTACAACAGAGGCTGAGTACATTGCTGCAAATGGCGCAGCAAAGGAGGCTGTTTGGATCAGAAAGTTTGTTTCTGAACTTGGTGTGGTCCCTAGCATTGCGGATCCAGTGGAGTTATTCTGTGACAACACTGGGGCGATCGCGCAATCAAAGGAACCCAGATCGCACCAGAAGTCCAAGCACGTGCTCAGGAAGTTCCATCTGATTCGAGATATTATCGATAGAGGAGACGTTCGGATATGCAAGATTCCTACAGATGATAATCTGTCAGACCCGCTTACAAAGCCTCTCACGCAGTGGAAGCATGAAGGGCACACTAGGAGTATGGGCATACGAGATGCGCCAGATTGGCTCTAGTGCAAGTGGGAGACTGTTGGAATAGATGCCCTAGAGGCAATCTAGTTTAGTATGAATTTGTAATTGGCTAGAAATTCATTTATTATTTATTGGATATTTAATATAATGAAGTCCTTAGATTTACAATCGTGTTGTTTATCTTAAATATCCCTAGTCAAGTATAATGATTAAATGGGACAATCATCTATAGACTAGTATGGGGTTGGATTGATATGGAGATATCACGATCCAACACATAGGTGTGCATTACGGAATGTTGCACTGGATTGACCCATTACCGAGAAGGCTACATACACGTTATGTTGAGTCACAAGTGCTTCTCGGGTACAATGGTATTGTCATCCTTAGACTTGAAGTCACTAGATATTCTAGTTGTGGATCATTGTGATCTTGGTAGCGTTAAACGCTACACCGTAACTGGGTAGTTATAAAGGCGTGTACTGGATACAATGAGAAGCAAGCTTAGAGATCGTAGTGGACGTAGAGAGGATTTGCCCCTCCCACATAACGGGAGCAAATATCCAAGGCCACTCGAGGATAGTGCTTATAGAATGTCTGGCCAGACTCAAATAAATCAATATATGGGATATTGATGTTATTTGCACGAATAAGGCTATTCCATGGATCGAGGAACTAGGGATTGGATATACGAGTGTGACTTGTATGTCTCGTGTCCAATCCGGATATGGAGGCAAAGGGATGAGACAATTACTTGTACAAGGTTGTCTAGATGACTATTCTATTAGTTGGCTAGAATGGATGTTTTGCTAGAAACCGCTCCATATTAGCAAAGAGTTGCTACCAACTAGATAGAACCTATGGGGTCACACGCTATATAGAGTTGTACTAGATTATGGAATTAATTAATTAGATTAATTAATTAGAAGGATCACTTTGCAAACCCTTGCAAACTTAGTAGGGACTAATTTGCAAGGAAGGGACTAAATTGAATTCTAGTAGGACTAGAATAAGTCCTTTAGGTAGTTGACAAGGAGTTGTTGGACTATATAAAGGACCCTCCTCCTTCCTTCCCTACACACTTATGCTCTAAGAGAGAACATAACAAGAGTAGGAGAGAACAAAGGAGAGAGAGAGCAAGCAAAGAGGGACGCCGCCCCCTATTGCCGCCGCCCCTTGTCCCCGACGCCACAAAGGGTGCCGAACCCCTTTTTGGTGTCTCGTTTTGCGTGATTTCTTCACCCTCCTTTCAATCCGGGCTAGCACCAAGGTGATTGGAGATCTAGGAACAACTCTAGGCGTGGATCAACTATAGAGAACGTGACACTATTCGCGTTTGAAGTCATCAAGGAGAACCCAAAGGTGTGTTTATGATTTCTTACCTTCACTATCGTTATGCATCTAGACTTGTGATCCTTGGAGGGTTTTTGCATGGTTGTTTATTTGATTATGCTTCCGTTTGCGCGATCCATGAATCAAAACCCTACAATACCACCACTGCTTGTTGCAGAAGCTGCGAAGCCATACACACTTATTCTGGCAATCCCTGTATCAACCATATATTATGCACAGAATTACACCACAAATCATAAAACACATGCACATTTATGTTATCGGTGATTAGCATGACTGAATGTATAATACTTACTTCGCAAGTTAGGCACGCTCCTAGGAGGGATTTCACCCTGGAAAGTTGTTGCACTGAGTAAAGTTCGGGATGTAGCGGATGAGTCTGACGACTCCTCCTTTGGAGATGACATCAAAGGCAGCGATTGTTAATTTTCCCAGTTTTGTCTATCCAGTTGTTGTGGTGGTGCAACGTTGGGTTGTATGGAGAGGGAGACAGATTTAGTATTATAGCTGACAAATTATGGCACGCATTTCAATAGCAGCAACTGGATATGTTGCCGTGTCTTCTGTCGCTTGTGTATTCTGATCACGTGTATAAATTTGGATGCGTGTAATTGTGTCTTCATTTATATACATGATTTGGATATGAATGAAGTGGAATTGGAGTACATTTCATACGCATTTGTAACTATAAATGTATGGCAGTGAATATTTCAGTTGGTAACATTATCAACACAGTTGAACAAAAGACAACGTCATCTAATGTGCGTAAGATGCCGTAATAGCAAAACTACATCCCATTTACGATAAGTATTGGTATACGCGTTAGTGACTCTGGTTAAGGTTCGGTGTCAACATTATACTCTGACGACAGCAAAGATGACGATGGCTAGGGGTGCTTTATATTATGATTCTTTGAATTGGTAATGGTTGTACAAATGATTATAGAAAGTAACAATATCAATTTGGATTGTATCGCATGCGGACAGTGTCAGCACCGAGTATTAATCAATCAGAGATTTATTTTGTTTGTTCGTTTTTTTTTCCTTTTTTTTTTTTTTTTTTTTTTTTTTTTTTAATTTTTATTTGATATACAAACGAGAAATATACAGAGACGCTGTATTTCGAAACTGATGCAGGTATCTTTGATACATTACACAAAACTGTGTAACTCTTTAATGCAATCTATGGTAGGAAATTGTATCTATATAGATGCAACAATAAATACAACATTGAAAAGGGGATCTATGCAATGCATACAGTGGGTGGAGATTAAAACAGTCAGTAGGCTCTTCATCTTCCATTATACAGCTGTTGCTATAAAAACCATTCCTAAAACTTTCAAAAAACATTATATCAGAATAGCTATGGACAAGAAAGAGGACGGTGCAAGAAAGTCTCCAGACACTGCAGAAAAGAAATCGAGCAGCAAGGCGAAGCGACACAGTGAAGTCAAAAAGCGGAAGAAGCCGAAGTATACTGTAAGCACGGATAGCGGTGAAAGTGATAGTGAAGTTGATTCAGCAACATGGCATCGGCATGATTATGTTGTTGGCAAAGGATCTGAGACTACAGTTTACTCAGGAAACGAAGACGAAGACGAGGCATGCGACAGTGATACGGCAAGATCATACGAAAGGAATAAGAAAGCTATTTTAGCTATGTTTCGCCGACAGAGGGAGGCAGGACGTAAAGAAAGAGCAGAGCGACAGGAACGATTGAAAATGAAAGCCGACGATGTTAATGAAAAAAATTCAAAGAAAAAGCGTAGAAAATAGATTAATTATTATATTTTATTTGTAATATACCGCATAATTTATGTTACAAATCTATTACTTGGTCATGAATGGCTATTATAAATTTTGAAGTTCATATCAAGAATGCCTGCTTTGGTTAGTTTCATTATGGAAAGTTATTGGTGGTCGTTGCATAATAATATACCACGAAAATGCACAAAATAGGAATCACATGAGAAAAATATGAGCAAGATTACTGCTGTATCTTGGATTATCAGACGTTTAAAATTCAATACAGTCCAACATATATTACGGAAAGTATATTTCATGTAACTGTTTATTTTTCTCCTATAATATGGAATGGATGTTACTACAGATATGATATGAACGTAGACGCACAGTATTAAGACTGTGATTGTATTCCCTTTGAACATCTATTATACAAAATCATATGTTATGTACTTTAGAATACAATAAATAATATATTACCGATAATTTAATCAGATACGTAGATATCATTAAATACTATGCATAAATATCACAATTCACACACAATTACAATAGCATAAAATTGACCACAATTAAACAAACAACTGACCAGACTATATATATCGGAGAAATTTCAGTGCGGTGAAGTTACCACCGGATCACCACTCACCAAAAAATACACTTCAGCATTAATTGAGGTTTCATATATGATCAACACCAAGTTTTACCAAATCAGATGATGTCTACGACACAGATATGAAACATCCGTTCACAAAAGCCTATTAAAACAGGCAACTGTTAGCTTTACTCTGGTTACATTAGCAATGCAGTTCTGCAAAAGGGGCATAAATGAGAAATAACATAACAAAAAAGCATACACAAATACCACAGATGACTGCTACGCATGACAAATTACTGGCGGTAGACTGTTGCCCGAAACATTGGAATACTGGGATCCACCAATTCAATCACGCATGCATCATTAAGCGCTAGCTGAGAATGTAGCACGTATTTAAACCAAGCAAGACGACGGTGGAAAGGATTTCCTGCATGCGTGAAACCACATGTTGTTTCCCATCTCATGTAGCCATTATCCGATGTTTCTAGCCACACTTTGTTCGGGGTACCAGTCAAGTAATCTCGCACAAAATATGTAGGAATGTTCTGCACAATTTAAAATAACCTGTTGATATCATGCATCAACGCAAATATCCCAAGGAATTAGAAATTAAGTACTTACAACTCCGCCCTTTCTCGTAGTATAAGAATGAATGATGCGGAATGCAAAGAATGGAACTTCAGTGTTGTGAGCTTGCGCACGAGCGAGAGCATGATTTTCTTGTGGACCCATTCGAAAGACGGAAGGATTGAGCCCGTAGTTGATTTCCACAGCAGATTCATCCATGATACGAATCTTGAAATTCAAATTGCCTTCATATTTGAACATAAGCACAGCTTTAGGAGGGATGCGATAAGCACTGGCAAATTGAAGCCATCCCATGCCAAAGTAATGCTCATTTTCTACTTGATCGATGCAGATATTCCACGATGCCCCGTTGGGCACATGTAGGTAAACAATGTGTGCAATGCTATCGTAGTGACGAGCAACATACTTTGGAGGGATTCGCTGCACAAAGAAAATGGTTATCCGACAGAGGTAGCTACTCAATAAATTGTAATTAAGGAGAACACGTACACAAATTACCCAAGATTGTTACCAGGGTGGTATCTTTCTTGTTAAATGGATCGTAAAGCTTGAAGAAGCGAGGTGCTATTTCTTTAATGCCTGCAGTAGCGTTGCTTTCCTGCTTAACAATACTATGGTAAGTGATTTCGGTGCACGTTGGATCCATTATCCTTATATCATAGCTCAGATTCGTTCTAAATTTGAAGAAAACAAAATATCCCAAAGTGATTGAGTTGAACTTGACCACAGTTTTCCACCCATTGCCAAGATACAGTTCATTGTTGCCTGCAAGAATCGTCGTGTCAAAGATTGCGCCGGAGGGAGTTCGTAGCTGGACAATCTTTCCAACATCTTTCCTGTATACATCAACAAAGATACGGGGCAAGGACTGCAAGCGGAACAACGGTTGATTAGATTGCATGTTTGAAATAATATTATTAAGTTCCTTGTATGCAGAACATGTACTCAATAACTATTTTAAAACATAGGCATATACTGATATTAGAAGATTTATATATAAGCTTACCAGTCTGTCATTTTCTGGATCACTGGATACGATAACTTTGAAGAAATTCATACTGATTCCAATGCTAAGGCCTTAACTGCTAATGTTTGATTGCAGAATATAGGCTGTGTATACAAATGGCAACCACATCAATTCTTTAATAAGTTCATATTGTATTACACACACACACACACAAACGCACACTACAGTGACAAACCGGAAGGATCATAACATAGTTATGCATTCTCACAGTGACACAAACATAATGCGGTTCAAAGTATCCAAGAAATCGTGTTTTATATATTTATTCATTTACACATTTCAAATCTTCGGCATCTTGAGCATGCATACTTTGATGAAATAGTACTTGCAGGCAAAAGTACAGAAACAATATCGAAGGGGGAAAAACAGATTGTCACTATAAGCTCGCAATTGCAAACACTACAGATTGAAAATGTTAAATACAATAACACAAACAGATGATAGCTGATTTCAATGAGTTGGGTATACGTATATAAGCAAGTATTCTTATGAACTTGTTCTAACCCCTTTCTTTTTCATGTGATATTACAATTTGTAAGTAAACCTCTAAACGAAACATACCTGAAGCAGATGAATCCTGGCGGCGATACCTAAGATTTGCAATATGAAGGGTTGGGTGGGAGGAGCAGTGGGTGGTCATGAATACCCAATGAAGTTTTGCGCGATTAATTTAATATGCTCGACTAAAATTGCAGTGCAGGCCCTTGTATGTCTAGATATTTAATATTATGCATATGATTGGCTGAGTTTACTCGAGAACTAACACATAATAGTTGATTGCTGGGAACTAATTGAGTCCTCGTTTAAGAAATTAATAAATCTGTATCGGCGTTTAAAAATTATACGAAAGATTATTGCGTATGAATTGGAGTCTAGTATTGCATTGTAATAAGGTTGCAATTTTATTAATAACTGATTTTATTACAATTTTGTATTCGTCAAAGTTTAAATTGCTATGTCATCTATCACACCAGCCTGATTTGTACGCAGGTAAATTGAACTATCCGCTAATTGCATCAAAACAATGTGTACATAATAACTTTTGTATAGATATCTATAAAAGATGTCTATTTTACAATGACAGAACAATAATTAGACACTAACTTGAATAATATATGCAAATACATGAATCATAGAAAATTACTGACATCAAACAACAATGAATTGCCATCAATCAATGTGAAGCTGGATATGTTAAAGAGATGGATGTGCAATAAATAAATATTAGAAGTGGCGTATGAAATATATATGAAGGAAAAGTACCGATACAAAACAAACAAAACATTATATGTTATCTTACAGATATGTTATCCCAAAGGTATTCCCAAAAAAATACCCAGGTCTCTGCTATGATTCGAGACATTACTTAACCCTACCACTACAACAGATCAGGAAACTATATAGTATGGCATCTTCATATGCACAAAATGACTGATACGTTTTGCTCTGAAACTGCACAAAAAATATTAGCAAAAGGCATAAAAATAACAACTGTGTAAGCACAAGTTGTTAATTTTATGCACTGCTGTCTCCAAAATGCACTGCTAAGTGTAGTCCTTATATCTACATACATATCTGATTACATAGCTTTACAGGCCTTCATCACAGAGTTAATTTTATGCAATCTCAACTTGGCGAACACTCCACTTGTTAAGCCAGCGTGGATTCTTGCTGCTGGATGGAGCCAGGCGGAAATAGAACCGTTTGTCTACCGCTGCATCATTCGCCTTGGACAACACATCGCTCTGTTCCTGCATGCCAATATAAGACGACTATATTAATCAACATCACATGGAATCAGCCGCATTTCAACTCAAAGTTGCGATATATGGGCGTAGTTAGCTTACATCGGGAGTCATTGCAGACAGGATGACCGCACTCTTATTTAGCACTGTTTCAACAGCATGTCCAAATATAGCAACCTCAAGTTCACCACTGCCATCACCAATTCGAACTCCGAGGCGCCCCCTGCATGATACCAATTTTTTTACATCACAATTAGAAATCATATAATTACATGAGAAAAACACCGTTGCTCACAAATGGACTGTTGTGTATACAACCACAGATGACATGAGTTATTGAATTCGTAAACATTAACTTCAAAAAAATTATGTGAGATTGAACGGGGCATACCATGGTGCAGAAATGCAGTCATTTTTTTCACAGCCTGGGCAAGCAAATACTTCGCCGAGCACGTGGTTAGTAGCCCGGTTGCACTTGTTGCATGCGGTATACCACGGCCGCTGACTACATGGTGCTACAACAACACACACTCTCACCCAGACTTCATCAAAACCAGCCTGTTGCAATGCAAAATAACATTAATTCAATCGGGGACATCGTAGATAAACTTGCTCATGATTACAATGCTAGACAGGACAAGTTACCGGACTACTTGGTAAATCTGCAATCTTCACAAGTTTGAACTCAAATGTAGAAGTATTGGCAACTTTCTTTTTCAGTAACATCTCAGGGTCACTGATAGCATCAATTTTCTCTAAGTTAGCATCACGCCTGCAATATTTTTAGATTGTCAACATAAACTACCTGACGACAACCTATGCACTACATATAGGTAGATAATGAAGGCAGTTTACCAATCCAACAATTCATCAACTCGTGGATCAGGAACATCAGTCAAGAACATCGTAGACATGGTAGTTTTCAAGGAGAACCCTGGGAATCACAGGCAAAACCACTTATAAATATAACAGTAAATACAAACATAACATATCACACATCAACATTTCAGCAAAGGATAGCATGTTGGTACCGGAGTATTTCGATGCCACAACATTAGTGACGATGACCACTGGCTGGGACTTTGCTAACTTGGCCAGGTTTTCTGCATCAGTAGTTGCTATCTCATCCCAAGCTGACAAGCACACTGGACTCAAACTGTTTGGCAAGGCAAATGAAGTTAGAGAACACAGCAAATAGATAGAGTAGATAAGATTCAGTAAGGGGAAGGAAAAAGACACGATATGATATCATCGATTACATAACAATTTTCAGCATTATAAATAACTAAAGGCATCTTACATATATATAACACGTATATTTCATATCTGCATTCCATACCAGTATAAACTAAACAAAATTGATGAATCAAAGGAACATGCAAGTGTTATAGATAGTCATATTAATTTATCAGGCAAATCAAGAATATCTTTATTGCATACACTGATGGTTCATTGCTCACAAGTCACATTGCACAAACTTAATGTTGATCTGGTATGCTTTCATTCTTCTATTACTTTACAGAGCATAACAAAGCAATGTTTGCAGTGTAGGTGAAAATATTTAATTATACTATTGATTCAAGAACTTCCACTGCTTATAATATGATCATACCTAACTAACAAGAATAGGCACAGAGCAGTATATTTGAAGTAAGCAAGGCACATCCAAGAACTTACGTATCATCGACACCAACTATATCTCGAACCTTTGAACGACCACTTGAATCCTTCCATGGCACTGTTTTCGGCGACATGACAGCTATGATTATCACTGCAACATCTGCACATGGATACATATATTGTGAGTATGTAAATTTTGATGGAACGAACAGAGATAGCCACGGCAAGCACAGCAATAACAAGCACAACTAAATAAGAGCAACGCATAAACAACATAGCAAGCGATGCAATGATAAAATATTGGGGGAAACTACCAAATTTGTCAGGTTTCCCGATGAGGTCGCGGGCGTCAGCCAGATTCTTGAAATTGAACGTAACAGCTCCCCTCTCATCTGCAGCATCTTCGACTGGTACAATTTTCATCTGAGCATCCAGAACAAGGACATAATCGTGATCAATGTAGCGATGTTGCGGGTTAACACGGCGTACAGCACCATCACTGAACCAGTATGAATGATATGGATGTAGCTGTTTATCGAACGTTTCAATTTCAGAGTCAAAGGCTGTGGCCTGTATCTTTTTGCCCTACATAGGACAAAGCAGGTAATGATAATTATGACACAGGTATTGGATGAGGTCAGTGTACTACTCGTTAACTAACCTCGCTATCACAAAGGACATATCGCTGATACTTAGTGTTGCCAAATCGAGCGGTTGTTGCACGGTACTTCTCGACGACACGAAGTTTAATCTTCCATTCTTTCAATTGATCAGTCAGGGCAGTTAACTTTAGCATATCACTTTCTATCCCTAGTTTACAACAACAACACACAGGCAGCATATATAAGCACCACATTTGTAGTTACATGCTTTTGAGATCGTAAAAAAAAAAAAAAAAAAAACTTGATGCATAATCATGCAATCGTTTAACTTTGCAGCAAGTACATTTAATATAGCAAAATCAAGCGAACAACAAATTTAAACCATAATAATGCAGCCAGGCAAGATTATAGTAAGCACATATTTGGGGCCATAATTTCATGTGTCGTATATCCAGTGACACAAACGAAAGCATGACACAAATTATAAAAAAAAAAAAAAAAAAAATAAATAAATAAATAAAACAAAATAAAAAAAACTAAAAAAATAATACTAATAATAAGTAGATAATAATAAAAAAACACAAAAGATTATATATATATATATATATGTATGTATATATATAGTATATACCATTCCTATTGCGAATCACTATTATAACTGCCCCGATGCTCGACGCAGCAGATGTTTGTACACAACATTCTGGGTACTGTCGACAGTTTGGATATTATCAAGTGGATGTATTAAAATTTTCACCGACGCAGACAACGTTGCTCGAGATAATGCAACATAGAGTTGTCCGTGCGAAAATACTGGTTGAGGAAGATAAATACCAACATACTGCAAGGTTTGGCCTTGGGACTTGTTAATTGTCATAGCAAAGCATGGTCGGACCGGGAATTGTTTTCTTTCAAACTCAACTGGGTAGTTATCTGTCTCAGATGGCCTGAGTGGTATCCTAGGTATGAAGACATCCTTCCCTTTGTTGTGTCCTATAGCTATTTCAGCATGTATCACATTAGGGAGGAGATTTTTACAAATGAGTTTAATACCATTAGACAGCCCGGCAGATGGATCTAAATTTCGTAACAACATCACAGGACAACCACGTTTTAAGCGCAGCTCATGAGGAGGCAGTCCATTAGGTGTAAGAGTATGCAAAAACTCTAAAGAATGGTTATCTCGGCTACCAGGAAGACAATGATCAAAACTTGTGTAGACATGTGTATTTCCAGGGAATCTATCAAGTAAAATTTGATTCAGTAAATCAACACAATCATTTCTTGGTGTCAAGATGGCCCGGTAGACAAGGTAATCAGATTTCAAGCAATCGCTTTCAAAGTTAGGATAAACGTAATCAATGAAAGCATTAATCGATGCTCTTTCATTTACAAAAGGCACAACCATAGATTGCGGTAGCTTTAATAAGGATTCATCATTTTCTTGCAAGCTGCCATCCCCGACTGATAGTAGAAACTCCGCAAAAGATGGATCATGTATTGCCCTCATGTTCGCCGTTAGACGTAATAGGCGCATGTGAGGCCACAGGTGTGAAGCAACAATGCTGTTACACATGCATTCCTCCTTCGTTGCTCGCACTGTCACAGGAAGTACTTGCCTAAAATCACCACCGAAAACAACAACCTTCCCTCCAAACAATTCGTTGCTCGAGCATATATCGCGGAGCATAGATTCAAAAGCCTCGATATTCTGCTTCTTTGCCATTGTGACCTCATCCCATATAATTACACTTGATTGTCGAATCAGCTCTGCTAAGGCAGTCCGCTTCCCAATGTTGCAGCAACTCCTCTCTTTTGTGTCCAGAGGTAGCTTGAAGCGAGAATGCGCTGTTCGACCCCCAGGTAAGTTGGATGCTGCAATACCTGTACTGGCAGTAGCCAATGCAATATAACCCATGCCACGAATACGAGCGAGAATAGCTCTGTAAAGGAATGTCTTCCCAGTTCCACCAGGCCCATCAACAAAGAAACACGCACCTTTCTTCCGCAAAACATGATCAATGATTACATCATATGCAGTTTGCTGGTCCTCATTCAGTTGCTTTGATGCCGCAATGTCCTCTGGAGGGATAGGAATTGCTAACTCTTCATCGATCTCTCGATTTAGCGGTGCAACTTCATCCGAACCATTAATATCCATCGGCAGGTTATAATCTCTTAACTGCCTTCCCATTGACTCAAGAACCATATTTACATGTCTTAGAGTTCTTGAAAGGACCTGACCTTCACTACAGGCTTCTCCACGACGGTAGTCTTCAGAAAGCTTAGCATAAAATCGTTCCCACAGCTGCCGAGGATTACTTGGCTGGCAGAAGACCAGAATGGTGGCAAACAGTCGTCGCAAAGTGTGTGGCATCTGGAATGTTGTAGCCTCTTCTAAACAATCTTCCAATGCAGTGTCTTTCTCAAGCAGCCCAAGTTTTTCGCAAGCATCACGATATGTTTCACACACATGACTACTGACGGTCCGAAGATGCTCGTATGATTCTGCACCTCTGGCATGCATTAGTAGTATACGCAAGAAGAAACGCTCACCTTCCGCGGGATTTGCAGCCACTATACGACCAATAGCATCACCTTTCTTCCGAGGCGTCCACTCCGAATTCGTAGAATTCCATACATAATGTTCAGGAAACTCACTGTAGAGCCACCGCTTAGCTTCTGGATCCCGTTTATTTGTTTCAAAATATTCGGTTAACATCGTCTTCTTATATTTCTTATCCGTCGCGATATACGCAAGTTTCGTATATTTGTTGAATGCAATGGACTGCATTCCAGGTAGATGAAGCTGGAGGACAGTGACATGAGGATACATCTCATTCAAAGGAAACTTGAAGATACGCCAAGCAGCCTCAGGCGGGGAAATCCATCTAGCAGACTGAAAAGCCTTTATTTCATCTATGCAACCCTTCTGCTCCGATATCACTTGAAACACAACTCTGTCGTGACCTTTGTATATATATTTGTACAGATATTTTACAGCCTTTATGGTTGAGCATATTTCCACATTTATGTGGCAGTCATACTTAGCAAGCAAGTAAGGATTATACGGCACAACCCACCTGTTGTCCAATGTTTGCCCTCTCACCTCAACAGTTCGGCCATTTCTTTGCCGGCGATAAACTGCAAATGCATCATCACCAGTCCTTGTAACATCTGAAAATTCCCGGGGATATTTGTTCTTGCAGCCAGTTTTAGGTCGCATGCAAGGGCACTGTCGGTTAAACTCACCACATGGACCATGCATCATATGTTTCTTCACTGCATTATGTAAATGAGGATTTGCATGCGGGTCAGGTATTTCGGCAGATATGTACTTGTCAATTCTATCAGGACTCATTAACTTGGCAAATTTTTTTAGAATCAGTAGGAAATGCACATGTGGTAGACCCCGCTTCTGGTACTCAATCACGTACGTGTAAGCAGCAATTGGGCCAAGTATCTCCCTATCAATCAAATCCCGCTTGAATTCTACTGTTTTCGCCCGGAAAATTCGCGCTACTAAATCTGGCCGGTTTTGAGGTAGCTCAAATGGTAGAAGCTCCGCACGAATCTCTGCCCAATTGGGATTGCATGTCATCGTGACAAGGTAATCAGGTTTACCGTATTTACGCACCAAAGCCATTGCATCCTGGTAACGACGCTTCATATCACGGGGCCCACCTACAAAAGACGGCGGCAACACGACTTGACGCCCGACATTATTTGGGTTCATCTCCCCTGCAGTGATGCTGTCCAGTATTCCCTGGTAAAGATCCGCTCGGATGGTGTCCTGATGCTGACGCACATAATCTAGCCTGCTTGTCTCAAGTTTCACGTACATATCGACCATGTATTGCTGAAGCAGACGCCCAAAGAACAACATCGATGACCGGCGTATATCTCGCATCTGTAACCGGTAGCAGTAATACTGACGACAGCTAACAGTTGCACTCTTAGACTCCGCATCACTTGGACCTGCAGTTAAAGGCTCATTATTCAGCAACACACCATACACAACGACACTGCTAATATGAACTCACACATAGTAGCTAACAACATCAAACTACCTTTTCGTGGCTTCTTTTTCGGAGGTTTTTTA
Source organism: Linanthus parryae (assembly GCA_023055425.1). Lineage (NCBI taxonomy): Eukaryota > Viridiplantae > Streptophyta > Magnoliopsida > Ericales > Polemoniaceae > Linanthus > Linanthus parryae. The sequence goes on along the minus strand of JALGPY010000007.1, from coordinate 82,753,765 downwards.
TAAATTCTAGAATGCCATCCAGGCTGCCCACGAGGAAACATGATAGGATACTGAAGCGGATCAAAACAACCCAGATGATACTGAATACTCTTTGGTTCACCACTCTTATGCCTCACCCTAATATCACGGACATATTTACCAGCGCGCGACTCATCGTCAATCCAAATTGCTGCAACCTGATCAGATGTGGGTAAATTTTGCGTTCGCTGATCAAGTCCAGGATCACATTTAATCCGAACATCACAATCAGCAAATTCAGGGCTTGCACTAATAGACTGAAATGACTGGTTATAAGGATTGGCCTCTAGAATATCAGTCAAGCATGAAATAACAGCCGGGTCAAGATTTTCAAAAGCCTTCAATCGGCTTTGCAGCTGGAAGGCTGGATCATAGAAATAAACCTGTAGATATCTAGGAGGTTGTTGGCCAGGATCAATATCATTAATGTAGTGGTATATCTGCCCTTGTACACGGAATGTATAGATCCCTTTGCTTTTATTCTTCGTGTCAGGATCAGCTTTCACACCCATGGAAGTGAAAGAAAACAGGCAATTGTATGCACGAATATTGTTCCGAAAATCTTCGCTAGTCACATTGTCAGACAAGAGCAACTCTGCCAACGAATCTGGGATCTCATGGGGGGCAAGGACTACACACCCCTCACCGCAGCAAAAGCCATCCGGTTCGTACGCAAATAATTTAGCATCACAATGTGGACATCTCCGTGGAGAGGGCAGCATGCTTGGCTCCATAGGCGGGGGCGGAGCACCCCGCTCCCACTTTTTCGTACGCCTCTGACCTACACAACCAAATAAAAAACCAATTAATAGATATCAAACCATAACTGAAAACACATATAAATACAAATGAAACCATAATCGAGAACAGAAGACTAACGGGATGGTTGGGGAACTGGAGCAGCACCGCCAGCACGACTACTACATTCACCCACAGATACAGCAGGAAGTACAACAGAGGTTCCCCTATTCCCGGGAGGCACATAGACAGTGTGTGGATGCTGTAATGAACCTAGCGATGAAGAAACCGACGCGCCTGAAGAAATATTCAGCAACCCAGATGACACAGCTGGCATGTAGGACAGCACAGTGTTTGGTAAACCATTATAGGCATCCAAAGCAGTACCATATCCGGCCGCAACACCAACACACGGTCTATTCAGCCCAAAGCCCCTCATAGCCATGGAACCAACAGGCATGGGATACGGGGAAACATACCTAGGTGCTTGCACACTACTACCTGGTATCGCGGTATAGACAACAGAACCGGTAACAGAGCCCCTTACATCTGCGGTGGGCACAGACGGGCTGGGATTCGCAATACGCCCCCGCGGTCTACCCGAGGGCCGCGGAGCTACGGCAGCCATATTACCTCCTGCAGATGAAGGCCCACTATTCGCATTTTCCAACCGCGGTACTGAGCCAGCATTACACATTAAACCAAGTAAAAGTAACTAAACTAAACAAACAAACAAAAAACCAAAGGGATGGCAAGACATAGATCCCACACGCTAGCAAGCCACAACAGAAACACAGCAACAAACAACAGGCATGAAACTAAGCACACACTGCCAACTCTAACAGACATGAACATACCAGATAAGCGATCAGATGAAGGCCCACGATCCGCATTTCCCAACCACGGTCTACCCGTCGGCCGAAGAGCCGGGCCACGAGTGTTAACTTCTGCAGATAATCCTGAACCGCGTGCTAGCTCCTCCCCCACTAAACCCCGGCGAGTACGTTTCCCAAGACTACCTGTAGGCATTTAGAAACTACAGGCCACACACTACAAAAAGCCACAAACATCAATGAACTTCAACCACGATAACAACATCACAGACACAGAATCTATACCAAATAACCAAGCAGCAGACAAACCACATTTACACACACGCTAGCAAGCCAGATCAGAAACTCAGCAACAAACAACAGGCATGAACAAAACACACACTGCCAACTCTAACAGACATGACCATACCAGATAAGCGATCACAACGAATTCCTTGCCGAACCAACAACCGATCAACCTGCAAACACCAACACTGAATGTAAGCAAATGTGAATCATACTAACCAGGCATCATCTTATCAACTGACTACAACCACCACATGCAAAACCTGTACGTATATATAGCACACTTCTACATGCAGTAATAACGCCATTAGCCAACAATAAAACCCCAGAACACACACATGCAAGCAATCAAACCACATAGAAATACCTATTTGTAAATCATCATCATAAAAAACACGCATGCAGGTAAGTATTAAAACAACCCACATGGCAGAGTAAATATTCAATCCACAATCAACCAAATAAACACCCCCCCCAACCACCAACTGCCCGAAAAAAAGAAAAAAGTAAAACCCAAGTCAAAAAACCCAATTCAACAACCCTACAGAACCTGACAAACCGATACCATACCAATTTCCGGCAGCCGGCGAAAACAAAACCCACAAACCGTAGAAAACACGAAGACGAAGAGAGACGAAAGAACTAACCTGGTGACAATAGATCAGCAAATGACACAAACATCAGAGGAGCCTTCTCCCACATTCTTAAGAATACATGGCAAAAAGTCGACACCTGTCCCACTAACGATTGCCGGAGACCAGCCACAGCTACTCGGAGCATCGCCACCTGTCCCACCAAGAAGATCACCGACTAAGAAGTTCATGCTCCACAGCACAGACCAACCAGAGACATTTCAAAAGACAAAATCACCCTTCAACCACAGCCTATCCGCTCCACGTCAGCAAGGGCATAACCGACCTTTTCTACACGTCACAATTACGTAGGCATTTCGCTGGCACTTGGTCCGAATTGGCAGCACGTAATTGGACCACCACTGCCACGCAAACCGGCCGTAACTTCTTTTATATAGTTAGTAGGATAAGCAGAGAAGTAAAAAAAGCGATGAAAAGACAACCATAGTCATAAAATTCTTCTCATTTGGGAGAATTCTTTTTATTATAAGCACCCTCATATGGGAGAGGCGAAATTACAAATCCCTCATATGGGAGAGGCAAGAATATAAATCCCTCATATGGGAGGGACAACGCATGAGTCTATCATAATACTAGACATAAATAGACATTGTAATATGATGCATGTAAAGAGAGAAGTTAAGGAAAATACTTCTTAATCCAACGCATGTTGACTGAGCTTGGGGTTGTGGCCATCCCATGTAGCCTTTGTATATTGCAGTAGCCACTGTCAAAGACTTCTTTGACTTTGAATGGTCCTTCTCAGTTGGCTGCGAACTTTGGATGGGCTGCCTCCCGCATGCAGTGATCTGAGGCACGCAGAACTAGGTCCCCAACCGCGAAGTCTCGATGTTGGACTGTTTTGTTGTATGCCCGAGCAAACCTCTCTTTATACCGTTTATTAGTCTGCTTGGCTTACTCTCGCTTTTCCTCCAATAAAATCAAGTCATGATCGCGCTGATTGTCATATAATGCATGAAAGGCCAACCTCGCAGAGTTGATTTTCACTTCCGCCGGTACAACAGCTTCTGCTCCATAGCATAAAAGAAATTGGGAGACTCCTGTGGGAGTCCTCGGAGAAGTTCGAACGCCCACAATGCTATGTTCAAAGAATCGGCCCATTTCTTGTGATCGTCTACGACCATCTTGCTCTGGATTCTTAGCAGTGTCTTGTTGGTCGCTTCTGCTTGACCATTCCCTTTTGGGTAATAAGGAGTGGAACAGACCTGCCTTATATTGCACTCCGCTAGCTTTGCGGCCACTTGTCGATTTACAAAAGGGGTACCATTATCCGAGAGGATTGTGTTGGGAATCCCAAAACTGTATATGATGTTCTCCTGGACGAAATGGACCACGGCAAGCGCATTTGCTGTCTTCAGCGGTATCGCCTCTACCCACTTGGTGAACAGCTCGGTCGCGGTGAGGATAAACTGATTTCCATGCGAGGCTGGTCGAATAGGGCCAACAAAATCCAGAGCCCAAGTGTGGAATGGCCATGGTGTCCCCAACGCATGTAGATCTACGACAGGGGAATGTACGAGGTTGCCTTTGAATTGACACTCCTGGCATCTCCTTACTTTAGCGCGACAATCTGCCTCCATGGTGGGCCAGAAATAGCCAACTGTGAGGAGCTGTCTGCATAATTTCGCACCTCCCTGATGCTCCACTTGATGAGAGAGATCCATTAGCTCTTGCGCTTCCTTGCTGTCTAGGCATCGAAGTAGATTACCCTCGTGACCCCTTCGCCATAGTATGTTTTCCCGTACCACGTACCGAGCTGCCTTCCTTTTAGTTTCTCGGCTTCCTTTCTTGACTCAGGCTCGAACCCTTCTGTGAGAAAATCGAAGAGTGGCTTTCTCCAATCCATGTCATCATCGACCAGAGTGATTGTTAAAGAATCCTTGATCAATGCGCAACTCTCGCAGTTCCCTTGAATTAACGCAGCAGCCGTTGACATGTCCGGCCAGTGAATCCCATACCTTTGGGCTTTCCGATAGATTGACACCTCACTTTCCCCGCAAGTGTGCTGGTGAATCTTTTCCAATAGTGCTTGCCCCTCCTGCTGCGAGACGCATCGCATGAGTATTCCACCTGGACCTTTGTAGTAGAGAACATTGTCATGTATGCAGTACCCCTTAGTGGATGCCCAATTTTCTTTGCTCGTTCCCTCTGCAATGGCGTGTAATATTGGTTTCCTCTAGTCTGCTTCATCCATAGATTCATCCTCACATGCGTCCCCTGTCAGCGCCGACGACATTTGTACCTCAATCGAGATTCTCGCAGGGCACTTATCCGCACTAAAATTAGATCCCATAGTGGCCAAAGCATCAGCATGCCGATTATCTGCTCTAGGTGTATGTGACACGTTTCAACCACAAGTTTATGGCCGTCGTGTGTAGTAATATCCGGAAATCCGGGTTTATCGAACCCAAAGGACTTTTCGTGAACTAATTAGTATGATTAACTTTATGTGGGCTAGCAATTGAGACTTTTCTAAACTAAATAATTAAAAAGATAAAATAAATACTTAATTATTGAGATTTAATATAGGAGGAACAACCAGGACACCTCGTTTGGGGGATTGCTAGGATTTTCTTGTTGACGACGTTCTATGATTTGTGAAACACAGACAAAATTCACTTTGCTAATCGAGCAATACTAACTCACCGAGTTACCAAGTGAGCATCCTATGCCTTGGTTAGATTAAAACCGAGTTACCAAGTTCTAATTATCCCTAAACATGCATTAACGATGAATTCTACTCTAACGATCCCATTCGACGTAGCCGAGTTACCAAGCCTATGAACGGGTGATTGTTTGATTTTCCGGTTTAACAATTACCGAGTTACCAAATAATTGCAAACTAAGTTCTAGCTAACAAGACGTCTCCAATTAACTAGATAGGATGATTATCACAAAACAATCATAGCAAACATAAAATCATCAATTAGGTTTATCAAAACATGAATCTCAATTCATAAAACGCATAATCAATGTGAAAACCCTAACCCCAAATTCGGGTCCTGATCTAAGAATTTTAGATACGCATATTCATGATCACAAATACAAGCGTTTGTGTGATCATGATCAAAAACAAAGAAAAGAAGGAGAAAAGAGATCAAACAAGGTTTCCCAAGCTCCACGATGTGATCCAAGCTCCCAGTTGATGTCCCGTCCTTCAATAATGCGTCTCTCCTCTGAAAATATGACCTAATATGTCTAAAATACGTTCCCTAAGAGTCCCGGGTCAATTAGGAAAGTTTTAAGCATCGTTTCCTTAATTTTGGCCGCCTCTACACAGTGTCTTCGTACGAAGACTTTTCTCTTCGTAGGAAGAGTCTTCCTACGAAGACATTTTCTCTTCGTAGGAAGGTCTTCGTAGGAAGACTCTTCGTACGAAGACTCTTTCTCTTCCTAGGAAGGTCTTCCCAGATAGATACTGCAAGCTTTTTTAGGAAGACATTTTCAGCAACTCAAAATTTGGCTAAGTATAATCTCTTCGTACGAAGAGAAGTCTAGGTCACCCAAAAACATCATTTTTTGACTAATTTCCGATTCCTAGCCCGCGCCTTTGCTTCCTTAAGTATCTCCTCGACCTCGAGACTCCTTTTATGCTATAAAACATTCCCAAATTCCGGGAAACCCTTCATTCATCAATTTAGCTCCTCGAAAGGCGTGTTTGGCATTTTCGGATGCTTTTGGCCGCGTAGTATCTCTTTGAGCATCCTTTCTGACATAACTTTTTCGTCTGGACTCCGATAAATGTGATTTTTCGCACCTTTGGATTCATTTTGCGACGTAGACTTCATCCGTGTAGATAAATTCTCGTTTCCGGATCATTTTCTTGTTTATCTCAATTATTGCCTAATATTTGGCGAAAACATCCAAAACGCGCCAAATTCGTCTTTTCTTCTATTCCAAAGCTCGTTTCTTTTCTCCACTTGATTCCCGCATACGTAATTCCTGTCAAACAACAACACGAACACTACCGCGAAGATCAAATGTGATAAATTATCAAAATCAGACTCAAAACCATTAGGAAACGCCCGAATTGTGCATTAAAGCTCAAAAACATCCAAAAGTGCATTTTCTTCATATTTTTGCTCAAATCTTGTCACTTTGCACCAAAACGCACACAAATAACAATGTAAAGTGTACGTAAGATAACTCTTATTAAGGAGTTATCAATATGCTCGTACCTGACATCGCAGAATTGTTGCACCAGCTTCTGTACCAAAGTCCGGTAGGGCAATAGATTTACTTCTTTTAATCCATACTCGCCTGAAGCTTGTTTGACGATTAGCTTGGAATCCCCCATAACCGTCAAATTGCTTACTTCCAGTTCCCTCGCTGCACGGAGACCTGCGATGAGAGCCTCATATTCCGCTTCATTGTTGGTGACTGCGAAATCGAGTTTTGTGGACATTTGGATGACCTCCCCATCCGGTTTGGTCAGAACGATTCCAATTCCTCCACCTTTCCTTGTTGACGATCCATCAAAATGAAGCGTCCAGTAGGGTAACTCGACTGCATAGATCTCGGGTCCCTCTAGTTCCTCCTCGATCATGGGCTCGTAGCTGTTGAGGGAACTGTGCCAGCAAATCCGCCACCGCTTGTGATTTGATTGCCCGCGGTCGAACGCACGTGATGTCGTATTGGGAGATGGTCATATACCATTTTGCCAATCTTCTGCCGGGAGAGGTATGAGTTAAGAGATACCGTATGGGGTCACTCTTTGTAACCACCACCACTTTGTGCGAGGCGAAGTAGTGCTTCAACTTTTCTATCACGAAGAATAGAGCAAGGCAATGACGCTGGATATCTGTGTACCTTGATTTGGCTGGTTGCACTATGCGAGAAATATAGTAAATCGGCCTTTCTTTCCCTTCATATTCCTGGGCCCAAAGTGCCCCTATAGACCTCTTTATCGACGTTTGGTACAGCAAAAGCGGCGATCCGAGCTGTGGTGCGATCATTACCCTTTGTGACGTTAGAAAGTCCTTTAGCTTCCCGAACGCGACCTCATGTTCTACGGTCCAATTGTACACAACATTCTTCTTGAGGAGATTGCTGAAGCAGAAGGTTATTTCTGCGATCGCAGGGATGAACCTTCGCAGGTAAGATAACTTCCCCAAGAATGTTTTCAGAGCGCTTTAATTGTGCGGTGCCGTCATGCTAGTGATGGCTGATACTTTGGCGGAATCAGGCTCGATGCCCTGGCGATGTATCACACATCCCAAGAACTTCCCTGAGGTCACCCCGAATGCGCACTTCATGGGGTTCATCTTTAGCTGGAAACTTCTGCATCTTTCAAATACTTTCCGCAGGTCCACCAAATGGTCCGCTCCTTCCTTGGATTTGAAAACAAGTCATCAACATAAAACTCCACTTCTTTGTGCATCATGTCATGAAACAGAGCCATCATGGCTCGCTCATAAGTCGCGCCTGCGTTCTTGAGCCCAAACGGCATAACCGTGTAATTGAAGAATCCCACTGGCGTGATGAATACGGTTTCTGTGAATCTTCAGGGTCCATTTTGATCTGGTTGTACCCACTGAAGCCATCCATAAATCTGAACATACGATGACCCGCAGTCGAATCAATGAGCAGATCAATGTTGGACAGCGGAAAATCATCCTTAGGGCAAAAGAGATTGAGATCTCGGAAGTCTACACAAATGCGAAGCTTCCCATTCTTCTGTACCACAAGCACAATGTTAGCCAACCATGTGGGATGGTGATTTGGTTCGATGAACTTGGCAGTCAGTAGCTTGACAATTTCTTGCTTGATTTTCACGTTTATCTCCGGCCTGAAGCTCCTTGTGCTCTGCTTTACCGGCTTGGATCCCAGGATTACATCTAACCTGTGCATGGTAATGCTCGTTTTTAAGCCAGGCATCTCATCGTATTCCCATGCAAACACATCTTTGTACTCAGTCAGGAGCTGCAGCAGTCTTTCTTCCTCCTCGCTTGTGAGGTCTGCACTCAGAAAGACGGGTCTCTTCTTTTCTTCGCATGGGCTTAGGAATACTTCCTTTAGCTCCTGCTTCTGATGTTTCGGCTTATTCTCCATGCACTCAGGCGCCTCTCTTAGCTTATCCTCCAAAACGTCTGGTGCCGGCTTGTCTACTTCCATGACACGCTCGATTTGATTGATTTACTCAGGGATATCCCCATGCTCGCGTGGGGGTATCCCCGCGCACCTTCATATGCGGTAGCATTTCTTCCCGTTAGAGTAGAAGCTTTCTATCTCTTTGCCCGCGAGATTTTGCTTTACTACCCTTTTCAGAGTGTACACGTTCTTTCTTTGGTAGTCGACCTGCGATGCTTCTTCCCGCACAGACAACTTTTCCCTGGCCTCCTCCCTTGTCACCATTACTCCTGCAGGTGATTGATCCTTATTGTCCTCCCATCGAGGCAAAGGAGTGTGATTAAACGGCCCTGGCATTTGCTCGTCTGCCATTTCAGTGAACCACACTGCTTCGGTGAGGTGCGCCTCATCCAAATTGAAAGGATTTACCGAAGCTGGTATCTCCACTATTCTGTCGTTCCAAATAGCCTTCATCACCTGGTCAGCTGTCGAAGGTACTGCATCGAAGCGATGAATCCAGGCTCGCCCTATGATCATGTGATACGTAGTGTTCGCATCAATGACATAGAATTTGGCTGAACATTTGATTTTTCCTATCTGGACGCCCAGACGAATCCATCCCATTGTCATCTTAGAATCGCTTCCAAATCCCATCAGCGGGGATGGACGTCTGACAATCTTCTGCTCCGGAATTCCCGCCAACCTTAACGTGTTGAGCGAGACCACCTTGGCTGCCGCTCCTCCGTCAACGAATGCCCTTTTGAATTCAACACCGTTGACCACCGCCGTTATATACAAAGTCTTCTGATGGCTCGCACCTGTCTTCTTGTCACTTGCGGAGAAGGTCATGACCTTTTCCGTGGAACGAGATGCTCTGACGACTTTCCCATTGGAAACCACGATGTCTTCTTCGTAATCCTCTGCTATCCTTAGAATCGCTTTTGTCATTTCTTTCCAGCACTTCTCCAAAAAATTCATTTCATCGAAGAACCTGCTGAACCCGTGCGACCCCTTCATCCGATCGGCACGTTCGTCCTCCGTTTCCATACTGTAGTCCTCATCATTGTAGACTTCGACAATGATGGGCAAAACGTCTTCCGCAATCTCTTCGAGGTCCATGATTGCGATCATGGCTACTTGTTTGCCTTTCGGGTCTTGCTCCGCACGGGCCGGCAGTGGATTGCTTCGCACATCCTGCCTCTGATCGCTGACAATCAACTCGCCGTCTTTCATTTTCCGACTTACCATGTTTCTGAGCTTCTTGCAATCGGCTGTGGGGTGCATAATTTTCCCGTGGCATTCGCACCACTTCGGGTCCCTCATCGTCTCCATAGAGGGTATCCTTTCGAGCGGAGGCAAAATACCATCTTTACGCCACTGCTTACACAAGTCAGTCGCTTCCTCTACCGAACATGGTAGAGGTGGCGCGTCCAAGTTTGTAACCCTAGGCTGCTTTTGCGGCGAAACCGTATTAAACTCAGCTTCACGCCCCCTCTTGTAACTAAACCTTCCAATCTTATAAGTGGTCCCTCCTGAAGGTCGTTCAGGGGCGTGCTTCTGTTGGATTAGATGCCCTAGAGGCAATCTAGTTTAGTATGAATTTATTTGTGGCTAGAAATTCATTTATTATTTATTGGATATTTAATATAATGAAGTCCTTAGGTTTACAATTGTGTTTTTTATCTTAAATATCCCTAGTCCAGTATAATGATTAATGGGACAATCATCTATAGACTAGTATGGGGTTGGATTGATATGGAGATATCATGATCCAACACATAGGTGTGCATTAAGGGTAATGTCGCACTGGATTGACCCATCTCCGAGAAGGCTGCATACACGTTATGTTGAGTCACAAGTGCTTCTCGCGATGCAATGGTATTGTCATCCTTAGACTTGAAGTCACTAGATATTCTAGTTGTGGATTATTGTGATTTTGGTAGCATTAAACGCTACACCGTAACTAGGTAGTTATAAAGGCGTGTACTGGATACAATAAGAAACAAGCTTATAGATCGTAGTGGACGTAGATAGAATTTGTCCCTCCCATATAACGGGAGCAAATATCCTAGGCCACTCGAGGGATAGTGCTTATACAATGTCTGGCCAGACTCAGATAAATCAATATGGGATATTGATGTTATTTGCACGAATAAGGCTATTCCCATGGATCGAGAAACTATGGATTGGATATACGAGTGTGACTTGTATGTCTCGTGTCCGATTCGGATATAGAGACAAAGGGATGAGACAATTACTTGTACAAAGGTTGTCAAGATGACTATTCTATTAGTTGGCTAGAATGGATGTTTTGCTAGAAACCGCTCCATATTAGCAGATAGTTGCTACCAACTAGATAGAACCTATGGGGTCACACGCTATATAGAGTTGAACTAGATTTCGGAATTAATTAATTGGATTAATTAATTAGAAGGATCACTTTGCAAAACCTTGCAAACTTAGTAGGTACTAATTTGCAAGGAAGGGACTAAATTGAATTCTAGTAGGACTAGAATAAGTCCTTTAGGTAGTTGGCAAGGATTTGTTGGACTATATAACGGACCTTCCTTCCTTCCTTCCTTCCTTCCCACACTTATGCTCATATTGATCATAACTTGAGTGGGAGAGAACAAAAAGGAGAGAGCAAGCAAGCAAGAAGGAGCCGCCGTCCCCCTTGCTCGCCGCCCCGTCTCCGTCGGCCCCAAAGGAGGCCGAACCTCCTTTGGTTCGTCTCGTTTTGCGTGATTCTTCTTCCTCTTCCTCTTTCCGGGCTAGCACCAAGGAGTGGGAGATCTAGAAATCAACTCTAGGCGTGGATCAACAATAGAGAACGTGACACAATTCGCGTTTGAAGTCATCAAAGGAGAACCCTAAGGTGTGTTATTGATTTCTTCCTTTACCATCGTTATGACTCTTGACTTGTGATCCTTTGAGGGTTTTGCATGGTTAATTATTGTTTCCGTTGCGCATCCATGAATCAAAACCCAATAGTGGTATCAGAGCCACAGGTCGTAGAGCATAAACGTGGTTTATGTGTTACGTTTTGATAGTTTTACACCTTAAATTGATTATTTATCGCGTAAAACAAGACAAATCAAGCATGGGATGCAATTTGTTAATAATCTATCATAACAAGATCAAATTTTGCATTGGATGCATGAATTAGTGTGTTTGAGAAATTTTAGGATCTTAGATCTAGGGTTTGGGCATCCTTGGGGAAGAAGGAGTTCTTCCTAAACAAGGAAACAACCAAAACTTGGGCACCAAGCAAGGGAGCTGTTTTGGAAACAACTCCCTATAGAGGTTCGGCCCCCCTAGAGGGACCGCCTCTTGCTTGCCGCCCAACCCTTGGCTGCCCTAGGGGCCGGGGTAGCCCTAGCCCGCGGCCTAGCCGCGTGGGCTAGGGTCCAGGCCGGCCCTAAGGCCTTGCGGTTCACTTCTTTGGGCCCGGGCAATTGGATTGGTGGGCCCATGGACCGTTTTAACCCTAGTATATGCTAAAATCAATTAAAATTGACCAAGCGCGTTAAAATTGGATTTTAACTGTTTATGTGCAATTCGCATGGTGATTGGATATGGCCTTAGGATGTGGTTTGATGTGGATGTTTAATTTTTGTGTTTTGGTTTACGGCCTGCGAGCTGATCAATTAATTGTAATAATTAATTATGGTTTTATGGCCTGCGTGCCATTTTTTTCTCAACTTGTGAGATTTATTTTATTTAGTATAGAAGTTAGCTAGCGCTAGATAAAGTAGATTGTTAGCCAAGATTGAAGAAAAGAAGCCCAAAGCCAAAAGGAGCCACAAAGGATGGAGCATGGAGCATTCCACATGACTACGAAGGATGAAACAAAAGATCAAGACGCATTGAGATGTGTTTGCTTTTAGGGTTCATAGATAATTCCATTGGCTTGGAATTATCTTAGTCTAGAAAAGGCTATATCCACATCACATTTAATTTTTTGTTTTGTGGTTGTTTACTTTATTGTCTTATTATTTTGTGGTTGATGTATGGATGATGCATGCAATTAGGATAATAAGATAATTAGACAACCCAGATCTATTATTTAGAGTTGTGCCCAAACTCAAATAGATAGATTAGTTGATATTGATCAACAAAACAATTAAAAATTGAATTCAAAATACCTCAAAATTCAAATATTGTGTTCTTGACTTCTCGTTATTTAAACACTCATTATCATTATTATTTATCAAGTTCGTGCGTGCCAAAGCATGGCGACTTGGATCATAATGATGGAATGCGATGGCACAAGCTAGTAATGTGCAATTGTTTAAATAAGAGGTTGAACACAACTAGGCTATTAATGATATTAATAAACCTAGAGGCAATCAATTGGGATTATCCATATGGATGGATAAATAAGGAGTTATTTGCCCAATTGAAATAAGAGTTGCATAAGGAATGCAATTGGAATTGTTCCTACCTAAAGTAGTCAAATTATGGGTGACTTGTCAAAGCAAGCTCATAAGGATTTGAAACATGGATCTTGGCCCACTAGAAAATATAAGGATATTTTCCGCATTAATATCTTGAGGGTTATTAATCCGTAGAAAAATAGTGGGAGCTATATTTGATAAACTAGCCATTATTGAATATAGTAAAAAATTCACAAATACTAAAACTTGCGTATTTTCCTTTTGTAGAATTCCAAATGGCAAACAACTCATCGAGTTCACAACATTCCCTACGATCTGTCCTTGAGAAGGACAAGCTCTCTGGAACCAACTTTCTTGATTGGTACAGAAAATTGAGAATTGTTCTCAAGCAAGAGAAGAAACTGTACGCAATAGAGGAGCATGTTCCAGAAGGTCCAGAGAACCAAACACCTGCTGCCCTAAAGGCGTATCAAAAGCGTGTTGATGACGCTAATGATGCGGCCTGCCTTATGCTATGCACCATGACTTCTGAGCTCAAGAAGCAACACGAAAACATGAATGCTGTCGATATGATCGAGCATCTGAAGCAGCTCCTCCAAGATCAGGCAAGGGTTGAGAGGTATGAGGTCTCTAAGGCACTGTTCAAATGTCATCTGGCAGAAGGGAACCCGGTGGGACCCCATGTACTCCGTATGATCGGCTACTTGGAGAATCTCGCCCGACTAGGGTTCCCGGTCGGCCAAGAGTTGGCAACCGATATCGTGTTGCAATCGTTGCCCGAGAGTTATGGACAGTTCATCATGAACTATAACATGAACGAGATCATGAAACCACTGCCAGATTTACTCAATATGTTGAGGACAGCTGAACAGAGCATCAACAAGGGTAAGGGCAAGGCCATTATGATGGTACAGAAAGGAAAGGGCAAAAGGTTTGCCTCATCCTCCAAGAGCAAAGGCAAGTCAGTTGCCAAGTCCAAGGAACCTGCCCTTAAGCCTGTTGGTGGCATTGCCAAAGGTGTGGCTAAAGGTGAGTGTCACTACTGCAGTCAGCCTGGACACTGGAGGAGGAACTGCCCAAAATATCTGGAGGACAAGAGTCTTGGAATAGTGATTCCACCACCACCAGGTATTTTTTTTGTAGATGTCAATTTAACTGTCCCTACATCATGGGTATTAGATACTGGATGTGGATCTCACATTTGTCGAAATGTGCAGGATCTAAAGAGAAGTAGAAGATTGGCTAAAGGGTAGGTAGATCTGTGCGTTGGGAATTGAGCAAAAGTTGCTGCGTTGGCCATAGGCGTGTGCGAGCTATCTCTGCCTTCATGATTAGTTTTAGAATTAAATAATTGCTATTTTGTGCCTGCTATGAGCAGAAACATTATTTCTATTTCTTGTTTGGACGAGGATGGTTTTATTATTTCAATAAAGAACAATTGTTGTTCCTTTTATTTGAATAATATTCACTATTTTAGTGCGCAATTATTTAATGGACTATATGTCCTTGATCTAAGCAATCCTGTCTACAAAATTAATACCAAGCTGATTAAAATAAATGATTTATATCCTGCTTACTTATGGCACTGTCGTTTAGGCCACATAAACGAGAAACGTGTATCTAGACTCCATAAGGATGAATTACTAGACTCATTTGATTTTGAATCATATGAGACATGTGAGGCTTGTTTATTGGGAAAAATGACAAAGTCCCATTTCAATAAGAAATGTGGGAGGACTAGTTAGCAATTGGCACTCATACATAATAATGTGTGTGGGCCATTTGCCACGCCTGCCAGGGGTGGTTACTTCTACTTCATTACATTTACTGATGACTACAGTATATATGGATTTGTGTACCTCATGAGGGCAAAATCCGAATCCTTTGAAGTGTTCAAAGAATTCAAGAATGAAGTAGAGAAGCAACTTGGCAAAAGTATCAAGGCTCTACGATCGGATCGTGGAGGAGAATACTTAAGCCTAGAGTTTGACGACTATCTTAGAGAGTGTGGGATCGTGTACCAACTCACTCCACCCGGAACGCCACAATGGAATGGCGTGTCTGAGAGGAGGAATCGAGCCCTATTGGATATGGTTCGATCTATGATGTGTCAAACCGATCTTCCATTGTCGTTTTGGGGCCACGCTCTATTAAGTGCAGCTTTCACCATTAACCGTGTTCCATATAAATCAGTCATGAAGACACCATATGAGATGTGGGGTGGGAGGCGTCCCACACTGTCGTTCATGAGGATTTGGGGCTGCGATGTCTATGTAAAACGTTTACAATCAGACAAGCTAGGGCCGGAATCAGATAAGTTTAAATTTGTGGGGTACCCTAAGGAAACTAAGTGCTACTACTTCTACAATCAAACCGAGAACAAAGTGTTTTGTTGTTGACCGGCGTGTTTCTAGAAAGAGAGTTTGTCTCTAAAGAAGCAAGTGGGAGGACTGTAGAACTTGAAGAGGTTCAAGAATCACAAATCATTGAACCGATTATGGAACATGAACAGGAACTACAAGCGGTTGTGGAGCAGCCTGTTCAGGTAACACAAGAGCTTCGTAGATCTAGTAGAGTGCGCCAGGAACCCGAGAGGTATGGACTTCTCGTGACCGATTCCGGTGACACGATGCTCATAGATGATGAGCCTACAACCTATGAGGAGG
Source organism: Linanthus parryae (assembly GCA_023055425.1). Classification (NCBI taxonomy): domain Eukaryota; kingdom Viridiplantae; phylum Streptophyta; class Magnoliopsida; order Ericales; family Polemoniaceae; genus Linanthus; species Linanthus parryae. Next base: position 82,738,106 of record JALGPY010000007.1, on the reverse strand, counting down.
CCATGAAGGGCCCAGACTCTCAGAAGTGGCTAGAATCCATGAGATCCGAGATGGAATCCATGTATACCAACAAAGTATGGACTTTGGTGGAACCACCCGAAGGGGCGCGACCCATAGGGTGCAAGTGGGTCTTCAAGAAGAAGATCGACATGGATGGTAATGTGATTAACTATAAAGGCTGATTGGTGGCTAAAAGATTCAGACAGATTAATGGAATTGACTATGATGAAACCTTTTCACCAGTCGCTATGACCAAATCCATCCGAATCCTACTTGCGATTGCAGCATACCACGACTATGAGATTTGGCAGATGGATGTCAAAACAACATTTCTTTATGGGAATCTCCTCGAGGACGTGTATATGATACAGACGGAGGGTTTTGAGGATCCAAAGCAAGCCAACAAAGTCTGTAAGCTTCAACGATTCATTTATGGATTGAAGAAAGCTTCTAGGAGTTGGAATCGACGTTTTGATGAAGTAGTCAAAGAGTTTGGCTTCATCAGGAACGAAGATGAGTCTTGTGTCTACAAGAAGGTTAGTGGGAGCTCTGTAGCTTTTCTAGTCTTGTATGTGGATGACATACTACTCATTGGAAACGACGTTCCCATGCTGCAATCTGTTAAAGATTGGCTAGGGAAGTGTTTCTCAATGAAGAACTTAGGGGAAGCAGCCTATATATTCGGTATAAAGATCTATAGAGATAGATCTCAGAGACTGCTAGGCCTAAGTCAAAGTACATATATTGACAAGGTGTTGAAACGGTTCAACATGCAAGATTCCAAGAAGGGATTCTTGCCCATGTCACATGTAATCACTCTTTCGAAGAGTGGTTGTCCTTCCAATGAGATTGAGAAGGAACACATGATTAGAATTCCCTATGCCTCGGCCATAGGATCTATCATGTAGGCCATGTTATGTACTAGACCAGATGTGTCATATGCCTTGATTATGACAAGCGGATACCAATCCAATCCAGGTGAGAGTCACTGGATTGCGGTCAAGAACATCCTAAAGTACTTGAGAAGAACTAAGGATGCTTTCTTGATATTTGGCGGTGAGGAAGAGTTGCGTGTAAGTGGTTACACTGATGCGAGCTTCCAAACCGATAGAGATGACTTTAGATCACAGTCGGGATATGTGTTTTGCCTGAATGGAGCAGCGGTGAGCTGGAAGAGTTCCAAGCAAGAGACGGTGGCTGATTCTACAACAGAGGCTGAGTGCATTGCTGCAAATGGCGCAGCAAAGGAAGCTGTTTGGATCAGAAAGTTTGTTTTCTGAACTTGGTGTGGTTCCTAGCATTGCGGATCCAGTTGAGTTGTACTGTGAAAACACTTGGGCGATCGCGCAATCGAAGGAACCCAGGTCGCACCATAAATCCAAGCACGTGCTCAGGAAGTTTCATCTGATTCGAGATATTATCAATAGAGGAGACGTTCGGATATGCAAGATTCCTACAGATGAGAATCTGTCAGATCCGCTTACAAAGCCTCTCACGCAGTGGAAGCATGAAGGGCACACTAGGAGTATGGGCATACGAGATGCGCCAGATTGGCTATAGTGCAAGTGGGAGACTGTTGGAATAGATGCCCTAGAGGCAATCTAGTTTAATATGAATTTATTTGTGGCTATAAATTCATTTATTATTTATTGGATATTTAATATAATGAAGTCCTTAGATTTACAATTGTGTTGTTTATCTTAAATATCACTAGTCCAGTATAATGATTAATGGGACAATCATCTATAGACTAGTATGGGGTTGGATTGATATGGAGATATCATGATCCAACACATAGGTGTGCATTAAGGGTAATGTCGCACTGGATTGACCCATCTCCGAGAAGGCTACATACACGTTATGTTGAGTCACAAGTGCTTCTCGCGGTGCAATGGTATTGTCATCCTTAGACTTGAAGTCACTAGATATTCTAGTTGTGGATTATTGTGATTTTGGTAGCGTTAAACGCTACACCGTAACTGGGTAGTTTTAAAGGCGTGTACTGGATATAATAAGAAGCAAGCTTAGAGATCGTAGTGGAAGTAGATAGAATTTTTCCCTCCCACATAACGGGAGAAAATATCCTAGGCCACTCGAGGGATAGTGCTTATAGAATGTCTGGCCAGACTCAAATAAATCAATATGGGATATTGATGTTATTTGCACGAATAAGGCTATTCCCATGGATCGAGAAACTATGGATTGGATATACGAGTGTGACTTGTATGTCTCGTGTCCAATCCGGATATAGAGACAAAGGGATGAGACAATTACTTGTACAAAGGTTGTCAAGATGACTATTCTATTAGTTGGCTAGAATGGATGTTTTGCTAGAAACCGCTCCATATTAGCAAATAGTTGCTACCAACTAGATAGAACCTATGGGGTCACACGCTATATAGAGTTGAACTAGATTTGGGAATGAATTAATTGGATTAATTAATTAGAAGGATCACTTTGCACAACCTTGCAAACTTAGTAGGGACTAAGTTTGCAAGGTTTTGCAAAGTTAGTCCCTACTAAGTTTGCAAAGGAGAACCCTAAGGTGTGTTATTGATTTCTTCCTTCACCATCATTTTGTCCGTTGAATTGTGATCCTTGGAGGGTTTTTCATGGTTAATTATTGTTTCCGTTGCGCATCCATGAATCAAAACCCAACAGCTGCTTCTTCTGCCTTTCCACTATAGGCTCTATGTTCTTCGTACATTCGATTAGATTTTAAAAGGTAGGAGTTTGTAGGTTGATCAGCATACCTTTGTACTCATCCCGCATGCCTTGTAGACATATTTCAACGAGCCTGCCTTCAAGCACTTCATCTCTGCATTCCAAGGACTTAGCTCTGAATTTTTTAATGAATAAGACTCCATCCTCTTCGCGCTTCTGGTACATACGAGAGAAATGAATCATTGTCAGCTTCTCTCCCACCTGGAAGAATTTGGTATAGAACTTCTGAACCATGTCGTCCCAGGTCTTCACGGATCCGGCCTCTAACGTCCTGTACCACTTGTAGGCCACATTTCCCAAAGATTTCGGGAACATGTTCATCAGCAACTTGGGATCAGCCCCATATGGTCCCATCACATCGATGAAACGCATGACATGCTCGCGAGCGTTCCCGTTGACATCTTCGAACTTGTCCCACTTAGGAGCCTTGTACCCGGCGGGGTTAGGCATGAGGTAGATCTTGCGTGGGATAGGAGGATCATTGTCAACCTTCGGGATGATGGTGTCTGCAAACAGTTGATTAGCCAGGAAGGTTTCTATGCGCCGCTGCAGCGACGTCATACACTCCGGTGCACTTCCCCCAGCAACAGGAGAAAGGGTCGTTGTAGGCGGCGGCGACACGTATGCCGCGGTCGGGCTAGGAGTGTACTGTGAAGTCACGTTGCCCAGCAGTGCCGACGGAGGAGGCAAGGGGTATTGTGAAGACAGGTTGGGCGCCACAGCTGGTGGTTGAGGAATATGTGCGGTACGAGACAGTATTTGAACCGTTTGCCCCTGGACTGGGGGTAACTGCACCATTGCTGGTGGAGTTTGCAGATTAGGGTTAGGTGGTGCCGGTACCACCCCAGTCCCCTGAGTGGTAGAGGCTCCTCCTCCCTGAGAGGCAGTACCCGATGTAGGATTCGTGGCAAAGGTTCCCTGGATGGCCATTATCCGTTCCATCTCTACTAGATCCACGACCGCCAGTGAGACTAACGAAGGAACATAGTCATTAATTCACATCCATGTGCCCAAGAGGTGAAGCATCATAATAGATCCACGGTTGTGAAACTACTAAGAGTACCATTATTTCGGGATACCCAGGTGAGGACTAGTGCGAAGGCGACTCACATTTCGATAACACAAAAGTCTGAGTAAGTACATCTCATATCCATAGACTTATCTGATACAAGTTCCATATTCCTTGATATTTCTTATTTACAAAGTTATGGACCCTACTTGTTTCTGAAAATATAGGGTGGCCTAGAAGTCCGCATATCTATAACTAGCCACCAAAATTTAAAGTTACTAGTTTTTACACTCGTGCGTGTTGCGCGCGGTGTAGCTACGATTTGAGCCCTACAAATCGAATTTAATTGAGGCTTCCATATTGAGTATGAACCTTGTCGGTTCCTGTTGGAGACAACATGACCAAGAATGTGAAGAAGTAACAGTTGTCATGATCTGGGGGCACTAAATGTACTCGGGAACTAGGAAGGAAATAACATAAACTATGCTCATGTGTGCTATAGCTAATTAGCATTCATTAAGATGTTAACCAAAACGTGCTTTCCGAAGATGCTATTTGACTCGCGCGCGCGTTGCATATGGGGTTGCACTGAACTTGAATTACCACAGACAATGTGCATCGGTAGCAGTTCCTATGTGTGTGTGATTTGGGCCTCTGGTCAGTTTGCATTGCACAGTTGTTTCCGAAACAGATAAACATATAATTAGTATTATCCCTCTATTTGGCTCTATATTGCACATTATGTGGTTCAAATGGTCATATGGGTGGTTTGTATTACCCAAAAATGTTGGTGTTAACTGAAAGAAAATGATGGCAGTTATAACAATGCTTTGGGTAGCGAAGGCGGAAGAGGGAGGGTGTGCGGTTGTCGTGGTATGTAAATTTTATCACTTCGTATTGAAACGTTCGAACCGCAAGTGTACGGATGTAGCTTGTAGTAATAGATGAAAGAAGGGTTGTCGTATCCCAAGAGACTTGTAGTAAATTAATTATAATTTTTAACCTTGTGTGGGCGAATAGTTGAGTTTGGTTTTTCTAAACTACGAATTTAAATGACTGCTACTACTAATTAATTGAGTGAATAATCGCACGATTGAGGTTGTGAGATTAAGATGTGAGACAAACATCAGAACATCTCTCGAGATCACTAGGGAATTTACCGTTAGCGAACTACGTTCAAGAAACACATGTGATATTCTTATTGTCAAACGAGCATTAACATTGCATCAATTCCTCAAATAATGTTCTATGTCTAGAAGTATGCAAATCGATTCCTCTAATTCACATTAAGTATAAACATGCATTACGATATTTGGATCTTCTCAAGTTCTTAGTTAACTAAGTTAATCCCTCTAACTTAGATAAGACGAGTGCAAGATTCATGTTACGGGTAGCAATAACTGATTCCTTTAGAAACCACTATCTATGATCTTTCATATCGTGACGTCATACAATAGAAAAGATAGTATTAAACGCACGAATCAAGCATGAGAAGAACTTCATCTAATTAAGCAAAACGCATGAATCATGATCCATAATTCGCCAAAACACGGCTTAAACCCTAGATGGCTTCAAGATATCCTGATTAAACGCTTAGCTACTACGACTCATGATCACGATGGCAAAATTCCAATGATCATAAGCAAAAACAAAATAAAATATAGAAAAATAGATCAAAGGATGTTTCTCCAATCTCCAAACAAGCTCCAAGCTCACAAAACGTGGCCTTGTACGTAGTCTAACCCTAGAAAATACTTCTAAATCATTTTTTTTTATAGTTTTTAGGGGTTTTCCAATCGTACGATTAGGCATAGGAAATCGTACATTTGGCTTAGTCAATTGTGCGGTTGGCTGGAAGGTGTTTCACGATTGGACTCTGCTGCATCTTCAATTTTTCTAAGTGTTTGTAATCGTACGTTTGCAATTTACACTAGGACGATTTCCAATATTTCTTCATCTCTTTTTCTTCAATTTCTTCATTCCTTTGGCTTCCTCTTCTCTTATCTTCAACCCCGAGAAATGTTCTTGAGTCCTTGAATGTTCTAAAGTTCTCTCCAACTCTAAATGCACTTCTGAGAGCTTCCGATTCATAAAATACACAACACGAAAACATACCGGAAGATCAAAAGTGACAAAGATAGCTCAATCTAATGCGAAAATGCATGGACTACACATTTACGTACAATAACTCGAACATGCTACTTTTTCATCATTTTGGCCATATAATCACATAAACGCATCGAAATTCACGCAAAACGACAGTGGATCTCGATCCAATATAATTCGATTACGGAATTATCACATATGCAACATACCTTTCTAGATACCATAGAGATTCTCACATCACAATAGGCTGGTTTCGTAGGTGAATTATCACACAATGTTAATATTAACAGAGTTTCACTGTTGCTCCTTTTTCTCCTAAGTTATATCAAATATTGGATTAGCTCATCTATACTCCCTCGACCAAACAGTTGTTGCGGCCTCTAGGTGTAATACGAATCACATTGTAAGGATGCAATGTAATCGTGATGAAAACGTGGGATAGTTTTTCCATCTGCATTAGCACGAATATATATACCAAATGTTTATAGGACTGATAGTTGCGACAGCCAAAATCTCAAAACTATGGCAATTCTACTTTGAAGGCACAAATGTGTTGACATCGCGTTCGCACTCTTCGTGTGTGCACTTTCTACATTGAACCGGTGGAGGAGAAACGACAAGAGTTCTAGTTCCTGGAACCATTGGCTCTGTTTAGCTTGCTTCTGCTACGACATTTGCACATTTAGATGTGTAGTCTACTTTTCTGGCTGGTTGTTGGTGTTTTGGACCATCTGTTCCAGATGATGGTGCTTTTGCTTTGGGTTGTTGGTGTTTTGGACCATTTGCTCATCGAGATATTGTGGATTGATATTGTGGGTTAGACATATATATGGTATGGTTGAGGGATTGTAATATCCTGTCCCACATCAGAGATTTGTAAGTTTGACATATTGTATATGGTAAACCTCCTAGATTACTACTAGCACCTTCAAGGCTTAAGAATTTTATCCGGTGGTACGAGTAAAGAAGTTGTTGGGACTGTAATCCACCCGGGTTATTACGAATGGTATCAGAGCCAACCCTGGTCCGGAAAGGACTCCGTGACTATTGCCAGCCAAGGGGATACGTGACTGGGCACACTTGAAGAGGACGTCGAGCATATAAGGTGGGGACTGTAATATCCCGTCAACCATCGAGATATTCTGGATTGATATTGTGGGTTAGACTAATATATGGTATTTCTGAGGGATTGTAATATCCTATCCCACATCGGAGATTTGTGAGTTTAACATCTGGTATATGGTATACCTCGTGGATTACTACTAGCACATTCAAGGCTTAAGCATTTTTTTCCAGTGGTACGGGTAAAGAAGTTGTTGGGACAATAATCCATTTGGGTTGTTACATTTTTTCTGTTGGAGTAGCAGATTCATCTATGCCTTCAAACACTTCAGTCGATACTTTCATGTTTCTTTCCAACTAGAACCTAATCGTCCGGAGGACTTGTACCTTTTTTTTAATATTCTCCTCAATGAGGCTGCTATCTTTCTAAATATTTTTGGTCTTCTTTGACGGTATATTTGAGGGGCATTCTCATAGGGACTCCGCAATGCTTGAATCGTCTTCGGATTCGAAAATGCATATTGGAACCATGTTGGGAGATACGTATAGTGGTCTCAAACGACTGGTAATCTCTTCGTTGGTGGGAAAAAACATTCCATTGTAAGGATTGGTGGTGGCAGAAAAGCTCAAAACCCAAAAATAGTACTGTACGAAAAGTTTCAAGACATGAGTTGAAAAAATCATAATACAACTTCTTCCAATAAAATAGACACAACAATAACTGCAGGGTTTATATACCAAACACATGTAACTCATCAAGATGCAGAAACTGTAAAACCTTACTAATTAGATGTTATAGCAGACGATTATGTTTGAGTTTAAATTAAATGGAAAAATTGATATTTTGACGAAAGCATGTCTTTACAAATACCAAGCAAAATGTCGTGGAACTGTACATGAAATGTTGAATATATTACAAAAAACTTGTTGCTCATGGCTGAGGAAGGATTAGAAAAGAGCGAGGCAGGAAGCAATAGCGAATTCATACGGAAATTCAGCAATAAGAGAGCATAGTGGAGGCTAAAGTCAATAGTGGGAAGCACTCACGTTCATAAACTTTGAAACTTGATTTATTTTGAGAGTATATTTCACAAAATAGGCTATATAAGGAGGAACTAAAGTAAATAAAGTTTGCTGCTATGATTTCACAGGATGCAAAGGTAACAGTGCAAAAGAAAGGCAAAAAATAAAGATTCATAATACATCAGTACAAAATCGGGAAATCCTACGTAGTTGTACATGAATTGAAAGAACATGTTAAATACTGACGATTATTCATGATTGCTCGTAGTTGAATGCTTGTTAGATTGCAGACATATGGCGAAATCGAGAAATAACACCTAATGATAGATGAAATTGAAAGCACAACATCTGAATCGATGAAACCAGTAAAGGACAATTCAAAAGAGTTGAAGAAAATGAGGATACTCACATAACAGGAAGAATCGTTGCAAGTCAGAGAAGACTGAGAGTACATTTTGTGAGAGCAGATGATGAGAAGGAAGTGAGAGATTAACTGTTTGGGAAGTTGAAGGGACGGCTGTGATGGTTTAGGCTTTTAGTTAGGAAAACTAAATAATTGTGATTATTTAGAATATTAGTTAAAAAAATATTATAAACCCTGTTTAATGCATTCTGTCTATCAGTTAGTATGGTTAGTAGTTTACTTTGTTTTTCTTCCTACGGTCTCTGCATGAATACATGCTCTGCTTATGAAGGCGACCTTTTGTAAAAGTAAATATAAATTTAACAAAAATGTAGATATACATGAATAAAGATATAGCTTTCGATATGAAAGATCTGTGGTGGATGTGATACCTTAAAATAATAGAGAACACAATTAAATTAGTAAACTCGGTTAATTTAATTATATGTATTTGTTATTTTATAACCAGTTTTGTTGTATTTTACTTAAAATCTCATGTTAGTTTAATTTTTTCTTCTAATAGCAAGTTTAAATTATATTCGACCAAAATAAGAAGAATATATATATATATATATATGAAAGTAAATATATAAATATATGTATGTATATTTGTAGATACACACACACAACCATATATATATAGAGAGAGATAAAATATCGTATGCGGACGTTGTGAAGTAGTTATGAAGGGTTCGCCAGTTTCTGGCAGACGATTATACCACGTAACATATATTAATATAAATATCAGGCATGTAGGAAACATAATATATGTTAGAAACAGACGTTGGTATCTTTGAAAGTTTACGCAACGAAACAAAACCAAAAACGAATTTTTGAAATCACAAGAATATTAGTGGTTAATAATTAAGGATATCATTTTTGGGTGTATTGATTTTGAGCACTCCTCGTCAATTGGCTTATTAGTTGGTCCATTTGGTAGAACTCCATTGGGGAATACAATGGAGGTTTCGGTTTGTCAGACAATCCTCGTTCCCTGCATTCTTCTTACTCCGTTGAAATACATTCATCCATTCCTTAAGATGTTTTTATAGTTATTTTAATGTCTGGGCGTAGATGAGACTTGAGAACAGAACTAGTGCTACTAATCCCTCATAAAATAAAAAGGAAATAATAAGTATTAGTACATGAGTTTAACAGTGTGGCCCCAAGAAGCAGCCCGGTACTTGATTTCATACGCAACCTTTGCCTGCTGTATTTCTAACCCAAAAGAACATAAATATAATTGCATTGTCAAATCCGATGTATTCCCCTTATGCTTCGGTGATGCATCTGAGGGTAAATTTTAGGGAAAGTCTCAAATGGGAAAATTCTCATTGGGATCAGACATGAATGCTCGAGCTTTTGCAATGTGCTGCCGGATAAATTCCATGGGAAGCGAAGTCTTGGGAAATGTCTATGGTGAAAGGATGGTGATTCAATCGGACTACGCCTGGGTGGATATAATCGACGTATGTAGCACAGATTCACATGCAATCCTAATTCATGCAGAATCATAGCGTGCCCTTAATGTTTCAGGTATAACCTTTTTACGTTCACAACAAACAGCTTTAGGTCGTCCCTAGGCATTGTAATTTTTTGACAGTTTTGTCAAAACTATCTATAAATTCGAGCTAAAATCTTACGGACAGAAAGCGAATGACGGACTGGGAAAACATGCCTATAATATGGATGATCTTTTCTAGCTACCTCGGCAATAAATGTTCAAAAAACAAACCATACAAACCAAAAAAGACCATGTTGTGAATTCAGTACGCATTACACAAAACCAGCAGATACCATCTTATCTTCATCGAAGAGATCTTTGACAACCTATGGAACGTCATACAACAACTTGCATTGATCTATTTGTTTAGCTCCCATACTAGCAAGCTTTATGGCAATATGGTTGTCATCCCTATCAACTTGTTTAATACTTGCACTAATCTTGTTGAGCCGTTGTCGAACTTAGTGATCTAGGTAGTCATAGAAGTTGGACCATACTTGAAGCCATGGAAAATGTAAATTGCCTCAAGACAAGCACTCTCCACGTCCAATTTATTCCAGTTCTTGTTGAAACCCTCAAATACACCTCGGTAAATACCGAACAATTCACTTTCCAGGCTAGTGAGTCCATCAAGTCTTCCAATGAAACCCAGCTGCCAATCTCCTCTATCATTTCTGAAAAATCCTTAAATCCTAGCATTGTTTCCAGCTGGACAAACATAACCGTACACACTCAACTTCATCACACCTACTACAGAAAGAATCCATTTAGGGCCTTCATAAGAAAGATTAAAAATAAAATAATCAGACATCTTATAGAATGGTCAACCTTATACTTCTTGGTATGTGCACAAAGCAGATTCAACCACAGCACTATACAGTCAATACCATAAGTTCGCAACAAAGTTAAGTTTTTACATTTTGCACGGACAAGTAATATCTTCAGTTTCAAACTTCTTATAATTCCATGCGTTCAGTCCGCGTAATCACTGAATACCACATTTAAAAAATCTTATTGCAGACAAAGTATGCATGTTCTTAAGAAAAGGTAGAACATCCCATAAGCTGGGAAAGTCAAGGACGCTTACTCTTGCTGCAATGAATTTCTCCCGATGGCACCCCCTCCAGAAAAGAGCTTCTTTTTGCGAACATGGAGATCCTTTAGTTTCGTCATCCAAACTTAATTCGGCACGTCGCTTATCCAGCAGTGAAATGATTCCCTGCAAAGTGTGAATTCGATCCTCAATTTTTTTTTCTCGACCAATCTCCTTTCAGAGTAACTCCCTCTTGCGCTTTGTCATAACAATGTTCACAACAGGATAATATTCATCTTTGGAAGACTCTGGCATAATAGTAACACGGTCATCCGCAAAAATATTTTGTGTTTCCATTGCAAGGCTGGTCATTTCTTCCCTAGACAGAGTTCTGCTGTGTGTGGCCATCAGAATTTGTGATGCGATGGGTTCGAGCACCTATGATAGAATTGAGGGCTTTGAGCAGACCCCAAAATAACAGTATCACGTTATGAATGCTACACCAGCGACTCATGGAGGGTTTTCAGCAGGAAATTTTTGTATTTCAGCTGCGTAACCTGCATCCCCACACATGCTACAACCTAGCTCCGCTAAGGTCGTGTGTGCCTCACACACCGACGTAGATTGCTCCATGCTGCGAACAATACGCATGAAAAATCCCCAACTCCCTTACGAGTCCCCATGTGGGTCAAAGGTGCCATGGCACATCCGGGTCAATTTCCCGCTAACATCACCTGCAAAAACTAGATAACTCATTAGTATCTCTCTCTCTCTCTCACCTCTCAAAATCAGGTATGGAGAACTCAAAAGAAAACATAAAAGAAATAACATACTACTCTATATTGGGTTGAGTACCAAGCATCGCTTGTAATTTAAGGTCGACGGCCTGACCCTGTTACCTCAACCGAAAAGGAAACTGGAGGATATCCCTCCACTTCTTCTTCTTCCACCATATCTTTTCCAGAATTCTCTTTCCAAGTGCACCCCTGTGCTATTCAGATGGTGGAAAGTTGTGGAAGCTAATTCACTTCATCTTAAATTTATCTTCTTGATCAACTTCCATGAAGTACTAATGGGCTCAAATGTGTCTTTCTCCATAAACTCATCCTAGAAGTACCTCTTTGGTGCTACCTCTCCAGTCAATACATGTACTTCATCCACACCCCACACTTGTTGACTTCCTTATACTTGATTATGGCTTATGGATCATCAATAGAATTTCCCATAGAACAAGAAATTAGAGTTGATCATCACGTCCGTCCCCATATGAATCTACATTTAGTAATTGTTCGAGCTCGTTGCAAACTGAATTGGGGATTTTACCTCAATAGCACACAACACATGTGTTTCATCAGCTTCATCATTAGCACACCACATGCTCCAAATTTTGGTTTCTTCCAATTCATGTGAAGGTTGTTAGAGCGCCTGCGGTTTTGGCTCCCAATATGGCAAGTCTGCTCATCTTGGGCACACAAGTCAACCCCGGTATGAATTAGAGTCTGAGTCCTCATAAATTTCAGAGTCCACAACTGGTTCATGGACACTGCACTCTTCGCTAGGCAAAAGTATCTCTTCTTCCACCACTGGAGCTTGTAATGCAAACTCTCGTTTTTTTCCATCTTGGCCCTAAATATCTTCTGCAACTCTCATACAACGGGAAGCTTATGAAGTTCATTCAAATCTTCCTCTTTTGGTGACGATGATAGAGGCTCAACTTGAAGCTTAATGTCATGTGGCAAGGGCTCCTCTTGTGGCTCTTGATTACCTGATTCCCCTTCCGCACACAGTTCCAATTTCTATACTCGTTTTGTTATTATTTTCATCATCCCCCTCAAGTATTCCATACATGTGGCTGAATTCTTTTGTGGCACTTGTGTAACCATGGATAAAAACTTGACGCACACTTGGATGTATTCAATAATACTGTGTCGTTTTTCCATACTCGCTGATGAGTCTTATTGATGCCGATGAACCTGGGGTGGATGAAAATTGCACGCGTCTTCATACTTGTGATCCTTCATGCATTTATAGCACCAAATCACTGAGCATGCGTCATCTGCGTGCCAACTTTTGCATTTAGCGCAATAGTAGGGGCACTCAGGTATCCCATCATAATTATCGTCACTCCACATGCTCATTATGTCAACGGCTTCATGCATCAATGCGGAAGCAAACTCACAAGATACCCGTGAAGCATAGAGATAGAAACAAAATAAAATAGAACCAAAATAAATTACTCTAGACTAATTCCTAACTCAATAATCTACCGCTATCGCCGACAACGACGCAAAAAACATGACACAATTTCTTAACGCGTATGCGCAAGTGCATGGTCAGGTAATATAGGGGTGTCATTTTAACCCCGAGTTATCGATCCCACGAGGGCAGACTCGAGATTACTTAATTAGTTATTGATAAAACCAGTTCGTCACCCACAAATAAGTGGCTGGATTAAAATTACAACTAACTAATATTTTTGTATTTTTTATTTAAGAAGGAAAGATAGAGAAACTAGGAGGCTATAGACGATTTCCGGCTCAGTTATGTAACACGTCAAGCATATTGTAGTTCAGTCGGGTAATTGCACTGACAATCTCGTGTTGGTCTCATGTCATCCTACATCGCGGTTGACTACAATCTCCTTTCGGTCAAATGTGTCTACCGATTTGTTCTAGTAGGTTAACGACATACACGACAACGGGTCATGTGGATCCACTGTTGCACGAAACAGTCGGATCTCACCTACCGAATCTACCCATGAAGGCCAATCCTCACACTTCTCCTTTCGGTTTCGGTGATTCGGGATTGTGTTTGTAAACTCATCACAACTAGACTAAGTCGCTTTCACGCACTCATCTAATTAACTAGTGTTTCCGGTTCATTACTCCTTCTACGCTAAGGATTAAGCACAATTTATGAACATGTAACTAAAATTAACATTAACTTTAAGCAAGACGATGAACTATGAACAAACCCAAGGTTTTATGAAGATTAAATCATAATCACGCCGTGTCAATAGGCGAGACTCACTAAAAAGTTCAAGAACCTGAGCATTTATTCAATAGTTCAAATCATATCGCATGAAACAAAGTGTAAACCTGAAAATTAATTTGTCTACATAAAAACCTAGGCTCTCATAGAGACGCCTAGCATGTAGTTTAGCTAATTGAAATCAACCAAAAAAGACTACAAAGTTTTTCCATACAAAGATTGAGAGAAGAAGAAGTATCAAAAACCTAGAGATTGCCAATGGCGATCTTGAGTTCTTCGTCTGTGGACTCCCACTCTTGCCTCCAACATGAGTGTTCGATTCAATGAATCTCCTATTAATTGTGTAGTAGTATTAATTAATCCCCAAGATTAGGAATTGATTAGTGAAACTACGTAGTTTAGGATAACAAAAACAAATCACATCATTGCACTTTTCTGATCGTACAATCAGGATTTCTGATCGTGCGATCATATTTTTTTTTCCCGTGAGAAAAATCACCAGGAGATCGCACGATTCGGCTTTTTGATCATGCGATCTAGGGGTATTTTTTCCTTCGGATCATGCAATCTGGAGCTCAAATCGCGAACTCTAGTGAGTTTTCTCATGTTTCACTCCATATTTTGGCAAGTATTGGGCTTTTCTTCTAGGGGGTTGAAGTGTCTTCAATCAAACTTCATTAAATGACACTTAAACCCCCTATCCATGTCTTTTCATCATTTCTTAATGATTTCTTCATCGTTTAAGCTCCCAAAGAATCTCCCATGTTTGTTTCTCCTCTCTGCTTCATTTCTCAAGCTCTGTTTCATGTCAATACAACACGAAACAAAACCCGTGCGATCAAACATGACCAAAAACATATAAAATAATGTGAGAAACGATAGGATTAATGAATTAATTCTCAAAGCTAAACCTCTAAGTTTTCTCTACAATCGTAATGTAAAACTATAATTATCAACCTGGAAATCACGCAAAATGATATAAAATGTGCAAGAAATATAACCCTAATGTAGATTTCTCATTATGATTTGACTGTTCAATTCAACTTATTGCAAAATTACCAATTTTCCCCTCCTATATAGCTCTGTCAATTTATGATTTCCTGGAAGTCAAAATTCGTCAAAATTAACCCTTCAACGTAGAATGTTATTCTGATCAACTTCCCATAAGGTTGTTTTAGTCAATTAGGTCATCTGACATCTCAACTTAGAGAGTCAGAAAATTGTGAAATTGGCTCACCGGGTTCACTTTTCACCAAATTTCCGATCAACCGGGGAAGAGATTTGAGAATATGTAAATAGGGTTTTGTAGATTGAAGGACAATGTTTCCAGAACATATTTTCTCACTTCCAAAGATAAGTTCTATCAAAGTTGGAAGAATTCATTGAATAATAAATAAATTATTTTCAATAGATTTCACAGTTTTTAGGTGGCCACTTCGGGCTTGATTTCTTAACAATCTATTAAGAAAATGGGAAATTCTTCGTTAGTAGAGATTTGAAGTATTATCAACCAGATTCTTAGAGGAGAAGACAAAATAAGATTTGAATAAGTACATAAGAAGTTATGATAGTCCAAAGATGACTATACTTCGGACTTACTTTCTGAATAAATGGTAAAGAGTTTGGCAGTGACCCAGATTAAAAAGTTTGCAGTATTTAATGCCAGCTTTAAATAGGAGGAAACATACAGTTTCATTTAGTATTAGAGAAGTTATGGAGTGCTAAAGATAGTTGGTTTCAAGTTGCTACTCACCACATACTATTTTTCGCTCCATTTGTCATGAATAACATGGAGCAACAACTCTTAGGGAAATTCAAGCTGTTAATAGAGGTTATTTGGAAACCTAATAAATATGAATATTGTTGAGTTAAGATTAGGCTACAAGGTGGTCCAACTCTCAAATCAAACCACTAGGTGAGGACCAAGTTATAGGTATGCAAAGTTGGCATCAAACCCAGAAAGTGCTGGGTTACAGCTACAACAAGAATTTTTCAGGAACTTCAATCATGTTTTTACAGGGCGTTTATAGGCTATATCGTAAGTTCAAATAAATAAAACATTTTTAGAGGGTCCTCCATGGATTACTAATCACCAAGACTCACACTAGACGGACACTCCACGAGTGAGTTGCAGGTCGATGAATATGACTGCACACCCGCCAAAAAACTCAGCAGCCAATGAATCAAAGTGAATTTAAACGTGAATCTGGGGATGATTTGATAACATAGCATGCTTTTTGAACATGAGAGGATCACATAAAGGTGATTCCTGTAGAATTTTGTCGAAGGATTGAGAGACACACATTTCCGCCGATAAATATGTTTTTTCTGGCTGCGCAATGCCCAGATTTTGGCGTTCATGAATTTATGGCGAGTTCGGCGATGAAACAGGCCTCCTAGATGCATAAAAATCGAGTTTCACAATGGTTATAGATCGCAAATTTCAATATAAGAAAAGAATTCAACAAATAACACTCTAGGGTTCATACGAAACTTACCCACTTTCCTGTTTCAGTACTCGATGGTTTCTTATAATTGATAGAGGGATTTTGTTGTCCATGGCAAGGAGACACTCTAGTAGCAGCAGAATTTCAATCGGAGAAGAAGTGGGTGATTGCAGTAGTGGTGGTGGTTGTATGGAGGAGCTCTTGTCTTGATGATGAAGAATAAGAAGAAGAAAAACATGGTTTTATTTATAGGAAGTGTTTAGGTGGGATATATTCACCTCGTGATACCACCAAATAGGCTGATGTGTCCACAATGTGAAAGCTTGGTAGTTTTCACACTAGGGGGTATGTGTAGTTAGGGTAAACTGCTGGGTAGTTTCTAGGATTCAATTCTTTACTAGAAATTGCAATCTGACCACCTGAATTTCATAATTATGTTATCATTTTCACTTCCCTGATATTCCCAATTAGTCCACAGATCAGCTGGTACTGAAGTGTAAAAATTACACAGAGGCACCCGTGTTTTTTTTTAAATTCCAATTTTAACCTTAAGTCTTCGAAATCACTACACCGACATCTTTATTTCAATATCGAATCATTAATCAGCCATGGCTCAATCTAAAATTTTTTGATAGCAATTTTTTTTTGAAGAGTTTGATTTATTGCACTTTAACCCCTAGCAATTTGTTGGGTGTTATAATTGAGGTATAAACCCCAAACCGAGTTTTTATAAAATTTCCATATCTCATATTATTCAAGTATGTGGTGAGTTGGAAAGGCTTTTACATGGAGATTCTTAAGGGGAAGAATGTAATTGATCACTCCCAATTACTTGTCCAACTACATTAATGAGGATTTATATGCCATAGTTAAGGAATTGGAAACCAACAAGTGTGGGGGGTGTGGATGAACTTCATGTGTTGAATGAAGAGCATCAAGAAGCACAGAAGAGGTACTACATGGATGATTTCATGGAGAGAGGTGCATTTGATCTCATTAGTACTACATGGAAGCTGATCAAGAAGATAAACTGCAAGATGAAAAGAGTCAGCTTCTACAGCTCTCCACCATCTACAGAGCACATGGGTGCACTTGAGAAGATAGTTCTTGAAAATCAACATACACTATCCTTGTAATTTTGCTAACCAGGTCGGGCCGTCGACCTTACATTACAAGCTCTACTTGGGAGGCAACCCAATGTAGAGTAGGATGTTATTTCCTTTAGGTTTTGTTTTCAATTCACCATATGTGATTTTGGAGAGGTGAGAGAGAGATGCTACAATACTTTCAATCAATGTGCAGAGACATAGGTACAAAATATGCTCCGAATTTGCCTGTCTTGATGCGCGTGTTGGAGAATGTTGAATGGAAACTTGTGGCCTCTTGAAATGTGAGGTGGACCTTCGTGTTGAGTTGGTTCCATGTGGTACACTGCTTTATCCCAATGGAAGTTTGTGAGTGTACACCACCATTCCTTACGGCGGTTTCAAGAGTTAACTGGAAATCCTACACTTAGTTGCTTGACATGCTCCAACTACAAGTGTACAGCTGTCGTGTGTAGTAATAAACCGGAAATCCGGGCTATCGAACCCAAGGGACTTTGTTTAAATTAATTATTATTCTAAACCTTATGTGGGTACGTCGCAAGTTGTGTTTTGTTCTAATTCTACTAAAATAAAAACGCAATATTCTCAATTAACCGAGTGAAATAGTTCACGATTAATAAAGAATGAATTTTAGGGTTTTTGTAATATAAGGGAAAAATACCGAGAATTCTCTAGGTTCACTAGGTTGATCTAAACTTATGTTTTGATTCGTAAAACAACCACGTATCTTTTACTATTAATCAAGCACTATTGAACTTACCGAGTTACCAAGCAAGTTCACTATACTTAAAACCAAAGCAAACCGAGTTACCAAGTTTATTTTAGCTTTAAGCATGCATTAAAACTATAATTCTACTTTAACGATCCTAGTTAACGATGTCGAGTTACCAAACATTGATTCGACTAGGTGGATTATTCAATTTACCGACTAATTCTCACAGAGTTACCACGTGAAAACTAATTAAGTTTATCTCGACGTTAGCTACTCGCAAAGATAATATGATTACAAACATAAATAATCCATAACAATGAAAGATTACGTGAGATTAAGCTAAAACATGAATCACAATCATCAAAACATGATATTTAGATCAAACCCTAGCTACACCAAACGAGAATTCCCAGCAAATAACGTTTAGCTACTCATATTCATACTCAAAACGATTAGTTTCATGATTTTAAAAATAAAAATCAAGAAAAGAGAAGAGTTGAGAATCCAAACGGATGATCCAAAGCTCCTAAGCTCTCCCAATAGCTTCTTGCTCTCCAAAAGATGTTTCTAACGTGAAAACTACTGAAAAAGTCGATCTAGCACACTTAAATACGTTTCTATGATGATATTACAAAGTTTCTGATAATTGCAAAAGACCCCGGACGAATTTAACATTCTGGGCATTCTCTTCGTGCGAAGAGAAATTCTCTTCGTGCGAAGAGAATCTCCACTCTGTCTGAACTCTTCTTGCAAAAGTCTTCCCACTTTGAGACAGCATCATACCACACAAAGACATTTGAAATTTTGGCTAAGTATTCTCTTCGTGCGAAGAACTTTTCTTTTCGTGCGAAGAGAATCTGGCTTAGCTTTTTTCTGGCTCTTTCCTTCAGTTTTCCTTGCTTTCTTTGTTTCCGAAGCTCGTTTCTTCACCACCTTTGATCCTCACGTCCTATTTCCTGCCAACCACAACACGAAACACGAACCCGCGATCATATCACAATAAAAGCAACAAAATATACGAGAAACGCCCGGATTTAACGATGATCACTCAAAAACTCAAATTTCACAATTTTAGCATAAAACGCTCAGAGAAGATGAAATTCTCCATGATAAGCACGCAAAACATAGCAAAAATAAGGAATAATATAACTCCAAAACGGAGTTATCAACTACCCCCACACTACATTTTGCTCGTCCGAGCTCCTAATCCGCTAACGAGTTTTAAATGAGGCTTTGGGACATAAAGATAATCACGATGAAGCACGTCCTAAAGCGTCACATGCTCACATTATACCCCACATCTCACACACCCTCACAACGATGATAGAACCCGCAACCCGAAACTCACCGTCTCCGGCCCTCGATTCCCTCAAACCCCGGTACAATTACGATCTCCGTGGCCACCATGGCGATACGTGCGCGAAATGTAAACCATCGTCAACGAACTAGCAACTTTACACCACTCAATTTCCAAAAAGCTCAAATTTCTTCCTTTATTCAATCTCTCCCTTTTTTTTCTCTTTTTTTCTATTTCCTTCTCTCTCTCTCTCCTTTTTTTTTTTTTTTTTTTTTTTTTTTTCTTTCTGATTTTCTCTTTTTTGTTTTTTTTTAATTTTTTTTTCTCAACACCGTCTTCCAACATATCCCAAATTACACGAGTGGTTCTTCCAAGAGTAACAAATAACAAGGAGAAGGAAATCAAACAAACAAATGAATAAGAATCACACGAAAAATCATCTCCCCCCTATCTCGATGAAGTACATGGTGCCACAAAACAAGCCGAAATCAATATAAAAGCATGCATGGGGGTGGAGTCGTCAAAGCTCAATTTCCATGTCCGTAGTCAATAGTCGACACTCCCACACTAGAACATCGTCTCGCCCCTCTCTCAAGTAGTCAAGTATACGAAAGTCTCATGCCTAATCCAACTGATCCTCCTACACCGCAACGAAGCAAAGAACCGATCCCTAGCATGATCCACCAATAAATATCAACCAACCCCATTTCCGTGCGTATTAGATATCACGCACTCACGGCTCTCCACACTTGTGTCCATGATGTAGTGACATGGAACACCGCCACACCGAAGTGCGCAAGCCTACTCACACTCACCCTCGCATCCCCTCGTAAATATAAACTATCGCGCATGCGATCATGTAAGACTGCACAAGTATATGCAAATAAGCTCTCCCTCATCGAACCCCCTCAACTACAACCCCCTCGTGACGCACTAAAGTGGTGATTCTAAACGATTTGTGATGAAGGCCAAGAATCGTCACCCTAGGTCAAAAGGTTATCAAATAAACCAACGTTCAACTCGGGTTTTCTAGTGGTCCTACAAGGTGAGTTCTATAAGCAGTGAGTGCTCTAATACACAACCCCGCACAGCTGTTTCGTGTGCCACTACGGGGCGGGTTGGCGACTACCTCAGACGTACACAAGAACGTTTGGCTTGTTTAGCTCACACCTAGCTCAACTCTCGTAAGAAAGCCCGACACACACTTTAGATTTTGAAAATCAAGTACGTGTGTAAAATAGGTAGGCACTCCCGTAAAGAAAGTCCCTCTATACGTACTAAGGGGAACTCACGTTGTCGTTCTCGGTTGCAAGTCACGCCCTACGCCTAAATTCCTCTCAACTCCTCGATTTTTCCAATTTAAAGTTTCTTATCGATTGCCCTTTCTCAAATTTTCCAGTTTTTATGATTTTTTTAACTTTTGTATTTTTTATTTTTTTTATGACAAAATGCATAGGCCAACTCGACTACAACTCAATACGGGTAGGGGACTCAATAATTTAAAAAGAATGCAACTAAATGCAAAGATATATACATCTACCACAATACGACAATATATTAAACACGACATCAACCACAAAACTCACACAATACGACTACGACTATATGCAAACAAGGCTATGCAAGACTCGACACTAGGCTAGTAAAAGGTGGAACCACCCCCACACTTGGATGCATCGTTGTCCTCAACGAGAAACTGAGGACTCAACAATCCTAGCGCAAGGGCTCTCTCTCCTCTACTCATCCTCTTCGGAGTACGGGGCATCCTCGCCTCCGTCTTTCTCTATTTTGAGGCCATTTAGCAAATCAAGAATATAAGATGAAAATTTAAGTTGTGCACCGTGATAGGAAGTGTAACCGAAAGCAACTAACAAGTAGAAATTAAACAGATAACACCTAGGACTCTAATCAATCGCCCCCAAGGTTCGCAACTAAGCGAAAGAAATTAAGAATGGGCTTTTACTCAATCGTGCCTAGACGCGTAAAATTTAAATTTCTAGTTAAGATAATACCTGAGACACCTGGAGTACCTTTCTTACAGGTGTCGTTTCCGCGAAAAATTCACCAAGAAGGGCCAAACTGACCGGTGAATTTTTTTCCGGAAAAAGTAAAAAATTTGTGCTTTCCTTACTCTCCTCGTAGTCCCCGTCGATGTTTGTTCTTGAAATTTTGACTGAATCCCCCTCCAAGTGCTTCAAGTTTTCAATCTAGGAACGGAACCCTAGATTTTGTTCTTCCCCAAAACAGCTTGTTAGAGTAAGATTGAGCCAAAACTCCACGGTTTAATCGTCTTCTCCTTCTTCTCGCGAGCAAAACCCTTCCAATTTCTTCTGATTTGGTGAATATTTGAAGATTTGAGAGTTTGAAGGTTGAGAGAAAGGATGAATTCTGCGACGGGTTGATGAAGACTGAAGACTTGCTGATGAATTCGGGTGGATTGGGGTTTAAATACCCTTAAGACGAATTTCCAGAAGTACCCCTCCATAAAACCATCCCCCTCTTGCTTTGTCACGGGCGTTTTGGACTTTTCGCGCCTTCTGGGCATTCTCTTCGTGCGAAGAGAATTTCTCTTCGTGCGAAGAGAATCCCAGTTGGCCTTATTTCTCTTCTTGTGACACTCTTCTTATTTTGAGACAGAAGGCTGTCACAAGAAGAGAATCAAAAATTTTATAAGGCAAAACTCTTCGTGCGAAGAGTATTTCTCTTCGTGCGAAGAGGTCTGGGCACTGCTTAAAAATCAATTTTTGCTTGATTTTCTTCGACTTTTTACTCGTTTCTTCGAATCTTCATGAATATCCTCGTCCTCGAGACCCCGTGTAGATGATAACATATTCCCAAAGTACGGGGAATATTTTATTCTTCAAATTCATGCTCTCGACGATCCGTTGAAAATTTCTGGATGTTTTAAGCCGCTCGAACATCCTTTTTTCGCCATTTTTCTCGTGCCTTTGCTTCTTCATGAATCTCCTCGACCTCGAGATTCCTTTTGCATTATAAAAGATTCCCAATGTCCGGGGAATCCTTTATTCTTCAATTTGATCCTTCCAAAGACCCGTTTGGCAATTCCGGATGCTTTTCGACGCTTTTTTACCCGCTTAACATCCTTTTTGGCCTTCATCCGGACTCCGATATACGCGATCCACCTGTCCACAGAAAGCTGTAGACTACCCCCACACAATGGCACTCTTCAGTTCTATTTTTAGTCCGTTCTTCAAAATATCACCTCGTAATCCGTGCCAGTGAGCTAGCTTTCTCCGTTCATCAATCAAATCCTTACGTATATCAAGACGGGGAGTCCGGTAACATGATCTTCCCCAGGTGCGTGTGTTGAATGACCGCAGGAATGGCTTCATTCTCCTATTCCTTCACTTAGGATCCCGATGCGCGTTTTGGGCTGCAATTCTTCAATTTTCACTCTGTTTTGCACGCGCGCATCAAGACGGGGGATCCGAAATAGCCCTTTCACCTCGGAATCCTGCACATACTCATTGGAAATATTAAATCCACTCTCTCGCACCTCTCAAGTAAATCAAACAGAATAAAAATTTACAAAACAGTATTAAAATCTAAACTACAGCAATAAATAGGTTGGGTTGCCTCCCAACAAGCGCTTTGTAATTTAAGGTCGACGGCCCGACCCAGTTACCTCAAAATATGTTAAGGAGGTCTAGCACGACGTGCCTCCTCCATCAATTTCTTGCTCCTGATTTTCTGCACCACATCATGTGCACTCACCACATTTGGCTTCTTCTCTGATTCGGGTGGATCGGGATGCAAAACGGTAGGCAACCCAAGAGACGGATCCACACGATCTTCTCTAAACTTGATCATGGCCAATTTATTCTTCCCCTTGCTCGGAACAAATGCCTTGAACACGAGTGATGAGTCTAGAGCCTTGATAGTCAACTCCTCTGTCTCTAGATCCACATTTGCGCGCATTGTTTTCAACAACGGTCTTCCAAATATGAGTGGAACATCGCGATCCTCCTTGATATCCACTATCACAAAGTCAGCTGGAAATACAAATGCACCCACTTTGACGAGCAAGTTCTAAATCACCCCATTTGCCGTAACTATAGAATTGTCTGCCAATTGCAGACCCATCTTCACAGGGGTCGGTGCACCAATGCCCAATCTCTGAAACAGAGACAATGGCATGAGATTAATACTCGCTCCCAAATCACAGAGACCATGTGTATGATATCCACCCCCAAGAGTGCACCCTAAAATGACACTGCCAGGATCTCTCATCTTGGGAATGTCTCTTTGTATGACAGTGCTACACGTCTCTGTTAGCTTTACCGTGGCATAGGGTTCTATGCTCTTCTTCCCCCATAGAATTTCCTTCAAGAACTTCTTGTACCTGGGCATCTGAGAAAGTGCTTCTACAAGAGGAATGTTGATATGAAATTGTTTGAATATATCCATAAATCTCCCAAAGTGTTCCTCATCATTCCTCTTTATCGCCGCCGGATATGGAATTCGTGGCTCATAAGTAGCCGGATCGGGAGTGCTCTTGGACTCTTCTTTCTTCTCAACCGTGTCCTTTGATTGGGGACTCAAAGCCTTGGGCAACTCTTCACCCAATTCCTCCTCTGTAGTTTTTGTAGCTTCGGCTCTCGCATGGCTAGGATATGGAGGATCCTGAGTAGTCGCACCACTGCGAGTAGTAATAGCTTTGAGCTGCTCAGTAGGAAGAATGGTATTGGAAGGAAGCATACCTGGCGGAAATTTAACATTATGATTGGCAATCTGCCCAATCTGAGTCTCGTGGCTCTTTATTGTTGCTTGCATTGAGGCAATCGTGCTCTCCATCCTGTCTTGATTAGCTAGTAACTTTCTCAATAAAGCATTTGTCTCTTGTTCCTCTTGCCGCAGAGCTTGCTTCTGCGGTTCTTGTCTTTGAGCCTGGTATGGAGGATTTGGCTGCTGACCCGGTGCATATAACCCAATGTTTGGATTGGCATAACTAAAGTTGGGGTGATTACGGTTGTTGGGATGATAAGTATTCGGCCACTGCTGCTGTCTTGGTGGACCCAAGTAGTTCACATATTCAATTGCAGCGCCATATCCCTGATTCTCATCTGCCATCATCTCCCCCACAGACTTTACTCGTGCTGATGGATTCATACGGCTGAAAGCCGAAGTCATGACTGCCATTTGCTGCTCAAATTTCTGCTCCACCATTGCTTCAATCTTTTTTACCAGTGCCCCATCATATTTTGAATTTCTACGAGTCTCGGACCTCGTAGTCTCACGTTTTGCCACATTTTCCAGCAGATCCCGACATCTCTGTATTCCTAAACCCATGAAGGTTCCTTGAGCCATCATGTCCATCTCATTTGCTGTCTCCCTGTCTAAGCCATTATAGAAATAGTGTAACAGTTTGTAGCATGGCTCCCCATGAGTAGGACATCTGCGAAGAAGCTGGTTGAATTTCCTCCATGTGTCTCCCAAAGAATCATCTTCTTGCTGAGTGAACTTTGTGATGTCAGCCATTCTCTGTGCAACCTTGGATGGTGGAAGATATTTCGTGAGAAACTCCTGGCAACATTCTGCCCATGTAGTGATACAACCTGCTGGAAGCTCCATAAGCCACATCTTTGCTTTTCCTGATAAGGAGAAAGGAAAAAGCATGAGCTTTATTGTCTCGAGTGGAACTCTCTGATCATATATAGTGGAGGTAATTTGCTAGAAATTGAGCAAGTGTTCGTGTGGATCATCACCTGCAGCTCCACTAAACAGACACTCATCTCGTACCATGTTTATCAACGGCTGGCGAATCTCGAAATGCGCGGCATTAATCTGAGGCCTGACAATAGTGGGTTGATACCCCTCCGGTGTAGTTCTGAAGTAGTCCACCAAAGGACGCTCATCCTCCTCAGCATTGTTGACTTGCTCTGCCGCATTCCGTCTGTTATTGTTCCGATTATTGCCCCCATTATTCCCATTGCCACCGTTATTTCTGCCAACTACCTCCGCACCAGGAAGTTGTTGTGGATTTGGAGGGTTCATGCGATCAATCATCGCCTGCATCTCAGCCATTTGAGCCCTAAGTTGCTCAGATTCTGCGGCTCTGTTTGCAGCCTCCTCTACAGCAGCTGCTCTAGCTGCTTCCGCATCTTGCACATTTTTGCGGATTCTCTCAAACTCAGCTCTCGTTTCTTCATCCATAGTGACTGAGCTTGAATTCCTCTTGTCTCTAAGATGGGCCTTCAATAAGGATTCCGGGTTTTCAAACGTTGGATACAAAGGCTCGTCTCTAGAACGGGTCATGCACCGTGTAAATCAACCAGAAATCCCAAAACACGCAAAACGTAGGTGAGTAACGGATATAAACAATAAATTAAAATCCCTAAGGCTAGGAATTATAACTAATTTAGCCGAAAGTCCCCGGCAGCGGCGCCAAGAACTTGACACGCTCCAACTGCAAGTGTACAACTGTCGTGTGTAGTATTAAACTGAAAATCCGGGCTATCGAACCCAAGGGACTTTGTTTAAATTAATTATTATTCTAAACCTTATGTGGGTACGTCGCAAGTTGTGTTTCGTTCTAATTCTACTAAAATAAAAACGCAATATTCTCAATTAACCGAGTGAAATAGTTCACGATTAATAAAGAATGAATTTTAGGGTTTTTGTAATATAAGGGAAAAATACCGAGAATTCTCTAGGTTCACTAGGTTGATCTAAACTTATGTTTTGATTCGTAAAACAACCACGTATCTTTTACTATTAATCAAGCACTATTGAACTTACCGAGTTACCAAGCAAGTTCACTATACTTAAAACCAAAGCAAACCGAGTTACCAAGTTTATTTTAGCTTTAAGCATGCATTAAAACCATAATTCTACTTTAACGATCCTAGTTAACGATGTCGAGTTACCAAACATTGATTCGACTAGGTGGATTATTCAATTTACCGACTAATTCTCACAGAGTTACCACGTGAAAACTAATTAAATTTATCTCTTCGTAAGCTACTCGCAAAGATAATATGATTACAAACATAAATAATCCATAAAAATGAAAGATTACTTGAGATTAAGCTAAAACATGAATCACAATCATCAAAACATGATATTTAGATCAAACCCTAGCTACACCAAACGAGAATTCCTTGCAAATAACGTTTAGCTACTCATATTCATACTCAAAACGATAAGTTTCATGATTTTAAACATAAAAATCAAGAAAAGAGAAGAGTTGAGAATCCAAACGGATGATCCAAAGCTCCTAAGCTCTCCCAATAGCTTCTTGCTCTCCAAAAGATGTTTCTAACGTGAAAAACTACTGAAAAAGTCGACCTAGCACACTTAAATACGTTTCTATGATGATATTACAAAGTTTCTGATAATTGCAAAAGACCCCGGACGAATTTAACATTCTGGGCATTCTCTTCGTGCGAAGAGAAATTCTCTTCGTGCGAAGAGAATCTTCACTCTGTCTGAACTCTTCTTGCAAAAGTCTTCCCACTTTGAGACAGCATCATACCACACAAAGACATTTGAAATTTTGGCTAAGTATTCTCTTCGTGCGAAGAACTTTTCTCTTCGTGCGAAGAGAATCTGCCTTAGCTTTTTTCTGGATCTTTTCCTTGAGTGTTCCTTGCTTTCTTTGTTTCTGAAGCTCGTTTCTTCACCACCTTTGATCCTCACGTCCTATTTCCTTCCAACCACAACACGAAACACGAACCCGCGATCATATCACAATAAAAGAAATAAAATATACGAGAAACGCCCGGATTTAACGATGATCACTCAAAAACTCAAATTTCACAATTTTAGCATAAAAGGCTCAAAGACGATAAAATTCTCCATGATAAG
Source organism: Linanthus parryae (assembly GCA_023055425.1). Taxonomy (NCBI): domain Eukaryota; kingdom Viridiplantae; phylum Streptophyta; class Magnoliopsida; order Ericales; family Polemoniaceae; genus Linanthus; species Linanthus parryae. Next base: position 82,710,862 of record JALGPY010000007.1, on the reverse strand, counting down.
CACGCAAAACATAGCAAAAATAAGGAATAATATAACTCCAAAACGGAGTTATCATTGCTCTAAATACACGATTGAAAAAAAAATATAAGAGAATGAAAAAAAAAATGAATGAAAATATTTTCGTGGACTAGATAAGGTGAACAACCTAGTTTGCCTTCTTTCCCACGGGAAATTTGAATTCAATCCAATTAGAGCGTCTAAGGAAAATTAAATTCAAGTCGTATTACACAGATTTGCGTCTCCTGTTATTAGTACAATTCACGTTCAAATTCAATCACGACTAAGAGATTAATCTCAAATGACTTGGCGATGGAGGGTTACTCTAGTACTTAGGATGCCTAGAACCACAAAGTCAAAGGACGTGCCCGGATCTTGGATTGAATATGGTGGATGTTTGGGGCCTCCTTAGTGAGTTTGAGCATAGGATCATTTAATCTTAATTTCTTCCTATTGGTTGTAAAATTCCGAAAGAGCTTGCGGAAGGTTAATGGTTTTGGTTGATGATAGCGAGATTGCCCAATCCCTAAGACAAAAGTTGTGTGTTGTCTAAATATTTGCATTATGAATAACGAGTTGGATCGTACATTGCTTAGTCGTGTCTGTGAGCTATTTTTGTCTCACGGCTGGAAAAGTTGTATGCAATTCAGTGGATTGAAAACCATAGTGTGGGGACTGTTTTTTATTTTGCTCGGGACGTGCAAAACGGTAGTGTAGGGGAGTTGAACGAGATTTTTCTCGGGACGCGCAAAAAGGTAGCATGGCGGATTTTATAATTCCGAACAAGATTTATATTCGCGCATGATTTGATTGTGAGCTCACAGTTGAAGAGACTATAAGTTCAAAGCTGTTTCAAAGCTTTGAAACAGGTTTCAAAGCCTTGAAACTGCACAACAGTACACTGCATGAACTCGGGGAGAATTCTTCCTCATAAACAATCTCTAATCTCTTGTATTTGATTATGCTATATTAGAATATGAAATAAAAAATAATTCTATGTTTTATCATGCCTTTATATCATTGTTTGCCTAAGTGTTTGCAAGGTTTCTTAGCTAACTATGTACTGCAGAAAGTTTCCTTATTTATAGGTCTACAAGAAGGAAATCCAAGTCTGCAATTGATCCTATTGATATGGAAACTTGTCTGAACTTGCCTTAAGCCTTCATATGGAGGATGTCATCAAAATTAATGAAAAAATCAAGCTGCTAGCCATTGGAGCAAGCTGTTGAGAGTCAAAGATCCCTGGAAGATTTTCTGGGATTTCAGTTGCAACAGTTCTTTATATTCTGCAATTTAAATTGACATAAAAAGAGTAGTGATTGTGAGAGATTCTGAAGCACAGAGCATTTCAAGGGCATTCAAACACTCTCACACATTGACAAGCATCATTGAAGGAGATCGAACATTCACTCAATCCATTCCAGTTTCACAAGAACACTTCAAGCTTACTTCTTCACTATGTTCACAAAGTTCTTATTTTAGATATTTTATTTGTATATCATTTTCTATATTACTTATTCAACTTTATCATGAGTATTTTAAGAGGAACAAACAGTTCTTATTGTATCGGTTAGCTGGAGCAGGTACTAGATAGATTAGGAAGAAACACAAGCTTTAATAGAGTAAGACAATTCTTTGAACTTGATATATAGGGCTTAGCTTTTGATAAATAAGAAGTTTGTTAAAATCCTAGAGGAATAAGATTCCTCAGGAGGAGAGTAGGTTACTCGGGACCGAACTTCGTAACAAATCGTGTGTTCATAATCTTACATTTCAGTTCTGCACTCGTCTTTATAACTGCTTCAAAATAGGTTTCAGTTCAAAGCTTTGAAAGGCAATTCAAAGCCTTGAAAACTATCAGTAAATTTCAAACCATCTATTTGCATTTCAAAGCCTTGAATCTGTGTTCAAAGCCTTGAAATACTTCAAGTTCTTCTCATTTTTTTTTTTAAAATCCACTCCTTTGGAAAAATTTGCCATACTCTATTCAACCCAGGTCCCTCTAGAGTATTTTATCATGTATTTGTTGTCTGCATTACGATCTTCAATTGGTATCAGAGCTTGTATCACTGTATAGATCTAACAATCTGGTGATCATGAGTAATGTAGGTGAAGGTGGTTTCTCTCATGGTAGAGCTGCTAATAGACCTCCTTTGTTCTATGGAGAAAATTTTTTACACTGGAAGGACTTGATGAAAATGTTCATAATTGATCAAGATATTGAACTTTGGTCTATAATCCATAATGGACCTCACACATTCTAAAGAGAAAAGGATGGGATTAGAACTCAGAACTCAGAAACCTGAAAACTCTCTCTCTACTTCTGAATTAGAACAACTTTGAAATAATTGTAGAGCAATGAGTCTCTTATATTGTGCTTTGCATGCAGATGAGTTCAACAGGATATATACCTGCAAGACTCTAAGGACATATTTGATAAGCTTGTGGTGAACTTTGAATGAACCAGCCAATTGAAGCAAACCAAGATCAACGTATTCCTTAGACAGTACAAACTGTTCACAATGAATGGAGACGAATCCATCAAGTACATGTTCAAAAGGTTTACTGATATAGTCAAAAATCTGGAGTCCTTGGGGAAATCATTCTCCAATTAAGATAAAGTCAGGAAGATCTTAATAACTCTTCCCAAATCCAAATTAGAACCAAATACAACAACTATTGAAGAAGCTCAAGATCTGTCGTCTATCCAACTAGTTGATTTATAGGGAAAAATAATTACAAATGAGATCTCCATGAGTGCTGCTGATGGAGAACTACCAGAAAGTGTCAAGAATTTGGCACTCAAGGCTAAAGAAAGTGAACAACCCCAAAGACTTGAAAAAGAATAAACACATGAAGAAGATAATTTTTCTCTCATTTGCAAAGCCTTGACAAGGATTCTCCAGATGAAAAAGAATGTTGGAAACGAAGACTTCAGCAGAGATAAATTCAGATCTTCAAATAGTAAAGGCTACAAGGGTAAGTATTCTTCCCATAAATCTAAAGTAATGAACTACTTTGAATGTGGTGATGCAGGACACTTGATCACAGACTATACTCACACGAAGATCAAAGATTTTCAAAAGAAGGACCATGACAGAAAGAAGAAGGCCATGGTAGCTTTATTGAGTGATTCCGATTCCTCAAGTGAATCTGATTTTGAAGAAGATCAAGCCAAACTCTGTCTTATGGCTAAGCATGATGAAAGTTCAAAAAATAACATTGTGGTAATGGTGAATAGTATTATTTCTAAACGTGTAAATGTACTTTCTCAGATTATGAAAACATAGATTCCGAATGAAGAAGATTACTTAAATGAAATAAAGTCTTTAAGGTAGAGAGTTCATGAGCAAGAAAAAGAAAATTTGCAACTAGTTTGCCGGAACAAGAATCTTTAAATTTTTCAGGTAAAGATTGAAAGATATTTCAAAGCTTTGGAAACTAATTTCAAAGCCTTAAAAACTCAAGTCAACGAAGTTTTAACTGAGAACTCTCTTTTGAGTGACAACCTTGTTGCTCTAGCTCATCAGCATGATGAATTAGAGGAACAAAAACGTCTTCTGGATGAGAAACTTCAAGACTCCAAGAATGCTTTAACAAAACTTGCTGGGTGTGAACATAATCTCAACTTGATTCTTGTAGGAAGTCTGCATTCTGTTCACAAAACTAGTATTGGATAAAATCCAAACTTTCCAAGAAAGAGCAATACCAGATTTGTGAAAGAAAGCAGCATACATTCTCCAAAATGTCATTACTGTGGAAAATATAGTCATGTTAAAATGAATTGTCCCTTTAGAAGAAGAGAATCTCACATCATGAGGAATACCTTTCCATTCCATCTTAAGGGACTAGTGAGAAAGATTTTGGTTCCTTAAGGGGTCAGACCACCTAGCATGGTTGATCCTGAATATGAATCCAAATATCACACTTAGTCTAACAGTTAGGTAAGGCAGTGAATGGTGTTTTCAGGTTGTCACAAAGAGAAAAAAATATAAGTGGATCATGGATAGTGTTTGCTACAGACACATGAGTGGCAAAGGTTCTTTATTCACTGAACTTGAAATATAATCAGGAGGGACAATCACTTTTGGTGACAAAGGAAAATGCAACATCATAGAAATTGGTAAATTTGGTAATGGTGTTGAAAATTCTATATCAGATGTGTAAGTTCAATTCAGTTTAAATGTTTCAAAGACTTGAAATAGCTAGTCTATTTCAAGACCTTGAAACAACATTCAAAGCCTTGAAACTGACTGAGTATTATATGCATAAACTTAGGGGTAGTTTCTGATTCTGTTTAAACTCCTAAACCTCTGTGCTTGATTTATCATTACTTTATGATGAAAGACAAAGTATTTTGACATGTTTAACACTATCTAATCCATCTGTTTGACTTAGTTTTGCAGGGAAAGTTTATTTCCTATTTTACAGGATTTATTTCCTAACCTGAGTTTTGCAGGGAAGGAAATTATGAGATGATTCGATTATGTAATCAATCTAATGATTGTAACATCTTTTAAACATGATTATGAACAAGATAAAGTTAGTATCATTGAAGATACTAAGAAACTATCCGTTAGAGAAGACTATTAGAGAAGTCAAAGTTGTTGCCTACAAAATAGGAAAGTTTGTTGATGAAGATCCTGAAGATTTGCTGAACAAATGAGCTGTATATAAGGAGCTCAGTTTGAAGCTTTTACAAGAGAGGACAACGGGAAAAATCTTGAGATACTGAAAATACATACAAGTATTGTCAAGCAACAAAGAAGCGGATCATTCTTTCTCAATTCAAGCATTTGAAGAACACTGCACTCTCATTGCAGTCTCACTCTTTGTGCTCTTCATTTCTGAACTTTTTTTTGTATATCATTCTTATACTACTTCTATTTACATTCTCAAGGATTTGTCAAGGTGAACAATAGAGAATTCTTAGTTAATCAGATAGCTAGAGTAGGTACTAGATAGGTTAGTGAGAACCAAAAGGTGTAAAAGAGTAAGGCATCTCTCTGTGCTTTAAATATAGGGCTTAGCTGTTGATTAATAATAATTTTGTTGAAAATGATACAGGGAGAAGATCCATGAGGTAGAGATGTATGTCCAAGTGGATTGAACTCTATATATCTTGTGTCTCTTGTATTTACTTTCCGTTACAAAATTAGAACTTTGGAAGCATTCAAAATAGTTTCATTTCAAGGGTTTGAAACTCATTTCAAGGCCTGAAATAGACTTATTCTTCTGTTTACTCTAATTGTTTTATGCCAAGGGCTTGAAACTCATTTCAAGGCCTCAAATCTATTTACAAATCGTTTTAAACCACTACTCTTGCAAAGTTTAACAAATGTCTGCATACTCTTTTCACCCCCTCTTCTAGAGTATTGATCCTGTATTTCAACCTACTGTACACCCCTTCAATTGGTATCAGAGCTTGTATCAGTGCATATATTTAACCATCTTTTGATTATGAGTACTTTAGGTGATGGTGGTTTCTCACAGGGAAGAGCTGCTAACAGACCTCCTCTCTTATGTGGAGACAATTTTGTCCACTAGAAAGCTTTGATGAAAATGTTAATTATTGATTAAGATATGGAACTCTGGACTATCATCTAAAATGGTCCTCATACTTTCTACACAGAGAAGGATGGTTTGAAACTCCTAAATCTGAAGACTCTCTTTCTTCATCTGATTTAGCGCAATTTTCAAAGAATTATAAAGCTAAGAATATCTTATATTGTGCTTTGAGTGCAGATGAATTCAACAGAATCTCAAGCTGCATACTGCCAAGGAGATCTGGGATAAGCTTGTGATGACCTTTGAAGGAACCAGCCAAGTCAAGCAAACCAAGATCAACATATATCTCAGGAAATATGAGCTATTTAAGATGAATGGATATGAGTCAATCAGAGACATGTTAAAAAGTTTCACTGACATTGTCAATAACCTTGATTCATTGGGAAAGCATATTTCCAATGAAGGAAAGGTATGGAAGATTCTAAGAAGTCTTCCAAAGGCAAAATGGGAACCAACGACTACTGCTATTGAGGAAGCTCAAGATCTCTCATCATTCCAACTTGATGACCTACAAGGGAAACTCCTTACACATGAAATATACATGAATGAAGTTGATGGAAAACTACTAGAAGGTGTCTAGAACTTGGCTCTCAAGGCTAAGGAAAATGAGACATTTCAAAGCCTTGAAACTGAGGAAGATGATGAAGATCCAATTATCTTAGAACAATGCTTTTAAATGAAGATGACTATCTGAAAGAAATTAGATTTTTGAAAGAAAAAGTTTATGAGCAAGCAAAAGAAAATTTACATCTTGTTTGTCTAAATCAGAATCTTGAAATCTCTCAGAAGAAAGCTGATAGTGATTTCAAGGCATTGAAAAACTGTTTCAAATCCTTGAAAACACAAGTCAAAGAAGTAGTCACTGAGAACTCTCTCTTGAGTGACAGCATTGTTAATGTAAGACACCAAGTTGATGAATTGGATAAACAAAATACTACTATGACTGAGAAACTTCAAGAATCTGAGTTAGTCAAAGCAAAACTTGCAGGCTCTGAACACAACTTGAACTTGATTCTTGGAGGCAGCTTAAAGTCTGTTCACAAAACTGGTATTGGATACAATCAAAATTTTCCAAAGAAAAACAATACCAGATTTGTGAAAGCTGGAAGCAAAACATATCCTAAGTTCCATTACTGCAATAAGATTGGTCATGTTAAAATGACTTGTCCTTTTAGAAGAAGAGACCCTCACATTATGAGGAACACTTTTCCCTTCCAACTTAAAGGACAATTTAGATAGGTTTTGGTTCCTAAAGGGGTTAGACCACCTAACATGGTTGACCCTAAATATGAATCTAAATTCAGCACTTTGTTTAACAGCTGGGTAAGGCAGTGAATGGTGTTTGCAGGGTGTCACCAATATCAAAGAGCAAGAATGGTTTATGGACAGTGGTTGCTCAAGACACACGAGTGGAAATAGATCTCTATTCTCAGAACTGAAAGAGGAATCGGAAGGATCAATTACACTTGGTGACAAACTCAAATGCAACATTCTTGGTATTGGTAAAGTTGGTACAAATTCTGAAAATTCCATTTCTGATGTATATCTAGTTGATGGCTTGAAATTTAATCTTCTTAGTGTATCTCAACTTTGTGAGAATGGTAACAAGGTTGTCTATGATAAAGAGAAATGTGTGGTGTAGAATGAGAAATCAGGCAATTGCATCCTTACAGCCTCTTGATCAAACAATGTTTATACTTTTCAAACTAACACAGTTGCAGGTGAAAACTTGAAGTGTCTCAAGGCCTTGAAAGAAGATTAAAATCTTTGGCACAGAAATTTGGGACATATTAGCTTGCATACCGTGAAAAAGTTAGTTTCCAAGAACTTAGTAAGAGGCTTGCCCTCTATCAATTTCAAAGATGAAGAAGCATGCAAGGCATGTGCACAGGGCAAGCAAACTAGAAGCTCATTCAAGCCAAAGAACTTTGTAAGTACTACTAGACCCATTGAACTATTGCATATGGATCTCTGTGGTCCAATGAGAACTCCAAATCCAAAGGTTAAGACGTACATGCTTGTTATTGTTTATGATTTCTCTAGATATACTTGGGTAATGTTTCTTGAAGAAAGATCTGAAGTTATCTTTGAATTTTCCAAACTTTGTAGAGAACTTCAAACTTTGAAAAACCTACCTATTGCTTCAATCAGAAGTGATCATGGTAGAGAGTTTGATCAACTTGAGTTTGATTTATTATGTTCTAAGCATGGCATCTCTCACAACTTTTCTGATCCTGGTACTCCTCAACAGAATGGAGTAGTTGAAAGAAAGAACATGACTCTTGAAGATATGTCAAGAATAATGCTTCTAGAAAAAATGTTTCCTAAGTATTATTGGGCAGAAGCTGTGAATACATCAAACTATATTCTTAACAGGTGCTTGATCAGACCTATTCTGAAGAAGACCCCTTATGAGCTGTTCAAAGGAATAAAGCCAAACACTTCTTACTTCAGACCATTTGGCTGTACTTGTTTTTTCCACAATAATGGTAAGGAAAATCTTGGTAAGTTTGATGCAAGAAGTGATGAAGGTAATTTTCTTGGCTATTCACAGACAAGCAAAGCCTATAGAGTTTATAATAAGAGAACCAAGCTTGTTGAAGAAAGCATTCATGTTATATTTGATGAAAGCTATGATGGTTCTTTGAGTGATGGTTTTGCAGATCTCAATCTGAACAAGCATGATTCAGATACTGAAGAAGAATCCTCAAAAGGATCAAAGGAAATGTCACAAGAACAAGACAGGCATTTTCAAGGCCTTGAAATAAAGGTTCAAAGCCTTGAAACAGAATCTCATGAGAAAACAGGAGAACAAGCCACTACTTCAAATTACCAGAGACATGAAAAGCAAACTGGAGAGCCTGAACCATGGACATCAAGAAAGAGATTCAAATATCTCTCATCTCATCCTGCTGATAATATTATTTTTGTCCAACCGCTGGTACACAAACCAGATCACGGTTGAAAAATCTCTGTGCTTCTAATGCTTTTTATTTCTCTTGTAGAGCCTGAAACTGTGAAGGAAGTATTACAATAAGCATACTGTATTATAGCTATGCAAAGTGAACTCAATTATTTTGAAAGGAACAATGTCTGGAATCTAGTTCCTCCACCAAGAAATCCGTCTGTCATTGGCACCAGATGGGTATTCAGAAACAAGTTAGATGAGAATGGAAAGGTAATAAGGAACAAAGCTATATTGGTATCTCAAGGCTACAATCAAGAAGAATGTATTGACTATGAAGAAAATTTTGCTCCTGTTGCCTGGTTAGAAGCAATTATAATTCTACTTGCATTTGCATCTCACGAAAACATGAAACTATTTCAAATGGATGTGAAGTGTGCTTTTCTAAATGGCTATCTGCAAGAAGAAGTTTATGTTGCTCAACCTCAAGATTTTGAAAATTACAAGTTTCCAGATCATGTTTACAAACTTGACAAAGCTCTTTATGGTTTAAAACAAGCTCCAAGAGCCTGGTATGAAAGGTTGTCAAAGTTTCTACTTGAAAATGATTCCAAAAGAGGATTGGTAGACAAGACCCTTTTGATAAAGACACACGAGAAAGATATGCTCGTAGTTCAAATTTATGTTGATAATATTCTGTTTGGAGCTACTAATGATCTTCTGTGCAAGGAATTCTCAAGTCTTATGAGAAGGAATTTGAAATGAGCTTGATGGAAAAATTAAACTTCTTCCTTGGACTTCAGATTCATCAAATGAAGAAGGGTATATTCCTACATCAAAGCAAGTATACAAAGGACTTTATAAGGAAGTATAATATGTCTCAATCCAAAGAGATTAAGACTCCGATGACTTCTACATTGTCTTTAGACAATCATGAATCTGGTAAGAGTGTGAATGTGAAAGAGTATAGAGGTATGATTGGATCATTACTCTACCTCACAGGCTAGTAGACCAATTATCATGTTAAGTGTGTGCATGTGTGCTAGATTTCAAGCTGATCCTATAGAATCACACTTTACCACAATTAAAAGAATTTTTAGATATCTCAATGGTACCAAAGACTTAGGGCTTTGGTATCCCAAACATTCTAACTTTTCTCTGTGTGGCTATTCAGATGCTGATTTTCTAGGATATAAAGTTGATATAAAGAGTACATCAGGGTGCTGTCAATTTCTTGGATCATCTTTAAGCAGCTGGCATTCATAGAAGAAAAAATCAGTTGCACTATCAACTGTTGAAGCCGAATACATAGCAGCTGGAGCTTGCTGTTCTCAAGTGTTATGGATAGCACAAAAAATGAGAGATATTGGATTTTATTTCAGATATATACCTATCAAGTGTGACAACACAAGTGCAATATCAATTACAAAGAATCCAGTTTAGCTTTCAAGAACAAAGTACATTGATGTCAGACATCACTTCATCAGATATCATGCAGAGAAAGGTGATATTGTTCTTGAATTTGTTTCTACTGACTTGCAATTTGCAGATATCTTCACTAACCATTTCCAGATGAAAGGTTCTCAGCCTTAAGATTGTAATTAGGCATGCTAAATAAGGAAGATTTGTTTTAGGGGGAGAATCAGGTAAGTATTATGTGTTTCAAAGGTTTGAACTGATTTTCAAATCCTTGAAAATCCTTCCAAAGCTTTGAGTATGTGTGCTTTACATGATACAACTTTTCAAGGCCTTGAAACCCTTTCCAAAGCCTTGAAAATAAGACTGCATGTTAATTAGTTAATAATTCTGGATCTTTCAATGTTGGGTGTTATCTTTGTAGATAATTTCTCAATGTTGCCCCTCAATTTTGAAAAAAAAATATTTTCAGCCAAAATAGTATTATATCTTTTATTTCCAACGGCACTCACAATTCTAAATCTTTTTTATTTATCATATCTTCAAAGATCAGAGAAAATATTTAGTTTCCTTTTCAGACTGAAACTCCCTTCTATTTATCTCCTTCTTTCTTTCTCTCTAAACCGCAATGAGCACTAGAAGAACATCCGAAAGATTCAAGATGGCAGGTGGTTCAAAGGCTCCAACAGAGAAGAAAAGAAAGATCACTGTGGAAGAGGTTCAGACCATTAGTGGGGATTCTATCTCAAAAACCCCTACTACAGAAGACATAGCTCCTCCTCCTCCTCCTAAGAAGAAGGCCAAGAACAATGACTCCCCAGTGTCCAGCAAGAAGAAGAAGAATGCAGAGGAGACTGCACCAGAAAAACAGAAGGGTATTGAGATTGGTAGCCAAAAGAAGTCAAAGAAGAAGGCTGAAATAACTTATAAGTGAAAAGGAAAAGATAAGATCTACATTCAAGACTCAGAATCAGATGCAACCACAAGTTCCTATGGAGTCTATTTAGTTTCAAGAAGGGTTGATAAGAAGAAAGATGTCCAAGAAGCTGAGTCAGAATCCAGCATGGAATCTGAAAGAAAGAGTCAAAATAAAAGTTCCTCCTTGACAAAGAAAAGAACCTTTGTAAAGAAGACTGAAGCATGGAAGGAAAGCCTTGGAATGACTAACTTTCTTGTTCAACAATGTGATCAAGACAATAAGTACAATCGTTGATGATGTGGCTCAACAAGAAGAAGAACAGTATGATGAGGAAGAAGGTCAGGAAGAGGATGGAGAGAAGCAAGGATATGGAGACCCTACCCCTTAAATCTTGTCTGCTCTTTCTTCTGCTTTTTCAAGGCCTTGAACTCCTTTCCAAAGCCTTGAAATTCTTATCTTTCAAAACTTTTATTTTTTATTATCTTTCCAAAAACTGATCCAACATATTCTCATTCTTTTTTGATGAAAGTCAAAAGGGGGAAAAATTAGGTTGTTTTATCTGTTTTATTTGTTATTTTGGTGTTTAGATGACCTGGTTTTGGTCAATTAGGATTGGATTATCTTAACACTTTGCTACTATTAGTTTTTCCAGTTTAATAAGTTGGATCTTTTTGAAATTATGTGTTGATTCTATATGATTAATTCTGCTATGTCTATAGAGTATTTGTTGCAGAATTACAGTATCAAACAGACTGGAAGACTATGATTTGTCTTTCATCAAGGGAGAGATTGCAAGTTCAATGCAGTTTCAATGTTTCAAAGACTTGAAATAGCTAGGCCTTGAAACAGCTTTCAAAGCCTTGAAACTGACTGAGTATTATATGCATAAACTTAGGAGGAGTTTCTGATTCTGTTTAAACTCCTAAACCTGTGCTTGATCTATCATTACATGATGATGAAAGACAAAGAATTTTGACATGTTTAACACCATCTAATCCATCCGTTTGACTTAGTTTTGCAGGGAAAGTTTATTTTCTTTTTTACAGGATTTATTTCCTAACTTGAGTTTTGCAGAGAAGGAAATTCTGAGATGATTTGATTCTGTTATCAATCTAATGATTGTAACAACTTCTCAACATGATTATGAAAAATATCAAATCAGTATCCTTGAAGATACTGAACAACTATCCATTAGAGAAGATTGTTAGAGAAGTCAAAGTTGTTGCCTACAAAATAGGAAAGTTTGTTGCTGAAGATCCTGAAGATTTGCAAAAAAAATGAGCTATATATAAGGACCTCGGTTTGAAGCTTTTACAAGAGAGGATAACTGGTAAAAGCTAGAGACACTGAAAATAATTGAAGGATTGTAAAGAAACAAAGAAGTAGACCATTCTTTCTCAATCCAAGCATTTGAAGAACATTGTACTCTCATTGCAGTCTCACTCTTCGCGTTCTTGATTTTTGAACTTTATTTGTATACCATTCTTATACGACTTCTGTTTACATTCTCAAGGATTGTTCAAGGTGAACTATAGAGAATTCTTAGTTAATCAGATGGCTGGAGCAGGTACTCGATAGGTTAGTGAGAATCATAAGCTGTAACAGAGTAAGGCATCTCTCTGTGCTTGAGATCTAGGGCTTAGCTGTTGATTGATAAGAATTATGTTGAAAATCCTACAGGGAGAATATCCATGAGGTAGATACGTATGTCCAAGTACTGAAATCTATATATCTTGTGTCTCTTGCATTTACCTGTGTTACAAACTTAGAATTTTTACAGCATTCAAGAGAGTTTCATTTCAAGGCCTTGAAATAGACTTATTCTTCTGTTTACTCTAACTATTTTATTCCAAGGGCTTGAAACTCATTTCAAGGCCTTGAATCTCTTTACAAATCTTTTGAAACCACTACTCTAGAAAAGTTTAGGAAAAGTCTTCATACTCTATTCAACCCCCCCTTCTAGAGTATTGATCCTGTATTTCTACCTACTGTACACCCCTTCAAGATGTTTATATTGTAGATGGTTTAAATTCAATATAATTAGTGTATCTCAACTGTCTGATAAAGGCAATAAGGTTATTTTTGACAAGGAGAATGTGTGGTGCAAGATGAAAAATTTGGTAACTGCATCCTCACTGCTCCAAGGTCAAACAATGTTTACTGTTTGAATACTAACAAAGTTGCAGGAGAAAGTCTTAAATGTCTCGAGGCTTTGAAAGAGGATTCAAAGCTTTGGCACAGAAATATTGGACATATCATCTTGCATACACTGAAAATACTAGCTTCCAAATACCTAGTCAGAGGTCTGTCATCCATGAAGTTTAAAGATGAAAAGGTATGCAAAGCTTGTGCTCAAGAAAAATAGACAAGGAGCTCATTCAAGCCAAATAACTTTGTAAGTACAACCAAACCTATTGAACTGCTTCATATGGATATGTGTGGTCCTGTGAGACTTCCAACTCAAAAGGGTAAGAAATATATGATGGTTATTGTAGATGAATTCTCTAGATTTACTTGTGTAAAGTTTTTAAGAGACAAGTATGAGGCTCTATCTGAATTTCAAAACTTTCTAAAGAGCTTCAAAATTTGAAAAACCTTCCTATTGCTTCAATAAGGAGCGATCATGACAGAGAATTTGATCGAATAGAGTTTGACTTATTCTGCACCAAGTTTGGTATTTCTCGCAACTTTTCTGCTCCTAGAACTCCTCAACACAATGGTGTAGTTGAAAGGAAAAATATTACTCTTGAGGACATATCTAGGAAAATGATTTTGGAAAACAAATTGCCAAAGTCTTTTTGAGCTGAGGCTGTCAAAACTGCAAACTATATTTTGAACAGGTGCCTGATTAGGCCTATTTTGAAGAAAACTCCTTTTGAACTTTTCAAAGGGAGAGAAAGTCAAATATTTCTTATTTCAAACCTTTTGGCTGTACTTGTTTTGTTCACAACAATGGTAAGGATAATCTTGGGAAGTTTGATGCCAGAAGTGATGAAGGTATTTTCCTTGGTTATTCTTTGACTTGCAAAGCCTACAGAGTTTACAATAAGAGAACCAAGCTTGTTGATGAAAGTATACATGTTATATTTGATGAAAGCAATGATGGTTCTTTGAGTGAAGGTTTTGCATATTTAAATATGAACAAGCTTGAGTCAGAAGATGATGCAGATCCATAGAATAATTCTAAGACGAATATGGAGGAAACGAGAAGATCTTTTTAATGCCTTGAAACTGGATCTCAAAGCCTTGAAATCAGAACTTCAAGGAACACAGAGTGGTCAAGCCACTTCATCAAGTTCTCAAAGCCATGAAAAACTTCCTGGAGAACAAGAACCCTGAACACCAAGAAAGAAGTTCAAATATCTGTCATCTCATCTAGCAGAAAACATCATTTATGATCCATCCACTGGTACTCAAACAAGATCTTAGTTAAATAACTTGTGTGCTTTTAATGCTTTTGTGTCTCTTTTAGAACCTAAGAATGTGAAGGAAGCATTAAGAATCATATTAGATCATAGCAATGCAAAGTGAGCTGAATGAATTTGAGAGGAAAAATGTCTGGAATCTGTTTCCTCCTTGTAACGAATTAGTTTTTTTATTGGAACAAGGTGGGTGTTCAAGAACAACGTGGATGAAAATGGTAAGGTTATTAGAAACAAGGCAAGACTTGTAGCTCAACGCTACAACCAGGAAGAAGGTAAAGACTATGAGGAGAATTTTGCTTCTGTAGCCAGGTTGGAAGCAATTAAAATATTACTTGCATTTTCATCACATACGAACATCAAACTTTCCCAAATGGATGTTAAATGTGCATTTATAAATGGTTATCTACAAGAATATGATTATGTTGCTCAACCATCTGGTTTTGAAAGTGACGAGTTTCTAAACCATGTTTATAAGCTTGACAAAGCTCTTTATGGCCTCAAACAACCTCCAAGAGCTTGATATGAAAGATTGTCAAAATTCTTACTTGAAAATGGTTTCAAAAGAGGATTAGTTGAAAAAACTCTTTTCATAAAGACACATGAGAAAGAGGTTTTGGTAGTACAGATATATGTTGATGATGTTTTGTTTAGTGCTACTAATGATTCTCTTTCCAAGGATTTCTCAAGTCTTATGAGAGGGGAATTTGAGATGAGCTTGATGGGAGAGTTAAATTTATTTCTTGGACTTTATGTACATCAAATGAATAAAGGAATTTATCTACATCATAATAAGTACACCAAGGATATGCTAAACAAGTATAATATGTCTCAATCCAAGGTAGCTAAAACTCCCATGAGTTCTACACTATCCTTAGACAAGGATCAAAATGGTAAGAGTGTGAACTAGAAAGAGTTCAGATGTATGATTGGTTCACTGCTCTATCTTACTGCACGCATGATAGACATTATGTTTAGGGTTTGTATGTGTGCTAGATTTCAAGCTGATCCTAAATAGTCTCACTTAATTGTTGTCAAAAGAATTTTCAGATATCTCAATGGAACCAAAGACTTGGGGCTTTGGTATCCTACAATGTCTAACTTCTCTTTGCGTGGCAATTCAGATGCTAATTTTGCAGGATATAAAGTAGACAGAAAAATCGCATCAGGGTGTTTCCAATTCCTTAGATCATCCCTGATAAGATGGCATTCAAAGAAGCAAAATTCAGTGGCTTTATCATCAGCATAAGCTGAATACATAGCAGCTGGAGCTCGCTTCGCACAAGTGCTATGGATAGCTCAACAGATGAGAGATATGGGTTATGAATTCAGATATATTCCCATCAAATGTGACAACAATAGTGCTATGTGAATTACAAAGTATCGAGTACAACATTCAAGGACTAAACACATTGATGTTAGACATCACTTCATAAGATATCATGTGGAGAAAACTGATGTATCTCTTCCATTTGTTCCACCCAACATGCAGTTTGCAGATATTATCACTAAACCACTGTTAGAGGATAGATTCACGGTCCTGATATTAGAACTTCGCATGCTGATTAAAGAAGCAGTGGTTTAGGGGGAGCATCAGGTAAGTTACTCGTGTTTCAATGTTTTGAAAAATTTCCAATGCCTTAAAAGGTTTTCAAATCCTTGAAAATTTTATGTGCAGTACAACAGTTTTTCAAGGTCTTGAGACCCTTTTCAAAGCCTTAAAGATAAATCTGTTTACTATATAGTCAATGAATGGATCTCTAATGCTGGGTGTTATTTTGTAGATAGTTGCTTAACATTTTTTACCTTATTAAACAAATATTTTTCAAATCAGTATAAAACTATTTCCTTTCCAAATCAGTTTGAATTTCAATCAAACTTTCCTAACTCAAGTATTTGGGAATATTAGTTTCCCTCTTTAACTCAAAATCTTTTGTATTTATCTTTTTTTTTTCTCTCTTTCGCTCTTATATCTTTCCCGCCTATCTCTCTTCTTAAACCCTAAACCTATTGATTCACGGAGAAGCTCTCAAAGAATCAAGATGGCTGGTGGAAGCACTAAGAAGAACGCATGGAAGAAAAGAAAAGCTGGAGAAGAAGAGGTTCAAACCATTAGTTCTAGTTCCAATTCTAGGACTGCTAGTGCTTCTTTGCAACCCTCAACTCCTCCTCCGAAGAAGAAAATCAAGAAAGACTAGGAAGATCAGTCTGCTGCTTCCAGCAAGAAGAAGCCAGATTGAGTAACTTATTCTGCTAAACAAAAAGGTATTCAGATTGACAGTCCAAAGAAGGTGAAAAAGGCAAATACCCAAGAGAAGCCAGACAAAGGGAAGGGTATACAAGTTTTAGAAAAGGACAATGGGGAAGGAATTACGGGTTTTAGAAAAAACCAAGGGGAAGGAGATTCAGATTTACTCAGAGGAGAAAACAACTTTTGGTAAGAACTATCTCTTCTAAAAGGTTTATGAAGTAATGCTACAAGAGGTATCTTGTTAGATGGATTTCCTTCTACTCCTGTTTCTTACTGTAGTATGATCAGTAATTTCATGTTGGATTCTATGGATTTGGAGTGCATTAGGAGACTAAAACAGATTTCTCTTTGGAAAATCATAAGCCCCTCTGAAGTAGCATAACCTAGGCTTACAAGACTGTTTTATCTGAAACAAGTGAATACTCTGAGCTTGACTATATCATCTAAGGTACCTGGTATTGTGGTGGAATAGATCATACTGAGTTGGCTAATGTATTTGGGTGTCCAAATTGGTACAATACAAAAACTACCCTAGAAAGGTTGAAGGTATCAAGCTGGATAAGGAATAGTTATTTTCACCTTGTAAAGCTACTACCTCTAAGCAGTTAACTCACTCTGTGTTGACTGTTGAAGCCAAATTCTTGTTTACTATCTTGATGAGGTGTGTAATACCTATAGAAAACTCCAAGAAATTGTTGTCTGATAGGGTGTTACATATGATGTATCTGATAATGCATGGTTATGATATTGATCTGCTAAGCATTGTGATGCAACATATGTTGTATAGCTGTACCAAGAATAGAAAGCATCCACTACCGTATGCGAACCTCCTCTGACTTTTCTTTCAACTTCATGAGATACCTGTTGACAGGGAAGAGACAATTACTACTGTTTTTGGAATGATAGATGAAAAGTGCTTTCAAAGGATTGGAATTGTGAAAACTAGTGAGGGAGAATGGAAGTTCTACTATGAATTGTCTGCAAATGAGTTGAAAGCCAAAACGTGTTTGAAGAAAAAATCCTTAACCTCTCCAGTAGCCCTACCATCTACCACTCAAGACCAATCTCAAATTCTTCATAAGATGGACTTCATTGAGAATGAGCTAGATGAGGTCAAGCAGGGTCAATATCAGCTGGGTTCTGAGTTTTGACAGATGAACTACATGATTGAGAGTGTTTTTAAGATTATCAACTTGGTTCATGTTGAAGAAGAGGATACACCAGTTCAAGAAGGCTCAAGGAAGTACGGATATACCAGAGACTTATTTGATGAGCACAATTCTAGGGTTAAGGCTGTTGGAGATAAGGAAGTTGAGGCAAAGACTACTGAGGATCAGGAAGCGGATGAGGAAGATAGTATTGACTATGGATTGCTTCTCAAATATTTGAAGATGAAGAAAACGAAAGGATAGACTCCATCAATTTTTACATCAGCTGATTTGTTTGAGGATGATGGGGCAGTTAATGAGTCTGGTGAAGAAGTTGACAAGGATGAATGTGCACAGGAAGAAGATCAACAAGAGAATGAGGAAGAGGAAGAAGATGATCAAGAGGTTGATGCAGGAGACAAGACAGATGCAGACCCAAAGCCTTGAATCCAGCCATCTCTTTCTTCTTTTTCAAAGCCTTGAACTACCTTGAACTCTCTCCTTTTCTTTCAAAACTTCTATGTCTTTCAAAAAAATTCATTTTTCAATAAGGTTTGATCCAAAATTTTCTCATTTTTTTATGAAAGTCAAAAAGGGAGAGAAATTTAGGAAAGATTAGGGGTATTTGTTTCTAAAGCTGCAGGATACTATGGTTTTTGGATGTTTTGGATATTGTGGTAGTTTGCGTTTATTTACTTAGTTGGATTTTTGTTCTAATTATAACTGTTTAGCTATTTGTTCATGATCTTATATAACTTCTTCTGCTATGTTCTAATATCTATCTTTTGCAGAAATACAGTTCTCACAGTTGAGTGGTTTTGTCGTTTATCAAAGGGGAGATTGTGAGTTCACAATTGAAGAGACTATAAGTTCAAAGTTGTTTCAAAGCTTTGAAACATGTTTCAAAGCCTCGAAACTGCACAACAGTACATGTTGACTATTTTCTAACTCGCAAGTGTACGAGGTCACAAGTAATAAAGTTGGTAAGTTAATACCGGAAGTTTATCGAACCCAAGGGACCAATGTGCGTGGAGTACTAGTTACTAATTTCTTAGGCACTATTCAAGATAAAAAAGTTAGAATTTATTTTATAAGCTAACTAACGAATTCGCATAAACTAAACTATAGCTAAAATTCAAGTGATGATACGAAAGAGGTTAGGGCTAGGGTAATTTGATGAAAGTTTTCACCTAATGACTTGATTCTATTTGAAACACCTATGATTTCGAAGTTATAGGAATTGAATATTCTTAATTGACCTCTACCAAGTGACAATTAAGCTCCTAACTAACAAGAAATAGATATCTCTCGATACACTAAAGTCAAGTAATTAGGTATTAAGTTCTTATTTTCAATCAATTCATGTCCACCTAAGGCGTGTAACTATCTCTCGATCTTGTACACAAGCAAGAAAAGTTAAAATTCCACTCTTTACAATCCCTAATTAATCTCTCTCAAGAAATAACTAGGGTTCATAATCATCTAGCAAGTGATGAAGTTTCTACAAGCATGAAGCACAATGAAATTGATAGAAATCAACAAAACTCATAGCATTAAGGCATCAATCCATGAATCAAGATAATTCAAGTAAAAAAGATCCAAGCTTACTTAAAATGCTAAACCCTAACTTGAAATCTAAGCTAAAATAATAGAGTTATGAAGATAAACAATAAGAGGAGAATAAAACATTTAAATAATAGAGAGATAGAAAGAAAAACTCATGAATCAGCGTCCATTAAGCTATCTCCATCTCTTTCGCGCGTTCCTCAATCTTCCTAGTCGTTCTCCATACTTCCTTGTGTCTTCCCCCTCTTCCATAGGACTTAGACTCATAATAATGGCTGAATATAGCCTTTTATAGGTCTAAAATCCGTCCTTAGAGGGTTTGGAAACGTTTTCATAATGTTTTGGCCGAAATTACACTTTTGCCACCTGGACAGATTTGGAAGCTGATTTTGCGCGGGCCTTTTCTCTCTCATCCGGATAGCGAATAGGGCTTATTTTTATATCGTTGGAAAGCTCTTGACGTCTACCTTCCAAAGGCGCAAGCCTTTCTCCACAATGGTTTGTGTAGCTCCATATATGGTTGAAATAGTGAAGGATGGTCATGAACCTCTTTTCCAACTCTTCTTCTTTTTGCGTTCTTTCTTTTCTCCTCTTCATCTAGATTAATTCCAAGCATCGTCAAGCCTCTCATAAGATCCATTGCACATATTTACATGAGATACACAACACTAAACTACCCGTGCAATTATAATCGCAAATATGAGAGAAAACATGCGCGAATAGCTAGAAACTATAATTTTCACTCTTAGGCTTATAAATCATAAAATTCACTTATTTGAGCATATATAACATATAAATTATATAAAATTAGCATAATACGAGTAATAAACAAGCCTAATAATAACTCCTAATAAGAGTTATCAGTACAATACATGAACTCATGGGGAATTCTTCCTCATGATCAATCTCTAATCTCTTGTATTTGATTTTCCTATATTAGATGATGAAAAAATAATAATTATATGCTTTATCATGCCTTAATCTCATTTTTTGCCTAAGTGTTTGCTGTTTTTTTAACTAACTATCTACTGCAGAAAACTTCCTTATTTGTAGGTTTTCAGAGAAGGAAATCCCAGTCTCCAATTGATCCTATTTATATGGAAACTTGTCTGAACTTGCCTTAAGCCCGCAGATGGAGGATCTGATCAAAATCAATGAGAAAATTCAAGCAGCTAGTCGTTGGAGCAAGTTGTTGAGAGTTAAAGATCTCTGGAGGATTTTTAGGGATTTCAGTTGCAAAGTTTCTTTATACTGCAATTCAATTTGACAGAAAAAGAGTAGATATTGTGAGAGATTCAGAAGCACAGAGCATTTCACAGGCATTCAAACAGTCTCACAGATTTACAACATCATTGAAGGAGATCAAACATTCACTCAATCCATTCCAGTTTCAAAAGAACACTTGAAGCTTACTGCTTCACTGTGTTCACATTGTTCTTCTTTCAGAGCTTTTATTTGTATATCATTTTATTTATTACTTATTCATCTTTATCGTGAAGTTTTCATGAGGAACAACAGAGAATTCTTATTGTATCAGGAAGCTAGAGAAGTTACTAGATAGGTTAGGAAGAACCAGAAGCTATAACAGAGTAAGACAATACTATGAGCTTGATATCTAGGGCTTGGATTTTGATAAATAAGAAGTTTGTAGAAATCCTAGAGAGAAAAGATCCCTCATGCGAAGAGTAGGTCACTTGGGACCGAACTTCGTAACAAATCACTATGTTCAACATCTTACATTTCAGTTCTGCACTTGTCTTTATAACTGCTTCAAAATAGGTTTCAGTTCAAAGCTTTGAAAGGCATTTCAAAGCCTTGAAAACTATCAGTAAATTTCTAACTGTCTATTTGCATTTCAAAGCCATGAATCTGTGTTCAAAGCTTTGAAAGGCATTTCAAAGCCTTGAAAACTATAAGTAAATTTATAACTGTCTATTTGCATTTAAAAGACATGAATCTATGTTCAAACCTTTGAAATACTTCAAGTACTTGTCATTTTGTTTAAAATCCACTCCTTTGGTAAAAGTTTTCATACTCTATTCAACCCCCCTTCTAGAGTATTTGATCATGTATTTTTTGCATGCATTACAATCTTCATTGATATCATTTGGCGTGCATTTTTGGGTAATTTATATGAGACACATGCTATGATTATGGGGAAATTGTGAAGAATGAGCTTGTTGTGCTTTAATGTTAGTCAGAGTGTTTTTATGCATATTTCAATGATATTTGTCAAATATAATCGCTTGGTATGGTTGTTCATGCTATATTGACAAGAACAGATGCTAAATGATTGCTACGAGGCATGAAATGAACTTCAAAAACAAAGCAAGCTCAAGAGCTAGGGAGCAAGAGAAGCAAAAATGGAGGAGCGAAAGTGACTAACTTTCACTATTTCGATGACATCTTGAGTTCTACAAAAAAAAATTGAGTGAGGGTTGGGGAAATTTAAAATAGACTCAAAGAGATTTCCTAGGTCGCGAAGCCAAATCAAAGATCGGAAGACAAGTTTAAGGCATGTCGAAGTAGGAGTAAAAAAAGCTCGTCGTGAACACTCTCTGTTGGTCGTATGACTAGTCAGAGTGGTTGTGCGACCAGTCTGACCACCAGCGCAAATTTTGGGTTTTAATGTAATTTTTGAACACTTTTAGATAGGATTTCACTAGAGGAGACTAATATACGACCTAGGGACTACTCTATTCATTCACGCATTAAAGATGGACGAAGACAACAAAGGAGTCGCGGCGACGATCCAAGATTACCATTGGAGGTATAGTGTTTGGATTTTTCATCTTCTTCTTCTCTTCTCAATCATGCTATGGAGAAACTCTCTTGTTTTGGTATTTTTATACGATTAAAAGTTTTGCTAGGCTTCTCTAGGTTCATGTAATAGATGGATTTTCTGGATTTTAGACTTGTTTCATGCTTTGTGATTGTGATCTATTGGATGATTACTTAGTTTCTTGAACTTGTTATTGAATCTTGTCTATTGACTTGACGTGATTAGGACTTGATATTCATGAAAACCTAGGATTTTTCTTAATTCATAATCATGCTTAAAGTTAGTATTTGTTATAGTTAAATTGTTCACATGATGTTCTTCATTCTTTGTGTTGAAGGAGTCATGACCCGACAATAGTACTTAGCTAGAGAATGCGGACAATGATTCTAACTATCTAGGATGAGACGTGACAACAATCCTGAATCGCCGAGACTAAAATGAGAAGTGAGTAGGATTGACTTTAGTGGGTAGATTCGGTAGGATTATTTGACTGTTTCGTGCACCGATGGCCTGACAAGACCCGTTATCGTACCAATAGATGACCTGCAAGAACGGCCCGGTAGACACCATAAGATCGACACGTGATTGTAGTCAAGCGAGACGTAAAACGACATGAGACCAATAAGATATTGTCATAGCCTATTACTCGGCTTAATTAGAATAGAGTTAACGTGCTACATATTTGATCCAAAAATCGTCTACATCCCTAGCTAATCTAGAGATTGCCTAGTTTCTCCATATTTGTTTAATGATGAGAAAATAAAAAAATACTAGTTAGTTGTTTACTTCATTTTAGTTACTTATTTGGGGTGACTACCTTTTAAATCGAAATTCTTCCTCCATGTTACTGTAATCTAAATTAATAACTTAGATAAATAATCTCAAGTCTATCCTCGTGGGATCGATAACTCGGGGTTGAAATACCACCCCTATATTACTTGACCGTGCACTTGCGAATACACGTTAAGAAATCTCTTCAAAAACATATCACAGTTTCATTAGATATTTAAGAAGATATGACTAACAAAAGTTGACTATTTCACAACACATCCCAACACTTAGAATATTTCACACTTCGACATTTTGGAACACAGTCAAGAAATATTTTTTATTTCTATTTTCAACGGTGTTAGAGACCAATTTGGATGACACAAACAACATGAAACATGTAGATTATCAATAGAGAATATCCAGGTCCAAGAACCATCTCACTTCATAAAATATTGAGTGAGATACAAGAGCCATAAGTTTGTAAAAAAATCATATAAAGTTGTAGTCGAGCTCAACAATACTTTTGACAGAAATTTGAGTGGATTTTCAATAGGGTTAGAGGGGAATTGTAGACTTTCAATCAACAGAGAACATGTAGAGGGATACATGGGGATTTCATAGTGCTGAAAACTAGCTCAATCCATTCAGGAGTAAAGGATATTCATTCATCTCAAGTTAACAAAAACTTGCAATCCAAGAACAAGGTTGCTTAAACAACGTTTTGCAGCAACTTCAAGAGGAATTCAAAGGTGTTTAAAGCTCAATTCACATGTCGAAGTCTTCATGAATTTTGGAGAGGGAAGTGCAGGTTAAATCTAAATATATCCTACAACAATCACCTAAAAAGAGATATACAAGCTCATGAACCAGGCAGAAAACCTGCCAGAAAATTAGACCAACAAAGAATCAAACTCGTAGCAGCACGAAATCAAGTTTATGTGTACCATCATATCACCCAAAGTCCATCAAAAACAAAAGA
The DNA here is from genome assembly GCA_023055425.1 of Linanthus parryae. Classification (NCBI taxonomy): domain Eukaryota; kingdom Viridiplantae; phylum Streptophyta; class Magnoliopsida; order Ericales; family Polemoniaceae; genus Linanthus; species Linanthus parryae. The sequence continues at coordinate 82,687,138 of JALGPY010000007.1, read as the reverse complement.
ACCGAACAAGGTAACCTAAGCTTCCTTCTAACTTCAAAGTTTTTCAACCTGTTTCGTTTGCTTCTAATTCTCTGGTGTTAGAAGCTTTCAAAATTGGGGAAGCATGTTTGGGCAAAAAGTTGTTTTATGAGCATTTCAATATTTACCAATTGTGATGTGGTAATTATGTGTTTAAATTCATGTCAAAATGTCAGAGTAGAATTAGGGTAATCACTAGAGATTGTTTTAAGTTGGCCCATCTTTTAATTCTTGCAAATTGTTTTGTTTGTAAAGTAGAATGGCGTGGCTCATATTTGTGAAAAAGTCTTCCTTTTTTCTTTTAAAACAGGTGGTATACTCTAATGCTATTGCAACCCCATCCTTTTCTCTTTGAGCTTAACATCTCTTGAGTAAAAATCTAGTACTGTTGTGAACCCAATGATAGAGAAGAGAGAGAGAGAGAGACAATGTATGGAGAAATATAAAGTGTTTATAATTTTCTACCAAATCAATCTTTACATAGAGTGTGGGAGTCATAAATATCTTCTAAATATGGTATTACATGATTATGGAATATTCACGATATTCATTTAACTATATTTCACAACACTCTCTCTTGAATCTTCACTGCTAGATTGCCTCATTAAAACCTTGTCAGGTAAATCCAAGTGGGAAAAACCGTGACTAAGGAAAAATATTGTACACACTAAAAATACATCGCCCCACAATAAGATCAGTTAATGAAAAATATCTTTGAGTTGACGTATCCCACATTTTTGAACATGCAAATTCAATTTTGATGCTGGTAATGCTTTTGAGAACAAATCAGCAAGATTTCACTTGAGCGCACTTGCTGAATGGAAACAACACCCTTCTTTTGAGGCTCAAGAGTGTAGAACAAATTTGAAGATATGCGTTTATTATGTCACATGTAATGGATCCATCCTTGGGTTGGGTAATGCATGCATCATTATATTTACATAATACATTTGGACTGTCATTCTTTAAATTTAATCTTCGAGCCTCTTTGATATGTTGAACTACTGATTTAGCCACACACACACACACTCTACTAGCTTCATGAATTACAAGAATCTTTTAGTGATTTGAAGATGTTGTTGTATTGTTTGCTTCATCGATTACCATGGTATAGCATTTCCTCCATAAGTGAAAAGATACCCGGTTTGTGATATTGCTTTATATGGGCCTAATAAGAATCCATCATCAGCATATCCAATGAGGGAGGAATTCGATCCACAAGGATATAATAGACCCGAGTCTGTAGTGCCACATAGGTATCGCGTGATGTGTTTGACACTGTTCCAATGCTTACAAGTAGAGTTAGAACTGCACCTAGCCAAAAGATTGACATAAATTGCAATATATCGCCTTGTTAAATTTGCCAAAAACATCAAAGCACCAATTTCACTAAGGAATGACACTTCTGGGCCAAGAGATTCATCGTCACTTTATTGAAAGCATAAATGATCTTTATTTACATCAAGCGACCTAAGGTGGTTAGTGGATGCTCTTTATGCATCCAAAATCATATAAGAACTTTGTCTGTATAATTTGATTGATGAAGCAAAATTCCTTCGGGGAAAAAGTTCAATTTTTACACCGACACAAAATCTCGTGTTTCTCAAATTTTTTATCTTAAATTATTCTTTCAATTAAGTTACAGTTTTGGTAATCTCTTTACTAATTCCAACAATAATCAAGTCATCTATGTATACTGCAACTATTGCAAGTTCATTTGTTGACTTCTTTATGAAGATACAAGGAAAATCTGGATTGTTATCAAACCCTTCTTTTCGCTCAAGCAATTGTACCAAATAAGGATCTTTGGAGCTTAATATAATAAGTGGTACATAGTTTGTTTATTTATGGTATTTTCAGCCCTTATATATCTGTGTGTGTGTGTGTGTGTGTGTGTGTTTGTGTTGTGACCACATCTACAAAATGCATATGTTAACTTTTAGATGCCCCGAAACTTATAAGAATCGAAAAGTAGTTGCATTCATCTCATGCAAAAAAGTTTCTTAATAATCGATGCATGTTCTTTGTGAGAAATCTTGAGCTACAAGTCGAGCTATATATCTTGTAATCTCGTTAACCCCATTTTAATTCAATGGGTTTCACGTCATTTTGTGTTTTAACTATTGGGACAAAACTTTACGTGTTTTTATTGAACTTAATTAAGCATGTATAGCCTCTTTCGACTTTGTCCAATCAACTCGTCGTTAATATTTTTCAATAGATCGTGGTTCGTGATCACCATCACTTATGTGTAGGGAAACATTATAGACAAATGTGTCATCAATGGTAACACTATTTAGATTATTACTTCCCAAAATAAATACAATTGATCGAGATCTCTTAATTTTCTGGTACCATGTCCTCTTCAGGGGTCGAATTTAGATTAATTATTCTGGGGATCGGATCACCAATTTTAGGGGGATAATCTATCGTCTATGTGGAATATTTGGGATTCAACACAGTTTCCTGATTTGTCTTCTTTTTTTTCTAGGAACCAAATCTTTTGAGCCAACATGTGTGCCACACTTTTGGCATGCTCTAGCTTCATTTCTTTGTATGCTCGAATTTTTTCCTACACGGACATCAATCATGCTATAAAATTTGCAGCATGTACATGTGAGTTTACAACTTTAATTGTATCAATGAATACACATGGCATCTTGTAGCTATGTGTGCATTTAGGAATTCTCTAAAATTTGAATTCACACTGGTTAGTTCGAGGATCCAAGCGTGTTTCTAAAGGAGAATTCCAAGAAATTAATTGTTGAGCTTCAGGTTGCGACTTGTTTCCCCCCAAAACTAGGAAGAACGATTCGTCAGAATGACAATTTGCAAAGCGCGCTTAAAATAAATCTCCTGTCAAGGGTATCCATATATATAATAATAGATGGGGAATCAAACCCAAAAGCAATACCATGTCGATGCTGGGGATCCATTGGGTGCAATAGAAAAACATGCAAAGTGCGCTAAAAAAATACGCAAATGACATATATTTGGAGGTTGACCAAGCATAAGTTGTTGCGGATAATATTTAAGATACGCATTGTGGCGTAAACGTTTTAATGAAACAACAAGTAAAACAACATGTCTCCATGCAGAAATGGGTAAATTTGTTTTTATCATTAATGGTTTAGCTATTAATTGAATCGTTTTAATAAAAGATGCAGCTAAACCATTTTTAGGTTGTGTAGGGTTTTGATGCAGGTTACGCAGCGGAAATACAAACAAATTCTGCTCAAAACACTCCATGAATCGCAGGCGAATCATTCAAAACATGTTAAAGGACGTAAGGTTACCTTGTTATATGACCGATTACTTTCCGTATAAATAGTATCCACGCCTCTTCTGGTATCCACACCGTAAGATGAGCAGCTGGATCTTCCTCTACTATTTTTGATAGCAGTGTAGAAGAAGGAGGAGTCACCTAGGAGCTTGATCCAATCAAGCGTGAAGCGCAACAATTGAGTAGGAGGGGTTCGGCCTCTCTTTGTGTCGTCGGCCCTAGGGAGGTTCGGCCATCTCTTTTCTCTTCTCTCTCTTGCTCTAATTATTTCATCTATTGAAATATTAGGCTTGGACTAGGCTTTTATAATTGAGAACTCTATATTAATTACAGAACTTCCCTACAACTAATTCGAACCATACTTGGATTAGTCCATGAGTCTGTAAGTAGGTAGTCAAAATGGATCAAATATACTCTAGAATGGTGGGGGGGGGGGGTTGAATAGAGTATGGAAACTTTTGCTAAAATAGGGGATTTAAAATAAACAGAAAGATTTTGAAGATTTTCATAGATTTAAAAGAAGTTTCAAAGCTTTGAACTGAAACACACAGTTTTATAAGCCTCTGAAAGTTTAAAAGCCTTTGAAAAACTTTTCAAAGCCCCGAACTTATCATGTTCTATTTTTCAAGGCCATGAACTTCTCCTGTGTTGAAACAGATTTCTTAAGCAAGCAAAGTACTGAAATGAAATGTACTGAACACATTATTTGTTTCGAAGTTCAGCCTCCAAAATGTATACTCTCCACCTTAGGGAACTAATCCCCCTAGGATTTCAATAGCTTGTTATTTATCTCTAGTTAAGACCTATTTATCAGGCCTAAGAGAATTGTCTTATTCTTATATCAGCCCGTGGTTCTCTGCAACATATCTAGTACAGCTTCAAGTATTTGATACAATAAGAAACTCAGTTGTTCCACTTGGAAAACTCAACTAAAATAGAATATAGAATATTTAGAACTATTTCTAATGAATAAACAGTTTAAGCACAAGAAGAAGAACACTGAGAAGAAAGTGAAGCTATGAAAGCGTAGAAGCGTTCTTTTGTATTTGGAGTGGATTGAGTAATCTGAATTGATCTCCTTCCTTGATTCTCTCTCAATACGGATGTGTCTATGATTTAATATGACTCTGTCAGTCCCTCTCTGTATGTCAGCCATCCCTAAGTTCACTTTGAATTTCAAAGCCTTTATATACTTGCTGCAACAGTCACTAAAGTTGTTGCAACAAGAATGCCTAAAAATTCTCAACTGAGCTTAGCCTCTCAACATCTCTATTCCAACGGATAGTAGATTGCTTCAATCCACTGAATTTGATATATCACAATACATAATTGCAATCTTGAGACAAGTCCTGATCAAATCTCATATATCTAGCTAGGCTTCAGTGACCTGTTTGGCATTCCTGCATTCAGGAACTTATACTATTTCCAGCAAAACAAATTTAAGCCAAAAACTATCTAACAAATAAGCATATTCATAATATAAGAATAAATTAGATAATAATATTTTTCAAGATAAACTTAGGATCTGTTTGGTAATCCTGCATTAAGACGATTAAGTAATTTTCATGCAATAAAAGCTTAAGCAAGTATAATACCAAAATAGAGATTAAAACATAATATTTGACAAAATGAAATTTTCTTTGATCACACAATAATGCATAGTATAAATCCCTAAGATGTAGAGTATGATGAGGAATTATCAAACTCCCCCTTTCGTACTTGTCCTTAATTCAAAGGGATTGAATCAACAATCTCTCCCTAGATGCAAGGCAAACTGTATATCTGCACTGAAATGCTTAGTCAATAGTAACAATAGCAAAAACAGTCATATGAAATCAAAATCAAACACCAAATATAATACCAAATTCAAAAAAAATTCATACCAAACAGTCATCACAAAACATCACAAATAATTTCTCCCCCTATTTTACATTCATCAAAAGAGTGAGAAAAATGTTGGATCATAAATTAAATGAAGATAGAATAAGGGTTTGAAAATTTAGAAAGAAATGCAGGATTTCAAGGCTTTGAATTCTGGTCTGCCTCCTTTGGCTAAGATTCTTCAACATCCTCTTGATCATCTTCCTCAACTTCTTCATCTTCTTCCACTTCCTCTTCCTCAAATTCATCTTCTTGTTTATGAGTCACCACCTCAGTACCCTCACCAGCATCCTCAAAGACCTCAGCAGAAGTAACAGTATCTACAATTTCTTTTTATTTCTGCTTCCTCAGCCATAGTACTTTCCCAATTGGAAATCCTGAGTCAATGCTAAATTCTTTCCCTGCTTCTTAAACTCCAACAACTTCTTCAGTAGAATGCTCATCAAAGAGCTCCCTAGTAGAACATGAATTCTTTGAATATTTTTGAACTTGTGTAATCTCTTGTTGAACATCCACCAAGTTCAAACTACTAAAAATTCTAGAAACTTTGCCAATCAAGGAGAAAATCATGTACTGCATTTTATCGAACTCAATACTTAGCACGAATTGATCCTGCTTCATTCATCCAGCTCATTCTCAATAACTTCTCAAGCAGATGAGACTAATTTGGAGATGTAGATTTTGAGGCTATAAGAGTGGTTAAGGCTTTTGGCTTTAGATAATTTCTTGGTTTAAGCTCATTAGGACAAGGATTTGAATAGAACTTCCAATCGTCCTTAGTGGTCTGTAAAATACCAATCCTTTGAAAAGAGGTTTCATTTATCATTCCAAGATCAAAAGAAACTTTCTCTTCTTTATCAACAGGAATGTCAAAATGTTTGTGGAATAGAGGTAGGAGGTTGGCTTAGGGCAAGGCATGGTTTCCATATATTGTACTGCAATATAGCATGTGCTCCATCACAATGCTGGGCAAATCCATCTCAAACCCATATATAATCAAATACATCAAGTATAGAACCCTATATGTCAACAATTCCTTTGAATTCTCCTTAGGCACCACACACCTCATCAAGATTGTGAAAAGAATTTCAGCTTCAACAATTAAAACTAAATGTGTTAACTGTCTTGAGGTTGAGGCTGCATCAGGTAAGAAGAATTCTATTTTCTCCAACCTAATTTTATCCTTCTTACTAGGATAACCATCAACATCATACTTCCAGGACAACCTAACACTTTAGCAAACACACCATGATTCAACTGGATATCTATTCCAGCAACCTTAGAAGACAATGTTGAATCTTTACCAGGCAGTTTTTGAAAGTTGAGATAAAACAGTCTAGTCAATCTAGGGTATGCCCTCTTAGTAGGATTCAAGATTTTCCAAATACGAGTCTCTTTCAACCTAATTATGCACTCTTAATCAATTTTATCAATCATGATTGTGCAAATCGAACTGCAGTATGCTATAGGGGTTAATGGATAGCAATCTAACCAAATCCCTTGTGATTTAAAGTTTATAACCCAATTATTTGATAGAGAAGTCTTACCAGACCTAGATTTCTTTTACCCTTTGGTCTTGCGTGAGTCTGATCTCTGAACATCCTTCCTCTTACAAGCTTTCTGATCTCTCTTCACTTTACTTAGACTAGCCTTCTTCCTTTTCCATAGTTAGCTTTTTTGATCTGATTTTCCCATGCTAGAGCTAGCTTTGTGCACATCCTTATTCTTCTGACTCTTATTCTTCGAAGGAAAAGGTTGCTTTTGCATGCTAACTGTCCGAAAACTGGAACTAACAACCTGAATCTCTTCTTCAGTGTTAGCTTTTCTCTTATGCCCTTAGTTCTTCTTCATGTTTTCAGCCCACTTGTTCATAAGAGTTCTTTGTGATCTTCGTGAACTCATTCGGGGGTTAGGATTTAGACAGACAGAGAAAGGAGAGAAAATATTTGCTTGAAGAGTTGGAGTGAAAGAAGGAACTGAAAATTTCAATCTCTTGAATAAAGAATCTTTATTTTAAATTCAAAAAGCTTTCTATAAAGGATGAAAGGTTGAGTAATATTTTAATATTTGAAAATTTTGTTTAAACAGTAAAAAGTAATGCGAAGTAATTATCTATAGAGATAACACTCAACATTAAATGATTCATCATTACTTCATGTAGTATGCGGATTTATATCCAAAGGCTTTGAAAAAATGTTATACTTTAGACTGATTTTCAAGGCCTTGACAAGTGATATACCTGATACTTCACCTACATCAATGCGACCTTGTTCAACATGCCAAGTTCCAATCTTAAAGCTGCAAATCTATCTTAAGGCAATGGTTTAGAGAAAATATCAGCAATTTGTAAGTTAGTAGGCACGAGGGATAAATACACATCACCTTTCTCCACATGATCTCCAATAAAATGGTCTCTGACATCAATATGTTTGGTCCTTGAATGCTACACTAAATTTTTAGTCATGGAGATTGCACTGCTGTTGTCACACTTGATTGGAATGTCTCTGAAATCAAATCTCAGATCCCTCATTTTTTGAGCTATCCATAACACTTGTGAGAAACATTCTCCTACTATAATATATTCAGCTTCTGCTGTTGATAGTGCTACTGAGTTATTCTTATTTGAATGCCAGCTAATCAAGGATGAGCTTAGGAATTGATAACATCCTGAAGTGCTTTTTCTATCCACTTTGTATCCTGCAAAATCAGCATCAGAATAGCCACAAAAAAAGAAATTAGACCTTTTAGGATACCAAAGACCTAAGTATTTAGTACCATCGAGATAATTGAGAATCCTTTTGACAACCACTAAGTGAGACTTTTTTGGATCAGCTTGAAATCTAGCACACATACATACCCTAAACATGATGTCTGGCCTACTAGCAGTGAGATAAAGTAGTGAAACAATCATACATCTAAATTATTTTTTTTTCAAACTCTTACCATTCTGATCTTTGTCTAAAGATATAATAGAACTCATAGGAGTTTTTGTAACCTTGTATTGAGACATGTTGTACTTGTTTAGTAGATCCTTGGTATACTTGTTGTGATGTAGGAAAATTTCTTTCTTCATTTGATGAACATGAAGTCCAAGAAAGAAATTCAGCTCTCCCATTAAGCTCATTTCAAACTCCATGCACATAAGAATTGGAAACTCCTTGGATAGAGTATCATTAGTAGCACCAAATATTATATCATCAACATAAAATTGTACTACTAAGATATTTTTCTCATGTGTTTTAAAAAGTGTTCTATCATCCAAACCTCTTTTGAAACCATTTTCGAGATATTTAGACAGTCTTTCATACCAAGCCATTGGAGCTTGTTGAAGGCCATAATGAGCTTTATCAAGTTTGTAAACATAACTAGGGAAAACATCACTTTCAAAAACAGGAGGTTGAGCAACATAAACTTCTTCTTGCAAGTATCCATTTGGAAAAGCACATTTCACATCCATTTGAAATTTTTTAATGTTCTTGTATGCAACTAAGACAAGTAACATTATAATAGTATATAACCTGGCTACAGGAGCAAATGTCTTCTCATAGTCAATACATTCTTCTTGATTGTAGCCCTGAGCCACAAGTCTGGGTTCGTTTCTGATTACTTTAACATTCTCATCCAACCTGTTCCTGAATACTCATCTGGTTCCAATCAGTTATTGAATCTTGGGAGCACGTACCAAATTCTAAACTTTGTTCCTCTCAAACTCATTTAACCCAATTTGCATAACAATGATCCAATCTACTTCTTTTAATGCCTACTTCACATTTTTAGGTTCTGCAGGAGAAACAAAGGCATTGAAAGAACACAAATTCTTTAATTGCGATCTAGACTGTGTACCTGTAGTTGGATCAGATATAATGTTCTCAACTGGATGGGATGATGAATATCTGAACTTTTTCCTTTGAGTCCATGGTTCTTATTCTCCAAGCTTTTCAAGGCCTTGAGAAGTTGATGCAGTGGCTTGTCCACTCTGTGTTTTTTGAGATCATGTTTCAAGGATTTGAGAACCATTTTCAAGGCTTTGAAAATCCTTTCTTTGTTCCGGTAATTCAATACTATTCTCCGTACCATCTTCATCATCTTACTCATGCTTGTTCAAATTCAAATCTTCAAAACCTTTACTCAAGGAAATATCATTTCTTTCATAAAAAATGACATGAATACTTTCATCAACAACTTTGGTTCTTTTATTAAAAACTCTATATGCTGTGCTTGTTAAAGAGTGACTTAGAAAGATGCCTTCATCACTTCTAGCATCACGTTTTCCAAGAGTGTCTTTTCCATTGTTATGTACAAAGCAAGTGAAGCCAAGAGGTTTAAAAATAAGAAATAATTGGCTTTCTTCCTTTAAACAGTTCATAGGAGGTTTTCTTCAAAATATGTCCATCAAGCACATGTTTAAAATATAATTGGCAGTATTAAAAACTTCTATCCAAAAATACTTTGGCCATTGGTTTTGCAAAATCAATGTCCTAGACATGTCCACAAGGTTTTTTTTCCTTTCCACTATCCCATTCTGTTGAGGTGTTCTAGGGGCCGAAACATTGTGAGAAATTACATTTTTTGCAAAAAATACATCAAACTCTAGTTGATCAAAATCTCTACCATAATCACTCATAATAGAAGCAATATGTAGGTTTTTTGAAGTTTGTAACTCCTTAGAAAGTTTTGAAAATTCAGACAAAGCTCAGACATTTCTCTTAAAACCATAAACCAAGTAAATCTATAAAAGTCATCAAAAACAACAACTAGTATGTATTGCTTGCCCTTTGGAGTTTTGACTCTCATAGGACCACACATATCCATATGAAGCATTTCAGTAGGTCTACAAGTACTTACAAAGTTCTTTAGCTTAAAAGAGCTCCTTGTCTGCTTACCTTGAGTACGAGATTTTCATACCTCTTCATCCTTGAATTTATGGAGGCAATCCTCTGACTAAGTCCTTAGATACTAGTTTGTTCAGAGTGTGCATGCTGATATGCCCAAGCTTCCTGTTCCAAAGTTTTGAATCATCTTTCAAATTTTTGAAGCATTTCAAATTTTTACATGCAACATTTTAGTATCCAAAGAATAGAAATTGTTTGACCTACGAGCTGTCAGGATGCAAACACCAAATTTCTCATCTTGCACCACACATTTCTCCATGTCAAATATTACCTTGTTTCCTTTGTCAAAAACCTAAGAAATACTAAGAAAATTAAACTTAAAACCATCAACTAAATAAGAACTCTTACCACTCACTGCAACAACCACTGTCCATAATCCACTTTTGATCTTTGTTCTTGGTGACAACCTGCATATACCGATCAATGCTTACCCAGATTTTAGACCAAGTGTTATATTTGGAATCATACTCATGATCAACCATATTAGGAGGTCCGATCCCTTTTGGAACCCAAATTTTTCTTACATGTCCCTTAAGATGAAATGGGAATGTATTTCTCATAATGTGAGGTTCTGTTCTTCTAAAGGGACATGTCACTTTGACAAATTTTACCACAATAAAAGCATTTAGGAGAATGTTTACTGCTAGCTTTCACAAAATTGGTATTGTTCTTCATAAGAAAATTTGGATTGTATTCAATACCATGTTTGTGAACTGATTGTAAACTTCTTCCAAGAATCAAGTTAAGGTTGTGTCCTGAGCTAGCAAATTTTTCATAACTTTCTTTGATTCTTCAAGTTTCTCAGTTAGTAAAATATTTTGTTCCTCTAGTTCAACATGTTTATGTTTTAGAGCAACAAAGTTATCATTTAAAAAAGATATTTCAGCTACAACTTCTTTGACCTGAATTTTCAAGGCCTTGAAATTGATTTCCAAGGCTTTTTTCAGATTTTGCCTGAGAAACTTCAATAGTTTTGTTTTGGCAAACTAAATCCAAATTTGTTTTTTCTTGCTCATGAACATTTACCTTCAACGGATTTATTTCATATATGTAACACTCTTCATTCATAAACATGTTTTTGAAAATCTCAAACAATACATCAGTAGGACTAGACAGTAAATTTTTCACCATTACCTCAATGTGTTTTTCGGAGCTTTCCTTCTCATCATGCTCAGCAATAAGACACAAGTTAGCTTGATCATCTTCTGAATCTTAGTCACTTGTGGAATCATAATTACTCCAGGATGAAACCATGGCTTTCTTTCTTTTGTCCTTGTTCTTTTATGGATAATGCTTGTTCTTATTGTGAGGACGATCCCTGACTAAATGGTCTGCATCACTACATTCAAAACAGTTTAGTCCTATAGGTTTATTTGAATATGAGGAGAACTTACCTTTGTAGTCCTTGCAACTTGATTATCTAGATCTTTCTATCCTATAGTCCTTGTTTCCAAAGTGTTTCTTCATTTTGAGGATTCTGGTTAAGGCTTTGGAAATCAATGCAAATGGAACTTCATCATCTTCCTCCTTTTCAGGGCTTTGAGTCTGCTCACTCTCTAACCTTGAGTGTCAGATTCTTGAATTTCAGAAAATTCTCCATTTACTTCATTCATGGAAATTTCATGAGTGAGGAGCTTTCCTTGCAAATCATCCAGTTGAAGAGTACATAAGTCTTGAGCCTCTTCAATTGTTGTTATCTTTGGCTCCCATTTGGCTTTAGGAAGACTTCTCAGTATCTTCCGGACTTTCTATTCATTTGAGAATGACTTTTCTAAAGACTCCAGGTTTTTGATTATGTATGTGAATCTCTTGAACATGTCATTGATTGAATCATCTTCATTCATCTTGAATAGCTCATAATGCCTCAGGAAAATGTTTATCTTTGTCTGCTTGACTTAGCTGGTTCCTTCAAATGTCACCACCAATTTGTCCCAGATTTCCTTGGCACTCTTGAAAGTACAGATCCTATTAAACTCATATGCATTCAAAGAACAATATAGTAAATTCAATGCTCTATAATTATTAGAAACTTCGTCTAATTGAATAGAAGAAAGAGAATCTTCAGGTTTAGGGATTGTGATCCACTCTCTTTCGGTATAGAAAGTATGAGGTCCATTCAGAATGATAGACCAAAGCTCCATGTCTTTATATATGATGAACATCTTCATCAGAGATCTGCAGTGCACAAAGTTATCCCCACAAAATAGAGGAGGTCTGTTTGCTGCTCTTCCCTATGAGAAACCACCTTCACCTACATTACTCATGAAAAAAAGATTGTTAGATCTATATAGTGTTGGAATAGGTGCCCTAGAGGCAATCTATATTCAGTATGAACAAATGTTTATTGGCTAGAATATTCATTTATTATATATTGCGATATTTAATATAATGAAGTCCTTAGATACAATGCGTTGTTTATCTTAAATATCCCTAGTCCATTAATAGGACGATCAAATATAGACTAGTATGTGTGTAGATTGATATGGAGATATCAAGTCTAACACATGGATATGCATTAGGAGTAATGGCATACTAGTTTGACCCACAACAATAAGGATACATTAGATTATGTTAAGTCACAATCGCTTCTCGTAGTGCTAATATAATTGCAATCCTTAGACTTGAAGTCACTAGATACTCTGGTTGTGAAATATCGTGCTTTGATGTTATCAAACATAACACCATAACTGGGTAACTATAAAGTTAGTTATCGGGCATTATAGGAAGCAAGCTTAGAGATCGTAGTGATGTAGAGAGGATTTGTCCCTCCCACATAATGGGAGTAAATATCCACGACCACTCAAGGGAGGAGGCTTATTGAATGTCTGGCCAGACTCAGATAAATCAATATGGAGATATTGATGTTATCTGCTTGCGTAAACATATTCCCAGAATCGAGGAACTATGGATTGGATATACGAGTGTGACTATTTATGTCTCATGTCCAATCCGGATATGGAGACAAATGGATAGTGCAATATGATATATTGGGCACAAGAGGTTTGTCGGGACCACTGACTATTTCTATTAGTTGGGTGGCATGGATGTGTTGCTAGACACCGCTCCATGTTAGTAATAAGTTACTACCAACTAAGTAGAAACCTATGGGGTCACACGTCAAATAGAGTATAACTAGATTTGGGATTAATTAATATGATTAATTAATTATAAGGATCACTTTTCAACACCTTGCAAACTTAGTAGGACTAATATGCAAGGAAGGGACTAATCCAAGTTCATGTAGAACTAGGAAGGGCCTTTATGTAAACTAACAAGAGTTGTTGGTCTATATAAAGGAGGATCTAGCTTCCTTCCAACTAAGGTTAATGCTATTAGACATAACACAATAGAGTGGGAGAGAGCAAAAAAAAAGGAGAGAGCAAGAACAAGCTAGAGGCGTCCTCCCCTAGCCCGTTCGCCCCCCTTCCCATCGGCTCAAAGAGAGGGACGAATCCCTCTCTTTTCTTCCTTTGGTTGCTTGATTCCTTCTTCCCTCTTCCTCCGGTCCGAGCTAGCCTTGAGAAGGAAGAATCTAGATCTCACCTCTAGACGTTGATCAACCATAGAGACGAGGACAATATTCTTCGTTTGATCTCCCAAACCAAAAGGTACACAAATACTATGTCCCTTATCATGTTATGATGTCTCTTCCTGTGATCCTTGGTGGGCTTTGAGTAGGATTAAATTTTTTTTATTCCTCTGCGTTACCTACGTCAAAACCCAACATATAGTGATACAAGCTCGGATACCAATTGAAGTGTGTAAGTAGGTAGTCAAATTGGATCAAATATACACTAGAAAGGGGGTGCGAATAGAGTATGGAAACTTTTGCTAAAATATGGGTTTTAAAAAATAAGCAGAAAATTTCTGAAGATTTTGAAGCTTTGAATTTCAAAGATTTGAACTGAAACACACAATTTTATAAGCCTCTGAAATTTTCAAGGCTTTCAAAGCCCTAAACTTATCATGTGTTTTTCAAGTCCTAGAACTTCACCTGTGTTGAAACAGTTTTGTAAGCAAGTAAAGTACTTAATTAAAAAGTACTAATCATAAGTATTTGTTTCGATGTTCAGCCTCCAAAAGTCATACTCTTCGCCCGAGGGATCTAATCCCTCTAGATTTCAATAACTTCTTATTTATCTCTAGTCCAGCCCTAGATATAAGGCCTAATAGAATTGTCTTATTCTTATACAAGCCTGTGGTTCTCTGCTATCCTATCTATTACAACTTCAACTATTTGATACAATAATAACCTAAGTTGTTCCACTTCAACAACTCAACTAAAACACAATATAGCAGATTTAGAAATATTTCTAATGAATAAACAGTTTAAGCACGAGGAGAAGAAAAATGAGAAGACAGTGAAGCTATGAAAGCTTAGAATTCTTCTTCCTATTTTGACTGGATTGAGTAATCTGAATTGATCTCCTTCCTTGATGCTCTCTCAATATATATGTGTTTCTCTGATTAAATATGTATGTGTCAATCCATCTGTGTATGTCGGTCAGCCCTAAGTTCACTTTGAATTTCAAAGTCTTTATAGACTTGCTGTAGTAGTCACTAAAGTTGTTGCAACAAGAATCCCTACAAATTCTCAACTGAGCTTATCCTCTCAACATCTCTATCCAGCGGATAGTAGATTGATTTAATACACTGAATTTGAACACAATCTTCAACTTCAATCTTGAGACAAGTCCTGATCAAATCTCAAATATGTAGCTAGGACTTAGTGACCTGTTTGGCATTCGTGTATTCAAGAACTTAGGCTATTTCCAGCAAAACAAAATTAAGCAAAAACTATCTAACAAATAAGAATATTATAATATAAGCATAAATAAGATAATAATATGTTTTCAAGATAAACTAGGATCTTTTTGGTAATCATGCATTAAGACAGTTAAGCAATTTTCTTGCAATAAAAGCTTAACCAAGTATAATACCAAAATAGAGATTAAAACATAATATTTGACAAAATTAATTTGTCTTTCATCACACAATAAGGCATAATATAAATCCCGGAGATATAGAGTATGATTAGGAATTATCAAACTCCCCCTTTCATACTTGTCCTTAATTCAATGGGATTGAATTAACAATCTCCCCCTTGATGAAAGGCAAAATAATTTATTTTGTTTATACTGTATCTCTGCACTGAAATTCATATTCAATAGTAACATAGCAGAAACAGACATATGAAATCAAAATCAAGCACCAAACTTAATACCAAAATCATACAAAATTCAAACCAAACAGTCATCACAAAACATCAAAAATAATTTCTCCCCCTTTTTGAATTTCATCAAATGAGTGAGAAAAATGTTGGATCATAAATCAAGGCTTTGAAAATTTAGAAAGAAAGGCAGGATTTCAAGGCTTTGAATTCTGGTCAGCCTCTTTTGGCTCAAATTCTTCAGCATCCTCTTGATCATCTTCCTCTCCCTCTTCCTCTTCTTGTTCTTCATCTTCCTCTTCCTCTTCTTGTTCTTCCTCAACTTCTTCCTCTTATTCCACTTCCTCTTCCTCTTCCTCAACTTCACTTCTTGTTCATGAGCCACCACCTCAGTGCCTTCACCAGAATCCTCAAAGACCTCTGTAGAAGTAACCGTCTCTAGTATTTATTTCTATTTCTTCTTCCTCAGCCTTAGTACTTCACCAATTGGCAATCTTGAGTCAAAGCTAACTTCTTTCCCTGCTTCCTAAACTCCAACAGCTTCTTCAGTAGAATGCTCATCAAAGAGCTCCCTAGTAGAACCTTAATTCTTTGAATTTTTTTGAACTTGTGCAGTCTCTTCTTGCACATCCACAAACTTCAAACTAGTGAAAATTCCAGAAACTTTTCCAATGAAGGAGGAAACCATGTACTGCATTTTACCGAACTCAATACTTAGCACGAATTGATCCTGCTTCAGTTCATCCAGCTCATTCTCAATAAAATCTAACTTCTCAAGCACGTGAGACTGGTTTGGAGAGGTAGATCTTTAAACTATAAGAGTGGTTGATGCTTTTGGCATAGAGAATTTCTTGGTTTTAAGCTCATTAGGAGAAAGATCTGAATAGAACTTCCAATCTTCCTTAGTGGTCTGTAAATTACCAATCATTTGAAAAGACGATTCATTGATCATTCCAAGACCAAAAGAATCTTTCTCTTCTTTATCAACAGGAATGTAATTTTTTTTGAAGAATAGAGGTAGGAGGTTGGCATAGGGCAAGGCATGGTTTCCATTTTTGTACTGAAATATAGCATGTGCTCCATCACAATGCTGGGAAAATATATCTCAAACCCATATATAATCAAATACATCAAGTATAGAACCCTATATGTCAACAATTCCTTTGAATTCTCCTTAGGCACCACACACCTCATCAAGATTGTAAAAAGAATTTTGACTTCAACAATTAAAACTAAATGTGTTAACTGTCTTGAGGTTGAGGCTGAATCAGGTAACAAGAATTCTATTTTGGCCAACCTAATTCTATCCTTGTTACTAGGATAACCATCAACATCATACTTTTCAAGACAACCTAACACTTTAGCAAACACACCATGAATCAACGAGATATCTATTCCAACAACCTTAGAATACATTGTTTAATCTTTACCAGGCACTTATTGAAAGTTGAGATAAAACTTTCAAGTCAATCTAGGTTATGCCCCCTCAGTATGATTCAAGATTTTCCAAATAGGATTCTCTTTCAACCTAATTATGCACTCTAAATTCATTTTATCAATCATGCTTGTGCAAATTAGACTGCAATATGCTATAGGGGTTGATGCGTAGCCATCTAACAAAAGCCCTTGTAATTTAAAGTTTACAACCCAATGCTTTGATAGAGAAGTCTTACAAGAACTATATTTTATCTAACCTATCTTGTACAACTTCAACTATTTGTACAATAATAACCTCAGTTGTTCCACTTGAACAACTCAACTAAAACCAAAATATAAAAGATTTAGAAATATTTATAATGAATAAACAGTTTAATCACAAGAAGAAGAACAATGAGAAGACAGTGAAGCTATGAAATCTTAGAAGTGTTCTTCTGAATTTGGAGTGGATTGAGTAATCTGAATTTTTATCCTTTCTTGATGCTCTCCTAATTCGGATGTGTTTCTCTGCGTGAATATGTCTCTTTCAGTCCTTCTATGTATGTCAGTCAGCCCTAAGTTAACTTTGAATTTCAAAGTCTTTATAGACTTGCTGCAACAGTCACTAAAGTTGATGCAACAAGAATCCCTAAAAGTTCTCAACTGAGCTTAGCCTCTCAACAGCTCTTTTCCAAAGGATTGTAGCTTGATTTAATCCACTGAATTTGATAACAATCTTCAACTGCAAGCTTGAGACAAGTCCTTATCAAAGTCCACATATCTAGCTAGGTTTTAGCGACCTGTTTGGCATTCCTGCATTTAGGAACTTAGGCTATTTCCTGAAAAACAAACTTAAGCCAAACACTATATAAAAAATAAGAATATCAAGAATGTAAGCATAAATTAGATAATAATATCAGTCAAGATAAACTTAGGATCTGTTTGGTAATCCTGCATTTAGACAGTTACGCAATTTTCTTGCAATAAAAGCTTAAGCAAGTATAATACCAAAATAGAGATTAAAACATAATATTTGACAAAATGAATTTGTCTTTCATCACACAATAAGGCATAATATAAATCCAGGAGATATAGAGTATGATTAGGAATTATCAAACTCCCCCTCAGTTCAGACTTGTCATTAATTTAAATGGATTGACTTAACAGTCCAATACTAATCCAATTCACACTTGGATTAATCCATTACTAATCCAATCCATACTTGAATTCATTAGTAGCTTAGTCCACTTTGCGATTTACTCCAACTAAATATGCACGTTGTTGCACTTTGATCCTTGATTCTTTTTCTGTTAATTAGTCCAACTAATTAACAACTATACCCAGTCTAATCCTTTTGTTATGTGACCCTACAGGTTCTTATTATATTGGGAGTAACAATTACAAACATTGAGCAGTGTCTACCAACACATCAATGCTACCCTACTAATAGGAATAGTCAGTGATCTGACAAACCTCTGTAACCAATGTTATCATGCCGTATATTTCCCTTTGTCACAATATCCGGATTGGACACGAGACACAGATGTCACACCTGTATATCTAATCCATATTTTCTCGCTCCTGGGAATAGGCTTATCTGAAAAGATAGCAAACAATATCATATATTGATCTACCTGAGCCTGGCCAGGCATTTATAAGTACCACCCATCGAGTGGATGCGGATACATCCTCTCGTTTTGTGGGGGAGAAAAATTGTATCTACATCACTACCATCTCTCTACTTGCTTCATATCATGTCCGATTATTGCCTTTAGTGTAACCCTGTTACGGTGAAACGGTTGATGAGTCAAAACGTGATAATTTACAATTAGAGTATCTAGTACTTCCTCAAAGGACCACAACACCATTGTCACTACGAGAAGCACTTGTGACATTCTCATAACTCCCAAGTAGCCTTCTCATGGTGGGTTGATCCATTATGCCATTACTCCTAAGGCATACCCATGTGTTAGACATGATATCTCCATATCAATATACCCACATACTAGTCTCCGTGTATAGTGATAGTCCTACTAACCAATATACTTGACTAAGGATAATTTAAGATAAATAACAATTTTAATCTAAGGACTTCATTATATTAATATCTCCATATCTAATAAAATGAATATTCTAGCAAAAAAAAATGTTCACACTAAAATAGATTTCCTCTAGGGCATCTACACCAACAGTCTCCCACTTGCACTAGAGCCAATCTGGTGCATCTCGTATGCCCATCCATATAGCGTGCTCTTCATACTTATGTTGAGGAGGAGGTTTAGTGATTTTATCTGAAAGATTATCATCTGTTGGTATCTTGCATATATTCACATATCCTATATCGAAAATCTTGAATGAGATGGAATCTCCTGAGTTTGTGCATCTGATGCAGTAATATACTCGGTTTGTATGGTAGAATCGGAAACTGAATCTTTCCAGGAAGCCTCCCACCTCACTGCTCCCCCATTTAGGCAAACACATAACCTGACTGTGATGTAAAATCATCCTTGTTGGTTTGGAAGCTCGCATCAGTATAACCCTCAATAATGAGTTCTTCCTCCCTTCCATATATCAAGAACACATCCTTAGTCCTTCTTAAGTATTGAACGATATTATTGACAGTAATGCAGTGACTCTCGACCGGATTGGACTGGTATCTTCTTGTCATACTCAAAGCAATGACACATCTGGTCTAGTACATAACATGGCGTGCATGATAGATCCAATTTCCAATGCATATGGGATCTTACTCATACGGTCCTTCTCAATCTGATTGGAATGACTGTCAGCCTTCGTAAGGGTAACTCCATGGGACATGGGCAAGAATCCTTTCTTTTCTTGCATGTTCAACCGTTTCAACACCTTTTCAATATATTTACTTTGAATTAGGCCGAGCAACTTCCTTGATCTATCTCCATAGATCTTTATACCGAGTACATAAGTTACATCCCATAAATCTTTCATTGAAAAGCAATTCCATGCCCAATATTTAACATATTGAAAGTTAGGGACATCATTTCCAATGAGTAGTATGTCATCCACATACAAGACCATAAATACTATAGAGCTCCCACTAACATTCTTATAGACACAAGGTTCATCTTCGTTCTTGGTGAAGCCAAAATCTTTGACTGCATTATCAAACCGAAGTTTCCAACTCCTGGAAGTTGGCTTCAACCAATAAATGGACCGCTGTGGCATGCTCTGGATCTCAAAACCCTCAGAATGTGCCATGTACACATCCTTAAGGAGGTTTCCATACAGAAAGTCTGTTTTGACATCCATCTGACAAATCTCATTGTCCTGATAAGCTGCAATATCAAGCAAGATGCGAACGGATTTAAGCATCACAACTGGAGAAAAGGTTTCGTCATAGTCAATACCACGAATTTTTCGAATCCTTCTGCCACCAATCGCCCCTTAAAGGCAATCAAATTTCCACCCATGTCGGTTTTCTTCTAGAAAACTCACTTGCACCCTATGGGCCGAGCCCCATCGGGTGATTCTACTAAAGTCCATACAATATTGGTATACATGAAATTTATTTCCGATCTCATGGCTTCAAGCCACTATGACATTCCGACACCTTCATGGCCTCTCCATAGGTTGTAGGCTCAACATCATCCATAACAATACATCACCGGGATTAGTCACAAGAAGTCTGTAAATCTCTGGCCCCTGACATATCCAACCAGACCTACAAAGTTCTTATGTTACTTCATATTCCATCGTAGGATTGGAGCTTTGTAGTTCTTTAACCTCTTCAAGTTCTACAGACCTCCCACTGGCTTCTTTAGAGACAAACTCTCTTTCTAGAAACACACAGGTCCGAGCAACAAACACTTTGTTCTCGGTTGGATTATAGAAATAATATCCTTTCGTTTCCTTAGTATATCCCACAAACTTACACTTGTCCGAATAGGGTCCGAGTTTATCTGACTGCAGATGCTTTACATAAACCTCACAACCCCAAATCCTCATGAACGACACACTTGGACGCCCCCATTCCATATCTCATATGGTGCCTTCATAAATAATTTGGATTGAACACATTTAAGGGCAAATTCAGCTATTAATAGAGCATGGTCACAAAAGGATATTGGAAAATCAAACTGACTCATCATAGATCGAACCATGTCCAACAAGGTTCGATTCCTCCTCTCTGACACACCATTCCATTGTGGTGTTTCAGGTGAAGTGAGTTGGGACAAGATCCCACACTCTATAAGATAGTCATTGAATTCTTGGCTTCAGTATTCTCCTCCACGATCCGATCGTAGAGCCTTAATACTCTTGCCAAGCTGGTTATCCACTTCACTTTTGAATTCTTTGAACTTTTCAAAGGATTCGGATTTTCTCTTCATAAGATACACAAATCCATATCTAATGAAGTCATAAGTAAATGTAATGAAGTAAGGATAACCTCCTCTGGCGGGTGTGGCGAATGGTCCACACACATCAGTATGAATGAGTGCCAATAGCTCACTAGTCCTCTCACCATTCTTAGTGAAAGGGGACTTAGTTATGTTTTCCAATAAACAAGCTTCACATGTCACATATGATTCATAATCAAATGAGTCTAAAAATTCATCCTTATGGAGCCTAGAAATGCGCTTCTCGTTCATATGGCCCAAACCACAGTGCCACAGGTATGTGGGATTTAAATCATTAGATTTAATGCACTTAGTATTTATGTTATAGAGGAATTATCTAGATCAAGGATATACAATCCGTTAGAAAAAAAGTGCATTACAATAATGCATATCACCATAATAAATGGAACAACATTTGTTGTTTATTGTGATAGAAAACTTTCTTGTCAATACAAGAAACTGCTATAATGCTCCAAATCATAGTAGGGGTATAAATTATTTGTCTAATTCATTGATAATTTGATAAGGTAGAGATACATGATAAGTTCATATGGCTAATTCAGCAACTCTTGCTTCATTTTCCCACGTGTAGGTGTGTCTATCCCTTATCCGATGATCTACATCTTTTGATATCCTGCACATTTCTATAAATGTGAGATCCTCATCTAGTATCTAATACCCATGATGATGAGATAGACACTGAATTTTATAACAAAAATATCTGAAGTGGAATTCATAATTCCCATATTTTCTTCTTCTAGGTACTTCGGGAGTTCCTTTTCACTTTACCGCCTTTGGGATTTAAGGAAACTTCTTTGTCTTTAGCAACAAACTTGCTATTACCCTTGGGGATTCAGAAAAACCTTTTTTCCTCATCCATGTTGTTTTAACCATCAATATGTCTTTGCCTTTTC
This sequence comes from Linanthus parryae, assembly GCA_023055425.1. Classification (NCBI taxonomy): domain Eukaryota; kingdom Viridiplantae; phylum Streptophyta; class Magnoliopsida; order Ericales; family Polemoniaceae; genus Linanthus; species Linanthus parryae. The sequence goes on along the minus strand of JALGPY010000007.1, from coordinate 82,665,191 downwards.
TCGTATTAGTACTTTTTTTTCAACGGTTCTCAATCATATTGAGTAAGTTGCTTTTGAACAAAACCCTTGACACTTCAAAGATTTCATGTCTAGCTCGCTCTTTGAAAGATCTTCTTAAGTGTATGCTCATATCATACGCCTCCATGTCCTCATCTTTCTTCTGAAGCTCAGAGTTCATGACAGCTAACATGAGGCAAGTTACATCCAAAGAATCATCTTTTGGTGTTCCTTATTCTCAAATTTATGTACCAGTCTAGGAAATTCATTCCAGACTATTTGTCCTTATCAAGGACCGAACGCCATTGTCAATGTTTTTTAATTGTTTGCCATTGGAATTATACAAGTAACGAGAAATATTCATTCTTAGTATTGTGAACCATTATACTATACTTTAACAATGGCTAGATTATCAAATATAGCTCCCACTATTTTTCTCAGATTAACAGCCTTTACTATCAATGCAGAAAATGTCATATATTTTCTTGTGGGCCAAGATCCATATTTGACTTCCTCTTGGGCCTCCTTTGGCAAGTCACCCAAAATCGGCTATACATGTAGGAACCACTTCCAATTGCATCCAATGCAACTCTTGGTTCAATTAGCCGAATAACTCCTTATTCTTTATCTATCTCATAGATAACTCATAATTATCTTGTCTCTAAGCTTTCAATCCTATTGCTATAGCTTAATTGCGTTTAACATTACTTGATTGTGTCGTCGCGTCACATCATGTTGAATCAAGTCGCCTTTCTTTTACAAGACCGAACTCAATACATCTTGATCATGACGAGTGTTAAGCAAGAGAAGGCAAAACACAATATTTTCTTTCGAGAGTTTTTCTTGTCATTTTATTTATTGATCATATCAACTGATCTACTCATTTGGATTGGGCAATCATAAATGAGAGATCCAAAATGTTTATTTGTTATCTTGTTACCTTTTGCATGCATCAACCATAGATTACAAAAAAAACAAAATAAATAAATAATAAATAAAATGTGGTATGGATGTTGCCCCTAAAACTAATATATTCCTAAGCTAATGAGAATATCTATAAGCGCTAAAACAACCTCATCTCCATGTGCTTCCATTTTTAGTCCATGCGTCTTAGCTTGTGGGTCTTCATCATCTTGTGGTCTCTTTAGTCTTTGATCTTCTTCTCCATGCCTTGACTATATTCTATATATCTAATTCTAGATAGCATTTATAAACTAAATAGAGGAACCTCAAAGGCGAGGGGGAAGACGACTCACAGGCTGTAAAATTAATTACATTTATTACATCAAAACCAAACCAAACCAAACCAAACCACAAAATTTAAACAATCACACAAATAAGGCCACAAAGAACCACCATGCGATAAAACACATAAATTGTTAACATCCAATTTTATCGTGCTTGGTTAATTTTAAATTAAATTAGGATAATATGATCAAAACGATCAAAACGTTCAGACCAGCCATACTGGCTGAATTATTCGAACTAGCCGGACCAGTCTAACCCGGTCGAACCAGCCAACCCGGTTAAACCGGTCAACAGGAAAAACTGGTTAGACCATTCGGTCGGGTACGACGCGCAATGAGGGTGTCAGGCTGCTTGGCTGATACCCTAAGGGGTCAAAAAAAAAATAACCTTCTCCTTGTTGTCCAAACCCCTATGTGGGATAAAAATTCTCAGTTTTCTACCCCAATTGTGCACAAAACCTAGTTTTGTATCACCAATTTATTCGTACCTCATATGTACATGAAATTCACTAATTTTTGCAACATATGTAACATTAGCTAATTTTCTCATGAATAATATTCATGTCGTATCATAATACGCATATCAGTTTTAAGCAAAAATTAACAGTACAGTGTAAACTGATAAAAGCAGATAACCACATAAATCACATTATGCTTTATCGACCCGTGACTCCGATACCACTGTAGGGGTTTAATGCATGTTACTTAGAGGAAATACAAACAATTCCGCTCAAAACCCTACATGAATCGTAGGTGAATCATTCATAATATGATAAAGAACGTAAGGTTACCAAGTTAATCTGACATATCACTTTGCGTAGAAATAACGTCCACGCCTCTACTGATATCCACACCTTAGGATGAGCAGCTAGATCTTCCTCTACTTTTTAAGCTAGAAGTGTAAAAGAAGGAGGAATCACCAAGGAGCTTGATCCAATTAAGCGTGAATCGCAACAATGGAGGAGGAGGGGTTCATCCTCTCTTTGTGCCATCGGCCCTAGGGAGGTTCGTCCCTCCTTCTTCTCTTCTCTCTCTTGCTCTAATTATTTAATCTAATGAAATATTAGGCTTGGACTAGGCTTTTATAATTAACAACACTTTATAAATTACAAAACTGCTCCACTACTAATCCAAACCATACTTGGATCAGTCCAATACTAATCCGATCCACACTTGGATCAGTCCAATACTAATCCGATCCATACTTGGATTAATTAGTAATTTAGTCCACTTTGCTATTTAGTCCAAATAAATATGCACGTTGTTGCACTTTTATCCTTGATTCTTTTTTTTAATTAGTCCAACTAAATTAACATCTATATCTAGTCTAATCCTTTAGGTGTGTGACCCTACATGTTCCTACTACATTGGCACTAACAATTACAAACATTGAGCTGTGTCGAGCAACACATCAATGCTACCCAACTAATAGGAATAGTCACTGATCTAACAAACCTCTCTGACCAATTTTACCGTGCCCTATATGTCCCTTTGTCAGAATACCAGGATTGGACACGAGACACATATGTTACACTCGTATATCCAATCCACAGTTTCTCGATCCTGGGAATAGACTTATCTGAACAGATAGAAACAATATTATATATTGGTCTATCTGAGTCTGGCCAGGAATTTATAAGTACTACCCATCGAGTTGCCGCGGATACATACTCCCGTTATGTCGGAGGGAAAAATCATGTTTACGTTATTACCATCTCTCAGCTTGCTTCATATCATGTCCGGTTATCGCCTTTATAGTAACCCAGTTATGGTGAAACGTTTGACGACATCAAAACATGATAATTCACAACTGAAATATCTAGTGACTTCAAGTCAAAGGACCACAACACCATTGTCACTACGAGAAGCACTTGTGACATTCACATAACTCTCATGTAGCCTTCTCGTGGTGGGTCCATCTAGTATGACATTACTCTTAATGCATACCCATGTGTTAGACTTGATAACTCCATATCAATCTACCCACATACTAGTCTCCATGAATGGTAATCGTCCTACTAACCAATATACTTAACTAGGGATAATTTAAGATAGTAAACAATTTCATTCTAAATACTATATTAATATATCCAAATATAATCAATTAAATATTCTAGCCAAAACAATGTTCACACCAAAATGGATTGCCTCTAGGGCATCTGCACCAACAGTGGTACATGCGCGATAGGGTGCTCAACCTATATCCCGACTGATATGCAGTAATCGTCAAATAATAACGATGTAAATTCTCCAGCATTTTCAAGACGTATAGATTATATTGGATGATCAGGAAAATGTGTTCCAAGCCTTATAATCATTCCGAAGAGGCGAGAAAATTCCATATTTAAAGAAGATAATAGGCATACATGCGACCATATTGTAGAAGAATTGCGTAATACCATGAAATAGTACAGTGGAAAACTGTGTGGATGGATTGATCCACACATATCTTTGTGAATTAAATCAAGAGATTCAACACCAAATTTCATGGGTGATGGTCAAGCAATTTATTTTGAGAACAACTTGTGAACGGACATTCTTTGGTAAAAGAATCTTTTTGTCTTTTGGTAGTAGCCCGGTTGAGTTCTCAATGATTCTTCGAATCATAATTGCTTCAGGGTTCCCAAACGTATTATTCAAAGCATAAAACTTGTGGGATTTTTTTATTTTATGTCGACATTGACTTCAGCTGCTTCAATAATTGTATGATACAATATAAATGATAAAGCAATAAGTTTTTCTAATACACACTTTTACATGAAATAGTCGATGTAATACACATGTACTCAATATCATCTCATTAAGAGTTCTAATGTTCATCCATTTCGACGGATATCTGTAAAAGTCCGCAAATTTTTGTTAGATTTGCTAGAATATGATGCTTCTTCCACATGAAATATTGTTCCATCGGGCAATATGAAAGAGGCTTTTCGTGATCCTTCAATCAAACTGGATATACCATAAATTATGTGCACATTTTCTAGAATGTCAGATAATTGTGAAAAATATTTCTTATGGTGCAAAATAGTGTGTGTTGTTCCACTTTCCACCAAGCATGTGTCTTCACAAGTCCTTATTGTATCAAAAAAAAAATTATAAGTAAGAAAAAACTTCTCAAATCAAAATTTTATCCTACTAAAAAGAAATAACAATGTCTAAAGGCCTCATGGAACATTATTCAAAATCTAAAAATGGAAGTAAAAAATAAAATGACTTGCAAAATTCAAATAAGTTGTCTATAACATAGTGGGATCTCCAATTATTCCATGCACTTGTGGATGGGGAGTAAAAAAATCATCAACATCAAATCCATTGAGATCCAGTGGCTGCTCAAACTCAATATGGTTGATTCATTAGATTGAGCACTCCCATTTTTTGTTCCTTGATACAAGTCAACCAAGTGTCGTGGTGTACGGAAAAAACGCTCCCAATGGCAATTAGTTCCTGATAACTCCTTAATAAGAGTTATCTTAACTATGTTCTACAGTGTTGTTTGTGTGTATTTTGGTGCAAAGTGGTGAGATTCGAGTTAAAAAGAGAAGAAATGAGTTTTTGGATTTTTTAAGCTTAAATGTACAATCCAGGCGTTTCTTGAATAGTTTTACGTATGATTTGCATGATTTTTTCACATTTGATCTTCGCGGTAGTGTTCTTGTTGTGATTTATAGGAACATTTCATGAGGGGAGCAAGTGGAGAGAAGAAACAAGCTTCGAAAGTCAAGAGGAAGAAAGAGAAGCAAAGTGGGAGGAGAAAAAGTGACCAATATTCACTATTTTAAGAGTATCTTGAGTTATAAAATTAAGTTTGGAGTGAGACCATTGGAAATGAAAGTAGACTCAAAGAGCTTTCCAAAGATAGGTCACAGAGCTCAAACGGAGATCGGACGAGAAAGTTATGGTCCATCGAAGAGGCTGAAAATTTGAGCTCATCTCCAGGGGTGTTCGTGCGAACAGAAATGTTGAAAATCATTGGAAATTAGTTGGAACACCTAGAAAATGTTCGCACAAAGGGGTGTTCGTACGAACACCCGTGTGTTCGTGCGAACAAAAGGCCATGACGCAAATTTTAGGGCTTTTTGCAATTTTTGGAAATATGTAAGCTTTGGGAACTTGTTTCAGACCTAGAAGTCTGTGCTTTTGCACTATTGGCGTACTGGGGAGCTATTGGACGACTATGGAGAGTTAGGAGCGATCTTTGGAGCTTGGGAACCATCGTTTGATTTATATCTTCTTCTTCTCTCTAATTTTTGGTTATGATCATCACACTTGTTGCTTTGATCATGTGTAACCGTAGCTAAGCTTTTATTTTAGGATATCTCGTAGGGAGCTAGGGTTTGAAAACCACGTTTTGGTGATTTATGGATTTGGTTTCATGCTTCTAAGCTTAATTGAATATGTTTTGTTAGTTATGTATGATTTATGAGCTTTAGTTGTCTTTCATATTGTTAGACATAGCAATAGGATTGATTTAGGTACTGGATATTAGAGGAATCAATAACCATTACTTGAACTTGAATCATGAACTAGTTGTATCTGGGGTTGACGAATCTTGCTAGTTGGCTGTGTACAAGGAAATCCTGAGAAGAGATTCAAGTGTACACCTCTAACGGGGTATAAGAACAAGAACACAGAGAGATTAAGGGATGGCGTAGGGGAAAGATTAAGCAATGGTTAACTGTTCTTGAGAGATAGAAAGAATGATCAGCCAAAAGACTCTGGAAGAATTGCCATAGAAGACTAACGTTCCTATATATAGTGGGAAGTGACTCTTATGAGGGGTTAACGCGCCAATTAATGACGTCTTAATGATAGCCTTGTAACGGCACGTTCGACCGTATATATAGGGCACGTTACGCACTCATCCGCATAAGTAGGGGACCGTTATGAGATCGACCGTATTTATGAGACACGTAGGCCCTAGATCTCTCAGACAGTTACCAAGGGTCGCGCGCGAGCGTGGTTGTTGCTCTCGCGCGACGTTCCTTACTCGAGCCTCCAAGCCACTAAGTCCCGAAAACTCCCGTGTGATTAGTATCGCGGGTGGCCCTGTCTTACAGCCCCCATGTAGATAAACTAGAATATAAGCATGTGATTGGGTGTATACAGGGTACCATTGGATGTGCTCGATGAATGCCACATGGACGATAGTTGATCTGCTCAGAATCCACTATCTACAGTGGCTAAGAACGAAGAGTAGATAACTAGAACATAATGCGTGTTTGAACTTGAGTACACTAGAGGAATCAGATATGAGAGTTTAAATGCAGGCGTTGGTTGAGGAATCTTCAACGTAACTGTGCTCGTTCATCTAAGTAGAACACATTCGTGTTGTCACAACATAAATCCCAAGTGGTGTGTTTTCCCTAGTGTACCCGTAGAGCTATCTTGAACTTGTCCACTTATTAAGTAACTCTTAAAATAATTCTCTGTTAATCGCGAAGCTATTCATCTGATTAATTGCTATAGTTGTCCTTTTAATTTCATAGGTTTTGGAAAAACAAATTCCAATGCTAGACAATATAAGGTTTAGAATCAGTAGCTAATTTACAAAGAAGTCATTTGGGTTCGACAACCCGGATTACCGGATTATTACTGCACCGATAACTATGCACTTGCAGTTGGAGCATGTGAAGTTCTTTGCGTCGTTGCTGGGAACTTTGGCTTAATTAGTTATCATTTTTAACCTTAGGGATTTTACTTTTATCTTTATATCTGTTACTCACCTGCGTTCTATTTGTGTCTGTGCTTTCAGGTGATTCTATTGGTGCATGACCCACTCTCAACACAAGCTTTTGTACCCACCAATTGATGATCCAGAGACACTATTGCGTAGAGAGCTGAGGAAGACAGTTCCAATGGGTGACCAACATGGAGCAGAGATAGAGAGACTCTGCAAGCTTGTGGAAGATGCAGAAGCCGCTAGAGCCACTAGCGATGCCAATGCGGCAAATTCTAGGAGGGAAGCTGAGCTACTCAGAGCTCATATAGTTGCGGGAAAAGTAGTTACCAACCCTCGGATACCTCCAATTACACCTAATGGAGGCACTGGGCAAGGAATTATGATTCAAAGGAACAATTTAGCGAAGGAGGAGCGTCCTATGGTTGATTATTACAGGTCCACTACAGCAGGATACATGCCTACCATTGTGCGACCACAGATTAATGCTGCTCACTTTTAGTGGAGCCAGCAGATGATTGATATGGTGTGTGCAGAGTGCTTATTTATAGGATCTCCGGGAGATGACCCGAAATCCCACTTTCTTAACTTTGAGAAAATTAATTCAACAATACATAATGAGCAAGTCCAGATGAAACAGTGAAGTTGATGATGTTTCCTTTCTCTTTATCTGGGAAGGCTAAAACTTGGCTCCTAGAATTACCAGCAGGCTCAATTACTACATGGGATGAATGTTGTAAGCAGTTTATGAGGAAGAATATACCGCCATCCAAATTTGCTCAGCTAATGGATGATATCAGGAGTTTGACTCAGCAAGAGAATGATTATCTGGGAGATACATGGAGGAAATTCAACAAACTTTTGCGCATATTCAAAATCCTGGGGAGAATTGGTGCAAACTCTTCCATTATTTTTATAATTTTCTAGATGATTTAACTGCGATGAGTTGGATCTACTAGCTGGAGGCAATTTTATAGGCATGGGAGAACAGAAGGCTTAAGATTTTCTTAACAATGTAAAAAAGCGCAAGACTACAAGATCTGACACTCAGAAATTGACAAAACCCGATGGAGATCTTGCTTTGGCTGCTCAAATGGAATCAATAGAGCGACATTTTGTTATGATTACTACTTCCTTTAACAAGTGAAGTCTGAAAGTGTGTAATGTAGACTGATTACAGGACCTAAATACTCTAGAGCGGGGGGGTTGAATAGAGTATGGAAACTTTTTGCAAAACTCAAAACTTAACAGATTAGCTTTGTGTGAAACTCAAATCTCAAGACCTTGAGATTTTAGAAAAATGTCTGAAACTTTCAAAGGCAAAATAGAAAGCTTCATGGCCTTGAAATATTACCAGTTCTAAGCAGCTTATAAACCCTAGTTTGATTTGAGCTGTGTGCTGCAGATAATAATAAAACTGTAAAGTAAAGAACACAAATCAATTTATAGAGTGTAGTCCCAATGGACCTAATCTCTGCCTGAGGGATCTAATCCCACCAGGATTGGGCAAACACTTCTTATTACACACACATAAATAGCCCTAGATCTTCAAGCCTAAGTGATTTCCCTTACACCTATACAACTTGTGGTTCCAAACCTATCTAGTTCCAGCTACTACATGTTGAGCTAACAAGAACCTCTTGTTGTTCACTTTAAAAACCAACCACTAGGTTAAGTGAGGTTTAAGATATTTAAAAGATACACAGATTACAAAACAAGTTAAGAACACAATAGAAGAAATAAGATAGTAAAGTCTGAATGTGTTCTTCTGGAAACTGGATTGATATGATCTTCAGAAATCTGGATTGAAGCTTTAATCCTTTTGTGTGTTTGAATGAATGATCTCCCACGAATTTGTCACACCTCTCTGAGTATTCTGCAAGCCTCTGTCTGCTTTCAAAATTCAAACCAGTCTCTTTTATCCACACCTGCCACTAAATGAGAGATTTTAGGATCTCAGTTCCTACAAATCCTACTTCTGTTTTCAACTGAAATTCAACCAGCTCTCAGTGGATATCCGTTGGAGCTTGTTGAGATTTCTCTTGCACGTTTAAAAAACCTGCAACAACATTAAAACATAACAACAACAAAATCCAGAAAGATAACAGTACTATGACTGTTTGGTTTTTCCAGTTTCTGATAAAACTGGTTAAAAGATTAGAACAGTAATCTGTTTAACTTCTGACAAATATAAATCATGAAAAACAATTTTAAGACTCTTAGAAGTCAATGAATTATCACAATAATAAGAATCACAACATGCAAGAAAGAATCAACTTAGTTCTGTAAAAACTGTCAGCAACTCAAGGCACATCTCAAGGCCTTGAAGCTCTGAACCTGCTTCACGGATATTCAAAGTTAAACCCAGAAAACTTTGATTCTCCCTGTACTGATCATCTGCAGTTGTGTTAGATATATGGACAATATAAAACATGAGTATCTGCAACAGATCCCTGATCTATATAATCAGATGTCCAATCTGCAATACAAAACTGTTAGAACATTTAGCAAGATAGGAACAACTCTGAAGGCTTTGAAGCTCTGTCAATTTTCTCAAGGCCTTGGAGTATCTGAAATGCATTACTGCCAATGTCTTTGTCTTTGTCTTTGTCTTTCATCACTCAAAACAATTACCATCCAAAACACATTCAGGGTCTTTGAATCAACAAAGTCTATAGGGGAGCAATTGGCAGATGAGAACCAGGGATATGGCTAGTGCGTCGATGATGTGAATAACACAGGACCTCCTTAACAGCAACAAGTGTGGGGGTATAAGAATAACAATGTCAATCAGCCTAATTGGTATGCTCAACAAGGTAATTCTCCCTATCCAGATCAGAATTGTGCCTCTCAGCAAAAAAAAAAAACAGGATCAAGAATCATACAGCCTTGTAGAAAGATGAAGGAAAAGCTTATATCTATTGCAGCCACTTTAAAGAGTAATGATACACTGATTGGGCAACTTGCCAATCAGGATACTAAGCTTCCACATGGCACGCTTCCGTCTAATACCATTATTCCTACTGAGCAATTTAAAGATATTAATACTCGCGGTGGCGTAGCTGCTAAAGCCACAGACAAAAGAACTAGGTGAAGATTTGCCCAAAGCCGTGAATCCCCAATCAAAGGAAACAGTTGAAAAGAAAGAAGAGCCCAAGAACACTCAAAATCCGGCTAAGTATGTGCTTGATGTTCCATATCCGGCGGCAGTGAAGAGGAATGATGAAGATCATTACCGGAGATTTTTGGAGATATTTAAGCAGCTACACATCAACATTCCTCTTGTAGAAGCACTTGATCAAATGCCCAAGTATAAGAAGTTCTTAAAGAAATTTTATGGGGCAAGAAGAGCATAGACCCTTATGCCATAGTAAAGTTAACAGAGACATGCAGTACAGTAATACAGCGAGACATTCCCAAGATGAGAGATCCCGGCAATGTCATCTTAGGCTGCACTCTTGGGAGTGGATACCATACGCACGGGCTCTGCGAGCTGGGCGCGAGTATTAATCTCATGTCATTGTCCCTATTTTAGAGGTTGGGCATTGGTGCGCCAACCCTAGTGAAGATGGGTCTGCAACTGGGAGATAATTCTATTGTTACAGCAAATGGGGTGATTGAGAACTTGCTTGTGAAAGTGGGTGCATATTTCTTTCCATCCGAATTTGTGATAGTTGACATCAAGGAGGATCGCGATGTTCCACTAATCTGCAACTGGAATGTTCTTAACCTGCTTGATCGGGCATTAACTGAGATTTAGGTGGATCGGGAATTCGCTGAGATTTAGCCCGATCCACCTAAATCTGAAAAGAAGCCGAATGTGGTGAGTGCACATGAGGTGGTGCAAAAGATAAATAGTAAGAAACTGAAGGAGGAGGCACGTCGTGCTAGGCCTCCTCAACATATTTGAGGTAGTCGTCGACCTTAAATTACACGGCGCTTGTTGGGTGGCAACCCAACGTATTTTCTGCTTAATTTTGGGAGTCTGTTTTTAATATATTTGTCTTGTGTTTATTTAATATATATTTCAAGAGGTGAGAGAGAGAGGGACTAATGATGTTTCCTAGTGACATATTTGAGCAGGTTATGGGAGAGTCTACCCCAGTGTGCCATGGCACACGTGACCTTCATGGGGACTCGTGCATGCGAGTTGGGGATTCTCCAAAACACAACATTTGGAAGAGGAAAGTAGTCTACCCCGGTGTGCGAGAACACACTGACTATATAGGATCACGGTGGCACCACTAGTGCTTCGGGATTGCTTAGAGTGTATTTGGTCCCCGCCCTTGAGGCGGTTGTGAGTATTTATTCCTTTAACTAAAATTATGTGTTTCTTTTATGTATGTCATAGCTCTATCTCATCTACAGGTCCTACACATTGATTGCTGAATCCTATGCATGCTCTCTAAGTTCGTTGGGGACAACGAAGCATTCAGTGTGGGGGTGGTTTATCTGTTTGCTAGCCATCAGTCATGCATAGCCAGTTACATGTAGGATGTTTAGATTGTATTGTGAGTAAGTGTTGTGGTTTTTGTCATGTTTTTACTTATATTTTCAGATTGTGTAGAATAGATTTAGATATTGTTTGCACTTTGATAACGCCCAAATAGGGGTTATCTTGTAGCCCGATTTGACGTACCTTTGTGCCGGAAAGTCATGTTTTAGCAAGAATTCACCCTCTAAAAGCCTCGGTTTTAAGAACGAGACGGTTATTTGATCTTTATAAATTCCTGCATTTTTCGTACTTTTATTTTATATGATCGCGGGTTTGTTCGTGTTGTCTATGCAGGAACATGGCTCGGGAATGCAGCAGGATTTGTTCGGGAATGCAGTAGGAGCCAAAAGAGGCCGAAAAGGAGCAAAGAGGCTAGTTGTGTGTGTATTTTACGCAGAGTCCTGCGTATTATACGCACATAGCAAGACAGGAGGGGCATGTTTGCCAGTTTTTAGCCCCTGTCTGCGTATTTTACGTAGACCCCTGCGTATTATACGCAGCCAGGGATGAAAAATACGCACAAAGGAAGAGAGAAGGCACATAATTGGTCCCTATCTGCGTATTTTACGCAGACAGCGGGAAAAAAGGGGCAGAAATCAGCATATGACAGGTCCTTGTCTGCGTATTATACGCAGAGCCCTGCGTATTTTACGCAGACAGCACACATTTTGAGTCGGTTTCGGTCAGTGGCAGTTTTGTAACTAAAGGCAAGTTCCAGAAATGTCGTCACCACTATATAAAGACTCGTCCAGACTCGTTTTGAAGACACAATACATCCAAGGAGAATTATGAGCATCCCCGGAGAGCACGGAAGCGCGAATCTAGATTCGAAGACTTAGTTTGATCTTATTCTCTCTCTGAATTTCAGAAACTTTGTTAATTAATTATGTCGTTTAGTAGCTAGACCTTTTAACCAGGTTCTCGGTGAACCTTGGGTTTTTTTTTCAGACATTGTTCTGCAGTTTGATTATGAATTCATGATTACGTTATCTTAATTCAGCATTATTATTAGTTAGTCTATCTTTGATTATTATCGTTTACGCATGATCGGAGTCGCGAACCAGAATTGCTACAGACCCGAGCCTGTAGGTGAAAACGCCAGGTTAGGGTTAGGAAGAAAAGACAGGATTTAGTACCTTACCCTGATAGACCGACCAGAGAAAGGGAGATAGGGATAGTCAACACGTATAGACCTACTGTTAGAGAATTTGACCCGGGCCATCAGGACATGTTAGAAACCCTAGCAGACTTAGAACGAGGCTGCAGACTTAGGCAGCTTAACAGGAATCCGAAAGTCTGCAGGATCGTGACGACGTGTGGAATCTGAAAGGTTACTGTACAATCGGTACGTGGCACGAGTAATTAAAATTGCTGAGTGTTTTCATATCAAACGAAGAACATAACTCTGAAGAAACCCTAGGGGATCCTGGGACCTAGTATTCAAACCCTAGATTTTCCAAACCTCAAGATTTTCAGAAAACGAACCCAAAAAATATTTACGTGTTATTTGTTTATTTTTAGTTCGTAGTAGTAATCACATTCTTAAAATACTCCTCCTATTACACTCTGCAAGTTAAATCTGAATGCTCGAAAAACTCAAAACAGTCCTCGTGGGAAAGATTACCCGAGTTAAAATACACCTGGTATTACTCGATTCGTATACTTGCGAATAGCACGTTAGTTTGCGCATCAAATTTTTGGCGCCGTTGCCGGGGACTATTTAGGGTTAATTTAGTTGTCAGAATTAGTTTTCAGAGTTTTTATTTTTTAGTTTTGTTACTTTTCTTTTATCTCACTGCTTTTTGAATCTGCGTTTTTCAGGATTGTTTAGTTGATGCCCAGATTGCCTCGCGATTTGGTAACACCACTCGACGAGCCAGAGAAGCTTTACACCGAGCAGAACCGTGGAAAACGAGAAAGCAGAATGGCAAAAAACCAAGGAGACCGTCCTGAAAACCCAGAACCCGACCAAGAGGAACCAGAGACACGTACCCCAGCCCAGATTCGGTACATCGAAGAGCTTATCACGGCAGGCTTTGCGGCCCGTAACAACCAGAGGCATATAACCGGTATGGGAAGGCGTTAGTGGAGAATTTCGAAGTCCCCATGGGGGGGCATGAACGAGCTATTGTGGTGCCCGAGATCACTGCAGAACACTTTGACATAAAACCCTCCACCATCCACACGGTGCAGACCCTCTGCCCGTTTTATGGCAAAGCCAACGAAGACCCGAACGACTTTATCGAGAAATTCGAGGATTACTGCAACAAGGTCCGGTACAAGGGAGTAGACACAGAGGCACTTATGCTAATTCTTTTTCCATATTTCCTATATGGAGTAGCCAAAGACTAGCTCGAATCCCGACCACCCAAATCCATCACTACATAGGAGGGGTGCGTCACGAATTTTCTGGCAAAATTTTACCCCACTTCCCTAGTCATTCAGTTGCAAAACGAGATTCTTTCATTCAAGCAGAAGATGGGGGAGACGGTGGTAGATGCATGGGACATATTGATGAGATTGGCGAAAAGATGCCCGAACCACGGTTTTGGAGACCCGAAGATCCTGCAGGTATTCTACCATGCCCTAGACAAGGAGGGTGCTGACAGGATTGAAAGAGAAGTCGGGGGAAACTTCCTGTACCATGTGGACAAAGATGGTGCATACGATCTGATGAAGCAGTTAGCCAAGGAGGACACTCGACTGTTTGACGATCGCAGGATGACGGCTACAGCCGAGCCAACAGGAGACGACCGGATAGATAATCTGGCCAAGATCGTTCAAGACTTGGTTAAGAAAGTCTCCTCAGACAAGAAAGTTGTTGCAGTAGTAGGAGAACCTGATTTGGACGCAGCCATTGAGGAGCTCAGAACCGAAGATACCAATTAGGTACAGCAGCAGTGGAACCCGAGCCGGTACATACCGGGTACGAGAGATCATTCCGGGTTCCGGTATCGAATCTCGAATTCTGCAGTTTATGCACCGGGATTCCAGCACAGGCCACCGGCTGAGCAGGCCGCACCGACACAACAGGTTTAGCCAGGACCATCTGCACAACAATACGATGCTCAAGTGAAGAAAATCGAGTCCATGTTTCAGACCATGGAATCCTGGTTCGCGCATAGTTGACGCCTTGACAGCCGACGTGCAGACAACCAAAACGTCACTGCGCTTTGGAGGTACAAGTTGGGCAGTTAGCACAGCAGCTAACGGAGAGACAGTCAAGAAACTTGCCCTCGAATACAGTAAATAATCCACGTTCTCAGATCAATACCATCACCACTCAGAGTGGATTAGCACTACAGGATCCACAGTATGCTAGCCACGCTCGTGCTGAAAAATCGAAAGAAGTTGAACGCAAACTGTCTGGCCAGGATAACAGCTCAGTCGACCGCTCCCAGCCGAAGAGCTCGGTTTAGAAGGATGCAGTGCAAAACGAGAAGGATGCAGAAACGGTACCTATCTCCAAGGAGGTGTCGTACCCCTTGAGGACAGGAAAGAGGGATGATAGCAAAGACTACGCCAGGTTTATCGAGATGTTTAAGCAACTACAGATCAATATACCCTTTGCTGAAGCTTTGGAAAAGATTCCCACTTACGCCAAATTCCTCAAAGACATTCTGTATGGGAGGAGGCGAATGAGCGATTTCGAGACTATAAACCTGACGGAAGAAGTGAGCAACTGTGTGAAGAATCCTGGCAGTTTTTTGATACCGGTCACCCTAGGTAATGCTTACACAGGAAAGGCTCTGTGTGACCTCGGGGCCAGCATCAACCTGATGTCGTTGACGATTTCAAGAGTTTCAAAGTCGATGAACCCCGGACCACCATAATTATGCTGCAGATGGCAGACAGGTCCGTAAAACAGGCATACGGAGTTATCGAGGATATTTTGGTGAAATTCGGAGAGTTGATTTTTCCAGCAGATTTCGTGATCCTGGGCATGGAGGCAGGGGAGGTACCGCTCATACTGGGCATGCCGTTTTTGTCCACTGGAGAAGCTATGATAAATTGCAAGAGTGGAGAACTGACCATGCAGATTAATGAGGACAAGGTTAAATTTAACGTTTTCAAAAATCTGCAACTGCCAAATTAGTATGAGCACGAAGATATCTTTTCCATAGATGTGGTTGACGAAGGCTGGGAAAACGAGGAGATGGATCAGCTATGGGAAGAGATTGATAGCATGTACGGAGACGAAAAAGAGATGACTCGGTGCGAGCAGGCCATGACAGCCGAAGACTGGACAACTTTGCACCGGGACGAAGATGGCGGGCAGAAGACGATCCTGGTTCTGTCACTCAAGGAGCCACCTGCACTTGAGCTTAAACCTCTCCCGAACCATCTCTGGTATGCGTACATTGGTAATAATAGTACTCTACCTGTAATTGTTTCCTCTTTCTTATCTCAGGAACAGGAGGAGAAACTGCTGGAAGTATTGCGAGAGCACAAGGAAGCAATCGCCTGGACGATTGCGGATATTAAGGGGATCAACCCCTCCTATTGCATGCACAAGATCAGTATTGAAGAAGTCAAGAAACCGGTGATTTAGCCCCAGCGGAGACTGAATCCGAACGTGAATGATGTTGTGCGCAAAGAGGTCATGAAGTGGCTGGAGGCAGGAATCATATACCCCATATCAAACAGCACTTGGATCAACCCGATCCTACGCGTGCCCAAAAAGGGGGGTATTACGGTGGTGCAGAATCAGGACTAGGAACAGATTGCGCAGCGCACCGTTACAGGCTGGCGGATCTGTATGGACTATCGGAGGCTAAACGATGCAACATCGAAAGATCACTTCCCGCTGCCATTCATGGACCAGATGTTGGATAGGCTAGCCCATCACGCCTATTACTGTTTTCTGGACGGATACTCCGGGTACAACCAGATTTGCATAGCCCCGGAAGATCAGGAGAAGACAACGTTTACCTGTCCGTAAGGTACGTTTGCTTTCCGGCGCATGCCCTTCGGGTTGTGTAACGCTCCAGCTACATTCCAGAGATGCATGATGGCGATATTCTCCGATATGATCGAGAAAAATCTGGAGGTCTTTATGGACGATTTTTCACTGTTCGGGGAAAGTTTCGACGACTGCCTGCACCATCTAGGCCAGGTTTTGATCTGATGCAAGAAGGCGAATTTAGTACTGAACTGGGAGAAGTGTCACTTTATATTCACAGAAGGGATCGTTCTGGGTCACAAAATTTCCAGCAGAGGAATCGAGGTGGACAGAGCCAAGATCGAGGTAATAAAACAGCTTCCGTACCCGATGACCGTAAAGGCGATCAAGAGTTTTCTGGGACATGCAGGATTTTACCGGAGGTTCATTAAAGACTTTTCCAAGATCACAAAGCCACTCTGCACTTTTCTCGGAAAATACTTATCCTTTGACTTTAATGCGGCATGCCAGCAGGCGTTTGACCATTTGAAGGAGAAGTTAACCACAGCCCCGGTCATCACTACACCTGACTGGTCACTTCCGTTTGAGCTGATGTGTGACGCCAGCGATTATGCAGTCGGTGCAGTTTTGGGGTAGCGGAAGGACAAGGTCTTTCATGTGATAATTCGGGTACTCAACGATGCTCAGGTCAACTATGGCACTACAGAGAAGGAACTGCTTGCTTTGGTGTATGCCTTGGACAAATTAAGGTTGTACTTGGTCGGGTCAAAAGTGATCGATTTTACCAACCATAGTGCCCTGAAATATCTACTGGACAAGAAGGACGCAAAACCTATGCTGCTGAGGTGGGTATTATTGATGCAGGAATTTGATGTGGAAATACGGGACAAGAAGGGAGTTGAGAACGTAGTTGCGGACCACTTTTCCAGGCTTGAGAATGCTAGACTCGGTACCAATCAAAGAAAATTTTCCGGACAAGCACATCATGGCGGTCAAACTGGGAGACCATGGTACTATGCTACAGCCAATTATCTGGTGAGTGGCACGCTTCCCGATGACCTAACCCCGTCACAGCGGAAACAGTTCATTTCTGAGAGCCGGCAGTATTTCAGGGACGACCCGTATCTGTTCAAGCAGGGAGCCGACAATATCCTGAGAAGGTGTATTCTGATCAAACACTGCCACTCGGCTCAGTGTGGGGATCACTTCGGAGGGACCTGGACAACACAAATGGTACTGCAGTCAGGTTTCTTTTGGCCGACACTTTTCAAGGACTGTCATGATTATGTTCAGGTATGTGATAGAGGCCAGAGGACAGGGAGTACGTCACAGAGGGACGAGATGCCTTTGACTATTTGGCAGGAAGTTGAACCCTTTGATGTATAGGGGATCGACTTCATGGGGCCGTTCCCGTCTTCTACGGGAAATCTGTACATACTGCTGGCAGTGGACTATGTCACGAAGTGGATTGAGGTGATAGCGTGTCATAAAAACGATGTAGCGACAGTTGAGCGTTTTCTGAAACACAACATATTTACACGGTTTGGAACACCCAGAGCGATGATCAGCGATGAAGGGTCACACTTTATTAACAAAGTGTTTGCGAGGGTACTGAAGCAGTACGGAATGTCTATCCATAAGGTATTGTTGCCTTATCACCCCCAGACTAACGGACAGGCTGAGGTGTCAAACAGAGAGATCAAGGGCATTCTCGAGAAAACCGTAAATCTGGGTCGAAAGGATTGGCGATGACACTGGATGATGCACTGTGGGCATACCGGACAGGCTTCAAAACACCGCTGGGAATGTCACCGTACCAGCTCGTGTTCGGGAAAGCGTGTCACCTTCCGGTTGAGCTGGAGCACAAGGCCTATTGGGCCATCAAACTGCTCAGTATGGATCAGATTCTGGCCGGAGATAAGAGGAAGATGGCGCTGCTGGAATTAGAGAAAGTTCCGCAGAACGGCATCTGAGAGCGCCAGAATTACAAAGAGAAGACAAAGAAGTGGCATGATCAGCGTATCATGCCAACGCACTTTAATGAAGGAGACAAAGTACTTCTCTACAACACGAGAATGAGGTTCTTTCCGGGAAAGTTGAGATCTTGTTGGTCGGGACCGCTCATCATCAAGAAGATATTCGCGTGGGGCGCATATGAGCTGGAGAATCCAAAAGATAACTCGAGCTTCAGGGTGAATGGAAACCGAATCAAGCCGTATCTCGAGACCGCCGAAGTCGCCAAGGTAGACCCGATCTACTTCGACGACCCGTGATCGAACAGGAGGTAACTGGGTTGGGCCATCGACCGTAAATTACAAGCGCTGGTTGGGAGGCAACCCAACGTAGTAAGTTTAATTTATTTCAGCTTTTATTTTGAGTTTTGAATTCTGAGAGAGGTGATATGAGTGTGTATTTAATGTGAACTAAGCATGTGCATGCACAGTTGAGCAGACAAAGCAAACAAAAAGGAACAGAAAACTGTTGTGCGCGTAAAATACGCACACTTCTGTGTATAATACGCACACAGAGAGGAGAGAGAGAGAGAAAAAAAATCCCACCCTACACCCACGGTGTGTGTATTTTGCGCATAACTTGTGCATATTTTATCTACAACGAAGTCCAAAACGACCAAAAGTTTGAAAACTTTGAAAAAAAATGATTTTTTCCACTGTCTGCGTAATATACGCAGAGCCCTGCGTATTTTACGCAGCCAGCAACAAAATTTCAAATTTGTTTTGCATTTTTTACTACCAGTAGCCCTGTGTGCGTAAAATACGCACAATGTGTGTATAATACGCACAAAACTCCAGTTTTTGACCATTTTTAATGAGGTGCATTTTGGTCATTTTGGCACTTATGGTATTTATAGGGGGGAGGCCGGCCATGGAAGCCATTTTTGGCTTGTCTCCTTTTCTCTCTACCTCCATTGCTCTCAAGCTCCAAGAACACCAATTTTCAAACGTGCCCGGAATAAAAAAATGAAGGCATATTTGGAATCCCCTCGATTTTCAAAATTGGCATCGAGCTAGTGTGGGGGTTGAAGGAAACCGAAGAGTGTTCTTGAAGAAAATCTCAAATTCGTAGAGTTTGAGGCAAAACTAGAAAAATTCGTAGAAGAAAGTTTTGAGAGGAGGAAGAAAGCTACGTGTGGGTGGGTTCGAATTTTCATTCCGGCAAAGTAGACTTTTCCGGCGAGTTTTCCGGCGACTTCCTTGTCGGATTCTGCACTTCACCCCCTTTGTGGGAAGGTCCAATTTTCTTTCCCTCTCTTTACTTTTCCATTTTAAGCACGACCCGTAGCCGGGTCATTGTTTCTGCGATTTTTCTCGATTTCCGTGCCGTGTGGACCTCTGGTAGATTTTAGGGGGCTTACTTGCTGAGACGCATGATTTCACGCGCACGTACGGTAGATTTCTGTTTCTGCACATTTTTTCGTATTTCCTGTCATGGATTTGGTCAAACCTGTAATCGACCCGAACCGTGCCCATGAGCCAGTTGATTACCCTTCAGCAGAACTTAGGCGGCATTATTTTGATAGTTACCATTTTGTGAACCACTGGGCCCATTTCTATTTTCTGACGGGTAGGAAGCCGAACTATAAGTTGGATAAGGATTACCGTTATGAAATAGATGAGGATAGGATGCCAATCTAGGTGTGACTTTTTCCAGTCGAGCAGACATGTTTGGCACGTCACTGGCCGGGTTTGAGGGTGCGTCTAGCTCAGCCCTAGTCAGGGAATTCTTTAGTAACCTGTTATATGCTAGAGACGCTGAGAACACTGACACACGGTGGATTTATTGCCTCCGGGACTATATTTTGCTGAGTCCATTAGGCAGGCTTATGGGATTGCCCCGTCAAATGAGCCGTGTGCGTACCAATTGGCCAAAAACAACCCGCCATCGGATGAAGAAATTTTGAGGGTTTTGACTGGTGGGGCCGAGGGGCCCACTTCGAGGGGGAAGAAGAGGGACAGTTAGGGCTTAAACTACATTCTAGATTTATGTGCGACCCGCAAGGTGGTGGGTTGAGTGGGTGGTGAACCGCATTGTGGGGATCCAGCACTTAACCCACCTCGAGAATGAGTCTACCCTTATTGTGTATTGTCTCATGATGCGTAGGAGGATTGATATTGCCCATCTCATCTGGACCTATATTATGGAGCGAAATGCCTCCACGAGCCGGAAGGGGTTCGGGGTATAGCAACCTGATAATCCAACTGGCTCGGAACTACCAGATCCCCTTGGTCGATGGAGAGGGTAACGTGCAACCCCCTATACTTAAGGAATATAGGAAGATTAGATGGAGAGATCCTGGACCTAATGACCCTGTGAACCTTGACGCTGACCCCATGGAGCAGGATGAGCCTGCCCCTGCCCCTAGGAGGAGATCGACCCAGGATAGACCCGCTCGGGGGACAAGAGCACCTAGACTTAGGCGATCTCAGTCCACCCACGAGAACAGAGATTCGAGCCAGAGAGCCGGACCTAGCACGAGAGCTGCGACCGGTCCACCCCGGCTTTTAGTCATGAACTGTAGGTTGGCCCTAGTCGAGGAGGGAGTTGAGGAATGTCGAGCTGGCCAGGAGACCCTTGGGGAAAAGATGCTTAAGAAAATGGGAAAACTCTTTCGTTACCTAAAGCACACCAATAGGACCCAGAAGAAGATGGCCAAAGACCATGGCGACGCTATTGCTGCCATACGAGAGGAGCTGCGACAGGCCGCCCGACATGCGGGCCGAGAGGTGCCCTTACCCATTTTATTCCCTGCCTGCTATTCCAGTGACTACACTACCAGCTGGTCGGACGAGGCGAGCTCGTGTGAGTTTGGAAGAGCTCTGGACCCGCAGCCACCTAGCAGTCAGTCAGGATCCCGGACACATTTACGACAGTCGTCGAGCTCACACTCGCGCAGTCTACTAGTTCTTGATTCCGGCAGACCAGCAGCTCACCCAGTAGCATGTCCGGTTCATCCGAGACCGGGTCAGACCCGTGGTACAGTCCAGATGATTGAGTGCCATGAGGGCATGCCACCTCTTAGTGTGGGGGTGGGAGTCATGTATGCATTAACCTGGTCTGCATGTTTTTTCGTATTTATTTGCAGTTTTTATTTTTGATTATTTCTTCAGTCTGAATATTTTCGTTGTTTGAGTCAACCCACCACAACATTCAAGCCTTGCATTATGCATATCTAAAAAAAATCGGACAATTTTAAGAAAAATCCTAAAACTAAAAAATCAGAAAATTTTGATAAAGGGCAATCGAGATAACAGAAATTGGAGAGAAATCAAGGATAGTCCTTTGACGGAAAAGAAAACTTGCACCGAGGTATAGTAGATAGGTGAGAGCCAGTGACCCTTGGAATCCGCGAGTAGTTATCACCTGAGCTAAGGATCCGACTAGTTGCCACACTGCCGTCATCTAGGTAGTCGACAACCCGCCGACGAGCGCCGTCACGGTCATCGCATCTTTCGGTGGAGTGATTGGCTATCAATGGACCTCACGTCCTATTTCTTACCACTAGGTCCAAATAGTAAACCCGTTTGAAGCCGTTTACCCCTTTTATTCATAGCCACTGTAGCCTAGGATGACTTATTTGAGAACTTCATTAGTCGTTAGTTGGCTATTCTACGCGTTATGACAGAGGGAGTGAGTAATAGAGGGTTTAAGACGGGAGAGCTTCATGACATATCAGTTTTTGGACGGTTTTGACATCAACACATTTTTCGAGGGAAGGACAGGGTGAGTTAGTGGCGACTTCATTAATTTGGTCCCTGTCTGCGTATTTTACGCAGAGCCCTGCGTATTTTACGCAGACAGAAGGAAAAAGGGGCAGAAATCAGCATATGACAGGTCCCTGTCTGCGTATTATACGCGGAGCCCTGCGTATTTTACGCAGACAACACAAATTTTGAGGCGGTTTTGGTCAGTGGCAGTTTCATAAATAAAGGCAAGTTCCAGAAACGTCTTCAGCACTATATAAAGACCCGTCTAGACTCGTTTTGAAGACACAATACATCCAAGGAGAAGTCTGAGCATCCCCGGAGAGCACGGAAGCGCGAATCCAGATCCGAAGACTTAGTTTGATCTTATTGTCTCTCTTAATTTCAGAAACTTTGTTAATTTATTATGTCATTTAGTTGCTAGACCTTTCACCTAGGTTCTCGGTGAACCTAGGGTTTCGTTTTCAGACATTGTTCTGCAGTTTGATTATGAATTCTCGATTACATTATCTTAATTCCGCAGCATTATAAGTTAGTTTGTCGTTGATTATTATCGTTTATGCATGATCAGAGTCGCGAACCAGAATTGCTACAGACCCGAGCCTGTAGGTGAAAACGTCAAGTTAGGGTTAGGAAGAAAAGACAGGATTTAGTACCTTACCCTGATAGACCGACCTGAGAAAGGGATATAGGGCTAGCTAAAATGTATTGACCTAGTGTTAGAGAATTTGACCCGGGCCTTCAGGACAGGTTAGAAACCCTAGCAGACTTAGAACGAGACTGCAGACTTAGGCAGCTTAACAGGAATCCGAAAGTTTGTAGGATCGTGACAACGTGTGGAATCTGAAAGGTTACTGCACAATCGGTACGTGGCACGGGTAATTAAAAATGCTGAGTTTTTTCATATCAAACGAAGAACATAACTCTGAAGAAACCCTAGGGGATCCTGGGACCTAGTATTGAAACCCTAGATTTTACAAACCTCAATATTTTGAGAAAACCGACACAAAAAATATTTACGTTTTATTTGTTTAATTTTTAGTTCGTAGCTAGTAATCACATTCTTAAACTACTCCTCCTTTTACACTCTGCAAGTTAAATATGATTGCTCGAAAAACTCAAAACAGTCCTCGTTGGAACGATTACCCGAGTTAAAATACAAACGATATTAATCGATTTGTATACTTGCGAATAGCACGTTAGTTTGCGCATCACACTTTCCCACGAACAAAGTAGATTGTGTAGAGTCAAATTTTTTGTAGTCCAAGCCTTGCATATAGATTTAGGAGTTTATGAAAAAAAATTGAGAAAAATAGAAAATAAAAAATTTGAGAAAGGGCAATTGAAAGAGAATATGCTTGGTTGACTTAGATAGATGTGAAAACTTTAGGCATAGGGTGTGACATGTGACCGAGAATGACAATTTGAGTTCCCCCTAGTACGTATATAGAGACTTTCTTTACGGAAGTGCCTACCTATTTTTACATTTAACTGCAATTTTAGAAGATAAAGTGTGTGTTGTTTTTCTCATAAAATAGTTGAGCTTGGTGGTTGCTAAACAAGTCGAACGTTCATGTTGTCCGTCTTAGGTAGTCGCCAGCCCTCCTCGTAGTGGCACACAGAACAGATGTACGAGGACGTGTATTAGAGCATTCACTACTTTTAGATCTTACCTTGTAGGACCACTAGTAAGCCCTAATTGAACCTTGGTTTATATGTTAGCCTCTTGAACATCCATCATATATCGTTAGAATCACCTTTCTAGAGTGTCACGAGGGAGAAGTAGTAGAGGGGGTTCGCTGAGAGAGTTCTTCATTTCATAATTTTGTGAGTTCTGCAGATCGCATGTGCTTTACTTGATATTTTGAGAGGGGATGCGAGGGTGAGTGAGTTGGCTTGCACACTACGGTGTGGAGATTTTCCATGTCATTACTTCTTGGACACAGTAGAGGAGAGCCTGAGTGCGTGACGTCTAATCCGCACAAAATAGGGTTGGTTTTATTTAATTGGTGGAATGTGCTAGGTACTAGATTTCTATCATTTCGGTGTAGGATCATTGGTTGGATTAGGCACGTGATACATCTTATCGACTACTGGAGAGCGGGCGTGACTACATTCTAGTGTGGGGGTGTCGACATTTTACTACGGACATCGAGATAATGCTTTTGACGACTCCACCCCCACACACATGATTTGATTGGTTTGCGGCTTTGTTTGGCGGCATCGTGCACTTAATTGAGTTAGGAGGAGACAAAGTTTATTTGTGATACTCATTCATTGGATCGTCAATTTCCTCCTCCTAGAATGTTTGCATGGTTTAATTCTTTAAGACTACTCGTACATTTTTGCGGTATATTGTTGATGATTGAGAGAAATTGAAAAACATCATGAAAATAAATGAAAAAAGAAAAAAAAAAATAAAAAATAGAGGAATGAATAAATGAAGACTTGAGCGTATTGGAACACGAGTGGTGGCGTTTGCTATTTCGTTGACGACGATTTACATTTTGTGCACGATCCAACACAATGGCCACGAAGATCGTTATGAACGTGGCTTAGCCTTGTGTAGCCTCTTACTTTTGTCGACAGGCACGAAGAGGTAGTTCATTCTTTGTGAGTCAAGCTAGGATTTCTATACCAACTAGGGGAAATTCACGTTGTTGAGTTTAGTCACGATTCACGCCTCTTTCCTAACTTGATAATCACTCCATGAGCATCGTTTTGTAGTTGATTGAGGTTGCCGGATCTCGCAAAAATATAAAAAGAAGTTCGTATATAAATATTTGTTTAAAGATAGAGTTATATCTGCATTGTGTTATCTTGTTGCACTGGTTGTGTCGTGAGTCATGTTGAGTTGTTTGAGTCTTGTTGGCTAGTAAACAGTTATATGCAATAGATGAGACTTTGCTCGGGACGCGGAAATGGCAAGTGTGGGGGTATTTGATAACTCCTTAACAAGAGTTATTCTATGTACGTTCTACAGTGTTATTTGTGGGTGTTTGGTGAAAATTTGTGAGATTTGAGCTAAAAAGAGAAGAAAATGAGTTTTTTGATGTTATTGAGCTTAAATGTATAATTCGGGCGTTTCTTGAATAATTTTACGTATGATTTGCATACTTTTGTCACATTTGATCTTCCTGGTAGTGTTCATGTTGTGATTTATAGTAACATTGCATGAGGAGAGAAAGTGGAGAGAAGAAACGAGCTTCGGAAGTCAAGAGGAAGCAAGATAAGCAAAGTGGGAGGAGAAAAAGTTAACAATCTTCACTATTTTGAGAGTATCTTGAGTTCTACAATGACTTTGTAGTGAGACCAGTGGAAAATGAAAGTAGACTCAACGATAGGTCACGGAGTTGAAACGGAGATCGGACGAGAAAGTTATGGTCTATCGAAATGATTAAAAATCTGAGCTCATCCCCATGGGTGTTTGTGCGAACAGTTATTGTGTTTGTGCGAACAAAAATGTTGAAAAATCTCCGTAAATTAGTAGGAACACCAAGAATGTGTTCGCACGAAGAGGTGTTTGTGCGAATAGAAGGCCATGACGCAAATTTTAGGGTTGTTTTGCAATTTTTGGAAAGTTTAAAGCTTTGGGGACTTTTTTTAGACCTAGAAGTCTGTGCTTTTGCTCTATTCGACGTACTGGGGAGCTATTGGACGTTGTTGGAGAGCTAGGAGCGATCTTTGGAGCTTGGAAACCATCGCTTGATTTCTATCTTCTTCTTCTCTCTAGTTTTTGGTTATGATCATCAAACTTGTTGCTTTTATCATGTGTAATCATAACTAAGCTTTGATTTCAGGATATCTTGTAGGGAGCTAGGGTTCGAACACCACGTTTTGGTGATTTATAAATTTGGTTTCATGCTTGTAAGCGTAATCGAATATGTTTTGTTTAGTTATGTATGATTTATGAGCTTTATTTGTCTTCCGTATTGTTAGACGTAACAAAAGGATTGATTTCGGTATTGGATATTAGAGGAACCAATAACCATACCGAAACTTGAATCGTGCACTAGCTGTATCTAGGGTGGAGGGATCTTGCTAATTGGTTAAGAACGAAGAGTAAACAACTAGAATATAATCCGTGTTTGAACTTGAGTAGACTACATGAATCAGATATGAGAGTTTAAATGCAGGTGTTGGTTCAGGAATCTTCAACGTAACTGTGGTCCTTTAGCTAAATGTAACACATTCGTGTTGTCAAAACATAAATCCCAAGTGGTGTGAATTCCCTAGTGAACCCGTAGAGATATCCTGAACTTGTCCACTTATTAAGTAACTCTTAAAAGTGTTCTCCGTTAATCGCGAAGCTATTCATCTAATTAATTGAGATAGTCGTCCTTTTAATTTCATAGGACTTAGAAAACAAAATCCAATTGCTAGCCCACTGTGTACGAGAGAATCCTGCAGGGAGGATTCAATATACACCAAGAGCAGGGGATAGAAAGAACACAGGAAGAGCAGGGTTGTGTGTAGGGAGAGAGTAAGACAATAGCATTGTATGAGAGAGAGACAGAATTTTGGCAGAGCTTCCGCGTATCTCAAGTGATTCGCCCTTGTATGGAAGGGTTAACGATCCTATATATAACAGAGAATGTGACCGTTGTAGTGGGTTAATGCGCCCATTAATGGCGGCTTAATTAGCTTAACCACAACGGCACGTTCGTCCGCGTATATAGGGACCGCTACGCACGTTACCCGCGTATATCGGAACCGTTATGAGGTTGACCGGGTTTATGGAGCTCGTGCCATAAATCTCTCAAAACAGTTACTAAGGTCGCACGCGGGCTTGGTTGTCGCTCGCGCGCGACATGACTTACTCTAGCCTCCAAACCACTAAGTCCCTACAGGTCCCGTGTGGTGGTATGCGAGGGCCCTGTCTCGCAGCCCCCACGTGGATCAGCGCGGGTGGTGATCCAGTGTGTGTGGAGCACAGCTAGGTGTGCCGGATGATCGCCACGTGGCTAAGATCTGCCTGTCTAGAAAGCACTATCTAAATTAGCCCCCTTTCTGCGCGTGAAGACACATAGCCGGATAGGCTTCAATGCGCAGGAACCAATGTACGCGTCGCCGCCACGCACCAATTCAAATACACGCAAAATCAGCCCCCGTGCGTGCCATTATGACCTAGAATCCCTAGAGTCGTGTCGTCTATTCTTTTAGGGTTTTAGGCTTGACGTCAGCTCGTCATGCGATTGCGCGATTCGACGGTGACGGTTGCGATTCGACTACTGAAAGGACGCGACTCCTCATTGTTTTGGATAAATACTCTGTGTTCTCCATTGTTGCAAAGCATCACTTCTTTCTCTAACCCGGAAGCCTTCAAGAGCAGATTCAAGTGATTAATCATCAGTTCTTCCTTGTCAATCGTCTCCTTCAACTTGCTTCATCAAAACAAGCTATACAAAAACAAGGTTGGCTTTGTTCAATTCCATTTAATGTACTCAAGTATTCTCTGAACTGTCTTGGATCTATAAACCCATGGTTATTTGGGATATGTCGTTCATTGAGAACTGCAAAAGAGGCTCTTTTCTTAAACCCAGAACTGATCTAATCACCAGATTGTGACGACCTTTTGAATGTAAAACTTCTAAAATTCTAAGCAATATAGACGAATTCTGAACTTCTAAACCCTGAATTGACCCCAGACTTTTCATCTTCTCTTGACAAAAACATAATTGCTTCTTGAAATTCAAACTGAAAGTGTGTATATTTCTCCCCCCCCCCCCCCTTTTTCTTGCTCTTCTGCAGGAATGGCCAAGACAAAAGGATCCAAACCCATTAAATAAGCCGAAGAAATACCTGATCTTCCCCAGACCTTGTGGAGGAAAGCCCCCTATTTGGGTGGAAAAGATTTTTATCATGCTTGGGTTAAGGTGAAGAATCTACCGACTCCTGTTTCCTCCGGAGAGTTGTGGACATTGACCCCGTCTGTAATACCCCGTCTATTTGCGAAGGGTAAATTGGGAAATATAAAATTTAATTTTTATTACGAGTGGTGAGTTAGATTATTTTGGGTTGAAAATACAATCGGGAAGTTCATATAGTAATTTTATAGAAACCGGTATTTAATTGCGTGTTTTATTTAGTTTTTATGTGGTTTATGTGAATATAGCAATTATGTGTACCCAACCCACTAGAAGACACACCCACTTGGTACAACAATAGCATGCTAGCATAACTAACTAGTTGACAAAAAAAAAAGGAAAAGAGTTGGGGCGGTGGAGGAAATTCACTCCTCCAACTAACATTTCCTATTTAATATCTTCTCCCACTTGTCTCTTTCACCAAAAACACATCAGAACACACAAAACAAGCATCTCTCTCTCTCTTCTTTGCACACCCACGGCTGCCACCACCCTCACACCCATTGTAACACCCCCAAAATGACCAAGCCGGAGGCCCGGGGGGGTGTCACTCCGTACCCGAGACAAAGCCCGGATACAAGGACATTTAAAAGTGGATCTCAAGCAAACTAAATTAAAAGTTAAACAATAGAACTTTATTACAACTCCAAGGCTGCCTCAAACGTGGGCGCTTAACAAACTAGTGTGTTAAAATCTAACAAAAGAGTTCAACTTTTATTGAAATGAAAATTACTAATTTTCTAGGTGATGAACCGCGTCCCCCGCTAAGCCAAATACTCACCACCTGGACCTGTGGTGCAGAAATAAAAAGAAACACCACAGTACAAAAATCAGCATAAAAATACTGGCAAGCAAACACCCAAGCATGTAAAATGATGATGAGGCAGTTATAAAAACAATGACCATTTTTGCGAGTAGGATTTTAACTTTAAACACAGCGGAAGTTTGAATTTGACACTTGTAAGAAAACAAGAGAGTTTACAGTTCACAAATTCGAGTTCAATACTCAAGTTGGGAAATCCCAAATTTCATACTCATTATTTTTCCCATAAATAGCCATTAAATTCAAAAGATCACAATTTCAATTAGCTGATACGGGGAAAGAACCAATCACTTCACAAGCATCCAAGACCTTAAGTGTCGACACCCCCTTACAGACTTCTTGCGGTCAGAAGGGTGAGTACTAGGAGCGATCCGGGGCCTTGCAACCGGATTACATACAATTAATTGGCCGGGTATAACCCGACCAAGCCCAATAGTAACCATGAGACAATCCCGCACAACTTTTTCACTTTACGTTATCGTGAATTGTTAACTTATTATGTTATTTTCAAGAAAGGCATTTACAAGTAAAATTGGATGTTTAAATGACACATAAACACATAGCACGTAATCCATTTTGAGACATGTAAAACAAAATCATTTGACACGAAGGGAGTTAGGCACACTAGGCCTGGCATGTTTACTCACCTCGTTTTCAAGTGATTACGGCGACTCAATCGTAGTACTCAACGTATGCGTCGTCGGTGAATTCGTCGCCTACAAGTTAACAATACTCTAATTAAAACAATTTCTTAGTAATAAAAATACTAAGCTATATTAAATGCACATGACACCCAACGGTTTAGGGTTCTAAAACCAACCCAACATCCCCCTTATTTCATACTTCAAAACCAATACCAAAACCTTATTCCAAAATCCCATAACCTAAAGTATACATAACCTATCATAACTTCACCAATTTATTACTCCTGTTTCCCAAACAGATCATGGCTCAAAAACAGTTCCATTGGATTCAAAACATTCGAAATAATAAGTTTAGCCTCAAACGGATCTTAATTTCGATTCCTGAATCAAAAGATATGCTCGTTTCAAATATCAAATTCCCCTCAAAATACCCATATGGGAAATAACAATTTCCATGAAACTTTTCCCCCAATCATCTAGTTCTCCTACATTCATACTAAACCTAATACAACATGAATACCCACATCAAACAAGTGGTAATTACTATCTAACCCTATTGTTTCGGCTTGATTTAACCCCTTACATAAACTAGGGTTTATGAATAATCACTTGAACAACGAATATAGTGATTAGAGATGTTCTACGTGGTGAAGACGGTAATCAAAGTGAGTACAACAAATCTGAAATTAACGAGTAACATGTTACTTACGTGAGATTTGAGAGATTCGAGTGATTGAAGTAATGGAGATGAAGATGTTGGCGACAAATCAAGGGCTGCCGGAAAAAGTATACATCAACAATCATGGAGGAAGAAGAAGAAGATGAACAAAACGCATGAAGAAAAGGAGAAGGAGAAGGAGAAGGCACGGGCAGAGAAGGAGAGAAAGAGAGAGAGAGAGAGAGACGAACCTGAGAGAGGCGGCGGTGGCTGTGATGCCGCTGCTGCTTCTGTTGCGTGAGGGAGACGGACGACAAGAGGGAGACGGGGGACGTGAGGGAGAGAGAAGGAGAGTTACGTGAGAGCTTTTGATGTTTGATCGTGAGAGAGGAAGAGAGATAGAGAGGGATTGAGAGAGGATATGATGAGGATGAAGAAAAATCACAACTGACGTGATTTTGGGTGAGAAAAATCTGTCTGGTATTATTTTTGGGTCAAAAATCATATCAATCAGTGCAGAAAGACACTTTTCCACCACTAGTTTAGGTAATAAGACAACTACCTCCCCCAACTTAATTAAAGGCACTAATAACTTTAGATAAAAGACACAAAGACCCCAAATTGCTAGCAAAGCTTTAAAAATGACTCCCAACATTTAGATTTCACTCCCAACACAAGTAATAATATCACAAATACCCAAAATATCCATGGTCACATGTCACAAATACCCAAAGTATCCATAGTCGAATATCACGAATACCCAAAATACCCTTAGTCACAAAACGGGGTATTTCATCCTTCCCTCCTTAGATAGAGCTTCGTCCTCGAAGCTTAAACCAAACCTTCAACAACCAATAAGGTATGAATTTCCTCTCAATAGTACTAATACTAAATGCAACCTAAGGTCATGCATGATATGCAATATACTATAATGAATACTGTATTAAAAAAAACCGAAGGATTAAATCCTCTCCCCCTTAGAGGAGTGACGTCCTCGGAGCTCAAAGTACCTCGTCGAAAAGGTGAGGATACTTCTTCCTCATAACATCCTCCGCTTCCCAAGTTGCCTCTTCAGTGAGGTGATTCGTCCATAGGACCTTTACAAGCTTGACACTCTTATTGCGGGTGTCCCTTGTCTTGGTGTCTAGAATCTTGACAGGTTGCTCCTCATAACTCAAAGATGGATCCAATTCTACTGGTTCGGGATCCAATACATGAGATGGGTCAGGCACGTACTTCTTTAGCTGAGACACGTGGAATACGTTGTGAACACGACCCAAATTTGATGGTAGATCCAATCGATAAGCCACATCCCCAATCTTCTCTATAACATCATATGGTCCAATGAATTTCGGGCTCAACTTCCCTTTCTGATTGAACCTCATGACTCCCTTAGTAGGCGAAACTTTGAGAAATGCCTTTTCTCCAATTTGGAACTCCAATGGTCTCCTCTTCTGATCAGCGTAGGACTTCTATCTATCCTGAGCTGCCTTCATTCGCTGCTGGATAAGTCTCACCTGATCTGTCATCTCTTCAATGAGTTGCGGACCAATTACCACTGTCTCGCTTATTTCGCTCCAACACAGTGGCGTTCTACACTTTCTTCCATACAACGCCTCGTGAGGTGCCATCCCAATACTGGCGTGGTAACTGTTGTTGTAGGAGAATTCTATCAAAGGTAATCTATCAACCCATGAACCTTGGAAGTCCATAACACAAGCCCTTAGCATATCTTCCAATGTTTGAATCGTTCTTTCGGTTTGTCCATCAGTAGCAGGGTGGAATGCCGTGCTGAATTTCAACTGTGTTCCCAAAGCTTCCTGGAGTGCTTTCCAGAAGTGAGAAAGAAAATTGGGATCCCTGTCGGAAACTATAGAGCTTGGAACTCCATGGTACCTCACAATGTTCTTTATATACGCATCGGCTCTTTGTTCCATATTCCATGTATCCTTCATTGGGATGAACCTTGCTGTCGTTGTCAACCTGTCAACTACAACCCAAATCTGATTCAGCCCATTCTTCGATGTCGGCAAAGCAGTTACGAAATCCATCGAAATTGAATCCCACTTCCAATCCGGGACATTTAATGGTTGGACTAAGCCTCCCATTCTCTTATGTTCAAACTTCACTTTCTGACAAGTCAGACATCAGGCCACAAATTCTGCTACTTCCCTTTTCATGTTGGGCCACCAGAAATTCTTCTTTAGATCCTTATAGAGTTTGTCACCCCCTGGATGTACTGAGTAGGGTGTGTTGTGCGCTTCACGCATCAACTTCTCCTTTGTTTCCGCACACTTGTGTGGTACACACCACCTCTC
The DNA here is from genome assembly GCA_023055425.1 of Linanthus parryae. Classification (NCBI taxonomy): domain Eukaryota; kingdom Viridiplantae; phylum Streptophyta; class Magnoliopsida; order Ericales; family Polemoniaceae; genus Linanthus; species Linanthus parryae. The sequence continues at coordinate 82,632,842 of JALGPY010000007.1, read as the reverse complement.
TTTGTAGCGGATACTTCCATCCTCGTGGATCTTGAAATCATTTGCTTGCCCTTCCACAATCTTCTTCTTTATCCTTTCCAACTTCACGTCTCCTGGCTGGTTACTCCTTATTTCTTCCAAGACTTCTGGCACAACTGTCATATTCCCAAGGATATTCTTTACTCCACCTTGTTCCACCACTTCAATCTCGAGTTTTCGGAACTCATGGCATAGCCAGTCTGGCAAAACTACCATAGCACCTAAAGTATGGCTCGATTTTCGACTTAACGCATCAGCTACTACGTTTGCCTTCCCTTCGTGGTACTGGATACGCAAGTCATAATCCTTTATGATCTCTAGCCAACGTCTTTGCCTGTTGTTTAGCTCCTTCTGAGTGAAGATATATTTGAGACTTCTGTGGTCAGTATACAATCTACACACTGATCCATATAGGTGATGTCTCCATATCTTCAGTGCAAAAACTATTGCTGCAAGCTCCAAATCATGCGTAGCATAGTTCTCTTCATGAGTTTTCAGCTGTCTCAAAGCATAGGCAATAACCCTTCTTTCCTGCATAAGCACGCATCCTAAACCCTTCTTTGACGCGTCGCTGTAAACGTCAAACTCGCCAGATTCATTGGGTAAAGCTAACACAGGTGCTGTAGTCAACTTTTCTTTCAATTTCTGGAATGCCTCTTCACAATCTTCGCCCCACTGATACTTTACTGTCTTCTTGGTTAGCGTAGTCAGCGGTCTGGCGATCTTCGAGAAATCTTTTACAAAACGCCTGTACTATCCTGCCAATCCCAGAAAACTTCTTATTTCCGACACATTCTTCGGAGTTGGCCAATCTTTGACTGCTGAAATCTTTCCTGGATCCACGGATATCCCTTCCTTTGAGATTATGTGACCCAGAAATGGAACTTGATATAGCCAAAACTCACATTTTGAGAGCTTAGCATACAACTTCTCATGCCTCAATGTCTCCAACACTTCCCTGAGATGTTCTTGGTGCTCTTCCTCGCTCTTTGAGTAAACGAGGATGTCATCAATGAAGACAACCACGAACCGATCCAGAAACGTCTTCATAACACGATTCATTAGGTCCATGAATACTGCAGGAGCATTAGTTAGGCCAAAAGGCATGACAGTAAATTCATAATGTCCATACCTCGTTCTAAAGGCTGTCTTCGGGATGTCCTTCTCGGCTACCCGAAGCTGGTGATATCCTGATCTCAAATCTATCTTTGAGAAGACACTCGCCCCTTGCAACTGATCGAACAAGTCGTCAATTCGGGGTAAAGGGTATTTGTTCTTGATCGTTGCGCTGTTCAACTCTCTATAGTCAATGCACAACCTCAAGCTTCCATCTTTCTTCTTCACAAATAATACAGGTGCACCCCAAGGCGACACACTTGGCCTTATGTAACCTTTTTGAAGTAACTCCTGCAACTGATCCTTTAGTTCCTTCAACTCTGCCGGTGCCATTCTGTACGGCGCCTTTGAGATTGGAGCTGTTCCAGGTGCTAGGTCCATAGTGAACTCAACTTCCCTTCTAGGTGGCATTCCTGGAATCTCATCCGGGAACACATCGGGAAAGTCCTTGGCTATTGGTATCTCATCTAGCACGTTCTCCTTCTTAGACACGTCTTGGACATAGCACAAATAAGCACCATACCCCTTCTTTACTTGGTTGACTATGGTCAAAGCTGACACTAACCTGATACATGGTTCCTTCGTGATGCCACGGTAGGAAACCTTTTCCCCCGTTGGGCCTCTAAGCCTGATTTTCTGGTCGTGACAGTCTATAACTGCTCGATATTTACCCAGCCAATCCATTCCCAATATAACATCTATCCCCCCAAGATCAAATTGTATCAGATTCGCCGGTAAAGTACTAGCCGAAATCTTAACTTCTACCCCTTCAAATATTGTATCACACACTGTTATATGACCGGTTGGGGTAGCTACAGGGATGGATATTCTAGACGGCTTATTGAGACTCAACTTTTCCACAAATGATGAAGAAATAAACGAATACGATGCTCCAGAATCAAATAGAGTAAAAGCTGGTTGACCATGGACAAGAAATGTACCAGTGACTACTCCATTTGCTGCTTCTGCCTCAGTTCTGCTCATGACAGCAATCCGTGCAACATTCCCATTCTGTGCTGCTGTTCCTGCTGTACCAGTCCCGTTGTTGTTGTTGTTGGCATTGGCCGAAGCATTGTTGTTCCCGTTCCTGTTTTGAACTCCATTGTTCCTCCCATTACCTTGGTTGTTCCCCTGCTGTCTTCCATAATTGTTGCCCCCATCATTCTGGCTGTAGCGGTTCCCATTGTTCCTGTTTCCGCCCTGGTTATTGCCATTGAACTGTCGGTTTCCTTGATAGTTTCCTCCATTGTTCACCTGCTGATCCCCATTCGTTCGTGTACGACACTCGAAAGCCCGATGTCCCCTCTTGCCACAGTTATGGCAAGTGATTACATTCCCTTTGCAATCTACTCCAGGGTGATTCTGCTGACACCTTTTGCAAATGTAGCGGCGAGGAGGCTGGCCACCGGAGTTTTGTTGGTTGCCACGGTACTGACCCTGGTTACCTCCTCCTTGGTTGGGCTTGAACCTCTTGTCCTGACTACCCTGGTTGTTCTTACCCTGATTGTTGCCATAGCCCACAGCGCTCTCAATCTTGCGCTTTCCTCGCTTCTCGTCTTGCGCCTCTTGAATGCGCCAAACAGCTGCAGCTCTATCATATGCTTCCTGAAGGGTATCATATGTTCTGCACATCAAGTCCTTCTGCAGATGGAGTTCGAGACCGGACATAAACTTCCTAACCTTGGTCGCCTCATCAGGCATCAGCTGACCTGCGAATCGAGATAGTTCCATGAACTTCTTAAAGTACTCGGTCACAGAACCATTCCCCTGCGTCAGATTCACAAAATCGATATACTTCTGATCCTGGACATGAGCCGGATAGAAGCGTGTGCGGAGTGCAGCCTGAAGAGCCTCCCAATTGAAATTGGGTTAAGCCAAGAAGTGCTGACGCGTGCTCCTCCACCATATATTGGCCTCATTCTTCAGGTAGAATGCTGCGCAAACGACCTTGCGGTTTTCAGGGCATTCAACCAACTCAAGGACCTTATCCATCTCGTCGATCCAGTCTTCAAGCTCAACCGGGTCCTCATTGCCTGTAAAGTTCCCAGGCTTCATGTCAGCCACTTTCTTCGCCCTGTTGGCTGCATTCTGCTCTCCCTGGTTCATGTTTTGAGCCATTTGAGCAAATTGAGCAAAGAATTGCTCCATGTTGTTGTTGTTGTTGATTGGGGCTGCCATCGGTACTTGAGAATTCCTCCTGGTGTAGTATCGATGTGGTCTATCAGTCATAATCCCTACACTATAACCTATTGTATTATTCACAAATCATCATGTAGTACAAGTAAACTTGAATATATGGCATGTAACGCGCAATTAGGCAAGCAATGTCACACATTGATCATCAGTTACTCAAATGAGCATGTATTTACCCATAGGCTGATCACGTCTCATTTCGTCATCTCTCTTTAAAAATTGGGAAAATGATCAATCGGACGAGCAAAAATTATGAAATTTGGTGTGAAACACCCTCTATGAGTCTACTTTCATACTCAAGAAGAATCAACTCAAAATAAATTGTAGAACTCAAGTTGCATAGAGAATACTACAGCTGCTGTCACAGACCACCAGAACAGAAACGTTGAATTTGAAAAGCCTTAAAATGACTTTAAAATCCTCAAAATGAGCTAGGCTTTCGCCCAGAATTAGCCAAACATGTCTACTAACTGTCATAAAAATTTGAGAACCAAACAAGGTCTGGAAGTTAGGTAAAAATGAAAAATGCTACAACTAGTCACTTTGCAATTCTGCTACTGAACCACCAAATTTGAAAATTCTTAACTGATTCTACAGAACTCATGTAGGGCTGAAATTTTTATGAGAGATACCTGGGTATGTCTAAGTTCTGGGAAAAATTCAGGGAAAAATAAATCCAAAATTAAATACGTCTGCTACAACAAAAATTCACTGCTGCGCAGATTCAACAACACCAAAGATTAAAGTTTTCGCGTTCTAACTCCATGAACACTTTCTAATTACTCAATCAATGATAACAAAACACATGACAATATTAATTCATCAAATCATACTCCAAAATCAGAGAACTAAATTTATTAACCTCCCAAATCGGGTCCTCAAAACACGAGCATTATTCCCCATCCTTAAGTCAAAACGCTAAGGATTTAACTCTAGCCCAAAAGTGGCTATTCAAAAATTATTCAAGAACCTCAAGATATTGTTGACATCATAGCCTTATTCAAAACAAAACAAAACTTTAAATTGTATCAATGTCTAGGAAATCAAAGAATTATAACATGCTTAATCCTCGTCTTCGTCGCTCTCATCAAATTCCTCATCTTCCTCGGGGTCTTCCTCGATATCCTCACCCTCACTTGGGTCTTCTTCACTGTCATAATAATCCATTGGATCTTCTTCAATCTCGGGGTATTCATCGAAATCTTCCATTGGATCCTCTTCGACCTCATCATCGTCACTAGAGTCTATGATAATCACCTCTTTGGCTTCAATAGCATTCACCTCAATAACCGTGTAACCTTGCCATTTTACATGGACCTCCATTAACAACTTGCATATGAAGTCGGCGTTGACCCTCCATTCACCTTGGTAAAGATACTCCTTAGCATTCATTCGGTTGTAGTTGTCCATGATGTTGCTATATTTTGCTATTATGTCTCCAAATAAAGGTCCCATGGGAAGTGCCTTCACCATACAATAAGCATGAAACGCAGGATTCCGGTACCGAGGAAACTGTGACTCCACAAACCTTTGCTCACAAAACTGAACGACGCGATCACGGAACGCTGGAAAATCCTCACCCTCAACCCATGGTGTCACAATCGGGTGCTTCTCGACGGGCAATACACGCTTCCTAGGGGTCGTTTTGGTCCTAGCCATCTACAAAAGAAAACAACTTCATAAGTCTCTTACTCCACAAAGTATATAACATAAATAAAAATTACTACTCTCATGAAATAAACACTTCTTTCCAAAACTTAAATTTCATAACCACAAGACTTTTGAAATCAACTCCCAACGAAACGCCTCAAAAAGGTTGGATGATCAAAGGTTTCTAACCCGAACTCCACTGAAACGCCTCAAAACCCAATCTCTTAGTATCTCGGGTAGGCCAAAGTTCTTAGTTAGGAGTGGGTTGGTGGGCGTACTTGCCTTCTATCCTATTTTTCCTAAGCATTTACACACATAATAGTCCTAGAAATACTACCCACATTCCCAACGGCTTGTCAAATTTTAATCACTTTGCCTATGTTCATTTTAGTTACCCTAACAGGTTTTGTTTTCCTTTTTGGATTGCCGGCTCTGATACCACCTGTAACACCCCCAAAATGACCAAGCCGGAGGCCCGGGGGGGTGTCACTCCGTACCCGAGACAAAGCCCGAATACAAGGACATTTAAAAGTGGATCTCAAGCAAACTAAATTAAAAGTTAAACAATAGAACTTTATTACAACTCCAAGGCTGCCTCAAACGTGGGCGCTTAACAAACTAGTGTGTTACAATCTAACAAAAGAGTTCAACTTTTATTGAAATGAAAATTACTAATTTTCTAGGTGATGAACCGCGTCCCCAGCTAAGCCAAATACTCACCACCTGGACCTGTGGTGCAGAAATAAAAAGAAACACCACAGTACAAAAATCAGCATAAAAATACTGGCAAGCAAACACCCAAGCATGTAAAATGATGATGAGGCAGTTATAAAAACAATGACCATTTTTGCGAGTAGGATTTTAACTTTAAACACAGCGGAAGTTTGAATTTGACACTTGTAAGAAAACAAGAGAGTTTACAGTTCACAAATTCGAGTTCAATACTCAAGTTGGGAAATCCCAAATTTCATACTCATTATTTTTCCCATAAATAGCCATTAAATTCAAAAGATCACAATTTCAATTAGTTGATACGGGGAAAGAACCAATCACTTCGCAAGCATCCAAGACCTTAAGTGTCGACACCCCCTTACAGACTTCTTGCGGTCAGAAGGGTGAGTACTAGGAGCGATCCGGGGCCTTGCAACCGGATTAAATACAATTAATTGGCCGGGTATAACCCGACCAAGCCCAATAGTAACCATGAGACAATCCCGCACAACTCTTTCACTTTACGTTATCGTGAATTGTTAACTTATTATGTTATTTTCAAGAAAGGCATTTACAAGTAAAATTGGATGTTTAAATGACACATAAACACATAGCACGTAATCCATTTTGAGACATGTAAAACAAAATCATTTGACACGAAGGGAGTTAGGCACACTAGGCCTGGCATGTTTACTCACCTCGTTTTCAAGTGATTACGGCGACTCAATCGTAGTACTCAACGTATGCGTCGTCGGTGAATTCGTCGCCTACAAGTTAACAATACTCTAATTAAAACAATTTCTTAGTAATAAAAATACTAAGCTATATTAAATGCACATGACACCCAACGGTTTAGGGTTCTAAAACCAACCCAACATCCCCCTTATTTCATACTTCAAAACCAATACCAAAACCTTATTCCAAAATCCCATAACCTAAAGTATACATAACCTATCATAACTTCACCAATTTATTACTCCAGTTTCCCAAACAGATCATGGCTCAAAAACAGTTCCATTGGATTCAAAACATTCGAAATAATAAGTTTAGCCTCAAACGGATCTTAATTTCGATTCCTGAATCAAAAGATATGCTCGTTTCAAATATCAAATTCCCCTCAAAATACCCATACGGGAAATAACAATTTCCATGAAAATTTTCCCCCAATCATCTAGTTCATTCTACATTCATACTAAACCTAATACAACATGAATACCCACATCAAACAAGTGGTAATTACTATCTAACCCTATTGTTTCGGCTTGATTTAACCCCTTACATAAACTAGGGTTTATGAATAATCACTTGAACAACGGATATAGTGATTAGAGATGTTCTACGTGGTGAAGACGGTAATCAAAGTGAGTACAACAAATCTGAAATTAACGAGTAACATGTTACTTACGTGAGATTTGAGAGATTCGAGTGATTGAAGTAATGGAGATGAAGATGTTGGCGACAAATCAAGGGCTGCCGGAAAAAGTATACATCAACAATCATGGAGGAAGAAGAAGAAGATGAACAAAACGCATGAAGAAAAGGAGAAGGAGAAGGAGAAGGCACGGGCAGAGAAGGAGAGAAAGAGAGAGAGAGAGAGAGACGAACCTGAGAGAGGCGGCGGTGGCTGTGATGCCGCTGCTGCTTCTGTTGCGTGAGGGAGACGGACGACAAAAGGGAGAGGGGGGACGTGAGGGAGAGAGAAGGAGAGTTACGTGAGAGCTTTTGATGTTTGATCGTGAGAGAGGAAGAGAGATAGAGAGGGATTGAGAGAGGATATGATGAGGATGAAGAAAAATCACAACTGACGTGATTTTGGGTGAGAAAAATCTGTCCGGTATTATTTTTGGGTCAAAAATCATATCAATCAGTGCAGAAAGACACTTTTCCACCACTAGTTTAGGTAATAAGACAACTACCTCCCCCAACTTAATTAAAGGCACTAATAACTTTAGATAAAAGACACAAAGACCCCAAATTGCTAGCAAAGCTTTACAAATGACTCCCAACATTTAGATTTCTCTCCCAACACAAGTAATAATATCACAAATACCCAAAATATCCATGGTCACATGTCACAAATACCCAAAGTATCCATAGTCGAATATCACGAATACCCAAAATACCCTTAGTCACAAAACGGGGTATTTCACCCATCACCACCACCGCACCCTTCATCACCACCACAGCAGCCCTCTCCACCTCCTCTCTTCCCTCTCTTCTCCCTCACTGCCTCGCCATCAACACCAGCAGCAGCAGCAGCAGCTGCTGCCGCCAACCACCACGCCGGAAAAACCACCCCCGACGGGAAACACCGCAGCCATCTCAACCTCCCTCTTCTCCCTCACTGTTTGAACCTCTGAAACTCTTCTCTCCCTCTCTGCTACTCCCTACCAGTAGTAGCAGCAGCAGCAGCCGCCGAGAAGGGCGCCTGCAAACTCCGACGAACCAACCCGACGACAACAACGCTGCCACCACCTCTGTCTCTCTCACTCTCTCACGGTTTCGACCATCTCAAGCCCTCACCCTCTCTTTTTCGTCCCAAGGACGAGCTTTAGCCGCAGCAGTTGGCTGCAGAACACCCCGAGCCGCCACCATCGCCGCCGCCACCATTAAATCCGGCGAGAAGCTCACCCGAGCTAACCGGAGCGACCCACTTGCTCCCGTTTGAACCAAAATACTCCTGGAGGTCCGAGGAGTGCTTTAGCAACCTCGAACAGAGCCTAGGACGTCCGATTCGTCGTTGGTGTTCATCACCGCCGACCGCCGCCTTCGGAGACGTGACCCGTTCCGATTCTTGACCGTTTCTCGCGATTTTTCGCGTAGGTGAGTCCTAAATCACTCTCTGGTTCATTTCCAATCATCAAAATCACATTTTTGTTAGCTCTAACACGAATCGGGTATGTTGGGTTTGAGTTGTATGCTTGTGTTCTTAAAGGGGGGTAGTTTATGTCATTTCTGAAAAGTTGAGGGCAAGGTGTTAACTGCATGTTTAGTTTCTCAAAGATTGGGGGTGATGTGTGTATATTATCAAACTGCCTATTTATATAAACTTTAAAAATGTTATTTTTGTATTAATGATATAAACAAATAGTTGTATATATTTTGACTAAATAAAAGTAAATAAGTTGTTAAAAATTACATAGAGTTATATTTATATGAAATATTGTTGTTTTGTAAGCAAGTTAAAAGTGTGTGATTTGGTTTGATTATATAATTTCGGGTTGTTTAACTAAATAGTTTTAATTGCTTCTAAATTGTTATTTTGAGTAAAATAGATTATTTTGAGAATGTTGATAAAATAAATAAGTTGGAAATTAATTTGTGAAATAATTAATAACGTAGACTTTTAAATGAAATCCCTATTACTATTGTTTGATATTACATGATTATTTTTGTAGATATTAGAAATTATTTATTGAACATAAGTTTATAATTATATATATATGACTTGTTTTATTTAAATAAGCATTTTGTGAATTTTATTTGAGTATTTAATTATTATATAGTGTATATATTTTCTAATAAATAAATAGCTATAATTGAATTAGTTTGAATTAACTTTTATAGTCACTTATAAATAAATAGTTTGTTTATTAGATTATTATTTTCTATAAAATAAGAGTGTATAAACTTAATATTGGAATTATTTTTCAATAACTTTACAATTTTGTATTTGTATAAGTCTAATATTGGATTTGTTACTCAATAATTTTATGAGCTTGTATTTATGTGAGTTATAATATTTTTATAAGGAAAATATAAGTGTTATTTTAAATAATTGTTTTTATGCTATTAATTAATGGGGTTAAGGGGGGATAAAGAAAATGAGAAATTAGGAGATATAGCATTTTTGCATACTTGCATAGTTAGACTTGTAATTAATTTAGGAATTATAAATTGTAGGTGAAGAATTCGTAGACGAAGGCTACGTGTATCTCTAGGAGCTGTCGTGTCATTTGTCGTACTTCTCGAGGTGAGTAAATATGCCTAACCTAGTGTGCCCGTCCTTCTTTCGTGTCCAATTATTTTTATGATTTTTACGTCTCAAAATGTGATTTGTGATTTAAATGCTTAACTTGATATTTCAATTACTTGTTTGTTGACTCTTTTGGAAATTGCCACATGAAATTAATAATACGTAATAACGTAAAGTGGAAACAGTTGTGTGGCGGGACCCTATTCAAATTCTTCTATATACTGTGATTATTATATTTGGCTCGGTTGCCATTGCCCCGAGTCGCACCATGTACTCACCCTTCTGGCCGCTAGAGTCTTAAGGGGGTGTCGACACTTAAGGTCTTGGTTGCATGCGAGATGGTTGGTTCTATATTATTGGATTGGTTTGTTCCCCGCTACAACTAAATATTGAATGTGGATTTTTCATATGGATGATGGATGGACTTGGTCTAATTTTTGGAAAATATGGAATTGGATTGGGAATATTAAATGATGAATTGGATAATTTATATTGGTCATTTGAAATGATATGTTGTTTACTTACTCATCATTCCTCTTTTTATTAAAATAAAATATGCCTCTTTCCGATTTACATGTTGGGGTGTTTACTTGCTCAGCGTTTGCGCTGACTTTGGAAAAACTGCGGTCTTGTTTCTTTCCCCCGCAGGTCTAGGTGAAGGGAGCTCGGCTTAAGGGGATATCGCGGACTCACCTAGTTATCTAGTATTTAAATAATTGAAACACCTAGACTTTGTTTCATCCTGTTTATTAGTAGGTAATGTATCACTTTGAAGACTCTTGGTTTGTAATAAATAATTATGTGATGTTTGTTTTGTTTACCGTCCTTTTCCCTTGCACCCGGGAGCAATCTCGGGCGCGGGACGGCATTCCCGTATCTCTCCCCACGGCGAGGTGCGGGGTGTCGCAGGTGGTATCAGAGCAGGCAATCCAAAAATGAATTAAAACCTGTAGGGCAATTTAAAATGAATATAGGATAAGAAAATTTAAAATTTGACAAGCCGCTTGGGGATGGGTAGTATTATTCTTATTGAAGTCCCACCCACCCACGTCCATTTCCAACTTGGAATGACGTTTTGAGACTTGTGATATATGAGTTGGCTGGTTTGAAGTATGAGATATATGTTGGTATATTTTTACCTGATTATGTGGAGTAAAATTATATGCTTTGGCTATGAGACGTGATGTATGTGTTATGTGAATAGGATACCATGCATTTCATGAAATAATTCACTTTAACTATTTATCTATGGTAAAATAAGGAATAATTAAAATAGGTGATAGTGTAGGAGTATGACTGATAGACCCCTGCGCTACTACACCAGGAGAGTTTGTCAAATGGCATCTGCAGGAAATAACCAACCGACGGTGGAACAACTAGCTGCACAAATGGCCCAGATGACGCAAATCATGGACCGAGTAGTTAGTAATGAAGAGCGTGGAAGGCAAAGCTATGCCAAGCAGATAGCTGATCAGAATCCTCGCCAATTCAGTGGGAAGGAAGATCCCGTTGAATTGGAGAACTGGATCAGACATTTCGAGAAGCTGCTTAGGGTTGTGCATTGCCCTGATGATGAGAAGATCAACTGCGCCATCATCCATCTGTCACATGACGCAGATGATTGGTGGACAACCAGTCAAGAAGTCTTGCTGGCTCGACCCAATTTCAACTGGGAAGCCTTTAAGACTGCTCTTACGACTCGGTTCTACCCAGCACATGTCAAGAGACTCAAGTGCAACGAGTTGAACAACCTGAATCAAGGGAACGGCTCAGTGACGGACTACTTCAAAAAGTTCGTAGAGCTGCTGAGGTTTGCCGGCCACACGGTACCCGATGAGGATGACAAGATCAACAAGTTCATTTCGTGACTACACCTCCAGTTGCAGAAGATCATGCGTAGCAGGACTTACGACACTTTGCACGAGGCATATGATCGAGCAGCTGATATGTGGCAAGTCCAGGAGGTGCAAGATGAGTTTCGCGGGAAACGCAAGGCAGCTGAAGCAGGAGGTAGCAGCAGTAACAAGAAGTTGAAGCCGAACAATGGAGGGAACCATCAGAACCAGCAGTGGCAGGTAGCTCAGCCAGTTCGTCGCTACATCTGCAAAAGATGTCAGCAAAACCACCCAGGAAGAGACTGCATGGGGAACTTGGTCATCTGCCACAACTGCAACAAGAAGGGACATCGTGCTTATGAATGTAGAGCTCGACCAGGCGGGAACCAACAGGTGAACCAAGGAGGGAACTATCAGAGGCAACCCCAGAACAACTATCTGGGAAATCGCCAGCAGCATGGGAACCAGCAACCACCAATCCTGCAGATCGGATATGGAAACAGGAACCCTGGAAACCGCAATAACCAGGGAGATGGCTATGGAAGGCAGCCGAACTACAACCAGGGGAACGCAGGACAACAAGGAGCTCAGAACCGCAACAACAACGCTGGTCATGGAGGTAATGTGAACACTGGAGCTGGAGCAGGAGGATCCGGAACCTAGAATACTAATGTGGGAAGGGTTGCAGTCATGACAAAGACTGAGGCTGAAGCCGCTCACGGAGTTGTCACGGGTACTTTCCTTGTCCATGAGCACCCAGGCTTTATATTATTTGATTCTGGCGCATCATACTCATTCATATCATCATCATTTGCTGAAAAATTGAGTTTGAATAAGTCTGCTAGAAAACCTATCCCAGTAGCAACACCCACTGGCCACATAGCAGTTTGTGACACCGTATATGAAGGAGTAGAAGTCAAAATTCTAGCCTATACCTTGCCTGCGGATTTGATTAAGTTCGATCTCAAAGGCATAGACGTCATCCTAGGGATGGATTGGCTTAGCAAGTATCGAGCCGTCATTGATTGCTATGATCAAAAGGTTCGGCTAAGAGGACCCAACGGTGAGAAGATTTCTTATCGTGGAATCAAGAAGGAGCCCTGTATTAGACTAGTGTCAGCAATGACCATAGTCAATCAAGTGAAGAAAGGGAATTCCGCCTACTTGTGTTACATCCAGGACGTGTCCAAGAAGGAGAATGTGTTGGAAGAGATACCTGTCGTAAAGGAATTTCCCGACGTATTTCCAGACGAGATTCCAGGAATGCCACCCAAAAGAGAAGTGGAGTTTACTCTGGACTTAGCACCAGGAACCGCGCCGATCTCGAAAGCACCGTATCGGATGGCACCAGCTGAATTGAAGGAGCTGAAGGACCAATTGCAAGAACTCCTACAGAAGGGATACATAAGGCCAAGTGTTTCACCTTGGGGAGCACCAGTGCTTTTTGTAAAGAAGAAAGATGGAAGCTTAAGGCTATGCATTGACTACCGTGAGTTGAACAATGCAACCATCAAGAATAAGTACCCTCTACCCCGGATTGACGACTTGTTTGATCAATTACAAGGGGCTAGTGTCTTTTCGAAGATTGACTTGAGGTCAGGGTACCATCAACTTCGTAGCCGATAAGGATATCCCGAAGACAGCCTTTAGAACAAGGTATGGCCACTATGAGTTCACAGTAATGCCATTTGGTCTAACCAATGCACCTGCAGTGTTTATGGATCTGATGAACCGAGTGATGAGGCCATTCCTAGACCGTTTTGTAGTCGTCTTCATTGATGACATCCTTGTGTACTCAAAGGACGATGAGAAGCACGAGGAACATCTCAGAGAAGTGTTGCAAACTCTAAGACAAGAACGGTTGTATGCTAAACTGTCCAAATGTGAGTTTTGGCTGAATCGTGTTCCATTTCTGGGTCACATCATCTCGAAAGAGGGAATATCAGTGGATCCCGGAAAGATTTCAGCAGTCAAAAATTGGACGACACCGAAGAATGTGTCCGAGATAAGAAGTTTCCTTGGCTTAGCAGGCTACAACAGGCGTTTCGTGAAGGATTTCTCCAAGATTGCCAGACCACTGACTGCGCTGACGAAGAAGACTGTGAAGTATCATTGGGACGACAAATGTGAAGAAGCATTTCAGACCCTGAAGGAGAAGCTGACTACAGCACCAGTATTAGCTCTACCAAACGACTCTGGCGAGTTTGAAGTGTACAGCGATGCATCGAAGAAAGGGCTAGGGTGTGTACTTATGCAAGATAGAAGGGTAATTGCCTATGCTTCAAGGCAGCTGAAACCCCCACGAAGAAAACTATGCTCCTCACGACTTAAAGTTAGCAGCAATTGTTTTCGCGCTGAAGATATGGAGGCACCACTTATATGGAGCAGTTTGCAAGCTTTACACCAATCACCGCAGCGAAAAGTACATCTTCACACAGAAGGAGCTGAACAACAGACAAAGAAGATGGCTAGAAATCATCAAGGACTACGACTTGCGCATCCAATACCATGAAGGGAAAGCAAACGTAGTTGCTGACGCATTGAGTCGAAAGGCGACCCATGCCTTGAACGCAATGATAGTTCTGCCAGAATGGTTGTGCCATGAATTCAGGAAGCTCGAGATTGAAGTCGTGGATCAAGGAGGAATACAGAACTTACTCGGTAGTATGACAGCCGTACCAGACTTCCTTGAGGAAATAAGGAGTAACCAAGCTGGAGACGTGAAGCTAGACAGAATCAGAAAGAAAATCGCTGGAGGAAAAGCCAACGACTTCAAGATGCACGAGGATGGGAGCATTCGCTACAAAGGAAGGTGGTGCGTACCACAGAAGTGTGCAGAAACTAAGGAGAGATTGATGCGTGAAGCGCACAACACACCTTATTCTGTACACCCTGGAGGCGACAAGCTCTACAAAGATTTGAAGAAGATGTTTTGGTGGCCTAACATGAAGAAGGAGGTAGCAGAATTCGTAGCCAGATGTTTGACGTGTCAGAAAGTGAAGTTCGAACACAAGAGGATGGGAGGCTTAGTTCAATCATTAAACGTACCAGTTTGGAAGTGGGATTCCATTTCGATGGATTTCGTGACCGCTTTGCCGACGTCAAAAAATGGACTCAACCAGATATGGGTAGTAGTAGATCGACTGACCAAGACAGCTAGGTTCATTCCGATGAAGGACACGTGGAACATGGAGCAAAGATCAGACGCGTATGTCAAAAACATAGTGAGGTATCATGGGGTTCCAAGTTCGATAATTTCTGATAGGGACCCTAATTTCCTCTCTCACTTTTGGCGAGCTCTTCAGGAAGCATTGGGAACTCAGTTGAGGTTCAGTACAGCGTTTCACCCAGCTACAGACGGACAAACAGAACGGACCATTCAGACATTGGAGGACATGCTAAGAGCTTGTGTCATGGATTTCCAAGGCTCATGGGTTTACAAACTACCTTTGATAGAATTCTCCTACAACAACAGCTACCACGCCAGCATTGGCATGGCACCGTATGAAGCTTTGTACGGAAGGAAGTGCCGATCGCCACTGTGTTGGATCGACATCAGCGAAACGATAGTAATTGGCCCACAAGTTATCGAGGATATGACGGATCAAGTACGACTCATCCAACAAAGAATGAAGGCAGCTCAGGACAGGCAAAAGTCTTATGCAGACCAGAAAAGAAGGCCATTGGAGTTCCAGGTTGGAGAAAAAGCATTTCTCAAGGTTTCACCTACCAAGGGAGTAACGAGATTCAACCAGAAAGGGAAACTGAGCCCAAAGTTTATCGGGCCATACGACATCTTGGAGGGAATTGGGGAAGTTCCTTACCGACTAGACTTACCTTCGAATTTGGGACGAGTACATAATGTCTTTCACGTTTCACAACTAAAGAAGTACGTTCCAGACCCATCTCACGTGCTAGATCCTGAACCAGTCGAGTTAGAACCGTCTCTTACATATGAGGAGCACCCTGTCAAGATTCTGGACACTAAGACTAGGGACACGCGTACCAAGAGCGTTAAGTTGGTGAAAGTTTTATGGACGAACCATCAGACGGAAGAAGCTACTTGGGAAGCAGAAGATGATATGAGAAAGAAGTATCCCCACCTATTTAATGAGGTAAATTGAGTTCCGGGGACGTCACTCCCTAAGGAGGGGAGGATGTAACCTTTCGCTTTCGTACCCTTACGTTCTAAAATAAAATAAATCTTAGTATTTCATATTAACCCTAGTGCGTTTCGTGATATAATTTGTGCATCATCATATAGACATATATTTGCATTCTATAGAGACGATATGATTATTGAGTATGAGTGGATTTAGCTTCGAGGACGAAGATTTTCTTTAAGGGGGGAAGGATGTAATACCCCGTCTATTTGCGAAGGGTAAATTGGGAAATATAAAATTTAATTTTTATTACGAGTGGTGAGTTAGATTATTTTGGGTTGAAAATACAATCGGGAAGTTCATATAGTAATTTTATAGAAACCGGTATTTAATTGCGTGTTTTATTTAGTTTTTTATGTGGTTTATGTGAATATAGCAATTATGTGTACCCAACCCACTAGAAGACACACCCACTTGGTACAACAATAGCATGCTAGCATAACTAACTAGTTGACAAAAAAAAAAAAAAAAAAGAGTTGGGGCGGTGGAGGAAATTCACTCCTCCAAGTAACATTTCCTATTTAATATCTTCTCCCACTTGTCTCTTTCACCAAAAACACATCAGAACACACAAAACAAGCATCTCTCTCTCTCTCTTCTTTGCACACCCACGGCTGCCACCACCCTCACAACCCATCACCACCACCGCACCCTTCATCACCACCACAGCAGCCCTCTCCACCTCCTCTCTTCCCTCTCTTCTCCCTCACTGCCTCGCCATCAACACCACCAGCAGCAGCAGTTGCTGCTGCCGCCAACCACCACGCCGGAAAAACCACCCCCGACGGGAAACACCGCAGCCATCTCAACCTCCCTCTTCTCCCTCACTGTTTGAACCTCTGAAACTCTTCTCTCCCTCTCTGCTACTCCCTACCAGTAGTAGCAGCAGCAGCAGCCGCCGAGAAGGCCGCCTGCAAACTCCGGCGAACCAACACGACGGCAACAACGCCGCCACCACCTCTGTCTCTCTCACTCTCTCACGGTTTCGACCATCTCAAGCCCTCACCCTCTCTTTTTCGTCCCAAGGACGAGCTTTAGCCGCAGCAGTTGGCTGCAGAACACCCCGAGCCGCCACCATCGCCGCCGCCACCATTAAATCCGGCGAGAAGCTCACCCGAGCTAACCGGAGCGACCCACTTGCTCCCGTTTGAACCAAAATACTCCTGGAGGTCCGAGGAGTGCTTTAGCAACCTCGAACAGAGCCTAGGACGTCCGATTCGTCGTTGGTGTTCATCACCGCCGACCGCCGCCTTCAGAGACGTGACCCGTTCCGATTCTTGACCGTTTCTCGCGATTTTTCGTGTAGGTGAGTCCTAAATCACTCTCTGGTTCATTTCCAATCATCAAAATCACATTTTTGTTAGCTCTAACACGAATCGGGTATGTTGGGTTTGAGTTGTATGCTTGTGTTCTTAAAGGGGGTAGTTTATGTCATTTCTGAAAAGTTGAGGGCAAGGTGTTAACTGCATGTTTAGTTTCTCAAAGATTGGGGGTGATGTGTGTATATTATAAAACTGCCTATTTATATAAACTTTAAAAATGTTATTTTTGTATTAATGATATAAACAAATAGTTGTATATATTATTTTGACTAAATAAAAGTAAATAAGTTGTTAAAAATTACATAGAGTTAATATTTATATGAAATATTGTTGTTTTGTAAGCAAGTTAAAAGTGTGTGATTTGGTTTGATTATATAATTTCGGGTTGTTTAACTAAATAGTTTTAATTGCTTGTAAATTGTTATTTTGAGTAAAATAGATTATTTTGAGAATGTTGATAAAATAAATAAGTTGGAAATTAATTTGTGAAATAATTAATAAAGTAGACTTTTAAATGAAATCCCTATTACTATTGTTTGATATTACATGATTTTTTTTGTAGATATTAGAAATTATTTATTGAACATAAGTTTATAATTATATATATATGACTTGTTTTATTTAAATAAGCATTTTGTGAATTTTATTTGAGTTTTTAATTATTATATAGTGTATAAATTTTCTAATAAATAAATAGCTATAATTGAATTAGTTTGAATTAACTTTTATAGTCACTTATAAATAAATAGTTTGTTTATTAGATTATTATTGTCTATAAAATAAGAGTGTATAAACTTAATATTGGAATTACTTTTCAATAACTTTACAATTTTGTATTTGTATAAGTCTAATATTGGATTTGTTACTCAATAATTTTATGAGCTTGTATTTATATGAGTTATAATATTTTTATAAGGAAAATATAAGTGTTATTTTAAATAATTGTTTTTATGCTATTAATTAATGGGGTTAAGGGGGGATAAAGAAAATGAGAAATTAGGAGATATAGCATTTTTGCATACTTGCGTAGTTAGACTTGTAATTAATTTAGGAATTATAAATTGTAGGTGAAGAATTCGTAGACGAAGGCTACGTGTATCTCTAGGAGCTGTCGTGTCATTTGTCGTACTTCTCGAGGTGAGTAAATATGCCTAACCTAGTGTGCCCGTCCTTCTTTCGTGTCCAATTATTTTTATGATTTTTACGTCTCAAAATGTGATTTGTGATTTAAATGCTTAACTTGATATTTCAATTACTTGTTTGTTGACTCTTTTGGAAATTGCCACATGAAATTAATAATACGTAATAACGTAAAGTGGAAACAGTTGTGCGGCGGGACCCTATTCAAATTCTTCTATATACTGTGATTATTATATTTGGCTCGGTTGCCATTGCCCCGAGTCGCACCATGTACTCACCCTTCTGGCCGCTAGAGTCTTAAGGGGGTGTCGACACTTAAGGTCTTGGTTGCATGCGAGATGGTTGGTTCTATATTATTGGATTGGTTTGTTCCCCGCTACAACTAAATATTGAATGTGGATTTTTCATATGGATGATGGATGGACTTGGTCTAATTTTTGGAAAATATGGAATTGGATTGGGAATATTAAATGATGAATTGGATAATTTATATTGGTCATTTGAAATGATATGTTGTTTACTTACTCATCATTCCTTTTTTTATTAAAATAAAATATGCCTCTTTCCGATTTACATGTTGGGGTGTTTACTTGCTCAGCGTTTGCGCTGACTTTGGAAAAACTGCGGTCTTGTTTCTTTACCCGCAGGTCTAGGTGAAGGGAGCTCGGCTTAAGGGGATATCGCGGACTCACCTAGTTATCTAGTATTTAAATAATTGAAACACCTAGACTTTGTTTCATCCTGTTTATTAGTATGTAATGTATCACTTTGAAGACTCTTGGTTTGTAATAAATAATTATGTGATGTTTGTTTTGTTTACCGTCCTTTTCCCTTGCACCCGGGAGCAATCTCGGGCGCGGGACGGCATTCCCGTATCTCTCCCCACGGCGAGGTGCGGGGTGTCGCACCGCCTGTCAATGCAGCCATGCTAGAGTTAATCAACTCCAAGGATGTGATTCGGTTAGGAGTTAAAAATGGGTTTTTCATCATACTGCAATTTCTACCCAAGCGTTTGTCCAAAAATTAGACTTCATGGATGAGTGGATCGACCATGTATTGACCCACCATTCCATCGCATTGAAAAATGCTGGTATTTATTTCGCAGTTCGTGCTATGAAGGGTGCTGCCGTGAAGTTGGATCCGTCCATGCCTCTAAACCTTCTTTCTCGCTATTCACCTGCGACTTATACCTTCCACTTTGCTGAGTTCGAGGTTGCTCCCACTTTGGAGGATGTACACATGTTGTATGACCTTTCTCCCGTTGGTGAAGTGGATCCTCTGAGCCCTTTGAGGACTAATCCAGAACATTCTCTATACAAGCAGATGGAGGAATGCTTGTCCGAGGTAAAGAAAATCTCCACTCGTTGGACATCTGCGAAAGTTCTTCCTGACTGGCAGCTTGTGGATACATCTGCGAAGAACACTTGGGGCAAATGGGTGCAATACTTCTTTCACGACTATGCGAATAGTAGTATCACCAAGAAACTTATAAACAAGAACCCAAATACGAAAAATTACTAAATGGGAAAGGGTACCATCTAACCTTGTGCGGCTTCCTCTGTTCCTGGCTGTCAAGGTACCTGATCGATGGTCACCCTCATGATGGGGTTTTTTATCATGTCCTCCTTCTTGCTGTCAAATTGGCCCTCGGCCAGAGAGTCGCACTCTGGCCTCTGGTCTTGGGCACTTTATATCACAGATTGTACCAATTAGTAGTGGCGATGAAGGACTCTCGCGGTCGCCTTGATGTGCTGACTTATGTGAACATCACATTCCTAACCATGTGGGTTTTTGAGTGATGGCCCTCCTATGCTCCTGTTCCTTCTAGGCCCAACAAGTGGTGTGTCCCAGGTGCGGAGGATGAACTTTCCTGTGGGAGAGTTGCTCGATGGTTTAGAACCAATCCTTCCAAGTGCACCTGGAGCCTGATATGCGATGACCGGAGCAAGTTTACTGCTAGGCCCTATGCCAAGCGTATTGAGAATGTGCGACGGTTCCCGAAGCTGTATCCCTCCAAATCTCTTGCTTTTTCAGAAGAGCTCCTTTTCGAAGGTCATGAGCGCTTTCATGAACGCTATCTCGAATTCTTCTGCTGGTGTTTAAGGGGTTCTCTCCCTGCTCTTGCTGAGTATGTTCCTGAACTTACTCCCAGGTATGAAAGGATCACAGTCGATGTTGATCCAACTCGCATTTCTCCCCATTTTGGCTTTGATGCAGTGGCGCCCCCTGTTTGGCCTAGATCAATCGTAAGAGGCTGCTACAAACGACTGTTATCTGGCGAGTGCCAAACGATCTTGAGGAGAAACTTGCCCTTCGTTCAACCTTCAGGTGGCTGTGTAGGTCGCTTCTCCAAAAATTGGGTTGCTTACTGGACTACTCAGCAGGCCAGGTTCGAGATGCAGTCGGCTCCTCAGCCCAGCAGAGCTCCTATAATCAGCCCAGCAGAGCTCCTATAATCAAGAGGAATTCCTTCCAATTCCGTTCTAATTGAAGCTTGGATGACTCCCAGTATGGCTGCTACTCCTTGTTGGATCTTGACAATCACTTGTGCCCATCCACCATTCTTTAGGAGAAGATGACCGCTGTTAGGGATGGTGCTTCGCATGTTATCAAGTACAGCGAAGATTTTGCCAAGGTAAACAATTTCCTCTGCGCGTGTTAAACTCCTTTCCTCTGATGTATTGAAACTTACACTCCATTCTCTGTTTTAGTGCTACCTGAGGAGGTTCGCATCTGGAGAGCGCTCCAAGTCGCTGATCAATACTATTTTTGCTGCGAGAAGGCAGGGCGAGAAAATTCTGCTAAAAATGGGAATGGCTCCCCCAGTAGAGGCTCTGATTCGCGATGTAATGGACGCATTCGCTGATAGACAATGCCCCGGCTCTGTCTCCTCCCAGGGACGCTCCGCCTTCTCCAGTAGATGTTTCCCCGAGGGACAATAGACAAAAGCAGAAGGGTATTGCAATCTCCTCTCCCCTAAGAGTGCTCCAGCTTCATCTCCTGCGAAGTCTCTCGCTTCTAAGGAAAAAGGAAAAGGTCGCATGCCAAGCAAAGTGCGGAAAGAGCTCGTAGTTGAGACTTTTGTTCCTTTTGGTCAGGAGGAAGAGGAGGATGAGAGGAGAGAAGTAAGAGGAAGAGATGATGATGAAGAAGAAAGAATCGAAAGTGAAGAAGAAAGAGGTGAGATACAAGAAGAAGATTCGGAAGGTATCTCAAACAAACTCATCTTCTTAGTACTTTAGCTCTTGCAATATTTGTTGAACATTTTTTTCTTTCGCAGATGATGACACAGAAACCATCAGCGGCCTCCTGGCTAAGAAACAAAAGAAAACCAAGGGTTCTTACTCTCGCGTTCCCAGCGAAGCCATAGACGAGGACATCCTTGGTGAGTCTGAAAGAACAGCTGCGGAAGCTGCAGAGAGAAGGAGGAAGCGAGAATAAGATGAGATCGAGCTCATAAAGAGGAGAAGTTTGGAAGAACAACATGTGGGTGACTTGGTGGAGCAAGCTGATGATTTGGATGCGGCTGCTTTGGAACAAGCTCAAGCGGACTTTGAGGAGATCGCAGGTGGCAAACAAGGTGAGATTTTTAACCTTGCTGTGACTTACCAAGAAGTGATTACTGGTGCATTAAAGCATGGCTTATCAAAAGCTGACATTCGCCGATGGGTAGTAGGCAAGTGTGGTGAACCCTCAGGAAATCATTCAAGCAATGTTTGTAAACTAGGCTTAGTGACCCAATCAACATCGTAATGAGTTTCTTCGCACCCCAGGTCACGCCCACCTTAAAGATGTGCTTAATGAAGATACCCTAGTAGGATATGGTGTCGCATCTTTAGCATATGATGAAGGTGCTGAAATCCCACCTAAGTGTGGAGTTGCTCGCTCTTGATCTATCAAAATAACAGAACATTGTATAATACAAGTTACCCCAACATTTTTCTGTCTTGTATTGCAGGCGACGCTGATGAGGACGTGCCGGAACAAAAAGGTCAGCCCCCTGCATCTTATGCTCTAGAGCGAAGCCCTTACGTTGAGAAGCCTGTCGCAGCTACTGAGTACGCAGGCGAGCCTTTGGAGGACATCATTGAGGTGTCTCATGATATCGAAGCTGACACCGTGCTAAGAGAGGAAGATGCCGATGCTGCAGTTGAGGAAATGGAAACAGATGGTGCTGGAGACGAAGTTCATGAAAATGAACAAGTCATGGAAGACAAAGCATCGCATGCAAATGTTGATGTCCAGATGAATGCTCCCGAGCCACAAGATCCCCTCGCTGCCGAAGAAGTTCCTGGTCGAGTAGCAGCTACTAATGTTGCCATTCCTTCAACAGAGGTAGAGCTTCCGGAGGTTCCCCAAGCATGGAGTTTTTGGAGCTCGCAAGTTGGAGCTGCTGTCGCGCCTGTTTCGGCCTATACTCTTCCTGCCAACTTTGATGAACTCGAGCTTGCGGCTGACAGACGAGCAATGGAGCGAGGGCAGACTTCAGCTTTTCCAGCAATGCCCATTCCCTCCTTGCGTGAAATCCTCGAAGGAACTGGTATGTTACCATTTTCGCTATCTACACCCCTATTTAAAAGCTTTCACGCTCTAAACTCGTATTAACTTTATCTGGATTGAAGCAAGCTGATGTAGACTGGCTGGTTCAGATGCGCCTCTCATACCCCTGGTCATTCGCGAGATCTCTAGAGATAGAGCCGTATGACAGGAGGCTTTTCTTGACCGAAGCCATCTGGATTCTGGAGCAACTATCTGTGGCTACTCCTGCGACCATTTCTCCTCACAGTGCACAGTTGCTTTTTAGCACATGCCAAGGGCTTCAAGCTAAAGTTCAAGGCAAGCTAGGCTTTGGGTACCTCCTCAACAGGATCACCCAAATTTGCGCATCTGTGAATTTGAAACGCGGCTTCCAAAACCTCGCATCTGAGAGACGAAAGGTAGAGGAACAAAGGCAGAAGGTTGAAGAAGCTGTCAGCCTCTTTCATGCGATGAATGCCAAGTACGAACAGCTGAAGCGAGAAGTGGACCAAGTAAGAGAGGCATCACTCTTGTTTTTGACACGCTCCAACTGCAAGTGCACAGTTTTCGGTGTAGTGATAATATTCCCGAAATCCGGGTTGTCGAACCGAAGAGACTTCGTGTAAATTAACTACCAAATTTGTTCTTCGTGTGGGAAAAGCGCGTTGAGTTGTGTGTTCTAATTCTACTATAATTAAAATAACGAATATCTCAAATAATTCGATGAATTAATTCAAGATGAACAAGCACGAGTTGATTTGGTTGTTTCTCAATGTTGGTCAAGATCAGGATATCTCTACGGATCACTAAGGATTTCAAACTACGTTGGATTTACGTTTTACTAACACGATGAATTTTTGTTCTAATTAAACGAGCATAATTATATTGAAGATCTCTCAACCAATAACTATACTTAAACTCTCACAGCTGATTCCTCTAGTCTACTCAAGTTTAAGCACGCATTACGATATTTATTCTACTCTTTGTTCTTAGCTATCTTGCAAGATTCCTCAACCCTAGATACGGCTAGTGTGTATTTCAAGTTTCCGGGCAACAAACGTAGATTCCTCTATCGTTTACAACCTAAGGCAATCCTATTAATACGTCTACTAATAGAAAAGATAGATGAAAAGCGTAAAATACACATCACTAGACAAAAATTCATCAATTAAGCATAATTGCATGAGAGCAAATCCATAAATCACCAAACGTAGTGATAAAACCCTAGTTTCCTACGAGATATCCCGAAAAAAGGGTTTAGCTACTCCAAAACATGATCACAATACAAAGTTTCATGATCAAAATAGCAAAACTAGAGAAGAAATAGAGTTTGAGAAGCCAAACGAATGATCCAAAAGCTCCAAGCAAGCTCTCCTAGCTCCAAGCACGTTCCCTAACCTTAGAATACCGATAAAACTAGCCCTAACTCTCTCTAATACGTTCCCAAAGAGTTTAGAACAAGTTACAGGTAATTACAAAATAACCCCAAATTGTTTCTAAAAAACTGCTGCCTACGAACAAGTCATGTGACTTGTTTCAACAAGTCCTGTGACTTGTTCCCAACACTTAGAAAATTCAGCTGCATCTAACAAGTCATGTGACTTACTGTCAACAAGTCGTGTGACTTGTTGTGAGAACTTCAGCAATCTACCCGACCTCCAACAAGTCCTGCGACTTACTGTCAACAAGTCCTGCGACTTGTTGGCAGACTTCCAGCAACCTGCTCTTGTCCAACAAGTCATGTGACTTGTTTCAACAACTCGTGTGACTTGTTTCCTTAGCCAAAATCCTCAGC
The DNA here is from genome assembly GCA_023055425.1 of Linanthus parryae. Lineage (NCBI taxonomy): Eukaryota > Viridiplantae > Streptophyta > Magnoliopsida > Ericales > Polemoniaceae > Linanthus > Linanthus parryae. The sequence goes on along the minus strand of JALGPY010000007.1, from coordinate 82,608,405 downwards.
TTTTCTTCTTCAACTTTCTCCGTGCCATAACTTTCTCGTCCGACTTCCGTTTTAGCTCCGTGACCCGCCGTTAGAAAGCTCATCGAGTCTACTTTCAATTGCCACCGGTCTCACCTCCATCTTCATTCTAGAATGCAAAATATCCTCAAAACATCCTTAATTTGCCCTAAAACATCCTTGAAAGGCAACTAAGCTTTTTGAAAAGCAAATAAGAACCCGAATTTTGATCCCGAACTCCGATGAATGAGATTTTTGCACCTTTGGATTCCCTTTGCGACGTAGAATTTGCCCATGTAGAGAAATCTCAGTTTCCGGACCGTTTTCTCGTTTTTCTCAATTATTGACCAAATTTGGCAAAAACATCCAAAATGCGCCAAATTCGCCTTTTTCTTCTATTCCGAAGCTCGTTGCTTCTCTCCACTAGATTCCCGCATGCGTAATTCCTGTCAATCAACAACACGAACACTACCGCGAAGATCAAATGTGATAGATTATCAAAATCATACTCAAAACCATTAAGAAACGCCCGGATTGTACTTTAAAGCTCAAAAACATCCAAATGTGCATTTTCTTCTTATTTTGCCTCAAATCTCGGCACTTTGCACCGAAACGCACACAAATGACAATATAAAGTGTATATAAGATAACTCTTATTAAGGAGTTATCAAATACCCTCACACTTTCCATTTGCGCGTCCCGAGCAAAGTCTCATCTACTGCATCTAACTGTCTAATAGCCAAACAGACTCAAACGACTCTAACATGACTCACGACACTCTAATGCAGCAAGATGATGCAAATACAATTCTAGACTCGATCTTAAACACATAAAGACTTTTAAATTCTTTCTTTTTGTGAGAACATGCAATTTCAATAACATAGACTAGTGCTCATGGATGCTAAAAAAGTTAGGCAAGAGGTGTGAATCGCAACTAAACTCGACAACAAGTAATTTCCCATAGTTAGTATAGAATGCTTAACTTTACTATAAAGAACAACCTACCTCTTCATGTGTGCTGATAAAAATAAGAGGCTAACCAAGGCTAAGCCACATTCACAGTCCGAGCTCCTATTCCGCTAATGGTCAAATATGATGAGGCTTAAGGACAAAAAGGATATAACTTGTATGAAGCAAAAAATCCTAAAGCGTCACATAAGCTCACGAAACCCCATATCTCACACACCCTCACCTTGATGATAGGAATCCACAACCCTAGTCTCACCGACTCCGGCCCTCAATCCCCTCAAACCCCGGTACCATGTCAATCCCGTGGCCATCAATGCGAATACTGCGCGAAAACTCAATCAACCTTCAATCTGGAACTAGGAACTTTCACCACTTGTTTTCCAATAAGCACAACTATATTTTTTCTTTATCTCTCCTTTTTTTCTCTCTTTTTTTATTATTTTTTTATTTTTTCTCATTTTTTTCTCTCTCTCATCCAAACATCAATACAATCAAATAAATATGAGTGGTCCTCTTTCAAGAATCAAGCTATAGTAATCATGTCAGGGAAAGGAAATAAACAAACTCATGAATGTATATAACAACAATAATACATCTCCCCCTAACTCCATGAAGTGCGATGCCACAAACCGTCAACGTCAAAGCGTGTATGGGGGTGGAGTCGTCAATGCACAATCTCTATGTTCGTAGTCAAATGTCGACACCCCCACACTAGAGTGTAGTCATATCCCCCTCTCAAGTAGTCAAATAAGATATATGTCACGTGCCTAATCCAACCGAACCTCCTACACCAAGATGATAGAAATCCAGTACCTAGCACGTTCCACCAATCAAGAACAGCCAACCCCTTTCGTGCGGATTAGATGTCACAAACTCAGGCTCTCCACTACTGTGTCCATGGTGTAATGACATGGAACACCGCCACACCTTAGTATGCAACCCAACTCACTCACCCTCGCATCCCCTCATAGATATCAAAAGAAGCATATGTGATCTGCAGAACTCACAGAAATATGTAATTACGCACTCCCTCAACTAACCCTCTCAACTACTACTCCCTCGTGACGCTTTAGAAAGGTAATTCTAAACGATATATGATGAAAGCCAAGAATCGTCTCCCTAGGTCATATAGGCTAACAATAAATTTAAGGATCAATTAGGGTTATCTAGTGGTCCTACAATGTAAGATCTAAAAGCAGTGAGTGCTCTAATACACATCCTCGCACAGCTGTTCTGTGTGCCACTACGAGGCGGGCTGGCGACTTCCTAAGACGGACAATATGAACGTTCGGCTTGTTTAGCAAACACCAAGCTCAACTCTTTTAAGAGAAAAACAGCACACACTTTAGCTTCTAAAATTTAATTTTAGTTTAAAAATAGATAGGAAATCCCGTAATGAGATTCTCTCTATACTTACTAGGGGGAACTATAAATGTCACTCTCGGTCAAAATTCACACCCTATGCCTAAAGTGTTCACATCTCACTAAACCAACCAAATATATGCTTCTCTCAATTGCCTTTTCTCAAAATTTTCAATTTTTCAGTTTTTATGAATTTTCTCTTTTTTTTCATTTTTTTCTAAATTTCATAATATCCTAACTCTATATGCAAGGCTTTGACTCGAAAAAATTTGACACAACACAATTCAACTTTTGGTGGGTAGACTCAATTATGTGAAAGTGCAAACAGTATGTAAACCTACTCTACACAATACGACAATATAAGTAAAAACTCAACATAAACCACAACACTAACTCACATTACAATCTAAACACATCTTACATGTAACTGGCTATGCAAACACATTTGCTAGTAAACAGTTAAATCACCCCCACACTTGAATGCTTCGTTGTCCTCAACGAATTTAGAGATTTGGTATAGGACTCAGCAATCAATGCGGAAGGCCAGTAGATGAGATGGAGCTATGACATACTTATATAAAATAAACACAAAATTTAGAAAGAGAAAAAGATACTCACAACCACCTCAAGGGTGGGGACGAAATCACGCCAAGCAGTCCCCAAGCACAGTAGTGGTGCCACCATGCTCCTTTTACAGTCAATGCGTACTCGCACACCGGGGTCGTCTGCCCTCCTCTAATAAAATCCATGTCTGAAGAATCCCCAACTCGTCAATGCAAGCCCCTGTGAAGGTCATGTGTGTCATCGCACACCGGGGTAGATTATCCCCTAATCTACTCAAAATGTCACTTGGAAACAAATGTTAGTCCCTCTCTCTCTCTCATCTCTCCAAAATAAATAAACAATTAACACGCAATTGTATTAAAAACTAACTCCCTAAATTAACGCAATAAATAGGTTTGGTTGCCTCCCAACAAGCGCCGTGTAATTTAAGGTCGACGACGCGACCCAGTTACCTCAAAGAATGTTAAGGAGGTCTAGCACGACGTGCCTCCTCCTTTAATTTCTTGTCCTTGATCTTTTGCACCAGATCATGTGCACTCACCACATTTGGTTTCTTTTCTGATTCGGGTGGATCGGGCTGCAACACTTTCGATAACCCAAGAGTAGGATCCACACGATCTTCTCTAAACTTGATCATCGCCAACTTATTCTTGCCCTTGCCCGGAACAAATGCCTTGAACACAAGTGATGAATCTAGAGCCTTGATAGTAAGCTCCTCAGTCTCTAGATCCACATTTGCGCGCATTGTCTTTAAAAGCGGTCTTCCTAAGATAAGTGGCACGTCGCGATCCTCCTTGATGCCCAATATCACAAATTCGGCTGGAAAGAAAAATGCACCTACTTTTACAAGCAAGTTCTCAATTACCCCATTTGCTGTCACAATTGAATTGTCTGCCAGTTGCAGACCCATCTTCACTGGGGTTGGTGAACCAATGCCCAATCTCTGAAATAGGGACAATGGCATGAGATTGATACTCACGCCTAAATCACAGAGCCCATGTGTGTGATATCCACCCCCAAGAGTGCATCCTAGGATAACACTGCCCGGATCTCTCATCTTGGGAATATCCCTCTGAATAACTGTACTGCATGTCTCTGTCAATTTCACCGTGGCGTAAGGGTCAATGCTCTTCTTGCCCCATAAGATCTCCTTCAAGAACTTCTTGTACTTGGGCATCTGAGCAAGTGCTTCCACAAGAGGAATGTTTATATGCAACTGTTTGAATATGTTCAGAAATTTCCCAAAGTGTTCCTCATCATTCCTCTTTATTGCCGCTGGATATGGCACACACACACTATATTCTTCCTTTGGCTTCTGCTTCTCATCCGACTTCCTCACCGTGTCCTTTGATTAGGAACTCAGGTAGGCACGAGAATCTCATCCTACACCTTTTCATTGGCCTTTGTCGCCTCAGCTCGCGCGTGGGTAGGATATGGAGGATCCTCAATGGTGATCGCACTGCGAGTAGTGATAGCCTTCAATTGCTCAGATGGAGTGACTGTGTTAGAAGGTAACATACCCGGTGGAAGTCGAGTATTTTGATTGGCTATCTGGCCAATCTGTGTCTCATGGCTCTTCATTGTGGCTTCTATCGCGACAATCTTGCTCTCAATTTTATCATTGCTAGCTAACAATTTCCTCAACAATGCGTTTGTATCATGTTCTTCTGAGGGTGGAGGTGGAGCCTGTTGTTGTGGAACCTGTCTCTGAGCTTGGTAAGGAACATTTGGCCTTTGACCTGGCGCATATAATCCACTGTTTGGATTGGCATAGCTAAAGTTGGGGTGATTACGGTTGTTGGGATGATAAGTATTCGGCCACTGCTGCTGTCGTGGTGGACCCAAGTAGTTCACATCTTCAATTGCATTTCCATATCCCTGATTCTCAGATGCCATCATCTCCCCACAGACTTTACTCGTTCTGATGGATTCATATTTCTGAAAGCTGAAGTCATGACTGCCATTTGTTTCTCAAATTTCTGCTCCACCATTGTTTCAATCTTGTTTACCAGTGCCCCATCAGATTTTGAATTTCTACGAGTCTCAGACCTCGTAGACTCACGTTTTGCCACATTGTCCAGCTGATCCCGACATCTCCGTATTCCTAAACCCATGAAGTTTCCTTGAGCCATCATGTCCAGATCACTAGCAGTCTCTCTGTCTAAAGCATTGTAAAAGTAATGCAGAAGTTTGTACCATGGCTCTCCGTGAGTAGGGCATCTACGAAGGATCTGGTTGAACTTTCTCCACGTGTCACCCAGAGAATCATCTTCCTGCTGTGTAAATTTAGTTATATCAGCCATCCGTTGAGCAACCTTAGATGGTGGAAGATACTTCCTGAGAAACTCTCTGCTACAATCTTCCCATGTAACTATGTTGCCTGCTGGAAGTTCCATAAGCCATGTCTTTGCCTTTCCCGATAAAGAGAAGGGGAAAAGCATGAGCTTTATCGTCTCGATTGGAACTCTCTGGTCATACATGGTAGAAGTAATCTGCTCGAAATTGAGCAAGTGTTGATGTGGATCATCAATCGGGGCTCCAGTGAATAAGCATTCATCCCTAACCATATTGATCAACGGTTGGCGAATCTCGAAATGTGCGGCATTAACCTGCATCCTGACAATGGTAGGCTGATATCCCTCCGGTGTAGTTCTGAATTAGTCCACCAAAGGACGCTCATCCTCCTCAGCATTTTTTACTTGCGCTACCGCATTCCGACCGTTATTGTTCCTATTATTACCCCCATTATTCCCATTGCCACCGTTGTTTCGACCATTAACTCCTCCATTGTTCCTATCAACTATTTCCGCACCAGGGAGTTGTTGTGGATTTGGGGGGTTCATGCGATCAATCAGTGCCTGCATCTCAGCCATTTGAGCCCTAATTTGCTCAGTTTCCGCGGCTCTGTTTGCAGCCTCCTCTACAGCTGAAGCTCTAGCTGCTTCCGCATCTTGCAGGCTTTTGCGGAACCTCTCAAACTCAGCTCTAGTTTGCTCGTCCATCTGAACTGAATTTGCTTTCCGCTTGTCTCTACTCTGTGCTCGCAATAAGGATTCTGGGTCTTCAAGTGTTGGATGCAAAGGCTCGTTTCTAGAACGTGACATGCACCAAGTGAATCAGACCTGAAAACACGAATCACACACACAAAACAGGTGAGTAACAGATATAAACTGAAATAGTAAATCCCTAAAGAGAAAAATAATAGCTACTTTTTCTGAAGTCCCCGGCAACGGCGCCAAAAACTTGACACGCTCCAACTGCAAGTGCACAGTTGTCGGTGTAGTGATAATATTCCGGAAATCCGGGTTGTCGAACCCAAGAGACTTCGTGTAAATTAACTAACAAATTTGTTCTTCGTGTGGGCAAAGCGCGTTGAGTTGTGTGTTCTTATTCTACTAATAATTAAAATAACGAATATCTCAAATAATTCGATGAATTAATTCAAGATGAACAAGCACGAGTTGATTTGGTTGTTTCTCAAAGTTGGTCAAGATCAGGATATCTCTACGGATCACTAAGGATTTCACACTACGTTGGATTTACGTTTTACTAACACGATGAATTTTTTTTCTAGTTAAACGAGCAAAATTATATTGAAGATGTCTCAACCAATAACTATACTTAAAACTCTCACAGCTGATTCCTCTAGTCTACTCAAGTTTAAGCACGCATTACGATATTTATTCTACTCTTTGTTCTTAGCTAACTAGCAAGATTCCTAAACCCTAGATACGGCTAGTGTGTATTTCAAGTTTCCGAGCAACAAACGTAGATTCCTCTATCGTTTACAACCTAACGCAATCCTATTAATACGTCTACTAATAGAAAAGATAGATGAAAAGCGTAAAATACACATAACTAGACAAAAATTCATCAATTAAGCATAATTGCATGAGAGCAAATCCAAAAATCACCAAACGTAGTGATAAAACCCTAGTTTCCTACGAGATAATAGAAAAACTAGAGAAGAATTAGAGTTTGAGAAGCCAAACGAATGATCCAAAAGCTCCAAGAAAGCTCTCCTAGCTCCAAGAACGTTCCTTAACCTTAGAATACCGATAAAACCAGCCCTAACTCTCTCTAATACGTTCCCAAAGAGTTTAGAACAAGTTACAAGTAATTACAAAATAACCCCAAATTGTTTCTAAAAAACGGCTGCCAACGAACAATTCTTGTGACTTGTTTCAACAAGTCTTGTGGCTTGTTCCCAACACTTAGAAAATTCTGCTGCATCTAACAAGTCCTGTGACTTACTATCAACAAGTCGTGTGACTTGTTGTGAGAACTTCAGCAATCTGCCCGACCTCCAACAAGTCCAGCGACCTCTGCCAACAAGTCATGCGACTTGTTGGCAGACTTCCAGCAACCTGCTTTTGTCCCACAGGTCCTGTGACTTGTTTCAACAAGTCGTGTGACTTGTTTCCTTAGCCAAAATCTTCAGTTTTTCTTCTCCGACTTTCTCCGTGCCATAACTTTCTCGTCCGACTTCCGTTTTAGCTCCGTGACCTGCCGTTAGAAAGCTCTTCGAGTCTACTTTCAATTGCCACTGGTCTCACCTCCATCTTAATTGTAGAATGCAAAATATCCTCAAAACATCCTTAATTTGCTCTAAAACATCCTGGAAAGGCAACTAAGCTTTTTGAAAAGCAAATAAGAACCCGGATTTTGATCGCGAACTCCGATGAATGAGATTTTTGCACCTTTGGATTCCTTTTGCGACGTAGAATTTGCCCATGTAGAGAAATCTCCGTTTCCGGACTGTTTTCTCGTTTTTCTCAATTATTGCCCAAATTTGGAAAAAACATCAAAAATGCGCCAAATTCGCCTTTTTCTTCTATTCTGAAGCTCGTTGCTTCTCTCCACTTGATTCCCGCATGCGTAATTCCTGTCAAACAACAAAACGAACACTACCGCGAAGATCAAATGTGATAGATTATCAAAATCATACTCAAAACCATTAAGAAACGCCCGGATTGTACTTTAAAGCTCAAAAACATCCAAATGTGCATTTTCTTCTTATTTTGCCTCAAATCTCGGCACTTTGCACCCGAACGCACACAAATGACAATATAAAGTGTATATAAGATAACTCTTATTAAGGAGTTATCAGTTTTCTTCAGAAGACCCTTTGATCAAGGATTTGTTTTAGAAACGAAAATCTGTTGAGAACAAAATATTATTGTAGGGGTAGTGTTTCTCCCCCTTTTTTTATCTAGAACTCTATGTCCCATTTTGACCTTTTAGGGATTTGCACGAATATCTTTATTCGAATCAATTATGACGTCACATAGCGACGTATCTTCCTTGATTTTCCCGCTAATGATTTATTAGATAAGCACGATTTCCTTGGGAAGCCCATCCTTACTATGACCTTCCGTCATTAATTAGGGTGTGCCACCGAATCGTCATAGCCTTTAGTAGGGTAATTGAATTTTACCTATTTTGAGATGTAAGTAATTGATTCTTATAAACCCTGCCTCTTGCTGCTTGGGTTCTTCATCCTAAAATGTGGCTTGCTGTGAGTCCTTACGACTGCTGGCTTCAATGCTTGTCTTTTGTTGATTCATGGCAACATCAAGTTGTGAAATCTGAGTTTGTGCCTTGTGCCATAGAAATAGTTCCCAAGATCTTCTTTATAAAGCATACTGATCCTCATAACCACTTTGAAGAAGATATACGTGATACCTCATGTTTGTTCGAAGATTCTTCTTCGTCTATTATGTATCTTCGGCTTCCTGCCGGCGAGGTGCAGTTCCATACTGACCTTTTTACTGACTCGTAATGAATGGAGTGTTTCTCCTCTAGCTTTCCTAGAGGAGATCTGTTTGCCTCCACGTTCTTGAACTAGGGGTGACGATCCATGGCGCTTGTCTCCGTGGACAATGAGCTTTCTGCCCCAGGAGTTCTTCTCCACTTGTTCTTCACCGCCGCATCCGCCTGGACACGGGGTTCATTTGGCACATTTCTTGGGCAGAAGACTAGTCAGGAGCCTTGTTCAGATGTGGGATCTCGACTTTAGCGTCGCATAGCTTTTGTTAGCATTTGTAGGCCGTTCATTTTATAGTAAGAATTTTCTTACTATAACTTTTTCTTGTAAGCTGCTATGTCGCATATCTTTTGTTAGGGCCAGTAGGCCGATCGTTTTATAGTAAGAATTTCCTTACTATGAGCTTTTGCTTGTAAGATACTATCTAGACAGATAAATTTTAAGTCATTTTGACTGCTAATGAAATGCGCTTTAGCTCAGTATGAACTTTCGCTTGTAAGCTGCTATCTAGACAGATAAATTGTAAGTCATTTGACTGTTAATGAAGCGTGATTTCGTTTTTGTTGTTCTTGTTTGATACAACAAATTGTAACATCGCATGTGTGTTAGCTATAAAACAGGTTATGTTTCTTTCGCCTTTTGCTTTTGAATGTGCGCCTGAATAATTCTTTATTTCAAGCTTGATAAAATTTGCATTCGCACAGGGCTTTGTTGCTATAGCTTGCTATCTAAGCAGATAGGCTTACAGATTAGTTAAGATCACTTCTGTCATCTCGGCAGATGGGTTTTGGATCGCATGGGATCGTATAGTATGGCTGCTATCTAGAAAGATAGGCTTTTGGATCAGTTAAGATCATATATCATGGCTGCTATCTAGGCAGATAGGCTTTTAGATCACTTAAGATCGCATTTGAACTTTGCTGCTATCTCGGCAGATAGGCTTTGGATCGCATAGGGTCATACATTACGGGTGCTATCTCGGCAGATAGGCTTTCGAATCACTTAAGATCGTATTATGGCTGCTATCTCGGCAGATAGGCTTTTGTTGTAAATAAGCATAGAAGTAAATAAAATTATAAGAGACAACTAAATTAATAAAATTCTTCTCTTATGGGAGAATTATTTTATTATTAGCACCCTCATATGGGAGAGGCAAAATTACAAGTCCCTCATATGGGAGAGGCAAGATTACAAGTCCCTAATATGGGAGAGGCAAGCTTACAAGTCCCTCATATGGGAGAGGCAAGCTTACAAGTTCCTCATATGGGAGGAAACAAGGCATGAATCTATCAGAGTTCTTAGACATACTTTTCAATAGACATCTGAATCCGATTTATGTAAAGAGAGAGTTTAAGGATAATAATTTTTAATCCAGCGCATATTGATTGAGCTTGGGGTTGTGGCAGTCCCATGAAGCCTCTGTATTTTGCAGTAACCACTGTCAAAGACTTCTTTAACTTCGAATGGTCCTTCCCAGTTAGCTGCGAACTTTGGATGGGCTGCCTCCCGCATGAAATGATCTGAAGCGCGCAAAACCAGGTCCCCAACCGCGAAGTCTCGATGTTGGACTGTTTTGTTGTATGCGCGAGCGATCCTCTCCTTGTACCGCTTGTTAGCCCGCTTAGCTTGCTCTGGCTTTTCTTCCAACAAGATCAGGTCGTGGTCGCGTTATAATGCATGAAAAACCAATCTCGCAGAGTTGATTTTCACCTCCGCCGGTACAACGGCTTCAGCTCCATAGCATAAAAGGAACGGGGAGACTAATGTGGGAGTCCTCGGCGAAGTTCGATATGCCCACAATGCTATGTTCAAAGAATCAGCCCATTTCTTGTGATCGTCTGCGACCATCTTGCTCAGAATTCTTAGTAGTGTCTTGTTGGTTGCTTCTGCTTGACCATTCCCTTTCGGATAATAAGGAGTGGAACAGACCTGCCTTATGTTGTACTCTGCTAGTTTTGCGGCTACTTGTCGATTTACAAAGGGCGTGACATTATACGAAAGGATTGTGTTGGGGATTCCGAACCTGTATATAATGTTTTCTTGAACGAAATTCACCACTGAGAGCGCATTAGCTGTCTTGAGCGGTATTGCCTCCACCCACTTAGTACACAACTCAGTCGCAGTTAGGATGAACTGGTTCCCATGTGAGGCCGGTCGAATGGGGCCAACAAAATCTAGAGCCCAAGTGTGGAATGGCCATGGCGTCCCCAATGCATGTAGGTCTACGGAAGGGGCATGTACGAGGTTGCCCTTGAATTGACATTCCTGTCATCTCCTTACCTTGGTGCGACAATCTTCCTCCATTGTGGGCCAAAAATAACCAACCGTGAGGAGCTGTCTGCATAGCTTTGCGCCCCCTTGATGCTCTACTTGGTGAGATAGATCCATCACCTCTTGCGCTTTTTTGCTATCGAGGCATCGAAGTAGATTACCTTCATGACCCCTTCGCCAGAGTATGTTTTCTTGTACCACATATCGAGCCGCCTTTCTTTTCAGTTTCTCGGCTTCTTTCCTTTGCTCAGGCTCGATTCCTTCTGTGAGAAAATCGAAGAGTGGCTTTCTCCAATCCGTGTCATCATCGAACAAAGTGTTTGTTAGAGAATCCTTGATCAATGCATAACTTTCACAATTCCCTTGAATTATCGCAGCAGCCGTTGACATGTTCAGTTAATGAATTCCATATCTTTGGGCTTTTCGATAGATCGACACCTCACCTTCTCCACACGTGTGCTGGTTACTCTTGTCGAATAGTGCTTGCCCCTCCTGCTGCGAGCGCGTCGCATGAGTATTCCTCCCGGACCTTTTTAGTAGAGGGCGTTGTCATGTATGCAGTACCCCTTAGTGGATGCCCAGTTTTCTTTGCTCGTTCCCTCAGCAATTGCATGCAATATCGGTTTTCTCCAGTCTGCATCATCCATGGACTTATCCTCGCATGCTACATCTGTCAATGCTGGTGACATCCGGACTTCAATCGAGATTCTCGCAGGGCATTTGTCTGTACTAAATTTAGATCCCAAAGTGGCTAAATTTTCAGCATGTCGATTATCAGCTCTGGGCGTGTGTTCGTACCTAACATAACATAATTGTTGTACCAGCTTCTGCACCAAAGTCCGATAGGGTAACAGATTTACCTCTTTCAATCCATACTCGCCTGAAGCCTGTTTGACGATTGATTTAGAATTCCCCATGACCGCCAGATTGCTTACTTCCAATGCCCTGGCTGCACGGAGGCCTGCGATGAGAGCCTCATACTCCGCTTCATTGTTGGTTACTGGGAAGTCAAGTTTTTGTGGACATTTGGATGACCTCCCCATCTGGTTTGGTCAACACAATTCCAATTCCTCCACCTTTCCTTTTTGACGATCCATCAAAATGAAGCGTCCAGTAAGGTAAATCGACTTCATAGATCTCGGGTCCCTCCAGTTCCTTCTCGATCATGGGTTCATAGCTGTTGTCCGGGAACTGTGCCAGAAGATCCGCCACTGCTTGCGATTTGATTACTCGTGGTCGAACACACGTGATGTCGTATTGGGAAATGGTCATATACCATTTTGCCAATCTTCCGCCGGGAGAGGTGTGGTCAAGAGATAACGCATGGGGTCGCTCTTTGTAACCACCACCACTTTGTGCGAGGCGAAGTAGTGTTTCAACTTTTCTATTACGAAGAATAAGGCAAGACAATGGCGTTCGATATCAGTGTACCTTGATTCAGCTGGCTGCACCATGCGAGAAATATAGTAAATCGGCCTTTCTTGCCCTTCATATTCTTGAGCCAAGAGCGCCCCTATAGACTTCTTTGTCGACGTCAGATACAACAGAAGCGGCGATCCAAGCTGCGGTGAAATCATTACCCTTGGCGATGTCAGCAGGTCCTTTAGCTTCCCGAACGCGACCTCGTGTTCTTCTGTCCAATTGTACACAGCATTCTTCTTGAGAAGATAGCTGAAGTAGAAGGTTATTTCTACGATTGCTGCGATGAATCTCCGCAGCTAAGATAATTTCCCCAGAAATGTCTTCAGAGTGATTTGATTGTGTGGCGTCGTCATGCTTGTGATAGCTGATACCTTTGGGGGTCAGGCTCGATGCCCTGGCGATATATTACGCATCCCAAGAACGTCCCTGAAGTCACTCCGAATGCACACTTCATGGGGTTCATCTTTAGCTGGAAACTACTGCATCTTTCAAATACTTTACGCAGGTCCCCCAAACGGTCTGCTTCCTCTTGGGACTTGACAACCAAGTCATCAACATAGAACTCCACTTCTTTGTGCATCATGTCATGAAATAGAGCCATCATGGCTCGCTGATAGGTCGCACCTGCGTTCTTGAGTCCGAACGGCATAACCGTGTAATTAAAGACTCCCACCGGCGTGATGAAGGCGGTTTTCTGTGCATCTTTAGGTTCCATTTTGATTTGGTTGTACCCGCTGAAACCATCCATGAAGCTGAACATGCGATGACCCGCAGTCGAATCGATGAGCAGATCGATGTTGGGCAACGGAAAATCGTCCTTGGGGCAGAAGCGGTTGAGGTCTCTGAAATCTACGCATATGCGAAGTTGCCCATTCTTCTTCACCACTGGCACAATGTTAGCCAACCAGGTGGGATGATGATTCGGCTCGATGAACCTGGCATTCAACAGCTTGACGATTTCTTGCTTGATTTTAACATTTATCTCTGGCCTGAAGCTACTCGTACTTTGCTTTAATGGTTTGGACCATGCGATAACATCTAACCTGTGCGTAGTGATGCTCGTGTCCTAACCAGGCATTTCATCGTATTCCCAGGCAAATACATCTTTGTACTCAGTCAGCAGCTGCAGCAACCTCGCCTCTTCATCGCTTGTGAGGTCTGCGCTAAAAAAGACGGGTCTCTTCTTTTCTTCGCCTGGGCTTAGGAACACTTCCTTCACCTCTTGATTCTGGGGCTTTGGCTTATCCTCCATGCATTCAGGTGCGTCTTTCAGCTTTTCCTCTCAAACCTCTGATGTTGGTTTGACATGCTCGATTTGATTGATTTGCCCAGGGATATCCCCATGCTCGAATGGGGGTACCCCCGCGCACCTTCATGTGTGGTAGCACTTCTTCCCATTGGAGTAGAAGCTTTCTATCTCCTTACATGCGAGATCATGTTTTACCACTCTTTTCAGAGTGTACACGTTCTTTCTTTGATAGGCGACCGGCGGTGCCTCTTCGCGTGTGGAAAACTTTTCCTTGGCATCCTCCCTTGTCACCATCACTCCTGCTGGTGATTGATCCTTGATATCCTCCCATCGGGGCAAAGGGGTCGGATTGAACGTCCCCAGTGTTTGCTCGTCCGCCATTTCGGTAAACCATACTGCTTCAGTGAGACGCGCTTCATCTAGATTGAAATGGTTTACCAAAGCCGATATCTCCACCACTTTGTCGTTCCAGATAGCCTTCATTACCTGATGAGCTGTTGAGGGGACCGCGTCGAAACGGTGAATCCAATCTCGCCCTATGATCATGTGATACGTAGTACTCGCATCAATGACGTAAAATTTGGCTGAGCACTTGATCTTTCCTATCTGGATGCCCAGACGAATCCATCCTATCGTCATTCTGGAATCACTCCCGAATCCCGTCAGAGGGCAGGGGAGTCTGACAATGTTCTTCTCCGGGATTCCTTCCAATTTTAGTGTGTTGAGTGAGACCACGTTGACGGCTGCCCCTCCAGCAACAAATGCCCTCTTGAACTCGACATCATTGATCACCGCTGTTACGTATAAGGGCTTCTGGTGACTCGATTCCGTCTTCTTGTCACTTGCGGAGAAGGTCATAACCTTTTCCATTGAGCGAGATGACCTAACAACTTTTCCATTGGAGACCACGATATCCTCCTAGAAGTCTTCCCCTACCCTTAAAATTGCGTTTGTCATTTCTTTCCGGCACTTGTCTGAAAATTTCATTTTGTCGAAGAACTTACTGAACCTGTGCGACCCCTTCATTCGATCGGCACGCTCGTCCTCCGTGTCTATACTGTAGTCTTCATCATTGTAAATTTCGGCAATGATAGGCAAGCCATCTTCCGCAATCTCTTCAAGATCCATAATCGCGATCATGGCTACCTCTTTACCTTTCGGCTCTTGCTCCGCATGAGCTGGCAGCGGGTTGCTTTGCACGTCCTGCCTTTGATCGCTGACAATCAACTCGCCGTCCTTCATTTTTCGACTCACCATGTTCCTGAGCTTCTTGCAATCAGTTGTGGGGTGCATGATTTTCCCGTGGCATTCGCACCACTTCGGGTCCCTCATCATCTCCTTAGAGGGTATCCTTTCGAGTGGAGGCAAGATTCCATCTTTACGCCACTGTTTACACAAGTCGGTCACTTCCTCTATCGAGCATGGTAGGGGTGGTGCGTCTGAGTTCATGACTCTGGGCTGCTTGTGCGGCGAAACTGTATTAACCTCGGCCTCGCGCCCCCTCTTGTAAATAAACCTTCCGATCTTGAAGGTGGTTCCTCCTGAGGGTCGTTCAGGGGCATGCTTCTTCCTCTGCCTCTCCACTATAGGCTCTATGTTTTTCGTGCATTCCATTAATTTCAAAAAGGTAGGAGTTTGTAGGTTGACCAACATACCTTTGTACTCATCTCGCATGCCTTTTAGACATATCTCCACAAGCCTGCCCTCAAGCACTTCGTCTCTGCACTCCAAGGATTTGGCCCTGAATTTCTTGATGAATGTGACTCCATCTTCCTCGCGTCTGATACATGCGGGAGAGATGAATCATTGTAACCTTCTCTTCCACCTCGAAGAACTTCGTGTAGAACTTCTGAACCATATCATCCCAAGTTTTAACAGATCCGGCCTCCAACGTTCTATACCACTTGTAGACCACATTTCCCAAAGACTTAGGGAACTCGTGCATCAGCAACTTGGGATCAGCTCCATATGGTCCCATTACATCGATGAAGCGCATGACATGATCGTGGGCATTCCCGTCCACATCTTCAAACTTGTCCCACTTAGGAGCCTTATACCCTGCGGGGTTAGGCATGAGATGGATCTCACGTGGAATAGGCGGATCATTGTCGACCTTCGGGATAATCGTGTCTGCGAACGGCTGATTGGCCAAGAATGTCTCTATGCACCGCTGCAGCGACGTCATACATTCCGGTGCGCTTCCCCCAGCAGCAGGAGGAAGGGTTGTAGCCGGAGGAGACACATATGCTGCGGTCGGGCTAGGGGTGTAAGTCACATTACCAATTAGTGCCGGCGGAGGAGGCAAGGGTATTGTGAAGAAAGATTGGGTACCACAGTTGGTGGTTGAGGAATATGTGTAGTAAGGGGCGGTATTTGGGCTGTTTGCCCCTGGACAGAGGGTAATTGCACCATTGCTGGTGAGGTTTGCGAAATGGGGTTAGGTGGTGTCGGTACCAACCCAGTCCCCTGAGTGGTAGAGGTTCCCCCTCCCTGAGAGACAGCAGTGCCAAATGTAGGATTCGGAGCAAGGGTTCCCAGGGTGGCCATTATCCGTTCCATCTGTGCGGATTGAGCCTGAAGGGCCTTTCCCTGATTCTGGATAGTGGCGTTTAGAGCCTCCAAAGTCGGAGTCCCACTGGCGGCTGCAGAAGCGTGACGGGTCTCCTCTCGTGAGGTGGTCTCCGTGGAGGGCGATCTGTTACTGACGTCATCTTCGTGAGACATGGTTACTTGCAGTGGTAAGATTCACGTCGGGTTCACCAAATGTGTACGAGAGAATCCTGCAAGGAGGATTCAATATACACCAAGAGCAGGGGATAGAAATAACACAGGAAGAGCAGGGTTATGTGTAGGGAGAGAGTAAGACAATAGCACTGTATGAGAGAGAGACAAAATTTTCGCAGAGCTTCCGCGTATCTCAGGTGATTCGCCCTTGTATGGAAGGATTAACGATCCTACATATAACGGAGAATGTGACCGTTGTAGTGGGTTAATGCGCCCATTAATGGCGGCTTAATTAGCTTAACCACAACGGCACGTTCGTCCGCGTATATAGGGACCGTTACGCACGTTACCCGCGTATATCGGAACCGTGATGAGGTTGACCGGGTTTATGGAGCTCGTGCCATAAATCTCTCAAAACAGTTACTAAGGTCGCGCGCGGGCTTGGTTGTCGCTCGCGCGCGACAGGACTTACTCTAGCCTCCAAACCACTAAGTCCCTACAGGTCCCGTGTGGTGGTATGCGAGGGCCCTGTCTCGCAGCCCCCACGTGGACCAGCGCGGGTGGTGATCCAGTGTGTGTGGAGCACAGCTAGGTGTGCTGGATGATCGCCACGTGGCTAAGATCTGCCTGTCTAGAAAGCACTATCTACACCCACATAAGCTTTAAAATCAGTAGGTAATTTACAAAGAAGTCATTTGGGGTTCGACAACCCGGATTTCCGGATTATTACTGAACCGACAAATGTGTACTTGCAGTTGGAGCATGTCAATTCCACATCTATTACATGTATGTCCATGTCGGGGATGTGTTTTTTCAGCAACTGTTTTTGAATTATAATATCTCCCACCTTTATCCCCCCCCCCCCCCGTTTTTGTGTTGGTGCTCATCTTTTATTGATATTTGAAGCCATCTATTGAGGAGGTTCACGGTACCAAACATTGCTCTTATCACGACGGCGTCCACGGCCGCAACCATGTCTACAACCCTTTCCATGAACACGTGGATTATTATGACCACGTAAAGCAGGTGCATTCACTTCAGGGAATGCGTTGTTACTCACTACTGGGAGAGCGGCCGACCCAGTCGGACGGTGTTCATCAATTTTTCTTCAAGATGTTATTGTTTCTTTCCGCAAGCAATAAACATGAAATCAATTCAGAATACTTTTTGAGTCATTTTTCTCGTTACTGTTGTTGCAGGAGCATATTCGATCAAGGAATGAAAAGTAGATAATATTTTTTTTTAAATAATTTCTCATATGTGACTCTGTCTCCATAAAATTTTAAAAGGGATGTAATTCTTAAGAGTGCGGAGTTATAGCTGTTTACCGAATGATAATCCTGTATTCTCAAGTGCTTCCAATCATAACAATTCTGGGAGTGTAAGACAGATTTGGGTGCTCGTAACACTTTTTTAAATTATTTCATAAGATAAGAGGGGCATTATATGTAAGATACACATTTTTTAAATCCTCGTCAATATAACGGCAAAAAAATATTAACGCACTAGAGTGATTTTCGGATGCAATATTGCCTTCTTTTATTGTATCACCAAGTTTCTTGAACCTAAGTGTAATTTAGCAACAAGAGTCCACGATAAGTTATTTGTTTCACTTATATCAAGTGCGTTGAGCTGGAACTTCGCGATGTTTGATATTGTCTATCTAAATGAAAAATAAGACAAAAACTTGATTATAACAAAGAAATTGTATTGGTATCTCCTAAAAAAATGTATTGGTACATAGTAAATTATAGTCAAAATAAATAATAAAAAAAGGCTTTAATTTAAATTTTGACAGTGTATCGATTTACATTATCATTTGTTTATTCACGATTAGAGTCAGTGACTAAATGTGATTTCTGGATTTAGAACTTTTTAAGTAAAAACAAAAACACAAGTGAGTGCATAGCAATGTTGGTTCAGGGTATAGCTCCAGTTTTGGGCTCACGCGATCAAGAGTTCAAGTTCCAAGTACTCTCCCATTTTTAAGATTCTTTTTAACATATTGTAATCTTAATTAACAAACACAAAAATATTGGCTAAATTGTACCGGAGGTGTCCATATTGTGCAAAATCGAGCAAGTGGGTACCCAAATTTTAAAATCGAGCACCACATGTCTAAAATTTTAGATTTTGAGCAAGTAGGTACCCTTCCGTTAACTTTCCGTTAATATTGTACGGAAAATTATAAAAAGATTTTGTACCCCTTATTTTCACCGCCAACTTTTTTTAATATAGAAGTTTTACTAAAAAATCTAAAAAAAGTTAAAAAATTATCTTTTTAATTTCATAATTTGATATATGTAAGATAATACAATTTATTTTATCAAAATTACATATTTTTACATCATTTGAAGATATCAAATATATTTTTATTAACACATATCCGTCAATCTTAAAGTCTTTATGTTATACCCCGTATAATTTACAAGGGCAAAATAGTAATTTAAAAGCTAAATAAATAATTTAATTGTGGGAAAAATAACGTTGCTTAAATTAAAGTATTTTATAGACAAGAAATGCTCATAGAATTTTAGAAAAAAAAAATATTAAGTTTGTATTCGGGGATAAATACGCGAGAGTTTATCTATTTTTATTATTAGCGTTGTTAACGCTTGTACGACCACCGCAAAATTAGTGTGTGAAACACACCCAATCACCTGACTTTTTGATATGCCAACCACACAATATAATTTTTTGAGTTGTCTTCTACATCTCAAATTCTCCTCTTCGGAGGTAATTTTCACCGCCACCGCCACAATCATCATCATAATCACTTTGTTCAACTTTTACCTCCTATATAAACATCTCGCCCTCAATTATAGCTAGACTCATCATCACCTTCGCATCTTCATTATCATCTTCATCTTCTTCTTTCCCGGCCACACCAACGCCGCCACCATCACCACCACCGAGAGACCCACCACCTCCATCACTCTCTTTCTCTAGCTCCCTGTTCTATCTCTCCCTCTCTGTCTCACTCTCTGCTCTGCCCAGAACAGAGCACAGCAGCAGCAGCGGCAAAAATCGTCACCACCTCCACCGTTCCCGACGGGAACAACCACCAAAGCCCACCTTTTTTCTTCTTCGTTCCCTCCCCTCCATTTTAGTCTCTATCATCCCCAGTTTTGGACAAGAGAGAGACCGAAACTAGCAATCAAGTAGCAGCAGTAATAGGCGCCGCAGAGGCCATCGTCGCCGTCAGACCTCCATCTTTTCCGGCGAGGTTCTTGGGCAATTGCCGCTAGATTTTCCCACGCCTTCTTGTCCCTTTGAGACAACGCCCAGGGGTTAGACGAGCTTCCAGGAGGTTCCACCCAGAGCTTAGGACGTCGCGTTGAGAGTCACGACCGACCCACTCAACGGGAACTGTGATCTCACCCAAAACTCAACTGTTTCTCACGATTCTTGGCCTAGGTATGCTCTAAATCTCGTCGTGATTTCATTTAAACAATCAAAATCGAATCTTGCTTGCTCGAATCCATGTTTGGATTGATGAATTTGATGTTAATGTTAAGGGGGTTAAAGTGTCTTTTCCCTAAACTTGTAATAGTGTTAATATGGGGGGTAATGTTTGTATTTAGGGAAAACTCCTAAGGGGCAAATGTCTTTTAATAAAGCTGTTTGTGAGTAGGTGGGGGTTACTGCGGACTTTGAAAGTAAACTTGGGGGATTTAGTTGTTGTTTATCTAAATATTATATTCTACGCGAAAAATAAAAATGTTATTTTTGAACTAAAAATATTTTCTAAAAATAATAGTTTTCGCCCCAGACCCGAAAAAGTGATTAGGGTGTTGAAATAGTACGATTTGCTCGTTAAAAATTAAACGAGTAATATTTTATTAAAAACTAAACAAACGTTGCGTTTAATTGTTTAACTTTCAATTAGGTTGTATAAATACTTGCACGAAACGGATTTTGCTAGCTTATAAACGTCCTTGCATCATTTCAATTATTTAGAAGTTATTTTTCTTAAAATTCGATATCGTTTAGTCGTTAAATTTTAATATTTATTTTACATAAAAATACAAACTACCCCTAGTTTTTACTAGTATTTAACTCCTATAAATAAATAAGACTTTTGGAACATAAAATTTAATAATTCTTCAAATATACACTCGTTGTTTAATAATTTTGCTAATAAAAATATATAATGATTACTACTAGGACGATCTGACGCTACGGAATGTAGGTAAGTAAATATGCCTAGCCTAGCTTGCCTAGCTCCTTTCGTGTCGATACTTATTTTAATACTAGTCTCAAGATGCGTTTGTGATTTACATGTTTTATGTGACTTTTCATTACAATTTAAAGATGTTATCTTGCTTTGATACTGTCACACGAGCAATATTAATCTGTAATTATTATAAAATGGAAAGAGTTGTGCGGGGATTGTTATATATACTTTTCGATAAGATTGGTCGTGGTTGGCTGCAGTCACCCAACCCGTTTATTTACCCGGTCGCAACCTGCCGGGTTTGCTCCATGTACTCACCTCTCTGGCCGCAACAAGTCTTAGGGGGGTGCCGGCACTTAAGGTCTTGGAGTATGCGAGATGGATAGATCTTCCTCGTATCACCAAATTAAAAGTATGGTTTTCTATGAGGAAAGGTTATTTGTGAATGGAAAGAAGAAATAGATTGGGATTAACACTCCCCGTTTGAGATTCAAGAAGGAAAATTGAGGAAATAAGGATTTTATTCAAGTTTCTTTTCTATTCTTCAAGTTTACTATTTTACGGTTTATTCCTCTTTATGGTTGTTATGAAAAGAAAACATGCTTCCTCATCTGTTTACGAGCTCGTGTATTTGCTTACTCAGTATTTTATGCTGAGTTTAGACAATGCAGCTCTTGTTTTCCTTCCCTCCGCAGGTTTAGAGGCTGAGGAATACGATGTAGCTGGGTACGGGACGCACTAAGAAGGATATCATCACCATTACTAAAGTAAGCTAGTATGACTAGTGTAATCGTAATGGTCTAGCAGTGGAATATGAAAAACTTAAGAGGGACATGGAATGTCTAATATGATGTAATATATAAAGACTTGTGTAATGTTTAAAAGTATTATAATATATGGATGTTATGCTTATTACTTCCACCAACACTTAAGCATCGCCCTCCCGGGCTTTCCGGACCGGAATGGAAGGCTTGGGGATCACGGGGTGTTGCATGTGGTATCAAAGCATTCGATCCACTAAAGGGAATTAAACATGTAGGGTAACTTAAAATGCACGTAAGGCAAGATAATTAAAATCAGAAAAGCCATTCGGGTTATGGGTAGCCTAGGTGTTGGCCTTGATTTTTCCGCCAACCCTCATCCTGTCTGGAGATGTGTTGTGTGTTACGTTACTTGCGTATCTGGTTTAATTTGAAATGCATTTTACTCAATTATGGCTATTTCATACTTTCATGATGGAAAGATGATGCAAATTTTGGGATTGTACTTGATGTACTACCTTCGCTGTATGGATGAGTTATAATATCTTGATTGGAGACGTGAGTCAAATGTGTTTTATTGTGAACTAGCCATCATATGTATGTTTTATGTGATAATTGTGTTGGGTATATTACTAGTTGTGAAATTACGAGATAGTTGTTAAGATTTTGCGACCATAACCAAGGATACCATAGGATGTGACTGATAGACCGTTACCATATCACTTTAGGAAAGTCCGACAAGAAGAGACGGCTGAGAACGTCACCATGGAGCAGTTCTTCGCGAAAATGACCCAGATAATGAATAACGGAGGACAGGCAGGAACTAATTGGGCTAGGGAAGTGGCAGAAATGAAACCAAGGGAATTCACAAAAAAGAGGATCATGTTGAATTGGAAGATTGGATTATGGAGATGAACAAGATTCTGGAGAGGGTAGGATGTCCTGATGAGAGGAAGTTACTTGTGCGGTATTTTACTTTAATAGTGAAGCTAACCTATGGTGGAGAAATGCACGTGAAACTCTGCTAGCCAATCCCAGATTTAATTGGGAATCCCTCCAAGCTTCTCTCCGATCTCGATTCTACCCACACCATGTGAAGAGGAGCAAGGAAACAGAATTCTAGAACCTACCAGAAGGAAATGACTCTCTGACCGAGTATTTCTGAATTTTTTTGCGGCGTTGACGCGGTTTGTAGGTAATATGGTGTCTGATGAAGACTCCAAGATTTCTAGGTTCATTGGTGGATTGCAAGAAAGGCTACAGGAGTCTTTGATGAGCAGAACTTATTCAACTCTCCACGAAGCGTACGACAGAGCTTGTAATACCCCGTCTAAGTTACAAGGGTAAAACAGAAATTTTAAAAGCTAAATAAAGAATTTTGTGGAAAAATAAAGTTGCTTAAATTATAGTATTTTTTAGACAAGAAATTCTTGTAGGATTTTAGAAAAATATGAAGTTTGTATTCGGGGATAAATACGCGAGAGTTTATATTTATTTTTATTATTAGCGTTGTTAACGCGTGTTCGACCACCGCGAGGTTTAGTGTGAGTGACACACCCAATCATCTTACACCTTGGTGTGCCACCCACACCTTAAACTTCCTCACATCATCTTCTACCATTACAATTCTCTTCCTTCGGTGATTTTTTTCAACGCCACCACAATAATCACTATCACCGCCACAAGAATCATCATAACCTCCCTTTATTTTGCCTCCTTTATAAACAACTCACCTCCTTATCTCCATCATCATCATCACCATTGTCTTTATCTCCTTCTTGTTCTTCATCCCCGGCCACACTAACGCCACCACCAACACCATTGTCTTTATCTCTCTACGTCTCACTCTCTGTTCTGGACAGAACAGAGCATGGAAGCAACATCGAAAAAGTCGCCACCACCACCGCCTCTGTTCTCGGCGGCAAAAACCCGAGAGCAACCCACAGCTTGATTTCTCTCTCTATCTCTCTCTCTATTTCGTTCACCATCCCTCTGCTCTCTGTCTCTTGCTCTGTTTGGGGTCGAAAAGCAGAGGCAAAGCAGCAGCAGCGGCAAACCCAGCTGCTGTCGCCACCAAACCACCATTAACGCCAGCCAAGCTTTGGCCAAGCTCCACCACGCATCACCCACGGCCTATTGTCGCTACCGGTCAACTCCTAGGAGTACAAGGAGCTCAATATAAGGCTCAAACAGAACCCGGAAGGCCTCAGTTGCCAGAGTTGAAAATCACCGCCGATCACTTCGACGGTGAACCCGGAACAACTCGTTTCTTTGCGTTTCTTGCAATTCTTGGCCTAGGTATTCTATAAATCTCGTTGTGATTTCATTTAAAGAATCAAAATTGTATCTTGAATGCTCGAATCCATGTTTAGTTTGACGAATTTGATGTTCATGTTCAGAGGGGTTAAAGTGTCTTTTCCCTTAACTGATTATAGTGTGATAATCATGTAAAGGGGGTAGATGTTTGTATTTGTGAAAACTTGATGGGTTGT
Organism: Linanthus parryae; assembly: GCA_023055425.1. Classification (NCBI taxonomy): domain Eukaryota; kingdom Viridiplantae; phylum Streptophyta; class Magnoliopsida; order Ericales; family Polemoniaceae; genus Linanthus; species Linanthus parryae. Next base: position 82,584,650 of record JALGPY010000007.1, on the reverse strand, counting down.
TATTTTCTCTTAATAGAACTGCCATGTGAGTAGGTGGGGTTACTGCTGACTTTTAAAGTGAACTAGGGGGATTTAGTTGTTGTTTATCTAAACGTTATATTATACGTGAAAAAAAATGTTGTTTTTTGATTAAAAATATTTCCTAAAAATAATAGTTTTCGTCCCGTTCCTGGAAAAGTAATTCGGGTATAGAAATAGTATACACGTCGCTCGTTAAAAATTAAACTAGTAATTTTTTTATTAAAAACTAAACAAACGTTGCGTTTAATCGTATAACTTTCAGTTCAGTTGTTTAAATACTTATAAAAATGACTTTTGCTAGCTATAAACATCGTCGCATCGTTGCAAGTGTTTAGAAGTGATTTTCTTAAAAATCCGATATTGTTTAGTTGTTAATTCTAATATTTATTTTAGATAAAAATATAAACTACCATTTATTTTTACTAGTATTTTATAAGAACAACTCCTATAAATAAATGAGACTTTTCAAACATAAAATTTATAATTCTTCAAATATACACTCGATGTTTAATAATTTTGCTAATAAGAAAAATATAACTAAATAAAGAGATCTTGAGAAAGTAATACACGAGTTCGGGCTAGACTAAGATTTATTAAATTGGATTCTAAATAAGACTCGTAGAGCTATATACATAATTTTGACGATTTAGAAGCTCCGATTTGTAGGTGAAGGACCCGTAAACAACGACTACGACTAGGACGATCTGACGCTACGGAATCGAGGTAAGTAAATATGCCTAGCCTAGCGTGCCTTGCTTCGTCCCTGTCATACATGATTTTCGACATGTCTGAAAATATGTTTCGTGCTATTACTTGTTTTAGTCGAGATTTGTTTACATTTTGAAATGTCTGCTTTGAAACTGTCACACGATGATTAATAACTCGTAAAGAACGTAAAGTGCAAATAGTTGTGCGGGAGAAGCTTATTATTTTCGTGCTCACTTTTGTCACTCGACCTGTGATTATTATTGTCAGGTTGACTTCTGTCACTCGGCCTGTGATTATTATTGTCCGGTTGACTTCTGTCACTCGGCATGTGATTATTATTGTCGTGCTGACTTTGATCACTCGGCCTGTCTATTTTAATCCGGTCGCAACCTGCCGGATCGCTCCATTTACTCACCTCACTAGCCGCAAGAAGTCTTAGGGGGCTGCCGGCAGTTAAGGTCATGGTTGCTGGTGATGGTATAGTAGTTCCTTCCCCATATCAACAAATTTAAAATATGGCTTTCTATGATAACAAGGACGTTTATGAATATGAAAGAAGACAAGATTGGGATATTATTCTCCTTTTGAAGGTTAAGAAGGACAAATTTGAAAGAGGGAGAAGTTTAAATGGATTCGTACTTTACTTACTCTTTTAATATTTATATCCTCTTATTACTCTTTTGAGAATAAATCATGCCTCGTCATCTGTTTACGAGCTAGGGTATTTATTTACTCAGCATTTCACATATGACTTTAGAAAGCGTTGTTCCGTTTTCTTTCCCACCGCAGGATTAGAGGAAGAAGACTATGGCAGGGCTGGGTACGAGACTCACTAAGGAGGTCCTGTTACAAGGTTACAGATATCATGAATAATGTTAGCATAATGTATAATAGAAACGTATGAAAGACTTGAGAAGTGCTGTAATATTTAATAATATGTAATATATATGTTGGGATGTTTTGCTTTTAATTATCCGCCCTTACTTTAAGCATCGCCCTCCCGGTTCTCCCGAGCCGGATAAGGGGGTTGTTGCAGGTCATATCAGAGCAGTTCTTCCCAAAAAGGGATTAAAAACCTGTAGGATAATTTAAAATGAACATAGGACAGGATAAAAATATTGGAAAAGCCGTTGGGGTTAGGGGTAGCTTAGGTATGTACCTTGATTTTTCCCGCCCACCCTCATCCTGTCTCAAGAGGTGTTAGGTGATCTGGTTTAATTTGAGGTGCATACTATTGATTGTGAATGGATGCTAACCTCATGATGAGAAGAAGGGTGGAAATATATTTGACTCGTACTTCATGTACTATCCTATGTGCGGATAGGAGTTATGATATCTTATTTGCAGACATGAATTATATTTTTTATACTGTGAAAGGGCTATATGATGCATGTTGTATGTGATAATTGTGTTGGATATATCACTAATTGTGAAATTATGAGATAGTTGTTATGACTTTTGCGACCATAACCAAGGATACCATAGGATGTGACTGATAGACCGTTACGATATCACTTTAGAAAAGCCTAACTGGAAGAGATGTCTGAGAACATTACCATGGAGAAATTCTTCGCACAAATGACCCAGATAATGAATAACGGAGGTCAGGAAAGAACTAATTGGGCCAAAGAAGTGGCAGATATGAATCCAAAGGAATTTACAGGAAAAGTGGATCCTGTTGAATTGGAAGATTGGATCATGCAAATGGACAAGATCCTTGAGACAGTGGACTGCCCTGATGAGCGGAAAGCTACTTGTGCGGTGTTTTATTTGAAAAGTGAAGTGAATCTTTGGTGGAGGAGCGCACGAGAAACTTTGCTTGACAAACCCAACATCAATTGGGAAGCCCTTCAAACTGCTCTCAGGTCTCGCTTCTACCCTCATCACATGAATAAGGATGGCAATATGGTCTGATCCCATCTGTGATCCGAGCAATCCGGGCCGAATGGATCGGATCCAAATCCGATCCAATTGAAAATTTGATTGGATTTGGGCCTGGAAAGCCAAATCCGATCGGATTTGGATCTGGATTTGGATCTAAAGGCAGATCCCGGGTTCCGACCCGGTCCGATCCGAAATATATGTGTGCTTTACAAATATATTCATATTACCTCCCCACTATCACTTCCAAGAAGAATACAATAGTAATTCCAACCTACAAAGCTATTTCTGTTGTTTTTTAGGCTTCATAACTTGCGAACATGCCTTAGCGTATGAAATAGTGTTTATTTCTTATGTTATTTTTTGTATTTTTTGCAAACCCAAGTCTAATCCGATCCGAATCCGATCCGACCACGTATTATATGGATCTATGGATTGAATTTGGATCATCTGGATGAAACTCGATCCGATCTTATCCGAATCCGGTGATGATTCGAACGGATCTGGATACCATTTCTTCTAGTCAGATCTGGATCGGATCTAGCCTGATCCGATCGAATACGACCCGTTGCCACCCATACACATGAAGAGGAGCAAGGAGGAAGAATTCCAGAATCTACAACAAGGAAATGACTCTATGACCGAATACTTTCGAAAGTTTACAGAGTTGACACAATTTGTAGGCAATATGGTGCCTGATGAAGATTACAAGATTTCCAAGTTCATCGTTGGACTTCACGAAAGGCTACAGGATACTTTTCTAAGCAGAACTTATTATACTCTCCACAAAGCCTACGACAAAGCTGCTGACATCTGGCGAGTTCGTGTCTCCCAAGATTTAAAACACAAGAAACGCAAGATGGAAGAAGCAGGAGGGAGCAACAACAACCTTGCCACGGGAAATAAAAAGTTTAAACCCAACAATGAAGAAGGTAATCAGGGACGATATCGAGGCAATCAGCAGAATTATGGAGATCAGCAACCTCGCTGCTACATCTGTAACAAGTGTCAGCAGAACCACACTGGAGTTGACTGCATGGGAAACCCAGTCATATGCCACAACAATGGTAAGAGGGGACACCGAGCTTATGAGTGTCGTTCACAACCAGCTAGGAACCAGCAAGTGAACCAAGGAGATAACTTTGGAAGGCCACCACAAAACAACAACCAGGGGAACCGTCAGCAGAATGGAAACAACTTTTGTCGTAACTAGCAGCTTGAGAATCAGCAGAATGGGAATTGAACTACCAGAACAATAGAGGTAATGGCTATGGAAGGCAGCAGAACTACAACTCGGGTAATGCATGACAGAATAGATCTCAACCCAGGATTGGGAACAATAATGTTGGATATGGAATGAACAACAATAATGGAGCAGGAGCTTAGAATGCCCGTGTGGGAAGAATCACCATGCTGACAAGGGCCGAAGAATAAGATGCTCATGGAGTTTCTAGGGTTACATTCCTTTCCTATGAATAACCGGCTTTCATACTGTTTGAATATGGTACATCTTATTCTTCCATACCCTCTACCCCGGATAAACAACCTATTCCATCTGATATTGTGGGTTAGTGTTTCCCGAGGATTGATTTGAGTTATGGAGACGTCACTCTCTAAGGAGGAGAGGATGTACCCTTTCGTTCAGTGCCACTACACGTTAGTACCCTTATGAAATTGTTAACCCCGACCCTTAGTAATCAAATGATACTATAATCACATAAGTAAGATAGACGTGACTACGACTTTACGTGATACGATACTTGTTGCTCTGCATGCATTAGATAGTAATTATTTGCTACCACTTGTTATGTGAATTTCTTGTCTGCTATATAATCGTAACTGTGATCATTAGTTTCTTATTCGAAAGCTTTAGCATCAGGAGTATTTGGCTGATTTTAGCTTCAAGGAAAAAGTTTTAGCATTAGGAATATTTGGTTGATTTAAGCTTCGCGGACGAAGCTCTGTTTAAGGGGGAGAGAATGTAATACCCCGTCTAAGTTACAAGGGTAAAAGAGTAAATTTAAAAGCTAAATAAAGAATTTAATTGTGGAAAAATAAAGTTGCTTAAATTATAGTATTTTATATACGAGAAATTATCCTAGGATTTTAGAAATATATTAAGTTTGTATTTGGGGATAAATATGCGAGAGTTTATATTTATTTTTATTATTAGCGTTGTTAACGCGTGTTCGACCAGCGCGAGCTTTAGTGTGAGTGACACACCCAATCATTTTACACCTTGGTGTGCCACCCACACCTTAAACTTCCTCACATCATCTTCTACCATTACAATTCTCTTCCTTCGGTGATTTTTTTCACCGCCACCACAACAATCACTATCACCGCCAAAAGAATCATCATCACCTCCCTTTATTTTTCCTCCTATATAAACAACTCACCTCCTTATCTCCATCATCATCATCACCATTGTCTTTATCTCCTTCTTGTTCTTCTTCCCCAACCACACTAACGCCACCACCATCACCGCCACCGAGAAGACCCTCCTCAATCACTGTATTTATCTAGCTCTCTATTCTTTCTCTCTCTCCGTCTCACTCTCTGTTCAGGACAGAACAGAGCATGGAATCAACATTGAAAAAGCCGCCGCCACCACCACCGCCTCTGTTCCCGGCGGCAAAAACCCGAGAGCAACCCACTGCTTGATTTCCCTCTCTCTCTCTCTCTCTCTCTCTCTCTCTCTCTCTCTCTCTCTCTCTCTCTCTCTCTCTCTCTCTCTCTCTATTTCGTTCACCATCCCTCTGCTCTCTGTCTCTTGCTCTGTTTGGGGTCGAATAGCAGAGGCAAAGCAGCAGCAGCGGCAAACCCAGCTGCTGCCGCCACCAAACCACCATTAACGCCGGCCAAGCTTTGGCCAAGTTCCACCACGCATCACCCACGACCTATTGTCGCTACCGGTCAACTCCTAGGAGTACAAGGAGCTCAATATAAGGCTCAAACAGAACCCGGAAGGCCTCAGCTGCCAGATTTGAAAATTACCGTCGGTCACTTCGACGGTGAACCCGAAACAACTCGTTTCTTGGCGTTCCTTGCAATTCTTGGCCTAGGTATTCTCTAAATCTCGTTGTGATTTCATTTAAAGAATAAAAATTGTATCTTGAATGCTCGAATCCATGTTTAGTTTGACGAATTTTATGTTCATGTTCAGAGGGTTTAAAGTGTCTTTTCCCTTAAATGATTATAGTATGATAATCATGTAGAGGGGGTAGCTGTTTGTATTTGTGAAAACTTGGTGGCTTGTTATTTTATCTTAATAGAACTGCCATGTGAGTAGGTAGGGTTACGGCTGACTTTTAAAGTGAACTTGGGGGATTTAGTTGTTCTTTATCTAAACGTTATATTATACGCGAAAAATAAAAAAATGTTGTTTTTTGATTAAAAATATTTCATAAAAATAATATTTTTCGTCCCGTTCCTGGAAAAGTAATTCGGGTATTGAAATAGTATACGAGTCGCTCGTTAAAAATTAAACTGGTAATTTTTTTATTAAAAACTAAACAAACGTTGCGTTTAATCGTATAAATTTCAATTCGGTTGTTTAAATACTTATAAAAATGGCTTTTGCTAGCTATAAACATCGTCGCATTGTTTCAAGTGTTTAGAAGTGATTTTCTTAAAAATCCGATATCGTTTAGTTGTTAATTCTAATATTTATTTTAGATAAAAATATAAACTACCATTTATTTTTACTAGTACTTTATAAGAACAACTCCTATAAATAAATGAGACTTTTCAAACATAAAATTTATAATTCTTCAAATATACACTCGATGTTAAATAATTTTGCTAATAAGAAAAATACAACTAAATAAAGAGATCTTGAGAAAGTAATACACGAGTTCGGGCTAGACTAAGATTTATTAAATTGGATTCTAAATAAGACTCGTAGAGCTATACACAGAATTTTGACGATTTAGAAGCTCCGATTTGTAGGTGACGGACCCGTAAACAACGACTACGACTAGGATGATCTGACGCTACGGAATAGAGGTAAGTAAATATGGCTAGCCTAGCGTGCCTTGCTTCGTCCGTGTCATACATGATTTTCGACTTGTCTCAAAATATGTTTCGTGTTATTACCTGTTTTACTCGAGATTTGTTTACATTTTGAATTGTCTGCTTTGAAACTGTCACACGAAGATTAATAACTCGTAAAGAACGTAAAGTGAAAATAGTTGTGCGGGAGAAGCTTATTATTGTCGTGTTCTCTTTTGTCACTCGGCTTGTGATTATTATTGTCAGGTTGACTTTTGTCACTCGGCCTGTGATTATTATTGTCCGGTTGACTTCTGTCACTCGGCATGTGATTATTATTGTCGTGCTGACTTTGATCACTCGGCCTGTCTATTTTAATCCGGTCGCAACCTGCCGGATCGCTCCATTTACTCACCTCACTAGCCGCAAGAAGTCTTAGGGGGCTGCCGGCAGTTAAGGTCATGGTTGCTGGTGATGGTATAGTAGTTCCTTCCCCGTATCAACAAATTTAAAATATGGCTTTCTATGATAACAAGGACGTTTATGAATATGAAAGAAGACAAGATCGGGATATTATTCTCCTTTTGAAGGTTTAGAAGGACAAATTTGAAAGTGGGAGAAGCTTAAATGGATTCGTACTTTACTTACTCTTTTAATATTTATATCCTCTTATTACTCTTTTGAGAATAAATCATGCCTCGTCATCTGTTTACGAGCTAGGGTATTTATTTACTCAGCATTTCACAGATGACTTTAGAAAGCGTTGTTCCGTTTTCTTTCCCACCGCAGGATTAGAGGAAGAAGACTATGGCAGGGCTGGGTACGAGACTCACTAAGGAGGTCCTGTTACAAATTGACAGATATCATGAATAATGTTAGCATAATGTATAATAGAAACGTATGAAAGACTTGAGAAGTGCTGTAATATTTAATAATATGTAATATATATGTTAGGATGTTTTGCTTTTAATTATCCGCCGTTACTTTAAGCATCGCCCTCCCGGTTCTCCCGAGCCGGATAAGGGGGTTGTTGCAGGTGATATCAGAGTAGTTCTTCCCAAAAAGGGATTAAAAACCTGTAGGGTAATTTAAAATGAACATAGGACAGGATAAAAAATTGGAAAAGTCGTTGGGGTTAAGGGTAGCTTAGGTATGTACCTTGATTTTTCCCGCCCACCCTCATCCTGTCTCAAGAGGTGTTAGGTGATCTGGTATAATTTGAGGTGCATATTATTGATTGTTAATGGATGCTAACCTCATGATGAGAAGAAGGGTGGAAATATATTTGACTCGTACTTTATGTACTATCCTATGTGCGGATATGAGTTATGATATCTTATTTGCATACATGAATTATATGTGTTATACTGTGAAAGGGCTATATGATGCATGTTGTATGTGATAATTGTGTTGGATATATCACTAATTGTGAAATTACGAGATAGTTGTTATGACTTTTGCGACCATAACCAAGGATACCATAGGATATGACTGATAGACCGTTACGATATCACTTTAGAAAAGCCTAACAGGAAGAGATGTCTAAGAACATTACCATGGAGCAATTAGTCGCAAAAGTGACCCAGATAATGAATAACGGAGGTCAGGCAAGAACTAATTGGGCCAAAGAAGTGGCAGATATGAAGCCTAAGGATTTTACAGAAAATCGGATCCTGTTGAATTGGAAGATTGGATCATGCAAATGGACAAGATCCTTGAGACAGTGGACTGCCCTGATGAGCGGAAAGCTACTTGTGCGGTGTTTTATTTGAAAAGTGAAGCGAATCTTTGGTGGAGAAGCGCACGAGAAACTTTGCTTGACAAAACCAACTTCAATTGGGAAGCCCTTCAAACTGCTCTCAGGTCTTGCTTCTACCCTCATCACATGAATAGGGATGGCAATATGGTCCGATCCGATCTGTGATCTGAGCGATCCAGACCGAATGGATCGGATCGAAATTCGATCCAATTGAAAATTGGATTGGATTTGGACCTGGAAAGCCAAATCCGATCGGATTTGGATCTGGAATTGGATCTAAAGGAAAATCCACCGGGTTCCAACCCAGTACGATCCGACGTATATGTGTGCTTTACAAATACATTCATAATACCTCCCCACTATCACTTACAAGAAGAATACAATAGTAATTCCAACCTACAAAGTTATTTCTGTTGTTTTTTAGGCTTCATAACTTGCGAACATGCCTTAGCGTATGAAATAGTGTTTATTTCTTATGTTATTTTTTGTATTTTATTGCAAACCCAAGTCGAATCCGATCCGAATCCGATCGGACCACGTATTATATGGATCTATGGATCGGATTTGGATCATCTGGATGAAACCCGATCCGATCTTATCAGAATCCGGTGATGATTCGAACGGATTTGGATCCCATTTCTCCTAGTAGGATCTGGATCGGATCTAGCCTGATCCGATCGAATACGACCCGTTGCCATCCCTACACATGAAAATGAGCAAGGAGAAAGAATTCATGAATCTACAACAAGGAAATGACGCTGTGACCGAATACTTTTGAAAGTTTAAAGAGTTGACACAATTTGTAGGCAATATGGTGCCTGATGAAGATTACAAGATTTCCAAGTTCATCGCTGGACTTCACGAAAGGCTACAGGATACTTTGCTAAGCAGAACTTATTCTACTCTCCACAAAGTACGACAGAGCTGCTGATATATGGCGAGTCCGTGTCTCGCAAGACGAAAAACGCAAGAAACGCAAGATGGAAGAATCAGGAGGGAGCAACAACAACCTTGTCACGGGAAATAAAAAGTTTAAACCCAACAATGGAGAGGGTAATCAGGGACGATACCGTGGCAATTAGCAGAATTATGGAGATCAGCAACCTCGCCGCTACATTTGTAACAAGTGTCAGCAGAACCACACTGGAGTTGACTGCATGGGAATCCCAGTCATATGCCACAACAATGGTAAGAGGGGACACCGAGCTTATGAGTGTCGTTCACAACCAGCTAGGAACCAGCAAGTGAACCAAGGAGATAACTTTGGAAGGCCACCACAAAAAAACAACCAGGGGAACCGTCAGCAAAATGGAAACAACTTTTGTCATAACCAGCATCTTGAGAATAAGCAGAACGAGAATTGCTACTACCAGAACAATAGTGGTAATGGCTATGGCAGTCAGCAGAACTACAACTCGGGTAATGCATGACAGAATAGAGCTCAACCCAGGATTGGGAACAATAATGTTGGATATGGAATGAACAACAACAATGGAGCAGGAGCTTAGAATGCCCGTGTGGGAAGAATCACCATGCTGACAAGGGCCGAAGAAGGAGATGCTCATGGAGTTGCTGGGGGTACATTCCTTTCCTGTGAGTAATTGGCTTTCATACTATTTGAATATGGTACATCTTGTTCTTCCATACCCTCTACCCCGGATAAACAACCTATTCCATCAGATATTGTAGGTTAGTGTTTCCCGAGGATTGATTTGAGTTATGGGGACGTCACTCTCTAAGGGGGAGAGGATGCACCCTTTCGTCTAATGCCACTACACGTTAGTACCCTTATGACATAATTAACCCCTACCCTTAGTAATCAAATGAGACTATAATCACATAAGATAGACGTGACTACGACTTTACGTGATACGATACTTGTTGCTCTGCATGCATTAGATAGTAATTATTTGCTACCACTTGTTATGTGAATTTCTTGTATGCTATATGATCGTAACTGTGATCATTAGTTTCTTATTCGAAAGCTTTAGCATCAGGAGTATTTGGCTGATTTTAGCTTCAAGGAAAAAGTTTTAGCATTAGGAATATTTGGTGTATTTAAGCTTCGAGGACGAAGCTCTGTTTAAGGGGGAGAGAATGTAATACCCTGTCTAAGTTAAAAGGGTAAAACAATAAATTTAAAATTTAAATAAAGAATTTAATTGTGGAAAAATAAATTTGCTTAAATTATAGTATTTTATATACGAGAAATTATCGTAGGATTTTAGAAATATATTAAGTTTGTATTTGGGGATAAATACGCTAGAGTTTATATTTATTTTTATTATTAGCGTTGTTAACGCGTGTTCGACCACCGCGAGGTTTAGTGTGAGTGACACACCCAATCATTTTACACCTTGGTGTGCCACCCACACCTTAAACTTCCTCACATCATCTTCTACCATTACAATTCTCTTCCTTCGGTGATTTTTTTAACTGCCACCACAAAAATCACTATCACCGCCACAAGAATCATCATCACCTCCCTTCATTTTGCCTCCTATATAAACAAATCACCTCCTTATCTCCATCATCATCATCACCATTGTCTTTATCTCCTTCTTGTTCTTCTTCCCCGGCCACACTAACGCCACCACCATCACCGCCACCGAGAAGACCCACCTGAATCACTATATTTCTCTAGCTCTCTGTTCTTTCTTTCCCTCTCTCTCTATCTCACTCTCTGTTCTGGATAGAACAGAGCACAGCAGTAGCAGCAACAAAAGCTGGTACCACCACCGCCTCTCTTCCCGCCGGCAAGAACCCGAGAACAACCCACTGCTAGATTTCCCTCTCTCTCTCTCTCTTTCGTTCCCCATCCCTCTGCTCTCTGTCTCAGGTTCTGTTTGGGGTCGAAAAGCAGAGGGAAAGCAGCAGCTGCGGCAAGCCCAGCTGTTGCCGCCACCAAACAACCATTAACGCCGGCCAAGCTTTGGCCAAGCTCCACCACGCATCACCCACAGCCTATTGTCGCTACCGGTCAACTCCTAGGAGTCCAAGGAGCTTAGTAGAAGGCTCAAACAGAACCCGGAAGGCCTCAGTTGCCGGAGTTGAAAATCATCGTCGGTCACTTCGACGGTGAACCCGAAACAACTCGTTTCTTGGTCGTTTCTTGCAATTCTTGGCCTAGGTATGCTCTAAATCTCGTTGTGATTTTATTTAAGCAATCAAAATCATATCTTGAATGCTCGAATCCATGTTTAGTTTGATGAATTTGATGTTCATGTTAAGAGGGATTAAAGTGTCTTTTCACTAAACTGATTATAGTATGATAATCATGTAAAGGGTGTAGGTGTTTGTATTTGTGAAAACTTGATGGGTTGTTATTTTCTCTTAATAGAACTGCCATGTGAGTAGATGGGGTTACTGCTTAATTTTGAGGTGAACTTTGGGGGATTTGGTTGTTGATTATCTAACGTTATATTATACGCAAAAAAAAATTATGTATTAAAACTATTTTCTAAAAATAGTTGTTTTCGTCCCGGTCCCGGAAAAGTGATTCTGGTATTGAAATAGTATACGAGTCGCTCGTTAAAAATTAAACTAGTATTTTTTTATTAAAAACTAAACAAACTTTGTGTTTAATTGTTTAACTTTCAATTCAGTTGTTTAAATACTTATAAAAATGACTTTTGCTAGCTTATAAACATTGTCGCATCGTTGCAAGTGTTTAGAAGTGATTTTCTTAAAAATCCGATAACTTTTAGTTGTTAATTCTAATATTTATTTAGATAAAAATATAAACTACCATTTATTTTTACTAGAATATTATACGAACAACTCCTATAAATAAATGAGACTTGGAAACATAAAATTTAATAATTCTTCAAATATACACTCGATGTTTAATAATTTTGCTAATAAGAAAAATATAACTAAATAAAGAGACGTTGAGAAATTAATACACGAGTTCGGGCGAGACTAAGATTTATTAAATATGATTCTAAATAGGACTCGTAGAGCTATATGTATCGTGCTAGCTTCGTTCGAGTCATACATGATTTTTGACTTGTCTCAAAATATGTATCGTGCTATTACCTTTTTTACTCGAGATTTGTTTACATTTTGAAATGTCTTCTTTGAAACTGTCAAAAGAAGAATAATAACTCATAAAGAACGTAAATTTGAAATAGTTTTGCGGGAGAAGCTTATTATTGTTGTGTTGACTTTTGTCACTCGGCCTGTGATTATTATTGTCGGGTTGACTTCTGTCACTCGGCCTTTGATTATTATTATCGTGCTATCTTTGTTCACTCGGCCTGTGTATTTTAATCCGGTCGCAACCTGCCGGATCGCTCCATGTACTCACCTCTCTGGTCGCAAGAAGTCTTAGGGGGCTGCCGGCAGTTAAGGTCATGGCTGCTAGTGATGGTATAGTAGTCCATTCCCCATATCAACAAAACTAAAATATGGCTTTCTCTGTTAACAATGACGTTTATGAATACGAAAGAAGACAAAATTGGGATATTATTCCCCGTTTGAAGGTTAAGAAGGAGAAATTTGAAAGTGTGAGAAGCTTAAATGGATGCGTACTTTACTTACTCTTTCAAGATTTCTTTCCTCTTATTACTCTTTTTAGAATAAATCACACCTCATCATCTGTTTACGAGCTAGGGTATTTATTTACTCAGCATTTCACAGCTGATTTAGAAACTGCGGTTCCGTTTTCTTTCCCACCGCAGGATTAGAGGAAGAAGACTATGGCATGGCTGGGTACGAGACTCACTAAGGAGGTCCTGTTACAAGTTGAAAGATAGCATGAATAATGTTAGAATAATGTATAATAGAAACGTATGAAAGACTTCAGAAGTGCTTTAATGTTTAATAATATGTAATATATATTTTGGGATGTTGTGCTTTTGATTATCCGTCGTTACTTTAAGCATCGCCCTCCCGGTTCTCCCGATCCGGATAAGGGGTTTGTTGCAGAGTTGCTGACATCTGGCGAGTCCGTGTCTCCCGAGATGAAAAACGCAAGAAACGCAAGATGGAAGAAGCAGGAGAAAGAAACAACCACTTTGCCAAGGGAGTTCAATATTTCAAACCCAACAATGGAGAAGGTAATCAGGGATGATACCGAGGCAATCAGCAGAATTCTGGAGGTCAGCAACCTCGCCGCTACATCTGTAACATGTGTCAGCAGAACCACCCTGGAGTTGACTGCATGGTAATCCCAGTCATATACCACAATTGTGGTAAGAGGGGACACCGAGATTACGAATGCCGTTTACAACCAGCCGGGAACCAGCAAGTGAACCAAGGAGATAACTTTGGAAGGCCACAACAAAACAACAACCAAGGGAACCGTCAGCAGAATGGTAACAACTTTGGTCGTAACCAACAGTTCGAGAATCAGCAGAACGAAAATCGCAACTACCTAAACAGTAGAAGTAATGGCTATGGTAGGCAGCAGAACTACAACCCGAGAAATGTTGGACAGAAAGGAGCTCAACACAGGAATGGGAAAAATGATGCTGGATATGGTTTGAATGTCAACAACAGAGCTGGTGCAGCACGATGAGCAGGAGGTCATAATGGAAATATGGGAAGGATCGTTGTGTTAACAAGGAATGAGGCAGAAGCCACTCATGTAAGTGTCGCGGGTACTTTCTCTACTTATGAACAACCAACTACTGTATTATTTGAATAAACACCCCCTATCTCGGATTGACGACCTATTTGACCAAATACGAGAGGCTATTGTTTTCTCGAAAACGAATTAAGTTCCGGGGACGTCACTCCTTGAGGGGGAGAGGATGCAACCTTTAGTTTAGTAACGGTTCGCACTTAGTAACCAAATGAGACTATGACCACCTAAGGGACCAAACGTGACCCCGACTTTACTTGGATGAATTATTGTGTGACGTGGTGTGCATCAAATGGTGATTACTTGTCATGTCAATGATTTTCTTTCTATGTGATCTTAGTTGCTCGTTGGCTGATTTTAACATCAGCATCATTTGGCTAATTTTAGCTTCAAGGAAAAAAGTTTTAGCATCAAGAGTATTTGGATGATTTGCTTCGAGGACGAAGCTCTATTTAAGGGGGAGAGAATGTAATACCCCGTATAATTTACAAGGGAAAAATAGTAATTTAAAAGCTAAGTAAATAATTTAATTGTGGGAAAAATAAAGTTGCTTAAATTATAGTATTTTATAGACAAGAAATTCTCGTAGAAATTTAGAAAAAAATATTAAGTTTGTATTCGGGGATAAATACGCGAGAGTTTATTTATTTTTATTATTATGTTGTAAAAGCGTGTACGACCACCGCGAAATTAGTGTGTGAGACACACCCAATCACCTGACTTTTTGATATGCCAACCACACAATATAATTTTTTGAGTTGTCTTCTACATCTCAAATTCTCCTCTTCGGAGATAATTTTCACCGCCACCGCCACAATCATCATCATCACTTTTTTCAACTTTTACCTCCTATATAAACAGGTCACCCTCAATTATAGCCAGACTCATCATCACCTTCTTATCTTCATTATCATCTTCATCTTTTTCTTCCCGGGCCATACCAACGCCACCACCATCACCACCACCGAGAAACCCACCACCTTCATCACTCTCTTTATCTAGCTCCATGTTCTATCTATCCCTCTCTGTCTCACTCTCTTCCCTTCCCAGAACAGAGCACAGCAGCAGCAGCGGCAAAAGCCGTCACCACCTCCACCGTTCCCGACGGGAACAACCACCGAACACCACCGTTTTATTCTTCGTTTCCTCCCTCAATTTTAGTCTCTATCATCCCCTGTTTTGGACAAGAGAGAGAGACCGAAACTAGCAATCAAGTAGCAGGCTCAATTACTACATGGGATGAATGTTGTAAAGAGTTTATGAAGAAGTATCTATCGCCATCCAAAGTTTCTCAGCTATGACTGATATCAGTAATTTGACTTAGCAAGAGAATATTCTGTGGGAGATACATGGAGGAAATTCAACCAACTTCTCCGCAGATTCCCTAATCATGGGGAGAGTTGGTACAAACTCTTCCATTATTTTTATAATTCTCTAGATGATTTAACTGCGATGAGTTGGATCTATTAGCCGGAGGAAATGTTATGGGCATGGAAGAACAGAAGGCTTAAGGGTTTCTTAACAATGTAGAAAAGCGCAAGACTACAAGATCTGACACACAGAGATTGACAAAACTTGATGGAAATCTTGCTTTGGTTTCTCAAATGGAATCAAAAGAGTGACAGTTTGCTATGATGAATACTTCTTTTAACATGTGAAGTCTATAGGGGAGCAATTTGCAGATGAGAACCAGGGATATGGCTTGTGCGCCAAGGATGTGAATTACATGGGACCTCCTAAACAGCAACAGTGTGAAGGTATCTGAATAACAATGTCAAGCAGCCTAATTGGTATGCTCAACAAGGTAATTGTCCCTATCTAGATCAGAATTGCGCCCCTCAGCAACAACAACAGGATCAAGACTTATAGAGCCTTCTAGAAAGATGAATGAAATGCTTGTATCTATTGAAGCCACTGTAAAGAGTCATGAGACACAGATTGGGAAACTTGCTAATCAGGATACTAAGCTTCCACATGGCATGCTTCCGTCTAATACAATTATTCCCACTGATAAATTTAAAGATATTAATACTCATGGTGGCGTAGCTGCTAAAGCGACAGAGAAAGAACTAGGTGAATATTTGCCCAAAGCCGTGAACCCCCAATCAAAGGACACTGTTGAAAAGAAAGAAGAGCCCAAGAACACTCAAAATCCAGCTAAGTATGTGCCTGATGTGCCATATCCGGCGGCACTGAAGAGGAATGATGAAGATCACCACGCGAGTTTTTTGGAGATATTTAAGTAGCTGCACATCGACATTCCCCTTGTAGAAGCACTTGATAAAATGCCCAAGTATAAGAAGTTCTTTAAGGGAATTTTATGTGGCAAGAAGAGCATAGACCCTTATGCCACCGTAAAGTTGAACGAGACATGCACTACAGTAATGCAGCGAGACATTCCCAAGATCAGTGATTCGGGCAATGTCATCTTAGGCTGCACTCTTGTGAGTGGATACCGTACGCATGGGCTCCGCGAGCGGGGAGCTAGTATTAATCTCATGCCATTGTCCCTATTTCAGAGATTGGGCATTGGTCCGCCAACCCTAGTGAAGATGGGTCTGCAACTGGCAGACAATTCTATTATTACATCAAATGGGGTGATTGAGAACTTGCTTGTGAAAGTGAGTGCATTTATCTTTCCAGCCTACTTTGTGATAGTGGACATCAAGGAGGATCACGATGTTCCACTAATCTTTGGAAGACCGTTGTTAAAGACAATGTGCGCATATGTGGATCTGGAACAGAGGAATTGACTATCAAAGCTCTAGATTCATCACTTGTGTTCAAGGCATTCGTTCCGGGCAAGGGGACGAATAAATTGGAAATGATCAAGTTAAGAGAGGATGGTGTGGATCCTTCTCTTTGGTTGCCTACTATTTTGCAGCCCGATCCACCCAAATCAGAAAAGAAGCCGAATGTGGTGAGTGAACATGAGGTGGTGCAAAAGATAAAAAGTAAGAAACTGAAGGAGGAGGCACGTCGTGCTAGGCCTCCTTAACATATTTGAGGTAGTCGTCGACCTTAAATTACACGGTGCTTGTTGGGAGGCAACCCAACGTATTTTCTGCTTAATTTTGAGAGTGCCTTTTTAGTATATTTGTGTTGTGTTTATTTAATATTTATTTCAAGATATGAGAGAGAGAAAGGGACTAATGATGTTTTCTAGTTACATATTTGAGCAGGTTATGGGAGAGTCTACCCCGGTGTGCCATGGCACACGTGACCTTCATGGGGACTCGTGCATGAGATTTAGGGATTCTCCAAAACACAACTTTTGGAAGATGAAAGTAGTCTACCCTGGTGTGCGAGAACACACTGACTATATAGGAGCACGGTGGCACCACTAGTTCTTGGGGATTGCTTGGAGTGTATTTGGTCCCCGCCCTTGAGGCGGTTGTGAGTATTTCTTCCTTTAGCTAAAATTACGTGTTTCTTTTATGTATGTCATAGCTCCATCTCATCTACAATTCCTACACATTGATTGCTGAATCCTATGCATGCTCTCTAAATTCGTTAGGGACAACGAAGCATTTAGTGTGGGGTTGGTTTATCTGTTTGCTAGCCATGTGTCTTGCGTAGCCAGTTACACGTAGGATGTTTAGATTGTATTGTGAGTAAGTGTTGTGGTTTTTGTCATGTTTTTACTCATATTGTCAGATTATGTAGAATAGATTTAGATATTGTTTGCACTTTTACTTAATTGGGTATCCCACGAACAAAGTAGATTCTGTAGAGCCAAAAAAATTTGAGTCTAAGCCTTGCATATAGAGTTAGGAGTTTATGAAAAATAACAAAAAATGAGAAAAATAGAAAATAAGAAACTTTAGAAAGGGCAATTGAAAGAAGCATATGCTTGGTTGATTTAGTGAGATATGAAAACTTTAGGCATAGGGCGTGACATGTGACCGAGAATGACAATTTGAGTTCCCCCTAGTACGTATATGTAGGGTTTTGATTCATGGATGCGCAACGGAAACAAAATAAACCATGCATAACCCTCCAAAAATCACAAGTCAAGAGACATAACGATGGTAAAGGAAGAAATCAATAACACACCTTAAGGTTCTCCTTTGATGACTTCAAACGCGAATTGTGTCACGTTCTCTATAGTTGATCCACGCCTAGAGTTGAATACTAGATCTTCCAATCCTTGGTGCTAGCCCGGAAAGAGGAAGAGGAAGTGATAACTCTATATTAGAGTTATATTTCTTCTACGTTTGTGTACCGTTTTGTGTAATTTCCGGGTTGAATATATTAGAAATACACTATGTACTTGAGGAAATTGGATAAGTTTAGCTTTGAGTGATAAATTATTAATCCGGGCGTTTTTCGCATTATTTACATTTATTTTGTCACTTTTGATCGCACGGGGTGTTTTCGTGTTGTGTTGGACAGCAAACGGGGCTCATGGATCAAGAGGAGGAGGAAAACGAACTTCGGAACATATGCGAAAGCTTGGGAGAGAAAGAAATTGGAAGAAAAGAGGACAAAGATGGAAAAAGGGGGTCAAAGTGTCATTTGAGAAAGTTTGAAGTGTAGGATCAAAAGTTGATCCTAGGATCAAAGCAGATCGCACGATCAACTTTTGTGATCGCACGATCTGCTAGGGGAGAACTCACTGACTTATAGGATCAAGTAGCAGATCGTACGACCAAGTAGCAGATCGCACGATCAGCAAAAGCAGATCGTACGATCTGCTAGCAGACCCAGCAACGCACGGGAAAAGGCCAAGATTTAGGGTTATTAATTAATATTTCTTTTGATTATTAATTAATACACCCTAATTGAAGATTAAAGGGAGAGATAAAACAAAAGAAAAAAAGAGACGTGAGAAGAGAGCCATCAACGCAAGGAGAAGGGAGGAGGACTCCTCCTCCATTGAAGCTCTAAGCTTGATTTCTTCTTCTTCTCTCTCAATATTTCTATGGAGAAACTAGTAAGTCTTGTTTGGTTTATTAGTATTAGCTAGACGTTTTGTTAGGCGTCTCTTTGAGAGCCTAGGGTTTATGTAAACGATGATATTTTTCCGGATTTGATCTTTGCTTCATGATTTCTTGATTTCTTCTTTTGAATCAATTCTAGTTTCTTGTTTATGTTAGTAATCATAATTGAGTGACACGATTAGGAGATAAAACTAGGGTTCAAGAACTAGGGTTTGTTAAATAGTTGATTCATGCTTAAAGTTAGCAATATTTTAATTCAATTGTTCATAATCTATGCTTAATTCTTAATGGGGATGGAGTAATTAACCAGAACCGTTAGTTGGCTAGTGAAGTGCGCGACGGTGACTTTAAATAGCTAGGATGAGATATGAGCATCAATCCCGTATCACTGAGACTGAGAAGAGACGTGTTAGGATTGGCTAGTGTGGGTAGACTCGGTAGGTGAGATTCGACTGTTTCGTGCTACGGTGGACCGACAGGACCCGTTTTCGTGCATGTCGTTAGCCTATTAGAACGGACCGGTAGACACATGAGACCGATAGGAGATTGTATTCTACCGTGAAGTAGAATGACTTGAGACCGATAGGAGATAGTCAGCGCTGTTACCCGGCTTAATTAAAATACAGTTAACGTGTTGCTCATATAATCCGGAAATCGACTACAACCCTAGGTGATCTAGAGATTGCCTAGTTTCTCCAAACTTATTTCTTAAATATAAAAAAATACAAAAATATTAGATTAGTTTTTATTTCAATTTCTAAAATCAATCAAATCTTTCCTCCTGCACCGTACTCTAAATTAAATAACTAATTAAATAATCTCAAGCCTGTCCTCGTGGGATCGATAACTCGGGGTTGAAATACCACCCCTATATTACTTGACCGTGCACTTGCGCATACGCGTTAAGAAATCCGCGTCAAGTTTTTGGCGCCGTTGCCGGGGACAGCGGTAGATTATTTGGTTAGGAGTTAGTTTAGAGTACTTTCTTTTAGTTTTAATTTTTTCTTATTCTATATCTCTGTGCTTCACGGGTGTCTTGTGAGTTTGTTTCTCAGGAACACAGGAAGCAAGAGACAATTCAAGCATGTGGAGCGAAGACTGTTATTCGGGTCCCCCCTACTGTTTCCACTGCAGGGGTAACCATGAAGACGAGGACGCATGCATAACTTGGTGCTACGTATGCGGCATTTGGCACGAACGTAGAGACTCATGTCGAGTACATGCCCCCCAGCTTCATCGGCACCAGGAAGACTCATCAGCGGATATGGCAGAACGGCGTAGTATTATGAATGACATCGAAGTGTGCGCCAAATTTTTGTCCATAGAGGAACAATTACCACAAGAGCATTCAGCCACAGGTAGGGAATACGTGAGGGAGATGTTGGAGAGGATAAAGAAACGCATAGAAAAACTGTCAACAGCAGGGGAATCTAGTATTCAAGAGCCACAAGAGGAGCCCTTGCCACATGACAGTGAGCCTCAATTTGAACCTTCATCATCCCCACCACAAGTGGAAGAAGAGACACCTGAGCCGAACGAAGACTGCAGTGACCATTGGTGGACACCGCCGTTTATGAGGACTCAGACTCTGATTCAGACTGGGGTGAACCTGTGTGCCGAAGATGGGAAGATTTGTCGTATTGCGAGCCAAAACTGCAGGCACCCTCACATCCTTGGTATGAATGGGAAGACACCGAAATTGGAAGCATGTGGTGTGTCGACGATGAAGCTGATGGAGCACTTGTTTCCATACCTATTGAGGTAAAAGCCCCAACTCTGATTAATGAAGAATTCTCCATATCCTATGTCACGCAAGTCTGCGACGAGCTGGAAAAATTATTGTATGGAGATTCTTATGGGGAAGAATGTGATGAGCAACTTCCAATATCTTTTTCTATGGGCGATTCTATTGATCATCCATATGCCATAGTCAAGGAGTTGGAAGTCAGCAAGTGTGGGGGTGTGGATAAATTGCATGGGTCATTTGAAGATCATCTAGCACCAAAGAGGTATTACTGGGATGACTTTATGGAGAACGATGCATATGAGCCCAGTGGTACTTGGTGGAAGCTGATAAAGAAGATAAATTGCAAGATGAAAAGATTCAGCTTCTACAACTCTCCGCCATCTTCACAGCACAGGGGTGCACTTGAAGTTAGCGAGAAGAGATGGTGGAAGAAGAAGAAGTGGAGGGATAAAACAGTCTCCACTATCCTAGAAGGTTGAGGTAACATGGTCGGGCCGTCGACCTTAAATTACAAGCGCTGTTTGGGAGGCAACCCAATGTAGAGTAGGATGCAATTTGTTTCTATTTTTACTTTTAGTTCTCCGTAGTTGATTTTGAGGGGTGAGAGAGAGTTGCTTTAATACTTTCAATCAGTGTGCAGGGACACAGGTACAAAAGACGCTCCGGGTTCCCCTTCTTGATGCGTGTGATAGAGAATGTTGAGTAGGCGCATCGGAATCCGGACGCGAGGTGAGACTTTCCGGAAACTGTCAACGGTCCACAAGACCCCTTCTTGTTGCAGTTTCGCGGCAACGGTGCCCATGTAGGTCCGGGCACCCCAGGTACCTTTAACTTTCTCTCTTGTTTTTACGTTTTGAGCCATAATTGTGGAGATCCACCGCCTACACATTTAAGCAATGAGTCCTCTTATTATATCTCTAAATTCGTTGAGGACAACGAAACGCTTAAGTGTGGGGGGGTTTGTGTATATTTTGCTAGCCATGTCAGTTATGCATCGCCAATTACATGCAGTTGTGTCGTATTGTAGAGTACATGTGGGTAGTGTAGAGTGTTTGATATAGTGTTGTATTGTGTTAGGATTGTTAGTATGCATTTTTTTTAGCACTTTTACTTTATTGAGTCCCCTACCAAATCGTGTGATTAGTCGAGTTGGCCATTGCATATAGAGTTGTGAAATATGAAAAAAAAATCATAAAATGCTAAATTTTTGAGAAAGGGCAATCGAAGAGAGTGAATGTGGAGAGGGCTTAATGATAGAATTCCTTAGGAGTATGAAAATCTGAGGTGAGGTAGACGCGAGAATCTGGAGTAGGAAGACTTATAGGGCTAATGCACATTAGAACTGCGAGTAGCTGCCTCTCAGACTAGTTATCCTACTAGCGCTACACCACCGTCACTTAGGTAGTCGTCAACCCTCCTCGTTGTGGCAACGGAAGAGCTGTGCGAGTGATGTTTATGGGGGCCTCACGTCCCGTCTCCATCTCCTAGGTCCACTAGTTACCCCTATTGATCCGTTTACCCCTTTTATTCACAGCCTCTAGCCTAGGAAGCCTTTCATTGTGACTTTCATCACTTGTTAGAATGGTCCTTTCCTATGCGTCATGATAGAGGGAGTTGAGTTAGGGAGGTTTGATGAGGGTGAGCTGATTTGATACATCTTCCGTGGATTCTCTTACATGTCGTCTTTTGAGGGGATGTGAGGGTGAGTTAGAGACGGTAGCACACTTCGGTGTGGCGGTGAGTCGTGTCCTTACACCACGATCACAGGTGGAGTACCGTAGTGCGTGGTATTTCTTCCGTACGTCATGGGGTGGGGCTTGGTTGATCTTATAGTAGGTCGTGCTTATGCTTTATTTATATTCTCTATATCTTAGGTGATGAGGAGGATCGGTTGGAAAAGCACGTGTACACATTGACTACTGGGTTCGTGATTTGCTTTGCATCAAGTGTGGGGGTGTCGACATCTATGTTACATCACTAATTTGACACATTCCACCCCCATGTTATCTAATTCTTATATTTGATCTCCTTGGATATTACTATCGTATTGTCGGCTCCATGTGCTTAATGTTATTGTGTGGAAAAGAAAAAAAAAAAAAGAAAGAAAAAAAAGTAAAATAGAAAGTGAAAGTGAAATTGAAAGGGAATAAAGGAAAAAGCTTGAAATTGAAGACCGGGGAGATTAGCTATTGTTCGAGATCACTTCTTCACATTTGTGGCCGCGAGAACGGCGTTGCACCAAGATTGAGGGAATGAGGGCCGGAGTAGTGAGATTCGGTGTGGTTCCTTGGGATTTTGGTGAGGGAGTGTGAGAATCGGGTTTTGTGAGTTAGATCATGACGTCTAGGACTACGCTTCTAAATATCCTATCCTACCCGTCCTAAACCGTCAGCAATTTAACCCGTGGATAAATAGCTCGGAAGGTAAGTGCTAGGGATACGTTTGATGAGTGTGCGGAAGCAACATATTTTGTGTTCGTGCCCGTTCTGTCTAACGAAACTGGCCGCAAGTTCTACCGATCACCAAAGTTAGAGAACTTCCGAGGGAATATGAGAGCCTTATGACGTGCCGGTTTACTTTTTGAGATTGCCCAATCTGTAACTAAAAAGGAAAAAATTGGTGTTGTTTCAATATTTGCATTGTGAAATAATCGAGTTGCATTGTATAGTCATGTAGATTGCATGGGTGTGTGTGTTGTTTGTGTCACAGGGCTAGTGAAGTTAAATGCAATTCGGTGGATTGAAAATCATAGTGTGAGAAGTGTTTTTGATTTTGCTCGGGACGCGCAAAAAGGTAGTGTGGGGGGATTTGATAACTCTATATTAGAGTTATATTTCTTCTACGTTTGTGTACCGTTTTGTGTAATTTCCGGGTTGAATATATTAGAAATACACTATGAACTTGAGGAAATTGGATAAGTTTAGCTTTGAGTGATAAATTATTAATCCGGGCGTTTTTCGCATTATTTACATTTATTTTGTCACTTTTGATCGCACGGGGTGTTTTCGTGTTGTGTTGGACAGGAAACAGGGCTCATGGATCAAGAGGAGGAGGAAAACGAACTTCGGAACATATGCGAAAGCTTGGGAGAGAAAGAAATTGGAAGAAAAGAGGACAAAGATGGAAAAAGGGGGTCAAAGTGTCATTTGAGAAAGTTTGAAGTGTAGGATCAAAAGTTGATCCTAGGATCAAAGCAGATCGCACGATCAACTTTTGTGATCGCACGATCTGCTAGGGGAGAACTCACTGACTTATAGGATCAAGTAGCAGATCGTACGACCAAGTAGCAGATCGCACGATCAGCAAAAGCAGATCGTACGATCTGCTAGCAGACCCAGCAACGCACGGGAAAAGGCCAAGATTTAGGGTTATTAATTAATATTTCTTTTGATTATTAATTAATACACCCTAATTGAAGATTAAAGGGAGAGATAAAACAAAAGAAAAAAAGATACGTGAGAAGAGAGCCATCAACGCAAGGAGAAGGGAGGAGGAATCCTCCTCCATTGAAGCTCTAAGCTTGATTTCTTCTTCTTCTCTCTCAATCTTTCTATGGAGAAACTAGTAAGTCTTGTTTGGTTTATTAGTATTAGCTAGACGTTTTGCTAGGCGTCTCTTTGAGAGCCTAGGGTTTATGTAAACGATGATATTTTTCCGGATTTGATCTTTGCTTCATGATTTCTTGATTTCTTCTTTTGAATCAATTCTAGTTTCTTGTTTATGTTAGTAATCATAATTGAGTGACACGATTAGGAGATAAAACTAGGGTTCAAGAACTAGGGTTTGTTAAATAGTTGATTCATGCTTAAAGTTAGCAATATTTTAATTCAATTGTTCATAATCTATGCTTAATTCTTAATGGGGATGGAGTAATTAACCAGAACCGTTAGTTGGCTAGTGAAGTGCGCGACGGTGACTTTAAATAGCTAGGATGAGATATGAGCATCAATCCCGTATCACTGAGACTGAGAAGAGACGTGTTAGGATTGGCTAGTGTGGGTAGACTCGGTAGGTGAGATTCGACTGTTTCGTGCTACGGTGGACCGACAGGATCCGTTTTCGTGCATGTCGTTAGCCTATTAGAACGGACCGGTAGACACATGAGACCGATAGGAGATTGTATTCTACCGTGAAGTAGAATGACTTGAGACCGATAGGAGATAGTCAGCGCTGTTACCCGGCTTAATTAAAATACAGTTAACGTGTTGCTCATATAATCCGGAAATCGTCTACAACCCTAGGTGATCTAGAGATTGCCTAGTTTCTCCAAACTTATTTCTTAAATATAAAAAATACAAAAATATTAGATTAGTTTTTATTTCAATTTCTAAAATCAATCAAATCTTTCCTCCTGCACCGTACTCTAAATTAAATAACTAATTAAATAATCTCAAGCCTGTCCTCGTGGGATCAATAACTCGGGGTTGAAATACCACCCCTATATTACTTGACCGTGCACTTGCGCATACGCGTTAAGAAATCCGCGTCAGGAAGAAGAATCATGCAAGACGAAACCAAAACAAGGAGGTTCGGCCTCCTTGTGGCCGACGGGGACGGGCGACGGCTCCTCTCTTGCTTGCTTGCTCTCTCCTTTTTGTTCTCTCCCACTCAAGTTATGATCAATAAGTTCATAAGTGTGGTAAGGAAGGAAGGAGTGTCCTTTATATAGTCCAACAAATCCTTGCCAACTACCTAAAGGTGATCCTTCTAATTAATCCCTACTAAGTTTGCAAGGTATTGTAAAGTGATCCTTCTAATTAATTAATCCAATTAATTAATTCCCAAATCTAGCTCAACTCTATATAGCGTGTGACCCCATAGGTTCTATCTAGTTGGTAGCAACAATTTGCTAATATGGAGCGGTTTCTAGTAAAACATCCATTCTAGCCAACTAATAGAATAGTCATCTTGACAAACCTTGTACAGGTAATTGTCTCATCCCTTTGTCTCTATATCCGGATTGGACAAGAGACATACAAGTCACACTCGTATATCCAATCCATAGTTTCTCGATCCATGGGAATGGCCTTATTCGTGCAAATAACATCAATATCCTATATTGATTTATTTGATTCTGGCCAGACATTCTATAAGCACTACCCTCGAGTGGCCTAGGATATTTACTCCCGCTATGTGGGAAGGACAAATTCTATCTACGTCCACTACGATCTCTAAGCTTGCTTCTTATTGTATCCGGTACACGCCTTTATAACTACCCAATTACGGTGTAGCGTTTAACGCTACCAAAATCACAATAATCCACAACTAGAATATCTAGTGACTTCAAGTCTAAGGATGACAATACCATTGCACCGCGAGAAGCACTTGTGACTTAACATAACGTGTATGTAGCCTTCTCGGAGATGGGTCAATCCAGTGCGTCATTGCCCTTAATTCACACTTATGTGTTGGATCATGATATCTCCATATCAATCCAAACACATACTAGTCTATAGATGATTGTCCCATTAATCATTATACTGGACTAGGGATATTTAAGATAAACAACACAATTGTAAATCTAAGGACTTCATTATATTAAGTATTCAATAAATAATAAATGAATTTTCTAGCCACATATAAATTCATACTAAACTAGATTTCCTCTAGGGCATCTATTCCAACAGTATATAGAGACTTTCTTTACGGAATTGTCTGCCTATTTTTACATTTAACTGAAATTTTAAAAGCTAAAGAGTTTGCTGTTTTCTCATAAAAGAGTTGAGCTTGGTGGTTTCTAAACATGCGGAACGTTCTTGCTGTCCGTCTTAGGTAGTCGCCAGACCAACTCATAGTGGCACACAGAGCAGATGTACGAGGACATGTACTAGAGCACTCACTACTTTTACATTTTATCTTGTGTGACCACTAGTAAGCCTTAATTGAACCTTGATTTATATGTTAGCCTCATGACCTAGGGAGACGATTCTTGGCATTCATCATATATCGTTAGAATCACCTTCCTAGAGCGTCACGAGGGAGCAGTAGTAGAGGGGGTTCACTGAGGGATCTCTTCATTTCATATTTTTGTGAGTTTTGCAGATCGCATGTGCTTTACTTGATATTTTGAGAGGGGATTCTAGGGTGAGTTAGTTGGCTTGCACACTACGGTGTGGTGTTGTTCCATGTCATTACATCGTGGAAACAATAGAGGAGAGTCTGAGTGTGTGACGTCTAATCCGAACAAAATAGGGTTGGTTGTATTTAATTGGTGGAATGTGCTAGGTACTAGATTTCTATCATTTCGGTGTAGGATATTGGTTGGATTTACATCTTATCGACTACTAGAGAGCGGGCGTGACTACACTCTAGTGTGGGGTGTCGACTTTTGACTACAGACATCGAGATTATGCTTTTGACGAGTCCACCCCCACACACATGCTTTGATTGGTTTGCGGCTTTGTTTGGCGGCATCGTGCACTTAATTGAGTTTGGGGGAGATGAAGTTTATTTGTGATACTCATTCGTTGGATCGTCTATTGCCTCCTCCTAGCATGTTTTCTTGGTTTAATTCTTGGAGGACCACTCGTGTATTTTTGCAGTATACTGTTCATGTTTTATTGAGAGAAATTGAAAAAAAAATAATGAAAATAAATGAATAAATAAAAAAAATAAAAAAATTATAAGAATGAATACATGAAGACTTGAGCTTATTGGAACACGAGTGGTGGAGTTTGCTATTTCTCTGACGACGATTTACATTTCGTGCACGATCCAACACGATGGCCACGGAGATCGTTATTGTACCAGGGTTTGAGGGGATCTAGGGAGAAAGACGGTGAGTTTTGGGTTGCGGTGGTGAGGGTGTGTGATATGCGGGGTTTAATGTGAGAATGTGACGCTTTAGGACTTGTTACTTCATGATTACCTTTTGTCCCTAAGCTTCAACATTCTAAATCGCTAGCAGAATAGGAGCTCGGACTATGAACGTGGCTTAGCCTTGTGTAGCCTCTTATTTTGTTGACACGCACGAAGAGGTAGTTCATTCTTGATGAGTAAATCTAGGCTTTCTATACCAACTAGGGGAAATTCACGTTGTCGATTTTAGTCACAATTCACGCCTCTTTCCTAAATTGATCATCACTCCATGAGCACCGGTTTCTAGTTGATTGACGTTGCCCGATCTCGCAAAAATATAAAAAGAAGTTCGTGTGTGTAAATACTTGTTTTAAGATCGAGTCTAGATCTGCACTGCATCATCTTGTTGCATTGGTTTTGTCGTGAGTCATGTTGAGTCTTTTGAGTCTTGTTGGCTAGTAAACAGTTAGATGCAATAGATGAGACTTTGCTCGGGACGCGCAAATGGCAACTGTGGGGGTATTTGATAACTCCTTAATAAGATTTATTCTATGTACATTATACAGTGTTATTTGTGTGTGTTTTGGTGCAAAGTTGTGAGATTCGAGATAGAAAGAGAAGAAAATGAGTTTTTGGATGTTATTAAGCTTAAATGTATAATTCGGGCGTTTCTTGAATAGTTTTACGTATGATTTTCATAATTTTTGTCACATTTGATAGTCGTGGTGGTGTTCATGTTGTGATTTATAGGAACATTGCATGATGAGAGAAAGTGGAGAGAAGAAACGAGCTTCAGAAGTCAAGAGGAAGAAACCGAAGCAAAGTGGGAGGAGCAAAAGTGATCAATCTTCACTATTTCAAGAGTATCTTGAGTTCTACAATGAAGTTTGGAGTGAGACCAGTGGAAAATGAAAGTAGACTCAAAGAGCTTTCCAATGAAAGGTCACGGAGCTCAAACGGAGATCGGAGGAGAAAGTTATGGTCCATAAAAGAGACTAAAAATATGAGCTCATCTCCATGGGTGTCTGCGGGAACACTTATTGTGTTTGTGCGAACAAAAATGTTGAAAAATCTCCGGAAATTAGTAGGAAAACCTTGAAAGTGTTCGCACGAAGAGGTGTTCGTACGAACAGAAGGCCAGGACACAAATTTTATGATGTGTTTGCAATTTTTGGAAAGTTTAAAGATTTGGGGACTTGTTTTAGACCTAGAAGTCTGTGCTTTTACACTATTCAACGAACTGGGGATCTATTGGACGACGCTGGAGAGCTAGGAGCGATATTTGGAGCTTGGAAACCATCGTTTGATTTCTATCTTCTTCTTCTCTCTAGTTTTTGGTTATGATCATCAAACTTGTTCTTTGATCATGTGTAATCATAACTAATCTTTTATTTTGGGATATCTTGTAAGGAGCTAGGGTTTGAACACCACGTTTTGGTGATTTATGGCTTTGGTTTCATGCTTCTAAGCTTAATCGAACATGTTTTGTTTAGTTATGTATGATTTATGAGCTTTATTTGTCTTTCATATTGTTAGACGAAGCAATAGGATTGATTTAGGTATTGGATATTAGAGGAACCAATAACCATTACTGAAACTTGAATCGTGCACTAGCTGTATCTAGGGTTGAGGAATCTTGCTACTTGGTTAAGAACGAAGAGTAGACAACTAGAATAAATTCCGTGTTTGAACTTGAGTAAACTAGAGGAATCAAATATGAGAGTTTAAATGCAGTTGTTGGTTGAGGAATCTTCAATGTAACTGTGCTCGTTTAGCTAAATATAACACATTCGTGTTGTCAGAACATAAATCCCAAGCGGTGTGAATTCTCTAGTAAACCCGTAGAGATATCCTGAAATTGTCCACTTATTAAGTAACTCTTAAAATTATTATCCGTTAATCGCGAAGCTATTCATCTGATTAATTGAGATAGTTGTCCTTTTAATTTCATAGGATTTAGAAAAACAAAATCCATTTGCTATCCCACAAAAGGTTTAAAATCAGTAGCTAATTTACAAAGAAGTCATTTGGGGTTCGACAACCCGGATTACTGGATTATTACTGCATCGACAACTGTGTACTTGAAGTTGGAGCATGTCAATCCACATCTATTACATGTATGTTCATTTCGGGGATGTGTTTTTTCAGCAACTGTTTGTGAATTCCAATATCTCCCACCTTTATTTTCCCCCTGTTTTGTGTTGGTGCTCATCTTTTATTGACATTTGAAGCCATCTATTGAGGAGGTTCACGGTACCAAACATTTCTCTTATCACGACGGCGTCCACGTCGGCAACCATGTCTACAACCCTGTCCATGAACACGTGGATTATTATGACCACGTAAAGCAGGCACATTCACTTCAGGGAATGCATTGTTACTCACTACTGGGAGAGCGGCCGACCCAGTCGGACGGTGTTCATCAATTTTCTGCAAGATGTCATTGTTTCTTTCCGCAACCAATAAACATGAAATCAATTCATAATACTTTTTGAGTCATTTTTCTCGTTACTGCAGTTGCAGGAGCATATTCGAGGAATAAAAAGTAAATAATATTTTTTTCTAATAATTTCTCATATGTGACTGTCTCCATAAAATTTGAAAAGGGATGTAATTCTGAAGAGTGCGGAGTTATAGTTGTTTACCAAATGGTAGTTCTGGATTCTCAAGTGCATCCAATCATAACAATTCTGAGAGTGTAAGACAGATTCAAGTGCTCGTAACGCTTTTTTAAATTGTTTCACAAGATAAGAGGGTCCTTATCTGTAAGGTACTCATTTTTTAAATCCTCATTTATATAACGGCACAAAAATATTAACGCACTAGAGTGATCCTTTTCGGATGCAATATTGCCTTCTTTTATTGTATCACCAAGTTTCTTGAACCTTAGTGTAATTTAGCAACAAGAGTTCACGATAAGTTATTTGTTTCACTTATATCAAGTGCGTTAAACTGGAACTTCAGGATGTTTGATATTGTCTATCTAAATGAAAAATAAGACAAAAACTTAATTATAACAATGAAATTGTATTGGTACAATAGTAAATTATAGTCAAAATAAATAAAAAGTAAGTTTCAATTCAAAATTCGAACGTGTCTCGATTTACAGTATCATTTGTTTATTCACGATTAGAGTTAGTGACTTAATGTGATTTCTGGATTTAGAGTATCTCCCACAGTTGACATTAAATTTTACACCAAATCCTCTATTTGGTGGAGAAAAATGGTTTGGCCTCCCACAGTTAACCCTCAAAAACAACATTTCACCATTTTTGATGGAAAAATAGAGCTTTTGGTCTCCCACAGTTTTCACCAAATTTTACATCAAATAGTTATTTCACCATTTCATCAAATTTAGAGAATGGTATTTTTGTCCTCCCACAACAAATCATCAAATTTATCACCAAATCATGAATTTCATAACTATCAAAATAAAAAAATATTTTATTACTGAAACAATATTACACGAAATTGTAAAATGATTAAATAACACTTCAAAAAATCTAAAATTAACCAGTCTAATCTATTTGACCATGATTATCCCATAAGTGTGCAATGAGTCTTCTTCTTAGTTCGTTACGAGCTCCTTGATTTATCAAGTGTCGATGTCGACCTAGAAATTGGATAAATGTTGAATTAGTGATATCCCTTACAACCTCAGCATGCGGTACAGATGGTGAACTTTCATAATCAAGATTTATGGGAATGTGAGAAGCATCAAAAGTGTAGGTGTTGAGATACTCGCTACGTTCCTATTCGACTATCATATTGTGCATGATAATGCAGGCTAAATTAGTTATTTCATCCCGCAGCATGATGATGAAAATATTATGTAACACGCTATGGCTCAAAAGCATATTATACAAAGTGAGAGAAGAAAAACGGATGGCGTATATACTGCAAAGACGAAATGCTACACTATTACATTAGAGCATATTATTACCATGAAAGTAATGTGAAAACATGCCCTAAACACTAATTAAAAATTTGGTGTAGATTACAGCAAATCCTATTTTTGCCATCAAATTTGATGGTAAAAATAGAATTTGGTGATATAGAATAGGATTTGAGGGTACTGTGTAAGATGCACTTCACAATTTCACAAAAACAACACCAAATATAGGATTTGGTGATTTGGTGTTTTTTTGGTCAACGACTGTAGAAGGCCTAAAAAAATCACTATTTTTTTGGTGATTTGATGATTCGTTGCGGGAGGCCGAAAACACCACATTTTACTATCAAATATAGGATTTGGTGCACTGTGGGAGATGCCCTTAGAACTTTTTAAGTAAAAACAAAAACACAAGTGAGTTCATAGCGATGTTGTTTCAGTGGTATAGCTACAGTTTTGGGCTCACGTGATCAAGAGCTCAAGTTCCATGTACTCTCCCATTTTTTAGATTCTTTTTAACATATTGTAATTGTAATTAACAAACACAAAAATATTGGCTAAAATGCACCGTAGTTGCCCTTATTTTGCAAAATCGAGCAAATAGGTACCCAAATTTTAATATCGAGCACCACATATCCCAAATTTTAGATTTCGAGCAAGTAGGTATCATTTCGTTAACTTTCCGTTAATATTGGACGAAAAATTATAAAAAGACTTTTGTATCCTTTATTTTCACCGCCAACTTTTTTAAAAATACAAGTTTTACTAAAAATTCTAAAAAAGTTAAAAAAATAGCTTTTTAATTTGATAATTTGATATATGTAAGGTAATGCAATATATTTTAACAAAATTACATACTTTTACATCATTTTAAAATACGAAATATGCTTTTATTAACACATATCTGTCAATCTTAAAGTCTTTAACTGTTTTTAATAATGTCTAAAAAGAATCTCGAATTTCATAATTTCACATGTATTTTTTAAGAGGATAATAACATACAAGTATCTTTCTACTTTTTTATACAGTAGTCTTTTACATTTGCATGCAAGAATGTCAGGTGTCAACTCATGTGTTAGTTGCTAAATGTGAAATGATGAAGTTTTGAGATTTTTTTAAAAAACTTTTCAAAAAGTTGAAGACTTTAAAATTGACGGATATATGTTTATAAAAATATATTTCTTATCTTGAAATGATGTAAAAATATGTAATTTTGATAAAATATATTGCATTATCTTATATATATTAAATTATTAAATTAAAAAGCTATTTTTTTAACTTTTTTAGATCTTTTAGTAAAACTTGTATTTTAAAAAAAGTTGAAGGTGAAAAGAAAGGGTACCAAAGTCTTTTTATAATTTTTCGTTCAATATTAACGGAAAGTTAACGGAAGAGTACCCAATTGCTCGGAAATCCAAAATTTAGGACCTGTGATGCTCGATTTTGAAATTTGGATACCTACTTGCACGATTTTGCAAAATATGAGTACCTTCGGTACAATTTAGCCCAAAAATATCTAACATAGTTGACACTTATACAAAGATTTGTGCGCGTGTTGCACTACCAGAAAAATGACTTTTGGCCACACTAAATTTAAGCCACGTGTATTAAATGTGGCAAATAGTACTATTAACCACGGTTATTAAACGTGGTCAATGTTTTTTTCATCCGCCGCGGTCATTAAAAAAATACCGTGGCCACCAAATACCATCTCATATCCTACTACAGTGACTGCACCTGGGTTTAGTTTGTTCTTACTCACAATTATCAGGACTTGAATGTTTTCACTATCCTTTTTGTTATTGTCAACGAATTTTGCGTCAGAACCGTGATCCTGTATAGTTTTTATAGATTCCTCGGCAGTTGCAATGGCTTCCTTAGCAGCACTTGTATCAACTGCAGCCATCACTTAGCGCTCTTCTTCCTCGACAGCAGCCCGTACTTTTCAAGGAATTTGTCATCTTCTTTGGGGGAAAAATGGCCTTGTTTTTTCAGCTTTTGGATCCTCATTGTCCGCAACTGTTATGATCTGGACCTAGCTTTGAGAACGATGTAAACGATAACACAAGAACACAAGTATTAACGTGGTTCACTAGTTATTAGCTAGCTACCTCCACGACCCGAAACCCCGATTTTATTGAGAGAAACGCACCCGGTACAACCACGATAACGCACACGTACACTAAAAAAATAGCACTAAACTATTGCCTATGTCTAATGCTCTCAACCCGTTGTGTACCCTCTGTGTGTTATGTTTAATGGAGAACCAAAAGCAACCTATAAATAGTACCAAGTGATGGGGTGGTGGAATATGCCACCCAACACCACCGCCTCAACTCTTTCTAAACATTTGCCTTTGACTTTCCTTCTTTTCATTTGTTTCCTTTGCTTGCCAACCAATTAATTCAAGACACCTAACAAATCTCCACCTTGTCTTGAATCATCTCAGCAACCCGAACCTGAACCGATGCTTCTCTCCAATAATCAACCCCAAACGTTTCGTAGCTGTATGCGAAACCCTCACGTCACAAGTTGCTAAAACTTCGCCAAGTTCCTGCAACGAGTTCCCCCAGTGATGCTCCAACTCCAGTCTAGTTCCTGCAATTGAACTCTATCGATGCTCCAACTACGGCCGATTTCCTGCAATCGAAACCCCTGTTTGTTGTTCCAACTCCCACTGAGTTCCTACAAAAAAAATCGTTTGTTGTTCCGACTCCCACCGAGTCCCTACAACAAACCCCCCAGCACGTTGCTCCAATTCCCCCTGAATTCCTGCAACGTGTTGCGAGATTGCTCCAATTCCCACCGAATTCCTGCAATATCGCCCCCTTGCACGTCTCACACGTGTCGTGTCCCTCGTCAGAGACTCCCCCATGCCAAATCCGCCTCCTCGTCAAGAGCACGGATTACATGCCCCCCCCCCCCCCAACGGGGCCTACAGGACGTAGTCGACCTCCGAAGCCGTTGCATCAACAGCTAGATCTGCAGATGCCTTCTTCGGACACTCCCTCTTCCAGTGACCCCTCTCTTTACACAGTGCACAGATGTCGTTTGGCAACTTAGAACCCTTGTTCTTCCTCTTACCAAAACCCCCTTTGGACACCATGAATGCGCCCGAACCCAGAACGTCGTACTCCCCATACGCGGCCCTGCGCCGCATGTCCCTTGTGTGAAGAGCAGATCTCACCTCCTCCAACGTGAGAGTCTCTTTTCTAGCACAAGCAGACTGCACAAACCCCTCATAAGACGGTGGTAGCGACACCAACAAAATCAGTGCGGCATCTTCATCGCTTATCTTCTCATTACTGTTTCGCAACTCAAGCAAAATATTATTAAGACGATCCAAGTGATCTCTTAGATCCGTACCTTCCCCCATGCGTAGACCAAACAGCTGCTGCTTCAACATCAACTTGTTGGTGAGCGACTTCGTCTTGTAGAGGCCCTCCAACTTGTTCCATAGTCCTTCAGCCGTCTATTGATCCGCAACCTCTGTGATCACGTCGTCCGCCAAACACAACATGATCGTTGAGTGTGCTCTTTCCTCCATCGTCTTGTACTCCTTGGTGGTTGTCGAAGCCCCCTGTTTATCTTCCGCCAATGGCAACCACAGACATTGCTGCTTCAACAAAGCACGTACCTTGATCTGCCATAAGCTGAAGCTGTTTCTCCCCGTGAACTTGTCGATCTTGGTCATCCCCCCGGTCATCTTCTCTGCAGCTCCTTGTCCTGATCCTTAATCCTCGAACGTGTGCTCCACCTAGATCGCGAAACCCTAGCTATGAATTTCACGGATTGTGAAACCCTAGCTCTTTAGCTCCACCTTGATCTTGGAACACC
This sequence comes from Linanthus parryae, assembly GCA_023055425.1. NCBI lineage: Eukaryota > Viridiplantae > Streptophyta > Magnoliopsida > Ericales > Polemoniaceae > Linanthus > Linanthus parryae. The sequence goes on along the minus strand of JALGPY010000007.1, from coordinate 82,549,484 downwards.
GACCAAGCTCTGATACCAGTTTGTTATGATCTGGACCTAGCTTTGAGAATGATGTAAACGATAACACAAGAACACAAGTATTAACGTGGTTCACTAGTTATTAGCTAGCTACCTCCCCAACCCGAAACCCCGATTTTATTGAGAGAAACGCACCCGGTACAACCACGATAACGCACACGTACACTAAATAAAAATAGCACTAAACTATTGCCTATGTCTAATGCTCTCAACCCGTTGTGTACCCTCTGTGTGTTATGCTTAATGGAGAACCAAAAGCAACCTATAAATAGTACCAAGTGATGGGGCGGTGGAATATGCCACCCAACACCACCGCCTCAACTCTTTCTACACATTTGCCTTTGACTTTCCTTCTTTTCATTTGTTTCCTTTGCTTGCCAACCAATTAATTCAAGACACCTAATAGCAACTCTTGCAATTTCTCCACGATTAGTACAAGCTCAAGCTCAGATTCTAGCCTCCTTCTCTCTTCTCTTGCTTTAAGTTTTGCAATATCCTTCATCTTCTCTACATGGCTTTGGCGAGACTGATGGTGGTGCCAAGCTCTATAAGGCGATCCTGCACTTGGGTTGTCTCCCAGAAAGCGGCTGAAGGCGGCGGAGCTGGAGGTGGTAGAATTGGATACGGTGGCTGAGGTGGGTTATTAGGCAAGAATTGAACTGGGTTCATCTGAGGAATCGAATACATTGGGTTGAGAGAGTTGGGTCTTTGCATCATCGTGTCAATGAGAGTCACTTATCAGGCCTTCAAAACCAAAGACATCTCCAATAAGTGTGTACTTTGTGTGAAAGTCAGCAAATTTGTTTGGAGATATATTTGAAAGTCACAACTGTGTTCAATATTGGCATTTCAGATTTGTAAATATGGTTGAAAGTGCTGTAGAATTGACATTTTTTTAATGTTTATTGCAGGTTTTTTAAAAGGATATATATAGGAGAGCAATGTCCACTGCTTTGAGGAGACATTACTTTTGCGCCGGGGTGTCGTCTATATGAATGCCTATGTTTTGAGAACTTTTATTTAAAATAGAACATGATATTTCTATGTTACATAAGTTTATGACTTTTTGTATAATATGATGCGACTTTGAGCATCTGACCCAAATTTGATGTGGTATGGATGAATTTATATATTTAAGAGTTGAGAATTTCATCGATCCGTTATTTTTTGCACTATTTGTAGGTTTTAAATTTTTAGAATTTTATTATATACAGGGATTAATCATAGATCGATCAGCCGTAGTGATTTTGACATTACATCTATTAGCCACGGTGAATTTGTGTGGCAAATTCATGTTATTTTGGCGGGTAAGATTAATAATTAGCCACGGGATATTAGTGTGGCAAAATTTGGCGGGTAAAGAGGTAAATTGCGACGTTAGCCACGGTTAATTTCCGTGGCAAAATAAATCCCTACCCACGGTTAGTGCCCGTGGCGAATGGTAACAATCGCCACAGCCATTATTTTAGCCGTGGCGAACTGGTAGTTGCTAATGGAAACCACGCCTCCTACCGCCACGGTCAAATAACGTGGCGTCTCCCGTGGCTATTTGTTTTTGCCACGGTAATACATGTTTCTGCCACATTTAATACCCGTGGCTAAAGCCAACATTTCTAGTAGTGTTGGGTTCAATCGGCAAGAATGCCGCTCTTTTATTCTTTTTTTTTCTTAGAGACATGATGATTTTTATTATTTTTTTTATTTTTTTTTTGAGAAACCGACATGAACTTGGATCAATTGATAAAAGAAACTAAAAATAAGTGATGTCCTGGTCAGACTAGTTGATCGCGCACAACGACATGGAGGCATGGGACTCCGCCAAATGACTTGGGTTCAAATCCGGTTTGAATTTCTATTTTTTCTTATCGTCGTGAATAATAAAAAGAAGAAGCAAACATATGATCAAGTACTGCCAGACTAGAGGTTCGAATCTGGCCAGCGTCACAATTTCGTCTTTTGTTTCATATTTGCAGATTTTTTTTTTTTTTTGATATGAATAATATAAAAAAAAATAAAGAAAAAAGTTAATAAAATTGATTGTTTGTGTTGTTGATTTGAACCAACGTTGAAACAATCAAGAGATGAGAAAATCAATAATCCAAAATTATATTTTTCTGATGCTCATCTCTTTCTCGACAATATTCATAGTCGATAATCGTATCTTTTTTTGATAAATCTTCTTTTCCAATAGAGAGTGCCGATAATGTGAAAGAGAGATAGACAAGCCAGATAATATATGGAAAATATATAGTGTGTATTATTATGTACCAAATTACTATTTATATAGAGTGTTGAAGCCAATTAATATCATCTAAATATGTTATTACGAATATTCATCATATCAATTAACATATTTCGTAACAAGCGAAACGGGTTGACTGGCTGTGAAATTAGTAATACTTGGATTTTGGAAATTATTAACCCAGGGTTTATCAATGCTAATTATGGTGGGTCTATCGTTAACAATTTCGAGACGTCCGATTTGGTGTTATCCGCAAGAATCAAATTTCAGCCGTCCGATTTCAATACACAATTGGTAACCGTCACTAGTAGAGAGAGGCTGGAGTGGTATGTGGAAGATGGTAGTCAACAAAACAGAAATCGTAGAGGCGTGCGGTCCAAGCAAAATTAGGGGCGAATCGAGGGGGGCCACAGCAGAAGTTGGGTTGGGAAGAATTCCTCTAGAAAACGCAAACACCCCCAAAATTTGTGACACCATCACGCAATATACGCCATCATCTTCCTCTGCTTCTCTCTCCTCCCACTTTAGAGTGAGAAAGAAAGCCGAAGTCTCCAAAAGCTTCTTCTACAGTTACATCAGAGATGGAGACACTGTGAAGTTTCCCCTTCTCGATTTAGCTGTTCTTCGTCTTCTTTGAACAACGAAGAGTCGATCTTTAGAGTGCTTTCTTCATATAATTTAATTTGGGGGTTTTCGGTGGATTTTTGGGGTAATTATAATTTTGGGTTTAGGTTAGGTAAGAGGGAGGAATCGGAGGAGAGAAGGGTCTTGGGAGGGTCAATTTTGTTGATTACGTTGGATGGGAATTTTGTGCGGTGGGACAGAGGGATATGAGGAAATCGTTCAAAGATTCACTTAAAGCGCTTGAAGCTGATATTCAGCTCGCCAATACCCTGTAAGTTCTCTCTCTATCTCCTTCACTCTTCTCTTTCTGTGTGTAGATATGTGTTCATGGTACTGTGTTGCTTCAAAGAAAACTGGGTTTGATGTTAGATTGTCCAATTTTGAATTCTGATGAAGAGAATTGTGATCTATATGTTTCATCTTGAGCATTCCTTTACTACTTTTCAATTGTTTGGGTGAGAATTCCCATGTTCTTGCTGCCACTAGATTTGGGGGAAATCTCTTATGCAAAATATACCTAACACCCAGATGATTAAGGGATTAAACAATACAGTAAATTGTTTGATTGAAATCAGCTCAAAATCTGGAGACTTCGTCTCAGTCTTGACTATATTTGACTTGTTCTTGGATTTTGCAGCTTCTTCAATTAGGACTATTTTGTGGGAATGGGAAGCCGAGTCATTTGGAAAAAGAAAAGAATAAACAATTTATGTTCAGTTGAAGTAGAATGAAATTTGACTCATTTTCTTTCTGTGTGACAGATTAAAGATTCATAATTTTTGTCTTTGGATTTTTTTTTTTTGTTTGATGAAGTTTTCTTTGGATTTTAATTTAATGGGATATTACTGATTTGTTGAGTGAGCTACAGGGCATCTGATTATCCACGGGAGTATGATGGGGGTTGCCTGCAGATGAGATTATCCTACAGTCCGTGCGCTCACATTTTTCTCTTTCTTGTTCAATGGACTGATTGTAACCTGGCCGGTGCCCTCGGATTCCTTAGAATTCTTATTTATAAGGTTTGTTAGGGTTTTTTTTGGCATTTCGTATTTGCTTCAGTTGGAGGTTTGGTTGAATTTTGATTATATTACAATTGGATTCTGTGGTGCTTGGTACTTGCAGGCTTATGAGGATGGGAAGACAACCATGTCAGTTCATGAAAGGAAAGCTAGTTTAAGAGAGTTCTATGGTGAGGCTGTTCTTTTCGATGTTCCACCAAAGTTTGTGCTGTTTATCATAATTACTACCTATTTCTTAACCCATATGTGTTAAGCCATTTCAGTCAGTCACATTGGTTTAACATGGGCAGGTGTAATATTTCCTTCTTTATTGCAACTTCAAAGAGGGATCAGCGAAGTGGAAGATAGGAAACAGAAAGAGATTTGTGAAACAAAGTTCAAGAGAAGAGATGGGATGGACAAGGGTAAGATGTCAGAAGTTGATATAGAAAGAGAAGAAGAATGCGGGATTTGCTTGGAGGTAAATACCAAGGTTGTCTTGCCTAAATGCCATCATTCCATGTGTATGAAGTGCTACAGAAATTGGTAAGTCAATTTTCCTATCTTTTTTCTGTCATTGGTATAGTTTAGCCATCTATTCTCTTCCTTCAGTATGCTTATTTATATTTGTGCAAAGCGAGGACTACCTTATTTATATGTATGTTTGTATGCTTGTTTGAAGTGTTGAGTCAAGGCATTCTTTTGTTTCAAGAAACAAAATGCATCCAAGAGTGTGAGGTAGAAACTGCCTGGAAATTTTAAATATGTAGATAAATTTGACTGGGCCAAACAGTTGCTTTGTTAGTGTTATGCTGAGTCGCTTCACTTCAGCGAGCCAAGAAGTGGTCACATGTGTACTGATGCAATTAGAGATTGAAAGTTCATTGTTGATTCAATAGAAACATATCTAAGTAAAGATACATGGGTTATACTTAGACAATCTGTTATTGATTTAGGCCTACGAGGTAGCTAAATGAAGCCGAATAGACAATTATAGTGTATTTATGTTCTGTAACGAGTTCATTACGAGCTGATTAAGCCTTTGCTTAAGCACATGTTACCTATGCTTTCAGACTTTGATGGATGCATATCATTCTGATTGGCTTTATGATTTTTGGAACTGGTACTATGATTAAGTACGCAATCTCTTGCCAGTACCTAATTTAGACGGTGTATCGAATTGTTGGGTTCAGGCGTACACGGTCGCAGTCATGCCCCTTCTGCCGGGATAGTCTGAAAAGAGTGAACTCTGGTGACCTGTGGATCTATACAAGCATCAACGACGTGGTGGATCTGTCTTCAATTGCAAAAGAGAGCTTAAAGAGGCTCATAATGTATATCGAGAAGCTTCCTCTTGTGGTTCCTGAACAGATGCTTGTCACATACAATCCTCATTTCCGGTAACCAGCTCCTCCAACCAGATGATGGGAAGAACTTGGTACATATAAAATTGCTGGCTGTATATATATACGTTTACCCTTCTTTGTTTTGATTAGATTGGTAGATTTTCTACGCATTGTTTGAATTGTACATACGCCACGGGGGCTACCCTGCGCGGGGCAGGTTAAGCTCTAACACGAAGCTGGAACGGTATCTTATCGCATTAATTTAGTATACAGGAAACATTTCATTCCTCCCAGCCAACCAAACAACCCTTGTTTTCTATGTGGCCTGGTGCATGTGATGGTTGTGTTTGTTATGTGTCCCTTGCTGTTGGTCCTCATCTCTTTGCAAAAATCCTTTGAAATTAGGAAATGCTTGCTTGGGTTCAGAAGTTGTAAATTCCATGATAAAGGTGAAATGTCATCTATGATGATGTGTCTTCTTCACCATTCATTTTTTTTCTTTCTTTGAGCATATCATAAGAACCAAAATCAGAATTCAGAAGTGACACAGCTCTAGTGGGTTTTATTCATCTGGGATTGCATCATGACATGGGTCTTGTTTTCTGTGGAGTGAAATGTTAGGTTTTGATTTCTTATTAATGTTTACAAACAGCATACAGAACAGCACGACTGTTGTAAAACTACAACACTAATACAAATTGAACAGTCCCCAACCAAAGTGATAATCTTTCTCCTCATTGTGAATATAGAAGAGACCGATTCAATCAACTAAAGAATTCATATAGTTTCCCTACAGCCCCTATCGTCGGGCTACTTGCGCGCATATACACATTTGCTTAGGGGTGTGAATTCGGCTCGGTTCAACCGAGAACCGAACCGAAACCGTATGATTTGAACCGACCCGGTGAGACCGAGAACCGAACCGGCGAGCATAGGAACCGAACCGACCCGGACCCGGTAGTATACCGGGTACGGTTCGGTTTGTGCATCGACCGGAACCGGAACCGGACCCGGAACCGGAACCGGTATTAACCGGAACCGAAGGCAACGGTAATGTTTTTAAAAATTTCGACCGTTTTGAACAATCACATCATGCCCAGTGACCGTTTGGCACTAACGGGCTGATTTTTTTTTATTTTTTTTGGACATTTTTTTTTTACAATTACCCCCCCTTCCTACCTTCATCACCTATAAATACCCCATCACTTCCACAATTTTTTTCACACTTCCTCGTCAAACAATCATCATATTTCTCACAATTCTTCACTCTCAATTCATCATACTCTCTCAAATTCCTTCATCTTTACTCTCTCAAAATCCTTATGCACCCTCAAAGTTACAAAAATCCTCCAACTTCCTTTAGTTCTCGTTCTCGACGGCTAAGTTCTCATCTTCAACATTCGACAAGCAACGTTCTTCAATCTTCGACAAACAACGCATATTCAATCTTCGACGTTTTGCTTCCCCTCCAAGAATTATTCTTGGAGTTTGTAAGTTTTGTTTTTTGTTGTTTGCTATTTGATTGTGTTATTATTTGTGCTTTATTTGTAAAACTTTATTTTTTTCATCAAATTTCTATAAGAAAAAAATGGCTTCTTCTTCTGATGTAAATGTTGATTACCAAAACAACCAATACGTACCCATAATCGACGACATGACTATTGATGATCAAATGGACATTTTATTTGGCGATGGTGCCGCTAATGCTTTTGACGGTATAGAGGAAGATGATCCGAATTTAGGTAGTAATAAAAGAACACGTAAGGTGGAAAAAACTAAAAAAAGCCCCGTTTGGGAACATATTGATAAAATACCCGATGGCTTAGACGACAAAGGTAAACAAAAATTTAGGGCTAAATGCAAACATTGTCAAAAAAGTTTTGTATTAGATATAACCGGTGGATTAGGATCAATGAGAAAACATTTACAAAATGTACACGGACTTTTGAAAGATACACCCGCTGTAGGCGACACGATGCTCCAAACCTAACTAGGATTCGACGCACACGGCAACGTAGTTACTTTTGTCTACGATGAAAATAGGGCAATAAGAGCATTATCTCATTATATCACCGCCACCGAAAAACCTATAAATATGACCGACGACGTACAGTTTGACACATTAGTACAAACCGTTTTTTGCCCGAGTTATAAGCATATTAGTAGACACACTATTAGGAAAAATATAATGGAAATATATAGTGTGAGGAAAGCGGAAATTATGCAAACTTTTTTAAATTCTAATTTCACAGTTGCTTGCACTTCGGATATGTGGTCGGGTAGAAATAACAAAGGATATATTTGCGTCACCCCACACTACATTGACACAAATTGGACTTTACAAAAACGTGTTATTGCATTTCAAGAAGTTCCATATCCTCACAACGGTGTAAACATGGGAGAAGCCATAATCGATATTTTTGAAGAGTGGGGTATTGATCAACGAATTACATCAATTACTTTTGACAATGCATCAGCATGTGATAGTGCGATAGATCATATTCAAACTTTGATACAAACACCATTTCGCGAAGAAATTGAACATGTTCGTTGTGTATGTCACATTATCAATTTAATTGTACAAGATGGTTTGAAACAACTAGATGAGCATATTTCTCCTATTTGTGAAGCTATTCTCTTTATTGCGTCTTCAAACAAAAGAACCAAACTTTTTGCGGAATATTGTGTTAAAATAGGCAAGAAAAAAAGAAGGTTTGGGGGAGATTGTAGGACTAGATGGAACTCGACTTATTTGATGTTGAAAAGTGTTGAAGGTTATGAGAATACAATCACACGTTTTTTGAATGAAAATGGCAATCCCGTCTCCGTTTCACTTAATGATTGAAAGGCCGCCACGGTCTTAAGAGATTTTCTTGAACCATTTTATAACGCAACTAATATTCTTTCGGGTGTTTATTATCCTACTACTAACAACATTGTTCCACAACTAATGTTTTTAACTATGACTTTTAAAGAGTATAGGGAGAATGAAATTTTATACGACGCAATTAACGACATGGAAGACAAATTTCTCAAATATTTTGAAACGATCCCTATGATTTTTTGTTTGTCAAGTATTTTGGACCCAAGACAAAAGGATGCTTCCCTAGGTTTTATGCTAAAACAAATTTCGGAAAGCATGACTACCACGTATAGAGATGTAGTGATATCACCAACTACTGAACAAGTTAAACAAAAAATTAATGTTATGTAGGATAAATATGTTGCTAAATTTGGTGTTGGTGGTGCTCAAACATCATCGAGCGATCCGAAGGGTGAGGGTAAGAGTAAGAGTAAGTATGCTATTGGTTCTTTATTTAAGAGTACACAAACCACACCCACCGGGACGAGTTGCGTCTCGGAATTATTGTTGTTTCTCAACCAACATTATTTCTTAAATGTATCGGAGCAAGAAATAGAAAATGTAGATATAATTGATTGGTGGAAAAACTATGAAAGAACTTATCCAATTGTTTCTAAAGTGGCACGTGATTTACTAACCCCTCCCGCTTCTACAGTCCCTTCCGAATCTACTTTTAGTGCAGGTAAACGAGTTTTGTCGGAGAAAAGATCGTGCCTAACCTCGGAGATATTGGAGGTACTCATATGCTCGAAGGATTGGAGCGACGCCAACAAACGCACACAAGACCAACACCCTTTGGACGTTTTGGTGACCAAACTTTATCAAGATTTGGGAATAGACCCGGACACTCCGCTAGACGTAGACGAATTGCTAAAGACAAGGCGTTGATGAAGACTATTATTGGGTATTTTTGTTCATTTCAATAAGTTTGTATGTAAGTTAGAAAAAATGCAAATGATTGTTAGTTAAGTGGGTGCCAACCTAGTTGGGATGTACTTAAACTATAGTGATGCAATTTTTTCTAACATTTGATGTTTTAATCAATAATACAAGTTTAGTTGTTTTTTTTCAATATTTGTCAAATTTAATGTATTATAGATACTACTTAGTACTTACTAATACTACCAAAAATATTTGATATTTTTTAATGTAAAAATTTAATGTGTACATTAAATTTGTACATTAAAAAAATGAAATATTAATTAAGAACATTAATGGAACCCTAACCCTAACCCTAGTTTTATTAATGAACCCTAACCCTAATTTTATTAATTAATACTACAACAATTACTATCACCACAAACAAATCAAAATATATATATATATATACCGACCGGTTCATAACCGGAGCCGATCCGAAACCGAACCGGTTAACCAACCGGTTCCGGTTCAGTTCCAGCTGAACAAAATTCCCCGGTTCCGGTTCAACCGAACCAAAACATAATGTCAAAACGTGTAACCGAACCGAAACCGACCGGTTTTGGCTACAACCGGTTCGGTTGAACCGAAATCGCACCTCTACATTTGCTCATCCAAACACCCCGCAGATGGTCCTGTATTTATAACTATGAAGGCCTAATTCTAGTACTATGTCAGAAGATATCACAATCTAACAGGAGGATGGATTTAACCAGTTAGCCCAATGATAAGGGGTTTTGTTGGATGTTCATCCGTCGCCCTCCCTTGAAAGTAGACAAAACTAGAGTAGATAGCGCGAATCAAAATCATCGAACTCATAAGCAGAGAGGCGACAGTGCAAATCATAAACGGAGAGAAATTAAGATATCGCATGGTGTCGTTCGACATGCTTAGGCTCTTGAAATCGCAGATGGTATGAGTCAAATCGCGGATAGTAGGGGTGAGCAGAAATCCGGGCAACCCGGCCGATCCGAGCCGAACCGATCCGAGCCGAACCGATCGGAAGCACATAAAAAAATTGTTTTAATGATTGGGTTTGGGTTGATTTAACCCATACCTGCCAATAAACGGGTGGGGCACGGGAACAAGCTGACCCGAAGGAACCCAAACCGACCCGATAGATACCAGCACTAAACATTTGCCCACTACCCCGCCTTTTTTTTGTATACAGAGAACGAAGAAAGAGAGAAGAAGAAAAACTAGAAGAAGAAGCAGAGGAAGAAGAGGAAGAATGCTAACGTCGCACTTCCAATCGGCGCCCTAGTAGCCGCCTTTCAGATCTTTGGTAAGTTCTCGACTCTTGCTCTTTCTCTTCCCCCTCCCTGACTCTCTCACCGATCGGCGATTCACTTCTTCTCCACCGCCGATCACTATTCCTGATGACCACTCTACCTTCGATCCATCTTTCCATCGCGCTGAGTTCGCTTGTGGAGAAACCATCGGGTTTACCCGAAATCAACCCAAAATTATCCGGCCCCGATGAACCTGAAATACTCGGTTCTGGTGGTTGTTCGATCGTGGAAGGGTTAGCATGAAGCAAAAACCGATCATTCGGGTCAGTCAGCGAAGCAGGACCGGCCGAACCGACCCGTGCTCTGCCCTAGCTAATAGTATGAGGCAGCAAGAACAGTGGAGAGATGAAGCACCCTACTGAGTCAAAGGCCGGATAGTATGAGGCAGCAAGAACATTGGAGAGATGAAGCATCCTATTGCTAGAAAACTAAATTTAGCGCCTAGGGGGTTTCTTTGCAAATAACTCAAACCTCAAGGAGTACGCTGCGGTTAGCTAGAAGTTTGTCTATAAATAAAGACAGCTTCACAGTAAATCTTTACCAAGAGATATTTGCTAAGAGAGCCAGATTACACATACGTTGGAACCTTAGTTCTCTCTCTAACATTAATCCCAAATGTGGAATGTGGTGTGAAACATAGTGTTCGTCCGTTCTTGTGATGCACACTGATTGTTGGGAACACGTGAACACAAGCGCAACAAAGATCTGGGATGTCGCCTGCGGACGATTGCGCTACAAGAGGTAAACTAGTTTAATCGCTTCCGCTGTATGATTGTCTAGGGTTTACTTTTGTAGAAATATTCCTTCATTGGTATCAGAGTCTTAAGTTTGTGTTTCGTTGCTCGACACCTAGTTAGATCCGTACATGTACCCTCTGCCTTGTTTTTCGCGCCTTAGGTTTCAGTATGCGAATTACATATCGTTGCGTAGATCTTTTCATGACGATCTCGGAAATATAAAGTTCACATTTTTTTTGGATAAACGATCTAGAACTTATGATCGTTTAAAGTTTCTGCGCTGTATAAATCTGTGTTGTTGAGATCTTTAAAATAAAACGGATTTTTTCAAACTTGTTAAAATCAAGATTTGAACACATAATCGGGATTAGGACAACGAGACGAGAAGGCACGGGAAGGCAACATTTGAGGCTCACGGGAAGGCAGAAACGGGGCACGGGAAGATAGCACATGAGGCTCACGCGTCAGCCGACGTCACCTCCACGCGCACACACACGCCTCTCGGGCCAAAGGTTGGTTGCCTCCGTTGACGTGACAAGTAGGGCTGACTTGGAGTGCCACGTAGTAGTGACACATCAACTGGCTGTTGACATGTCGATGACGTGGTCCTGACGTGGCATGCACAATCACCCTAGAGGCTAAAGTGGCGACCACGCATCGCTAACTAGACCTCCATGTGGTGTCCGAGTCAGCTCTTGCTGCCGTGGTGGATCTCCGAGGGTTGCGCATGACGGAGGCGGACCGCCACAAGCGCGGCAGCTAGTGCTGGCGCGCACGGTGGGAGACCTTAAACAGATTGTTTTCGTCCAATTACAGATTAACTAATTCATGATTAGAACACTTCTCGAGGCAAAGTGGGAGACCTTAAACATATTGTTTTGACCCTAATTTTTTTCTATAGACTAAATCTTATTTTTCCCTATTATATACCATAGGAGGTGAGACTATAGAAGGTTTAGAGTTTTATTGGTTATTTAGAGTAATTAAATAAATTCTTATTAATTTTTAGTAATTGCTTGATAATTCCAGAAACTTCCAGAAATTTTTGGATTGTTTATTATTCTTTTTTATACATGTTCGTGGGTTGAATGAATGTGTTTGGTGCATGGATGTGGCATAGATGTGTGGTTGTTTACATTTATTTCTTATGGTTCGGTTTTGATTTTAATAAAGTTTTGTAAGTTTTAATATGTAATCAAAATATTTCATGCTTGTCGTGCCTCTCTACATATTGTATTTTCTTCTCTTATCAAACACTCCCCTCAATAGGAGGGTTTTCCTATAATAAATAAGATAGTTTACGAAGATTGAAGAAAGGTGATTAAAGAGAACACGAACATGGATTCAAGATAACATGGATTCAAGATAACATGGATTCAAGATAATTCTCATAAAGATAACATGGTTTTGATTTTAATCACCTTTCTTCAATCTTCGTAAACTATCTTTAATCAATGAGAACACGAACATGTATGTGGCCCCTGATGATTGAATCGTGTCTAAATCGAAACCATAGTGACAACAACGACGTAAGGCAACGTCTTACTATGTACCATTCGACGAACATAGGTTGTCAGACCAAGTAAAAAATGGTTGAAAATGTGATGATTGGATGTCACGGCAGCACATTGACGTTGTCTTAAGGCTCGCTAATAGAGGAATGCAGCATGCAAGATAGTGTCTTAGAGCGTGCTATTCTAGGGTGGGGAAATTACCTCGTCATAAAGTTCAAGACCACCTTGAAAGTCAAGGGATTGCAGGAATCAATCAAAGAAATTCTTGGATACACCTCAGCCATTTGTGTGCATTGTTTGTGAGTGCTGACTCATAAATCGCACCTGAACTATGAGTGATGACTCATATCATAATAATGAGGACTCGATGATAAGCGTCTGAGATCCATCGCTTATTATCAGGGAGTTACAGGCTGCCATTCACAAGTTATGCGACTAGCGAAAAATAAAGTTTTATGTTGCGACCTCTTCCGCGTTCATGGGATGCCATGAAGACGTATAAAACATACTTTATGAGTGTCAAGATGTTTGATAAGATTAAGCATCACTTGGTACTAGGATTTAAGGGAATAGAGATTGCTAAAAATACTAGTCGAGCATACATCTTAAGTCTAAGCAATTAGAGATTGCTAAAATTGTTACTGAAGTATCACTGGAACATGCAGTCGCAGCCCGGTATTGAGAATGTGAGGCAAAGGGAAGAGAAGGATAATGAGGTCTAGGGGCGATAGAGGTCTAGGACCAACAACCCAAGATTGGTAAACGCAAAAGGGGCATCTGATTTCCCAAGCTAGAGACATGGCCAGAGTTGGCACTATTTTTTTGTCTAGGGTTTTGTTCTTGGATATATAGAATTATCTTTGAGGCAATAGCCGCCAAAGTTGTTTTGGTCACAATTTTTACTTTGGATCTGGTTAAATCATGAACGGTTGAGGCATTCTTAAATTCTAGCGTGAGTATCGCCTGAGAATCTTTGGACGTTACCCTAAAGAGGTGACTAAGATTCTTATGGATGGCGCGCTAGATTATGACACATATGACATGAAAGGACAATCATGCTAGATAGAGAAATCCTCCTTGGGAATTTTTCTTAAGTTGCCTTAACTATATGTGATTCTTTCCTTACGAGAAAGGCAAAACAAAAACCATTCGGTGAAGAAGTAAGGGCTATCGAGCCATTAACACTTGTTCATTATGTTTTGTGTTCCATTAACTGTTATGTCTTTGACATGGTGGTTATTCTTCCATCACATTAGTAGATCAATGTACGTGTTTCGATTGTGTGTACTGGACGTCACACATCTTCAAGGCCCTAGAGTGATTTAGACAATATCTACAAGAGTTAGAGAACCATCTAGACAAGAGATATGAGTCTCTTGGGGAAGAACGAGACGACGAGTATCTATTTGAGCATGAGCTATGTGATGGAAGGGAATGGTAAGGCATTTAGGCATTCCCCATACTCTGCAACAGGAAGATGTAGCGAAAAAGAGGAATAGGACATTGTTAGAGATGGTTTGATGTATGATAGCGCGTGCAAATAGCATGTTTCCTAATTTTAGGAGACGCTTTGCTGACGAATGTCAACATACTCAACCAAGTGCCCACCAAATCTATAGCCACTAAACCCTACTAGACATGGAGTAAGAAGGATATCTCTATTGGATTAGATGCCCTAAAGGCAATCTATATTTAGTATGAACATTGTTTTTGACTAGAATATTCATTTATTATTTATGGATATATTTAATACAATGAAGTCCTTAGATTAAAATTTGCTGCTTACCTTAAATAATCCCTAGTCCAGTATATTCATTAATAGGACGATCATTATAGACTAGTATGTGGGTAGATTTATATGGAGATATCAGGTCTAACACATGGGTATGTATTAGGAGTAATGGCATACTTGACTGACCCACCACGAGAAGGCTACATTAGATTATGTCAACGTCACAAGTGCTTCTCGTAGTGATAATGGCGTTGTAGTCCTTAAACTTGAAGTCACTAGATACTCTAGTTGTGAAATATTATGTTTTGATCTCGTCAAACGCTACACGGTGACTGGGTAGCAATAAAGGCGGTTATTGGACATAATAGGAAGCAAGCTAAGAGATGGTAGTGATGTAGAGAGGATTTGTCCCTCCTACATAATGGGAGCAAATATCCACGGCCACTCGAGCGGTAGTGCTTATGGAATGTCTGGCCAGACTCAGATACATCAATATGGGATATTGATGTTATCTGCATGGACAAGCCTATTCCCAGGATCAAGAAACTATGGATTGGTATACGAGTGTAATAATTATGTCTCGTGTCCAATCTAGATATAGAGAAAAGGGACATACACAACACGATAACATTGGGCACGAGGTTTGTCAGATACTGACTATTTCTATTTATTGGATAGCATAGATGTGTTGCTAGACACCGCTCTATGTTTGTTATTGTAACTACCAATTAAATAGGAACCTACAGGGTCACACACCATATGGATTTAATTACAGTTCAATATTAATTAGTTGGACTAATTAATTAAAAGGATCAATACGCAACCGCAAGCAAAGTTAGTAGGACTAGTTTGTAAAGTGGACTAATCCGAGTATGGACATGATTAGTATTGCGGTTAATTTGTAGTTAACAAGGAATTATTAACTATAAAAGGGGAAACCTAGCTATTATTTAATAATGAGTCTTCATTAATAAATAAGAGAGCAAGGAGAGAGACCCCAAGCAAGGAGCCCCCCTACCCGTCGGTCTCCCATACCTGTCGGCCTCCTTTAGTGGATCGGCCACCATTGTTCTCCGTTTTGCATGATCTTTTACCTACCTCTTCAACGTAGCTAGAACAAGACGTGAAGGGGATACCAAATAGAAATCCAAGGTGTGGAAAATGGTAGAGACGAGGACGCTATTCTTCGTTGTGATCACACAAACCCAAAAGGTACGCATAGTCTTCCTTTATCACGTTATGATGGCTTGTCCAGCGATTCATGGAGGGTCTTCATCAGGAAAGTTTTATTGTATTTCCGCTGTGTAACCTGCATCAAAACCATACAGTGGTATTAGAGCCACATGTCGTAGCCCATAATGTGATTGATGTGTTACTGTTTTATCAGTTTTTACACCGTATCGTTATTTTTCGCGAAAAATATTGGCTTAATGATGCAAACTGAATATGATTCAGTAGAAAATGATCCAATTTTACATATCGTATAAAGTTTGGCGAATTTTGTACACATATGATATGACTTTTGGGGTTTTTAAAAGATAGGGTTTCGGCACAATTGGGGAAAATGTGTTTTCGCCTACAATTAGGGATCCACTCACAAGAAGAGGGAATTTTTTTTTGAACTAACCCTGTAGGGTTCGGCCATGCCACCCGCCCCTCCCCTTGGTGCGCATACCGAAGCCAGCCGTCCAACTAGGCCCGGCCAGCCGCCGGTCAGATTGTGCAGGCTGGTCCGACCAGTGTTGGCCCGGTTTAGCTGGTCCAAACAGATCGGCCAATAAGGATTGGCGTGATTGTTTGACCGTTTTGACCCTGAAGATCCCAAATTTAACTAAAATTGACCAAGCGCGTTAAAATTGGATTTTAACAGTATTATGTGATTTGTCGCATGGTGATTGGATATGACATTAGATGTGGATGATGTGGATATTTATTTTTGTGATTTGGTTTTATTTTAATTAATGTAATTAATTAATTTTACGACATGCGTGTTGTCTTCTCCCTCGCCTGTGAGGTTCCTCTATTTAGTTTAGATGCTAGCTAGATTTAGATAGATATAATTTAGTCAACGCATGGAAAAGAAGACCAGGGACTGAAGAAATCACAAGATGGCGTTATTCCAGAAGCTAGGACACATGGACTAAATATGGAGGCACATGGAGATGAGCTTGCTGTTTTGGGGCTTATAGATATTCTTATTGGCTTGGGAACCTTAGTTTTAGGAGGCCACATCCACATCACGTTTTGTTTATTTATTTCTAGTGTCTTTATTTATTTTTCATGTATGGTTGACGCATGCAAAACGTAACAAGGTAATAATTAATTGGTTGGATCTTTTATTTGTGATTGCCCAAATCCAAGTAAGTAGATCGGTTGATATAATCACCAAAACAATAAAAACTGACAAGGAACTCCCTCAACTCTAAATATTGAGTTTTTCCTTCTCCTACTTAACACTCCTCAAAATCATAATGTATTGAACTCACGCTTGCCAAAGCAAGGTGACTCGATTCATCATTAGATGACGCGATGGCACAAACTGGTAATGTGCAATTGCTGAAGTAAGAGGTTGAACGCAACTGAGCTACTTCAATAAAATTGAAAGCTTAGAGGCAAGGCAATGGAGGTTATATATGTGATAGATAAATAAGTGTTATTTGCCCTATTGAACCAAGAGTTGCATAGGATGCAATTGGAAAGTGTTCCTACGTAAGTAAATAATGTTTCGGTGACTTGCCAAAGCAAGCTCAAGAAGAAGTGAAATATGAATATTGGCCGCTAGAGAATATTATGACATTTTCTGCATTAATGGTTAAGGCTATTAATCCGAGAAAAATAGTGGGAGCTATATTTAATAATCTAGCCATTGTTAAATGTAGTTAATTATTCACAAATACTATAAATTGTATATTTCTCATTTTGTAGAATTCCAATGGCAAACAATCAAACTACATCGACACTTTCACTATGACCAGTCCATGAGAAGGACAAGCTATCTGGAATTAATTTCCTAGACTCGTACAGAAACTTGAGAATTGTTCGCAAGCAAGAAAAGAGTTGTACATTCTAGAGGACCCAATTCCAGAACCACCACCTTCCAATGCTACTGCCGCCATAAGAAAGGAACATCAGAAGATCGTTTGCGATTCTAATGGTGTGACTTGCCTAATGCTTTGTACCATGAACTCTGAGCTTCAGAAGCAACATGAGAACATGGAGGCGTATGATATGATCATACATTTGAGACAACTCTTCCATGAGTAAGCAAGCACGAGCGGTATGAAGTATATAACGCACTCTTCAAGTGTCATATGACAGAGGAAAACCCGGTGGAACCTCACGTACTCCGCATGATCGAGTACTTTGGCACGTTTTGGGTTTCCATTTGGCCAAGATTTTGCTACTAATCTCATCATGCAATCGTTGTCGGATAAATATAGCCAGTTTATCATGAATTATATTGATAATTCAATCCCATCTAAATTATGTGGTTTATAAACTCAGGGGGACTTATACTGTGTGAAGATGATGAAAGACACGATTGTTTGAGAGACTTGTTCAAAGCTCCAAAGCTTTGAAGCTATACTTGCTGACAGTTTCTGTGTTGTAGGCTGCATAGCATTGTATTGAATGTTGTTTATAAGAATCTATACTGTCTCTCACAAATATTCATGACCTTATATATTGTGCCAATAATGCTAGATAAGTATGCAGGTTGATATGTCTTAAGTATCACTTGTTGTTTGGAGCTTTGGAGGTTGCCTTTGACTTGTGTCTGTGATATTCTGGAAAACAGATTCTTACATGATGATATATCAAGCTGTATGCTTGATCATCGATTTATTCTATATTATATTCTTAATTTGGGTTATTATTTTGGTATATGTATCTATTGATTACTCTCAGAATATAGCTATGCATAATAAATGGCCTGCCAAACAGGATATTTGTTGGAATAGATGCCCTAGAGGCAATATTTTTAGTATGAATAATGTTTTTGGCTATAGACATTCATTGTATTATTTAGGCGGATATTTAATATAATGAAGTCCTTAGATTGCAAATATGTTGAAATATCCCTAGTCAATTATATTGATTAACAAGACGATCAACTATAGACTGGTATGGGGTTGGATTGATATGGAGATAACACAATCCAACACATGGGTATGCATTAAGAGTAATAGCATATTGGATTGAACCATAACGAGAAGGCTACATACGGGTTATGTTACGTCACAAGTGCTTTTCATATTGACAACAGTATTGTCATCCTTAGACATGAAGTCACTAGATCCTCTAGTTGTAGATTGTTGTATCGTGACATCGTCAAATGCTACACCGTAAAAGGGTAGTAATAAAGGCGTTAGTCGGATACAATAAAGAAGCAAGATTAGAGGTGGTAGTGACGTAGATAGGATTTGTCCCTCCCACATAAGGGGAGTAGATATCCACGACCACTCGAGGGATGGTGCTTATAGAATGTCTGGCCAGACTCAGATAAATTAATATAGGATATTGATGTTATCTGCATGGATAAGGCTATTCCCAGGATCGAGAAACTATGGATTGGATATACGAGTGTGACTTGTATGTCTCGTGTCCAATCTGAATATAGAGATAAAGGGATGAGACAATACTTGCACAAGATATGTTGGACGACTATTTCTATTAGTTGGGTAGCATGGATGTCTTTCTAGAGGCCGCTCCATGTTAGTAAATTGTTACTACCAACTAATTAGAAACCTATGGGGCCACACTCCCTATGGATTAGGCCGGGCTAGGGAAGTAATTAATATGATTAATTAATTAGAAGGATCAATAAGCAATAGCTTGCGAACTTAGTAGGACTAATTTGCAAGTTGGACTAATTATTGTATAGACAGGATTAGGATAGGGGCTTTATGCAGTCAAAAAAGAGTTGTTGGACTATATGAAGGCACTCCTAGCTTCCTTCCCACACAACTAATGCTCATAAAATATTGAGTGGGAGAGAAAATCAAGGAGAGAGAGCAATCCCAAAGAGGGTCGAACCCCCCTTGGGACCGCCCCCCTACCCGTCGGCCACAAGAGGTGCCGCACACCTCTTCGCTTCGTTTTGCGTGATCTTTTGCTTCTTATTCTTTCAATCCTAACTTACACAAAGGCTTAAAGGATCCGGTTCAATCTTAGGAGTGGACTAGCCATATAGACGTGAACACAATTACACGTGTGAAGTCATCAAAGGAGATCCGAAAGGTATTTTCATACTAATACCTTACTATGGTTATGTTGTCTTTTCATGTGATCCTTGGAGGGTCTTGAATGGATTAATTTATGTTTATTCCTCTGCGTATTCGTTATCAAAACCCTACTGTGGCATAAGAGCCACATGTCGTAGAGCATAACGTAATTTATGTGTTACGATTTATGTTGCTTTACACTTTATATTGTAGTTTATCGCGTAAAGCAGACAAATCAAGCATATTGATTCAATTTGTCAATAATTCAATCAAATAAGATCTAATATTACATGGGATGTGAATTTGATTCACATAGGATGTGAATTTTTAGATCTTGGTGGCTAGGGTTTGGGCACATGCTTGGAAAAAGGGTTTTTCAAACATGAAACAACTAATCTTGGGCAACAAGGCAAAGAAGTTATTTTGGAAACAACTCCATAGAGAGGTTCGTCCCCCCTAGGGACCGCCTCTCTTGCCTTGCCTCCCAAGTGAGGCACGAACAAGGGCTTGGGCCGGACCTAGCTCACGGCTTGGCCGCGCATGGGCTAGGCCGTGCCTTGGTCCTTTAGGGTTCCCTATTGGACTCTTTTGACCCTACCGTATCCAAAAACAATTTAAAATTGACCAAGCGCGTTAAAATTGGATTTTAACTGTTTATATGCTTATTTCATGGTGATTCGATATGGCCTTAGGTTGTGGTTTGTTGTGGATGTTTATTTTGGGGTTTGTTTTACGGCCTGCGAGCTGATCAAAATAATGTAATAGTTAATTAAGCTTTACGGTCTGCGAACCGGTGTTTTTTCCTCAACTTATAAGATATTTTTATTTAGTCTAGATGCTAGCTAGAATTAGATAAAATAGATATTAGTCAACACATGGAGAAAAGAACCTAAAGAAACGGAGAAACCACAAGAAGGCGACAATCCACAAAGAGCTATGGAGCATGGACCAAAAGATGGAGGCACATGGAGATGAGCTTGTTGTTTTAAGTTTCATAGATATTCTCATTGACTTGATAATATCTTAGATTAGAGGTCATATCCATATCACGTTCATTTTCTTTTGTGGTTGTTTATTTTATTGTCTTATTGTTTATTGTTGGTGTATGGATGATGCATGCAAAATTGATAATAAGTTAATTAACAACCCGTATCTTTTATTTGTGAGTTGTCCCAACTCAAGATAGATAGAACAAGTTGATATGGCAACAAAAAAATTTAAAATTGAAAAGAAAATCCCCCAATTTAAATATTGTGTTTTGCCTTCTCGTTACTTAAGAACTCTTCATGATCATGATTATCAAGCTCGTGCATGTCAAAGCAGGGCGACTTAATTTGTCATGATTTTGTTGCGATGGCACAAACAAGTAATGCACAATTGTTTAAGTAAGAGGTTGGACACAACTAGGTGATTTTAATAAGATTAAAAGCCTAGAGGCAACCAATTGGGATTATCCATGGGATGGATAAATAAAAAGTTATTTTCCCAATTGAACCAAGAGTTGCATAAGGATGCAATTTGAAATTGTTCCTACCTAAATTACTAATTTTGGGTGACTTGCCAAAGCAAGCTCAAAAGAAGTGAAATATGGATCTTGGCACACACTAGAAGATATAATGATATTTTCCGTATTAATATTTGAGGGTTATTAATCTGAGAAAACTAGTGGGAGCTATGTTTAATAATCTAGTTGTTATTCAATATAGTCATTTATCCACAAAATACTAAAAATTGCATATTTCTCATTTTTTAGAATTCCAATGGCAAACAACTCATCGAGTTCATCACATTCCCTACGCTCTGTCCTTGAGAATGACAAGCTTTCTGGAACCAACTTCCTAGGCTGGTAAAGGAAATTTAGACGTTATCAAGTGGGAAAAGAAATTGTACACTCAAGAGGAAGAAGTTCCTGAAGGTCCAGAAAATAATTCTTCCGCAGCCATGAAGGCGCATCAAAAGATCGTTGACGATGATAAGGATGTGGCCTGCCTTATGCTTTGCACTATGACCTCTGAGCTCCAAAAGCAACATGAGAACATGGATGCATTTGATATGATCATTCACTTAAAGCAGCTCTTCCAAGAGCAGGCAAAGGTTGAGCGGTATGAAGTTTTCAAGGCATTGTTCAAATGTCATTTTTCAGAGGGAAACCCTGTGGGGCTTCACGTGCTCCGTATGATCGGGTACCTAGAGAGCCTCACACGCCTATGGTTTCCGTAGGCCAAGAGTTGGCGACTGATCTCATCTTGCAATCGTTTCCTGATAGTTGGACAGTTCATCATGAACTATAACATGAATGAGATCGTCAAACCTCTGCCAGATCTACTCAATATGTTGAGGATAGCTAAACAAAGCATCAAGGGAAAGGGCAAGGCCATAATGATGGTTAGCAAAGGAAAGGGAAAAAGGTTTGCCTCTACCTCCAAAGGAAAATGCAAGTCAGTTGCCAAACCTAAGGAAGCTGCCCTTAAACCTGCTGGTGGCGTTTCCAAGGGCGTGACTAAGGATGATTGTCATTACTACAGCCAGCCTAGAAAATGGAAAAAGAACTGCCCAAAGTATCTGGAGGATAAAAGGCATGGAATAGTGATTCCACCACCACCAGGTGTTTTTTTTATAGATGTAAATATTACTTACTCTTCATCTTGGGTATTGGATACTGGATGTGGATCTCACATTTGTCGAGTGTGAAGGATCTAAAGAAAAGTAGAAGATTGGCTAAAGGAGAGATAGATATGCGCGTTGGGAATGGAGCAAAGGTTGCTGCATTGACTATTGGCGTGTACGAGCTGTCTCTGCCTTCAGGAATAGTTTTAGAATTAAATAATTGCTATTTTGTTCCTGGTAATGAAGGTTTTACTATTTCAATAAAGGACAATTGTTGCTCCATTTATTTTGATAGTGTTCACTATTGTAGTGCGCAATTATTTAATGGATTGTATATCCGTGATCTAAATAATCATGTCTATAACATAAATACCTAGAGAATTAAAATGAATGATTTAAATTCTGCTTATCTATGACACTGCCGTTTATGCCACATAAACAAGAAACGTATCTCTAGACTCCATAAGGATGGATTTCTAGACTCGTTTGATTTGAAATCATATGAGACATTTGAGACTTTTTTATTGGAAAAAAATGACAAAGTCCCCTTTCAGTAAGAAAGGTGAGAGGACTAGTGAGCATTGGCGCTCGTACATACTGATGTGTGTGGGCCATTTGTCACGCCTGCCTGGGGTGGTTATGTCTACTTCATCAAGTTTACTGATGATTTCAGTAGATATGGATTTATATACCTTATGAAGGCCAAATCCGAATCCTTTGAAAAGTTCAAAGAATTCAAGAATGAAATAGAGAAACAACTTGGTATAAGTATCAAGGCTCTACGATCAGATCGTGGAGGAGAATACTTGAGCCAAGAGTTTGACGACTATCTAAGAGAGTGTGGGATAATATCCCAACTCACTCCACCCGGAATGCCAAAATGGAATGGCGTGTCCGAGAGGAGGAATCGAACACTTCTAGACATGGTTCGATCTATGATGTGTGAAACTGATCTTCCATTATCATTTTTGGGCTACGCTCTATTGTGTGCAGCTTTCACCATTACCGTGTTTCATCTAAATTGGTTACGAAGACACCACATGAGATGTAGAGTGGGAGGCGTCCCACATTGTCGTTCATGAAGATTTGGGGCTGCGATGTCCATGTAAAACGTTTACAATCATACAGACTCGGGCCTAAGTCGGATAAGTGTAAGTTTGTGGGAAACCCTAAGGAAACTAAAGGGTATTACTTCTACAATCCAACTGAGAACAAAGTGTTTGTTGCTCAGAACTACGTGTTTCTAGAAAGAGGATTTGTCTCTAAAGAAGCAGAGGGACTACTTTAGAACTTGAAGAAATTCAAGAACCACAAACCACTTATCCTACTATGGAACATGAATAGGTACCACAAAATGCTGTGGAGGAACTTGTTCAAGTAACACAAGAGCTTCGTAGGTCCATTAGAGTTCGCCAGCAGCTAAAGAGGTATGGACTTCTCGCGACTGAGTCTGGTGACACGGTGCTCATAGATGATGAGCCTACTACGTATGGAGAGGCCATGAAATGGCATGAATCTCAGAAGTGGCGCAAATCCAGGGAATCGTAGATGGAATCCATGTATACCAACAAAGTATGGAATTTGGTGGAACGAACCCAAGGGGCACGCCCCATAGGGTGCAAATGGGTCTTGAATAAGAAGTCCGACATGGATGGTAATGTGATTACCTATAAGGACCGATTGGTGGAAGAAGGATTCAGACTGATTCAAGGTATTGACTATGATGAAAACTTTTCACCAGTCGCAATGACCAAATCCATCAGAATTCTACTTGTTGTTGCAGCTTACTATGACTACGAGATTTGGCAGATGGATGTCAAAACAGCGTTTCTGTATCGAAACCACCTCGAGGATGTGTACATGACACAACCTGAGGGTTTTGTAGATTCAGAGCATGCAAATAAAGTCTGTAAGCTATAACAATCCATTTATGGATTAAAGCAAGCTTCTAGAAGTTGGAATGGACGTTTTGATGAAGCAGTCAAAGAGTTTGACTTCATCAATAAAAAAGATGAGTCTTGTGTCTACAAGGAGGTTAGTGGGAGCTCTTTTGATTTTCTGTTCTTGTATGTGGATGACATACTACTCATTGGATACAACATTCCAATGCTGCAATCTGTGAAAGATTGGCTAGGAAAGTGTTTCTAAATGAAATACTTAGGGTCTTGTGTCTACAAGGAGGTTAGTGGGAGCTCTGTTGCTTTTCTGTTCTTGTATGTGGATGACATACTACTCATTGGATACAACATTCCAATGCTGCAATCTGTGAAAGATTGTCTAGGAAAGTGTTTCTCAATGAAATACTTAGGGGAATCGGCTTATATACTTGGTATCAAGATCTATAGGGATGGATCGAGGAAGCTTCTAGGCCTAATTCAAAGTACATATATAGACAAGGTATTGAATCGGTTCAACATGCAAGATTCCAAGAAGGGATTCTTGCCCATGTCGCATGGAATCACTCTTTCAAAGAGCGATTGTCCTTCCAATGAGATTGAGAAGGAACGCATGAGTAGGATACCTGATGCCTCGGCCATGGGATCCATCATGTATGTGATGTTATGTACTAAACCAGATGTGTCATATGCGTTGAGTATGACAAGCAGATACCAGTCTAATCGGGGTGAGATTCACTGGATAGCGGTTCCTAAAGTACTTGAGAAGAACTAAGGATGCGTTCTTGATCTATGGAGGGGAGGAAGATTTGCGTGTAAGGGGTTACACGGATGCAAGCATCCAAACCGACATAGATGATTTCAGATAGCAGTTGGGATTCGTGTATTGCCTGAATGGAGGAGCTGTGAGCTGCAAGATTTCCAAGCAAGAGACAGTTGCTGATTCTAAAACTGAAGGTGAGTACACTGCTGCGAATGGCGCAACAAAGGAAGTTGTTTCGATTAGGAAGTTCATTACTGAGCTTGGTGTGGTTCCTAGCATTGTGGATCCAGTAGAATTGTATTGTGACAACACTGGGGCGATCACACAATGAAAGGAACCCAGGTCACACCAGAAGTCCAAACACGTACTCAGTAAGTTCCATCTTACTCGAGATATCATCGATAGACGAGATGTGAAGATATGCAAGATTCCTACACATGAGAATCTGTCAGATCCTCTTACAAAGCCGCTTGTTCAGCGCAAGAATGAAGGACACACTAGATATATGGTCATACGGATACGCCAGAATGGCTCTAGTGCAAGTGGGAGACTGTTGGAATATATGCTCTTAATGATCTAAAATTGCATGTTTAAGTAGGTTAATGAGCTGTTCACGACTTGCTTGTATGTGTAATTTGTAAATATTATCCCAATTTCTAGACTTTATGCTCGTATCTTGTAAATATTATCCAAATTTCTTTTTCTTATACTCAATACATCTACACCAATATCCCACATTCCACGAGCTCATGCGTTCTCACAAAGCGACGTACTAAATTTATGTTTCATGTTTAAGTCATTTAAGCTAAGTTGATCACATAAAATTTGACGTCTACCTTTGAAAAAGGTGCACTCTCTAAAGCTATTTGACTCTAAAAAAAGATTTAATTCTCATTGTTTTTTGTGGTGGAAACTTGTTGCCCATTGGGGTCGTGGTGACCATGACACCCTATGCGATGCCTAAGAAATAGAGGGGTGTTCAGGGATAAATGTCATGCCACCACCAAGATAGCCCCCTTGGTTTAGCTTAAATAAAAATCCCACTCGCTTGTATATTCCTCTCTTTTGTTGTGGGTCTTGGAGAACTGTGGATTAGAGGTCGACATGTGTGGAAAAAAAATTTAATGCTAAAACCTCCAAAAATGAGGAAAAAATTGCACCACATCACAAATAAAAAAAATCACAAAAAGATCATACAAGCCCACAACCACATCCCCATTCTAAAGCTCGTTTTTGTTCAAAGCTTTGGAGGTCCATCCTACATGGGTGCTTTTGAATAAGTAGAGAATGACTAGTTTTATGTGATCCTTGTTTTTGACGGCATACTTTCTTGCGAATTGGACTTAATTAACAAGTTTGTGGCTCGCATGAGTAATCTTCTACCAACCACCGCCCACATTTGTATGAGTATATGCTTAGACGTCCATATATTTCTTTCTCAATCTTTGTGAACTTTGAGAATTTATTTGAGGATACATTTGTGCATTCTTCTTTTTCTCCCAATAAGATTGAAAAAAAAAGTGAAAAGGGGAAATTTTAGGAAGCTATATGTTTTCAAAGAATGAAAGCTCTTAGTCCATGTTCTTTTTAATTTTATTTTTTAATAAGGAATTCTTTGCTTATACTCAATACATCTACTCCAATATCCCACATTCCGCGATCTCATGCGTTCTCACAAAGCGACATACTAAATTTACGTTTCATGTTTAAGTCCTTGAAGCTAAGTTGATCACATAAACTTTGACGTCTTCTAGTTTTGAGAAAGGGTGCACTCTCTAAAGCTATTTAAACTCTAAGAAACTATTTAATTCTCATTGTTTTTGGCGGTGGAAACTTTTAGCCCATTGGGGTGGTGGTGACCATGACACCCTATGCGATGCCTAAGAAAAAGAGGGGTGTTCGAGGATAAATGACATGCCACCACCTGGATACCCCCTAGGTTTAGCTTAAAAGCCCACTCGCTTGTATATATTCATCTCTTTTGTTGTGGGTCTTGGAGAACCTTGGATTAGAGGTGGACATGTATGGAAAAAAAATGTTTAATGCTAAAACCTCCAAATGAGGAAAAATATTGCACCACCTCACAAAAAAATCCATAAAAGGATCATACAAGGCAACAACCACATCCCCCATTTTAAAACTCATTTTTGTTCAATGCTTTGGAGGTCCATCCTACATGGGTGCTTTTGAATAAGTATGAGAATGACTAGTTTCATGTGATCCTTATTTTTGAGGGCACTTTCTTGGGAATTGGACTTAATTTACAAGTTTTGTGGTTCGCATGATTCAACTTCTACCAACCACCGCCCACATTTGTATGAGTATATGCTTAGACCTCCATAGATTTCTTTCTCAATTTTTGTGGACTTTGAGAATTTATTTGAGGAAACATTTGTGCATTCTTCTTTTTCCCCCACTAAAAAAAATTAAAATTAGCTAGTTATTCTTAGGATTTTATTTCTTTAGGTTCTCATTTAGGATAGATAATGTGTGTGTATTTGTTTGTAAATATTTGAGTCTAGTTTAGAATTGAGTCAAGCCTTGTATAGTTGAGTGTGTGTGTCTCATGATTGGTTCTTAAGTTGTTTAATTCTTATATCTCTCTCTCTTTGGGGTGTTAGTGATCTAAAATTGCATGTTTAAGTAGGTTAATGAGCTCTTCACGACGTTCTTGTATGTGTAATTTGTTAATATTATCCCAATTTCTAGACTTTATGCTCGTCTCTTGTGGTTTTGTGTGTTCTCTCATATTTTGTAGGAAAAGATGTGCTTTGGAACGCAAGAGGCTAGCTTGGAGGCACTTAAGATATGAAGTGAAGGAGCTTTAGAGGGCTTAAATTTAAGAAAATTGAAGAAAATGTGAGTTAAAGGTTAAATCGCAAGTCAAAAGTTAAAGTCAAGGGCCAAGAAGAGAAGTATATAATGGAAGGGGGTGTTTAATTATATTTTCTGAACCTCCTAAGGGCTAATTTAAAGAGTTTTTAACGGATCGGGGTGTAGGTGCACTTTTCCGAAATGTTTTAAGAAGAGATGGGGGCTATTTTAGAGCCCCCAGCAAACTAAAGGGGGCTGCCTTGCAATTTCGGCCAAAACAGAAGAAGACGACGCGTCTTCCTCGCGCACCAGAGAACCACGAAGCAACCATGAAAGCTTCGTTCGAAGCTCCTACACCCACCAAAACCCGACCAAATCTCCACCAAACCGGCCAAAACCAGTCCCAACCTTCTCCCTAGCCCACGCCCTCTTGTCTAATACCATCAATTCAGCCCAAAATGAAGTGACGAGAAAGCCCCAAATACCTAGGGTTCTTGAAAAAGCTGACAAATCGACGGTGAAGAGCTTTGGGGGTCAATTGGAGGGCTGAGATACACCCTTGGAGGCTACAAAATCCATTTTAAACATCTATGTATGTCGAGTTTGAAGAAATTTGAGTCTCTCTACACACTCCTTCGTACCACACAGTACACAACGGCGACTGTTCTTTCTCATCTCTCTCTCTCTCTCCGATTTCACCCGATATTGGGTTGTTCTTGAAGTCCAGAGCTCATTCTTGAGCAGATTCAGGGCCAAGAAACAAAAGAAAGAGGAACAGAGGGAGAGAGGATTCCTGTTTAAGCCAAATTCAGTGCTCTGTTTGGGTCTGGTATTTTTGTTGTTGTTGATTCTGTCATAGCTGGTGTTCTTGCTGTAGCAAAAACAGCAGCAGCTTAGTTCTTCATCCTCATTTCAATTTGGTAGCTTAGTTTTGTGTTAGGAGTGATTTTGCTTAGTAATTTGTAGTTTCAAGTGTTTGAGAGGTTGAATTGGTGATTACAAGTGTTTGATTCATGTATTGATAATGAAAACATCATTTCTCTGTTACTCTCTTCAATCTATCATGTTTAGCTAGTTTCTTTGTTGGGTTGATTGATTAAGTTGGATAGCTTGTTGTGAAGTTTTCAATTGTTGTTCAAAGTTTCACAAGTTTGGATGTCGAATTCATTGAATTCTTGTGTCAAAAGACAAATCCAAATTGTGGCTTGATCTTGTATGTGGACTCACTTGGCAGTGTACATATCCTTGATGCTTGAAATAACTCGATTTTGGGTTTCGCTCTTGAATTCGTGAGCTAGATGATACCGTTTGCTTTAGAATCCATGTTTAGTCGCGTCATACAAATTTTGGGTGTTGAACTTCACTTGCAAGTTTTCTAGCGAAGTCAATTGACCCAACTTTACTCTCTTGAATAGTAGTGTTAGTATTATTAGTAGTCATTTATTTTATTTCTTAGTTTCAAACACAACTTGATCCATCACTTAGGTGGTGGAATTGATAGCTTGGCTAGCTCTACAGTCTATGAGAAATTTCCTTTATCTCTTTAGTTAGTAGTTTTCTACTTGCTATTCTAGTTTAGCAAGTCACTGTCTAACCCTCATATCCTTGTAGATTCGACTCCGGACTTACCGAATATGATTACTTGAGACGATATCCTGTACTTGGGATTTCGAACGAACAAGTTTTTGGCGCCGTTTCCGGGAGAGGCTAGGCGTTAGAGTTAATTTGCTTTACTTTCTTAGGTAGCTAGTAGTTTTACTTGACATTTTTAATAGTTGTTTGTGGTTTATTAAGATCTCTCATCTACTTGCTTGGAAATAAATGTCTCATGAATATGTTAATTTTGGTGAGAGGAGGCCTAACATTCTTTCATATCCTTATTACCATGTATTTACTAGACATGAAATCATTCTAAGGAATCAATGCATTCCAAATGTGAGCATGCTTACAAAAATGATGATTATTTTCCTAAAAAATGATCATTCTTGGCATGATAGTAAGTCACATGCACACACATCTCATGATTCTTGTGCACAATCACCACCCTCACACACTTATATGTATTCAAACTCTTATGATTCTTGTACTTATGACTATAATGACAAGAATTGTGAATCAAGTCTAAGAGTGAATTATTTTGAGAGGGAAACTTATGTGAATGAGGAACTAGAGAGTCCTATAAGAAGTTATCTTGAGAAGACAATGCAAAAATATTTTCAAGATACAAAAGAACTTTTGGAATCACAAAAAGAACTTGTAGAATCATTTTCTCACTTGGTTGACAAAGTGGAATCCTTAAATTCACAATCTCAAGATGACGGGTCTCTTGCATATAGTTATCACTCTTCACAAGACGTATCATCATACGAGTCTCTTGTTTCCATTCACACACATCACGAGTCTATTCATGACCAAATTTTTGATGATGTGTTTGATGATGGAGTTGTTGCTGCTAGGATAGGTGGTTGTATTCATTTCTCATTTGCACATTCTAAAGAAGCATGTGATAGTGATATTGGTAGTGAGATTGATATTTTTTATGATGACTCTTCAACCCATGGCATGAGTGAAGCCATTTTGGATGACTCGCATATTGAAAAAGTGAGGAGGAGTCACAAAATAGAAACCACCCATGTGATGAGTTAGAGGTCATATTTGATGCTACCACTCATGAAGGGAATGTAGTCTTGTCTTTGC
Source organism: Linanthus parryae (assembly GCA_023055425.1). Lineage (NCBI taxonomy): Eukaryota > Viridiplantae > Streptophyta > Magnoliopsida > Ericales > Polemoniaceae > Linanthus > Linanthus parryae. Next base: position 82,519,202 of record JALGPY010000007.1, on the reverse strand, counting down.
TCTAGAAGAGCCTAATACTTACCGGAGTTTCTATGATCTTGATTGTGACGAAATCGAAATTTTGTTGGGAGGGACTCCGGTTAGTATTGAGATGCCTAATGAAGATCCGGGGAGCTATGCTCGTATTTGTGACGAAATTGAACTTTTATTGAATGCTCCCTTGGATTCTATAATTGTGGAAGATGTGCCTAAGGTTTTGAATGTGTCTTCAAATTCTCAAATTATTTGAACTCCCACTTGTGAAGCCACATCCCTAAATCCATGTGCTATGCATAAAATTGATGAGATTGAGGATTCAGAAGTTGCTGCTATCTCTCAAGTTGTGATTTCAAGTGAAAATTTGGAAACTTATGAAGACTCATTTGATGATTCATGTCATTTGAGGATTTCAAACCCGTTTCTTAAATTGATGCATGACATAACTACTTGCTCTAGCTTTATTGTTAGATTTTGCTTGCCTCTCTTACACATCTTTTGTTTCTTGCCCCTACTTCTCCTTTCTATTCCAATTTATGAATCAAAATTTTTGGAGGATAAGTACTTTTCTAAGAATAAAGTAGGGGCATGGCATGGAAAGAAGTTTCCTAGATTGGGGGTGGGATATCATCATTATCTTTACTCTACCTCCCTAGTCGTAAATAAATAAATTAGTTTATCTCTATTTCTTGCATTTTTTTCTTCTATGAACATGTTGTAGGTTACTCTTGTAAGAGGACTTGTGCTTGGTGGCCAAGAAAGCGAAAATGAGGTCCAACAATCCCTTGTCTCTTATATGAATTTGTATGCTCTTCCATTGTTCTCACACATTGAGGACAATGTGATATTTTAGTTGGGGGGGGGGTGGAGTAGACTTATTTCTTAGTTAAATGGTTACTTGCATTATTTTTCTTTCATTAGTGATTTACATGAAAAATACAAAAAATGAAAAAAAAAGTGAAAATCCAAAAAATTAAAAGAAATTGAAAAAAAAATGAGTGAACCTTTCATGAGAAGCATCACTCTTTTCCCGTGTCAAACCATTTTTTTTTCTTTCTTTGGTAGTTTTATTTATTTTAGCCTTTCATCTTGTGTCTAGATTTTATTTTCTTCTTTGAAATCTTTATTGAGTCTTGGGAAGTTTCAGTTGAGTCGCTCATTAGAAAAGAATGAAACAAAAAATGAAAAAGTGAAAAGGGAAAATTTTAGGAAGCTAGATGTTTTCATAGAAAGAAATATCTTAGTCCATGTTCTTTTTAATTTTTTAATAAGGAATTTTTTTCTTATGCTCAATACATCTACACCAATATCCCACATTCCGCGATCTCATGCGTTTTCACAAAGCGACATACTAAATTTACGTTTCATGTTTAAGTCCTTCAAGCTAAGTTGATCACATAAACTTTGACGTCTTCTACTTTTGTGAAAGGTGCACTCTCTAAAGCTATTGATTTAATTCTCATGGTTTTTTGTGGTGGAAAATTGTAGCCCATTGGGGGTGGCGGTGACTATGAAACCCTATGCGATGCCTAAGAAATAGAGGGGTGTTCGGGGATAAATGTCATGCCACCACCTAGATAGCCGCATTGGTAGAGCTTAAATAAAAATCCCACTCGCTTGTATATTCCTCTCTTTTGTTGTGGGTCTTGCAGAACTGTGGATTAGAGGTCGACATGTGTGGAAAAAAATGTTAAATGCTAAAATATTCAAAAATGAGGAAAAAAATTGCACCACATCACAAAAAAAAATTCACAAAAAGATCATACAAGCCCACAACCACATCCCCCATTCTAAAACTCGTTTTTGTTCAAAGCTTTGGAGGTCCATCCTACATGGATGCTTTTGAATAAGTATAAGAATGACTAGTTTTATGTGATCCTTATTTTTGAGGGCATACTTTCTTGCGAATTGGACTTAATTAAGAAGTTTGTGGTTCGCATGAGTCAACTTCTACCAACCACCGGCCACATTTGTATGAGTATATGCTTAGACGTCCATATATTTCTTTCTCAATCTTTGTGGACTTTGAAAATTTATTTGAGGATAGATTTGTGCATTCTTCTTTTTCCCCCACTAAGATTGAAAAATAAAAGTGAAAATGGGGAATTTTAGGAAGCTTGATGTTTTCAAAGAATGAAATCTCTTAGTCCTTGTTCTTTTTAATTTTATTTTAATAAGGATTTCTTTGCTTATACTCAATACATCTACACCAATATCCCACATTCCGCGATCTCATGCGTTCTCACAAAGTGACATACTAAATTTACGTTTCATGTTTAAGTCCTTCAAGCTAACTTCATCACATAAACTTTGACGTCTTCTACTTGGGAGAAATGTTGCACTCTCTAAAGCTATTTGAACTCTAAAAAAATATTTTATTCTCATTGATTTTTGCGGTGGAAACTTGTAACCCATTGGGGTGGTGGTGACCATGACACCCCATCCGATGCCTAAGAAATGGAGGGGTGTTCGGGGATAAATGTCATGCCATCAGCTGGATACCCCCTTGGTTTAGCTTAAAAAGCCCACTCGCTTGTATATATTCATCTCTTTTACTGTGGGTCTTGGAGAACCTTGGATTGAAGGTGGACATGTCTGGAAAAAAATGTTTAATGCTAAAACCTCCAAATAAGGAAAAAAATTGCACCACCTCTCAAAAAAATCCATAAAAGGATCATACAAGCCCACAACCACATCCCCCATTCTAAAACTCGTTTTTGTTCAAAGCTTTGGAGGTCCATCCTGTTGGAATAGATGCCCTAGAGGCAATCTAGTTTAGTATGAATTTGTATATGGCTAGAAAATTCATTTATTATTTATTGGATATTTAATATAATGAAGTCCTTAGATTTACAATCGTGTTGTTTATCTTAAATATCCCTAGTCAAGTATAATGATTAATGGGACAATCATCTATAGACTAGTATGGGGTTGGATTGATATGGAGATATCACGATCCAACACATAGGTGTGCATTACGGAATGTTGCACTGGATTGACCCATCACCGAGAAGGCTACATACATGTTATGTTGAGTCACAAGTGCTTCTTGGGTGCAATGGTATTGTCATCCTTAGACTTGAAGTCACTAGATATTCTAGTTGTGGATCATTGTGATCTTGGTAGCGTTAAACGCTACACCGTAACTGGGTAGTTATAAAGGCGTGTACTGGATACAATGAGAAGCAAGCTTAGAGATCGTAGTGGAAGTAGAGAGGATTTGCCCCTCCCACATAACGGGAGTAGATATCCTAGGCCACTCGAAGGATAGTGCTTATAGAATGTCTGGCCAGACTCAAATAAATCAATATGGGATATTAATGTTATTTGCACGAATAAGGCTATCCCATAGATCGAGAAACTATGGATTGGATATACGAGTGTGACTTGTATGTCTCGTGTCCAATCCGGATATGGAGGCAAAGGGATGAGACAATTACTTGTACAAGGTTGTCAAGATGACTATTCTATTAGTTGGCTAGAATGGATGTTTTGCTAGAAACCGCTCCATATTAGCAAATAGTTGCTAGCAACTAGATAGAACCTATGGGGTCACACGCTATATAGAGTTGTACTAGATTTGGGAATTAATTAATTGGATTAATTAATTAGAAGGATCACTTTGCAAACCCTTGCAAACTTAGTAGGGACTAATTTGCAAGGAAGGGACTAAATTGAATTCTAGTAGGACTAGAATAAGTCCTTTAGGTAGTTAACAAGGAGTTGTTGGACTATATAAAGGACCCTCCTTCGTTCCTTCCTCATAACTTATGCTCATTAGTGATCATAACAAGAGTGGGAGAGAACAAAGGTGAGAGAGAGCAAGCAACAAGGGCCGAACCCGTCCCTTGCCGCCGCCCCCTCACCCCGTCGGCCAAAAGAGGGCCGAGCCCCTCTTTTTGTCTCGTTTTGCGTGATTCCTTCACCCTCCTCTTATTCCGGGCTAGCACCAAGGAGTTTGGGAGATCTAGGAGCAACTCTAGGCTTGGATCAACTATAGAGAACGTGACACTATTCACGTTTGAAGTCATCAAGGAGAAGAAGGAGTTCTCCCAAAACAAGGAAACAACCAAACTTGGGCTCCAAGCAAGGGAGTTGTTTTGGAAACAACTCCCAAGAGGAGGTTCGGCCCCCTAGGGGACCGCCCCCTTGCTTGCCGCCCAAGCTTGGCCGCCCTAAGGGGCCGGGCGGCCCTAACCAGCGGGCCTAGCTTGCGGGTTTTGGGCCGGGCCGGCCCTAGGGCCTTGTGGTTCACTTTATTGGGCCCGGGCAATTGGATTGTTGGGCCCATGGACCGTTTTAACCCTAGAAATCCTAAAATCAATTAAAATTGACCAAGCGCGTTAAAATTGGATTTTAACTGTTTATGTGCAAATCGCATGGTGATTGGATATGGCCTTAGGATGTGGTTTGATGTGGATGTTTAATTTTGTGGTTTGGTTTTACGGCCTGCGAGCTGATCAATTAATTGTAATAATTAATTAGGGTTTTATGGCCTGCGTGCCATTTTTTTTCTCAACTTGTGAGATTTATTTTATTTAGTATAGATATTAGTTAGTGCTAGATAAAGTAGATTGTTAGCCAAGATTGGAGAAAAAAGAAGCCCAAAGCCAAAGGAGCCACAAAAGATGGAGCATGGAGCATGGAGCATACCACATGACTATGAAGGATGGACCAAAAAGATCAAGACGCATGGAGATGTGTTTGCTTAGGGTTCATAGATAATTCCATTGGCTTGGAATTATCTTAGTCTAGAAAAGGCCATATCCACATCACGTTTAATTTCTGTTTTGTGGTTGTTTATTTATTGTCTTATTATTTGTGTGGTTGGTGTATGGATGATGCATGCAATTAGGATAATAAGATAATTAGACAACCCGGATCTATTATTTGGAGTTGTGCCCAAATTCAAATAGATAGATTAGTTGATATTGATCAACAAAATAATTAAAATTGAATTGAAAATCCCTCAAATTTTAAATATTGTGTTCTTGCCTTCTCGTTATTTAAACACTCATTATCATCATTATTTATCAAGTTCGTGCGTGCCAAAGTATGGCGACTTGGTTCATAATGATGGAATGCGATGGCACGTAACAATGTGCAATTGTTTAGATAAGAGGTTGAACACAACCAGGCTATTAATTTGATTAAGAAACCTAGAGGCAATCAATTGGGATTATCCATATGGATGGATAAATAAGGAGTTATTTGCCCGGTTGAACCAAGAGTTGCATATGGGATGCAATTGGAATTGTTCCTACCTAAAAGTAGTCGAATTATGGGTGACTTGCCAAAGCAAGCTCATAAGGAGATGAAAAGATGGATCTTGGCCCACTAGAAAATATAAGGATATTTTCCGCATTAATATCTTGAGAGTTATTAATCCGTAGAAGAAATAGTGGGAGCTATATTTAATAAACTAGCCATTATTAAATATAGTCAAAAATTTACAAATACTAAAACTTGCGTATTTTCCTTTTTGTAGAATTCCAAATGGCAAACAACTCATCGAGTTCACAACATTCCCTACGATCTGTCCTTGAGAAGGACAAGCTCTCTGGAACCAACTTTCTTGATTGGTACAGAAACTTGAGAATTGTTCTCAAGCAAGAGAAGAGACTGTACGCAATAGAGGAGCATGTTCCTGAAGGTCCAGAGAACCAGACACCTGTTGCCTTAAAGGCGTATCAAAAGCGTGTTGATGACGCTAATGGTGCGGCCTGCCTAATGCTTTGCACCATGACCTCTGAGCTTCAGAAGCAACATGAGAACATGAATGCTGTCGATATGATCGAACATCTAAAGCAGCTCTTCCAAGAGCAGGCGAGGGTAGAGAGGTATGAGGTCTCAAAGGCACTGTTCAAATGTCATCTGGCAGAAGGGAACCCGGTGGGACCCCATGTACTCCGAATGATCGGGTACTTGGAGAATCTCGCCCGGCTTGGGTTCCCGGTCGGCCAAGAGTTGGCAACCAATCTCGTGTTGCAAGCGTTGCCCGAGAGTTATGGACAGTTATTATGAACTATAACATGAACGAGATCGTTAAACCACTGCCAGATTTGCTCAACATGTTGAGGACGGCTGAACAGAGCATCAACAAGGGTAAGGGCAAGGCCATTATGATGGTGCAGAAAGGAAAGGGCAAAAGGTTTGCCTCTTCCTCCAAGGGCAAAGGCAAGTCAGTTGCCAAGTCCAAGGAACAAGCCCTTAAGCCTGTTGGTGGCGTTGCCAAGGTCGTGACTAAGGGTGAGTGTCACTACTGCAGTCAACCTGGACACTGGAGGAGGAACTGCCCAAAATATCTGGAGGATAAGAGGCTTGGAATAGTGATTCCACCACCACCAGGTATTTTTGTTGTAGATGTCAATTTAACTGTCTCTACATCATGGGTATTAGATACTGGATGTGGATCTCATATTTGTCGAAATTTGCAGGATCTAAAGAGAAGTAAAAGATTGGCTAAAGGGGAGGTAGATCTGCGCGTTGGGAATGGAGCAAAGGTTGCTGCGTTGGCCATAGGCGTGTGCGAGCTATCTCTGCCTTCAGGATTAGTTTTAGAATTAAATAATTGCTATTTTGTGCCTGCTATGAGCAGAAACATTATTTCTATTTCTTGTTTGGACAAGGAAGGTTTTATTATTTCAATAAAGAACAATTGTTGTTCCTTTTATTTCAATAATATTCACTATTTTAGTGCGCAATTATTTAATGGACTTTATGTCATTGATCTAAGCAATCCTGTCTACAACATTAATACCAAGCGGATTAAAATAAATGATTTAAATCCTGCTTATTTATGGCATTGTCGTTTAGGCCACATAAATGAGAAACGTGTATCTAGACTCCATAAGGATGGATTACTAGACTCATTTGATTTTGAATCATATGAGACATGTGAGGCTTGTTTATTGGGAAAATGACAAAGTCCCCTTTCAATAAGAAATGTGAGAGGACTAGTGAGCAATTGGCACTCATACATACCGATGTGTGTGGGCCATTTGCCACGCCTGCCAGGGGTGGTTATGTCCACTTCATTACATTTACTGATGATTACAGTAGATATGGATTTGTGTACCTTATGAGGGCAAAATCCGAATCCTTTGAAGTGTTAAAAGAATTCAAGAATGAAGTAGAGAAGCAACTTGGCAAAAGTATCAAGGCTCTACGATCAGATCGAGGAGGAGAATACTTGAGCCAAGAGTTTGACGACTATCTTAGAGAGTGTGGGATCGTGTCCCAACTCACCCCACCCGGAACGCCACAATGGAATGGCGTGTCCGAGAGGAGGAATCGAACCCTATTGGATATGGTTCGGTCTATGATGTGTCAAACCGATCTTCCATTATCATTTTGGGGCTACGCTCTATTAAGTGCAGCTTTCACCATTAACCGTGTTCCATCTAAATCAGTCATGAAGACACCATATGAGATGTGGAGTGGGAGGCGTCCCACACTCTCGTTCATGAGGATTTGGGGCTGCGATGTCTATGTAAAACGTTTACAATCAGACAAGCTAGGGCCTAAATCGGATAAGTGTAAATTTGTGGGGTACCCTAAGGAAACTAAGGGATACTACTTCTACAATCCAACCGAGAACAAAGTGTTTGTTGCTCGGACCGGCGTGTTTCTAGAAAGAGAGTTTGTCTCTAAAGAAGCAAGTGGGAGGAATGTAGAACTTGAAGAGGTTCAAGAACCACAAATCACTGAACCGATTATGGAACATGAACAGGAATCACAAGCAGTTGTGGAGCCACCTGTTCAGGTAACACAAGAGCTTCGTAGATCTAGTAGAGTGCGCCAGGAACCCGAGAGGTACGGACTTCTCGTAATTGATTCCGGTGACACGATGCTCATAGATGATGAGCCTACTACCTATGAGGAGGCCATGAGTGGCCCAGACTCGCAGAAGTGGCTTGAAGCCATGAGATCCGAGATGGAATCCATGTATACCAAAAAAGTATGGACTTTGGTGGAACCACCCGATGGGGCGCGGCCCATAGGGTGCAAGTGGGTCTTAAAGAAGATGATCGACATGGATGGTAATGTGATTACCTATAAGGGCCGATTGGTGGCTAAAGGATTCAGACAGATTCATGGTATTGACTATGATGAAATCTTTTCACCAGTCGCTATGACCAAATCCATCCGAATCCTACTTGCAATTGCAGCATACTACGACTACGGGATTTGGCAGATGGATGTCAAAACAGCATTCCTTTATGGGAATCTCCTCGAGGACGTGTATATGATACAGCCGGAGGGTTTTGAGGATCCAAAGCAAGCCAACAAAGTCTGTAAGCTGCAACGATCCATTTATGGATTGAAGCAAGCTTCTAGGAGTTGGAATCGACGTTTTGATGAAGTGGTCAAAGAGTTTGGCTTCATCAGAAACGAAGATGAGTCTTGTGTCTACAAGAAGGTTAGTGGGAGCTCTGTAGCTTTTCTGGTCTTGTATGTGGATGACATACTACTCATTGGAAAGGACATTCCCATGCTGCAATCTGTGAAAGATTGGCTAGGAAAGTGTTTCTCAATGAAGGACTTAGGGGAAGCAGCCTATATACTCGGTATAAAGATCTATAGAGATAGATCTAAGAGGTTGCTAGGCCTAAGTCAAAGTACATATATTGACAAGGTGTTGAAGCGGTTCAACATGCAAGATTCCAAGAAGGGATTCTTGCCCATGTCACATGGAATCACTCTTTCGAAGAGTGGTTGTCCTTCCAATGAGATTGAGAAGGAATGCATGAGTAGGATTCCCTATGCCTCGGCCATAGGATCTATCATGTACGCCATGTTATGTACTAGACCAGATGTGTCATATGCCTTGAGTATGACAAGAAGATACCAATCCAATCCGGGTGAGAGTCACTGGATTGCTGTCAAGAACATCCTAAAGTACTTGAGAAGAACTAAGGATGCTTTCTTGATGTTTGGCGGTGAGGAAGAGTTGCGTGTAAGGGGTTACACTGATGCAAGCTTCCAAACTGACAGAGATGACTTTAGGTCACAGTCGGGATATGTGTTTTGCCTGAATGGAGCAGCGGTGAGCTGGAAGAGTTCCAAGCAAGAGACGGTAGCTGATTCTACAACAGAGGATGAGTACATTGCTGCAAATGGCGCAGCAAAGGAGGTTGTTTGGATCAGAAAGTTTGTTTCTGAACTTGGTGTGGTCCCTAGCATTGCGGATCCAGTGGAGTTGTTCTGTGACAACACTGGGGCGATCGCGCAATCAAAGGAACCCAGATCGCACCAGAAGTCCAAGCACGTGCTCAGGAAGTTTCATCTGATTCGAGATATTATCGATAGAGGAGACGTTCGGATATGCAAGATTCCTACAGGTGATAATCTGTCAGACCCGCTTACGAAGCCTCTCACGCAGTGGAAGCATGAAGGGCACACTAGGAGTATGGGCATACGAGATGCGCCAGATTGGCTCTAGTGCAAGTGGGAGACTGTTGGAATAGATGCCCTAGAGGCAATCTAGTTTAGTATGAATTTGTATATGGCTAGAAAATTCATTTATTATTTATTGGATATTTAATATAATGAAGTCCTTAGATTTACAATCGTGTTGTTTATCTTAAATATCCCTAGTCAAGTATAATGATTAATGGGACAATCATCTATAGACTAGTATGGGGTTGGATTGATATGGAGATATCACGATCCAACACATAGGTGTGCATTACGGAATGTTGCACTAAATTGACCCATCACCGAGAAGGCTACATACATGTTATGTTGAGTCACAAGTGCTTCTCGGGTGCAATGGTATTGTCATCCTTAGACTTGAAGTCACTAGATATTCTAGTTGTGGATCATTGTGATCTTGGTAGCGTTAAACGCTACACCGTAACTGGGTAGTTATAAAGGCGTGTACTGGATACAATGAGAAGCAAGCTTAGAGATCGTAGTGGACGTAGAGAGGATTTGCCCCTCCCACATAACGGGAGTAGATATCCTAGGCCACTCGAAGGATAGTGCTTATAGAATGTCTGGCCAGACTCAAATAAATCAATATGGGATATTAATGTTATTTGCACGAATAAGGCTATCCCATAGATCGAGAAACTATGGATTGGATATACGAGTGTGACTTGTATGTCTCGTGTCCAATCGGATATGGAGGCAAAGGGATGAGACAATTACTTTTACAAGGTTGTCAAGATGACTATTCTATTAGTTGGCTAGAATGGATGTTTTGCTAGAAACCGCTCCATATTAGCAAATAGTTGCTAGCAACTAGATGGAACCTATGGGGTCACACGCTATATAGAGTTGTACTAGATTTGGGAATTAATTAATTGGATTAATTAATTAGAAGGATCACTTTGCAAACCCTTGCAAACTTAGTAGGGACTAATTTGCAAGGAAGGGACTAAATTGAATTCTAGTAGGACTAGAATAAGTCCTTTAGGTAGTTAACAAGGAGTTGTTGGACTATATAAAGGACCCTCCTTCCTTCCTTCCTCATAACTTATGCTCATTAGTGATCATAACAAGAGTGGGAGAGAACAAAGGAGAGAGAGAGCAAGCAACAAGGGCCGAACCCGTCCCTTGCCGCCGCCCCCTCACCCCGTCGGCCAAAAGAGGGCCGAGCCCCTCTTTTTGTCTCGTTTTGCGTGATTCCTTCACCCTCCTCTTATTCCGGGCTAGCACCAAGGAGTTTGGGAGATCTAGGAGCAACTCTAGGCGTGGATCAACTATAGAGAACGTGACACTATTCGCGTTTGAAGTCATCAAGGAGAACCCAAAGGTGTGTTTATGATTTCTTACCTTTACTATCGTTATGCATCTAGACTTGTGATCCTTGGAGGGTTTTGCATGGTTGTTTGTTTGATTATGCTTCCGTTTGCGCGATCCATGAATCAAAACCCTACACATCCTACATGGGTGCTTTTGAATAAGTATGATAATGCCTTGTTTCATGTGATCCTTATTTTTGAGGGCATACTTTCTAGCGAATTGGACTTAATTAACAAGTTTTGTGGTTCGCATGAGTTAACTTCTACCAACCACCGCCCACATTTGTATGAGTATGTGCTTAAACACTAAAGATTTCTTTCTTAATCTTTATGGACTTTGAGAATTTATTTGAGGAAACATTTGTGCATTCTTATTTTTCCCCCACTCAAAAAATTAAAATTAGCTAGTTATTCTTAGGATTTTTTTTCTTTGGGTTCTCATTTAGAGTAGATAATGTGTGTGTGTTTGTTTGTAAATATTTGAGTCTAGTTTATAATTGAGTCAAGCCTTGTCTAGTTGAGTGTGTTTCTCTCATGATTGGTTCTTAAGTAGTTTACATCTTATATCGCTCTCTCTTTGCTCTAGGACGAGCAAAAGTCTAGTTGGGGGTGTTTAAAATTGCATGTTTAAGTAGGTTAATGAGCTCTTCACGACGTGATTGTATGTGTAATTTGTTAGTATTATCCCAATTTCTAGACTTTATGCTCGTCTTTTGTGGTTTTGTGTGTTTTCTCATATTTTGTAGGAAAAGATGTTCTTTGGAACGCAAGAGGCTAGCTTGGAGGCATTTAAGATATGAAGTGAAAGAGCTTTGGAGGGCTTAAGATGAAGAAAATTGAAGAAACAGTGAGTTAAAGGTTAAATCGCAAGTCAAAAGTTAAAGTCACGGGCCAAGACGAGAAGTATTTTACGGAAGTGGGTGTTTAATTATATTTTCTAAACCTCCTAAGGGCTGATTTAAAGAGTTTTTAACGGATCGGGGTGTAGGTGCACTTTTCGGAAATGTTTTAAGAATAGATGGGGGCTGTTTAAAGCCCCCTTCAAACTAGAGGGGGTTGCCTTGCAATTTCAGCCAAAACAGAAGAAGACGACGTCGTCTTCCTCGCGCACCTGAGAACCACGAAGCAACCATGAAAGCTTCGTTCGAAGCTCCTACACCCACCAAAACCCGACCAAATCTCCACCAAATCGACTCAAACTGGTCCCAATCTTCTCCCTAGCCCATGCCCTCTCGTCTAATACCAAATTCGACCAAAAAACAAAGTGAAGAGAAAGCCCAAATACTAGGGTTCTTGAACAAGCTGACAAATCGACGATGGAGAGCTTTAGGGGTCAATTGGAGGGCTGAGATAAACCCTTGGAGGCTACGAAATCCATCTGCAACATCTCTATAAGTCGAGTTTGAAGAAATTTGAGGCTCTCTACACACTTCTTCGTACCACACAGGACACAACGCCGATTGTTCTTTCTCTTCTCTTTCACTCTCTCTCTCTCTCTCTTTCTCTCTCTCTCCGATTTCACCCGATATTGGGTTGTTCTTGAATTCCTGAGCTCATTCTTGAGCAGATTCAGGGTCAAGAAACAAAAGAAATAGGAAGAGAGGGAGAGAGGAGTCCGGTTTTAGCCATATTCATTGCTCTGTTTGGGTCTGGTTCTGTTTATGTTGTTGCTGCTTCTGTCATAACTGGTGTTCTTGCTGTAGCAACAACAGCAGCAGCTTAGTTCTTCAACCTCATTTCACTTTGGTAGCGTAGTTTTGTGTTAGGAGTTATTTTGCTTAGTAATTTGTAGTTTCAAGTGTTTGAGAGGTTGAATTGGTGATTACAAGTGTTTGATTCAAGTATTGATAATGAAAACATCATTTTTCTCTTACTCTCTTCAATCTATCATGTTTAGCTAGTTGCTTTGTTGGGTTGATTGATCAATTTGGATAGCTTGTTGTGAATTTTTTAATTGTTGTTCAAAGTTTCACAAGTTTGGATGTCGAATTCATTGAATTCTTGTGTCGAAAGACAAATCCGAATTGTGGCTTGATCTTGTATGTGGACTCACTTGGCGGTGTACATATCCTTGATGCTTGACATAACTCGATTTTGGGTTTCTCTCTTGAATTTGTGAGCTAGATAATACCGTTTGCTTTAGAATCCATGTTTAGTAGTTTCACTTTTGGGTGTTGAACTTCACTTGCAAGTTTTCTAGCGAAGTCAATTGACCCAACATCACTCTCATGAATCGTAGTGTTAGTAGTATTAGTAGTTATTTATTTTATTTCTTAGTTTCTAACACAACTTTCTTCATCACTTAGGTGGTGAAATTGATAGTTTGGTTAGCTCTAAAGTCTATAAGAAATTTCCTTTATCGCTTTAGTTAATCTTTTTCTACTCGCTATTCTAGTTTAGCAAGTCATTTTCTAACCCTCATCTCCTTGTGGATTCAACTCCGGACTTACCGGATATTATTACTTGAGAAGATATCCTATACTTGGGATTTCAAACGAACATATGCCCTAGAGGCAATCTTTTTAGTATGAATAATGTTTTTGTCTAGAAACATTCATTGTATTATTTATGATGATATTTAATTTAATGAAGTCCTTTGATTGCAAATATTTTTTTTATCTTAAATATCCCTAGTAAATTACATTGATTAACAGGACGATCAACTATAGACTAGTATGGGATTGGATTGATATGGAGATATCACAATCCAACACATTGGTATGCATTTAGAGTAATAGCTTACTGGATTGACACATAACGAGAAGGCTACATACGGGATATGTAAAGTCACAAGTCGTTCTCGTAGTGACAATACTATTGTCATCCTTAGACTTGAAGTCACTAGATCATCTAGTTGTTGATTGTTGTTTTTTGACATCATCAAACGCTACACCGTAATAGGGTAGTAATAAAGGTGTTAGTGGGATATAATAAAGAAGCAAGCTTAGAGATGGTAGTGACATAGATAGGATTTGTACTTCCCACATAACGGGAGTAGATATCCACGACCACTCGAGGGATGGTGCTTATAGAATGTCTGGCCCGACTCAGATAAATCAATATAGGATATTGATGTTATCTGCATGGATAAGGCTATTCCCTTGATCGAGAAACTATGGATTGAATATACGAGTGTGACTTGTATGTCTCGTGTCCAATCCGGATATAGAGACAAAGGGATGAGACAATACTTGCACAAGGTACGTCGGATGACTATTTCTATTAGTTGGGTAGCATGGATGTCTTGCTAGAGGCCGCTCCATGTTAGTAAATTTTTACTACCAACTAAGTAGAAACCTATGTGGTCACACTCCCTATGGATTTGACCGGACTATGGAAGTAATTAATATGATTAATTAATTAGAAGGATCAGTACGCAATAACTTGCAAACTTAGTAGGACTAATTTACAAGCTGGACTAATCTGTGTATAGACAGGATTAGGATAGGGGCTTTTATGTAGTCAAAAAAGAGTTGTTAAACTATATAAAGGCACTCCTAGCTTCCTTCCCATGCAACTAATGCTCATAAAATATTGAGTGGGAGAGAAAATCAAGGAGAGAGAGCAATCACAAAGAGGGCCGAACCCCCCTTGGGACCGCCCCCTATCCGTCGACCACAAGAGGTTCCGCCCACCTCTTCGCTCCGTTTTGCGTGATCTTCTTCTTCCTTCAATCCTAGCTAGAACAAAGGCTCGAAGGATCCGATTTCAATCCTTGGAGTGGACTAGCCATAGAGACATGAAGACAATTTCACGTGTGAAGTCATCAAAGGAGATCCAAAAGGTATTTTGATACTAATCCCTTACTATCGTTATGTTGTCTCTTCCTGTGATCCTTGGAGGGTCTTGAACGGATTAATTTATGTTTATTCCGCTATGTATCTTTTATCGAAACCCTATAATATTGTATCTATGATATTCTTTCTAGATACTGTTTGATCTTGTGTTCAAGTTTTGCAGGACTAGTCGTTGGCCAAACCTGCCTAACAAAATCAAATCAACTATTTAAATATAGTTGTTGAAAGAAGCTGTTAGGGGTTCAGGATTCGTAGGAAATCTGTTCCTAAAATCTCTCAGGTTGTTACTGCAAGTTTTTATATACTAGATTTGAATCCCAAGAAATATAGAGACCTCATCAACTGAGAAATAGAAGAGAGAATATTCGTGGGAGAATATAATTCAACTCTTCATCCATTCAACCAGATTGGAGATTCAACATTGCAGAAGTTCAATAATTCCAGAACTCTGAAGAACACTTATGAACATTACTGCTTATTCTACTTGATGTGTTCTTCTGTATTGTGCTTTATATGTGTTCTTCTGTATTGTTTCAACATGTTATAGCTGAGACTAGATAGGTTGGGAACCACAAGCTGTATAGGTGTAAGGCAATTATCTTAGGCTTTATAGGGCGAAGTCTGTGAATAATAAGAAGTTGTTCAAATCCTAGAGTGATAGTATCCCTCAGGAAGAGAGTAGGCCCATTGGTGACTGAACTTCGTAAAAAATCATTGTGTTCATCTCTTTACAAGTTATGCAGTTCATTCTGCACAACACAGAGAAGCTCCAAAGCTTTGGAGAATTTTCTGCCTCAAAGCTTTAAAGCTCCAGACTATTTCAAACCTTTACTATACTTGTCCAAAACTTTGAGTTTCCATCATTACTCTATGTTAAAGTTTCAAAAGTTCATTTTTAACAAAAATTGCATACTTTATTCAAACCCCCCTTCTAGAGTATATTGATCGTGTTATATTCCTGCATTACACACTTTCAATTTGTATCAGAGCTTGGGTCGATCTAACCATATTGTGACAATGAGTAATGTTGGTGATGGAGGATTCTCACAAGGAAGTGCATCCAACAGACCTCCACTGTTTTGTGGTGACAACTTTGTGCATTGGAAAGCTTTGATTAAAATGTCCATCATGGATCATGACATGGAGATATGGTCAATCACTCATAATGGTCCATATGTTTACAATTGTACTACGGATGGGATTAGGACTGTCAAGTCTGAGGATGACCTTTCAGTCACTGAATTGAAAAAGGTATAAAAAATTTATAAAGCTATGAACTTGTTATATTGTGCTCTTAGTGCAGATGAGTTTGACACGCTCCAACTGCAAGTGCACATTTGTCGGTGTAGTGATAATATTCTGGAAATCCGGGTTGTCGAACTCAAGAGACCTCGTGTAAATTAACTACTAAATTTATTCTTTGTTTGGGCAAAGCGCTCTTGAGTTGTTGTTTCTAATTCTACTAATAATTAAAATAACGAGTATCTCAAATAATTCGATGAATTATTTCAAGATTAACAAGCACGAGTTGATTTGTTTGTTTCTCAAAGTTGATCAAGATCAGGATATCTCTACGGATCACTAGGTATTTCACACTACGTTGGATTTATGTTCTACTAAGACGATGAGTTTTTGTTCTAGTTAAACGAGCAATTTTATATTGAAGATGTCTCAACCAATAACTATGCTTAAACTCTCATAACTGATTCCTCTAGCCTACTCAAGTTTAAGCACGCATTACGATGTTGATTCTACTCTTTGTTCTTAGCTAACTAGCAAGATTCCTCAACCCTAGATACGGCTAGTGTGTATTTCAAGTTTCCGGGAAACGAACGTAGATTCCTCTATCATTCACAACCTAACACAATCCTATTAATACGTCTACTAATAGAAAAGATAGATGAAAAGCGTAAAATACACATAACTAGACAAAACTTCATCAATTAAGCATGAATGCATGAAAGAAGATCCATAAATCACAATACGTAGTGATCAAACCCTAGTTTCCTACGAGATATCCCGAAATAAGTGTTTAGCTACTAATAAACATGATCAATACACAATGTTTCATGATAAAATTGCAAAAACTAGAGAAGAAACGGAGATTTAGAAGCCAAACGGATGATCCAAGCTCTCCAACCTAGCTCCAAGCTCTCCAAGCACGTCTCCCAAAGTGTTCTCTGATGCCTATCACGTTCCCCAATGTTTCCTAAGTGTTCTGTGGCTCTCCAACCTCAAAACTATGCCAAAATAGCGAAATAACCCAAAAATTACGATCCTGGCAGCAGAGGTAATCGTACGATTACCTTGATGTAATCGTACGATTACTTCACAAGACTACTTCACACGAGCACTTCACAAGATTATTTGGCAGCTTCAAAATTTGGCTAAGGGGTAATCGTACGGTTACCTCCATGTAATCGTACGATTACTTCTGGGCGGCCAACATCAAAATCCATCTTCTTGCTCTTTTTTTTTCCGTCGTCTTCACTTCCCGAGCATTCCTTTGAGCCTCCAACTTTTCCGAAGATCACTTTTGCTCCAATGTCACATCCCGAGCTCCCGGGTCCTGAAAACCACAACACGAGAAACATACCGGAAGATCAAACGTGATAAAATATAATCAAAATTAACGCAAAAAGTGCCTGGACTCAACATTTACATGCAAAGACTCAACATGCTCCAATTTAGCAAGAAATGGTCCAAAATCCATCAAAACGCATCGGAATGCACGCAAAACGGTAAGGAAACATATACAAATATAACTTCAAATATGGAGTTATCAACTATATCCACACTTACCCGTTGCGCGTCCCGAGCAACAATCCAACTCACAAGCTACCAAAAATCATCCGAACCTTCCTCCTCTCATCTCACCTCTCAAGTCAACTATTCCAACCAAGACCATTGCATACTTTTCAACTTACCAATTGCATACTAACCTCAATTAGACGACTCAATACATACAAAGACTCAATACAAGACTCAACGATGCAGCAATATGATGCAATGCAATTATATGACTCGATCTTAACTAAACACGTATATATACACAAAATATCTTTTTAGGCGAGATCGGGCAATCTCAATTAGCTTAAACCGGTTCTCGTGGAGTGATAAAGAATCTAGGAACGAGGTATGAATTGCAACTAAACTCGACAACAAGAATTTCCCTTAGTCAGTATAGAAAGCCTAGCTTTACTAAGTGTAAGAATAACCTACCTCTTCGCGTGTGCCGATAAATAAGAGGCTACGCTAGGCTAAGCCACATTCAAGGTCCGAGCTCCTATTCCGCTAACGGGTTAGAATGTAGAGGCTTAGGGACAAAAGGATAATCATATAGTAACAAGTCCTAAGCGTCACATTCTCACGTTAAAACCCACATCTCACACACCCTCACCACGATGATAGGAACCGTAACCCGAAACTCACCATCTCCGGCCCTCGATCCCCTCAAACCCCGGTACAATAACGATTTCCGTGGCCACCGTCGTGAAACATGCATAAAATGAACATCGCCGTCAATGAAATAGTTGCTTCCACCACTCGGTCTTCATTAAGATCAAACTTTATTCTTTATTTCATCTCTCCTTTTTTTTCTCTCTTTTTTTTTCATTTTTTTTTTGTTTTCAAATTCTCTCAATATCCAAAAACACAACTTCTACAATGTATATATCGAGTGGTCTTCCAAGTGTCAAGCCAAACAAAAACGTTAAGGGGAGGAAGTAAACAATCCAATTAATATATATCACAAGTGAAATCCATCTCCCCCTAACTCAATGAAATACACGGTGCCACCAAACAAAGCCGCAAATAAATCCAAGTACATGTATGGGGATGGAGTCGTCAAAAGCTCAATATCAATGTCTGTAGTCAAAAGTCGACATCCCCACACTAGAATATACCCATGTCCCCTCTCAAGTAATCAAAACAATGTAAGTCTCGTGCTTAATCCAACCGATCCTCCTACACCAAGATGATGAAAAGAAACGATCCCTAGCACGATCCACCAATTAAATCACCCAACCCAATTTGTGCGTATTAGATGTCACGCACTCACGGCTCTCCACAACTGTGTCCATGATGTAACGACATGGAACACCGCCATACCTAAGTGCGCAAGCCTACTCACTCACCCTCACAACCCCTCGCAAATATCAAATGAAGTACAAGCGATCATGTAAGACTAACATAAGTATATCATGAAGTACTCCCTCATCGAACTCCCTCAACTACGACCCCCTCGTGACGCACTAAAATGGTGATTCTAAACAATCTGTGATGAGAGCCAAGAATCGTCACCCTAGGTCAAAAGGTTATCAAAGAATCCAAGGTTCAAAGTCGGGTTTTCTAATAGTCCTACAAGGTGAGATCTAAAATCAGTGAGTGCTCTAATACACATCCTCGCACAGCTGTTTCGTGTGCCACTACGAGGCGGGTTGGTGACTACCTAAGACGTACACATGAATGTTCGACTTATTTAGCTCACACCTAGCTCAACTCTTGTAAGAAAAGAAGGCACACACTTTAGATTTGAAAATCATTTAAGTGTCTTAAAATAGGCAGGTATTCCCGTAAAGAAAGTCTCTCTATACATACTAAGGGGAACTCAAATTGTCATTCTCGGTCACAAGTCATACCCTATGCCTAAAGTTCTCACACTCCTCGATTTTCCAAATTCAAGCTTCTTTTGATTTCCCTTTCTCAATTTTCAGATTTTTTTTTTTTAATTTTTATCTTTTTTTTTTCATTTTTTTTTTCATATATATAATTCCTACTCTATATGCATGGGCCGACTTGAAAGAAGACTCGAAACTGACTCAACTCGGGTAGGTGGACTCAATTGAATAAAACGTGCAAACAAGCTATACTAATATGCAAACATCAACTACTCACAATACGACACACACAATATATATAAACACGACATGGACTACAAATACTGACTCACAATACGACATAAACAACCTATATGTAACTGGTGAATGCAGACACGGACTTGGTTAATAAAGGCTGAGAAACCCCCCCACACTTGAACGCGTCGTTGTCCTAAACGAATGCATAGGCCAAGCGAAAAGACTCAGCATTCAAATGCAGGGGGTGGTAAGTATACTCGGACGAATCCTCGTCGTCCTGGTCCTGATCTCCGGAATAGGCACTCGAATGGTACTCGTAAGCACCCGGGTAAGTCTCTTGGCCACTAGGCCACTGGTCTCTCGGAAATCCTACATGAGTGGCCAATGCCTCTAGCCACTGGTCCTGACGGTGCTGATGCAGACTCACCTAACGTATTCCCTGTCCTAAGTTACGCATGCTACTGCGATGTTGCTCAAACTGCCTAGCACGCATGTCAGCAACATAGTCACGGGACCGACCCTGTGATGTGAGGGTCATAGTCCTGGTCAATCTCAACTCGGCCATTAAGTCCGCTAAGCTCACACTCGGCTGGCCAGGGTCAATGACAGGTGGAGGTACAAGCTGAGGTGGAACGGGAGGAGTAGGAGCTGGAGGAGTAGGAGCTGCACGTGAGGTAGAGGCTCTTTTCTTAGCCTTTCCTTTAGGAGGTTTAGAACTAGTCCCCTCCCCCATCACAACTACATCTTTCAACGGGTCTGGGATTTTGTCAAAGTGTCTTGGACCCTTTGGTATGAGGTCCCTCTCATCCTTAGTCACGTTGGCCCCACAATCCTTAGCTAAGCGCGTGAGTAAGAAACTATGGCCCGCAGACTTCCTATTTTTCGGTTCAAACCTTTCATGAAAATACAGGAAGATCCGCCTAGGAATGTCTATCCGATGCCCCCTGGATAGACAAAGAGCCATGAGACACACCTCAAAGTCAACAAAATTTGGAGCCGAAACTCCCAACACCCATGACTTCAAGATCTCAACGAGCCACCTTGGTTTAGGCAGCAAGTATCCGACTGGGATCTTCCAATGTCTGATATTGGTTTTAGACCTATCCCAGTCGGCTCCTGGCACTCCCGCAAAACAAAAGGCCGACACCTCATTAATGAGCGTCTGCTGGTCTCTCTGCAGATAAATCTTAAATTGACAGGGCTCTGTCAACGGGGGCCACTGAAGTGCTGCAACAATGCGCTCAGAAGACAGAACTAGCCAGTTCCGACGACAATAAATCACACGAGGGTCATTAAGCCTAGACGTCTCACCCTTATCGGTGTGTCTCGCATTCGCATAAATCTCACGAGTCAGTGCAGAACTGGCTTTCTTTTTCACTAACCTCATCCACCCCGCAAAGTTCTCGGTCTTCGCGACCTTTTGCAGGTCCTCAGGCACTCCCTCAAGTGGAAATATTCTCTCGGCCTGGTCACCTCTATTAATCCTAGGGTTCACTTTGTAAAAACCCTGGGCAGTCGCCGAAATAAACCTATAGTCGCAAAAGACCCCGCCCCTATCGAGTTCCAGCTTTTTGTCATCCGGCTTATCACTACGACCCTTTCGAATTGAGGGCAATTGGGATGGAACGGGTGTATGAAAAACCCTAAGGTCAGGGGATAACGGGATGACCAATTGGGCACCCGGGTTACCCCCATCAGAATCAGACTCACTCTCGGGTTCTGCCACCCCACTCGCCCCAGGTAATGTATAGTCCGGGTCCTCATCACGACTCGTTCTAGCACGTTTGCTCATTTTGACCAAATGCAAGTATAACAAGTAAAGAAATTAACGTGAAAAAATTCAATGAAGTGCACCGTGACAAGAAGTGTAACAGATAGTAAGCACGTAAGCAAGTAAGCACGCAATCCTAGGACTCTAAGCAATCGCCCCCAAGCACGCTACTAAGCGCAACAAAAAAATTGGGCTTTTACTCAATCGTGCCTAAGAATCGATAAAATTTAATTTCGAGAGAGATTAGGACGTACCTACGTGCCCGGAGCTAGTCTTACAGGCACAAAAATTCAGATTCGTCCGACAAGAAGGACCGATTTGGTCGTCGGAAAATTTTTCTTCAAATTTCGCAAAAAATTGGTGCCTTTTGCTCCTCGCGGTGTCCCCGTCGAAACCCCTAAACCAATTTCTTCCAATTTGACCTCAATCAACTTGAATTTCAGATTTGTGGTTCGAAACCCTAGCTTTTCTGCTTCAATGAATTTGTCACCAAACAGCCCCCAAAATGAGACAACTCCAATCCCGTGCCCGCACTGCCCTCTTGCGCTGGCGTTGTTGCAGTGGTGGTGATGATGGAGAGAAGGAAGAGAGAAGGGTGATGGTGTCGGAGGGTGGAGAGAGAGCAGAGAGAGGGGTGATGATGTCGGAGGGTGGAGAGAGAGCAGAGAGAGGGGGTCGGCGTTTCTGCGGTGGAGATCTGTGATGGCGGCCATAGTGATTGTCTGTGATGGCGGACGTGGTGGTGGTTGGAGTGATGGTGGAGATGGTGGAGCAGGCAGAGAGAAGAAGAAGACGACGACGGAAGGGTTTTGGAAATAATAGAGAAAAATTTGTGTTTTTACCCGATCTACTGACTTTTCAGAAGTAATCGTGCGATTACTTTTAAGTAATCGTACGATTACTTGAAAGTGATTGTGCGATTACTTGGGTACGACTGATCAGTGAGTTTTTTTTTCAAAGTTCATCCCAAAAAAATTTCTAAGTCAAAAGTAATCGTACGATTACTTGGAAGTGATCGTACGATTACTTTAAGGTAATCGTACGATTACTTTAAGGTAATCGTGCGATTACTTTAAAGTAATTGTACGGTTATATTTAAGTAATCGTGCGATCACTTTGTACGATTACCTCGTACGACTGATCAGAAACTTTTCTCAACCAATCCACCAAAAAAACATTCTATGGCAAAAGTAAACGTACGATTACCTCAAGGTAATCGCACGATTACTTTTGTGCTGGGAAAAATTTTTATTAGCCAAAATATAACTTTTACCTCGTATTTTGATCCCGAACTCCGATGAGTGTGAGTTTTGCACCTTTGGATCCCTTTTTCGGTGTATGTCTTGTTCACATAAATAATTTCCCGTTTCCGGATCGTTTTCCCGACTTTTCTCAATTATCGCCCCATTACGCGAAAAATATCCAAAATGTGCCAAATTCGTCGCTTTCTTCAAAAATTTTCAATCACCTTCATCAAGATGGGGAGTGCGGGATCTCTGCTCATGTAGAAAATTTCCCAAAGTCCGGGGAACCTTTCATTCTTCAATTTCGGGCTTCCAAAGGCTCGTTTCGCATTTCCGGATGCTTTTGGACGCCTTTAGCATCCTTTTTCGTCTTTGTTGCTCGTTTCTTTGCTTTGTCATGTATCTCCTCAACCTCGAGACTCCATTTACGTAATAAAAGATTCACAATGTCCGGGGAACCCTTTATTCTTCAATTTGATCATTCCAAAGACCCGTTTGGCAATTCCGGATGCTTTTTGGATGCCTTTTAGCTTGCTCAACATCCTTTTTTGCATAACTTCTTCGTCCGGACTCCGATATACGTGATCCACCTATCCACAGAAAGCTCTTCACCACCCCCACACTATGGCACTGTTCAAATCAGCTCAGAGTCCTTTTTTCAAAAATTTACATCGTAATTCGTGTCATTGTGCCAGCTTTCCCAATTTCTTTACGTCTTCTTCGCGTATATCAAGAAGGGAAGTCCGGGAACTTGATCTTCCCCAGGTGCGTGTGTTGAGTGAGTGTAGTAATGGCGTCAATCATCTATTTGTTCATTCCGGGTCCCATTACGCATTTTGGTATGCTCTTTCTCGTTTTTTCATGCAATTCTTCACTCGCACATCAAGAAGGGGGATCCGGAATAGGCCTTCCACCTAGAATTCCTGCACATACTCATGGGAAATATTAAATCCACTCTCTCGTACCTCTCAAATAGTTAGAATAGAATAAAAAAAAAGACATTATTGAAATCTACACTATGCAGTAAATAGGTTGGGTTGCCTCCCAACAAGCGCTTTGTAATTTAAGGTCGACGGCCCGACCCTGTTACCTCAAATGAGCTCAGATATCGGGAATTGGTTTGAGGCTCTCAATCACCCCAATGAAATTCCCATCCACGTACGGCTTTGTTCGCTATCCATTTACCTTGAATCTGTTCCCATTTTCAGCTTCTACCTCGAGCGATCCCTATGGGTAAACCTCTGTAATTGTAAATGGACCACTCCACCTTGACTTCAGCTTGCCCAAAAACAATTTCAGTCGTGCGTTGAATATCAATACCTTCTGGCCCACTCTTAAATCTCGTGGAATGATATGCTTGTCATGCCATTTCTTGGTTCTCTCTTTGTATATCTTGGCACTTTGATATGCCATCAACCTGTGTTCTTCCAACTCAAGCAATGCCTGCTTCGTTTGCTCACCAGAGAGCTTAGCATCCAAATTTACTTTATTTAGTGCCCAGAATGCTTTGTGCTCAAGTTCCACCGGAAGATGGCACGATTTCCTGAAGACGAGCTGGTAGGGAGACATGCCCAAGGGAGTCTTGTATGCAGTCCGGTATGCCCATAAACTATCATCCAAGTGTAGAGCCCAGTCTTTGCGTCCTGGATTGACAGTTTTCTATAGAATCCCCTTTATCTCTCGGTTGGACACTTCAGCTTGTCCATTGGTTTGTGGATGATAGGCCAATGAGATTTTGTGTGTCTTTACCCCATACTTGCTCAAGGTATTGGAAAAGACCTTGTTCACAAAGTGTGATCCCTCATCGCTAATAATGGCTCTAGGCGTTCCAAACCTTGTGAATATATTCTTGCGCAAGAATCTCTCAACTGTAGCACTATCATTCTTTGGACACGCCAGAGCTTCGACCCACTTGGTCACATAATCAACCGCTAAAAGGATATGGAGATTACCAAGTGAAGATGGGAAGGGGCCCATGAAGTCTATGCCCCATACGTCAAATGGCTCCACCTCCAACACGAAATTTTGAGGCATCTCATTCCGGTTGGAAATATTCCCGGTTCTATGACACCGGTCACATTGCTGTACAAATAGATGGGCATCTTTATGCAATGTAGGCCAAAAGAAACCGCTCTGAAGTACCTTAGAAACTGTGCGTGATTTTCCGAAATGACCTCCACAATTCAACTCGTGGCAGTGTCTGAGAATCTCTAACGTGTCCGGCTCTGCAACACACCTCCGCAATACATTATCCGCCCCCAGCTTGAACAGATAAGGATCATCCCAGAAGTATTGTCGCGCGTCGGCAAAGAATTTCTTCCTCTGGTGATAACTAATGTCCTTGGGTACAATGTTTAGTCCTTGAAATTTGCCAAGTCAGCAAACCAAGGCACAGCTGCAACTACAACCATAAGCTGCTCATCAGGAAAATCCTCTCGAATAGGCAAATCTTCCTGCTTATCGTTCTCCAGTCCTGAAAATTGGTCCGCAACCACATTCTCTACCCCCTTTTTATCTTTGATCACCACATCGAACTCTTGCATCAATAAAACCCACCGGATCAATCTTGGCTTGGCGTCCTTCTTGGTGAGAAGATACTTGAGGGCTGAATGGTCCGTGAAAATCGTCACCTGAGAACCCACGAGATATGGACGAAACTTGTCCAACGCAAATATGATGGCCAAAATTTCTTTCTCCGTGGTAGCATAATTAATATGTGCATCATTAAGAGTACGACTGGCATAATAAATGACGTGAGCCTACCTTATATTTCCGCTGTCCCAGAACTGCTCCTACCGCATAGTCACTAGCGTCGCACTTGAGCTCAAATGGTAGGGTCCAGTCTGGTGTGGCGATGATAGGCGCGCTAATCAGCTTTTCCTTGAGCAAATAAAAATCTTACTTGCACTCCTCATTAAAATCAAAGATTGCATCCTTCTCAAGCAATCCACACAAAGGCTTCGTGATCTTCGAGAAATCGTTATTGAAGCGCCGATAGAACCCTGCATGTCCCAAGAAACTCCTTACCCCTTTGACAGAGGTAGGGTAAGGGAGCTTCTCAATCACCTCGATCTTGGCTCTATCCACCTCTAAACCTTTGCTGGAGATCTTGTGGCCCAAAACAATACCCTCAGTAAACATGAAGTGACACTTCTCCCAGTTGAGCACTAGGTTGGTGTCAATGCATCTATCCAGAACCCGGGCCAACTGTTGCAGGCAGTCTTCGAATCCGTCACCATAGAGCGAAAAGTCATCCATGAATACCTCGAAATTCTGCTCCATCATGTCAGAGAAGATCGACATCATACACCTCTGAAACGTAGCAGGTGCGTTGCAAAACCCAAAAGGCATGCGTCTAAAAGCAAAGGTCCCATAAGGAAAAGTGAATGTCGTCTTCTCCTGGTCAGCTGGCTCAATTGCTATTTGGTTGTACCCGGAGTACCCATCCAAAAAGCAATAGTGAGAGTGACGCGCCAACCCATCCAGCATCTGATCAACGAATGGGAGGGGAAAATGATCCTTCAAGTGGCATCATTGAGCTTGCGGTAATCCATGCAAACTCTCCACCCAGTAACAGTACGAGTGGCAATCTGATCACCTTTTTCCCCTTCCACCACAGTTATACCTCCCTTCTTAGGGACACACTGCACCGAGCTAGTCCATGAGCTGTCGGAAATCGGATAAATGATGCCCGCCTCCAACCATTTAAACACCTCTTTCTTCACCACCTCCTGCATGTGCGGATTGAGGCGGCGCTGAAACTGAACTACCGGCTTCTTATCTTCCATGAGACGAATCTTGTGCTGGCAAACTGTGGGGCTGATCCCCTTGATATCTGCTATGGTCCATCCCATAGCTGCTTTTCTCTTCTGTAGTACCTTGAGAAGCTGCTCCTCCTGTTCCCTGTCCAAACATGCAGACACAATCACAGGTAAAGTCTCATTAGATCCCAAGTACAAATATTTCAAAAGAACAGGTAAAGGCTTTAATTCTAAAACAGGAGCAGTAATAAGAGAAGGAGTAAGAATCTTCCTGCTTCCCTCATTAAAGAGGGGTAGGGGCTGGCGCCAATGAACATATAATGCTTGCTCTTTCTCGCTGGAATCAAGTAGACCAAGCTCCTCATATAGTTGCTCCAATAAAATATCGTCCTCTTCGTCCGGCGTGTATGCCTCCACCCCAAAGCACTGCTCGCTTACCGCATATGCGGGAAACTTCGTAGCCTCAAATACATTGAAGGCCACCTTCTCATCGTTGATCTGCATAATCAGCTCTCCATTGGCCACATCAATGATAGTCCTCCCAGTGGCCAGGAATGGACGGCCCAAAATAAGAGGAACATCATCGTCGGCCTCTATGTCTAGGATCACAAAATCCGCTGGGAAGATGAGTCCTTCAAATCTCACTAATACATCCTCTAAAACACCCCTGGGGCGTTTTATAGTGCGATCAGCCATCTGCAAGCACATCCTGGTAGGCTTAGGATCTCCCACACCAAGCTGCTCAAAAACCGATGCGGGCATCAAATTGATACTTGCACCAAGATCACAAAGCGCCCTCCCATGAAAAGCATCTCCCAGTGTCACAGGAATAATGAAACCACCCGGATCTTTCATTTTCTTTGGTAACGCCTTTTGCACAACTGCGCTACACTCCTCATTCAGAGTCACGGTTTCAAAATCATCCATGCACCTCCTATTAGAAAGGAGGTCGTTGAGAAATTTAGCATATTTAGGAATTTGTGAAATGGCCTCCGCAAAAGGGATATTAATGTGCAGTTTCTTGAAGATATCCACAAACTTCTTGAAATGCTTGGCATCCTCTTGACTCTTCAATCTCTGCGGGTATGGCACTCGCACACTGTATTCCTCCTTTGGCTTATGTTTCTCATCCGACTTCCTCACCGTGTCCTTTGATTGGGGAATACGGTAGGCACGGGAATCTCTTCATCCAAGGCTTTTTTGTGGCCTTAGTCGCCTCAGCTCGCGCATGGGTAGGATATGGGGGATCCTAGGTAGTGGTCCCACTGCGACTAGTAATAGCCTTCAATTGCTCAGGTTGAGTGATTTTGTTAGAAGGGAGTAAACCTGGTGGAAGTCGAGTATTCTGATTAGCTATTTGGCCAATTTGTGTTTCATGGCTCTTTAGCGATGCTTCCATTGCGGCTATTTTGCTCTCAATCTTATCATTGCTAGCTAACAGTTTCCTCAACATCGCGTTTGTATCCTGTTCTTCTGAGGGTGGAGGTGGAGTCTGTTGTTGTGGAACCTGTCTCTGAGCTTGGTAAGGAACATTAGGCCTTTGACCTGGCGCATATAATCCACTATTCGGATTGGCATAGCTGAAGTTGGGGTGATTGCGATTGTTGGGATGATAGGTGTTTGGCCATTGCTGCTGTCTTTGTTGACCCATGTAGTTCACGTCTTCAATACCATCCCCATATCCCTGATTTGCATCTGCTACCATTTCACCCACTGACTTCACCTGTGCCGATGTATTTAGATTACTGAAAGTCGGAGTCATCACTGCCATCTGATGTTCAAATTTCTGTTCCACCATGGACTCAATCTTACTAACCAATGCCCCATCTGATCTCGTGTTTCTACGAGTCTCAGACCTCGTGGATCCACGTTTAGCTACATTATCTAGCAGATCACGACATCTCTGTAATCCCATTCCCATAAAATTGCCTTGAGCCATCATGTCCAGGTCACTAGCAGTCTCTCTGTCTAAAGCATTGTAAAAGTAATGCAGAAGTTTGTACCATGGCTCTCCGTGAGTAGGGCATCTGCGAAGGAGCTGGTTGAACTTTCTCCACGTGTCACCCAGAGAATCATCTTCCTGCTGTGTAAATTTAGTTATATCAGCCATCCGTTGAGAAACCTTAGATGATGGAATATACTTCCTGAGAAACTCTCTGCTACAATCTGCCCATGTAACTATGCTGCATGCTCAAAGTTCCATAAGCCATGTCTTTGCCTTTCCCGATAAAGAGAAGGGGAAAAGCATGAGCTTTATCGTCTCAATTGGAACTCTCTGGTCATACATGGTAGAAGTAATCTGCTCGAAATTGAGCAAGTGTTGATGTGGATCATCACTCGGGGCTCCAGTGAATAAGCATTCATCCCTAACCATATTGATCAACGGTTGGCGAATCTCGAAATGTGCGGCATTAATCTGCGGCCTGACAATGGTAGGCTGATATCCCTCCGGTGTAGTCCTGAAGTAGTCCACCAAAGGACTTTCATCCTCCTCAGCATTGTTGACTTGCTCTACCGCATTCCGGCCGTTATTATTCGGATTATTGCCCCCATTATTCCCATTGCCACCGTCATTTCTGCCAACTACCTCCGCACCTGGAAGTTGTTGTGGATTTGGGGGGTTCATGCGATCAATCATCTCCTGCATCTCAGCCATTTGAGCCCTAATTTGCTCAGTTTCCGCGGATCTGTTTGCAGCCTCCTCTACAGCTGCAGCTCTAGCTGCTTCCGCATCTTGCAGGCCTTTGCGGAACCTCTCAAACTCAGCTCTAGTTTGCTCGTCCATATGAACTGAATTTGCTTTCCTCTTGTCTCTACTCGGTGCTCGCAATAAGGATTCCGGGTCTTCAAGTGTTGGATGCAAAGGCTCCTTTCTATAACGTAACATGCACCAAGTGAATCAGACCTGAAAACACGAATCACACACACAAAACAGGTGAGTTACAGATATAAACTGAAATAGTAAATCCCTAAAGAGAAATATAATAGCTAATTTATCTGAAGTCCCCGGCAACGGCGCCAAAAACTTGACACGCTCCAACTGCAAGTGCACAGTTGTCGGTGTAGTGACAATATTCCGGAAATTCGGGTTGTCGAACCCAAGAGACCTCGTGTAAATTAACTACTAAATTTATTCTTTGTGTGGGCAAAGCGCAGTTGAGTTGTTGTTTCTAATTCGACTAATAATTAAAATAACGAGTATCTCAAATAATTCGATGAATTATTTCAAGATTAACAAGCACGAGTTGATTTGTTTGTTTGTAAAAGTTGATCAAGATCAGGATATCTCTACGGATCACTAGGTATTTCACACTACGTTGGATTTATGTTCTACTAACACGATGAGTTTTTTTTCTAGTTAAACGAGTAATTTTATATTGAAGATGTCTCAAACAATAACTATGCTTAAACTCTCATAACTGATTCCTCTAGCCTACTCAAGTTTAAGCACGCATTACGATGTTGATTCTACTCTTTGATCTTAGGTAACTAGCAAGATTCCTCAACCCTATATACGGCTAGTGTGTATTTCAAGGTTCCGGGCAACGAACGTAGATTCCTCTATCATTCACAACCTAACACAATCCTATTAATACGTCTACTAATAGAAAAGATAGATGAAAAGCGTAAAATACACATAACTAGACAAAACTTCATCAATTAAGCATGAATGCATGAAAGAAGATCCATAAATCACAATACGTAGTGATCAAACCCTAGTTTCCTACGAGATATCCCGAAATAAGTGTTTAGCTACTCATAAACATGATCAATACACAATGTTTCATGATCAAATAGCAAAAACTAGAGAAGAAACGAAGATTTAGAAGCCAAACGGATGATCCAAGCTCTCCAACCTAGCTCCAAGCTCTCCAAGCACGTCTCCCAATGTGTTCTCTGATGCCTATCACGTTCCCCAATGTTTCCTAAGTGTTCCGTGGCTCTCCAACCTCAAAACTATGCCAAAATAGCGAAATAACCCCAAAATTACGATCCTGGCAGCAGAGGTAATCGTACGATTACCTTGATGTAATCGTACGATTACTTCACAAGACTACTTCACACGAGCACTTCACAAGATTACTTGGCCGCTTCAAAATTTGGCTAAGGGGTAATCGTACGATTACCTCCATGTAATCGTACGATTACTTCTGGGCAGCCAACATCAAAATCCATCTTCTTGCTCTTTTTTTTCCGTCGTCTTCACTTCCCGAGCATTCCTTTGACCCTCCAACTTTTCCGAAGTTCACTTTTTCTCAAATGTCACGTCCCGAGCTCCCGGTTCCTGAAAACCACAACACGAGAAACATAGCGGAAGATCAAACGTGATAAAATATAGTCAAAATTAACGCAAAAAGTGTCCGGACTCAACATTTACATGCAAAGACTCAACATGCTCCAATTTAGCAAGAAATGGTCCAAAATCCATCAAAATGCATCGGAATGCACGCAAAACGGTGAGGAAACACATACGAATATAACTCCAAATATGGAGTTATCAGAGTTCAAACGAATATCCAACTGCAAAAGTGCCAAGGAAATTTGGGACAAGATGGTTGTGACACATGAATGAACAAGTCAAGTCAAGCAGACTAAAATCAACATTATGCTATGGCAGTATGAGCTATTGAAGATAATTCTGATAAATCCATCAAGGACATGTTCAAAAGGTTCACATTCATTGTGAATAACTTAGAGTCCTTGGGGAATGCATTCTCAAATGAATAAAAGGTCAGAAAGATTCTAAGAAGTCTACCTAAGGCCAAGTGGGAACCAGAGACAATTGTAATTGAGGAAGCTCGGGACATGAGTCTTCTATAGCTAGATGATATGCAAGGCAAGCTTCTCACTCACGAGATTTCTATGAAGGAATTGTATGGTAATATGACAGACAACATCAAGAACCTGACACTCAAGGTAAAAGAAAATGAGAAATCCCAAAGCTTTGAGTAGGAAGATGATGATGATGACGAAGAAGCCTTAGCCTTGATCTCCAAAGCTTTGACCAAAATTCTGAAAATGAAGAAAAACTTTGGGGACAAGTACTACAACGAAGAAAAATCCAGATCCTCAAGCACCAAGGATCACAGAGGTATCTTCTTCACATTCACATAAATATAAAGTATTGAATTGCTTTGAATGTGGATATGGAGATCACTTGGTATGAGATTTTCCATAAAAGAAGACGGACATGCATTTCCCTAAGAAGGAAACTGACAACAGAAGGAAGAAAGATATGGTTGCTTCATGGAGTGATTTGGATTTATCAAGTGATTCAGTTCAGATAAAGAACAGGCCAATCTTTGTTTAATGGTTGAGCATGAAGAAGAAAACAGCTCACACAGACACATTGAGGACATGGTAAATAATTTACTTGCTAGTCCTACTGATGTTTTACCTGAAATCCTCATAAGCATGTTTTTTAATGAGGAAAGTTATAGAAATGAGATTGAACCTTTGAAGGTGAATTTTCATGAGCAGGCAAAGGAAAATTTGGATTTGGTGTTTCTCAATAAAACTTTTAAAGTATCTCAGTCAAAAACACATAGTGACTTCAAAGCTTCGGATAGTAGGTTCAAAGCCTTGAAGGAACATTTTAAGGAAGTGGTAGATGAAAATACTCTTCTAACTGATAAGTTTGTTGATCTGAAACATCTTCAGATGATTTAGAACAACAAAACACTTCATTGACTGAGAAACATCAAGAATCAAGGAAAGTTTTATCAAGATTTGCAGGAGGAAGTCTCTATTATGTACACAAAAGTGGAATTGGTTACAATCAAAATTTCTCAAAGAAAAACCAAACTACCTTTGTGAAATCAGGAAACAGACATTCTCCAAAATGTTTCTACTGTGGAAAGCTTGGTCATGCGAAGATAACTTGCCCCTTTAGAAGGAAAGAACCTCACATAATGAGGAACACTTATCCTTATCAGGTTAACGGACAAGTGAAGCAGAGTTGGGTTCCTAAAGGAACTACACCACCTAATATGGTTGATTCTGAATATGAGTCCAAATTCTACACTTGGTCTAATAGTCTGTTAAGCCATTGATTGAAACTTGCAGGCTGTTCACCAAGGCTAATGATCAGAAGTGATTTTTGGATAGTGGCTGCTCCAGACACATGAGTGGAAAGAAATCTCTATTTACATAACTTAAAGAGTATTCTAGAGGAACAATCACACTTGGTGACAAGGAAAAGTGCAACATCATTGGAATAGGTAGTATTGGTAATGAATATGCTAGATCTATTTCTGATGTTTATCTTATAGATGGTTTGAAGTATAACTTGCTTAGTAACTCTCAATTATGTGACAAGGGTAATGAAGTCATTTTTTACAAGGAGGGTGGTGTAAGATGAGAAATCTGGCAATTGCGTACTCACAGCTCCATGATCATACAATGTCTATGCTATGTATACTAACAAAGTTGCAGGTGAAAGTATGAAGTGCCTCAAACCTTTGAAGGAAGATCCAAAGCTTTGGCATAGAAAACTTGGGCACATAAGAATGTGCACAATGAACAAGCTTATCTCAGAGGACTTAGTAAGGGGATTACCAGAAATGAAGTTTCCAGATAATGAGATATGCAAGGCATGAACCCAAGGTAAACAGACAAGGAGTTCATTCAAGCCAAAGAACTTAGCAAGTACTACAGGACCCTTAAAAATTCTGCACATGGACTTATGTGGTCCTATGAGAGTTCAAACAAAGGTAAAAGTTATATGCTTGTTGTGGTAGATGATTACTCTAAATATACTTTGATTATGTTTATTAGAAAAAAATCAGAAGCATTGCATGAATTCTCAAAGCTTTGTAAAGAGCATCAAAATTTGAAAAATGTGCCTGTTTCATCTGTTAGAAGTGATCATGGTAGAGACTTTGATCAGTTTGAGTTTGATTTGTTTGTGCACAACATGGCATTTCAGGCAAATTTTCTACACCTAGAACTCCACAACAGAATGGAGTGGTATAAAGAAAGAATAGGATACTTGAAGATATGTCTAGAACTATGCTTCTTGAAAATAATTTTCCAAAATATTTCTATGAAGAAGTTGTTAACACTGCCAATTATGTGCTCAATAGATGCTTGATTAGGCCTATTTTGAAGAAAACTCCATATGAACTTTTCAAAGGTATAAATCCAATTGTTTCTTATTTTAAACCTTTTGTTTTCACTTGTTATGTGGATAACAATGGAAAGGATAATCTTGGTAAGTTTGATTCTAGAAGTGATGAATGTGTATTTCTTGGTTATTCTCATTCTAGAAAAGCCTAAAGAGTTTTCAAGAAAAGAACTAAGGTTGTAGAAGAGAGAATTCATGTGATTTTTGATGAAAGCTATGATGGTTCCTTGAGTGATAGTTTTGCATATCTCAATCTAAATAAGTATGATGAAGATGATGATACTGAGTAGGAGAAAAGCAGCAAAAATAATATGCAGGTACAGCCAAGAGAATCTCAAATCTTTGGACAAACTTCTGAATAAAATTCTCAAAAGTTTGAGACTGGACTTCACAAATCACAGAATGTTCCAGCCATTGCATCAAGCTCTCAAAGGATTGAAAAGATTGTTGGTGAACCTGAACCCTGGACACCAAGGAAGAAGTTCAAAAATTTGTCAGATCATCTAGTTGATAACATTATCTCTGATCCAACTACTGGTACTCAGACTAGAGGACAGTTGAAGAATTTGTGTGCCTTCAATGCATTAGTATCACTTTTAGAACCTAAGAATGCAAAGGAGGCATTACAAGAAGCATATTGGATCATTTCAATGCAGAGTGAGCTGAATGAATTTGAAGGGAACAAAGTATGGAACTTGGTTCCTAAGCCAAAAAATCAATCAGTGAATGGAACCAGGTGGGTGTTCAGAAACAAGCTTGATGAGAATGGTAAATTGTCAGAAACAAAGCCAGACTTGTGGCACAGGGGTACTCAAGAAGAAGGTATTGATTATGAGGAGAATTTTGCTCCTGTTTCCAAGTTAGAAGCTATCAGAATACTTCTTGAATTTTCATCTCACAAACACATAAATCTTTATCAAATGGATGTCAAATAAGATTTCTTAAATGGTTATCTACAAGAAGAAGTATTTGTTTCTCAACCTCCTGATTTTAAGGATGATAATTTCCCTGATCATGTTTATAAATTGGAAAAAGCTCTCTATGGCCTCAAACAAGCTCCAAGGGCTTGGTATGACAGACTTTCAAAGTAATTACTTGAAAAAAAATTTAAGAGAGGCTTAGTAGACAAAACTCTTTTTATTAAGAATCGTGAAAAGGAAATCATAGTAGTACATATTTATGTTGATGATATATTTTTTGGTGCTACTACTGATTCTCTATCAAAAGAGTTTTCAAGTCTAATGTGTAGGGAATTTGATATGAGCTTGATGCTAGAATTAAATTTCTTTCTAGGACTTCATGTACATCAAATGAAGAAACGAATTTTTGTGCATCAAGCCAAATATACCAAGAACTTGCTGAATAAGAATAATATGTCTCAGTCCAAGGTAGCTAAGACCCCCATGAGTTCTTCATTATCCTTAGACAATGATACAAATTGTAAGAGTGTGAATCAAAAGGAATACAGAGGTATGATCGGTTCACTATTGTATTTAACTTCTATTAGAGCAGATATCATGTTTAGTGTCTATATTTTTGAAAGGTTTCAAGCAGATCATGAGGAATGTCACTTGGTTGCTGTTAAAAGAATTTTCAGATATTTGAATGGTACCAAAGACTTTGGGCTTCGTTATCTAAGAAGATCTAATTTCTCTTTGAGTGGCTATTCAGACGCAGACTTTGCAGAAAACAAAGTTGATAGGAAGAGCACATCAGGATCTTGTTAATCCCTTGGCTAATCACTAATTAGTTGGCATTCAAAGAAGCAAAAATCAGTAGCCTTGTAGACTGAAGAGGTTGAATACATAGCAGCTGGATCTTGTTGCTCACAAGTGATGCGGATTTCTCAACAAATTAGAGATCTTCGATATGAGTCCAGAGAAGTGCCTATTAAGTGTGACAACACAAGTGCCATTTCAATCACAAAGAACCCTGTGCAGCACTACATAACTAAACACATTGATGTGAAACATCATTTCATAAGGTATTATGTTGAGAAAGGTGATGTGTCTTTATCTTTTGTAGCTACTGCTATGCAGATTCCTAATATTTTCATCAAGTTTATTTCTGAACAACCATCTGGTTCCAATCACTGATTGTGTCTTTGACCTAGGAACCAAGTTCTAAACGTTGTTCCTTTCATACTCATTCAGCTCATTCTGCATTGCAATGATCCAATATGCATATTCTAATTCATCCTTTGCACTTTTAGGCTCAATAAGTGGTACAAAAGCACTAAAAGTACACAAGTTCTTCAATTTTCCTCTGGTATGAGTACCAACTGTTGGATCTGAGATGATATTGTCTTTTGGATGAGCTGACAAGTACTTGAACCTTTTCCATGGTGTCCAGGGTTCTGGTTCTACATAGATCTTTCCTCTTTGAGAACTTGATGCAGTAGCTGGAGCACATTGTTCTGTCAATTCCAGTCTCCAGGCATTGAGATTTTGGCTCAGCGGGATGTTCAAGGCCTTGAGATTCTTCTGACTGTTCCTGCTAGTTAGTTTTGCCTATTTTGTCTTTCTCGTAATCATCATCTTCCACATACTTATTCAAGATGAGATCTGCAAAACTTTCACTCAAAAAATCATCAGTACTTTCATCAAAAATCACATGAATACTCTCCTCCACAATCTTAGTTCTCTTATTGAAACTTCTATATGCTTTGCTAGTTGGAAAATAACCAAGAAAAATACCTTCTTCACTTCTAGCATCAAATTTTCCAAGATTATCCTTGCCATTATTATGCACATAACAAGTACAGCCAAAAGGTTTAAATAAGAAGCACTTGGCTTTTACCTTTGAAAAGTTCATGCGTTTTCTTCAAAATAGGTATAATCAAACATCTATTTAGCACATAGTTGGCAGTGTTGACATCTTCTACCCACAGATACTTTGGCAAGTTACTTTCAAGTAGCATGGTTCTAGACATGTCTTCCAGTGTCCAATTTTTCCTCTCAACTTCTCCATTGTGCCGAGGAGTTCTAGGTGCAGAAAAGTTGTGTAAGATGCCATACTTTGCACACAATAGATCAAAATCAAGTTGATCAAATTATCTACCATGATCACTTCTAATTGATGCAAAAGGTAAATTTTTCAAAGTTTGAATTTCTTTAAAAAGCTTTGAGAATTCAGATAATACTTATATTTGTCTCCAATGAACATAACCCATGTAAATCTAGAATAATAATCTACTACCACAAGCACATATCTCTTACCTTTGGGTGTCTAAACCCTCATAGGACCACACAAGTCCATATGCATCAATTCTAAGGGTCTAGAGGTACTTACAAAGTTCTTTGGCTTGAAAGAGCTCTTGGTCTGTTTACCTTGGAGTTGTGAGTATGCAATTTCCAGATTTCTCATCTTGCACTACACATTTTTCCTTGTCAAAAACCACTTTGTAACCTTTATCATATAACTGAGATGTACTAAGAAGATTATACTTTAAACATTCAGCCAAATAAACATCAGAAATTGAACTTGCAGAGTTATTACCAATACTCCCAATACCAAGTATATTGCATTTAGCTTTGTCACCAAGTGTGATTGTCACACCAAATTACTCTTTAAGATCAGTGAATAAATATCTATTGACAATCATATGCGTGGAACAACCACTGTCCAATATCCATTTTTGATCCTTCAAAGCTTTGGTGACATCCTACAAAATTCAATTAATGTCTTAACAGGTTATTAGACCAAGTGTAGAATTTGGATTCATACTCGGAATCAACCATTTTAGGTGGTCTAATTCCTTTTGGAACCCAAATTTGTCTCACTTGTCCCTTAAGCTGATAAGGATACGTATTTCTCAATATATGAGGTTTTGTCCTTCTAAAGGGGAAAGTTAACTTAATATGTCCAATTTTTCAACAGTAATGACATTTTGGAGAATGTCTACTTCCTGATTTTACAAATTTGGTTTGGTTCTTTTTTGGAAAATTTAGATTATAACCAATTTCACTTTTTTAGACAGAATGCATACTTCCTCGAAGCATGAGATTAATCGTGTGTTCTAAGCCAGCAGAGGTTGATAATATCTTCTTAGATTCTTGAAGCTTCTCAGTTAATGAAGTTTTATTTTGTTCTAAATCATCTGAATGATTATTTATATCAATATACTTATCAGTTAAAAGAGAGTTTTGATCAACAACTTCTTTGACATGTTCTTTCAAAGCTTTGAATCTGCTGTCCAAGGATTTGAACTCACTACCAATTTTCAACTTAGTAGCTTCAAAACATTTATTTTGAAAGATCAAATCCAAATTTTCCTTGGCCTGCTCATGAACCTTCATTTTTAAAGATTCAATCTCATTCATATAACTTTCCTCATTTAAAAACATATTTTTGAGGATTTCAGGTAAAACATCAGAAGGACTAGAAAGAAGATTCTTTACCATTTCTTCATTATGCTTGTCTGAAGCTTTTTCTTCTTCATGCTCAGCCATTAAGCAAAGATTGGCCTGCTCTTCATCAAAATCTAAGTATGTTGAAGAATATGAATCACTCCATGAAGCAACCATTGGTTTCTTCCTTCTGTTGTCATTCTCCTTTTTAGGAAACTGCATGCTTTTCTTCTTTTGTGGACAATATCTTACCAACTGATCTGCTTATCCACTTTCAAAGCAATTCATTACTTTAGGTTTATATGAATGTGATGAAGATTTACCTTTATGATCCTTGCTACTTGAGGATCTGGATTTGTCTTTGTTATAGTCATTGTTTCCAAATCTCTTTTCTTCTTCAAGATTCTGGCCAAGGCTTTGGAGATCAAGGCTAAGTCCTCATCATCATCCTATTGTTCAAGGCTTTGAGATTTTTCATTTTCCTTTTCCTTAAGTGCCAGGTTCTTGATGTTGTCACTCATGTCACCATCTACTTCCTTCATTCAAATCTCATGAGTGAGCAGCTTGCCTTGTAGATCATCTAGCTCTAAAATGCTCAAGTCCCGTGCTTCCTCAATTGAAGTTGTCTTTGGTTCCCACTTGGCTTTTGGAAAACTCCTTAAGATCTTTCTGACTTTTTCTTCATTTGAGAAAGCATTTCCCAAAGACCCCAAGTTGTTCACAATATTAGTAAACCTCTTGAACATGTCCTTGATGGATTCATCAGAACTCATCTTGAACAATTCATACTGCCTCAGAAGGATATTGATTTTGGTCTGCTTGACTTGACTAGTTTCTTCATAAGTAACAGTCAATTTTTCCCAAATCTCCCTTGGCACTCTTGCAGTTTGATATTCTGTTGAACTCATCCGCACTAAAAGAAAAATATAATAAGTTCAAAGCTATGTAATTCTTTAATACCTTTTCCAGTTCAGTAAATGAGAGATCTTCTTCAGGTTTGACAGTCCTGACTGCATCAGAGGTAGTATAGTATACTTGAGGACTATTAGCAACAATTGACCACAGCTCCATGTTCTGGTCTATGATGAACATTTTCATCAATGCCTTCCAATGCACAAAAGTATCACCACAGAACAGTGGAGGTCTGTTGGCTGATCTTTCCTGTGAGAGTCCTCCATCACCTACATTACTCATTGTCACAAGATTGTTAGATCTTTAAGAAGTGACCCAAGATCTGATACCAATTGAAAGTTTGTTATGCAAGTATAAAACATGATATTATACTCTAGAAGGGGGGTGAATAGAGTATATAAATTGTTTCTCGAAACTAGAATTTCGAAACTTTAAGCCAATATATAATAGATATCTCAAAGTTTTGGAATTGGTTTGTAAATCTTGAGATAAAAAAAAATGGCTTTCAGAAGCTTCAAAACTTTGAGATAGGAAATTATCCAAAGCTTTGGAGCTTACTTCTCTGAACTGACTTGCAACAGAAATAAAAAGCAGTAAAGAAAAGATAAAGAGCACAGGAATTTTTACAAAGTTCTGTCACAATTGGACCTAGTCTCTGCTTGAGGATTTAATCCCTCCAGGATTTCAACACACTTCTTATTAATCACTCAGATTTAGCCCTATATCTTAAGCCTAAGTGAGCTACCTTACACTTATACAGCTTGTGGTTCCCAACCTATCTAGTAACAATAAGAAACTCTTGTTGTTCACTTGAACAACTAAACTTCTAAGTTTGTGAGGTTGAGAAACTAAGAATGAACAAAAAAACTTCAGTACAGTTTGAAAAACACATAAAAGATAAGCAAATGAAGCTTGGAAGTGTTCTTCAGATTTGATGAATAATCTTGATCTCTTGCAGTGTTGAATGGCTTGAATGATTGAAGAGTTGTGTAACCTGATCTCCCACATATGGAACTCTCTTAAATCTATCTGTTGATCAGCCTCTCTATCTGTCACTTTGTTTGAAATTCAAACTTCAGCTTTTATAAACAAACTGCAACAACTTGGGAGATCTTAGGAACTGAATTCCTACAAATCATCGATCCCTGATATGCTTCTTTCAACAACTATGCTTGCATAGCTATTAAGTTTTTTTATGTCTCTTTGGACGGCCAACAAACCTGCACATACTCCGCAACAAAGATCAAACACAATATAGACAAAATAGCTATAGAATCTGATCTGTTAAACAGATAGTTCATACATAAACCGTAGCTACTTTGGCCTTAGATAAAATTCTATATAAACAGCCACATGTATATATATATGTGTGTGTGTGTGTATGTGTGTGTGTGTGTATAACAAGAAAAATAACACAACAAGGAGTTAGAATAACTCTTTATCCATTATTGAATCCATCTAAGTCTTCCGTCATACAGAAAACAGTTAGGCAAAGTTTAGCAGCTTCCTGCAACTTGTGAGACTTATATTTTCCAAACATATGCTCAATAATATTAGCAAGAGACAATATTTGAATGATAAACTCATCACTCAATCCAATATCCAGGCCTGCAATCACAGAAACAGTTAGGCACAAAGCTTTAGAGCTTTGAGACTTAGTGTCTTTGATTTTGTCGCTTTCATCATCAAGGATAATACTCCACTTAAATTTTTAATTCATTCAAAACCATGAGCCTGAACTATTAGGAGTTATCATGTACTCCATGTTATGTACTAGACCGGATGTGTCATACGCTCTGAGTATGGGAAGCAGATACAAGTCCAATCGGGTGAGAGTCATTGGATTGCTTTCAAGAATATCCTTAAGTACTTGAGAAGAACTAAGGATGCATTCTTGGTATATGGGGGGAGGAACAACTCAGTGTAATAGGTTACACTAACGCGAGCTTCAAAACCGACATGATGATTACAGATCGCAGTCGGGTTATGTGTTTTTCCTGAATGGAGGAGCTGTAATCTGGAAGAGTTCCAAGCAAGAGACAGTTGTTTATTGTACAACTGAAGCTGAGTACATTGTTGCATCGGGTACAACTAAAGAAGCTGTTTGGATTAAGAAGTTCATCACTGAACTGGGTGTGGTTGCTAGCATAGTGGATCCCATGGCGTTGTACTGTGATAACACCGGGGCGATCGCACAAGCCAAGGAAACCCGGTCACACCAAAAATAAAAACACATACTCAGGAGATTCTATCTTATTCGAGAGATCGTTGATCGAGGAGATGTGAAGTTATGAAAGATTCCAACAGATTACAATCTTTCAGATCCACTTACAAAGCCTCTTGTTTAGCGAAAGCATAAGGGCCCAACTAGATCTATAAGCATATGATATGCACCATATTGGATCTAGTGCAAGTGGGAGAGTGTTAGAGTAGATTACCTAGAGGCAATCTTATTTTATTATGAACATTGTTTTGTCTAGAATATTAATTTATTATTTATGGATATATTTATTATAATGAAGTCCGTAGATTACAAATATCCCTGGTCAATTATATTGGTTAATAGAACGATCACTATGCATGGAGACTAGTATGTGGGTAGATTGATATGGATATATCAAGTCTAACATGTGGGTATGCATTAGGAGTAATGGCATACTGGATTGACCCACCACGATAAGGCTACCTATGAATTATGTGAATGTCATAAGCGCTTCTCGTAGTGATAATGGTGTTGTAGTCCTTAGACTTGAAGTCACTAGATACTCTAGTTGTGAATTATCATGTTTTGATCCCGTCAAATGTTGCACCGTAACTGGGTAACTATAAAAACGGTAATCAGACATGATATGAAGCAAGCTGAGAGATAATAGTGATGTAGAGAGGATTTATCCCTCCCACATAATGGGAGAAAATATTCACGACCACTCGAGGGGTAGTGCTTATGGAATGCCTGGCCAGACTTAAAAAAAAACAATATGTGATATTGTTGTTGTCTGTACAAATAAGCCTATTCCCATGAACGAGAAAATATGGATTGGATATACAAGTGTGACGTTTATGTCTCGTGTCTAATCCGAATATGGTAAAAAAGGGACATATACAGCACGGTAACATTGGGCACAAGGTTTGTCAGATCACTGATTATTTCTATTAGCTGGGTGGCATTAATGTGTTGCTAGACACCGCTCAATGTTTGTAATGCCAACTTAATAAAAACCTGCGGGGTCACACACCAAAAGAGTTAAACTGGATATGGATGTTAATTAGTTGGACTAATTAACAATATGGATCAAGGATCAAAACGCAACCACATGAAAAGTTAGTTGTACTAAGTTGCAATGTGGACTCATTTGTGTATGGACATGATTAGTAGTGGGGCAAGTTCGTGGTCAATAAGGATTTATAAAAGGTGAAAGACAGTATGTAGGTATGCCAACACATGATCAAATACTCTAGGGGGAGTTGAATACAGTATGACAACTTTGGCCAAAAGTGTGGTTTTAAAACAAAGTGTGAAGAACTAGAAGTATTTCAAGGTCTTGAACTCAGTTTCAAGCCTTTGAAGTCAAATCAGATTGAGAAAAAGTAACTGATAGTTTTCAAGGCCTTGAAAAGCCTTTCAAGGCTTTGAGCAAAAGTCTGTTTTGAAGAAGTTAATCAAGACAAGTAAATAACTGAAATGTAAAGCAATGAACACAGTGATTTTAAGGAGTTCAGTCCTCAATGACCTACCTCTCCACCTGAGGAATCTAATCCCTTCAGGATTTCAACAAGCTTCTTATTTATCAAAAGCTAAGCCCTATATATCAGACCTAGAGAATTTCCTTACTCTGTGCAGTATGTGGTTCTTCCTAACTTATCTAGTACCTGCTCTAGCTAACTGATACAATAAGAATTCTATGTTTTCCTCTTGAACAAATCACGAGAACAAATGATAAATAAGTATAACAGAAAATATATACAAATTAAGAACAAGTGAAGAACACTGTAAAACAGTAAAGCTGTGAAGCTTGAAGTGTTCTTTTGGGAAATAGAATGGATTGAGTGAGTGTTTGTTCTTATTCAATGTTGCTTGTCAATCCTGTGAGAGTGTTTGAATCTCTGTAATGCTCTGTGTTCGTTTATCTCTCTCTTTGTACTTTGTTGATTTGAACTGCAGAATATATAGTAACCTTCAAACAGAAATCCCTAAAAATATGTGGTATGTCTTTGACTCTCAACAGCCTGATTCCAATGGTTAGTTGCTTTCTTTTCTGAAATGATTTTGATCTGATCTTTCATCTGCAATCTTAAGGAATGTTCTAAAAACCTTACTTAACAATAACACTGAATCTGCAATGCTTTGATTGCCACTTATGCATCTCTGCAAATAAGGAAACTTACTAAACCTGCATACACATAATTAGATAAAAGTCCCTGCAAAATAACTTAGGCAAATAATGAGATCAAGGCATGTTAAATCATATAATTAATTTGTCTTTCATTATCTAATAGAGTATGTTCAAGTTCAAGGTGTCCTAGCTCATTATTTCATAAGAGTTGTCATTGAGTGAAATAACAGAGCAAGGAGAGCGCACCCAAGGAGGCCGAACCCCCCAAGGGCCGATGGCAACAAGCAAGCCGAACCTCCCTTCCTCGTTTTGTGTGATCTCTTGATTCATTCTTTGGTGTTGCTAGCACAAGGCGTGAAGAAGATCCCAGTTCGCAATCCCAAGGTGTGTATACTGATAGAGGCGAGGACACTATTCTTCATTGTGATCAAACAAACCTACAAGGTACACGATACTTCCTTTATCTTTTTATGAGAGCTTAACCTGCGATTCATGGAGGGCTTTGATCAGCAAATTTTAATTGTATTTTTCACTGCGTATCCTGCATCTAAACCGCTTCAACACCTAATCAATATATGTACTTTGACTTAGGCCGGGAAACTTCCTTGATCTATCCCTATAGATATTTCTACCGAGTATATAAGTTGCATCCACTAAGTCTTTCATTGAGAAGAAATCCCCTATCAAATCTTTAACATATTGCAAGGTAGGGACATCGTTTCCAATAAGTAGTATGTCATCGACATGCAAGACCATAAATACTACAGATCTCCCACTAACCTTCTTGTAGACACGAGATTCATCATCGTTCTTGATGAAGCCGAACTCTTTGAGTGCATCATCAAAATGAAGATTCTAACTCCTAGAAACTTGCTTCAACCCATAAATGGACCGATACAACTTACACACCTTATGGGCATGCTCTGGATCCTCAAAACCCATTGGTTGTTCATGTACACATCCACAAGGAGGTTTCCGTACAAAAACGAT
This sequence comes from Linanthus parryae, assembly GCA_023055425.1. Lineage (NCBI taxonomy): Eukaryota > Viridiplantae > Streptophyta > Magnoliopsida > Ericales > Polemoniaceae > Linanthus > Linanthus parryae. Next base: position 82,475,335 of record JALGPY010000007.1, on the reverse strand, counting down.
GTTTTGACATCCATCCGCCAAATCTCATAATCGTGATAAGCCGCTATTGCAAGCAAGATGCGAATGGATTTAAGCATCTCAACTGGGGAAAATTTTTAGTCATAGTTAATTCCATGAATCTGTCTGAAGTCTTTTTCCATCAATCTCCCCTTAAAGGCAATCACATTGCCATCCATGTCGGTTTTCTTCTTGAAAACCCACTTCCGCCGGCCTTGCCCCATTAGGTGGTTCCACTAAAGTCCATACTTTATGGGTATACATGGTATCCATTTCAGATCTCATGGCTTCAATCCATTTCTGAGATTTTGTCCCCTTTATGGCCTCCTCATAGGTTGTAGGCTCATCATCATCCATGAGCAATACATCACCGGGTTCATTTACGAGAAGTTCGTACCTCTCTGGCCCCTGACGTATCCTACCGGACCTATGAAGCTCTCTTGTTACTTAAGGAGGTTGCTCCACAACATCTTGTGGTTCCCTCTCATGTTCCAACTTAGGATCAATGCTTTTGTGGTTCTTGAACCTCTTCAAGTTCTATAGTCCTCCCACTGGTTTCTTTAGAGACAAACTCTCTTTCTTGAAACACACCGGTTCGCGCAACAATCACTTTGTTCTCGCTTGGATTGTAAAAATAATATCTTTTCGTTTTCTTAGGATATCCCACAAAATTGAACTTTTCTGAATTGGTTCCGAATTTATCTGATTCTAAACGCTTTACATAAACCTTGCAACCCCAAATTCTCATGAGCGACACACAGGGATGCCTCCTAATCCATATCTCCTATGGCGTCTTCATGACTAATTTGGATGGAACGGTTAAGGATAAAGATAGCTGTTAATAGAGAAAGGCCCCAAAATGAAATTGGAAGATCAGTCTGACTCATCATAGATCGAACCATTTCCAACAGGATTCGATTCCTCCTCTCAGACACACCATTCCATTGTGGTGTTCCAGGTATAGCGAGTTGGGACAAGATCCCACACTCTCTCCGACCGTTGTCAAACTCTTGGCTTAAGTATTCTCCTCTACGATCTAATCGTAGAGCCTTAATACTCTTTCCAAGCTGGTTCTCCACTTCATTCTTGAATTCTTTGAACTTTCGAAGGATTCAGATTTGTTATTCATAAGATACACAAATACATATCTAGTAAAGTCATCAGTAAATGTAATGAAGTAATGATAATCTCCTATGGCGCTTGTGGCGAATGGCCCACACACATCTGTATGTAGGAATGTCAATATCTCACTCGTCCTCTCACCCTTCTTCGTGAAAGGGGACTTAGTCATTTTTCATAATAAACGAGCTTCACGTGTCTCATATGATTCATAATCAAATGAGTCTAGAAATCCATCATTATGGAGCCTAGAAATGCGCTTCTCGTTTATATGGCCTAAACGACAATGCCAAAAGTGTGTGGAATTTAAATTGTTAGATTTCATCCTCTTAGTATTTATGTTATAGACGGAATTATCAAGATCAAGGATATACAACCCATTAGACTAAGGTACATTAAAATAATGCATGCTATTAAAATAAAAGGAACAACACTTATTCTTTATAATGATAGAAAAATCCTTCTTGTCCAAACAAGAAATTGAAATAAGGTTCCTACTCACGGCAGGCACATAAAAACAATTGTCTAATTCCAAAATAAGTGTAACACCCCCTCCTCTCACAGCTGGGAAATCTATCGAAAGACCCCCAGACTCATGAAGTGTCATCCGCTAAGGTGCGCGAATGCCCCAGCAAGGAGTCAAACCCTAACGATTCTGTTACGAAACATGTTGGGTTTTGACGTAGGTAACGCAGCGGAATAACAAAAATTAATCCTACTCAAAGCCCACCAAGGATCACAGGAAGAGACATCATAACATGATCAAGGACATAAAAGATGTGTACCTTTTGATTTGTGAGATCACACGAAGAATGATGTCCTCGTCTCTACGGTTGATCCACGTCTAGAGGTGAGATCTAGATTCTTCCTTCTCCACAAGTGCTAGCTTGAACCCGGAGGAAGAGGGATGAAGATCAAAGCAACAAATCACCAAAGGCACAAGAGAGGGGGCGGCCTCTCTTTGCCGTCGGGTAGAGGGGCGGATGGGTGGCTAGGGTTTCGGCCATAGCTCCTTGTCTTGCTCTCTTTTTTTTTTTTGCTCTCTCCCACTTTTGTGTTATGACTAATAATAACTCATGTAGTGGGAAGGAAGCTAGAGCCTCCTTTATATACTCCAACAACTCCTTGTTGTTTCCATAAAAGAGTTTCCTAATTCTAGATGAACTAGAATTATTCCCTTCCTTGCAAATTAGTCCTACTAAGTTTGCAAGGTGTTGCACAATGATCCTTCTATTAATTAATCCATATTAATTAATCCCAAATCTAGCTCTACTCTATTTGACGTGTGACCCCATAGGTTTCTATATAGTTGGTAGTAACTATTACTAACATGGAGCGGTGTCTAGCAACACATCCATGCCACCCAACCGATAGAAATAGTCAGTGATCCCGACAAACCTTTGTGCCCAATATATCATATTGCATTATCCCTTTGTCTCCATATCCGGATTGGACACGAGACATAAATAGTCACACTCGTATATCCAATCCATAGTTCCTCGATCCTGGGAATATGCTTATACTTGCAGATAACATTAATATCTCTATATTAATTTATCTGAGTCTGGCCAGACATTCAATAAGCCTCATCCCTCGAGTGGCCGTGGATATTTACCCCCATTATGTGGGAGGGACAAATCCTATCTACATCACTACGATCTCTAAGCTTGCTTCCTATTACGCCCGATAGCCACCTTTATGATTACCCAGTTACGGTGTAACGTTTGATAACATCAAAGCGCAATATTTCACAACTAGAGTATCTAGTGACTTCAAGTCCAAGGATTGCAATAATATTAGCACTACGAAAAGTGATTGTGACTTCACATAATCTAATGTATCCTTTTCGTCGTGGGTCAATCCAGTATGCCATTACTCCTAATGCATACCCATGTGTTGGATCGTGATATCTCCATATCAATCCAACCCCATACTAGTCTATAGATGATTGTCCCATTAATCACTATAATTGACTAGGGATATTTAAGAATATAACACCTTATATTCTAAGAACTTCATTCATGTTAGCATATCTCCATATCGATAACATAATGAATCGTAAATCCATATATTTGTCACAATTAATTGATTGCCTCTAGGGCACAATTCCAACAAAACAGGATTAAAGAAACTGAAACTTAAAAAAAACTTATTATTACTCACCTGAAAAGATAGAAAATATCCACACAAATTAGCAAATGTGGCAAGTAGTATAGTACAATATATATATATAATATAAATAGATCTTAAAAATGATTCAACTTTAAAACTTACATACGCTCAGGCCAGGACCCTGTCACAGTACCACATATAACACAGATAGAGTAACAGTAACTTATACATCAGGGAATCCTTAATCATCCATTTTGATGTGACAGTACCACATATAACACAGATAGAGTAACAGTAACTTGTACAAGATGTTCACAACATTTTGATGTGATTTTCAAGTAGTTAGGTTTAAAATTAGTAGATGATTTCTACACAAAAATTGTAGTATTTCATCCCCAGATTAATCTGGAACAAACCAGCTGTCAAACCCATTCTTAGAGGCAAAGATAAATGTCCTAGAACAGGGCTGCGAAACCCACCAGAAAACCACCGTTTTACAGATCAAATCTATTTCAAAAACGTTTATGGGCAACAACAAGCATCAGGACCTGTTCTAAATCAAACAAGGATCATGAGGGATTTATAATTATAGAAATTGACGAGGAATTAAGTTACTGTGTTGAAAAGTTGGTAGCATCTCACACATTAAGAGCATGGCATAAAGTTCTAAAATTCCAGCTCCACCATTTCAAGAGTTCATAGTAGCATTTTGCGGGGCGATTTCCAAGAGATTAAGAATAGAGTTTGAGACAAATAAAGCATAGTTCTTTAGATGGAACCCAGCTGTACATAGAAGAAAACAGGGATTTAATTCATCCACTATCGAGCAAGTTACGGCTCTTGGTATATGGCGAAAATCCATAGGACAATCATAGTAATGTAAGAACATTATGAACAGCCACTATCATCTCAAACTTTAGAGGATTTAGATATCGATTCAATAAAGAAAACTACATGAGAGTTGTCGTATCAAGTGTAATGAAAATCCTGGAGAAAAGTGGGATCAATCCCGTCAACTATCAATTAAGTAATAATAAGTTGAACCAAGCCCGTTCATCTCACATTTCTATCCTTAGAAAATCTCTCGAATTTATTATTTCATAAGTACTCAACTGTAGCGCAATTCCAAGGGTTCAAGGGTGTTGTTTTATTTCATTCAAAGCACATAACCACATAGCACAATAGTAGATAAATACTGGAGCAATTTGGTACTCAATTCGGTTAGGTACACATGATTTTATGAAGCCTGGAAATCAGTTCCAGGATATGGCGTAGAACATGACATTCAAATATGAGCACCCTATTTCAACAATTAAATCCACTGACTTACAGAGTGATTCACAAGAGACCCTTAAATTATGGGATCTTATAATGGCCACAATCTAACTCAGAGAGTTGTCATGGCACTGCATCTTCTTCAGTGTCCTCGACAAGAGTATCGGCCTACATAGAGGCTGCTCCATCCAAGAACATTCAACGTGGCATTACAGAGCAAGATCGTGAGAGTAATCAGGTTCTAGTTCGAGAGTGATTGATCAAGTAATGGGTTAGTATCAAGGCCTGAAAGGTGGTCGAACATCACAGCCCAAGAACACTGCAAGTGTTCCTCCCATTCTTTATGAACTTTGCCATGAATTCAGGTGGTTTTTAGGGAAATCATAGCAGTTATACCACCTGGAAGTTGCATTAGAATGTTAGGGGAGCAAGTAACCATGATCAGCTTGATCAAATTCGTAATAGGGAGCAAAATATCGGGGTTGAAACAAGGCTTCTTGTTTAGCCGGAAAACGATGGACCACCCGAATTAATCCCAATGTAAAGCTCAATCTGGGTAGGTTTTGGAGTTCTAGACAACTTCTACATTACTCAGGGATCACACCCAAGCTTTCTTAATGAAAAAAATGAGCAAGAAATGAAAGCTTTACCGAAGGTCCGGCCAACAATGGCAACCGGTGATTTCATGCCCAGATTCCGGCGGCGATCGGAGTTTTGAGAGATTCAACGATCAGGAGTTAGAGAATCGGCCATGCCATCATCCCACAAACACAAAAAGAACTAGGGCTCTTCAACTTCTCACCCAAAATTCTCCTTCGCCATGAACCAATTTGACAAACTATGTTGGGGCTTTTATACCTCGGGTGAAGGGCATCCTCTGTCTATAGCAGTTTTTGAAACGAAGAACAGGTGGTGGAGAAGTGGTGGAGTCACCGTGGTTGTTGTGGTGGTTGTATGAAAAGAGCCAAGATTTGAATGTACTACTCCTTTCCTTCCCTTCCAAGTTGAAAATGGCAGCTGAAAGAGGTGATATATACATAGGCTGGAAGAGTTATGGAGAAGGTGCCACCTCATTGGGTTATGTGGCATAACAAGAGGGCGTGATTTCTACTTTTTTTTTACATTTGCGTCATAATGGTAGTTTTAGGTAATTTAAGGGTACTATTAGCTATTCTCAAACTTGTAAGTTCACAAAACCACCCCATAATCTTATAGTGTTCACAAGTACTCCCACCAATTTTAGGAAATTCCATTTGGCCAGATGACAACTAGTACCGAAATTAGGACAAGTTAAATTGTGACCCAAAACTTCAAAGTATTGCATTTCAAACCCCTTGTAAATTTGTAGGGTGTTACATCCTACCCCCCTTAAAAGAATTTTCGTCCCCGAAGATCTCGTACCACACCATATTTCTCTGATTCCTTCTCAGAGACGTGCAAATTTCCTCTTCGAGAAATGCAAAACAACAACTGTGAATCTAGGCTTGAAGTTCCAACTATGCATGCCTATCTAGCCAATGTTACACATATATCACTCTCGTCTGTGCACTCTCCAACCTTTCCTATTTCAGTTTTAGTCTTGTTACGTATCCAGTTTTAATTTTGAAAATTCTAGCCACATATCAATTTAGATTTTTTTCTAATTCTGCTTTTTCACAGAACCAATGCTCTGATACCATCTGTAACACCCGCACCTCTCACAGCTGGGAAATCTACTAGAAGACCCCCAAACTCATGGGAGTGTCCTCCTCTAAGGTGCGTGAATGCCCCAGCAAGGAGTCAAACCTAACGGTTCTGTTACGAGACATAATTAAAGAAACTGAAACTTAAAACAAACTTACTATTACTCACCTGAAAAGATAGAAAATATCCACACAAATTAGCAAATGTGGCAAGTAGTATAGTACAATATATATATATATAAATAGATTATAAAAATGATTCAGATTTAAAACTTACATACGCTCAGGCCACAATACCACATATAACACAGATAGAGTAACAGTAACTTATACATCAGGGAATCCATAATCATCCATAACTACCACAACAATACCAACCTTATACTGAGGATCCCAAATCCCACCACCCAGAGGGTCGTGAAGACCAGATTCACATCCGAAAAAGAAGGAAAATCAATCCACCAAGATAAACTAGACCTTAAGTGTGCACACCCCCTGCTGGACATTAGTCCAGAGAGTAGTACTAGTTTCCTACTATGTCCAAAGACAATTCCCAGTTGCCCGAAGACAACACAACGTCTGAAGACGATTCCCAGTTGTTCGAAGACAACACAACGTCCGAAGACGATTCCCAGTTGTCTGAAGATAACACAACGTCCTAAGACGATTCCCAGTTGTCCGAAGACAACACAACATCCGAAGACGACTTCCAGTTGTCCGAAGACAACACAACGTCCGAAGACGACTCCCTGCTGTCCGAAGACAACACAATGTCCGAAGACGATCATACCAACACATATCATAACTCGTAACCATATTATTCATATAAGTGATATCAGCTTAGAGAAACACTTATAATAGAGCAAGCATACATATGCTTACCAGATATTCAGCCAATTTTCCTAATCAGCGAAGCTGATTACTTAAGCCAGCAATCACTATTCCATTCCATCATACATGCTAATAATTATTGTACTCTAAATGAGGAGGAATTCACCATGCAGATGTTATGCTGATTGTCCCACCAGGATTACTATTTTGCCCCTGTCAACCCAGTCTCCCCAGTACAGTCTATGATTGTGTAGAACCTCCCAATGATACTCAATCACGCCTATAAAAATGTGAATATGAATCCTATTCCTTCATGATATACTTGTTATTAAGTTCTGAAACTTTCACATATTTGCGTTCGAGTCCTTATAGTTTAGCAAAACTGAAGAAAAGCCCTATAGTTGACTTTTAGGCCATTTCAACCCAGATAGGTGTAGACTTGCTTAAAATAGTATGAAACTGGTACAGAGGCATGAGGTCATGCCTCGGATTAAGATTTCACTGTCCAATTCAAGTTATTAAAAATTACCAATTTGCCCCTCCTATGCAGCTCAGTCAAACTAGGGTTTCCAGAAAGTCACACTTGGTCAAACTTCACCTATAGACTTAAATATTATTCTGAACAACTTTCCACAAGGGCATTTTTGTCAATTAACTCGTCTGACAAGTCAAATTAGAAAATCAAAAATTACAAATTTTCTTAACTGGTCAGTTTTACACTCAATTTCTGAAAAATCCTCTTACAATTTGAAGGAAACTCATAGGGCATGAATTGATGTACTTAACCTGATCTAACATTAGGTGAAAGAAGATTGATAATTGGAGTTATGTCCCATGAGTTGTATTATGATAAAGATGGCATGACTCAATCCATTTCATTAGTTTTCAGTTTTTCGAGGCTGCACATTACCAACTAGATACAAGGAAATTGAGAAAGTGATTTGAGGAAAATAGAAGCATGGACTTGAAATTCACACTCTGAGGAATTAAACAGAACCAAAACGAGGCTATATCCATCTTGAGACCAACATTGTACAAGAGTTACAAGTTGAATAATATTGCCATAACAAATTGTAACAAGTTATTAGCTTGCAACTATTGCTATTTCAAGCCAAGAATTCGAGCACCAGACGAGTGATTTAGATGAAGATTTCAACATAAGAAATGGAGTTTTAATGTCCATGAACACCCAAGAGCCAAAATATTCAAATTTGGTGAAGTATTGAAGATTATATATGGCCTGGAAGTTGGCTCAGGGTCACTAGGTATGATTAGGCCAAACATGTACAAGATGTTCACAACATTTTGATGTGATTTTCAAGTAGTTAGGTTTAAAATTAGTAGATGATTTCTACACAAAAATTGTAGTATTTCATCCCCAGATTAATCTGGAACAAACCAGCTGTCAAACCCATTCTTAGAGGCAAAGATAAATGTCCTAGAACAGGGCTGCGAAACCCACCAGAAAACCACCGTTTTACAGATCAAATCTATTTCAAAAACGTTTATGGGCAACAACAAGCATCAGGACCTGTTCTAAATCAAACAAGGATCATGAGGGATTTATAATTATAGAAATTGACGAGGAATTAAGTTACTGTGTTGAAAAGTTGGTAGCATCTCACACATTAAGAGCATGGCATAAAGTTCTAAAATTCCAGCTCCACCATTTCAAGAGTTCATAGTAGCATTTTGCGGGGCGATTTCCAAGAGATTAAGAATAGAGTTTGAGACAAATAAAGCATAGTTCTTTAGATGGAACCCAGCTGTACATAGAAGAAAACAGGGATTTAATTCATCCACTATCGAGCAAGTTACGGCTCTTGGTATATGGCGAAAATCCATAGGACAATCATAGTAATGTAAGAACATTATGAACAGCCACTATCATCTCAAACTTTAGAGGATTTAGATATCGATTCAATAAAGAAAACTACATGAGAGTTGTCGTATCAAGTGTAATGAAAATCCTGGAGAAAAGTGGGATCAATCCCGTCAACTATCAATTAAGTAATAATAAGTTGAACCAAGCCCGTTCATCTCACATTTCTATCCTTAGAAAATCTCTCGAATTTATTATTTCATAAGTACTCAACTGTAGCGCAATTCCAAGGGTTCAAGGGTGTTGTTTTATTTCATTCAAAGCACATAACCACATAGCACAATAGTAGATAAATACTGGAGCAATTTGGTACTCAATTCGGTTAGGTACACATGATTTTATGAAGCCTGGAAATCAGTTCCAGGATATGGCGTAGAACATGACATTCAAATATGAGCACCCTATTTCAACAATTAAATCCACTGACTTACAGAGTGATTCACAAGAGACCCTTAAATTATGGGATCTTATAATGGCCACAATCTAACTCAGAGAGTTGTCATGGCACTGCATCTTCTTCAGTGTCCTCGACAAGAGTATCGGCCTACATAGAGGCTGCTCCATCCAAGAACATTCAACGTGGCATTACAGAGCAAGATCGTGAGAGTAATCAGGTTCTAGTTCGAGAGTGATTGATCAAGTAATGGGTTAGTATCAAGGCCTGAAAGGTGGTCGAACATCACAGCCCAAGAACACTGCAAGTGTTCCTCCCATTCTTTATGAACTTTGCCATGAATTCAGGTGGTTTTTAGGGAAATCATAGCAGTTATACCACCTGGAAGTTGCATTAGAATGTTAGGGGAGCAAGTAACCATGATCAGCTTGATCAAATTCGTAATAGGGAGCAAAATATCGGGGTTGAAACAAGGCTTCTTGTTTAGCCGGAAAACGATGGACCACCCGAATTAATCCCAATGTAAAGCTCAATCTGGGTAGGTTTTGGAGTTCTAGACAACTTCTACATTACTCAGGGATCACACCCAAGCTTTCTTAATGAAAAAAATGAGCAAGAAATGAAAGCTTTACCGAAGGTCCGGCCAACAATGGCAACCGGTGATTTCATGCCCAGATTCCGGCGGCGATCGGAGTTTTGAGAGATTCAACGATCAGGAGTTAGAGAATCGGCCATGCCATCATCCCACAAACACAAAAAGAACTAGGGCTCTTCAACTTCTCACCCAAAATTCTCCTTCGCCATGAACCAATTTGACAAACTATGTTGGGGCTTTTATACCTCGGGTGAAGGGCATCCTCTGTCTATAGCAGTTTTTGAAACGAAGAACAGGTGGTGGAGAAGTGGTGGAGTCACCGTGGTTGTTGTGGTGGTTGTATGAAAAGAGCCAAGATTTGAATGTACTACTCCTTTCCTTCCCTTCCAAGTTGAAAATGGCAGCTGAAAGAGGTGATATATACATAGGCTGGAAGAGTTATGGAGAAGGTGCCACCTCATTGGGTTATGTGGCATAACAAGAGGGCGTGATTTCTACTTTTTTTTTACATTTGCGTCATAATGGTAGTTTTAGGTAATTTAAGGGTACTATTAGCTATTCTCAAACTTGTAAGTTCACAAAACCACCCCATAATCTTATAGTGTTCACAAGTACTCCCACCAATTTTAGGAAATTCCATTTGGCCAGATGACAACTAGTACCGAAATTAGGACAAGTTAAATTGTGACCCAAAACTTCAAAGTATTGCATTTCAAACCCCTTGTAAATTTGTAGGGTGTTACATCCTACCCCCCTTAAAAGAATTTTCGTCCCCGAAGATCTCGTACCACACCATATTTCTCTGATTCCTTCTCAGAGACGTGCAAATTTCCTCTTCGAGAAATGCAAAACAACAACTGTGAATCTAGGCTTGAAGTTCCAACTATGCATGCCTATCTAGCCAATGTTACACATATATCACTCTCGTCTGTGCACTCTCCAACCTTTCCTATTTCAGTTTTAGTCTTGTTACGTATCCAGTTTTAATTTTGAAAATTCTAGCCACATATCAATTTAGATTTTTTTCTAATTCTGCTTTTTCACAGAACCAATGCTCTGATACCATCTGTAACACCCGCACCTCTCACAGCTGGGAAATCTACTAGAAGACCCCCAAACTCATGGGAGTGTCCTCCTCTAAGGTGCGTGAATGCCCCAGCAAGGAGTCAAACCTAACGGTTCTGTTACGAGACATAATTAAAGAAACTGAAACTTAAAACAAACTTACTATTACTCACCTGAAAAGATAGAAAATATCCACACAAATTAGCAAATGTGGCAAGTAGTATAGTACAATATATATATATATAAATAGATTATAAAAATGATTCAGATTTAAAACTTACATACGCTCAGGCCACAATACCACATATAACACAGATAGAGTAACAGTAACTTATACATCAGGGAATCCATAATCATCCATAACTACCACAACAATACCAACCTTATACTGAGGATCCCAAATCCCACCACCCAGAGGGTCGTGAAGACCAGATTCACATCCGAAAAAGAAGGAAAATCAATCCACCAAGAAAAACTAGACCTTAAGTGTGCACACCCCCTGCTGGACATTAGTACAGAGAGGAGTACTAGTTGCCTACTATGTCCGAAGACAATTCCCAGTTGCCCGAACACAACACAAAGTCCGAATACGATTCCCAGTTGTCCGAAGACAACCCAACGTCCGAAGACGATTAGCAGTTGTCCGAAGACAACACAACGTCCGAACACGATTTCCAGTTGTCGGAAGACAACACAACGTCCGAAGACGATTCCCTGTTGTCCGAAGACAACACAACGTGCGAAGACGACTCCCAGTTGTCCGAAGATGATCATACCACCACATATCATAACTCGTAACCTTATTATTCATATAAGTAATATCAGCTTAGAGAAACCCTTATAATAGAGCAAGCATACATATGCTTACCTGATATTCAGCCAAGTTTCCTGATCAGCGAAGCTTATTACTTAAGCCAGCAATCACTATTCCATTCCATCATACATGCTAATAATTATTGTACTCTAAATGAGGAGGAATGCACCATGCAGATGTTATGCTGATTGTCCCACCAGGATTACTATTTTGCCCCTGGCAACCTAGTCTCCCCAGTATTGTCCATGATTGTGTAGAACCTCCCAATGATACTCAATCACGCCTATAAAGTTGTGAATATGAATCCTATTCCTTCATGATATACTTATTATTGAGTTCTGAAACTTTCAAATATTTACGTTCACGTCCTTATAGTTTAGCAAAACTGCAGAAAAGCCCCTATAGTTGACTTTTAGTCCATTTCAACCCAGGTAGATGTAGACTAGCTTAAAATAGTATGAAACTGGTACAGAGGCATGAGGTCATGCCTCGGATTAAGATTTCACTGTCCAATTCAAGTTATTGAAAAATTACCAATTTGCCCCTCCTATGCAGCTCAGTCAAACTAGGGTTTCCTGAAAGTCACACTTGGTCAAACTTCACCTATAGACTTAACATATTATTCTGAACAACTTTCCAGAAGGGCATTTTTGTCAATTAACTCGTCTGACAAGTCAAATTAGAAAATTAAAAATTACAGATCTTCTTAACTGGTCAATTTTACACTCAATTTCTGAAAAACCCTCTTACAATTTGAAGGAAACTCATAGGGCATGAATTGATGTACTTAACCTGATCTAACATTAGGTGAAAGAATATTGATAATTGGAGTTATGTCCCATGAGTTGTACTAGGGGATTGCCCGTGCCCGAGGGCACTGTCCCACCCAAACAGTCGACACACGAAATAAAATCATGCGTCCACGCAAATAATTTTCAGAATATTAAGTCTCCAAAAGTGCAAAAATTACAGATTTTCACTTAATAACTATCACAAAAGATTACATGATCCACATATTTAAGAAACATGTAAAAGATAATAGATAAGAAGAACGATCGAATCTATGGATCCTCAAGACATACTTTAAGAATATCATCTATATGATTAGCAGAAAAGTTTCTAGCACTTGACATCCATCCCATACCAATATTCGATTCCGCCGTTCATTGAACACCACCTGGAGCATTGTTAGTATCCAAATTCCTGCAAGTAAGACATAATTAAATCAAACATGAAGCAACCCAATTGCGGCCGAAAAAAATCCGATAATTAAAAAAGCGTTTGTAGGTAAGAGTCTAAATATTTAGCAGTAGCCAACATAGGGTTGGCTAAAACATGACACCGTCCTATACTATTATCATACATGTTCAACGTAAAATGTAGTTGTGCGTATTATACATGTAATCAAAACGTAATCGCAAAAAAATGACTAATCAAACCCACATTGATAAAAAAATTAGTTTTACCCAGAATCTAGATCTTCTTTATCAAACCCAAATGTGAAATTTTTGTTCATGCTGTACCTAGAGTTGCAGAAGATGGGACTGACAGGAGTCTTAACACTGAAACGCTGACAACTAAGTGAAGAAAACATGGAAGTAATAGCTCTATCTGAGATACCCTACTAAAAATTGCCCACTCCATTGCTCGATCAAAGATCTTAATGAAAGAAAATGAAATTGAATCCTTTTTAAATAGGGTCTCTGAAGAAGTGGGCGATTTCGTTGAACCTAGAAATAGAACCACAGAAGGAGATCGAGATTGACCTGATGCATGACTTGCGCGCCCAGCTGTGGGATCTCGTACACTGTTGATAGGTCTTTGTTGTCTTCTCTACGACTTCTAAAACCGTCTCCATCACCACCAACATCCTTAAGACCACTGTCGCTTCCACGAAAATCACTAATAAGAATTGGATGGAACCGAACTTAATCATACAAATGATGCCTTCAGATATGAGGAATAGACATATTCACAAAGGAATGCAGAGAAATCAGCTCTTAAATTGCAGCAGTACGTCAAGCTCCGAAAGAAAACAATGAGAAGTTGGCTAAAGTTACCATAAAATCAGAGATTTGTAGGCATGAAAGAAACAAAATTTACAGCAGCCAACAAAAGCTCTAGGCAAGAAGTTTCTTACAAAAGGCATGACTTTATATCTATATTCTAGACTTCCAGTTTACATTTACATGCCATGGAGGAAAAATGTAGTAAAACTAACATTGATTTCCATACCATGTGAAAGGATAATTAAACCAAGTCTTTCACCTGATATACTCCTTAAAGCAATGCATTTCATGAGATTCTCTTATCCTCTTTGAGTTTGCCTCGGAAGATAAGGAAATATGGACCTTACTGAATGAAAAAAAAAAAAAATTAAAAGTGTGAGTTGATGATAAAATGAGGAACCATGTGGAACTTTTCAAGCAATAAGAGAGATGTCAGTTCGCTTAGTACTGAGCACAAAAAAATAGCTTAGCATAGAGAGATGTCAGATCACACCAACAAATATGCACTTCAAATGCAACCACCTTCTCCCCCAATAAATCTCCAATTTCCAATGTTAAACATAGAAATCCTCAATTTCAATAATCGCCAATCACCAGTGTCCCCACCCTCCTTCCGTGTTCTAACAAAGATAACAATTCTTAAAGTCTTTAATTCAGAACATAAGATATACTATGTTCACCACTAAAAGCTCATGTTGCAACTCACCAAGTCACTACCATTCAAACATTTTGACGACCATATGGTGTGCACAATTTTTGCAACTACCTAATAGCGGCCTGAACATAAAAAGATAACTAACTAAAAATCTCCTTCAAACATACTGATAGACCTCTCTTGCACCAGCCAATCAAAACTCCATGAACCTGTTTATACAATGGAACCACCGTCAATTCGGGAGAAAACTGAACTGTGCAAATGTCCCATATCCAATTCGCATATGTCCCATGTCCAATTCGCTAGTGATTTGACAGACCATGAGAAAAGAGCCAATAGCCTCTCTTCAAAGGGACAATAACCTCTCCTCAACAAATTATAAATCAGGCTAACAACAACTCAATGTCTGGTAACAATGGTCTGAATTTTTAGGTAACAGGGTCTCAACTTCAGGGCTATAATTAGAAAACCTTAAATCTGAACAAAGTGCTACCAGATTATATTCAGCACCACAAACAAAGCCCTCAAACAAAGCCCTTTTTAAAACTGATGTTTAATTTAGAGGTCGGTTACCGCACTCAACCTCGTGATTTTGCCATAATTGAAATACTCTATAATCATAACCTGTTGTATAATTGAAGACAGTTTAAGCAACAATTATTCGAATGAACACGATCAGCCAGCATTACCATCAAGTGCATCCCTGAATATAATCAGCGGAAGGTAAAAAAACTGGCAATGTCAACAGATTGGAATGTTGCAAAGGATGATTTGGTTGAGCTTTTTCTTTGTATGCAGCCCCCATTATTGGGTTCAAGAATATGACCAGACTAAGACTTATTTTAGTACCTACCTCTGATTATTTTGCTACTTAAATCTTTGCATGCAGCCCATTATTGGGTTCAATGAAGACAATTCACGGAATGAGCTTTGATCAACTTAACTTATTTTCCCTTAGTTTGACAGGGGACTTGGCAGTTTGCTTTATGGGCGATGGTGAAGAGGAAGCAACGTGAAGTCTTAGTCTTTAGATAAAGTATTCATCTTTGTCACTCTCCTGTGCTGCAGCCTCCGGTTCGGGTCACCAACAGAGTGCGACTCCAAGGTATTTGCAGGATCAACCTAATTGTCGATTATGATCATGATCATGATCATTTGTAAATTTTAAATTGTAAATTGTTGTGTTTGCAGAGTATACTTATACTGGACTAAATAATTAACTTGTTTTGTTTTAGAATAATGTTATAATGTGGTGAATTTTTTGTAATCATAATCATGGAATGCAATTTTTCCGAGATATATACCACCACTCAGGACATTAGCACGTGTGTTGTAAACAATGATTTTTTTACTTATCTTTGGTCGGTTGGTATGAAACCTGTTAGTTGTTGGGGGCAAGGTAATCAAAAAAATTCAGTGGAAGCTAGCTCTTTCCTCCGCAGGGGACACTAAAGAGCTTCTCCAAGGGCTTCAGGTCAAGAAACTACGCCTCCCCTGTGGGTATTTATTTTATTTTTGTTGCTCAATTTGTTCTCTTTAGTTGGTCGTATGTCTTATATATCCAGGAGTTTCATTATCTCCCTAATGGAGACTGTAAGCACACACATGCCACCTAAAGCATGATAGAAAAATGGATGCATCAGGAAGTCGTAGACGAAAGAATCGAACATACCTAATCTAAGTTCCAAGCCTATATGTTGCTTCTATTGTCCTTTTTCCCCTGCAAAATCAGAATAGAAGAACCCTAATTAGAATTGAAATACCATCAGGAACTCACACACAAAACAACAATCTAACTGCACAGACACTTTATAAACACCACTGGCACATAGCAGGCACAATAACCACCATATTCACCTTCTTACATTCACCCTGATCACCAGTACATACTGCCTACACGAAACAAACACCAAAGCCATTGGTAACCTGCCCCATTGCTCCAGGATCACCATAACCACCAGGACACTACACCCCTGCTACTTTCCACCAAACTAACCTACCACCATCACCACTGCTGCTACATTAATCAGCCCAGCCATGTCCGTAAACATTCGTCATTTACTTCCACCACCAGTACAACTTTTAGCTCAGTTTTATAAGTATACTCTTCAGATATTGAACATCAACTCGGATTCAAAGCTCACACGTTACTGAAGTCAGTGGTGTGGTTGTTATGATCCTCAAAAACTGAAACAAATAAAATTTGTGGACCGACCTCAGTGGCAAGAACAGCGTATCGACCCAGCAAAGCCAATTTGATTTGAGAGGCACGTGAGTTCAAAAACAACTAATCCGTGGACAAAAACAGACAGAGCCCAGAACCCAAAAAAAAAGAACTAAGTTAAAACAGTGAAATCTGGTGCAATTGAGAATGAGAGAAATCGAAGATTGAAACAATAGGACTAAAAAAAATTGCGGACTGACCTGAACAACAAATCGACCCAGTAAATCAGTTGACCCAGCAAATCGACCCAGCAAAGGCGATTTCAGAGAGAGGGGAAAAATAACCAACAAAGCAGGAAACTCAGGCGGCTATTCTGGCGGTGACGGCGATTGAGGCGACTGATTGAGGCGGCGACGGCGATTCAGGTGACCGGTTGAGGCGGCGACGGCGACCACTACTTCAGGCGAAAGTGAGAATGAAACGAAAACTTAATCTAAGAACCTGGAAATAAAATCAACGAACCTGAAAATCGAAGTAGTGAGAGACAGGCGAAGAAGAGGACTTCCCGCGATGAAAAATCATCCTGTGGTGGCCGGTCGTGGGAGTGAGAAGGAGAAGAGACGAAGTGAGAGAGGGAGGGTAGAAGGTGGAGGGTCGTGGGCTGCTTCCAGGTCGTGTGTGAGAAACAACTCTTTTTTGTTTTAATGATAAGTTACTGGTAGTTTTTTATGCCCTAAAGTTGGTGAAATCTAAAGGCTGGAGATGATCTATTTAATCCAAAGGCTGAAAATTCCTGAGTTAGTTAAACCATTGTGTTTTATAGAATAGACTAGAGTATTACCCGTGCCCGAGGGCACTATCCTTAAATTGGATAGTTTTTTTTTTTTTTTTTTAATTTAGAGGTGTTTTTTTAAAATGAATTTAGAGGTGTTATCCAAAAATTATATTTACAAATGTGGTGAAAAAAAAAAACTTTCAAGTTAGGGATGTAATTGAAAAAAATATCTCTCCTATTAGTTAAGGATGATTGACAAAAAAAGTATTAGCTATAGATGTCCAAGGAGGGTGGGTAGTTAGAGATGTTCAAAGAGAGTGGTTAGTTAGAGATGTAATAAGTAGGTGAGATCTAATGGTGGAGATGGAATTGAACTAATCTAACGGCTGAAAATTCAAAAGTTTGTTAAACCATGCTCTTTTATAAAATAGATTATGCGAAAGATGGCATGACTAAATCCATTTCATTTTTTTCAGTTTTTTAAGGCTCCACATTACCAACCAGATACAAGGAAATTGAGAAAGTGATTTGAGGAAAATAGAAGCATGGACTTGAAATTCACACTCTCAGGAATTAAACAGAACCAAAAAGCGGCTATATCCATCTTGAGAACAACATTTTACAAGAGTTACAAGTTGAATAATATTGCCATAACAAATTATAACAAGTTATTAGCTTGCAACTATTGCTATTTCAAGCCAAGAATTCGAGCACCAGACGAGTGATTTAGATGAAGATTTCAACATAATAAATGGATATTTAATGTCCATGAACACCCAAGAGCCAAAATATTCCAATTTGGTGAAGTATTGAAGATCAGATATGGCCTGGAAGTTGGCTCAGGGTCACTAGGTATGATTAGGCCAAACAAGAACAAGATGTTCACAACATTTTGATGTGATTTTCAGGTAGTTAAGTTTAAAATTAGTAGATGATTTGTACACAAAAATTGTTGTATTTCATCCCTAGATTAACCTGGAACAAACCAGCTGTCAAACCCATTCTTAGAGGCAAAGATAAATGTCCTATAACAGGGCTGCGAAACCCACCAGAAAACGACTGTTTTACGGATCAATTTCGTTTCAAAAACGTTTATGGGCAACAACAAGCATCGAGATCTGTTCTAAATCAACCAACGATCACGAGGGATCAATAATTATAGAACTTGGCGAAGAATTAAGTTACTGTGTTGACAAGTTGGTAGCATCTCACACATTAAGAACAGGGCATAAAGTTCTAAAATTCCAGCCCCACCATATCAAGAGTTCAGAGTAGCATTTTGCGGGGCGATTGATTAAGAATAGAGTTTGAGAAAAATAAAGTATAGTTCTGTAGATGGATAACCCAGCTGTACATAGAAGAAAACAGGGATTTAATTCATCCACTATCGAGCAAGTTACGACTCTTGGTATATGGCGAAAGTCCTTAGGACAATCATAGTAATGTAAGAACATTATGAACAGCAACTATCATCTCAAAATTTAGAGGATTTAGATATCGTTTCAAAGAAGAAAACTACATGAGAGTTTTCGTATCAAGTGTAATGAAAATCCAGGAGAAAAGTGGGATCAATCCCGTCAACTATCAATTAAGTAATAATAAGTTGAACCATGCCCGTTCATCTGACATTTCTATCCTTAGAAAATCTCTCGAATTCATTATTTCATAAGTACTCAACTGTAGCGCAATTCCAGGGGTTCAAGGGTGTTGTTTTATTTCACTCAAAGAACATAACCACATAGCACAATAGTTAATAAATACTGGAGCAATTTGGTACTCAATTCGGTTAGGTACACATGATTTTTTGAAGCCTGTAAATTAGCTCCAGGTTATGGCATAGAACATGACATTCAAATATGGGCACCATATTTCAACAATTAAATCCAGTGACTTACAGAGTGATTCACATGAGACCCTTAAATTATGGGAGCTTAAAACGGCCACAATCTAACTCAGAGTGTTGTCATGGCACTGCATATTCTGCAGTGTCCTTGACAAGAGTTTCGGCCTACATAGACGCTGCTCCATCCAAGAAAACTCAATGTGGCATTACAGAGCAAGATCGTGAGAGTAATCAGGTTCTAGTTTGAGAGTGATTGATCAAGTAATGGGTTAGTATCAAGTTCTGAAAGGTTGTCGAACATCACAGCCCAAGAACACTGCAAGTGTTCCTCCCATTCTTCATGAACTTTGCCATGAATTCATGTGGTTTTTAGGGAAATTATAGCTGTTATACCACCTGGCAGTTTCATTAGAATGTTAGGGGAGCAAGTACCCATGATCAGCTTGATCAGATTCGTAATAGGGAGCAAAATATCAAGGCTGAAACAAGGCTTCTTGTTTAGCCGGAAAACGATGGACCACCCGAATTAATCCCAATGTAAAGCTCAATCTGGGTAGGTTTTGGAGTTCTAGACAACTTCTACATTACTCAGGGATCACACCCAAGCTTTCTTAATGAAAAAAATGAGCAAGAAATGAAGCTTTACTGAAGGTCCGGCCAACAATGGAAACCGGTGATTTCATGCCTAGATTCCGGCGACGATCGGAGTTTTGAGAGATTCAACGATCAAGAGTTAGAGAATTGGCCATTCCATCATCCTAGAAACACAAAACAAAATGATTAGAGGGACTGAAACATAGAGGGGAAGGATAAATTGATCAAAACAAAGCTAGGGCTCTTCAACCTCTCACCCGAAATTCTCCTTCGCCACGAACCAATTTGACAAACTATGTTGGGGCTTTTATACCTCGGGTGAAGAGCTTCCTCTGTCTATAGTAGTTTTCGAAACGAAGAACAGGTGGTGGAGAAGTGGTGGATTCACCGTGGTTGTTGTGGTGGTTGTATAAAAAGAGCCAAGATTTGAATGTACTACTCCATGCCTTCCCTTCCAAGTTGAAAATGGCCAGCTGAAGGAGGTGATATATATATTGGATGGAAGAGTTATGGAGAAGGTGCCACCTCATTGGGTTATGTGGCATAACACGAGGGTGTGATTTCTACTTTGGTTTTACATTTGGGTCATAATGGTAGGTTTAGGTAATTTAAGGGTACTATTAGCTATTCTCAAACTTGTAAGTTCACAAAACCACCCCATAATCTTATAGTGTTCACAATACTCCCACCAATTTTAAATTCCATTTGGCCAGATGAAAACTAGTACCGAAATTAGGACAAGTTAAATTGTGACCCAAAACTTCAAAGTATTGCATTTCAAACCCCTTGTAAATTGTAGGGTGTTACAATAAGTCCAAAAGTTAAAGATAAGTCATAAGTTCCTACGGCTAATGCAAAAACTCTTGCTCCATTACCAACGCGTAGGTATATTTCCCCTTTAGCCAACTGTATGCTTCTCTTTAGCTCATGAACATTTCGACAAATGTGAGATCCACATCCGGTATCCAATACCCAAGAAGAAGAGATAGACAAATTGACATCTATAACAAAAATACCTGGTGTTGGAATCACTATTCCAAACTTCGTGTCGTCCAGATACTTTGGGCAGTTCCTCTTCCAGTGGCCCTGTTGACTACAATAGTGACATGGGCCCTTAGCGATTCCTCCAGTATGCTATAAGGTAACTTTCTTGGATTTTTCAACTACCTTGCTCTTCCCTTTCTAGTCCTGAGCAACCTTCTTGCTCTTCCCTTTATTGACCATCATTACATCCTTGCCTTTACCTTTCATAATACTCTGTTCAGCGGTCCACAACATATTGAGCAAGTCTAGAAGGGTTTTGTTAATCTCATTCATGTTATAGTCCATGATGAACTGACTGTAAATGTCTATAAAATTTTGCATGATGAGATCAGTAGCCAACACTTGGCTCACTGGAAACCTAAACCTTTCAAGATTCTCTATGTACCCGGTCATACAAAGTACATGCACGATCATACGGAGTACATGTGGTCCCACTGGGTTTCCCTCTGACAGACTACACTTGAACAATGCTTTTGATACTTCATACCGCTCATGCCTTTCTTTCTCTTGGAAGAGCTGTCTCAAATGTATGATCATATCATACGCTTCCATGCTCTCATGTTGCTTCTGAAGCTCAGATTTCATGGTGCAAAGCATTAGGCAAGTCACGTTAGTATAATCATCACCAATCTCCTGATGTGCCTTTCTTACAGCAGCAGTAGCATCGGGAGGAGGTGCTTCTGGAATCGGTTGCTTTAGAATGTACATCATCTTTTCTTGCTTGAGAATAATTCTCAAGTTTCTGTACCAATCTAGGAAATTCATTCCAGACAATTTTTCCTTCTCAAGGACTGAACGCAAAGATAGTGTCAATGTTTGTTGGTTCTTTGCCATTGGAAATCTACAAAGAATGAGAAATACACAATTTTAGTATCGTGAACAATTATACTATACTTAAAAATGGATAGATTATTAAATACATCTCCCACTATTTTTCTCGGATTAACAACCCTCACTATTAATACAAAAAATATCATATATTTTCTAGTGGGCCAAGATCCATATTTCACCTCCTCTTGAGCCAACTTTGGCAGGTCACCCAAAATTAGTAATTTAGGTTGGAAAAAGTTACAATTGCATGCAATGCAACTCTTCGTTCAATATGGTGAATAACTCCCTATTCCTTATCTATCTCATGGATGACTCCCAATTGTCTTGCCTCTAAGTTTCAAATCCTATTGAAGTAGCTTAGTTGCGTTTGACATCTTACTTTAGCAGTCACACATTAATTGCTTGTGACGTCGCGCCACATCATGATGAAACAAGTCGCTTTGCTTTGGCAAGCCCGAACTCAATACATCTTTGAAAGCTCAGTTTGTACAAGACTTGAAATAGCTTGAATATTTCAAGGCCTTGAATCAGCTTTCAAAGCCTTATATCAGCTTCAGAGGCTTGAAAATAGTTTGGCTACTTTCAAGGCCTTGAAACTGGATTCAAAGCCTTGAAACTGCTTAACCTGTGTATTATGATGAAAGACAAATTGTAAAACATGTTTTGAATCGCAATATTGTTGGAATAGATGCCCTAGAGGCAATCTAGTTTAGTATGAATTTGTATATGGCTAGAAAATTCATTTATTATTTATTGGATATTTAATATAATGAAGTCCTTAGATTTACAATTGTGTTGTTTATATTAAATATCCCTAGTCAAGTATAATGATTAAATGGGACAATCATCTATAGACTAGTATGGGGTTGGATTGATATGGAGATATCACGATCCAACCCATAGGTGTGCATTACGGAATGTTGCACTGGATTGACCCATCTCCGAGAAGGCTACATACATGTTATGTTGAGTCACAAGCGCTTCTCGGGGTGCAATGGTATTGTCATCCTTAGACTTGAAGTCACTAGATATTCTAGTTGTGGATCATTGTGATCTTGGTAGCGTTAAACGCTACACCGTAACTGGGTAGTTATAAAGGCGTGTACTGGATACAGTGAGAAACAAGCTTAGAGATCGTAGTGGACGTAGAGAGGATTTGCCCCTCCCACATAACGGGAGCAAATATCCTAGGCCACTCGAGGGATAGTGCTTATAGAATGTCTGGCCAGACTCAAATAAATCAATATAGGATATTGATGTTATTTGCACGAATAAGGCTATTCCCATAGATCGAGAAACTATGGATTGGATATACGAGTGTGACTTGTATGTCTCGTTTCCAATCCGGATATGGAGGCAAAGGGATGAGACAATTACTTGTACAAAGGTTGTCAAGATGACTATTCTATTAGTTGGCTAGAATGGATGTTTTGCTAGAAACCGCTCCATATTAGCAAATAGTTGCTACCAACTAGATAGAACCTATGGGGTCACACGCTATATAGAGTTGAACTAGATTTGGGATTAATTAATTGGATTAATTAATTAGAAGGATCACTTTGCAAACCCTTGCAAACTTAGTAGGGACTAATTTGCAAGGAAGGGACTAAATTGAATTCTAGTTTAACTAGAATAAGTCCTTTAGGTAGTTAACAAGGAGTTGTTGGAATATATAAAGGACCCTCCTTCCTTCCTTCCTCATAACTTATGCTCATTAAGTGAACATAACAAGAGTTGGAGAGAACAAAGGAGAGAGAGCAAGCAACAAGGAGCCGACGCCGCCCCTTGCCGCCGCCCTCACCCCGTCGGCCAAAAGAGAGGCCGAAAGCCTCTCTTTGTCTCGTTTTGCGTGATTCCTTCATCCTCTTCCTAATCCGGGCTAGCACCAAGGAGTTTGGGAGATCTAGGATCAACTCTAGGCGTGGATCAACTATAGAGAACGTGACATTATTCGCGTTTGAAGTCATCAAGGAGAACCCAAAGGTGTGTTTATGATTTCTTACCTTTACTATCGTTATGCATCTAGACTTGTGATCCTTGGAGAGTTTTGCATGGTTTATGTTTGATTATGCTTCCGTTGTGCGATCCATGAATCAAAACCCTACAGTGGTATCAGAGCCACAGGTCATAGAGCATAAACGTGGTTTATGTGTTACATTCTTGTTGTTTTACACCTTAATTTGATTGTTTATCGCGTAAAACAAGACAAATCAAGCATGGGATGCAATTTGTCAATAATTACTCATAACAAGATCCAATTTTTGCATTGGATGCATGAATTGGTGAGTTTGAGAAATTTTAGGATCTTAGATCTAGGGTTTGGGCATCCTTGGGGAAGAAGGAGTTCTCCCAAAACAAGGAAACAACCAAACTTGGGCACCAAGCAAGGGAGTTGTTTTGGAAACAACTCCCATAGAAGGGTTCGGCCCCCCTAGGGACCGCCCCCTTGCTTGCCGCCCAAGCTCGGGAGCCCTAAGGGGCCGGGCGGCCCTAACCCGCGGGGCCTAGCTTGCGGGTTTTGGGCCGGGCCGGCCCTAGGGCCTTGTGGTTCACTTTAAATGGGCCCGGGCAATTGGATTGTTGGTCCCATGGACCGTTTTAACCCTAGAAATCCTAAAATCAATTAAAATTGACCAAGCGCGTTAAAATTGGATTTTAACTGTTTATGTGCAAATCGCATGGTGATTGGATATGGCCTTAGGATGTGGTTTGATGTGGATGTTTAATTTTGTGGTTTGGTTTTACGGCCTGCGAGCTGATCAATTAATTGTAATAATTAATTAGGGTTTTATGGCCTGCGTGCCATTTTTTTTCTCAACTTGTGAGATTTATTTTATTTAGTATAGATATTAACTAGTGCTAGATAAAGTAGATTGTTAGCCAAGATTGGAGAAAAGAAGCCCAAAGCCAAAGAAGCCACAAAAGATGGAGCATGGAGCATGGAGCATTCCACATGACTATGAAGGATGGACCAAGAGAACAAGACGCATGGAGATGTGTTTGCTTAGGGTTCATAGATAGTTCCATTGGCTTGGAATTATCTTAGTCTAGAAAAGGCCATATCCACATCACGTTTAATTTCTGTTTTGTGGTTGTTTATTTATTATCTTATTATTTGTGTGGTTGGTGTATGGATGATGCATGCAATTAGGATAATAAGATAATTAGACAACCCGGATCTATTATTTGGAGTTGTGCTCAAACTCAAATAGATAGATTAGTTGATATTGATCAACAAAACAATTAAAAATTGAATTTAAAATCCCTCAATTTTTAAATATTGTGTTCTTGCCTTCTCGTTATTTAAACACTCATTATCATCATTATTTATCAAGCTCGTGCGTGCCAAAGCATGGCGACTTGGTTCATAATGATGGAATGCGATGGCACGTAACAATGTGCAATTGTTTAGATAAGAGGTTGAACACAACTAGGCTATTAATTTGATTAAGAAACCTAGAGGCAATCAATTGGGATTATCCATATGGATGGATAAATAAGGAGTTATTTGCCCGATTGAACCAAGAGTTGCATATGGGATGCAATTGGAATTGTTCCTACCTAAAGTAGTCAAATTATGGGTGACTTGCCAAAGCAAGCTCATAAGGAGATAAAAGATGGATCTTGGCCCACTAGAAAATATAAGGATATTTTCCGCATTAATATCTTGAGGGTTATTAATCCGTAGAAAAATAGTGGGAGCTATATTTAATAAACTAGCCATTATTAAATATAGTCAAAAATTCACAAATACTAAAACTTGCGTATTTTCCTTTTGTAGAATTCCAAATGGCAAACAACTCATCGAGTTCACAACATTCCCTACGATCTGTCCTTGAGAAGGACAAGCTCTCTGGAACCAACTTTCTTGATTGGTACAGAAACATGAGAATTGTTCTCAAGCAAGAGAAGAAACTGTACGCAATAGAGGAGCATGTTCCAGAAGGTCCAGAGAACCAGAAACCTGCTGCCTTAAAGGCGTATCAAAAGCGTGTTGATGACGCTAATGATGCTGCCTTCCTTATGCTTTGCACCATGACTTCTGAGCTTCAGAAGCAACACGAAAACATGAATGCTGTCGATATGATCGAACATCTAAAGCAGCTCTTCCAAGAGCAGGCGAGGGTAGAGAGGTATGAGGTCTCAAAGGCACTGTTCAAATGTCATCTGGCAGAAGGGAACCCGGTGGGACCCCATGTACTCCGAATGATCGGGTACTTGGAGAATCTCGCCCGACTAGGGTTCCCGGTCGGCCAAGAGTTGGCAACCGATCTCGTGTTGCAATCGTTTCCCGAGAGTTATGGACAGTTCATTATGAACTATAACATGAACGAGATCGTTAAACCACTGCCAGATTTGCTCAACATGTTGAGGACGGCTGAACAGAGCATCAACAAGGGTAAGGGTAAGGCCATTATGATGGTGCAGAAAGGAAAGGGCAAAAGGTTTGCCTCTTCCTCCAAGGGCAAAGGCAAGTCAGTTGCCAAGTCCAAGGAACCAGCCCTTAAGCCTGTTGGTGGCATTGCCAAGGTCGTGACTAAGGGTGAGTGTCGCTACTGCAGTCAGCCTGGACACTGGAGGAGGAACTGCCCAAAATATTTGGAGGACAAGAGGCTTGGAATAGTGATTCCACCACCACCAGGTATTTTTGTTGTAGATGTCAATTTAACTGTCTCTACATCATGGGTATTAGATACTGGATGTGGATCTCATATTTGTCGAAATATGCAGGATCTAAAGAGAAGTAAAAGATTGGCTAAAGGGGAGGTAGATCTGCGCGTTGGGAATCGAGCAAAGGTTGCTGCGTTGGCCATAGGCGTGTGCGAGCTATCTCTGCCTACAGGATTAGTTTTAGAATTAAATAATTGCTATTTTGTGTCTGCTATGAGCAGAAACATTATTTCTATTTCTTGTTTGGACAAGGAAGGTTTTATTATTTCAATAAAGAACAATTGTTGTTCCTTTTATTTGAATAATATTCACTATTTTAGTGCGCAATTATTTAATGGACTTTATGTCCTTGATCTAAGCAATCATGTCTACAACATTAATACCAAGCGGATTAAAATAAATGATTTAAATCCTGCTTATTTATGGCATTGTCGTTTAGGCCACATAAATGAGAAACGTGTATCTAGACTCCATAAGGATGGATTACTAGACTCATTTGATTTTGAATCATATGAGACATGTGAGGCTTGTTTTTGGGAAAAATGACAAAGTCCCCTTTCAATAAGAAAGGTGAGAGGACTAGTGAGCAATTGGCGCTCATACATACCGATGTGTGTGGGCCATTTGCCACGCCAGCCAGGGGTGGTTATGTCTACTTCATTACATTTACTGATGATTACAGTAGATATGGATTTGTGTACCTTATGAGGGAAAAATCCGAATCCTTTGAAGTGTTCAAATAATTCAAGAATGAAGTAGAGAAGCAACTTGGCAAAAGTATCAAGGCTCTATGATCGGATCGTGGAGGAGAATACTTGAGCCAAGAGTTTGACGACTATCTTAGAGAGTGTGGGATCGTGTCCCAACTCACTCCACCTGGAACGCCACAATGGAATGGCGTGTCCGAGAGGAGGAATCGAACCCTATTGGATATGGTTCGATCTATGATGTGTCAAACAAATCTTCAATTATCATTTTGAGGCTACGCTCTATTAAGTGCAGCTTTCACCATTAACCGTGTTCCATCTAAATCAGTCATGAAGACACCATATGAGATGTGGAGTGGGAGGCGTCCCACACTGTCGTTCATGAGGATTTGGGGCTGCGATGTCTATGTAAAACGTTTACAATCAGACAAGCTAGGGCCTAAATCGGATAAGTGTAAGTTTGTGGGGTACCCTAAGGAAACTAAGGGATACTACTTCTACAATCCAACCGAGAACAAAGTGTTTGTTGCTCGGACCGGCGTGTTTCTAGAAAGAGAATTTGTCTCTAAAGAAGCAAGTGGGAGGAATGTAAAACTTGAAGAAATTCAAGAACCACAAATCACTGAACCGATTATGGAACATGAACAGGAATCACAAGCAGTTGTGGAGCCACCTGTTCAGGTAACACAAGAGCTTCGTAGATCTAGTTGAGTGCGCCAGGAACCCGAGAGGTATGGACTTCTCGTAACCGATTCCGGTGACACAATGCTCATAGATGATGAGCCTACTACCTATGAGGAGGCCATGAGTGGCCCAGACTCTCAGAAGTGGCTGGAAGCCATGAGATCCGAGATGGAATCCATGTATACCAACAAAGTATGGACTTTGGTGGAACCACCCGATGGGGCGCGGCACATAGGGTGCAAGTGGGTCTTCAAGAAGAAGATCGACATGTATGGTAATGTGATTACCTATAAGGGCCGATTGGTGGCTAAAGGATTCAGACAGATTCATGGTATTGACTATGATGTAACCTTTTCACCAGTCGCTATGACCAAATCCATCCAAATCCTACTTGCAATTGCAGCATACTACGACTATGAGATTTGGCAGATGGATGTCAAAACAGCGTTCCTTTATGGGAATCTCCTCGAGGACGTGTATATGACACAGCCGGAGGGTTTTGAGGATCCAAAGCAAGCCAACAAAGTCTGTAAGCTGCAACGATCCATTTATGGATTAAAGCAAGCTTCTGGGAGTTGGAATCGACGTTTTGATGAAGTAGTCAAAGAGTTTGGCTTCATCAGAAACGAAGATGAGTCTTGTGTCTACAAGAAGGGTAGTGGGAGCTCTGTAGCTTTTCTGGTCTTGTATGTGGATGACATACTACTCATTGGAAACGACATTCCCATGCTGCAATCTGTGAAAGATTGGCTAGGAAAGTGTTTCTCAATGAAGGACTTAGGGGAAGCAGTCTATATACTTGGTATAAAGATCTATAGAGATAGATCTAAGAGGTTGCTAGGCCTAAGTCAAAGTACATATATTGACAAGGTGTTGAAACGGTTCAACATGCAAGATTCCAAGAAGGGATTCTTGCCCATGTCACATGGAATCACTCTTTCAAAGAGTGGTTGTCCTTCCAATGAGATTGAGAAGGAACGCATGAGTAGGATTCCCTATGCCTCGGCCATAGGATCTATCATGTACGCCATGTTATGTACTAGACCAGATGTGTCATATTCCTTGAGTATGACAAGCAGATACCAATCCAATCCGGGTGAGAGTCACTGGATTGCTGTCAAGAACATCCTAAAGTACTTGACAAGAACTAAGGATGCTTTCTTGATATTTGGCGGTGAGGAAGAGTTGCGTGTAAGGGGTTACACTGATGCAATCTTCCAAACTGACAGAGATGACTTTAGATCACAGTCGGGATATGTGTTTTGCCTGAATGGAGCAGCGGTGAGCTGGAAGAGTTCCAAGCAAGAGACGGTAGCTGATTCTACAACAGAGGCTGAGTACATTGCTGCAAATGGCGCAGCAAAGGAGGCTGTTTGGATCAGAAAGTTTGTTTCTGAACTTGGTGTGGTCCCTAGCATTGCGGATCCAGTGGAGTTGTTCTGTGACAACACTGGGGCGATCGCGCAATCAAAGGAACCCAGATCGCACCAGAAGTCCAAGCACGTGCTCAGGAAGTTTCATCTGATTCGAGATATTATCGATAGAGGAGACGTTCGGATATGCAAGATTCCTACAGATGATAATCTGTCAGACCCGCTTACCAAGCCCCTCACGCAGTGGAAGCATGAAGGGCACACTAGGAGTATGGGCATACGAGATGCGCCAGATTGGCTCTAGTGTAAGTGGGAGACTGTTGGAATAGATGCCCTAGAGGCAATCTAGTTTAGTATGAATTTGTATATGGCTAGAAAATTCATTTATTATTTATTGGATATTTAATATAATGAAGTCCTTAGATTTACAATTGTGTTGTTTATCTTAAATATCCCTAGTCAAGTATAATGATTAAATGGGACAATCATCTATAGACTAGTATGGGGTTGGATTGATATGGAGATATCATGATCCAACACATAGGTGTGCATTATGGAATGTTGCACTGGATTGACCCATCTCCGAGAAGGCTACATACATGTTATGTTGAGTCACAAGCGCTTCTCGCGGTGCAATGGTATTGTCATCCTTAGACTTGAAGTCACTAGATATTCTAGTTGTGGATCATTGTGATCTTGGTAGCGTTAAACGCTACACCGTAACTGGGTAGTTATAAAGGCGTGTACTGGATACAATGAGAAGCAAGCTTAAAGATCGTAGTGGACGTAGAGAGGATTTGCCGCTCCCACATAACGGGAGCAAATATCCTAGGCCACTCGAGGGATAGTGCTTATAGAATGTCTGGCCAGACTCAAATAAATCAATATAGGATATTGATGTTATTTGCACGAATAAGGCTATTCCCATAGATCGAGAAACTATGGATTGGATATACGAGTGTCACTTGTATGTCTCGTGTCCAATCTGGATATGGAGGCAAAGGGATGAGACAATTACTTGTACAAAGGTTGTCAAGATGACTATTCTATTAGTTGGCTAGAATGGATGTTTTGCTAGAAACCGCTCCATATTAGCAAATAGTTAATACCAACTAGATAGAACCTATGGGGTCACACGCTATATAGAGTTGAACTAGATTTTGGAATTAATTAAGTGGATTAATTAATTAGAAGGATCACTTTGCAAACCCTTGCAAACTTAGTAGGGACTAATTTGCTAGGAAGGGACTAAATTGAATTCTAGTTGGACTAGAATAAGTTCTTTAGGTAGTTAACAAGGAGTTGTTGGACTATATAAAGGACCCTCCTTCCTTCCTTCGTCATAACTTATGCTCATTAAGTGAACATAACAAGAGTGGGAGAGAACAAAGGAGAGAGAGCAAGCAACAAGGAGCCGACGCCGCCCCTTGCCGCCGCCCTCACCCCGTCGGCCAAAAGAGAGGCCGAAAGCCTCTCTTTGTCTCGTTTTGTGTGATTCCTTCATCCTCTTCCTAATCCGGGCTAGCACCAAGGAGTTTGGGAGATCTAGGATCAACTCTAGGAGTGGATCAACTATAGAGAACGTGACATTATTCGCGTTTGAAGTCATCAAGGAGAACCCAAAGGTGTGTTTATGATTTCTTACCTTTACTATCGTTCTGCATCTAGACTTGTGATCCTTGGAGGGTTTTGCATGGTTTATGTTTGATTATGCTTCCGTTGTGCGATCCATGAATCTAAACCCTACAAATATATCATCTGTTTGACCATGATAATGCAAAAAAATTTGTTTCTAAGATTTGCAGGATTTTTTCCTAAATTGAATTGCTGCAGATTTGGAAACACTTGAACACTTTGATCTTGTGATCAATCAAACGTGTATGACAGGTTTTCATGATGGTTAAATGAAAGATTACAACAATATCTCTTAAGATTCTGATCATCCAACCGTTCGAGAAGATTTCAAAGTAGTCAAACTCTGTTGCCTAGAAAATACGAAGGTTGTTGCTGAAAATCTTGGGAGATTTGCAGAGTTGTTTGAAGTATATATAGAGCTCAAATTCGAAGCAACATGACACAATACTCAACGGGAAAATACAGAGAAAGTATTATGGATTGACAAGCATCAAAGAAGTTCATTATCTACTCCAATCCATTCACAGAAGTTCACTGCATTTCACTGCAGTTTTCTACTCTTAAGTGTTCTTCTGTATAGAGCTATATTGGTAGATCATTTCTGTATTACTTCTACATTCATTCTCAAGGATTGTTCAAAGTGAACAATAGAGAACTCTTAGTTAGCTAGAGCAGGTAATAGACAGTTTAGGAAAAACCACAAGCTGTAACAGAGTAAATAAACTCTCTGTCCTTGAGTTCTAGGGCTTAGCTTTTGATTAATAAGAATTGAGTTGAAAATCCTGCAGGGATCTAATACCTGAGTTAGAGACGTAGATCCAAGTGGACTGAACTCTATAAATCACTTGTCTTGTGCATGTTCAGTTCATTTACTTTCAAAGCTTTTGCAGCATACAAAAACTGTTTATTTTTTCAAGGGTTTGAACTTGTTTTCAAGGCCTTGAAAAAGGCATACTTGCTCTAAAACTTTATTCATCTACTTCAAAGGCTTGAACTTGTGTTCAAGCCTTGAAATTCATTGCTTTCATAAGTTTTTCAACTTCCTAGCAAGCTTTGCAAAAAGTTGGCATACTCTATTCCAATCCCCCCCCCTTTCTAGAGTATCTTAGCTTCTTATACAACTGCATACTCACACTTTCAATTGGTATCAGAGCTTGTATCACTGTATTAGATTTAATCATCTGGTGATCACGAGTACTGCAGGTGATGGTGGCTTCTCACAGGGAAGAGCTTCTAACAGACCTCCTCTGTTCTGTGGAGAAAATTTTTCTCACTCGAAAGCTCTCATGAAAATGTTTATCATTGATCAAGATCTAGAGCTTTGGACCATTATCCAAAATGGACTTCATACTTTCTACATAGAGAAAGATGGGATCAGAACTCCCAAAATGGAAGACTCACTCTCCTCTTCTGAATTAGAGCAATTTTCTAAGAACTACAAGGCTATTAACATTTTGTATTGTGCTTTGAGTACAGATGAATTCAACAGGATCTCTGGATGCACAACTGCTAAAGAAATATGGGATAAACTTGTGGTTATATTTGACGGAACCAGTCAAGTCAAGCAAACCAAGATCAACATTTATCTTAGACAATATGAGTTGTTCAAGATGAATGCAGATGAGTCCATCAGAGATATGTTCAAGATATTCACTGATATTGTTAACAACCTTGACTAACTGGGAAAACACTTTTCCAATGAAGAAAAGGTGAGGAAGATTCTCAGAAGTCTTCCAAAGGCAAAATGGGAACAAAAAACCACATCTATTGAAGAAGCTCAGAATCTCTCAACTTTACAAGTTGATCACCTACAAGGGAAGCTCCTAACACATGAGATATCTATGAATGAAGTTGATGGAGAACTTCCAGATGGTGTCAAAAATTTATCCCTCAAAGCCAAAGAGAATGAGAGAATTCAAAGCCTTGAAACTGAGGATGGTGATGATGAAGATCCAATTGCCTTAATTTCCAAAGCCTTGACAAGGATTCTCAAAATGAAGAGAAACTTTGGAAACAAAGATTTCAACAGAGAAAGGCATAGATCATCGAGCAGCAAGGATTACAAAGGTAAGTCCTCTTCACAGAACAAGTCAAAAGTTATGAACTTCTTTGAGTGTGGTGATGCACGACACTTGATAAGAGACTGTCCACACAAAAAGAGCAAGAACTTTCAGAAAAAATATCATGACAGAAGAAAGAAAGCCATGGTAGCTTCATGGAGTTATTCAGTTAGCTCTAGTGAATCTGAATCTGAATAAGAACATGCCAATATATGCTTCATGGCCAAGCATGATGAAAGTTCTGTAAAGAACATTGAGGTTGTCACAAAAGAACAGAAGTGGTTCATGGACAGTGGTTGCTGAAGACACATGAGTGGAAAGAGATCTCTATTCTCAGAACTAAAGGAGCAATCAGAAGGTGAAAGTTTGAAGTGTCTCAAGGCCTTGAAAGAGGATTCAAAGCTTTGGCATAGGAAACTTGGTCATATCAGTTTGCATACTTTGATCAAATTGATTTCCAAAAACTTGGTAAGAGGATTGCCATCCACCAAGTTTAAAGAAAGATGAGTTGTGCAAAGGCTGTGCACAAGGAAAGCAGACCAGAAGCTCCTTTAAGCCAAAGAAGTTTGTAAGTACAACAAGACTTATTGAATTACTTCATACGGATCTCTGTGGTCCTATGAAGACTCCTACTCCAAAAGGTAAAAGGTATATGCTAGTTGTTGTAGATGATTTTTCTAGATACATGTTAACAACTTAAAATTGCATATTTTGGTATGTTAATGAACTCTTCATAACTTGCTAATATGTGTAATTTATCTATTTTTATCTCTCTTTCTAGACTTATGCTTGTTTTCGTAGTTTTGGTTGCTTTTAACTTGTTTTGTAGGCAAAGACGTGATTTAGAACGCAAGAGGCTAGCTAGGGGGGAGCTTAAACGATGAATTTGAAGAGGATTTGCGGCTCAAGAGCAATGAAAAGGGACTTGGAAGACCAAATGTGAAGAATATTTGAAAATAGAGGCCAAAAAGTGAAGTTTCAGAAGACAAGAGGCCGCTTTGCAAGGACAAAGTTACATAAAGGGGCTTGTTTGAAGTAATTTTAACGGATTTGGGGAGCTTTGTGCAGTTTTCTAAAGTTGAAAAGGGTTTCTATGAATGAGTTTTAACGGACTTGGGGTGTTTTTACAATTTTACCAAACCTTTTAAGAGGAGATGGGGGTATTTTATAAGGTATCAGCAAGCTAGGGGGAGCTGGGTGCAATTTCACCGAACCAGATCACCCCCAGCAACATTTTTCTCTCTCCCCGACGTTAGAAGCGGACGACACACAGAGAACAGAGCTTCTTCCATGGAAGCTCTTCGAAGTTTCCTCAGCCGCCCCGAAACCACCCCAAATTAACACCAAATCACGCCTACGCGGTACCAAATTGATCCCCAGCCCATCTCCTCTCTAGTGCACCCCTCAATTTGGCCCAAACCGAAGTGAAGAGAAAAGCCCCAAATCAGTTAGGGTTCGTTAAGCTTCTTCAAATCAACAAAGAAGAAGGTCTAGGATGAATTTTATGGATCAAATCAATCCTTGGAGGCTAATAAACCTTCCCACAAAGCCAATATAAGGTGAAGATCGTGAAGAAGAAGAGGGACGACGACCCACGCACAAGCTTAGCCGAAGCTCAGTCTCTCTCTCTCTTCTTTCTCGGCACTTGCCGATTTCTGGGTTTGTTTTGGTGAATCCGAGCTCATCCTGAGCTATTACGGAGCCAGCAACAACCAAGGGAGAGAGAGCTAGAATTGGGTCTGATTTTTCTCTGTTTTTTGCCTTGATTTTGCTCTGTTTTTTGCTCTGATTTAGCTCTGTTTTTGGATAGTGCTGAAGCAGCAGTAATTTGTGTTTCTGCTGCTGTTAGCTTTGAATTTGTTGGGTTGTTAGCTGCTTTAGATTGATTAAAGTGTTGTTGAATCAAATACTAGTAGTTTGTTCATCATTTGGTAGCAAGTTGGTGTTATTTGGTTGAATTGAAGAGTATTTGAGCTTGAATATAATGACTATTTTCATGAATGCTCTTGATTCTTGTGTCTTGCTCTTGAATATGAACAACTAAGCTACTTGTTGGGTTGATTGATGTAGATAGATGACTTGTGTGTGAGAAATTCAATTGTTCTTCTAGTCTTATAAGTTGGATGCCGAATTCGTAGTATTCCAGTGTTGAATATCAAATCCGAATTGTGGTTTGATCTTTCATATGGAAACGCTCTCGTTTACATATGAAAGATGCTTGACATAACTCGATTTTGCATTTCACTCTTGAATACAGGAGCTAGACTAATCCTCTTAATATATAATCCATGCTTTCTTTTGACATAAACTTTGGGTGTTGATGCTCACACACAAGGCCTCTATTGGAATCGATTGACCAAACTTACTCTCTTATTGACAATATGTTTGAATCATACTAGTAATAGTGTTAGTAGTTGTTTGTTTTCTTTCTTAGTTATTTTCTCTAGCAATATCAACAACTCTTGCTCCATCACTTGATTGGTGGATTCAAAGCTTGGCTAGCTCTAAAACCTTTGAGAAACTCGTTTTTTTCAATTTAGTTAGTTGCTTAGTAGTTTAATAGTTGGCCCTAGAGTGCTATTTCTCTTTCCCAATCCTTGTGGAAATCGACCCCGTTCTTAATCGGGTACTACTTGTAGCGATATCCTATACTTGGGATTATCGACCGCAACAAGTTTTTGGCGCCGTTGCCGGGGATTGGTGCTAAGAGACTCACTCTTTAGTTACATTCTTGTTTGGCTTGTTTTTAGTTTTTAGATACGCTTGAAGAAAATTCCGGGTTCATTTTTGAACTTTGGAACAAAAAAAAGCGAAAAGTAAAAAAAAAAAAATCACAAAAACATACTCCTAGCTTGTGTTTGGCAACCCTCCTGAACTTTATTTGATCTTGGGTTGCATGAGTGTGTGGCAATGTGATAGTACTCATAGATTGCATCGTACTTTACTTGAAGAAGAGGGTAGAGATCCCTTTAGTGAAAATACTTCTACTAGTGGTAGTAGTAGTTTAGCCCAATCCAACGATTCTAGCTCTCTTAATAGCTCTGAAATCATAGATGGAGAGGATGGGCATAGTAGCAACAATGAGATGATGCCATTTCGCTCACTAAGAGATTTGAAGCATCCATCTCGACAAAGTTCACCATCTTGCTTTGTGTTTCCATTAAATGAAAGAAACTTTGATGTCAAACCGGGCACAATTCATCTTCTTCCCAAGTTTCATGGCCTAGAGTCCGAGAGTGCTTACTCTCATCTTAAGGATTTCAATGATATTGCCTCAACGGTTAATTGCAATGGTGTCTCTAGTAACACAATAAGGCTTAGATTGTTTCCTTTATATTTAAAGGACAAAGCCAAGGCATGGCTTCACTCCTTGAGACCTAGGACCATAGGCACATGGGAAGAATTAGATAAATAGTTTCTTAAAAAAAAATTCCCTACTTACAAAACAAATGCCATAAAAAGGCAAATTGTTACTTTTTGTGCTAAGGAGGGAGAGCCACTTCCCCAAGCTTGGGAACGCTTCAAGGATCTACTCATTGCTTTCCCTCACCATGGATTTGAGACATGGAGGTTAATTAGCTCATTTTATGATGGCTTGCCATGCGACCATAAGAACACTATTGAATCCATGAGTGGGGGAGATTTTTTCACAAAAGGTGAATATGAGGGTTGGGATTGTCTAGATGAAATTTGTGAGAAAGTCAAATCTTGGGACATTAATGAGCCTTCTAAGGATGCTAGCTCTAAGCCTAAAGGTACTATGTATCAACTAAAGGCTAAGAGTGAGGCATTGTGCTCATTTTGTAGTGATAACTCTCATGAGTTGAGTAAATGTCCCGATTTTCTAAGAGTCCAAGAGCTCATGGGTGAGCAAGTGAATGTGTTAAATTCTAACAATTATAGGAAGACCTATAATAACTCACCCTACTCAGAGACATACAACTCCAATTGGAGGAATCGCCTAAATTTCTCATGGAGACAAGGCCAAGACACCCAAGTAAACTCCTCAAGCTCCACTTATGTTCCTCCTAACAAAAGGAGTATGGAAGAAATTTTTGAGCAATTTATGGTTTCCCAAAACCAAACTAACCAAGAGTTGAGAAATGCATTATCTAGGTTGGTGTCTACCATAAATGCTCAAGAGAAGGGAAAATTCCCATCTCAAACTCAACAAAACCCAAAGGGCCAAAGCTTTAACCATATGGAACATGCTAAGGCCATCACCGTTTTGAGAAGTGGGAAGGTTGTTAACAATGGAATTCCAAGTGGGGAATCCAATGGAAATGAGGGAGAAGAAGAGTGTGAGAAGAGTGATGACCAAGAGAGAGTTGTCGATTTACAAGAGTCAAAAAGGAGTCTTGACAAGGGGAAACAAGTAGTGGAAGGAAGTGAGGAAATTAAGGTTTCTCCACCATTTCCTCAAAGACTTTTAGCCTCTACTAAGAAAGCTAGCAACCAAGATATCCTTGAGACATTCCAAAATGTCAATATAAACATCCCTCTCTTGGATGCTATCAAGGAAATTCCGGCTTATGCCATGTTTCTAAAGGATCTCTGCACTTTCAAGAGAACTCTTCAAGTGAGAAAAAATAATTTTCTCACCGAGCAAGTGAGTTCAATTCTCCAAAATAATCTCCCTCCCAAGTATAAAGATCCGGGTTAACCTACTATTACTTGCACCATTGGAGATCATAAAATTCATAATTCTTTATTGGATTTGGGTGCAAAGGTAAACCTCCTTCCATACTCGGTGTATGCGAAGTTGGGGTTGGGTGAGTTGAAACCCACAAGAGTGACTCTACAATTGGCGGATAGGTCCACTAAAGTCCCTAGAGGTATCATTTAGGATGTCTTGGTTCAAGTGAACCAACGTTACTATCCGGTGGATTTTATAGTTTTAGACACCTCCCCTTTGGCTAGTGGCACATCATCCATTCCTATTATTTTAGGAAGACCATTTATTGCTACTTCTAATGAAATAATAAATTGTAGAAGTGGTATGATGAATATTACATTTGGGAACATGACGTTAGAGCTTAATATTTTTAATGCATGTATTCACCCAATCTCACAAGATGATGATGATGTGTGTGCAGTGAGTTGGGTAGAATCATGTGTTGAAGATGTTTATACTCTAGCTACATGTTCCAATGATTCAAGTGAGCTCACTTTAGAAGAATTGGAATTTTTGTATGATGATAACACTCCCCTTTCATCTCTTCTTATGGAAGAAGAATTTGACTTTGATGAAGGGGAGAGACTCTTTGGCCAACTTGAACAAGTCATTGAGTCGACTCATGAGCATTCTAGTGTTGATAGTGAGTTGCATGGAAGTGAGGTGATACCTCCCATCGTGAGGGTTCCACCAATTTTTGAGTTGAAACCCCTTCCTTTAGATTTGAGATATGAATTTCTTGGGGTTAATGATACTTATCCTATTATCATCTCATCTTCCCTTGATGTTGAGCAAGAAAAGAAGTTGCTTGAAGTTTTGAAGGATTACAAAGGTGCCATAGGATGGTCCATTGAGGATATTATTGGCATTAGTCCTTCCATTTGCACCCATAGAATTCATTTAGAGGA
The DNA here is from genome assembly GCA_023055425.1 of Linanthus parryae. Lineage (NCBI taxonomy): Eukaryota > Viridiplantae > Streptophyta > Magnoliopsida > Ericales > Polemoniaceae > Linanthus > Linanthus parryae. The sequence continues at coordinate 82,436,941 of JALGPY010000007.1, read as the reverse complement.
AAATGCCAAAACTTCAAGGGAGCCTCAAAGGAGGTTAAACCCTCACATGCAAGAAGTTGTGAGAGCCGAGGTGCTCAAGTTGTTGCGGGTATGATTTACCCCATCTCGGATAGTAAATGGGTAAGTCCTACCCAAGTGGTCCCTAAAAAATCGGGGGTCACCGTTGTTGAAAATGAGAAGGGTGAACTTGTGACCACTAGAGTTACTACTAAGTGGCGGATGTGCATTGATTATAGGAAATTAAATTCCGTCACTAGGAAGGATCACTTTCCCCTTCCATTCATAGACCAAATGTTAGAAAGGTTAGCGGGGAATGATTTTTATTGTTTTTTAGATGGCTACTCGGGTTATAATCAAATTGCCATAGATCCAATGGACCAAGAGAAAACCACTTTCACTTGTCCATTTGGAACATTTGCCTATAGGAGGATGCCTTTTGGTTTGTGTAATGCCCCGGCTACTTTTCAACGTTGCATGTTAAGCATATTTTCGGACATGGTAGAAAAATGCATGGAAGTTTTTACGGATGATTTTTTGGTGCATGGAAACTCATTTGATACTTGTCTTGGAAATCTTGAGATGGTTTTGAGAAGATGTGAAGAAAAGAATTTAGTTTTGAATTGGGAAAAATGCCACTTTATGGTTAGGCAAGGAATTGTTTTGGGTCATGTTAAATCCTCTCATGGTATTGGTGTAGACAAGGCTAAAGTAGATGTGATTTCTAATCTTCCACCTCCTCAATGTGTTAAGGATGTTAGATCTTTCTTAGGTCATGCGGGATTTTATAGGAGATTTATCAAGGACTTTAGCTCACTTGCTAAGCCCTTGAGCAATCTCCTTCAAAAGGAAAATTCATTTGAGTGGTCTAGTGCATGCCAAGAGGCCTTTGAAAAGTTGAAGAATTTATTAGTAACGGCCCCTATCATGCAACCACCGAAATGGACTATTCCTTTTGAAATCATGTGTGATGCTAGTGACCATGCGGTTGGTGCCGTTTTGGGTCAAAGAGGTGAAGATAAGAAACCACGTGTTATCTATTATGCAAGTAAAACGTTGAATGATGTTCAATTAGATTATTCCACTACGGAAAAAGAGCTTTTGGCCATGGTGTTTGCTATTGAAAAATTTAGGCCATACTTGCTTGGTTCAAAAGTGCTCGTCTACACCGACCATGCCGCCTTGAAATACCATTTCACAAAGAAAGATTCAAAATCTCGTTTAATCCGTTGGGTACTTTTGCTTCAAGAGTTTGATATTGAAATCAAGGATAAATGAGGTGTGGAAAAAATTGTGGCGGATCACTTGTCTAGTATTGACATTCCTAAGCCAAAAATCTCCTTGCCTATTCTTGAAACTTTTCCGGATGAGCATCTCTTTGCCCTTTTAAATGTTCCTTGGTTTGCCGATATTGCTAATTATCCTTCTTGTGGAATTTTTTCGGAAAATTTAAAAGGGCAAGAGAAGTTGAGATTTGTGAGAGAATGACGGAATTTCTTTTAGGATGACCCTTACTTGTTTAAATATTTCCCGGATCAAATTGTTAGAAGGTGCATCCCAAATGAAGAGTTTCATAGTGTTCTTTCATTTTGCCATAAGTATACTTGTGGAGACCATTTTTCGGCTAGAAAAACCGCCGCCAAGATTTTGCAAAGTGGTTTACATTGGCCTACACTTTTTAGTGATGCATTTCATTTTTTCAAAGCATGTGATGGGTGCCAAAGGATGGGAGGAAATATTGGAAAATGAAATATGATGTCCTTGAACCCCATTTTAATTATTGAAATATTTGATTGTTGGGTTATTAACTTCATGGGTCCATTTCCATCATCCTTTGGCAACCTATATATACTCTTGGCCGTGGATTTTCAAAAACCAATGATCATAGAGTTGTGATTAAGTTTCTTCAACACCACATTTTATCTCGTTTTGGCATGCCCCGAGCTATCATTAGCGATGAAGGGACACATTTTTGCAATAGGCCTTTTGAGAGCCTCATGAAAAAGTATGGGATTGTGCATAAAGTTGCCACACCATACCACCCACAAACTAGTGGGCAAGTGGAAGTTTCTAATAGGGAAATTAAAAGAATTTTGGAGAAAACAGTAAACCCAAATCGCAAAGATTGGTCTTTGAGGTTGGTTGATGCTCTTTGGGCTTACCGTACCGCTTACAAGACTCCCATTGGTGTCTCCATATAGACTAGTGTATGGAAAGGCATGCCATCTTCCGGTGGAGTTAGAGCACAAGGCCTATTGGGCCATCAAATTCTTGAATTTTGATCTTGCAAAAGCGGGGGAAGAAAATAAGTTAAACTTGAATGAGTTAGAAGAGATTAGAAATGAGGCTTATGAGAACACTAGGATCTCTAAGGCAATGACAAAGGCTTATCATGACAAACATATTGTTCTTAAGTCTTTTGAGCCTAATCAAAAAGTTCTTCTCTTTAACTCAAGGATGAAACTCTTTGGAGGAAAGTTGAAATCAAAATGGAATGGTCCATACATTGTGAAGAATGTATATCCTTATGGGACCATTGAAATTTTGAACCACAAAAGTGGGGAAAGTTTTAAGGTGAATGGCCAAAGATTGAAACCATATGTTGAAAATTTTGAGGCCAAGGTTGAGTCCATTTCTCTTATGGACCCAACCTATACTAACTAGTGTTCACCAAAAGTATCACCTTTGTAAATATTAGTTGTAGTTCTTTTGCTCTTGATTATTTTGTAGGTTGCTCTTGTAGGAGGATTTGTGCTTGGTGGCCAAGAAAGCGAAAAATGAGGTCCATCTATCCCTTGTCTCTTATATGTATGAATTTGTATGTTCTTCCATTGATCTCACACATTGAGGACAATGTGATATTTTAGTTGGGGGTGGAGTAGATTTTATTTCTTGCTTAAATGGTTACAATCATGCTTTTTCTTCATTAGTGATTTACATGGAAAAAAAAAGTTGAAAATTTGAAAAAATGTGTGAATCTTTCATGAGAAGCATCACTCTTTTCCCGTGTCAAACCATAGATTTTTTTTTCTTCTTTCTTTGGTAGTTTTATTTTATCCTTTCATCTTGAGTCTAGATTTTATTTTCTTATTTGATAGCTTTATTGAGTCTTAGGAAGTTAAAGTTGAGTCACTTATTTTGAAAAAAAAAAAAAAATGAAGAAAAAAATGAGAAAAAGTGAAAAGGGGGAATTTTAGGAAGCTAGATGTTTTCAAATAATGAAATTTCTTAGTCCATGTTCTTTTTATTTTTATTTTAGAAAGGAATTCTTTGCTTATACTCAATACATCTACACCAATATCCCACATTCCGCGACATCATGCGTTTCACAAAGCGACACACTAAATTTACGTTTCATGTTTAAGTCCTTCAAGCTAATTTGATCACATAAACTTTGACGTCTTCTACTTTTGATAAATGGTGCATTTTCTAAAGCTATTTGAACTTCACAAAAAGATTTTACTCTATTCATTTTTGCAGTGGAAACTTGTAGCCCATTGGAGTGGTGGTTACCAATGACACCCCATGCGATGTCTGAGAAATAGAGGGGTGTTCGGGGATAATGTTACGTCACCACCTAGATAGCTCCCTTGGTTTAGCTTAAAAAGCCCACTCGCTTGCATATTCCTCTATTTTGTTGTGGGTCTTGGAGAGCCTTGGATTTGAGGTTAAAAAAAAAAAAAAAAAACATGATAAATCGCACCATCTACCAAAAATCCACAAAAGGATCATACAAGCCCACAACCACATCTCCCCTTCTTAAATTTTTTTTTTTCAAAGCTTTGGAAGTCCATCCTACATGGGTGCTTTTGAATAAGTAGGAGAATGTCTAGTTTCATGTGATCCTTATTTTTGAAGGCATACTTTGTCCCAAATTAGACTTAATTTAACAAGTTTTGTGGTTCGCATGAGTCACCTTCTACCAAACACCGCCCACATTTGTATGAGTATATGCTTAGACGTCCATAGGCTTCTTTCTCAATCTTCTTGGACTTGGAGAATTTATTTGACGAGACATTTATGCATTCTTCTTTTTCCCCCACCAAAAAAATTAAAATTAGCTAGTAACTTTTAGTATTTTATTTCTTTGAGTTCTCACTTAGGATAGATAATGTGTGTGTGCGTTTTTGTAAATTTTTGAGTCTAGTTTAGAATTGAGTCAAGCCTTGTCTAGTTGAGTGTGTGTCTCTCATGATCGGTTCTTAAATAGTTTAAATATCGCTCTCTTTGCTCGAGGACGAGCAAAAGGCTAGTTGGGGGGTGTGTTAACAACTTAAAATTGCATATTTTAGTATGTTAATGAACTCTTCATAACTTGCTAATATGTGTAATTTATCTATTTTATCTCTCTTTCTAGACTTATGCTTGTTTTCGTAGTTTTGGTTGCTTTTAACTTGTTTTGTAGGCAAAGACGTGATTTAGAACGCAAGAGGCTAGCTAGGGGGGAGCTTAAACAATGAATTTAAAGAGGATTTGCGGCTCAAGAGCCATGAAGAAGGGACTTGGAGGACCAATTTTGAAGAATATTTGAAGATAGATGCCAAAAAATGAAGTCTAAGAAGACAAGAGGCCACTTTGCAAGGACAAAGTTACATAAAGGGGCTTGTTTGAAGTAATTTTAACGGATTTGGGGAGCTTAGTGCAGTTTTCTAAAGTTGAAAAGGGTAGCTATGAATGAGTTTTAACGGACTTGGGGTGTTTTTACAATTTTACCAAACCTTTTAAGAGGAGATGGGGGTATTTTAAAAGGTATCAGCAAGCTAGGGGGGAGCCGGGTGCAATTTCACGGAACCAGCTCACCCCCAGCAACATTTTTCTCTCTCCCCGACGTTAGAAGCGGACGACACACAGAGAACATAGCTTCCTCCATGGAAGCTCTTCGAAGCTTCCCCAGCCGCCCCGAAACCACCCCAAATCAACACCAAATCACGCCTACCCGGTACCAAATTGATCCCCAGCCCATCTCCTCTCTAGTGCACCCCTCAAATTGGCCCAAACCGAAGTGAAGAGAAAAGCCCCAAATTAGTTAGGGTTCATGAAGATTCTTCAAATCAACGAAGAAAAAGGTCTAGGATGAATTGGATGGCTCAGATGAATGCTTGGAGGCTACGAAACCTTCCCACAAAGCCTATATAAGCTGAAGATCGTGAAGAAGAAGAGGGACGACGACCCACGCACAAGCTTAGCCGAAGCTCTGTCTCTCTCTCTTCTCTCTTGGCACTTGCCGACTTCTGGGTTTGTTCTGGTGAATCCGAGCTCATCCTGAGCTATTACGGAGCCAGCAACAACCAAGGGAGAGAGAGCTCGAATTGGTTCTGATTTTGCTCTGTTTTTGGCCTTGATTTTGCTCTGTTTTTGGCTCAGATTTAGCTCTGTTTTTGGATAGTGCTGCAGCAGCAGTAATTTGTGTTTCTGCTGCTGTTAGCTTTGAATTTGTTGGGTTGTTAGCTACTTTAGATTGATTAAAGTGTGGTTGAATCAAATACTAGTAGTTTGTTCATAATTTGGTAGCAAGTTGGTGTTATTTGGTTGAATTGAAGAGTATTTGAGCTTGAATATAATGACTATTTTCATGAATGCTCTTGATTCTTGTGTCTTGCTCTTGAATATGAACAACTAAGCTACTTGTTGGGTTGATTGATGAAGATAGATGACTTGTGTGTGAGAAATTCAATTGTTCTAGTCTTATAAGTTGGATGTCAAATTCGTAGTATTCAAGTGTTGAATATCAAATCCGAATTGTGGCTTGATCTTTCATATGGAAACGCTCTCGTTTACATATAAAAGATGCTTGACATAACTCGATTTTGCATTTCACTCTTGAATACAAGAGCTAGACAAATCCTCTTACTATATAATCCATGCTTTCTTTTGACATAAACTTTGGGTGTTGATGCTCTCACACAAGGCCTCTATTGGAATCGATTGACCCAACTTACTCTCTTATTTACAAATTCGTTTGAATCGTACTAGTAATAGTGTTAGTAGTTGTTTGTTTTCTTTCTTAGTTATTTTCTCTAGCAATATCAACAACTCTTGCTCCATCACTTGAGTGGTGGATTAAAAGCTTGGCTAGCTCTAAAGCCTTTGAGAAACTCGTTTTTTTCAATTTAGTTAGTTGCTTAGTAGTTTACTAGTTGGCTCTAGAGTGCTATTTCTCTTTCCCAATACTTGTGGAAATCGACCCCGTTCTTACTCGGGTACTACTTGTAGCGATATCCTATACTTGGGATTATCGACCTCAACAATACACTTGGGTTATGTTTCTCAAAGAAAAATCTGAAGCACTCTCTGAATTTTTAAAGCTTTGCAGAGAACTTAAAAACTTGAAAAACCTACCTGTAGCTTCAATCAGAAGTGATCATGGTAGAGAATTTGATCAGTTATAATTTGATTTATTTTGTGATAAGCATGGTATTTCTCACAAATTTTCTGCTCCAAGAACTCCTCAACAGAATGTTGTCGTTGAAAGAAAGAACAGGACTCTTGAAGATATGTCAAGGACAATGCTTCTTGAGAACAAGTTGCCAAAACATTACTGGGCAGTAACTGTGAATACAGCAAACTATATTTTGAACAGGTGCGTGATCAGACCTATTCTAAAGAAGACCCCCTATGAACTATTCAAAGGAAGAAAGCCAAACATCTCTTACTTCATACCCTTTGGATGTACTTGTTTTATCCATAACAATGGAAAAGACAATCTTGGTAAGTTTGATGCAAGAAGTGATGAAGGTATATTTCTTGCTTACTCTCTGAATAGCAAAGCTTATAGAATATACAATAAAATAACCAAACTGGTTGAAGAGAGCATTAATGTTATTTTTGATGAAAGCTACGATGGTTCTTTGAGTGAAAGTTTTGCAGATTTGAATTTGAACAAGCATGAATTAGAGGAAGAGACTGAGAATCCACTTGGATCCAAGAAAGGCTCATAGGAAAATAGAAGACATTTTCAAGACCTTGAAAATAGTTCTCAAAGCCTAGAAAATATAGCTCAAAGCTTTGAACAAGATGATCAGAAGGATTCAAGTCACAAAGCCACTACTTCATGACAAGAGAAGATCTATGGAGAACCTGAACCATGGTCTCCAAGAAATAGATTCAAGTATCTCTCATCACATCTAGCTGATAATATAATATCAGATCCAACCACTGGTACACAAACCAGATCACAGTTGAATAACTTATGTGCTTTTAATGCTTTTATTTCTATTGTAGAACCAAAAACTGTGAAGGAAGCTTTACAAGAAGCAGAGTAGATCATTTCTATTCAAAGCGAACTCAATGAGTTTGAAAGGAATAAGGTTTGGAACCTGGTTCTTGCACCTACAAACCAGTCTGTCATTGGTACCAGATGGGTATTCAGAAACAAGTTGGATGAAAGTGGCAATGTAATCAGAAACAAAGCAAGGTTAGTTGCTCAAGGATACAATCAAGAAGAAGGTATTGATTATGAGGAAACTTTTGCTTCAGTTTCCAGGTTAGAAGCAATTAGAATTTTGCTTGCATTTGCATCTTACAAGAACATGAAACTATTTCAAATGGATGTGAAGTGTGCTTTCTTGAATGGGTACTTACAAGAAGAAGTTTATGTTGCACAACCACCTGGTTTTCAAAATGACAAATTTCCAGATCATGTTTACAAACTTGACAAAGCTCTTTATGGTTTGAAACAAGCTCCAAGGGCTTGGTATGGAAGACTATCAAAGTTTTTACTTAAAAATGATTTCAAAAGAGGTTTAGTAGACAAGAGTCTTTTCATTAAGACTCATGAGAAAAATTTACTTGTAGTTAAGATATATGTTGATGATATACTGTTTGGAGCTACTAATGATCAATTATGCAGAGAATTCTCAAGTCTTATGAGCAGGGAATTTGAGATGAGCATGATGGGAGAATTGAACTTCTTCCTAGGACTTCAAATACATCAATTGAAGAAGGGTATCTTTCTAAATCAAAGCAAGTACACATGAGACTTACTAAATAAGTATAGCATGGCTCAATGTAAGGAAGCCTAGACTCCATTGAGCTGTACACTATCCTTAGACAATGATGAATCTGGTAAGAGTGTCAATGTAAAAGAGTATAGAGGCATGATTGGATCATTACTATACCTGACAACAAGCAGACCAGATATTATGTTTAGTGTATGCATGTGTGCTAGATTTCAAGCTAATCCAAAGGAATCACACTTAACTTCTGTGAAGAGAATATTCAGATATCTCAATGGTACCAAAGACTTAGGGCTTTGGTATCCAAGACATTCTAACTTCTCTTTGAGTGGTTTTTCAGATGCTGACTTTGCAGGTTACAAGGTTGATAGGAAAAGTACTTCAGGAACCTGCCAATTCATTGGATCATCCTTGATTAGTTGGCATTCCAAGAAACAGAATTCAGTTGCTCTATCAACAGCTGAAGCTGAATTAGCTGTAGGAGCATGTTGCTCACAAGTACTATGGATTGCTCAACAGCTAAGAGACCTTGGATTTGACTTCAGAGGCATACCAATTAAGTGTGACAACACTGGTGCAATTTCAATTATAAAGAATCAAGTGCAACACTCAAGAACCATGCACATTGATGTCATACACCACTTCATCAGAGATCATGCTGAGAAAGGTGATATTGTTCTTGAATTTGTTGCTACTAACATGCAAATTGCAGATATCTTCACCAAACCATTAGCAGATGAAAGGTTCTCAGCTCTAAGATTGGAATTGGGATGCTAAATAAGACTTCATTGGTTTAGGGGGAGCATAAGGTAAGAAAGGTAAGTTGTATGTGTTTACAAAGGTTTGAACTGAGTTTCAAAGCCTTGATTTTTACTTGTTGCAGTGTTACAGTATTTCAAGACCTTGAAAGTCTTTTCGAAGCCTTGAAAATGAATCTGTTACACTAATAGTCAATAAAATTGGATCATTCTATTCTGGGTGATATCTCTGTATATATTTGCCTAATATAGCCCCTACCCTTTTCAAAAATTTGATTTAGCCAAAAATAGTATTAGTATATTCTATTTTCCAATGGCATAATAGTTTGAAATTTATTTGATCTGTGCAAATCTTTTTGAAAATCAGAAGAGATACTAGTCTCCTTTTGAAACTCAAACTCTTTCAGTATTTATCATCTTCTCTTCTCCTTCATTATGTATCATTCCACCTCTCTCTTTTCTTCTCCCTAACCCTAATGAGCACAAGAAGGGCCTCAGACAGAATCAGGATGGCTGGAGGTTCGAAACCTGTCTCAGAGAAGAAGAGAAAAGCAGCAGTGGAAGAGGTTCAAGAAGTAAGTGGAGACTCTAGCTCCAGAACTCCCACTGCAGAGGCAGTCCAAGATCTTCCTCCACCAAATAAGAAGGTCAAGAAGGCTACAACCTCCTCTTCATAAAAGAAAAAGAAGCAGAAGGCTATTACAGAGAAGCAACCAGAAACAGAGCCTACTAGTTCAAAGAAGGTGAAGAAGAAAGCAACTCAGGCGGAAAAAGGGAAAGGGAAGGTGACAGAAGCACAACCAGAAGGACAATTGGAGAATGCATTGCAGATCTATTCTCAAGTCTCAACAAAGAACACAACTCCAGATGAGACATGGTTTGTCTCAAACATCTCTAAAGGTCAATGGTTAGATGGTTTTGCTTCAAGATCTATTGGTTTCTGCAGTTTGGTTAATAAGTATGTGTTGGAACACATGAAACTCAAGTGCATCTCTATGTTAAAGAAGAGTTCTTTGTGGTGTTTGCTGAATCCTATAGAAATAGCCTACCCCAGACTCACCAAACTCTTCTACCTGAACCTAACCCAAGCTAAGAGATCTGCACACTTGGTGATCAAATCTAAAGTTGCCGCGATAGTAATTGAACTAGATCACTTTGAGTTTTCCAATGTGTTAGGTTGTCCAAAGAGGTATGATACCAGCAACCATCCACCAAAATCAGAAACTTTGAAGCTAGCCAAAGAAGAATTATTTCTTCCAAACATCTCAACCTCAGCCAAACAGTTAATACATTTTGTGTTGAATGTTGAAGCAAAAGTCCTTCATACTATACTGGTGAGATGTGTCTTTCCCAGAGAGCACTCCAGAGAGTTGGTGACTGAGAGAATGATGCAAATCATGTATCTGGTTATGCATGGCTATGAGATTGATCTGCCAAAACTAGTTATTGAACATGCTCTTTAGCCTAACCAGTAAGAGGATTCATCCCCTACCCTATGCAAACTTGCTCACCTTGTTCTTTGAGCATTTTGAGATCACATTTACTGGAGAGGAATCAGTCACATCTGGTTTTGGGGAACTCAATGAGAAAGCCTTTTAGAAATTGGAGTTGGGAAAACAAAAGAGAAAGTTCGGAAACTTTACTTAGACCTGACTGAAGCAGAACTAGGTGCAAAGAATTTTTTTAAGCCCAAGACCTTGACTCCTACTTCAAGTCAGACTTCTCAGCCTACAGACAATAAAATACTTGATGGTTTGGAACTTCACATGGAGGATGTTAAAACTACTATTTTTGGACTAGAAAGTGATATGGGACAAGTCAAGTATATGGTGGAAAGTATCTTCAGAAACATGACCTTGCTTGATGTTCGTGAGGATCCTGAAGAAACAAAGAAAGGATATTGAGACAAGAATTTGCCTAGTGAGCATTCAGACCAGGAAGAAGCTACTCCAGTTTCAGACAAGGAAAAGCAGGCAGCAGAACAGGCAGAAGATGAGGCCAATAGTCCAGATTCAGATGAGCTGCTGATCACTTTGAAGAAGAAGAAATCTCCAAAGGCTGCTGAAAAGGACAAGAATGAAGAAGCAAATGTTGCAGGAGGGACTGCAGAGGAACAGGAAGAGCAGGACAAGACTGATGAATAAGACAATGAGAAAGAGGAAGAAGATCAAGATGAAGAAGGAGATCAAACCCCTTAATCTTGCCTATTCTTTCTTCCACATTCTCTCTGCTTTAAATATTTCTTTAAGTTTACAAAATTTTCCAGACACTTGATCCAACATCTTCTATCTTTTTTATGAAAGTAAAAAAGGGGGAGAAAATTCTAGGTTTTAGTTTCTAGTCTTATGATTATTTGGTTTTATTTGCTGAACTATTTATTGGTTTTTGTTGGTATTTGAATAAGTTGGATCTTTTTGGAAATACAGTGTTTTTAAATTATGGACTAATCAGTTTATTTTGTAGAGACTAAGGATCAAACAGAATTTAGTTTTGTCTTTCATCAAGGGGGAGATTGAAATATCGGGTTGTACAAGACTTGAAATAGCTTGAATATTTCAAGGCCTTGAATCAGCTTTCAAAGCCTTGAATCAGCTTCAGAGGCTTGAAAATAGTTTGGCTATTTTCAAGGCCTTGAAACTGGATTCAAAGCCTTGAAACTGCTTAACCTGAATGCATATTCTCAGGGGGAGTTTTTATGCTAACTCTCTGATTTGATTTACTCTCTTTCCTTCTTATGCTTGATTATCTGTTATTAGATGATGAAAGAAAAATTTTTAAACATGTTTTGAATCGCAATATATCATCTGTTTGACCATGATAATGCAGAAAGTTTTTTGTTTTCAAAGTTTTACAGGATTGTTTCCTAAACTGAATTGCTGCAGATTTGGAAACACTTGAACACTTTGATCATGTGATAAATCAGTCATGTATGACAGCTTCTCATGATGGTTAAATGAAATATTACAAAAATATCTCTGAATATTGTGATCATCCAACCGTTGGAGAAGATTTCAAAGTAGTCAAACTCTGTTGCCTACAAAATAGGAAGGTTGTTGCTGAAAATCTAGGGAGATTTACAGAGCTGTTTGAAGTATATATAGAGCTAAAAATTCGAAGCAATATGACACAATACTCAACAGGAAAATACAGGGAAAGTATTCTGGATTGACAAGCATCAAATAAGTTCATCATCTACTCCAATCCATTCACAGAAGTTCACTGCATTTCACTGCAGTTTTCTACTCTTAAGTGTTCTTCTGTATAGAGCTATATTGGTAGATCATTTCTGTATTACTTCTACATTCATTCTCAAGGATTGTTCAAAGTGAACAATAGATAATTCTTAGTTAATCAGTTAGCTAGAGCAGGTACTAGACAGGTTAGGGAAAACCACAAGCTGTAACAGAGTAAGGGAACTCTCTGTGCTTGAGTTCTAGGGATTAGCTTTTGATTAATAATAATTGAGTTGAAAATCCTGCAAGGATCTAATCCCTGAGGTAGAGAAGTATGTCCGGATTGAACTCTATAAATCACTTGTCTTGTGCATTTTCAGTTCATTTACTTTCAAAGCTTTTGCAGCATACAAAAACTATTTATTTTATTAAGGGTTTGAACTTGTTTTAAAGGCCTTGAAACAGGCATACTTGCTCTAAAACTTTTTGCATCTACTTCAAAGGCTTGAACTTGTGTTCAAGGCCTTGCAATTCATTGTTTGCATAAGTTTTTCATCTTCCTAGCAAGCTTTGCAAAAAGTTGGCATACTCTATTCACCCCCCCCCCCCTTCTAGAGTATCTTAGCTTCTTATACAACTGCATACTCACACTTTCAATTTTTATCATGACGGGTGCTAAACAAGTTAAGGAAAAACGCAATACTATCGTTGAGGGATTTTTCTTGTTATTTTATTTTTTGATCATATCAACTGATCTACTATGGATTGGGAAAATCCAAATGAAAGATCCGAACAGTTATGTAATCTTGTTATCGTTTTGTATGCATCAACCATACATCAAAAATAACACAAGATAAAGAAAAAAATAAACGTTGTGTGGATATGGCCCCTAAAACTAAGATATTCCCAAGCCAATGAGAATATCTATAAGTCCTAAAAGAGCAAGCTCATCTCCATGTGCTTCCGTCTTTAGCCCATGCGTCCTAGCTTGTGTGTCTTCATCGTCTTGTGATCTCTTTGGTCTTTGATACTCTCTCCATGTTGTTAGCTATTTCCTATCTATCTAATTCAAGCTAATATCTATAAAATAAATAGAGAAACCTCACAGGCGAAGAAGAAGACGACTCGCATGCCGTAAAACTAATCTAATTAATTACATCAAAGCCAAAATGAAACCACATAAAATAAACAACCACACAACTAAGGCCACATCCACCCACCATGCGATAAAACACATAAATACTTAAAAATTCAATTTTATCACGCTAGTTCAATTTTCAATTGAATTATGATAACTGGGTCAAACGGTCAAAACGGTCTGACGTGGCCGAACCGATCAAATTGGTCAGGCCTGGCCGAACCGGTCAAATAGGTCAGGCTTGGAAGAACCGGTCAAACCAGTCGGACCTGGTCGAACCCTCAGACCGGTCATCCCATGGACGGCGCACCAAAGGGACGGGTTGGTCACCACAGCTTAACCACCCCGGGGTGAAAAATCAGAATTTTTGAACCATTATGCTGGCCGAAACCTATGTGGGATAGAAAAACCCTTTTTTCTTCCCCAGTTTTCCCTAACCCTAGTTCATCACCAGTTACATGAAAACTCATTAGTTTTGCATCATATTGAAATTTAATGAATCTCCACGTGAATTATATTTATGGTGTATCATAATACGCATATCAGTTTTATTATTGTTAACGGTCAAATTGACAGATACCGTCAAACTGATAACCACATAAATCATATTATACGCTATCGACATGTGGCTGTGATACCACTGTAAGGTTTTTGTCCAGGCTACCCAGCGGAAATATAAAAATTTTCCTGCCCATAACACTCCACAGATCTCAGATGAAGCATCATAACATGATGAAGGAGAAAGGTGATCTTGTTAATCTGATTGATCACTGCGCAGAAGTAGTGTCCACGCCTCTGCTGGTATCCACACCGTGGGATCAACGACCGGACTTTCCTCTAATGTTTGTGCTAGCAGTGTAGGGAAGGAGCAATCAGCGTCTTGATCAAATCCAGCACCATCAACAATGTAGGAGGAGGAGGGGTCCGACCTCTCTTCGTGTCGTCGGGTAGGGGGGCTCTCTCTTTTATCGTCTATTGCTCTAATATTTCATCTTCAGAATAGTTAGGATTGGACTAGTATTTTATAATTAATAACTCTTTATTAATTACAAATTTACCCCACTACTAATTAGATCCAAACTTGGATTAACTTTCGTTTTAGTCCAATTTGCTATTTAGTCCAACTAAATATGCACATTGTTGAACTTTGATCACTGATTCTTTTAACCGTTAATTAGTGCAACTAATTAACATCTACATCTAGTCTAATCCTTTGGTGTGTGACCTTGTAGGTTCCTATTATGTTGGCGGTAACAATTACAAACATTGAGCGGTTCCTAGCAACACATCAAAGCTACCCAAGCAATATGAATAGTCTGTGATCTGACAAACTTTTGTGACCGTTGTTACCGTGTTGTATCGTCCATTTGTCTCAATATCCGGATTATACACGAGACACAAATGTCACACTCGTATATCCAATCAATAGTTTCTCGATCATGGGAATAAACTTACCTAAACAGATAACATCAATATCGTATATTGATTTACCTGAGCCTGACCAGACATTTGTTAAGTACTACTCATCGAGTGGCCATGGATACATACTCCCATTATGTGGACGGGCCAAATCCTCTCTGCATCACTACCATCTCTCAGCTTGCTTCATATCATTTCCGATTATTGCCTATATAGTTACCCAGTTACGGTGAAACGTTTGAGGATTTCAAAACATGATAATTCATAATTAGAGTATCTAGTGACTTAAAGTCAAAAGACCACAACACCAGTGTCCCTACAAGAAACACTTGTGACATTCACATAACTTCCATGTAGCCTTCTCGTGGTGGGTCAATCCAGTATGCTATTACTACTAATACATACCCATGTGTTAGACTTGATATCTCCATATCAATCTACCCACATACTAGTCACCATGCATAGTGATCGTCCTAATATCCATTATACTTGACTAGGGATAATTTAAGATAACAACAACTGCAATCTAAGTACTTCATTAAATTAATATCTCCATATCTAATAAAATGAATAGTTTAACGAAAACAATGTTCACACTAAAATATATGGCCCCTAGGGCATACCAATAGTAGCTTGGTCTTTTCATATTCAAAATTTATTAAAAGAGATAAGTGGGAAGATATTACAGAAACAACCCCATATGAGAAGTGGGAAGATCCTAGAGAAATAGAGGTTAGTACTTTTCGTGTGTACTCTCTCATCCGATGGCAGTAGTCGCAACCGGACAGTTATTGATACACTACCTCTATTTCGCCAGCTTCCTTCTAGATTGCCTTTAACTCGTAACAATGTCACTTTGACCCGGTGACTTGAATACATAAACGATGCAATTTTTTAATAATATTTTCATTGTGTCGTACTTTACTCTATAAAACCATCATAAGATTATTTAATTTATGCATCAATCTTGAGTTTAAACCAATCACGCGATTAACAAGGTAGTACTATACTACATCACCTTGAGTTTTCACAAAAATGGCTCTGTTGGAGCCGACAAACACGGATCAAACCCCTATTGGGGAACAAATACCAATCTAGACCTGTTTTGAAACCGATGTTAGTACAGTCAGTTTCATAGTTATAAAACCGACTATACTAATGTCGGTTTTTACTTTTCACACAACCGGGTAAAAACCGATTGTAGTACTGTCAGTTTTAAGAACATATTGTTTTAATTTCGGTTTTGATACTGATAAAACCGATTGTACTATAATCGGTTTTGTACTTGGGAAATTCCAGACTTACACAAAACAGTCATAACCTCCCTGTTCAAAACAAGTCAAAATATTGCAACTCCAACACCAGTCCAAAATCACGTAACATAGACATTTACATTTTCCCAAAAAAAATAATCTTTATGTTACATTAAAAACGGTCCAAAATACAAATGTCCAAAGCGATCCAAAATACAAATGTATAATTCAAAAACACGTCCTAGACTTCAAAACCCCCACTACCAACTATGTACCACATTTGCGCGGTTTGGGCACTCTTTTACCTAGTGGTGGGGGGACGTCCTCGTCTCTTGGCTTCTATTTCTTCCTGTACACGTTCTTCACGGGAGGAGATCCTCTAGGCAACAGCGGTAAAGCCTGACCGATTGATTCTTGAGTCATTCGCGTGACTTGGGACATATCATCCGTCGGTTGCGAGAGATCGATCCCGAGATCGAATGTAGGGGAGCCACTCGCCCCTATATCACCACAATTTGTTAGACATACCCTCAACCTGTGCGATGATAGTGGTCGGTGGTACTGAATTGGATGTGGTGGTAGGTGGTGGTGGTGGAGGTGTTGGAGTGGATGTGTTCGTGGCGATGGGTGTAGGTGGAGGGGGTGTGGTAGTAAGCGACGGTGGTGGTGGTGGTGGTGTGGATGTGGCAGTGATGTCGTAATCGGGATCATCAACGAGGGACTCCACGACCGGACATGTCTGAACTGTAGATGAGGCATGACCTCGCCTCTTACGCCTGGGCTTGTGTAGCGTCAAGGTAGGAGTTGCAGTCGTGGGGCCACTGTTGGAAGGTGCATTACGTTGGGTGCCTGCTACTTGTTCCGCTTGCATCACATCAATTCCCACTGTCTGATCTTCCGCGGACCTACAAATTTCTCGAACCTCCCTCCACCAAGCCTGGTGTAACGGGACCTCCTCTACTGCCATATGGCCCTCCGCTATGCGCCAAACCATCTGTAGTGCCTGGACCTTCAAATAGAAAGTAGTTTAAAATCAAGCCCTGAAATATATATTAATCAGTTAACTTTATGAAATAAATTATGTAATAGTGATTGTGTGTACCAGGATAGTATGATGCGAGCCTGCAGTGGCAAAACCGTCACGACTGGCCGGAGGGGCAGATGGATGTATCAGTAGTCGTGTCACGCTCCGGTACAAGTCCATGTACGGATCTGTAGCCTGCACAGGACCTACGACTGGGGGGCCTCCGACAACACTGCTGAGCCTGTCGTTCCACTGGAGAACGTAAGACGGGTGCTTCGTAGCCCAGTTCTCCATGGCTCTCCCGCGTCTGTCCATCTTGTGCAGGTCAATGCTGGGATCAGGTATGAGGGGTGGTTGTTCTTGAAAGCTGAGCTGACGCAATACTCGGTCGGGGTAGTGGTGCTCTACGATATTGAAGCATATCAGTGGTGTCTTGGCACGTCATACAGACCGTCCTGCTACACACCCAGCCGGCAGTGACTGCATTAGATCTCCTGCATAGGCATCCCATACCATCTGCATAACATGATTTAGTTAGTATTAAGTTAGAAAAATAGACAGTATATACTTAATTTCAAATGTACTTGTAAACTATATTAACTTGAGATTCTGTCAGTCTGTCCAGCTGATCTCTGTAGTGCCTGAGGCTGTGGGCCACAGCGTAGACGGAGTGACATGCCCATCGTCTCCCACGTGGGTCTGTAGATATGTCGTACTGACCGCGCAAATGTGCAGTGTCGAAAATCTGGGGTCGTAAGCAAGTTATACGCTCCCACGCCCATAACTGAAAAAAATGAAATAGTCAGTCAAATAAAGTCTTTTAACTAACATAAATGCGACAAAGTATTTAAATTAACATCAATGCACTTGTCAGATATTATGTATACCTGAACTACTGCCAAGCAACCGCCAATCTGGTTAACATCTGACTGAGTGGCACGACACAACTCTCAATAGGTGTATGCTAGAATCCCGACCCCGCAGGAAAGTCTCCCACAATCTTCCAAGTTCTCAAGATGCTCTAGAAGATATGCTGGAACGTGGGTCGCCTTCTTGTTCACCATGAGGTATGTTCCAAGCATGTACATGATCACCGCCCGAGCCTGCTGAGAGACCTGGTCGTCAATGGTCTGCTCTGGCAGAATCTGAACCTGATCGAGCAACCACCTGTTCGAAATCATCATTCCACTCCATAACCCCGTCCCCACGTCTGGTGAACTACCCAAAAGTCGAGTACACAAGTCAACACCCTCGGTCCTACTCATATCTCGTCCGGTAATGGCACCACCATCAACGCACAACCCAGTCAGGAAACCCATATCCTGCATGGTGATAGTCGCCTCCCCGGTCAGTAAATGGAATGTGTGAGTCTCTACCCTCCATCTCTCGACCATGGCTGTCACTAGGGGGTGATCAACCTCCAAATAGCCAAGTCTGTATGCCCCATAGAAGCCTGCCACTCGTAACTTCTCAAGCACACGTGGATCTAACTCTGGCTTATCCCTAAATAGTGGCATACCCTCGTGACGACATATAAGAACATCCTCTGTCTGCGTAATGAATTAATACTATGAGAATACTTATAGGCAGTGGTATAAATCAATTTACGTGAATTTAAGACTTGAACGTACCCCTGTCTCCCATATCTGTCCAGACCAATGCTCATGCTGCAAATATAGGAGTGTGCTATTCTCCGGCCCTGGATCAAGTGTGACCTGAGTGCCTGAAGGATCGTCCATAATACTGCAAGTAAAAGAATATTGGTTAAAAGATATTGTAACACACCCTAGTTTCTTTATGTAATGTTTTCCATTCAAGTAATCATTAACGCCTCATACTTTATGTTTCGATCCACATGAATTACTCGTTGATGAGAACGGTCATATCCCACACCTTCCTCATTCGGTATAACACTTCCCACCAAAAAAAGAAATAACGACACTTGATTAACCATAGTACCTGAAAATTTATCCAACCAATTAAATCAGCCAATTAACCAATTTACGAAAATTGAGCAAGTATATCTAAGCTTTCATTAATAAAAACCCTAATCGAACCAATTTTCATCAATTTTCATCCAAATTTGATATGTTGCACAATAATCTACCTACAATTACCAAAATCTCGGGCAATAACATGCTAAGTTACGAAAATTCAGCAAGTATACCTACAATTTCATTACAATTACCATAATCGAACCATTTTTCACCAATTTTCATCCAATTTGATATGTAGCACAATAATCGACCTACGATTACAAAATCCCGGGCAATAACATGACAAGTTGCGAGTAATTGAGCATGTTTCATCACATTGACACGAAGAGAAGAGAAGAGAAGAGCAGAGAAAAGGATAAGAAAAGACGACAGAAGGGAAGATAAGACTCACCTGCTACTGTGGTGGGATGATTCCGGCGGCAATGGGTTGCCTCAAACTGGCGGCGAGGTCGCCGGCGTTCTCGGCTTCTTCTTCGTCGGTCGGGAAACAACGCTTTTTTCTTCGTCGGTCGGGAGACAGAGAGATGAACGAGAGAGAGTGTGGCCACTGATAGTGAAATGATAGGGTTTATAAGTTTAAAAGAAAACTGATTATAGTACAATCAGTTTTAACACTATGAAACCGACATTGTTATAATCGGTTCTTAAAACCGATAGTACTTCAATCGGTTTCAACCCGGTTGTGTGAAAAGTAAAAACCGACGGTACTATTGTCGGTTTTGTAGCAAATAAACCGACTTTAGTACCGTCGGTTTCAAAACAGGTCTAGATTGATATTTTTTTCCCAATAAGGGTTTGATCCGTGTTTGTCGGCTAAAAGAGAGCAAGTTTTGTGAAAAACTTGCATCACCTTCCTCAGTTCACAAACCCACCCAAAAACCGCCGACCCCACCCAAAATCGCAGACCCCATCCAACACGTACCGTCTTGCTGACGTCCTCCCCAAGCCCGACGTCTCCCTCTTTTAACAGGGATTAACCTCTCCCCGCAACCAGCACCTCACCACTAAAGACGCTAACCGAAACTCCGGCCTAGCGCTAGCCGACGACTGGAGACAGTAGACCAGAGCACCGAGTGAGCCAGTCCGATTCTCACGACTTCAAAACTTTGATTCTTTGCCTCATCCTCGTCCTCCTGGTAAGTTTCTGTTACCGAGTCAGTTGATTTTTTATTTGATTTCTGATTAGCTTAGAAATTGTGTAGCTTTGGGATGCACTCTTCAATTTAGTAGAACTCAATCTATAAGAAATTGCTTGTAGATTCGGCAGTTTGAGTTCTATGCCATGCTACAATCCGAGCCTCTGGATTAGCTTTGTTCTGTGCTATGCTTGTATCCAACAGTCAACACCTTCAGAACCATACCCGCAATACATATTTGTCTCAACCATTTTTAGTGGAAAATAAAGAAATTCACACTTTTGATGGCTGTATTCCGAGTTCCGATTCTTTATACCATTGCAACTCAATCTTTAGTGTTTAGTTCCATGATTGTTGTATGGGTATGCTTCTGATTGGAGTAATCATTGCTTGCTCCAAAGAACAACTCTGACGCAGTGTTCTAATCCGTACAACGCACGGCATGATAAAGTTCATTCATTCACTTTCTTAACTATGTGTCTTGTGTTGTATGGATCATTATAACACCACATCAAATTTGTTCTTGAAGCAAACAAAGATTTATCTTCTAATTGGGTGGCGATTCCACCGAGTTTTAGTGGATCAATAAAAACCAAGGGAGTGGAACAGTTTAAATCCAGTTAAATACTAATTTTGAGAGTGCTTCAATGTAAGAACTAGTCTGCAGATTTAGGTTTTTTAATTCTCTCCCTGATTTCTGTTTATGCAGATGAGCTCCTTGTTTATCTGACATGTATGTTTCTGTCGATTTACTGATATGGGAAACCGAAATTTTGTCTGGAGTCTTGCTAAGAAGTCCTTCACATTGGGGCTCATAGCGGTTACAATTTCAGATCGGTATGGTAGCATTATTGGAGTTCGGGGCACTTCTATGTCTCCTACAATTAATCCTGGCAGCAACACCTGTATGGATTCGACTTTTAGTATTTCATAAAGATTGAAGTGTATTATCTCATTAGTGAAATTGTTACACTGATCATTGATGAACGGGCTGCAGATGAATATGTTCTGGTGGAGAAATTTTGCCTCGAAAAGTACAAATTTTCACGCGGCGATGTTGTAGTTTTCAGGTAATTTTCACGTCTTGTTGGTTGATACTAACGTATCGCCCATTTCTTAATATTTACTAGTTTCTTTTGTATAATTTACTATATCTTCTGTTGCAGCTGGCCGCGTGCTACCTATCTTGGAATTGTTTGTTTCCAGTTCCCATTTTTATATTTTTAAGGACTTCATCTTCCTTAACTGGAATTTGCAAGCCAGCCTTGCTTTCTGATTTACATCTGGATCTTTGTGAGTACAGCAGATTGTTATACGAACTGTCACGGGAAGACTCTTTGCAAGCTCACCTTGTGTCCAAATAGAGCCAGTCACCTTGAGCTATGTTTGGGACTTTTGCTGTCTGTTCTAAACTTCGTCACATTCCTCTCTCCCCCCTCCCCCCCCCCCCCACCCACACACACACACTTTCCTGTGTATTCAATTTAAGAACTCCCAAATAATTAAAGATCAATTCTGAGTTTGACATCCCAGTTGTCTCCCACGCAGCCAGCTACAAGTTATGTTTTCCATCATATAGACCGTTGAATTTTGATTTAAACGAGTTTCTTGTGTAAGTGATGTTAGATCACCAACTATCACCTAAAAGACTATTTCAGTCTATTGAAGATGAGAGAAGCTCTTGAAAGAGTCACTGGGCTTTGGCTTAGGCTACTCAATCAAAACTGGATAGGGAGTTAAAGAAATTAGAGTCTTCAGTGAACGATGGATAAGTAGTAGTTAGTAGGAGTCCTTAGTTGCAATAATTGTTTTCTGCTCTTTTATATTGTTCTGCCTTGTTAGCCAGGTATTTCATATTCACAATTTTTTTACCTAACAAAAATATGATCACCAACTGTCGCCTAAGCCATAAGCTGTTTTTATACGTGCTTAACCGTGTATATAAGTTTTTCACTTTCTTCAAGAGCAACCCCTTGTACAGGCAGAGAGAAAACAAATGAACTAAGTCACTGTGACAAATAAATTGATTGACAGAGGACAGAGCTTGAGCAATTAACTTAAAAGTAAGAGCCAGAATCATATTATTATCTACCAAAAAATAGATTGTTTTTAATTCTGAGTGAGACTGCGGGATTGCTACCTCATCAGAGAAAGAAGCCTTAGTGTATGTTCGATAGGGTCTTGGAACCGTGATATCTCATCCCCCATCAGCAATTTGTGAGTAAGGATTCAGGTATATACTTAACCTTGTGGGTAACTACTAGCACCTTCGGCTGAAGAAATTTGACCCAGTTGTTCGGATCAAGAAGTTGCAAGGCCAGTAATCGACTTGGGTCGTGACAATTCAAAACCTGGTCCTGCAAGGGCTCCGTGGTACTGCGCTACCACCCAAGAGATCATGTGAGTGGCGCACTTAGAGCATGTTCACATGTGAGGCACTGGGCAAGGGCAGGGGCACTAGGGCACTGGGGTAAGACACTGTTCGTGTATCTTTTTGAGTGATTTTTCACGAGTTTAGCAAAGTTGTGAGAGTGAGGCACAGGGGCACTGAAGTGCCCAGCTTGTGCCCAAGGGGCATTTCCTGTGAAGGCACCCAGACCCTGGTGGAAACGTGAATAGTGGTTTCGAAGGATTTTAGTGCTGGAGTGAGGTGGTGCCTGGGCAGGGGCACTGGTGAACATGCACTTCGAGTATTAAAAGTCGGAACATTGTGATATCCCCTCCCCCATCAGGAATCTGTGAATAATAATTTTGTTATATAATGAACCTCGTGGTTTACTAGTAACACATTCGACTTAAGAATTTTGATCTAGTGGTTTGCATCAAGAAAGTTGTTGAAGAAATGTGCTGGGCCAGTAATCCACCTGGGTTGTGACAGCGTCTCTGGAGTGGGCCTTCTGCTATCCAAAACATGGACAGTTTGGGACTATGGAATGTTATACCCTACGGGATCGGGTACGAGTAGGCTTTTTCTTATTATGTGGTTTGAATTCAGCGGTTTTTTTCCCTGGATTTAAGACTGTCGCATGACCTATTCTCTTTTTCTCTTTCAGTCCATAACTCAAGTAGCATCTCTACCTTTGGGGTGTTTGGGAAACAAGATTTTCTGCGATTTTGGGTTTTCAAAACATTTTTTTAATCTTTTTTGCGGTTTTGGGAATGGACCCAGCCATCAAATGTGACACTTAACCAAAACAAAAAGTTAACAACCAAATGTCTCAGCTTTTACTAAACTTTAAAATTTTGAAATTCAAACAACCCTTTTGCTGATTAAACTTTGGTTTTCTCTGAATGGAGAAAGATCTCATGTGAACATATTGGAAAGTTTCCAGATCACCAAATTTATTGTTTGTATACGCTTGTTACGATTGTCATTTGCTAGGTTACCAGATATTAATTCTCAGAGTGAATTCTCTAATTACTTGTTTTCCCAGTGGGGGAGGGTACAAGTCGGACTTCTGGTGTGGTGAAGTAACTCTCTAAAGCCTAGCAGAAAAAACAATGCATAGTTAGCTGGTTGCGTGACAGTTGCTGCTGTTAGAGCTGTTTGAGAACCTCTTTTGTCAAGAAACACTTTGTCCTCAGCGTTCCTTTAGTCTCCATATAATTAATACCCTTGCAGGGTGATGCGAATGATGAAGAGAGACTAAGGTTGGATATATCGTTATCCTCTCAGTCTTATTACTTCTCCCACTTAAATAGTTGCCTAACCTTTAGCTACTCTAAACTCAGGCTTTGATCTGTAGTAGGTTTCATACATTTTAAATATTCTCTTAGATCCATGTGCTGATGCTGACTATGTTATGGTGACAACTTATGCAGCTCTCCCAGTAACCACAAGGAGAGACACATAAAGAGAATAACAGCCTTGCCTGGTGATTGGATCTCAAGTCCTTATACTCATGATCCTCTGAGGATTCCAGAAGGCCGTTGTTGGGTTGAAGGAGATAATTCTGCATCTAGCATGGATTCCCGATCCTGTGGTCCTGTATGTTTCTCCAACTTCATTATACATGCGTGTTTTTAACATTGGAGCCTAGATTTTCATATTAACTTTACTTAGAAGAGAAAACAGAGTGTAATTAGAAGCCGTATTTTTATTTAAACTGTCATTCCTATCTTCAATCTGAAGTAAGTGCAAACACTCAGTACAAATACATTATCAGGAAACTCTTAGGACATGGAAAAGAAATTAAATATTTCGAATATGTCAGTAATCATAATATTGATACCAAACTTCTTTATCATCTTAAATTGAAAAGTTGCCGCTGCAGTCAATCTAGGTTTGAGATTGCTTCATCACTACGAACGAAGTAATGAATAAAGCCAGCTTATTTCAGACAAAGTTGCAAAAGACCTGCGCATTAATTTGGGCATTTTATTGGTTACTGTTCAATTTGTGAGGCCGAAAAATGAAGAACATAGCTGTAAGCATCCTCTCAGTTCTCTATTTATTTGGGCAAGTACTCCGTACTATTCCTCAAGTTGCTTTGCTTGTGACAAGTGTGACCCTGAATATCTCATGTTTGTGCCTGTCAGTCAAGGCTATTTTGGTGGCGAGGTTACCATAAATTCTTCTTTGGCTGGTTAGAATTTTCTGCAGCTTCTCTTCCTATCAACTACCGTGGTTTATTTTAAGGCTGCAAGATATTAGTGTGTTCTTTGGGAAGGAGGCGGTTTCCGCGTGAATTCAAGTGCCATTTACTTGATAAGTTATTGTTTGTGTCCTTTAAAAGGTCTGCAAGATGGAGAGAGTTGAGTGCTGGACTTTCTACTAGTGGGACAATGAGACCTATAATAGCTATTTCTGGTATCCATTGTCAGGTAAGGATAGTGTTGTATTGGTTGTCATATAGTGTGGATGGTTCTTAAAAGTTTTGCGATAACTCTTTCCAGAGATATTTAAAAAGACAGGGAAGAAGTTTTGCTGAATCTCGTGGCGCAGCCTGTAATAGTAGTAATTCAGGCTTTAGTTTGGTTTGCTTGTTTCCAGAGAGATAATCTGGTGTATTGTATATGATGTTATATTACGCATTCTTATGCGAAGTCATTTACAGTTACCCTGTGTAGGAAGTTGCTCCTCCTGTACGGTTCACCTCACTCACAAGGAGTCTTATTATGGGAATTTCGTTTGGCATTTTACAAGGTTCATTCAATTGGTGCAGTAGGCCGAAGGAAGTTGCTCTTATCTGAAGGCTTTTCCCAGCTGACCCACATTGCTTTACTCACAAGTTTTATGATATCCAAAGCCCAAATTTACTCTATCCTGTCAGCATTGCTCTCACTTTTTCTGCCAGAAGCTGAAATGTAGTTTCATTAACAGTCTTGTGAATTAGGGGAATATCCAGATGGAGTCCCAAATCTTCTGTCAGCCCAATGCATATAATTAAGCCCAACTCCTCCATCTTAAACTAAGGAACAGATTAGGATACAAAAATTTTCTATTTATCAGAATTTACTGTTTGACCAGACTTAGTACAGAAAGCAGTCAATGCCTCTTGCGTAACTGAAATTTGTCCTGTAGGTTATGATTAAATCATCTACAAAAAAGTGGCGTGTGAGAGCTATACCACCTCTAGGACATTTAATACTCTTCCAGAGACGTCAGCCAGCTGCCTTATGGATCTTTTGAGCCAACAACTCCGTTGTGAGCAGAAATAAGTTAGGTGTAGGGTCTCCCTAATTTACCCTTTATTGGTCCGAAAGTCCTTAATTGTTGCCCATTCCAGAGAACTTAAAATCACTAGTAGAGACTGAATCCATAATGAGTGAAGTCCAGTTAGAGGGAATGCCAATTTGGGGCAAGATAGTATGAATGAGGGACCGTTTTACTCTACGTCTCTACCATAGGCTTTTTGCTAGGTAAATTTTGACTGCTGAAACCCCCTTCTTGCTCTTCATTTTCTTCAAACAAAACAATGCCTTCTGTGCCAACCACATATTGTCACTGGTATATCTTCCTTGTAAGAAACTGAACTGATTTGGCTGGATATAATCCTTTGCAAAATGTGTGTCAATCTTTAAGTATGCAGCATTGTGATGATCTTGAGGGACACCTTGTATAAACTGATGGCCTCAACTGGGTAAAAGAAGCTGGGTTTTCAACTTTGGGAATGAGAGTACGGAGGTTACCATTAGCAGGTAGCTTCTTGAGCTGATAGCCATTTAAACCATTCTAACAATGGAGCCATCCACTGTGTGCTAATGATGTATACCATCTGGGTAGGGCTCTGTAGCTTCCCATTGCGCAAGACCACCCTTTGAACCTCCCGAGTGATCCATACTCCAGGACACCACCACGCGAATGTAGAGGGTGAACTGTGGGAGGAGGATCAGAATAGAGGTTTTGAAAATTTTGGATGCCTTCCTCAAGCTCAGCAGCATGCTCAAACCAGTCCCTATTACTCAACTGCATCATTACAATCTTGTTTCTCCTTCTCCTGACAACGGTAGATAAGTGAAAATATCTTGTATTTCTGTCTTCCAACAACATTTTACTCACTCTGCTTTTTGGGAACCAAAACAACTCCTCCTGGGTGAATAGGCGTTCTCTCTCCAACCTAGAATCTCTGAATTTCATGTAGTCTTGCTAACTGCCTCTTCCTTTTGAAAATATTTCCAAAAGATCAAAATATCAGTCATTGATCTTAACAGTAATATTGTGAGTAGAAGTTGGAATCTCCATGTTGGACCTCCATTGGTCTTTCACAAGAGTGCCAAAGCTAGCATCAGTAAACCAAGCCACTTCCATTCTAAATGGCTTTTGAGAAATAATAGGACGCTCCACCCCAAAGTATCAATTAACAACGGGTGATGATCAGAATTTACTCTGGTCACACGCTTAACAAGATCTTCTGGGCGGTTATTTCAGAGGGCCCTATCCAATCGCTGGCTAATCTTCCTACCAATTCCTTGATTAATGTTGCCAGCAGTTAACCAAGGAAAAGTTGATCTAAATCAGTGAGATACTTCAAAGCTCATCACTATAAGAAAGAAGACTTGCTTAAATCGCAGAAAACAACCAAAGAGGTTGATGAGCTCTCCTAATCAAGCCAGTAATTATGTGATTAGTTGATGATGGGGTTCGAATTCCGCCTGAGAATTGTCCCAAAAGACCCAAATACCTCCGGAGAAGCATTGAACTTCTACAGCCTTTAACATATCCAAATTTGAACGAATTAACCCTTGCCTGAGATATAGCTACACAGGGCTCCACGATCACCAACATAGAAGAAGTAATTGTGCGAAGCTCTAAAATAGAATGCACTGTGGCTTCATTGCCAATACCCTTGCAGTTCCAGGTAACTATCTTCATTGCATAACTAACAGGTGGTTATTGGAACTCCGCAAGTCAACTGCAACAGAGATTTCACCGTTTGACTAATCTGATTGAGGATTTGAAGCAACATTCTTGTCCTGCGTGGTACGATTGGGGGTTAAAAATACTTTGGAACGAAAACTCGACCGTATCTATCCGTGGACCCGTTAATGTTAACCCTGATGCCATCCTTGACCCACCTGAAGTGATACTCCTTGGAAATGGAGCTGGGTAATTTGAAGATGTGGTGCAGTGCATCCATGAGTCACCGTCGATATTGCAACAGAGGGAATTGATTATGACCAATTAATTATAATGGAAAACGCAAATCAGGATTTTCAACATTTGTGTTCCTCCGATTTCAGCGTTTTCGTAGACTTGCTTTTCCCATCACTGGACGGTGGAGATGCTGCCAGTTGGCAGGATTCCCGACATGGTAGCCTGATCAACACTTGGCCTGGGATATGATTCCTTACTTCCCCGAGTACTCTGTATACTTTTCCGAAACCCTGGAACGAGAACACCCCCCCCCCCCCCCCCCCCTCCCCTCTTTAGATAGTGGTAATGAGTCAGTACCCAAGGCATTCGCGTGAGTTCGACTCCTTGAGTTGACTCTGTTCTTAACGAATTGCTTCCTACGGCTGTTTTTGAGCAATCATCCACACGCCAAAAGGGTTCTGATTCAACTCCGGTGAAGAACCCGGTACCTGCTCCGTGTTTTTCATAGCCGTATCGCCGTCTGAGAGCTCCACAACCACTTCCACCGGATAATTGGCATAAGCTGGGAGCAGAGATCTTGTTTATGCCCAATGTCCCACACTCAAAGAAGATTTGGTCGAGACCTTATACTCAACCAGTATCTTGTACCCAGATTACCCAGATTACTGGCAACAAATCTGCGAGATATAAACTTGGACACAAACCCAAGCAAATCTCCCGCGAGTGACAAAAGAGCCCCCAAAATCCACGAGCTTAAGTTCATAAAAAATACTCCACCAATATCCCCTTAGATGGATCTATATTGGAGTTGGGACTCCAATACCTCGCCATAAGTTTCAAAGGAGGTTTATTTCTGAACTTTGAGATATTGAGCCTGATCATCCAGGGACCCTGAGCAAGAAGTGGTCCTAGTCCTTACCGTAGAACCAGACGCAATAGTATCCATTCTCAATGTCCGTCGATTGGAAACCCTTTACAATTTCCATTTGGAGGTGAATCGAGCATGGAGAATTCGTAACTCTGGATCCTTCCCCCAGCACATGAATAATGGGGCCTGCTCCGGGGTTTGTGCAATTTCTTCAGCACACCTTCTCCAACACGGATACAAACCCACCAATCTGCTAGCTGCTCTTTGACAATTCTGGACCCTTCCTTGGCAGATCCACTCAAGTTCAGCTAATCCTCCTTTACATAGAGTCCTAAGGGGGTTTGTATGAGAGTTCCCTTGAATTGACGGTCTCCAGTAGCAACATCATCATCTGGGAGTGGATTCGGCACCCCAAAACGCCTCTTCAAGCTCTGTTGATTCTGCGGGAGTACTGGATCTGAGCCAAAGCTCATCGCCGGTGTGCAATTGGGTATATGGCAGTTAGGTTTTGTCAACATCCATTTTTAGTGAGGTGGGAGTATTTCTAGAGAGAGAAATCATTTGGTGAAATCATTCTTTTCAAGGTTTTCAAGATCGGGATCCTACGTAGGATCGTAGAGTGCCCCATAGGATCGGGGATCGTAGGATCGGATCGGGATCGGAAGATCCTAACAAAACTGTAATATCTGTTTTTCATTAATATTGTGACTACTTAAATGACTTACATTCAGGTTCTTTATGTCATAAAAATGTTAATATACAAACTCAAGACCTAATATACCGTGGAGAACCGTAAGATTCTGCAATTCTCTAAGAATTAGTAAGTTTTAATGACATAACTACTCAGACATTGTTCCTTACTGATCTTTTACAAAAACAAGAAACAGATGAATTCATTTACTTGGAACCTCACATTTCATTTTAACAAAAAATGGGGAGGCTAAAAGTGTAAATCACAGACCAAAAGGACGTGTTTGATCAAAGATGAGTTGACCAAAACGTTGATAGCGATAAGAGAAAAGGTTTCAGAATGTGGGTATGATCTAAACATGGGGAAAAACTAAGGAAGAGATTTCCGCCACTTGTCTCTCGTAGATAGTGATTAATATATGGTTTAAACTCTTAATCTATGGGTACTACGCATAAAAACAGCTCGGGTCGGGTTCATAGCACCTAAAGAAGCAAGAGCCCATTAAACTTCCGAACCATTCTCCGCTTTGTAAATATCGAGAAGGTCCCTTTGAAGAGTCGCTTGGATTGTAACATCATATGCCATTCTTGGATTTCACTAGTAGAATCGGGATTCTACATGAGATCCTAAGAGTTTGGGAGTTTACATGGGATCGAGATCGGCTATGCTTTCAAGGTCGTAAAATCGTAGAATCGTAAGATCCGGATCTGAGTGACGACCATGATTCTTTCACTATGTTAGTGTTCTTTTACCTTCTTTTAAAGACACTAAAATTTGATTCTTTCAATATGTTGGTGTTCTTTTAAGACACTAAAATTCGATGACACATTTTGTGCTATTGCTTTTATGGAAGTGACATTCGCCTCGTGTCAAATGTGAGGAGTCTATTGTTGGACAGTACGCGAGGTGATGAGTTCCTTTCATGCATTCCCCAATTTACCAAAGTTCAGTGATGGTGAATTGTGCGATCCTACAATTTTTCACCATTTCTAAATCTAATATTCTGCAAGAGGGGAAGTGAATCTACTGCGACGTGGGAACTTTTTGATATTCTACTTAAAATTAAATATGGCATGGGTCATAAATCTATTTTTGAAACTAGAAAAAAACATCAATATCTTACTAGTTCATAAAAATAAGCTCACCCGAGTGTTTCTAAATCATGTATCCTATCACGTTTTGCCAGATTGGCTGAAATAGAACCAACTGTTAGATCATGTCCGAAAGGGCTCTCTGGAGCGCAGGCAAGTGCACCGAGCCCGGAGGAACCACACTCCTTTGAGTCGAGCCATTCACCCTCTCTCTATGGTCGAGTCGGTAAACCACCTCAAAACCCTCTTATCATATTTTGCCTTCCGCCTGAAAGTAGAGTATAAATGTTCTTTCTCTTCCTGTTACACAAACCAGACCATCCATGTCGTTACAGTGTGTGCATTCTTGAAAGTGTATGTCCTTATAAGTGCTCAAAAATTTAATTGCAGTTGTATTGACTTCCCGGATTTGTCAAATACTTGGTTAATGTAGTTTGTAGGTAACTTAATGAGTATTCTTGTGAAGTCTACTTGTTTTCTTTTCCGAAGTATCGTAAGTAGGCTAATGGCCTCCCAGGCTTCTCCTAAGGCCTTGCTTCTCCTAACGAAGGCCTCTCATTACATAGGTATAGTACAACTTAATTGCAGTCTTTTTTTCCTTTCTCTGGTTGCTTCAGCTGAAGCAGCTCCTCATCTTCAGCTTGCTATTTTAGAATGTTTTATACCTATGTGTTCTGCTGTGTCATCTTTTTAGTACTGCAAGTACCTAACTTGATGTTTTGGCAGATACCTCTGGGTCTGGTTAAGGGAAGGATTACCCACATACTCTGGCCTCCCAAAAGAATCGGCAAAGTGGAGCGAAGAGTACCTGCCAGCGGACTTCCTTTCTAAAAAGCAAGCTGAAGAACGGGTGTATTCTTAAGAGACATTTTTTTTTTGCATTGATTTTTTCCTGATTTCAGTTTTGATAAGTACCCCGATTTTTTTAAACAAATGAAGTATTTGAGCAACAGCAGTTGGATTTGTTACTCATGAATATTCAGTTAATTGATCACATTTGATTATTATTATTTTTTTTGCAAAGAAAATGAATTTCTTATTTAGCTAGAGGCTGGTTTGTCCATAGCCCAAATATCAGTTACATAGTCTGGGCAAATGATGGCCCAAAACATATCACAAGGAGCATTGAGGCCCAAACGAGCTAAACAGTGCGCGAGGGCATTTCTGTCTTTTCCAACGAAGCTAGGTTTATCATAGTTAAATAGCTGCATCACTTCTCTACCCTGAGAGAACAGCCTCTCCATTTCTGAGCCTCCTTCTGCCACGACTTCATTTATCTCCGTACTTGTTCCTATCTGTTGGTAGAGATCGAAACAATCGGTTTCGATGATTAAACTTCGAAATCCCCTATTGTAGGCCTTGATGAGAGCTTCTCGTAAGGCAGTAGCTTCTGCAATCAACGATTTGGTGGTATAGAGGATCTGAAATGAGAAGCCATGAACTGGTGTGACAGGGTTTCAGGAGCAGAAGAACAAAAGATACAATTAACTGGTAAGTTAATCCCTTTTTGATTAAGTCTCTGCCTAGTTGGTAAACAGTTATTCATCGGTCTCCAGAAAAAAATCTTAATTTTCCCAGGAACCCTGGAGTCCCAAACACAGTTGTAAAAATTGTTTTTATTATCACTGCTATTGCAAATTTTGACGTTATCAGAGTTAAGATTTAGAATTGAAAAGGTAGCATGGTTGGCCGATTTGACAGTGTATTTGCCATTCTGAGTTTGGGACCAAACAATGAAGTCATTTTAATTTTGGCTTGTCAAAGGGATATTGATTATAGCCTCATACTCATCTTCAGAAAAATGGCTTTTGATTAGATTGTGGTTTCCGGTAAAATCTGAAGTAATAAGATCCGAGACTTTTGAATTCAAAGGTAGAGTAGGTCGACTGAAAGGTTTCCTGCCAAAACAAATGGGTAACCATCTATTGTGATAAATCAGGGTGTTATGTCCATTACCTATACCCTGTTTAGCAGCCTGGACCACAATGTTCTTAGCTGTAATGAGACCACTCCAAATGGGAGAGCAAGAAGTCTTAGTTTCAACATTTAAATTGAACTGTAACGGAAATACTTACCTTTTAGGACTTTTGAAAGTAAAGAATTGGGATGTTGAAAAATCCTCCAGACCAGTTTTTCCTAAAAGAACTATATTAAAAGCATACAAACGTCTAAAACCAAGCCCACCTATATTCTTAGGATTGCTAATAGAAGTCCAATTTTTCCAGTAGATTTTTGATTTGTCTAAGTTGTTGCTCCACCAAAATTTAGCAAACAACTGTCGAATTTGGTTGCAAAAACCTATGGGTAGGAGGTAAACTATGATTTCTTTTCCTGCGGGTGACAGGAACTTCTCTTTCCACCCACAAATTTTGTTCCAAATCTTTGATTTGATATCCGTGAAGGTATTGGTAGTTTTTCGACCATCAAGAGTGGGTAGACCCATATATTTGTTGTGCTTTCCAGCAATGGGAATTTGATTTTTTTTTGAAATATCTGATCTGACATGATTAGAAACAGTCGGTCCAACAACTAACATGGATTTATCTATATTTATAGTTTGACCTGACGACATACAATATGTTGAGTCAAGATCCCTGAATGTGCTTCGGCTGGTAATTGTTTTGAGTGATGAAAAGACAAAAGGCTAAGACATAAGCAGCAAAGCATTCCAGTAATCTCAAGGCCTTGAGATTGACTGAACTTCAAAGCCTTGAGTTATGTTATCCTGCTATGTGTTCTAACATTTTTGTGTTGCAGAATTGGATATCTGATTATGCAAATCAGTGGTTTATGGTATATACTTTTGGTTTATAATATTTTTATATCTAACACAGTTGCAGATGATCAGAACAGGAAGAATCAAAGTTATCTGGGTTTAACTTTGAAATTATGTGAAGCAGGTTCAGAGCTCCAAGGCCTTGAGATGTGCCTTGAGCTGCTGACAGTTTTTACAGAACTTAATTGATTCTTTCTTGCAGGTTATGACTCTTAGTATTGTGGTTATTTACTCACTTCTAAGTGTCTTAAATTTGTTTCTCATGATTTATTTGTTTTAGAAGATATGTAGGTTATTGTTCTAAGCTTATTAAACAGTTTTATCAGAAACTGTATAACCAAACAGTCTTAGTACTGTTAGCTGTCTGGATTTTGTTGTTGCAGAGTTTCTATGCTGTTGCAGGGTTGTTAAACGTGCATGAGCAATCTCAACAAACTCCAACGGATATCCACTTGAAGCTGTTTGAATTTAAGTTGAAAACAGAAGGAGGATTTGTAGGAACTGAGATCCTAAAATCTCTCAATCAGTTGCAGCTGTGGATAAAAGAGGCTGGTTTGAATTTTGAAGGGGAGTGAGAGGCTTGCAGAATACTCTGAGAGGTGTGACAAAATCGTGGGAGATTATCCATTCAAACACACAATCATTCAAGCTTCATTCCAGACTTCTGAAGATAAAATCAATCCAGTTTTCTAGGAGAACACTTCCGGGCTTCAACAGCTTATCTTCATACTGTGTTCTTCACTTGTACTTCCATCTGTGTATCTCTAGATTATCTTAAACCTCACTTAACCTAGTGGTTGGTTGTTCAAGTGAACAACAAGAGGTTCTTGTTAGCTCAACAGTTAGTAGCTGGAACTAGATAGGTTTGGAACCACAAGCTGTATAGGTGTAAGAGAAATCACTTAGGCTTGAAGATCTAGGGTTGTTTCTCTGTGAGTAATAAGAAGTGTTTGCCCAATCCTGGTGGGATTAGATCCCTCAGGCAGAGATTAGGTCCATTGGGACTGAACTCTGTAAATTGCTTTGTGTTCTTTACTTTTCTGTTTGATTATTATCTGCTGCACACAACTCAAATCAAAACTAGGGTTTAAAAGATGTTTAGAATTATTCACAGCTCAAGGCCTTGAAGCTTACAATTTTGCCTTAGTGAGTTTCAGACAGTTTACAAAATCTCAAGGCCTTGAGATTTGAGTTTCACACAAAGCTTTCCTGTTAAACTTTAAGTTTTGCAAAAAGTTCCCATACTCTATTCAACCCCCCCCCCCCTTCTAGAGTATTTAGGTCATGTATTTAGTCTACATTACACACTTTCAATTGGTATCAGAGCATGTGTCACTGTTTTTATATCTAACAATCTGGTGACTATGAGTAATGTAGGAGATGGTGGATTCTCACAAGGAGGGGCAGCCAACAGACCTCCATTGTTCTGTGGTGACAACTTCATGCATTGGAAGGCATTGATGAAGATGTTCATTATAGATCAAGACATGGAACTATGGTCAATAGTTCAGAATGGTCCTCATGAGTACTACACTACAATTGATGGAGTCAGAACTGTCAAGTCTGAGGAAAATCTTTCAGTCACTGAACTGGAAAAGGTATCCAAAAATTACAAAGCTATGAATTTGCTATAATGTGCTTTAAATGCAGATGAGTTCAACCGAGTGTCAAACTGCAAGAGTGCCAAAGAAGTGTGGGATAAAATGGTGGTGACATATGAAGGAACCAACTAGGTTAAGCAGACAAAAATCAGCATACTTCTGAGGCAATATGAGTTGTTCAAGATGAATTCAGATGAGACCATCAAGGAAATGTTCAAAAGATTCACTGATGTGGTGAACAACCTGGAGTCATTGGGAAAGAAGTTCTCAAATGAAGAAAAGGTCAGAAAAATTCTAAGAAGTTTGCCAAAAGTCAAGTGGGAGCCAAAGACAACAGCCATTGAGGAAGCTCAGGACTTGAGTCTTCTTCAGCTAGATGATCTGCAAGGAAAGCTGCTCACTCATGAAATGTCCATGAAGGAAGTGGAAGGTGATTTGAGTGAAAATATCAGGAACCTAGCACTTAAGGCAAAAGACAGTGAAAAATCTCAAAGCCTTGAGACTGAGGAGGTACCATGGATTACAACAGAGAGAGATCAAGACCCTCAGGCAGCAAGGATTACAAAGGTAAATCTTCATCATAGTCACATAAAACTAAAGTAATGAATTGTTTTGAGTGTGGTGATGCAGATCATTTAGTAAGGGACTGTCCACAAAAGAAAAAGAGCATGAACTTTCAGAAAAAGGATGGTGACAACAGAAGGAAGAAAGCCATGATGGCTTCTTGGAGTGATTCTGATTCATCAAGTGACTCAGACACAGCAGAAGAGCAAGCAAAATTATGCTTCATGGCAAAGCATAATGAGGAAAGTTCATCAGACAACACATTGAAGACATGGTAAAAAATTTACTTGCTTGTCCTTCTGATGTACTTCCTGAAATTCTCAAAAGTATGTTTTTGAATGAGGAAAGTTATAAAAATGAGATTTCTGCTTTAAAGATTAAGATTCATGAGCAGGTAAAAGAAAACCTGGACCTAGTATTTTCAAACAAAACTGTTGAAGTTTCTAAGACAAAGCTGGAAAAAGACTTCAAGGCCTTGGACAGCAGGTTCAAAGTCTTGAAGGCACAGATAAAAGAGGTTGTTGATCAAAACACTCTTTTAACTGAAAGATATGCTGATCTAAAGACTCATTCTGAGAATTTAGAACAACAAATCTGCTCTTTGACTGAGAAACTTCAAGAGTCAAAGAAGGTCCTAGCAAAGTTTACAGGCTCAAAACATAATCTAAATCTTTCTTGGAGGAAATCTGAAATCAATGCATAAAAGTGGTATTGGCTATAATCCAAATTTTCCAAAGAAAGGCCAAACTACTTTTGTCAAATCTGGTAGCAGACATTCTCCAAAATGTCATTACTGTGAAAAACTTGGTCATGTCAGATTAACTTGCCCCTTCAGAAGATCAGAACCTCATATTATGAGGAATACTTATCCTTATCAATTTAAGGGACAGGTTAGGCAGATTTGGGTTCCAAAAGGAATTAGGCCACCAAATATGGCTAATTCTGAGTATGACTCAAAGTTCTGCACTTGGTCTAACAGCCTGTTGAGGCAATGATTTGTTTTTGCAGGATGTCACCAAGGCCTTGAAACATCAGAAATGGATTCTAGACAGTGGATGTTCCAGACATATGAGTGGAAAGAGGTCTCTCTTTACTGAACTTACAGAAAAATCTGGAGGAACAATCACACTTGGTGACAAAGCAAAATGAAATATCATTGGTATAGGTAGTATTGGTAATGGTTCTACAAATTCTATATCTGATGTTTATCTGGTAGATGGACTTAAGTATAATTTGCTTAGTATCTCTCAGTTATGTGATAAAGGTTATAAAGCTGTATTTGACAAGGAGAAATGTGTGGTGCAAGATGAGAAATCTGGTGATTGCATACTCACTGCTCCTAGATCATATAATCTATATGTTATGAATACTAACAGTGTTGCAGGTGACAAGCTAAAATGCCTCAAGGCCTTGAAGGAAGAATCAAAGCTTTGGCACAGAAAGCTTGGGCATATTAGTATACATACTTTGAATAAACTCATCTCAAAGGACTTGGTAAGAGGTTTACCATTACAGAAATTTTCAGATGATGAGGTTTGCAAGGCATGTGTACAAGGTAAACAGACCATAAGCTCTTTCAAGCCAAAGAATTTTGTAAGTACTTCTAGACCCTTGAAATTGCTACATATGCACTTGTGTGGTCCTATGAGAGTTCAGAACCCAAAAGGTAAGAGGTATATGCTTGTTATAATTGATGATTATTCTAGATTTACTTGGGTGATGTTTATTAGAGACAAAACTGAAGCTTTATCTGAGTTTTCTAGATTGTGCAAAGAGCTTCAAACTTTGAAAAACTTACCTGTTGCATCCATTAGAAGTGATCATGGTAGAGAGTTTGATCAACTTGACTTTGATTTGTTTTGTGCAAAGCATGGCATTTCACACAACTTTTCTGCACCTAGAACTCCACAGCAAAGTGGAGTAGTTGAAAGGAAAAATAGGACACTTGAGGATATGTCCAGAACCATGCTTCTTGAAAGTAATTGCCAAAGTTCCTATGGGCAGAAGATGTTAATACTGCCAATTATGTGCTGAATAGATGCTTGATCAGACCTATTTTGAAAAGGACTCCCTATGAACTGTTTAAAGGGCGAAAGCCTACTGTTTCTTCTTTCAAGCCATTTGGTTGTATGTTTTGTGCATAATAATGGTAGAGACAATCTTGGTAAGTTTGATGCTAGAAGTGATGAAGGTGTATTTCTTGGGTATTCTCAAACTAGCAAAGCTTATAGAGTTTATAATAGAAAAACCAAGATTGTGGAAGAGAGTATTCATGTAATTTTTGATGAAAGTACTAAGGATTCTCTGAGTGAAAGTTTTGCAGATCTAGATTTGAACAAGCATGAATCAGATGATGATGCTGTGAAAGAAGACAAAGGCAAAACTAATGTACAGAATCAACCAGCAGAATCTCAAGGCCTTGAACCTCCTGCTGAACCAAAATCTCAAAGCCTTGAGACAGAAGCTGAAACTTTCTATGATGCTCCCTCTACTGTTTCAAGGACTCAAAGCCGTGAAAGAGAATACTCCTGGGTACCAAGAAAGAAGTTTAAGTACCTTGCAGACCATCCAGCTGACAACATTATATCAGATCCATCAACTGGAACACAGACAAGAGGACAGTTAAAGAACTTGTGTGCTTTTAGTGCATTTGTATCTTTGATTGAGCCTAAGAATACCAAGGAAGATCTGGAAGATGCATAATGGATTATTCCAATGCAGAGTGAGCTGAATGAGTTTGAAAGGAACAAGGTTTGGAATCTGGTCCTCAAACCTAAAGAGAAGTCAGTTATTGGAACTAGATGGGTATTCAGAAACAAGCTTGATGAGAATGGCAAAGTGGTAAGAAATAAAGCCAGACTGGTAGCTCAAGGATATAATCAGGAAGAAGGTATAGATTATGAGGAGACTTTTGCTCATGTTGCCAGGTTAGAAGCTATTAGAATACTTCTTGCATTTGCATCTCACAATCACATAAAGCTTTATCAAATGGATGTTAAATGTGCTTTTCTAAATGGATATTTGTAAGAAGATGTTTTTGTAGCACAACCTCCTGGTTTTGAAGATGAAAATTTTCCTGATCATGTTTATAAACTGGATAAATCTCTTTATGGTTTAAAACAAGCTCCAAGGGCTTGGTATGACAGACTTTCAAAATTTCTACTTGAAAACAATTTCAGAAGAGGCTTAGTTGTCAAAACTCTTTTCATTAAACACCAACAAAGTGATTTGTTAGTAGTTCAGATTTATGTAGATGATATATTATTTGGTGCTACTAATGATGCTCTTTCAAAAGAGTTTTCTAGTCTGATGTGCAGGGAGTTTGAGATGAGCCTAATGGGTGAACTAAATTTCTTTCTTGGACTTCATATATTACAAATGAAGAAAGGAATTTTTGTGCATCAAGGAAAATATACCAAGAAATTATTGAATAAGTACAACATGTCACAGTCCAAGGTGCTTAAGACCCCTATGAGTTCATCACTCTCTTTAGAAAAATATTGAACTGGTAAGAGTGTGAATCAGAAGGAATACAGAGGTATGATTGGATCACTATTATATTTAACTGCTACCAGCCCTGACATTATGTTCAGTGTCTGTATGTGTGCTAGATTTCAAGCAGATCCTAAGGAAAGTCATCTAACTGCAGTTAAAAGAATTTTTAGATATTTGAATGGAACCAGAGACTTAGGGCTTTGGTATCCAAGAAGATCTAATTTTATGTTGAGTGGCTATTCAAATGCAGATTTTGCAGGTTACAAAGTAGACAGGAAAAGTACTTCTGGATGCTGTCAGTTTCTTGGATCTTCATTGATCAGTTGGATTTCTAAAAAGCAAAATTATGTAGCATTATCAACTGCAGAAGCTGAATATATTGCAGCTGGTGCTTGCTGTTCACAAGTGTTATGGATTGCCCTGCAGCTTAGATATCTTGGCTACAACTTCAGAAATGTGACATTTCATTGTGACAATACAAGTGCTATTTCAATCTCTAAGAATCCAGTTCAGCACTCAAGGACAAAGCACATAAATGTGAGACATCATTTCCTTAGAGATCATGCAGAACAAGGTGATGTTGTTTTAAATTTTATCTCTACTTCAATGCAGATTGCTGATATTTTCACTAAACCTTTGCCAGATGATAGGTTTTAATATCTAAGGCTTGAATTGGGGATGTTAAACAAGGATGCATTGGTTTAGGGGGGAGTATTAGTACTTATATGTGTATATGTGCTGGAATCTCAAAGCCTTGAGATTATACTTTCTAAAGCCTTGAAAGTATAACCCAAAGCTTTGAAGTTTCTCAAACTGCAGAAAATCTCAAGGCCTTGAGATTGTTTTCCAGGTCTTGATAATATCTGTATTTTTTTTTAAAAAAAGGATCATCAAATATTATATCTTATCTTTTTAGATAACTGTATAATATTTGAATTACTCAGAGAATTTTCTAAAATATCCCAAAAAGATTTTTCAAGATTCTATTTTTGCATGTAGATATTGCAGAGTCCTTCTATGACTCATCCTTTTCAACCTACTTAAGTTGAAAGTCAGGTCTTTTTCTTCTCATTCTCTTCCAATTTTCTGCGACTACTCTGTCTCTCTCTCTCTCTCTCTCAATTCCTCTCAATCACATTCTCTTCTCAAAATCCTAAACCCTAAAATGGAGCGCAAATCAGCCAGAATTCAGCAACAGGGGAAGCCCTCTGGCAGATCCAAGAAGAGAGCAAACAAGAAGGAGAAGATAGTGACTTCAGATTCAGATTCAGAAAATACTCAAAGCTTGCATGAGGATACCCCTCCTGCAAAGAAGTCAAGGACAGAGAAGGGAGATGAAGGCTCAAGTGTTGATCCACAACAGGAGACTCAGGGTGGTGATCAACCTAGGTCAGAGAAGAAGAAAGTGGGAGAAAAGAAAAAGGCTACTGAAGAGGAAAAAGGGAAATCAACTCAGGAGAGCCAGAAGAAACCAACTGAAGGAGTACAAGAAAAGACCAAACCTTCTGAGAAGAAGACTAGGGTTAAGCAAGTTGCTGCTGCAACTAAGAAAGGATATCAAGGTAAGAATGTACTTCCAACTGAGTGGTTTGTTAGTTCTGAAGTTAGAACTGTTTGGATGCAAGGATATGCATCATCTAAAGTAGCTTTCTGTAGCATGATTTCTGATGAGTTGTTGGATAAACTGGACATAGAATGCTTGAGAAAATTGAGGGAAAATGCTGTTTGGAAAGTTCTAAATCCTAGTTCAAAGGCTTATCCTAGGTTAACTAGGTTATTTTATCTGAACTTGGTGTTTGAAGGTGATGATAGAATAGTTTTAACTTCTAAAGTGGCTGGTGTGGATTTGAGGTTAGATCATATGACTTTTGCCAAAGTCTTGGGCATTCCTAGATAATACAATGTTGGAGATCATCCTCATAGGAAGGAGTGTTTGGATTTGGCAAAGGAGATGTTCTTTGTTGAAGGTGTTCCCTCTGGTCCAAAGCAGTTGACACACTCTGTGCTCAACTGTGAAGCCAAGATTTTGTTTACTATTTTGATGAGGAGTGTAGTTCCTAGGGAGAACTCAAGAGAGTCGGTAACTGATAAAGTTCTGATTTTGATGTATCTGATATCTCAAGGGTTTGAGATAGATTTGCCAACAGTTGTTGTGGAGCATATGATTTATTCTGCAACCAGGACTAGAAACCATCCTCTTCCATATGCCAACCTGTTACCTCTTTTCTTTGAATATTTTGATGTGCCTGTGAAAGGAGAAGAAAAGATTATTGGAGGTTTTGGGTTGATAGATGAGACTGCACTTCAGAGGATTGGGGTAGTTCAGACTGGGAAAGGGCATTGGAAATTTTATTCTGATTTGTCAAAGGAAGAACTTGCTGAGAAGGATTTTGTGAAGCCTAAGGGGACTGCATCTGGGAAAGGACAAGCCAATGAGGATTACTCTCTGCTGGTTGAGAAGTTAGAAGATCAGCAGGTTGAGATTGAAGATCTCAGACAAAGGTTGTTTGACCTGTCAACTGAATTTAACCAGTTCAAGGGCTTGATGAATACTATGAATGGGAAGTTGGATGTTGTCATCAAGGGCTTGAATCTGGAGAAGATACCTTCTGCTACTAGTCATGACACCAGTGTGGATTCAGAAGAAAAGCTGGGAGATTTTCTGAAGAAGAAGAAGAAGAAGAAGCCAATTCCAGTGGTGCTAGCTTCAAAAGACTTGTTTGTACAAACTGATGAAGAAGATGCTGGTGAAGACACAAATGTTGATGCAGCTACAGAGGTAGATTCAGTACAGGCTAAGAAGAAAGTGGAAGAGATAATCCAAGAAGTGGTTGCTGAAGTTGAAGCTGAAAAAGAAGGTAATCAGTCTGCAGAAGATGCTGCAAGTGAGGAAGAAATTGGAGAAGGCTCAGAGAAAGGCCAGACATCAAAGAAGAAGTGAAGATCAGAGACTGCCAAAGCCTTGACCTTCTATCTCATTCTCTTCTATCTTTTCTGTCTCAAGGCCTTGACTTTTTAGCTAGTTTTTGTTTTAAGTTTATTTTCAAACTCTAAGTAATGATCCTACATTTCTTCAACCTTATTTGATGAAAGTAAAAAAGGGGGGAGAGATAATGTGGTATTTTGTGTTCTCTGTTTGCAGTATTTGGACTAGTAATAATAAGAATTGCCTAGTTTTTTTTTTTTTTTTTTTTTTTTTTTTTTTTTCTTTATGTGGTAATTTGAAATATTTATTCTCACTGGTTATCTGTTTGGGTTCAGTATATATATTGTATCTGAAAATTGTGGTTATTTAATTTTTGAATATGAGTGGCAGGAAGATCTATGCAAGACTGTAGGTTTTGTCTTTCATCAAGGGGGAGATTGTTGAGTCAAGATCCCTGAATGTGCTTTGGCTGGTAATTGTTTTGAGTGATGAAAAGACAAAAGGCTAAGACATAAGCAGCAAAGCATTCCAGTAATCTCACGGCCTTGAGATTGACTGAACTTCAAAGCCCTGAGTCATCTTATCCTGCTATGTGTTCTAACATTTTTGTGTTGCAGAATTGGATATCTGATTATGCAAATCAGTGGTTTATGGTATATACTTTTGGTTTATACTATTTTTATATCTAACAAAATTGCAGATGATCAGAACAGGAAGAATCAAAGTTATATGGGTTTAACTTTGAAATTCTGTGAAGCAGGTTCAGAGCTCCAAGGCCTTGAGATGTGCCTTGAGCTGCTGACAGTTTTTACAGAACTTAATTGATTCTTTCTTAATTGAACAACAAGAGGTTCTTGTTAGCTCAACAGTTAGTAGCTGGTACTAGATAGGTTTGGAACCACAAACTGTATAGGTGTAAGGGAAATCACTTAGGCTTGAATATCTAGGGCTGTTTCTGTGTGAGTAATAAGAAGTGTTTGCCCAATCCTGGTGGGATTAGATCCCTCAGGCAGAGATTAGGTCCATTGGGACTGAACTCTGTAAATTGCTTTGTGTTCTTTATTTTTCTGTTTGATTATTATCTGCTGCACACAACTCAAATCTAAACTAGGGTTTAAAAGCTGTTTAGAATTATTCACAGCTCTAGGCCTTGAAGCTTACAATTTTGCCTTAGTGAGTTTCAGACAGTTTACAAAATCTCAAGGCCTTGAGATTTGAGTTTCACACAAAGCTTTCCAGTTAAACTTTAAGTTTTGCAAAAAGTTCCCATACTCTATTCAACCCCCCCTTCTAGAGTATTTAGGTCCTGTATTTAGTCTACATTACACACTTTCACAATAGATATAGAGAATGGAGTTTAGAGTAATAGCATCCTCAATTTTGGCACGAGAGAAAAGCATACAGTCATCAGCAAATAACAGTTGTGTAATAAAAGGAGAAGATTGACCAGCCCTAACTCCTTTGAGATTTTTTTCAAGAATTGCCTGGTTTATTAGGCAAATAAGACCGTCTGTGCAAATATCAAATAAATAAGGACTAATCGGATATCCTTGCCTAATTCTACGAGTAGGAGCAAGGGGGGTAGTATTATGACCATTAATAAGGATTGTAAAAGTTACAGTAGTGATGCAAGTCATAATACGCTGAATGAAATTATTAGGGAAACCCAAATTAGTAAGAACATTTTGAAGATAATTCCACTCAATTTTGTCGTAGGCCTTCGCCATATCTAATTTTAAAGAAAAAGACCCAACTTTAGATTTTTTGTGATTGATAGTATGAAGAGTCTCAAGCGAAATAATAGCATTATCAGAAATTAATCTACCCTTAATAAAAGCAGACTGCGAAGGAGCAATAATTTGAGGCAAAACACTTTTAAGTCTATTGGCAAGATTTTTTGAAATAATCTTATAAAGGACGTTACACAAACTAATTGGTCTAAAATCCGTAGCAAAGGTGGGGTCTGTTTTTGTGGGAATCAAAACAATACAAGTTTTGTTGATACTAGAAATATCACCACCGTTATTAAGGAAGGATAAACAATAGTTTGTGACATCATTGCCAATAATAGACCAGTATTTTTGATAAAAAATAGCCGGTAAGCCATCAGGACCTGGTGATTTAGTAGGGTGCATTGAAAAAATTGCTTCATAAATTTCATTTGGATTGTAAGGCTCATCTAACTGCTGGTACATGGTGTTTGAAATACGACAAGGAATAGCCTCACTAGCATGGGGAATTTAACATTTGAAGTTTTGAAGAGGTCTTCATAAAAATTTTGAAAACAATTTTTGATATCACCCTGACTATGAAGCAAATTACCATTAGGATCAGTTAACTTCGAAATACGATTTCTTTTTTGTCTTTCCTGGTAATGTTTATGAAAATACTTGCTTCCAATTGATCTCGTCTTCATTAATCAAATTATTTAAACTAATGGAAATCTCTATTTTCGTGGCCAGGTTTCAGCAGTTTGGTTACCATTACTGTGGGCAGCAAGTTCATGGAGCTGATTATTGCGAAGAAACTTCTTATTTTGATAGTTAGTCTTACCCCAATTCTGTAAATTAGTAGTTAAAGTTTTAATTTTATTCAGAATATTGTGTAAATGATTAGAACCAGACGAAGGATAGTTCCATACCTCTGTAATCAGATCCTTGCAGACTTCTGATCTAGTCCACTCCTCCGCAAAGAGAAAACGTCTTGGATTATATGGAAGCTGTGGATCGTCAAGAACCCTGATCAACAAAGGTAAGTGGTCTGATCCTGTAGATTGTAGAACTTCAACACTGCTGAAAGGGAACAGTGCGTCCCAAATAAACGAGCAAACACCCCGATC
This sequence comes from Linanthus parryae, assembly GCA_023055425.1. Taxonomy (NCBI): domain Eukaryota; kingdom Viridiplantae; phylum Streptophyta; class Magnoliopsida; order Ericales; family Polemoniaceae; genus Linanthus; species Linanthus parryae. Next base: position 82,392,703 of record JALGPY010000007.1, on the reverse strand, counting down.
TAATCTTTCCCTCACATTAAAAGGATTCGGCCGCCCATTGTTCCAAGTGAATAATGGCCCTTTAAATCCCATGTCAAATAAATCGCAGTCTTAAAGAGCTGTATTAAAATCCAGCATCTGTTGGTTGCTCCTCTCATTAACCCCTGATTTCTCATATGGACTAAGTATCTCATTAAAATCTCCGAAGACCAACCACGGAACCCCCTGCCCTGGGTTCAATCTACGTAATAAATCCCACGAAATTCTGCGTCGGTGAGTAACCGGATCCCCATAGAAACCGGTGATAAAAAAACCTTTATTTTTTTTATCAGGAGGCCGTACGAAACCATGGATGTGGTAGCGATTGTAGGATAAGACCCGAAGATCTACCGATCTATCCCACAACAGTGAAAGGCCACCACCAAGACCAATTCTAGGGACATGTAAACCATTCCCAAAACCCAATTTATATTTTATCTCTTCTGCCTTCGAGCCAAGCAATCTGGTTTCGGAGAGAAAAACAATATCGGGTTTTTTGTCCCTTACATGGGAGTGTAAGATATGGAACGTAGAGGCACCCCCAAGTCCTCGTACGTTCCATCCAAATATCCTCATTGCGAGCGGCAGGGTTGGGTCTCACCAACCTTCGCCGATAGAAGGGGAGGAGAATAGTCTCGATTCCCGATTTTTGGTTTCTTAGCATTATTAGGGTCAGGATTAACTTCAACATGCAACCTTTTGTCTCCCAAAATAGATGAATCCATAGCAACATCAGTTTCGTTAATATGGTAGAGGAGTTTATTACCCATTTCAATAGCCTTGCCCTTGTTCAACACGACAGTAGTTGGAGAAAAACTTTTACCGCGAGTTTCCACATGACTTCCTATCAGTGCCTCGTCTTCATTAGGTTCATCTTGATCAACATCTGCATCGCTCATCTCAGCCATGTATTCAAAGTGGGCTTCCTTCTCCTTTTGCCGAATAAGAAACTGGCCTTCGTCAGTGTTTGGGTCGGGATCAGGGGCTGTTTCGTCAACACTTCCTTCGGTGAAGTCACGTCTCTGGTCCCTAGTGTTGATGTTTAACTTGAGTTGTCTTTCTTCAGGAGACAGCGTAGAAGGACCAAAAGCCGATGAGATGTCAGCATTATACCGAATAACGAAATTTAACATCGCCATCGCATCCATCCAGTTCCCATACAGAATTGGCACTTCTTCTAAAGGACAACCCACCGCAGTAACTATCTCACACTCTTTCGCCTCATGACCCATCACGCCACAAAAACTACAAATATTAGGTAGTTTTTCATAGCGTAGATGGACACATTCCACCTGGTTATCTGCGATATTCGCATAAGCCACCCTCATCAAAGGTTCATGAATGCTAACAAGAACCTTGATACGAATACATCTTCCCGACAAACGCCCTCGGCATGGAATCTCTACGGCTTTGACTTGTCCAATCATAGAACCAACGTCATCCCCAACTGTTTTAGAGTAGCAGTCCGGTGGTAGTCCCCACACTTGAACCCAAATAAGAGCCTCGTTGTAGAGGAGGGTACTCATATTTTCCAAGGATACCAACGTTCAAGTACGACAACATCACCCATATAGTACCACGGTTGATTCTCCATTGCAAATTCCACTTGATCTTCTCTTTCGAAAACAAATTGGAAGATTTCCCTCCAACCCCCCCCCCCCCCCCCCCCCCCCCCCCGAGGATTGACTGCAAATCCACGAGGATCGCCCCATGCCTTGGCCATTTTATTCTTCAAATGGCTGATATTGATGCTCTTGGACGTGATAACTTCGCCAAAGATACTTCTGCGGCAAAGCGCTTGTCCCTCCACAAGGGATTCTGCCCTGATTTTGCATCCCTTTTTCTCTTTGTCAGTAATACATAGATGAGACAACATCTCATCTATCTCTTCCACAGATTTGCCTTCATACGGCTCTGGATAATCTTTTTTACGTGTGACACTCATGGAAAGGATGAAAGGTAGGAAAAGACAACGACTAAGGATTCTGGTTAGGATAAAAGACTTAATTTTGAAAACACTAGGAAGATATAAAACCCAGGAATCCAGTTAAAACTAGAATTCCTAGAAAGTAGGAGCAGTTATCTCATTCCCAAAAAGAAAACCGACAAAGAAATCTAAATTATGATAAGTTATCTCCAAGCGAGATAACCACCGATAGGATCAGATCCTAGAATGTAGGGTGTGACCGGAAATCAGGAGAGACAAGAGAGCTTTATTGAAACAAAGTTTCTACTTCTATTGTCGATCACATTTGATTATCAATGTGACTTTGTTCACTATTTCTCACCATTTTTTTATTCGTATGGAGCCTTTTTAATAACAATAAGAACAATATGTTGTTGATTCTCAAGAAAAAAAAAACAATATGTTGTTTATGCTCATGTGTTCCACTGTGATTGTGATGCTATGCTCTGTCACCGTCCCAAGTCCACGAGGAGAAGGCCAGATGAACTCTTCAAGCAACACTACATAAAAATTTCCATGTCTGAGTTCAAATGTATCAAAAATTATTTTTCTAATTTATGAAAGTAAAATTTCCCTAGAAGGGATGCAATAGTGGTCTCAAATAGTTGCTTCAAAGCTTTGTTCATAAAAATTTCCATGTGTGTCTGAAATAGTTGCTTCAAAGCTTTGTTCATCTATTTGCACTTATTTTGCCTCCAAACCGCCACTGAAACAGCAAAGCCAGACATTTTAAACCCGTAAACCTAATTACAAGCACAGTTTTATATGTATATATAGGGTAGTGAAAATAGATTGCTTGTCTTGGATGAGATTGACCACTTTTGACCTCTGCATACTCCATTTGTAATTCTTGGTGATTTTAATCAAGTTATTTTCTCTTATAAGTCTAGTCCTAGAACAAGTTCCTTGAGAGGGGCTGATACTCTAAAAAATTTCCTAAACAATTGAGATCTTCTTAAAGTTCATAATGCTGGACCATGGTTTAAGTTTGTCTAATAATCTGATTTATTTTATCCCAACTTTTGAGAGTTTAGACAGAGCTTGGGGTTCCTCAGTCCTCATGTTAGTCATCAATAACCTAGGAATTACTTTCTATGATCACTATTCCATGCTTCCTAACTTATTTGCCACACCAAGAACTCTCAGTAGACCTGCTAGATTTGAAGCATGGTTGGTTAGATTCCCTGAGGTGCAAAATTTAATAACCTTTGTGTGGAATTCCCTTGTTTTTTTCCTGGAAATAAATAACTTCATTACTAAAGCAAAGATTATATTACAACATCCCAAACGACTATACTTGCATAACAGACTAGGTGGAAAGTCTAAAACCAACACTAACCCACAGCTAAACCAGCAGCCAAACATTGAAGACTACCACCAAAAGACTAAGTTAGAGCATTGTTCAGAACTAAGACACCCTAAACTTCAAATAGTACTAGCCAAATCAACCACCAAACGATTAACTAGAACATCAATCCACTATGTAGGGAAAGCTTTCTGTAGAGGAGACAGCAGAATCCTCAGGAAGAGCTGGCGACATTGGAACAACAGCATTGAGGCCTTCAGGGAAACCATATCCACCAACAGAGACATCAGCAACAACAAACTCAGGAGCAGGATGAGCCAACAAAGAAGTACCAGTGCTTGAGACATTTAGGGGAGGCAAAACTGCAAGTGGTGTGGCTTCGATGACTGGAACCACATGAGCAAATGCAAACTCATCCTGAGCTGCCACCCAACTGGGGGAACCTTCTAAAACAACAACTTCAACTAAACCAGGAAAATCTGAATTAGGGAAACAAAATATTAGAATTAGAATTAAATATCCTTGATAATGCAGGCATCTCTAATGGCTTGGTCAAACTCATGAGCTTGGTGAAAAAGCCGATAATGCTCCTTGTTAAAACTCATGTTGTTCCTTGCAGTCCACAAGGTCCAAATAATGGCTGGGGGCCAATGCCAATTTTGACGAGCCCCGCAAAGCATTTTTTGGACTTATCCACCCTTTGAGCCAATATTGGATATCAACATAGCTGCAAGAAAAGTTAAGAGGATAGAGCCATTTTCCATAAACCTTGTGCCTTATAACAGGAGAAGAATAAATGAGTGGAGGTTTCATGATGTAAATGACATATATGACAATAGGGAGAAATTTTTGATTCCGGTGGGAAACTCTGTTCCATTCAAGGTGGATTGAATGGAATGTGTTAGAACAAGCAGCAAGGATGTTTATTTCACCGGTATTAAAGAAATTGCTTCAAAAGGGTTCCTACAGTCAAACGAACCCGATTTAGAGGATTCGAAGTTCAAGTAGTAGGGCCTTCCTGCCTAACGAATGTTACGCGGTAGCGACAAGGAATAGAGGAATTTCAAATACTTTCAACTGGGAATTGGCCGGGTATTTACCTTCAAACAAATATTACGTGTCTTGTAAGAAACTTTCAAGTGAGCCATGGCAGAAAAGGCCGAAAGATGGAGGGATATCTTCCGCTAAAGCTCTCAAACTTTCGTAACTACCTGGGGTTGGGCCCTTAACAGCAGTGCTTTGTTGCGAATTGGACACCGCTGAAGCCGGAGATCAAAAGTCGTTGCTTCTTGTTGCGTGTTGTTGAGTGAAGGCCTCTGTTTTAAGAGTAGAAAGTAGCCCACATCGTCTGTAGATTTAACAAAGGTTGAATCCATCCATGAAGCAGGAAAATTTTGCATGCAGGTTAACGAGAAAGGGGAGCGAGTTAGTTAAGATACGCTAGAAGAGCTCAACATTTTTACTTAGAAGACCACAAGCCCATAGGTTTTTCCAATTATAGTCATAACTAATGTTTTTGAACTGTATTCTTTTTGAGTGAGTGAAAGGTGAGGAATTATTATAGTTCAGAAGGGAGTAGGCTGATTGAATTGTGAAGATTCCATTGGAGTTTGGCTTCCAGAAAGGGGTATCATTGTCTCCTTCCCTTAATCTAGAAGTGGCCAATATGTGTCTCACCATCCAAGCTGGAAAGAATTGCTGAAGATGATTAGTATTCCTTGGGGGGGGGGGGGGGGGGGGGGGTCAAGATAAAGAATATGAGAAAGCCATTTAAAACGATTGGCACCATTAGTCAAAGACAAGCTATCAATAATGGAGTCAGCTGGCACTGATTCAATCCATCCTCCAAATCTAATCCAAATTTTATTACCCTGAGCCACATTCAATCTTAGACCAAGAGAGAGAGAGCCTCTTCCTTTACAGGTAGCTTTCCAGGCGCTAGAGACATTATGGTTTTGTTTAATTGTAGTGAAAGGTTTCCTTTAGTAGTACTTAGAAATAAAATACTTAGAAAAGAATAAATTTGGAGAGGCAACAATCCTCCAACTATTTTTAGCAATTAAGGAATTGTTAAAACAAATTAAGTTCTTGACACTTAAGCCCCTTATATTAGTCCTGTTGAAAATAAAATCCCAAGAGGGCCTGTGTATACCTTTCCTAGTTGTATTACCAAACCACAAGAACTTGGAGAGCATTGATGAAATATAGTCACAGTCCTTTTTTGGAAAGGAACAAATTGACATTGGATAAACTAGAATACTATTAAGAACTGATTTAATTAGTGTACTTCTACCAAAAGAATTCAAAAAGAGACCACTCCAGCCTGAGCATCTGTCCTGAATTTTGTTCATAGTCTCCTGAATGAGTTATGAGTCATTGCCTTATTTATTTAAATAAACACCTAAATATTTTCATGTACTAGTTTTTTCTGGTACAACTAAATTTTGAGTTAGGAGAAGCTTTTCAGCCCGAGTGCAGTTTGGACTAAACACAATATAACATTTAGATCTTCACCATATTGATTACTATAGTTATCCAAAATATCCCTTAAGCGGATGCCTATAGAGGGGGTAATTTGGAAGAAAAGAGTATCATCTTCAAATTGCAAATGAGTCATTGTATAATTTCTACAGTAAGGGATTTCTTGAATGAGACCCTCATTCTAAGCCACGATTAGAGAACTAGAAAGAACTTCTGCACACAGAGAAAAAAGGAAGGGAGAATGAGGATCACGTTGCCTTAAGCTTCTATTGGGTTTTAAGGGATTAGAGGCTGATCCATTAGCCAAAATTGAGTAGGAAACCGTGGTAATACATTGCATGATTAGCTTAATAAACTTAGTGGGGAAGTGCATTTGATGCATCAAGTGTTCAAGAAAGTTCCATCTAACTCAATCAAAATCTTTGGAGATGTCAAGCTACAAAGCTCCTAGCTTAGGTTGAATATTAGTTTTGGATTTGTGAATAGTATAGAAAAGGTCCTGACCAATAAGAATATTGTCTTGAATTAGCCTTTCAGGAACAAACCCATTTTGGTAGATAGATACCAAAGAAGATAGAACTTGTTTAAGTCTATAATCTACGACTTTTGAAATAGTCTTATAGGTCTATATTCATTAAAAGTGGAAGGATTTTTTTAATAACAAAATAAGAGTCTTATTTAGTTATCTAAGCATATGTCCTGACTCAAGGAAATAAAGGAAATCAATGGTGACTACAGTTGAAACAATGGGCCAATCTTTTTGGAAAAAATCGGCTGAAAGCCATCAGGACATGGTGCTTTAAGAGGACACATGGAGAATACTGCAGTTTTGATTTCCTGAGCAGTGAAGGGTTCATCCAAAGTCTTCTGCTGCTGAGGGGAAAACATTTTGTTAACATTAAAGAGTTGATTGAAAGCAAACATGTTGTTATTATCATACATCAACTCTTGAATAGTAGGGGTCGGAATAGAATAGATGGTTTGAAAGTGAGACACAAAGGTGTCTTTAATTAATTCCAATTCATTAATTTTAGTACCATCAGAGAGGTGGAGAGACAAGATAGTATTTATGTTCTTCCTAACTTTGGTGTATGCATGAAAGAATTTTATATTCCTATTGTCATCGTTTAGCCAAGAACATCTTGCTTGTATAGCCCGAAATGTTTCCTCACAAGTGAGAAGCTTCTTCAGCTCAACCTTCTTAGCAATGAATTATTGCGAGGATGCATGATTAGGGATTACAGGTTGAGCATGAAAATTTTGATGTTCAAGATTTATAATTATTTTTTTAAGTATTGGTCTTTGAGAAGCCCATGTATTAAGGGTTTGAAGAGTAATATATAGGAGTTTTGAAACTCTATAGCATGGGGATCCTGGAATTGGAAGAGACCAAAAAAATCAATTAAGGGCATGTTTGGTACCAGCTAAAAATCTCAATAATCAGTTGAAAATAATCTCTAAAGAAATCGTGTTTAATTGAGAATCACAATATGTTTTGTATGAACTGAAATTTTAGATTACTAACCCATTTAACACAAGTTAAAGAGCTCCAAATTCAAATAATTGAATACACATATTTATCAATGGACTGTGATCATGCTAATGTATAAAAAATCAAATATAACTTTTTCGAGGTTTTTAGCTGCATAATCCCCAATTTTGGTGATTCTACAACTTCCCACAAATTATCTTAATCTGCTGATTCTCAAATTAAAATTTGCAGGCATAACAAACGGAATTGTTCAAAAAGAGGTCGATTTTAATCCAATTAGATTAAAATCTTCGATACCAAACAGGCACTAAGTTATAGACTTCTGGAAACTTGTAATACCAAGCTTTTCATCCCAACAGGAGTGGTGGGACTAAGAAGATGCAGAAGCATAGGAGAGTAATCCGAGGATGTAATACCAAGATTGTTGAAGTGTGTAAGCAGGTAATAATAAAGGATCAAATATACTCTAGAAGGGGGGGGGGTGGTTGAATAGAGTATGGAAACTTTTGCTAAAATAGTGGTTTTAAAAATAAACATGAAGGTTTTGAATTTTTTCAAAGCTTTGAAACCAATTTCAAATATTTGAACTGAAACAGACAATTTAAAAAGCTTTTGAGATAAATCAAAGCTTTGAAAAGCCTTTCACAGCTTTGAACAATCTTTTACAAAGTTCATCCTCCAAAAGGCCTACTCTCCTCCCTCTAGGATTTGAACAACTTCTTATTTATCAGTAGTTAAGCCCTCGATATCAGGCCTAAGAGAATTGCCTTACTCTTATACAAGCCTGTGGTTCTCTGATAACCTATCTAGTACAACTTCAATTAATTGATACAATAAGATCCTACGTGTTCCTATTAAACAACTCAACTAAGACAAAATATAGAAGATTTAGAAATCCTAATGAATAAACATTTTAAGAACAGATAGAAGAACACTGAGAAAACAGTGAAGCTAGAAAGCTTGGAAGTGTTCTGAGTTTGGAATGGATTGAATGCTGAATTGATCTCCTTCCTTGATGCTCTATCAATCCAAATATGTTATTCTAAATCTCTGTTGTATGTCCTTGCTTTCAGCTTCAGTCTTGTTAACGACTTAAAATTACATATTTTAGTATGTTAAGGAACTCTTCATAACTTGCTAATATGTGTAATTTAGCTATTTTATCTCTCTTTCTAGGCTTATGCTTGTTTTTGTAGTTTTGGTTGTTTTCTCTAATTTTGTAGGCAAAGAAGTGATTTAGAATGCAAGGGGCTAGTTGTGAAAGCTTGAATGAGGAATTTGAAGGCTTAATTTGAAGAAGTCAAGTGATAAAGAGGCTAAAGTTGAAGACAAAGCAACTAATTTGCAAGTTAAAGTGAAGATTTGAAGACCTATTTCAGAAGACAAGAGAAGAATATGGGGTCGTTATTGAAGATTTAGAAGAAAAGAGGTCAAAATGAGAGTCAAGGGTTGAAGAAAAATAGAGAAGAAACTAACGGAAGTGGGGCTTAAGTGCAAGTTTTGAAACGTTTTAATGGCTATTTTGAAGGATACTTAACGGATTGGGGGAGTTTGTGCAGTTTTTCAAACCTTTTAAAGATGGATCCGGGCCTTTTAAAACATTCCAGCAAGCTAGGGGGGAGCCGGGTGCAATTTCCCTAAACCAGCTCACCCCCAGCTCGTCTTCTCACACGGCTCTCTCTCTCTCTCTTCCCGTCAAACACGCAACAAGAAATAGAGCTCCTCCATGGGCAGCGACGAAGCTTCTTCCAAGCACTGACCCGGGCTCGTTTCTTCACCAAATCAAACAAAGTTGGTCTCAAATTGATCCTTGTCCAACCCTCTTCCTAACCCACTGCTCAATTCGGCCCAACAAGCAACCGAGAGAAAAGCCCCAAATTAACTTAGAGTTCGTGAAGCTTCTGCAAATCGACGAAGGGGAAGGTTTAGGACGAATTGGAGGGTGAATATTGAAGACTTGGGGGCTACGAAACCCCCCTCACTGCCTATATAAGCTGAAGATAAAGAAGAAGAAGGGGAGGACGACCACGCATAAAGCTGAGCCGAAACTCTATCTGTCTCTCTTCTCCCTCGGTACTAAACCGATTTCTGGGTTCGTTCTGGTGTTTCCGAGCTCATCCTGAGCTACTGCGGAGCCAGTAACAACCAGGGAGGAAAGGGCTAGGTCTGGGTTACTTCTGGGTTTCGAATTGCTCTGTTTTGGAGCACTGTTTTGTGCACTGTTCTTCATTGTGTTGCTGCAGCAGCAGTAAACTATGATTTGGCTGCTGTTAGTTTGGAATTGTTGGGTTTTTAGCTGCTTTAGATTGATTAAAGTGTAGTTTGAATCAAACACTAGTAGTTTGTTCATCATTTGGTAGCAAGTTGGTGTTATTTGGTGGAATTGAAGAGTATTTGAGCTTGAATATAATGACTATTTTCATGAGTATGCTTGATATCTCTTGTGTTGCTTGGCTCTTGGATATGAGTAGCTAGACTAATTGTTGGTTGAAGTTGATGAATCTAGATGTGTTGGGTGTGGATTCAATTTTTAAATCAATGAGTTGAGAAGTTCCTCTTGTGATTCATGACTCAAGAAGTGTTGGAATACAAATCCGATTTGTAGCTTCATCTTGTATGTGGATTCATGCTTGAATACACATACTTGATAGTTGATACAACTTAGTTTTGGATTCCACTAGTGTTCCTCATGAATCATACTTGGATTTGACATTAGAATCCACACATCTCCATGTAATATCATTTGGGTGTTGGATTCATGCACAACACTCCTAGATGATTCAACTAAGACCAACTATTCTCTCAATCCTACAAACTCTTTTTCAAGTTTTAGATTCTCGTTAATCAATTGGTCGTTTTCTTAGTTTCTTTGAATTGTTCAACAAATATCCTTGCTCCATCAAGTTTTCTTAGCTGATTCTGAAGCTTGGCTAGCTAAAAAGCCTTTGAGGAATTTATTTTCATTGCACTAGTTAACTTTAGTTTAGTTGGTTGCTTAGTATATTTGTTAGTTTAGAGTGTTCTCTCTTTCCCAATCCTTGTGGAAATCGACCCCATTCTTACTCGGGTACTACTTAGAACGATATTCCTATACTTGGGAATTATCGCGAACAAGTTTTTGGCGCCGTTGTCGTGGATTGGTGCTAAGAGACTCACTCTTTAGTTACTTTCTTGTTTTGCTTGTTTTTATTTTTTTTAGATACGCTTGAAGAAAATTCCGGGTTCATTTTTGAACTTTGGAACCAAAAAAAGCGAAAAGTAAAAAAATTACAAAAACATACTCCTAGCTTGTGTTAGGCAACCCTCTTGAACTTAATTTGAGCTTGGGTTGCATGAGTGTGTGGCAACGTGATAGTACTCATAGATTGCATCGCACTTTATTTAAAGAAGAGGGTAGAAATCCCTTTAGTGAAAATACTTCTACTAGTAGTAGTAGTAGTTTAGCCCAATCCAACGATTCTAGCTCTCTTAATATCTTTGAAATCATGGATGGAGAGGATGGGCATAGTAGCAACAATGAGATGATGCCATTTCGCTCACTAAGAGATTTGATGCATCCATCTCGACAAAGTTCACAATCTTGCTTCGAGTTTCCATTAAATGAAAGAAACTTTGATGTCAAACCGGGCCCAATTCAACTTTTTCCCAAGTTTCATGCCCTAGAGTCCGAGAGTGCTTACTCTCATCTTAAGGATTTCAATGATATTGCCTCAACGGTTAATTGCAATGGTGTCTCTAGTAACACCATAAGGCTTAGATTGTTTCCTTTCTCTTTAAAGGAAAAAGCCAAGGCATGGCTTCACTCCTTGAGACCTAGGACCATAGGCACATGGGAAGAGTTAGAGAAAGAGTTTCTTAAGAACTTTTTCCCTACTTACAAAACAAATGCCATAAAAAGGCAAATTGTTACTTTTTGTGCTAAGGAGGGAGAGCCACTTCCCCAAGCTTGGGAACGCTTCAAGGATCTCCTCATTGCTTGCCCTCACCATGGATTTGAGACATGGAGGTTGATTAGCTCCTTTTATGATGGTTTGCCATGCGACCATAAACACACAATTGAATCCATGAGTGGGGGAGATTTTTTCACAAAAGGTGAAGATGAGGGTTGGGATTGTCTAGATGAAATTTGTGAGAAAGTCCAATCTTGGGACATTAATGAGCCTTCTAAGGATGCTAACTCTAAGCCTAAAGGTACTATGTATCAACTTAAGGCTAAGAGTGAGGCATTGTGCTTATTTTGTAGTGATAACTCTCATGATTTGGACAAATGTCCCGATTTTCTAAGAGCCCAAGAGCTCATTGGTGAGCAAGTGAATGTGTTAAATTCTAAAAATTATAGGAAGACCTATAATAACTCACCCTACTCGGAGACATACAACTCCAATTGGAGGAATCACCCAAATTTCTCATGGAGACAAGGCCAAGACACCCAAGTAAACCCCTCAAGCTCCACTTATGTTCCTCATAACAAAAGGGGTATGGAAGAGACTTTTGAGCAATTTTTGGTTTCCCAAAACCAAACTAACCAAGAGTTGAGAAATGCATTAGCTAGGTCGGAGTCTACCATAAATGCTCAAGATAAGGGAAAATTCCCATCTCAACCTCAACAAAATCCAAAGGGCCAAAGTTTTAACCATATGGAACATGCTAAGGCCATCACCGTTTTGAGAAGTGGGAAGGTTGTTAACAATGGACTTCCAAGTGGGGAGTCCAATGAAAATGAGGGAGAAGAAGAGTGTGAGAAGAGTGATGACCAAGAGAGAGTTGTCAACTCACAAGAGTCACAAGGTAGTCTTGACAAGGGGAAACAAGTAGTAGAAGAAAGTGAGGAAATTAAGGTTCCTCCACCATTTCCCCAAAGACTTTTAGCCTCTACTAAGAAAGCTAGCAACCAAGATATCCTTGAGACATTCCAAAATGTCAAGATAAACATCCCTCTCTTGGATGCTATCAAGCAAATTCCGGCTTATGCCAAGTTTCTTAAGGATCTTTGCACTTTCAAGAGAACTCTTCAAGTGAGAAATAAGGCTTTTCTCACCGAACAAGTGAGCTCAATTCTCCAAAATAATCTCCCTCCCAATTATAAAGATCCGGGTTCACCTACTATCACTTGCACCATTGGAGATCATAAAATTCATAATTCCTTATTAGATTTGGGTGCAAGTGTAAACCTCCTTCCATACTCGGTGTATGAGAAGTTGGGGTTGGGTGAGTTGAAACCCAAAGAGTGACTCTACAATTAGCGGATAGGTCCACTAGAGTCCCTAGAAGTATCATTGAGGATGTCTTGGTTCAAGTGATCCAATGTTATTATCCGGTGGATTTTATAGTTTTAGACACCTCCCCTTTGGCTAGTGGCACATCATCCATTCCTATTATTTTAGGAAGACCATTTCTTGCTACTTCTAATGCAATAATAAATTGTAGAAGTGGTATGATGAATATTACATTTGGGAACATGACGTTAGAGCTTAATATTTTTAATGCATGTATTCACCCAAGCTCACAAGATGATGATGATGATGTGTGTGAAGTGAGTTGGGTAGAATCATGTGTTGAAGATATTTATACTCTAGCTACATGTTCCAATGATTCAAGTGAGCTTACTTTAGAAGAATTGGAATTTTTGTATGATGATAACACTCCCTTTTCATCTCTTCTTATGAAGAAGAATTTGATTTTGATGAAGGGGAGAGACTCTTTGGCCAACTTGACCAAGTCATTGAGTCGACTCATGAGCATTCTAGTGTTGATAGTGAGTTGCAAGGAAGTGAGATGATACCTCCCATTGAGAGGGTTCCACCAATTTGTGAGTTGAAACCCCTTCCTTTAGATTTGAAATATGCATTTCTTGGGGTTAATGATACTTATCCTATTATCACCTCATCTTCCCTTGATGTTGAGCAAGAAAAGAGGTTGCTTGAAGTTTTGAAAGATTACAAGGGTGCCATAGGATGGTCCATTGAGGATATTAGAGGCATTAGTCCTTCCATTTGCACCCATAGAATTCATTTAGAGGAAAATGCCAAAACTTCAAGGGAGCCTCAAAGGAGGTTAAACCCTCACATGCAAGAAGTTGTGAGAGCCGAGGTGCTCAAGTTGTTTGATACGGGTATGATTTACCCCATCTCAGATAGTAAATGGGTAAGTCCTACCCAAGTGGTCCCTAAAAACTCGGGGGTCACCGTTGTTGAAAATGAGAAGGGTGAACTTGTGACCACTAGAGTTCCTACTAAGTGGCGGATGTGCATTGATTATAGGAAATTAAATGCCGTCACTAGGAAGGATCACTTTCCCCTTCCATTCATAGATCAAATGTTAGAAAGGTTAGCGGGGCATGATTTTATTGTTTTCTAGATGGCTACTCGGGTTATAATCAAATTGCCATAGATCAAATGGACCAAGAGAAAACCACTTTCACTTGTCCATTTGGAACATTTGCCTATAGAAGGATGCCTTTTGGTTTGTGTAATGCCCCGGCTACTTTTTAACGTTGCATGTTAAAGCATATTTTCGGACATGGTAGAAAATGCATGGAAGTTTTTATGGATGATTTTTCGGTGCATGGGAACTCATTTGATACTTGTCTTGGAAATCTTGAGATGGTTTTGAGAAGATGTGAAGAAAAGAATTTAGTTTTGAATTGGGAAAAATGCTACTTTATGGTTAGGCAAGGAATTGTTTTGGGTCATGTTATTTCCTCTCATGGTATTGGTGTAGACAAGGCTAAAGTAGATGTGATTTCTAATCTTCCACCTCCTAAATGTGTTAAGGATGTTAGATCTTTCCTAGGTCATGCGGGATTTTATAGGAGATTTATCAAGGACTTTAGCTCACTTGCTAAGCCCTTGAGCAATCTCCTTCAAAAGGAAAATTCTTTTGAGTGGTCTAGTGCATGCCAAGAGGCCTTTGAAAAGTTGAAGAATTTGTTAGTAACGGCCCCTATCATGCAACCACCCAAATGGACTCTTCCTTTTGAAATCATGTGTGATGCTAGTGACCATGCGGTTGGTGCCGTTTTGGGTCAAAGAGGTGAAAATAAGAAACCACATGTTATATATTATGCAAGTAGAACTTTGAATGATGCTCAATTAAATTATTCCACTACCAAAAAAGAGCTTTTGGCCATGGTGTTTGCTATTGAAAAATTTAGGCCATAATTGCTTGGTTCAAAAGTGCTTGTCTACATCGACCATGCCGCCTTGAAATATCTTTTCATAAAGAAAGATTCCAAACCTCGTTTAATCCGTTGGGTACTTTTGCTTCAAGAGTTTGATGTTGAAATCAAGGAAAAACGAAGTGTGGAAAATGTTGTGGCGGATCACTTGTCTAGGATTGACACTCCTAAGCCTAAAATCTCATTGCCTATTCTTGAAACTTTTCCGGATGAACATATCTTTGCCCTTTTAAATGTTCCTTGGTTTGCCGATATTGCTAATTATCTTGCTTGTGGAATTTTTCCGAAAAATTTAAAAGGGCAAGAGAAGTTGAGATTTGTGAGAGAATGCCGGAATTTCTTTTGGGATGACCCTTACATGTTTAAATATTGCCCGAATCAAATTATTTGAAGGTGCATCCCAAATGAAGAGTTTCATAGTGTTATTTCATTTTGCCATGAGTATGCATGTGGAGGCCATTTTTCGGCTAGAAAAACCGCCGCCAAGGTTTTACAAAGTGGTTTATATTGGCCTACTCTTTTTAGTGATGCATTTCATTTTTGCAAAGCATGTGATAGGTGCCAAAGGATGAGAGGAAATATTGGAAAAAGAAATATGATGCCCTTGAACCCCATTTTAATTATTGAAATATTTGATTGTTGGGGTATTGACTTCATGGGTCCATTTCCATCATCCTTTGGCAACCTATATATACTCTTGGCGGTGGATTATGTGTCAAAGTGGGTTGAAGCCATACCTTCAAAAACCAATGATCATAAAGTTGTGATTAAGTTTCTTCAACACCACATTTTATCTCGTTTTGGCATGCCCCGAGCTATCATTAGCGATGAAGGGACACATTTTTGCAATAGGCCTTTTGAGAGCCTCATGAAAAAGTGTGGGATTGTGCATAAAGTTGGCACACCATACCACCCACAAACTAGTGGGCAAGTGGAAGTTTCTAATAGGGAAATTAAAAGAATTTTGGAGAAAACGGTAAACCCAAATCGCAAAGACTGGTCTTTGAGGTTGGTTGATGCTCTTTGGGCTTACCGTACCGCTTACAAGACTCCCATTGGTGTGTCTCCATATAGACTAGTGTATGGTAAGGCATGCCATCTTCCGGTGGAGTTAGAGCACAAGGCCTATTGGACCATCAAATTCTTGAATTTTGATCTTGCAAAAGCGGGGGAAGAAAGGAAGTTAAACTTGAATGAGTTAGAAGAGCTTAGAAATGAAGCTTATGAGAACACTAGGATCTCTAAGGCAAGGACAAAGGCTTATCATGATAAACATATTGTTCCTAAGTCTTTTGAGCCTAATCAAAAAGTTCTTCTCTTTAACTCAAGGATGAAACTCTTTGGAGGAAAGTTGAAATCAAAATGGAATGGTCCACATATTGTGAAGCATGTATATGCTTATGGGACCATTGAAATTTTGAACCCCAAAAGTGGGGAAAGTTTTAAGGTGAATGGCCAAAGATTGAAATCATATGTTGAAAATTTTGAGGCCAAGGTTGAGTCCATTTCTCTTATGGACCCAACCTACACTAACTAGTGTTCACCAAAAGTATCACCTTTGTAAATATTAGTTGTAGTTCTTTTGCTCTTGATTATTTTGTAGGTTGCTCTTGGAGGAGGACTTATGCTTGGTGGCCAAGAAAGCGAAAAATGAGGTCCATCTATCCCTTGTCTCTTATATGAATTTGTTTGCTCTTCCATTGTTCTCACACATTGAGGACAATGTGATATTTTAGTTGGGGGGTGGAGTAGATTTTATTTCTTGCTTAAATAGTTACAAGCATGCTTTTTCTTCATTAGTGATTTACATGAAAAATACAAAAAAAAAAATGAAAAAATGAAAATCCAAAAAAATTGAAAAATTGAAAAAAAAAATATGTGTGAATCTTTCATGAGAAGCATCACTCTTTCCCCGTGTCAAACCATAGATATTTTTTTTTCTTCTTTCTTTGGTAGTTTTATTTTCACCTTTCATCTTGAGTCTAGATGTTATTTTCTTATTTGATAGCTTTATTGAGTCTTAGGAAGTTATAGTTGAGTCACTTATTTCAAAAAAAAAAAAAATGAAAAAAAAAAATAAAAAAGAAAATGAAGAAAAAAAAAAAATGAGAAAAAGTGAAAAAGGGGAATTTTTGGAAAGCTCGATGTTTTCAAATAATGAAATTTCTTAGTCCATGTTCTTTTTATTTTTATTTTAGAAAGGAATTCTTTGCTTATACTCAATACATCTACACCAATATCCCACATTCCGCGACATCATGCGTTCTCACAAAGCGACACACTAAATTTACGTTTCATGTTTAAGACCTTCAAGCTAAGTTGATCACATAAAATTTGACGTCTTCTACTTTTGATAAAGGGTGCATTTTCTAAAGCTATTTGAACTTCACAAAAAGATTTTACCCTATTCGTTTTTGCGGTGGAAACTTGTAGCCCATTGGAGTGGTGGTTACCAATGACACCCCATGCGATGTCTAAGAAATAGAGGGGTGTCCGGGGATAATGTTACGTCACCACCTAGATAGCTCCCTTGGTTTAGCTTAAAAAGCCCATTCGCTTGTATATTCATCTTTTTGTTGTGGGTCTTGGAGAGCCTTGGATTTGAGGTTAAAAATAAAATATTAATGCTATAAATCTCAAAAAAAATAAAAAAAAAAAAAATGAGAAATCGCACCATCTACCAAAAATCCACAAAAGGATCATACAAGCCCACAACCACATCTCCCCTTCTTAAAATTTTTTGTTTAAAGCTTTGGAAGTCCATCCTACATGGGTGCTTTTGAATAAGTATGAGAATGTCTAGTTTCTTGTGATCCTTATTTTTGAAGGCATACTTTCTCGCAAATTGGACTTAATTTAACAAGTTTTGTAGTTCGCATGAGTCACCTTCTACAAAACACCGCCCACATTTGTATGAGTATATGCTTAGACGTCCTTAGGCTTCTTTCTCAATCTTCTTGGACTTTGAGAATTTATTTGAGGAGACATTTATGCATTCTTCTTTTTCCCCCACCAAAAAAAAATTAAAATTAGCTAGTAACTCTTAGTATTTTGTTTCTTTGATTTCTCACTTAGGATAGATAATGTGTGTGTGCGTTTTTGTAAATATTTGAGTCTAGTTTAGAATTGACTCAAGCCTTGTCTAGTTGAGTGTGTGTCTGTCATGATTGGTTCTTAAAAAAAAATTTAAATATCGCTCTCTTTGCTCGAGGACGAGCAAAAGGCTAGTTGGGGGTGTGTTAACAACTTAAAATTACATATTTTAGTATGTTAAGGAACTCTTCATAACTTGCTAATATGTGTAATTTAGCTATTTTATCTCTCTTTCTAGACTTATGCTTGTTTTCGTAGTTTTGGTTGTTTTCTCTCATTTTGTAGGCAAAGAAGTGATTTAGAACGCAAGGGGCTAGTTGTGAAAGCTTGAATGAGGAATTTGAAGGCTTAATTTGAAGAAGTCAAGTGATAAAGAGGCTAAAGTTGAACACAAAGCAACTAATTTGCAAGTTAAAGTGAAGATTTGAAGACCTATTTGAGAAGACAAGAGAAGAATATGGGGTCGTTATTGAAGATTTAGAAGAAAAGAGGTCAAAATGAGAGTCAAGGGTTGAAGAAAAATAGAGAAGAAACTAACGGAAGTGGCGCTTAAGTGCAAGTTTTGAAACGTTTTAATGGCTATTTTGAAGGATACTTAACGGATTGGGGGAGTTTGTGCAGTTTTTCAAACCTTTTAAAGATGGATCCGGGCCTTTTAAAACATTCCAGCAAGCTAGGGGGGAGCCGGGTGCAATTTCCCTAAACCAGCTCACCCCCAGCTCGTCTTCTCACACGGCTCTCTCTCTCTCTCCCCGTCAAACACACAGCAAGAAACAGAGCTCCTCCATGGGAAGCGACGAAGCTTCTTCCAAGCACTGACCCGGGCTCGTTTCTTCACCAAATCAAACAAAGTTGGTCTCAAATTGATCCTTGTCCAACCCTCTTCCTAACCCACTGCTCAATTCGGCCCAACAAGCAACCGAGAGAAAAGCCCCAAATTGACTTAGGGTTCGTGAAGCTTCTGCAAATCGACGAAGGGGAAGGTTTAGGACGAATTGGAGGGTGAAGATTGAAGACTTGGGGGCTACGAAACCCCCCTCACTGCCTACATAAGCTGAAGAGAAAGAAGAAGAAGGGGAGGACGACCACGCATAAAGCTGAGCCGAAGCTCTGTCTGTCTCTCTTCTCTCTCGGTACTAAAACCAATTTGTGGGTTAGTTCTGGTGTTTCCGATCTCATCCTGAGCTACTGCGGAGCCAGTAACAACCAGGGAGGAAAGGGCTAGGTCTGGGTTACTTCTGGGTTTCGAATTGCTCTGTTTTGGAGCACTGTTTTGTGCACTGTTCTTCATTGTGTTGCTGCAGCAGCAATAAACTGTGATTTGGCTGCTGTTAGTTTGGAATTGTTGGGTTGTTAGCTGCTTTAGATTGATTAAAGTGTAGTTTGAATCAAACACTAGTAGTTTGTTCATCATTTGGTAGCAAGTTGGTGTTATTTCGGTGGAATTGAAGAGTATTTGAGCTTGAATATAATGACTATTTTCATGAGTATGCTTGATATCTCTTGTGTTGCATGGCTCTTGGATATGAGTAGCTAGACTGATTTTTGTTTGAAGTTGATGAATCTAGGTTTGTTGGGTGTGGATTCAATTGTTAAATCAATGAGTTGAGAAGTTCCTCTTGTGATTCATGACTCAACAAGTGTTGGAATACAAATCCGATTTGTAGCTTCATCTTGTATGTGGATTCATGCTTGAA
Source organism: Linanthus parryae (assembly GCA_023055425.1). NCBI lineage: Eukaryota > Viridiplantae > Streptophyta > Magnoliopsida > Ericales > Polemoniaceae > Linanthus > Linanthus parryae. The sequence goes on along the minus strand of JALGPY010000007.1, from coordinate 82,373,473 downwards.
TACACATACTTGATAGTTGATACAACTTATTTTTGGATTCCACTAGTGTTCCTCATGAATCATACTTGGATTTGACATTAGAATCCACACATCTCCTTGTAATATCATTTGGGTGTTGGATTCATGCACAACACTCCTAGATGATTCAACTAAGACCAACTATTCTCTCAATCCTACAAACTCTTTTTCAAGTTTTAGATTCTCGTTAATCAATTGGTCGTTTGCTTAGTTTCTTTGAATTGTTCAACAAATATCCTTGCTCCATCAAGTTTTCTTGGTGGATTTTGAAGCTTGGCTAGCTAAAAAGCCTTTGAGGAGTTTATTTTCATTGCACTAGTTAACTTCAGTTTAGTTGGTTGCTTAGTATATTTGTTAGTTTAGAGTGTTCCCTCTTTCCCAATCCTTGTGGAAATCGACCCCGTTCTTACTCGGGTACTACTTAAAACGATATTCCTATACTTGGAAATTATCGCGAACAAGTCTTTTTGAATTTAAAGTCCTGCTGACAAAGTTTGTTGCAGCAAGAATCCCTAAAAATCTTCAACTGATTCTTGGCTCTCAACGGATCTATTCCAACGGATATGAGCTCAATTCTTTGCACTGAAATTGCGCAAAATCTGCACCTGCAAGCTTGAGACAAGTCCTGAACAAATCCCATAAATTTAGCCATGCTTTAGTGATCTGTTTGGCACTCCTGCATTCAGGATCTCAGGCTAAGGACTCCAAACATTTTCAAAGATTTGAAAACTTTTCAAAGTTTTTATTTATGGTTGTTTCCTGCAAAACAATAAGGTATAGTATAAAACCAGGAGAAAACCTCCCCCTCAGTTCATACTCTTGCACCTGAATAGTTCAAAGCTTTGAAACCAGTTTCAAAGTTTTGAAACAAGAGTTGAGTTAACAATCTCCCCCTTGATGAATGACAAGACAAATATTCTGTTAAGACTGTATATCTGCAATGAAATTTCATTGTCATTAGCAACATAGCAAAAATAGTCCTACGAAATCAAAATTAAACATCAAACAATAATACCAAATTCCCAAATGCTACAGTAATACAAAAATCAAAACAATCAAAACATAATCTCCCAAGGCAAACACACCCATCTACATGCAGTATAATTTTCTTCCCCTTTTAAATTTCATTAAAAGAGTGAGAAAAAATGTTAGATATTATTACAAAAAGTTAAAACTTAAAGAAAACTTAGAGTTTTAAAATAAAATTTTAAAGGCATTGAAAATTTAGAAAGAAAGACAGGAGTTCAAGGGTTTGAATTCTGGTCATCTTCTTCTGCCCAGACCCTTCAGCATCAAATCCTTCAGCATCAGATCCTTTATCATCCTCTTGATCACCTTCCTCATCCTCTCATCTCTCTTTTTCTACCACTTCTTATTCTTGCACTTTCTCTATATTATTCTCAATCTTCTCTTGTTCTTCAGCCACCACTTCAGTACCTTCATCATCATCTTCAAACAGCTCTGCAGGAGCAACAATCTATGGAATTAGTTTCTTTTCCTGCTTCTTTTTCTTTAGTACATCTTCAATAAGCAACCCTGAGTCAATGCTGCCTTCTTTCCCTGTTCTTCTCCAACAACTTTTTCTTCAGTAGAATAATCATCAAAGAGCTCCCTGATAGAATCTTAATTCTTTGAACATTTTTTGAACTTGTGCGGCCTCTTCTTGCACATCCACCAAGTTCAAAATATTGAAAATTTTGGAAATCTTGTCATTCAAGGAGGAAACCAAGTACTTCATTTTTCTGAACTCCGTACACAACTCAAATTGACCCTGCTTTACTCCATCCAACTCATTCTCAATATCATGTAGCTTCTCAAGCATCTGAGGCTGGTTTGGAGAGGTAGAAGGTAAAGCTAAAGGAGTGGTTAAGGCTTTTGGCTTAGAGAATTTCTTGGATTTAAGGTCACTCTCAGAAAGGTTCGAATAGAATTTCCAATCCCCCTTAGAAGTCTGCACAATTCCAATACTTTGAAAAGAGTATTCATTGATCATTCCAAAACCAGCAAAATATGCTCTTCCTTATCAACAAGAATGTAAAAGTGTTTGAAGAAAAGTGGTAGGAGATTGGGATGGGGCAAAGCATGGTTTCTGTTTTTGGTACCACGATATAGCATGTGTTCCATCATAGTGCTAGCCAAATCAATCTTAAAACTATAAATAACCACATACATCAAGTACAAAACCCTATCTGTGAGCAATTCCTTTGAATTTTCCCTAGGCCACACATCTCATCAGGATAGTGAAACTAATTTTGGCTTCAGCAGTTAAAAAAGAATGTGTTAACTGTTTTGAGGTTGAGGGTGTATTCGGTAAGAAAAAATCCACTTTGACCAACCTAATTGCATCCTTATTACTAGGAAGACTATCAACATCATATACTTCTAGACAACCTAAAACCTCAGTAAATACCCAATTATCCAACTGAATATCTATACCGGCAACCTATGAAGATAAAAATCAATTCTTTACCAGACACTTGTTGAAGGTTAAGATAAAATAGTCTAGTCAATCTCGGGTATGCCTCTTCATTAGGATTAATTATTTTCCAAATAGAAGTCTCTTTCAAACTTCTTATGCACTCTAAATCTAAATATTCAATCATATAGTGAAAATCATACTACAGTATGCAATTAGGGTTGATGCATAGCTATCGAACCAAAGTCCTTGTGACTTAAAATTGATAAACAAATGCTTTGATATAGAAGGCTTCCCAAAACTTGATTTCTTCTCCCCTTTGGTCTTGTCTGATTCCTAAACCTCCTTCTCTTTAACGGTTTTCAGATCTTTCTTCAACTTCTTTGGACTAACCTTCTGATTACCCTTGCGTTTGCCAGATTTCTCTTTCTGATATGATTTTTCCTTGCTAGGACTAGCTCTCTCCACATCCTTAATCTTCTTACTCTTCTTATTCATAGGAGGAGATGGTAATGGCATGCTCACAGTCTCAGAACTGGAACTAACAAACTTAATCTCTTCTTCAGGCTTACGTTTTCTCTTGTGAGCTTGGCTCTTCTTCCTCATGTTTTCTACCCACTTGTTCAAACAAATTCTCTGATCTTCGTGAATCCATTCGAGGGTTAGGGTTTAGATAGAGAGAGACATGAGAGAGAAAATATATGCATTAAGAGTTGGAGTGAAAGAAGGAAACTGAATAGTTTCAATCTCTTGGAAGAGAATCTTTATTTGAAATTTTAAAATGTTTCTATAACTGATTTACAAATCAAATATTGATTAATGTTTGAAAATTTTCATTAGATAAAAAAAAAGTAATGCCTAGTAGTTATATCAAGAGATAAGACTCAGGACTAAATGATCCATCATAACTTTCATGTAGTATGCAGATTTATATTCAAAGATTTGATAAGATTTTCAAGTCTTTGAAAAATTGTTAAACTTTTGACTAATTTTCAAAGCTTTGAAAAAGGTTTCAAGGATTTGAAAACAACAATGTGTAAAAATACATTAAGTTCATACTTGTTCAACATACCAATTTCCGATCTCGAAGCTGCAGAGCTATCCTCAGGCAATGGTTTAGTAAAAATAACAGCAATTTGTAAGTTATTAGGCACAAAAGATAAAGACAAATCACCTTTCTCCACATGATCTCTAATAAAATGATGTCTAACACAATGTGTTTGGTCCTTGAATGCTTTACTGGATTTTTTGTAATGGAGATTGAACTAGTGTTGCCACACTTGGTTGGAATATCTCTGAAATCAAATCCAAGATCCTTCATTTTTTGAGCTATCCATAGCACTTGTGAGCAATATGCTCCTTATGCAATATTCAGCTTCTGCTGTTAACAGTGTTATTGAGTTTTGCTTCTTTGAATGTCAGCTTATCAAGGATGAGCCTAAGAATTGACAACATTTTGAAGTGCTTTTTCTATCCACTTTGAATCCTGCAAAATCAGCATCTGAATAGCCACAAAGAGAGAGATTAGACCTCTTTGGATACCCAAGACCTAAGTATTTAGTACCATTGAGATATATGAACATTATTTTGACAGCCACGGAGTGAGACTCCTTTGGATTAGCTTGAAATCTAGCACACATACAAACAATAAACATGATATCTAGCCTACTAGCAGTAAGATAAAGTAGTGAACCAATCATACCTCTGAATTCTTTTTGGTTCACACTCTTACCATTCTGATCTTTGTCTAAAGATAGAGTATAACTCATAGGAGTTTTAGCAACCTTGGATTAGGACATATTGTACTTGTTAAGTAGATCCTTGGTATACTTGTTATGATGTAGGAAAATGCATTCCTTTATTTGATGAACTTGAAGTCCAAGAATGAAATTCAACTCTCCCATTAAGCTCATTTCAAACTCCCTACACATAAGACTTGAGAACTCCTTGGATAGTGTATCATTAGTAGCACCAAACAGTATATCATCAACATAAACTTGTACTACAAGATATCTCATGTGTTTTGATAAAGAGTGTTCTGTCGACCAAACCACTTTTGAAACCATTTTAAAGGGGATATTTAGAAAGTCTTTCATACCAAGCCCTTAGAGCTTGTTTAAGACTATAAAGAGCTTTATCAAGTTTGTAAACATGATTAGAGAAAACATCACTTTCAAAACCAGGAGGTTGAGCAAAATAAACTTCTTCTTGAAAGTATCCATTTAGGAAAGCACATTTCACATCCATTTGAAAAAATTAAATGTTCTTGTATGAAGAAAATGCAAGTAACATTCTAATAGCTTCTAACCTAGCTACAGGAGAAAATGTCTCTTCATAGACAATACCTTCTTCTTGATTGTAGCCCTGAGCCACAAGTCTGTCTTTGTTTCTGATTACCTTGCCATTTTCATCCAACTTATTTCTGAATACCCACCTGGTTCCAATCACAAACTGGTTCTTGGGAGTAGAAAAAAAATTCCACACTTTGTTCCTATGAAACTCATTGAACTCAATTCGCATTGCAATAATCCAGTCTGCTTCTTGTAATGCCTCTTTCACATTTTTAGGTTCCACAAGAGAAACAAAGGCATTAAAAGCACACAATTCTTTAACTGAGATCTAGTCTGTGTACCAGTAGATGGATCAGAAATAATGTTTTCACTGGATGGGATGATGAATATCTGAACTTTTTCCTCTGATTCAATGGTTTTGGTTCTCCAGGAAGTTTTTCAAGGCCTTGAGAAGTTGATGCAGTGGGTGAACCACTCTGTGTTCTTTGAGATCCTGTTTCAAGGCTTTGAGATCCATTTTCAAGGCTTTGAAAATCCTGTCTGTGTTTCTGCAAGTCTGTCATGCTACCATTATCTGCATCAGCTCCATCATCTGACTCATGCTTGTTCAAATTCAAATATGTAAGTTCACAGTATTTTCAAAGCCATGAAAACTGGTTTCAAAGCCTTGAAAATACACAACATGAACTAAGGGGGAGCTTCTGCTCCTATCAATTCTCTGATCTCCTGCATTTGATTTGGCTTAATTATATGATGAAAGAAAAACTAATTATGTGTCATAACTTGCTGTGATCTCATCATTTGTATCTTTGCAGGGATTGTAAGCTAACTATGTTTTGCAAGTTAGCTAAGTTTCCTTATTTACAGAAATGCATAAGCGGAAATCAATGTATGCAGATTCTGTGATGTTGTTATCAAAGTTGTCCAGACTTTCCTTTAGCTTACAAATGGAATATCAGATCAAAATCAAGGAGAGAATCAAGCTGCTAGCTTTTGGAATATGGATGTTCAGAGTCAAATATATGCAGAGGATTTTTAGGGATTTCAGATGAAGACTTCCCTATATAATTTGTAATTCAAATTACAGAAGGTGACATAATGATTGTTAGAGATTGAGAAGCAATAACATTACACAGGGATTCACACACTCTCACGGATTGACAAGCATCATATGAAGAAGATTATACACTCATTAAATCCATTCCAGATTCCAGAAGAACACTTCAAGCATCACAACTTTAATGTTTTCACATGGTTCTTCTTTTGAGCTTTATTTGTATATCATTATGCTATACTACTTGATCATCTGTTCTCGTGAGTTGTTCAAGAGGAACAACAGAGAATTCTAATTCTATCAGTTAGCTAGAGAGGGTACTTGATAGGTTAGGAAGAACCACATACTGCAAGATTAAGGCAATTCTCTTGGTCTAATATCTAGGGCTTTACTTTTGATAAATAAGAAGTTTGTTGAAATCCTGGAGGGATTAGATCCCTCAAGCGGAGAGTAGGTCATTGAGGACTAAGCTCCGTAAAAAATCATTGTTTTCATTTTCATACATTTCAGCTCATTACTTGTTCTCTTAGCTGTTTCGAAACATGTTTCAGTTCAAAGCTTTGAAATACTTTTCAAAGCCTTGAAAATTATCAGTAACTTTCAAACTGTATGTTTTGATTTCAAAGAATTGAAACTGAGTCCAAAGCTTTGAAATACTTCTAGTTCTTCACAATTTTTTTTAAAACCACATTTTGACAAAAGTTGCCATACTCTATTCAACTCCCCTTCTAGAGTATTTAATCCTGTATTGAATACCTACATACAATCTTCATTTGGAACAATCTTGTGATCATGAGTATTGTAGGTGATGGTTGTTTCTCACAGGGAAGTGCTGCTAACAGACCTCCTTTGTTCTATGGAGAAAATTTTGTACACTGGAAGGCCTTGATGAAAATGTTCATTATTAATCACGACATTGAACTATGGTCTATCATCCAGATTGGACCTCACATGTTCAACACCAAAAAGGATGGGATTAAAACTCCCAAACCTGAGAACTCTCTCTACTTCTGAAATAGAATAACTTTCACAGAATTACATGTAGGATTTTTATACAGATTCACAGTGGAATAATAAAAATAAACATCCGTTCAAGACCCTCCAAGGATAACATGACTAGACATCATAACGATGGCAAGGGATAAAGTATCAAATACCTTGTTTGTCTCCATGGATGATTTCACACGTGAAATAGTATTCACGTCTCTATGGATATCTGACACGATTTCTTACGCGTTACCGCAAGTGCACGGTTCAAGTAATATAGGGCTGGTATTTCAACCCCGAGTTATCGATCCCACGAGGACAGTGTTATTGCTTAATCAGAAACTGGGTTTAAAGAGTAAAAACATAAAAAGTAAAAGGATAAATATTTTGGGTCGAATTATAATAAACTAAGTACTGAACGTAAAAACAGAATTAACAATCTTTTTGGTAATTTTTTGATAATAAAGTCTTGCAGTAAAAACTAGGGTTTCGGGTACCTAGATTCCTGGATCCCCTAGGGTTACTATTCAGCTTTTCAGTTTTTCCGATTCAGAAACACACAGCAGTTTTGTTTATGCCAGCATACCAATGATACAATCTCCTCTCGGTCTCATGCATCTATCACTCTCCTGCAGATTTTCGGGTCCTCTCGGTCCACCTAGATCTGCAGGTTTGTTCTAAGGCTGCTAGAGTTACAGGTTCTTCTCTCGGTCTCCCCCTAAACGTCTAGCAGTTGGTCTAATGCTTTTGGGCTAGTCCCCTGATTCTCTTCACCTCTCGGTCCATCAAGGCAGGAAACTAAATTCAGTCTTCTCTTCCTAACTCTCACTGGCCACTCTCGGGCACCAGATCCCATCTGTAGCAATCCAGGTTCATGACTCCGTTCATGCATAAACAGTCAAAACCAAAGACAGAATAATAAACAAAACCTCTACTGTATTAAGACTTAACCAATCATGAATCCAAAGTCGGGATAAACTAAGTTGCTGAAATCATAAACCCTAGGTTCACCGAGAACCTAGGTAAATATTTAGCTACTGAAAACTAACATAAAGAAGAGAAAAGAATCAAACAGGTGACGGAAATCTGGCAATTTTCGGGACTGCTCCGGTGTTCCTTGTCTCTGCTGTGTCTAACTCTGATTCTGTGTGTGTGTCTGTCCGTCCTGTGTTCTGTGTTGTATATGTTGTGTATGCTGTGTATTCAAAAACTGCTGGGCAGAGCTGCTTTATATACTGCTGAAGTTTCCCTAATCCTGTGCTGAAATTCCTATTCTGCCCCTGTCTAAACCGCCATGGGAAGCTTCTGGAAATCCTGTCCTGCGTCTAAACGCACATCTGCTGACTTTGACTTTTCTGACGAAGTTTGACTTTTTCCACCGTCTTCAGAAATTCTGAAAATCTTGACCTGCGTTTGAACGCACAAATGCTGCGTTTGAACGCACATTTTGAGAGTTGACTTTTTGACTTTGACTTTCGTTGACTTTTTGGGTGTGCGTTTGAACGCACAATGTGTGTTTGAACGCACATACTTGGTCTCTGGTTGATTTCTGCCTGATTCTGACCTTTCTGAAATTTGAAGTTTCCTTCGTCTGAACGCAGGATGTGCGTTTGAACGCACATACTTAGTCATTTTCTGGACAGTTTTCCCTATCTGTTGCTGCACTGTGTTGTGCGTTTGAACGCACAATGTGCGTCTGAACGCACATACTTAGCCAATTTTCTGCACTTTCTTGGGTTTAGCCAATTTTCGCCCTTTTTCGGCCTCCGGGACCCATTTTTTGCGTTTGGCCACCAATCTTGCATGCGGACATAAGTTGGTTTTGACTTCGGGGCTGCGTTTGAACGCACAATGTGCGTTTGAACGCACATGTGCGTCTGAACGCAGAACCTGTGCGTCTGAACGCACATCAGCGACAGCTCCAACTTCCAAACGTCGTAACTTCTTCGTCCGACCTCCGATTTAGCTCCGTGACCTATCGTTGGAAAGCTCTTGAAGTCTACTTTCAATTTCTGCCTGTCTCACTCCAAAATTCAATGTAGAACTCAAGATATGATCGAAATAGTGGAGACTAGTCTTTCTAGCTTCTCCAACTTTGCGTCTCTTTACTCCGCTTTAGCTCCCGTTGCTTCCGAAGTTCGTTTCATGCCTCAAATCAACCGCTAAGCATCCGTTCCTATCAAAAAAACATGAACAACTATACCAAGCGATTATATATGTCATTTCATATCTATTTATGCATGAAAACGCCCGGATTTCACAATTAAGCTCAAACTCATCTTTTTCATACTACAGAGGCTTTGTCGGATAAAACGTGCTCAATCTTATGGAAACCCAACTTATTAAATTCTAAGATAAGCTCACAGATAACTCATAAATGAGAGTTATCAATATCCACACCTAGGATTTCCCCATATCCTTCTCACGCCTTTGTGCTAGAAACGTAAGAAGGAGGATGAAGAACAATCACGCTAAAGGGACACCCAAACGGTCGCACCTCATGAGGCCGACAGCATGGGAGGGGCGGACGGGGGGAGGGGGGGTGTTTCGGCCCTCCTTGTCTTAGCTCTCTCTCATTCCTTTGTTCTCTCCTAGTGTGATAACAATTATGACACACTCTCACGAGGACTAATATAGGAGTGTTATTGATATAGTTAATAACTCCTTATTAACTACATAATATCCCCAATACTAATCCAGTCCATACATGGATTATTCCACATTGAAAATTAGTCTTACTAAGTTTGCTCGTGGTTGCGTTTTGATCCTTCTATATAATCAATCATATTAATTAATCCCAAAGTCCGGTTTAATCCATAGGGTGTGTTACTCCATAGGTTTCTACTTAGTTGGTAGTAACTGTAAGTTCAGCTTGTTTGAAAGGCTTGAAACAGCTTGTCTGTTTCAAGGCCTTGAAACTGATTTCAAGGGTTTGAAACAAGCACTGCAAATTCTGGCATGAACTTAGGGGGAGCTTTTGATTCTATTCTAACTCCTGATCTCTTATGTTTGATTATATGTTACTTGATGATGAAAGACAAATCATTCTTACACTCCAAACTGTGAAAAATCTGTTTGTTTGACTCAATTTTTGCAGGGATATTTAGTTTCCTATTTTGCAGGATTATTTCCTAACCTATTTGAATGCAAGGTGGAAATCAATCTGTCAAAGTCATTATGCACATTGACCTGCTGTACCTAAAGCTTCCCAATCTTCTATGAAACAAGATTAAGTCAGTATCTTTGAAGATACTGAGAAACTAGCCATTGGGAGAGATGTTAGGAAGAGTCAAAAACCTGTAGCTGAATTTTAGGAAAGTTTTTTTTTTAATGAAGATCCTGCATATCTTCAATTTAAATAAGCTGCATAAGAAGGAATTTGAATGAGGAATTTCGTAGACACGACCGAACAGAACATACAGAGACATTGAATTTCCACATAGGATTGACAAGCAACCAAGAAGCAGATCTACGTCACCCAATCCAATCATCTGAAGAACACTGCATTCTCACTGAAGACTTAGTCCTCAATGTTCTTCTCTTCTGATCATTATTTGTATATCTGTTATATATAATACTTCCGGTTCTTATTCTCGTGGATTTTTCAAAGTGAAAAATAGAGAATTGTTAGTTAATCAGTTAGCTAGATTAGGCACTACAGAGGTTAGTGGGAACCACAAGCTGGAACAGAGTACGACATCTCTCTCTGCTTGAGATCTAGGGCTTAGCTTTTGATTAATAAGAATTGAGTTGAAAATCCTGCAGGGATTAAGTCCCTTAGGTAGAGACGTGAGTCCAAGTGGACTGAACTCTATAAATCACTATGTCTCTTGCATTTACTTTACTGCATATTACTTAGCTTTTACACTGCTCAAAACAGGTTTAAGTTCAAGGGTTTGAAACTCATTTCAAGGCCTTGAAAACAATCAGCTTTCTCTTTACTATCTGCTTTGATTCCAAGTACTTGAAACTCATTTCAAGGCATTGAAATACTTACTGCACTTTCAAATTTCTTTGAAACCTCTCTTTTAGCAAAGTTGATGAATTGGATTCCAAGTAGTCACTGAGAACTCTCTTCTGAGTAACAATATTGTTAATCTAAGACATCAAGTTGATGAATTGGATAAATAGAAGACTACTCTAACTGAGAGACTTCAAGAATCTGAATTAACCATGACAAAACTTGCAGGCTCAGAACACAACTTGAACTTGATTCTCGGAGGTAGCTTAAAGTCTATTGACAAAACTGGTATTGGATAAAATCCAAGTTTTCCTAGAAAGAACAATACCAGATTTGTGAAAGCTAGAAGCAGAACATCTCCCAAGTGCCATTACTGCAATAAAATTGCTCATGTTAAGATGACTTTTCCTTTCATAAGAAGTGACCCTCACATAATGAGGAATACTTTTCCAGTTCAACTCAAAGGACAAGTTAGACATATTTGGGTCCCTAAAGGGGTTAGACCACCCAATATTGTTGACCCTGAATATGAATCTAAATTCCACACTTGGTCTAATAGCTGGATAAGGCAGTGAATGGTTGGTGCTGGTTGTCACCAAGACAAAAAAACGGAAATGGTTTATGGACATTGGTTGCTCAAGACATATGAGTGGAAAGAGATCGTTATTCTCACAATTGAAAGAGCAATATGAAGGTTGAATCACACTTGGCGAAAAAGGCAAATGCAGCATTCTAGGTATTGGTAAAGTTGTTACAGATTCTGAAAACTCTATTTCTGATGTATATTTATTTGATGGTTTGAAATTTAACTTGCTTAGTGTATTTCACCTTTGATATAATGGTAATAAGGTTATTTTTTGACAAAGAGAAATGTGTGATGCAAGATGATAAAACTAGCAATTGCATCCTCACAGCCTCTAGGTCAAAAAATGTCTATACTTTTCAAACTAACAAAGTTGTAGGAGAAAACTTGTAGTGTCTCAAGGCCTTGAAAGAAGATTCAAAGCTTTGGCACAAAAATTTTGGACACATTAGCTTGCATACCTTGAACAAGATATTTCCAAGAACTTAGTAAGAGGTCTACCCTCTATCAAGTTCAAAGATGGAGAAGTATGCAAGTCATGTGCACAATGAAAGCAAACTAGAAGCTCATTCAACCAAAGAACTTTGTAAGTATTACTAGACCCATTGAATTACTGCATATAGATCTCTGTGGTCCTATGAGAACTCCAACTCCAAAGGTTAAGTACATTCTTGTTATTGTAGATGAATTTCTAGATATACTTGGGTTATGTTTGATAGAGAAAAATCTGAAGCTCTCACTGAATTTTCAAATCTTTGTAGAGAACTTCAAACCTTGAAAAACCTACCTATTGCTTCAATCAGAAGTGATCATGGTAGAGAGTTTGATCGAATTGAGTTTGATGTATTCTGTTCTAAGCATGGTATCTCTCACAATTTTTCTGCTCCTAGAACTCCTCAACAAAATGGAGTTGTTGAAAGAAAGAACAGGACTCTTGAAGACATGTCAAGAACAATGCTTCTGGAAAACAAATTACCAAAGTACTTTTGGGCAGAAGCTGTGAATACAGCAAACTATATTCTTAACAGGTGCTTGATCAGACCTATACTAAAGAAGACTCCTTATGTGCTGTTCAAAGGAAGAAAGACAAACATTTCTTTCTTCAAACCTTTTGATTGTACCTGCTATGTTCATAATATTAGTAAGGACAATCTTGGTTAGTTTGATGCAAGAAGTGATGAATGTATTTTTCTTGGATATTCACAGACAAACAAAGCCTATAGAGTTTATAAAAATTGAACCAAGCTAGTTGAAGAAAGTATTCATATCATATTTTATGAAAGCTAGGATGGTTCTTTGAGTGATGGTTTTGCGGATCTTAATCTGAACAAGCATGATTCAGATACTGAAGAAGAATCCTCAAAAGGTTCCAAGGAAAACTTACAGGAACAAAGAAGGCAACTTCAAGGCCTTGAAAATTAGGTTCAAAGCCTTGAAACAAAATCTCCAGAGAAGATAGCAGATCAAGCTACTACTTTGAGTTCTCAAAGACTTGAAAAAGAAATTGGAGAGCCTGAAACTTGTACACCAAGGAAGAGATTTAAATATCTCTCATCTCATCCTGCTGATAACAATATTTTTGATCCAACCACTGGTACACAAACCAAATCACAGTTGAAGAATCTATGTGCTTTTAATGCTTTTGTTTCTCTTCTAGAACCTAAAAGTGTGAAGGAAGCATTACAAGAAGCAGACTGGATCATAGCTATGCAAAGTGAACTCAATGAGTTTGAAAGGAGAAATGTCTAAAATATAGTTCCTCCACCAAGAAATCAGTCTGTTATTGGCACCAGATGGGTATTCAGAAACAAGTTAGATGAGAATGGAAAGGTAATTAGAAACAAAGCTAGATTGGTAGATCAAGGCTACAATCAAGAAGAAGGTATTGATTATGAAGAACCTTTTCCTGTTGCCAGGTTAGAATTAGAATTCTACTTGCATTTGCATCTCACAAGAACATGAGACTTTTTCAAACTTTACAAGGCTCTTTATGGTTTGACACAAGCTCCAAGGGCTTGGTATGAAATATTGTCGAAGTTTTACTGGAAAATGATTTCAAAAGAGGATTAGTAGATAAGAACATTTTCATAAAGACTCATGAGAAAGACATGCTTGTAGTTCAAATATATGTTGAAGATATTATGTTTGGAGCTACTAACGATCTTCTTTGCAAGGAGTTCTCAAGTCTTATGAGCATGGAATTTGAAATGACCTTGATGGGAGAATTGAACTTCTTTCTTGGACTTCAAATTCATCAGAGGAAGAAAGGCATTATACAACATCAAAGAAAGCATACAAGAGACTTGTTGAGAAAATATAATATGTCTCAATCCAAAGAAATCAATACCCCCATGAGTTATACATTGTCTTCAGACAAAAATGAATCAAGTAAGAGTGTGAATGTGAAAGAGTATAGAAGTATGATTGGATCATTACTATATCTCACATCTAGCAGACCAGATATCATGTTCATTGTTTGTATGTGTGCTAGATTTCAAGCTAATCCTCAAGAATCACACTTGACTGCAGTTAAAAGAATTTTTAGATATCTCAAAGGTACCAAAGACATAGGGCTTTGGTATCCTAAACAATCTAATTTATCTTTGTGTGGCTATTTAGATGCTGACTTTGCAGGATATAAAGTTAATATAAAGAGTACATCAGGATGCTGCCAATTCCTTGGATCATCTTTAATCAGCTGCCATTCAAAGAAGCTAAACTCAGTTGCACTATCAACAGCAGAAGCTGAATACATTGCAGCGAGAGATTGCTTTTCACAAGTGTTATGGATAGCACAAAAAATGAGAGACCTTGGATTTGATTTCAGAGATATACCTATCAAGTGTGACAGCAAAAGTGAAATATCAATCACAAAGAATCATGTTCAGCATTCAAGAACAAAGCATATTGATGTTAGACATGACTTCATCAGAGATCATGCTGAAAAAGGTGATTTTGTTCTTGAATTTGTTTCTACTAACATGCAATTTTTAGAAATCTTCACTAAACCATTGCCAGATGAAAGATTCTCAGCCTTGAGATTAGAATAGGGAATGCTACATAAAGAAGCATTGGTTTAGGGGGAGAATCAGGTAAGTACAAGGTAAGTATTATATGTTTCAAAGGTTTGAACTGATTTTCAAAGCCTTGAAAATCTTGTCAAAGGTTTGAGTGTATGTGCTTTAACCATGTAGCTTTTCAAGGCCTTGAATTACTTTCCAAATCCTTGAAAATAAGATTGTATAGCTGTTTAGTTAATAATATGGATCTTTAATTTTGGGTGTTATCTTTGTATATAATTGTTCAAAATTGCCCCTCACTTTTCAAATACCTATTTTAAGCCAAAATCATATTATATTATTTACTTCCAACAGCACACACAATTTTCGGATCTTTTTGATTCAGCAAATCTTCAAAGTTTAGGAAAATATTCAGTTTCCTTAATAAACTGAAACTCTCTATTATTTATCTACTTCTGTCTTTCTCTACTCCGTATATATCCTACCGTTATCTTCTAATCCCCAAAACCTAATGAGCACTAGAAGAGCCTCTGATAGAATAAAGATGACTGGTGGTTCAACGGCTGCTACAAAAAGAAAAGAAAGACTACTGAGGAAGAGGTTCAGACCATAGGTGGTGATTCAAGTTCAAAGCCTCCTACTACAGAAGACATGGCCCTTCCTCCTCCTTAGAAGAAGGCGAAGAAAGACCAGACACCAGTTTCTAGCAAGAAGAAGAAGACAGTTGAGTCTGCTCTAGAAAAGCAGAAAGGGATTCAGATTGGTAGCCCTAAGAAGGTGAAGAAGAAGGTTGACAAAGTAGACAAAGAGAAGATTTACACTCAAGATTCGGATTCAGATGCAATTTCAAGCTCACACTGAACTTTTCCTTTATTAAAGAAAATCATAAAGGAAAAATCAGTTCGAGAAGCTAGTCAGAATCTAGCATGGAATCAGAAAGAAAGGAATATAACAAAATCTCTTTAGTTAATAAGAAAATAACTTTTGTGAAGAAGAAACTGAAACAAGGAGAAAGGCATTAGAAGGGTTAACCTTCATGTTCAACTGTGTGATCAAACCATAAGTTCGATTATTCAGGAAGAAGTTGGAGCTCAAGAAGAAGAACAGGACAATGAAGAAGATAGTGAGGAATGAGATGCAGAGCAGCAAGATGATTGAGACACAACCCCTTAAATCTTACCTACTCTTCCTTTTTCAAGGCCTTGAAATCCTTTTCAAAGTCTTGAAATTCTATCTTTTCAAATAGTTTTCTTAAACTTTTTTCCAAAACTTTGATCCAACGCTTTCTCATTCTTTTTTGATGAAAGTCACAAAAGGGGAAAAAATTTAGGTTATTTTATGTTAAGGTTTATGTTTAATAGAGACTAGAGACCTGGTTTTCGTTAGTACGATTCTCTGAACTTTGTTGTTATTTGCTGTTATTCAGTTAATAAGTTGGATTTTTTTTGGACGTTATGGACTATGATGCTACGTGCTAATGAGTATTTTTTGTAGAAACATATTTCCAAAAAATTGTGGTTTTGTCTTTCATCAAGGGGGAGATTGTAAGTTCAACTCAGTTTCAAAGGCTTGAAATAGCTAGTCTTTTTCAAGGCCTTGAAACAGCTTTCAAAGCTTTGAAACTGACTATGCTTTATATGCATGAACTTGGGGGGAGTTTCTGATCTTGATTCAACTCATAAACCCCTGTGCTTGATCAGGTGTTATTTGATGATGAAAGACAAATTATTTTTTAAATTATAAACTATGGTTAATCCATCTGTTTGACTCAGTTTTGCAGGGATATACAGTTGCCTATTTTGCAGGAATCAATTCCTAAACATGAATGATGCATAAAAGGAAATTGGGCTGTAGATATGATTCTGTGGTGATTCAAATCTGATCTAGAACTTCCTAGATTACTCCTAAAGAAAGTTAAGACAATATTCTTGAAGATACTGAGCAACTAGCCGTTGGAGGAAGCTGTCAAGATTTGAAGCTAGTTTTTAGGAAAGTTTGTTGAGAAGATTCTAAAGATCTTCAATTCAAATTGGGTGTTTAAAAGGAGAATTGCTGAAGGAATTCTGAGACACAACACAGAGACACTCAAACACATTGAGGGATTGGCAAGAAACAAAGATGTAGATCCATTTCTCTCAATCCAAGCATCTGAAGAACACAACATACTGCAAACTCTGTTCTAGTGTTCTTCTATTCTGAGCTTTATTTGTATATCATTTTGATAATACTTCTAGTTCTTATTCTCGTAGATTTTTCAAGGTGAACAATAGAGAATACTTAGTTAATCAGTTAGCTTGAGCATGTGCTAGATAGGTTAGTGAGATCACGAGCTGTAACAGAGTAAGGCATCTCTCTGTGCTTGAGATCTAGGGCTTAGAATTTGATTAATACGAATTGAGTTGAAAATCCTGCAGGGAGAAGATCCATGAGGTAGAGACGTAGGTCCAAGTGGACTGAACTCCATATATCTTGTGTCTCTTTCATTTAATTTTCAGTTATATGCTTAGTTCTTTTGTAGCAAACAAAACAGTTTTATTTTAAGGGTTTGAAACTCATTTTAAGGCCTTGAATAGACTTATCTTTTATACTTCAACTTTTTTCTTTCCAAGGGCTAAACTCATTTCAAGGCCTTAAGCTTGTCTTTACTGGTTACAAATATTTTTGAAACAACTCCTCTTGCAAGTTTAGCAAAATTTGGCATACACTATTCAACCCCCCTTTTGGAGTATTGATCATGTATTTCTGCCTACTGTACACCCATTGAAACAGATTAGAGCAAGAGAAAAAAAAGAGAGAAGGATACCGAACCCCTTTGGACCCGACGGCAAAGAGGCGACCCCTCTCCCTCCTCCATTGTTGCGCGCCAAGCTTGATTGTAACAAGCTTCATGATTACCCCTTCCCTACACTGCTAGCACAAACACTAGAGGAATATCTAGTTGCTAATGCTACGGTGTGGATACCTGATAACTCCATAGTTGTAGTCATCTTTCGTATGTAAAACATTGCTGTTTTAGTGCGTTCTAGTGCAAAGTGACGATGTTCAGGCCAATTCCTGTGAAGAATGACCTTGTTGTGATCTATTGCTAGTACGAGAGATACTATGTGTTTTAGATGTTATTTTTTCAAATATAAACACTTGGTATGGTTTTTAATGTTTGGCTTGACATGAACGGATGCTAAACTATGGCTAGGAGAAATGAAAAGAATTTCTGAAACAAAATCAGCTCAAGAGGAAGCTAGAGAAACAAAGTGGGAGGAGCTAAAGTGAAAGATCTTCAATATTTCGAGAGTATCTTGAGTTAAAGAATGAAGTTTGGAGTGATACGAGTGGCAAATGAAAGTAGATTCAAAGAGCTTTCCAACGATAGGTCACGACACTCAAACGGAGATTGGAAGAGAAAGTTATGGTTCGTCGAAGAGGCTGAAAATCTAAGCTCGTCCCCAGGGGAGTTCGTGCGAACAATTATTTTGTTGGTGCCAACATAAATATTGAAAAATCACTGAAATTTTGTACAAACAGCCAGAAGTTGTTTGTAGGAAGAGGTGTCCGTACGAACACCCGTGTGTTCATGTAAACAGAAGGCCAAGACGCAAATTTTAGGGATGCTTTGTAATTTTTGGAAAGTTTAAAGCTTTGGGGACTTGTTATATACCAATAAGTCCGGGATTTTGTACTATTCGATGTACGGGGAGTTATTGGACGACGTTGGAGACCTATGAGTGGTCTTGGAGCCTGAAAACCCTCATTTGATTTCAAAACTTTGTCTCTTCTCTTGTTTTTTGTTTATGATCATCGAACTTGTTTCTTTGATCATGTGTAATCTTAGCTAAGTCTTTTATTTTGGGATATCTCGTAGGGAGATAGGGTTTGAACACCAAGTTTTTGTGATTTATGGATTTGGTTTCATGCTTCTGAGCTTAATCGAATATGTTTTGCTTAGTTATATATGATTTATTAGCTTTATTTGTCCTTCGTATTGTTAGACGTAGCAACACGATTGATTTAGGTATTGGATATCAGAGTAATCAATGACCATTACCGGAACTTGAATCGTGTACTAGCTGTATCCAGGGTTGAGGAATCTTGCTAGTTAGCTAAGAACAAAGAGTAGACAACATGAATATAATGCATGTTTAAACTTGAGTAACTATAGGAATCAGATAAGAGAGTTTAAATGCAGGTGTTGGTTGAGGAATCTTCAAAATAACTGTGCTCGTTTAGCTAAATTGAACACATCCGTGTAACCATGACATAAATCCAAATTGGTTTGAGATCCCTAGTGTACCCGTAGAGATATCCTAAACTTTTCCACTCATTAATTAACAAGTAAAAATCATTCTTTGATAGTCGTGAAGTAATGCAATTGATTAATTGAGATATTTGTTCTTTTCGTTTTAGTAGAATTAGTAAATAACAATCAAATTGCTACCCCGCTTAAGGATTAGACTTAGTAACTAGTGTGCACGAAGTCCTTTGGGTTCGATAACCAGGAGTACCGGATTATTACTGCACCGATAACTCTGCACTTGCAGTTGGAGTGTACAAGTTTTTGGCGCAGTTGCCGGGGACTTCGGCTAAATTAGTTATAATTCGTAACCTTAGGGATTTTACGTTTCTTGTATATATCTGTTACTCACCCACTTTTTTGTGTGATTGGCATTTCAGGTTGAATTTCTCGGTGCATGACCCGTTGTAGAGACGAGCCTTTGCATCTAGTGCTTGAAGACCCGGAATCTTTGTTGCGCATGGAACGTAGAGGCTCAAGGAAATCAGACTCAGCTCCTATGGAAGATCGAGACAAAGATGAGTTGGAAAGGCTCCACAAGGAGGCACAAGATGCACTGGCTGCCAGGGTAACTACTAATGTGGCCAACATGGCACGAGAAACTTAACAGCTTAGAGCTCAAATGATTGAGATACAAACAGAACTCGCACGCTAGAACCCCAAAATTCACCACCACGCGGTGTAGGGGTATTTCTTGGCTAAAATGGAGGTAACAATGGTGGTAATAACGGTGGAAACTATGGGGGAAACATAAACAATGGGCGAATTCCTGCAGCACGAGTGGACAATGTTGCTATTGACGATCGTCCTATGGTGGACTACTTCAGAACTACACCAGCTAGCTACCAACCGACCATTGTGAGGCCACACATCAATGCACAACATTTTGAGCTACGCCGATCAATTATTAATATGGTTTGTAATTAGTGCTCATTCACTGGAGCTCTCGGAAATGATCCAAATGCCCACTCGCTAAACTTTGAATCCATCATATCGACACTACATGATTATCGGGTTCCATACGAAACAGTTAAGCTAATGCTATTTTCTTTCTCTTTATCTGGAAAAGCAAAGCAATGACTTTTGGAGCTTCCAGCTGGAAGTATCACGACATGGGAAGAGTGTAGCCAAGAGTTTTTGAGAAAATATCTTCCACCGTCCAAAGTTGCTCAGCAAATGGCTGAGATTATGAAGTTCACACAAGATGATGATAGATCATTGGGAGATACATGGAGGAGGTTCAACCGGATTCTTCGTAGGTGTCCTAATCATGGGGAGCCATGGAATAAGCTCCTTCACTATTTTTAAAATTCCATGGACAGGGAAACGGCACATGAGTTGTATATGCTAACTTGGGGAAACGTCATGGGGTTAGGAATACATCGAGCTCAAGACCTTCTGAATAATGTGGCAAAGAGAGAGAGAGAGAGAGTACGATGTCCGAAACTCGTAGATAATCAAAATCCGGGGGTGCAGGTCTAGTCAGCAAGATTGAGTCGATGGGACAGAAACTGGAATCTATGACCTCAGCCTTCCACATCATGTATCCTTCGACACAGGTGAAGTCTATGGGAAGATGTTAGCGGATGAGAATTAGGGATATGACGCTGGTATTGAAGATGTGAAGTTCATGAGATAGCAGCAATGGCCTAACACATACCATCCCAATAACCGCAATCATTCAGCTATGCCAATCCAAACAGTGGATTATATGCGCCCGGAAAACAGCCTAATTCTCAGTTTCAAGCTCAAGGGAAACTCCACAGCAATAGGTACAACAACAAAAACAAAAACCAGACATATATAGCCTTCTAGCAAAGATGATGAATGAGAAACTAGTACCCATAGAGACTACTGTGAAAAGCCATGAGCCACAGATTGGACAAATTGCCAATCAGGTTACTAGGCTACCACTTGACATGCTTCCGTCTAATACCATTATTCCTACTGATCAGCTCAAGACGATTACTACTCGCAGTGGCATTACTACTCATGATCCTACATATCCTAGTCATGCGGGAGGTGAAGCTACCAAGGCTACTGAGAAGGAATTGGGTGAAGAGGTGCCCAAGGCCATGAGTACCCCATAAAAGGACACATTTGAAAAGAAAGAAGAGCCCAAGAACACTCTAAATCCGGCTAAGTATGTGCCAGTTTTGCTATATCCGGCGGCACTAAAAGGAACGATGAAGTTCACAATGGGGGATTTTTTGAGATATTCAAATAGTTTCCCATCAACATCCCATTAGTGGAGGCACTTGCTCGGATGCCCAAGTACGAGAAGGTCTTGAAGGAAATTTTATGAGGAAAGAAGAACATAGACCCTTATGCCACGGTGAAGCTGACAGAGACATTGATGGAATAGATTCCCTAGAGGCAATCTTATTTAGTACGAACATTATCTTTGGCTAGAACATTCATTGTATTATTTATGGAGATATTTAATATAATGAAGTCCTTATATTGCAATTTGTTTTTTATATTAAATATACCTAGTTCATTATATTGATTAACAAGACGATCAACTATCGACTAGTATGGGGTTGGATTGATATGAAGAAATCACGATCCAACACATGGGTATGCATTAGGGGTAATGGCATACTGCATTGACTCACAACGAGAAGGCTACATACAAGTTATGTGAAGTCACGAGTTTTTCTCGTAGTGACAATGGTATTGTGGTCCTTAGACTTAAAGTCACTAGATCCTCTATTTGTGGAGTATTGTGTTTTGGTAGCGTCAAACACTACACCGTGACTTGGTAGCAATGAAGCCGCTAATTGGACATAATAGGAAGCAAGCTTAGAGATGGTAGTGATACAGATAGTATTTGTCCCTCCCACATAATGGGAGAAATATCCGCGGCCACTCGAGGGGTAGTGCTTATAGGATGTCTAGCCAGACTCAAATAAATCAATATAGAATATTAATGTTATCTGCATTGATAAGATTATTCCCAGGATCGAGAAACTATGGATTGGATATACGAATGTGACTTTTATGTCTCGTGTCTAATCCGGATATGGAGATAGATGGATAATACAATGTGGTAACATTGGTCACTAGTTGACAGATAGATAATACAATGTGGTAACATGGGTCACTAGTTTTGTCGGATGACTATTTTTATTAGTTGGGTGGCAAGGATGTGTTGCTAGACACCGCTCCATGTTAGTATTGTTGCTACCAACTAAGTAGAAACCTATGGGGTCACACTCCATATGGATTAGACCCGACTTGGAAATTAATTCATATGATTAATTAAATAGAAGGATCAATACGCAACTACTTGCACCTTAGTAGGACTAATTTGCAAGTTCGACTAATTCGTGTATGGACATGATTAGGAGAGGGGCTACAATGTAAATAACAAGGAGTTGATAGACTATATAAAGGACACTCCTAGCTTATTTCTCATACGAGTTGTCAAAATTTTCGTAACACAAGGAGAGAAAAAAGCATGGCGATAGAACAAGACAAGAGGGTCGAACCCCCCTTGTCCATCCCCTACCCGTCGACCACCAAGAGTGGCGCGACCTCTTCTTGGTCCTCGTTTTGCGTGATCTTCTTCTTCCTCTTTCATCCCTAGCTTCCAAAAAAAGGTGTGGAGTATCCGGTTTCAATCATAGGATTGGACTATCCGTAGAGACTTGAATACTATTTCACGAGTGAAGTCATCACAGGAGACCAACAAGGTACTTTGATGCTCAAACTCTTATCATCGATATGATGTCTAGACCATTTATCCTTGGAGGGTCTTGAACGAATTTAATTTTGTTTATTCCATTGCGCATCCGTTATAAAAAACCTACAGACATGCAGTACAGTATACAGCGAGTCATTGCCAAAATGAGAGATCCAGGGAGTGTCATCCTAGGCTTCACTCTTGGGAGTGGATACCACACGTATGGGCTCTGTGATTTGGGCACAAATTTTAATCTCATGCAATTATCTTTATTTCAGAGATTGGCATTTGTGCGCCAAGCCCAGTGAAAATGGGTTTGCAATTGGCAGACAATTTTATTCTTATAGCAAATTGAGTGACTCAGAACTTACTTGTCAAAGTGGGCGCATTTTTCTTTCCAGCTGCCTTTGTGATCGTGGATATCAAGGACGATCGCGATGTTCCACTCACCTTTGGAAGACCGTTGTTGAAAACAATGCGCGCCAATGTTGATTTAGAGACTTAGGAGTTGACCATCAAATCTCTAGATTCATCACTTCTGTTCAAGGGACTCCATCCGGGAAAGGGGAAGAATAAGTTGGTTATGATCAAGTTTAGTGAGAAAGCAGTGGATCCTACTCCTGGGTTGTCTACAGTTTTGCAACCTGATCCTCCAGAATCAGAAAAGAAGCCAAATGTGGTTAGTGCACATGATGTGGTGCAGAAGATCAAGAGCAAAAAACTGAAGGAGGAGGCACGCTGTTCTAGGCCTCCTTAGCATCTTATAAGGTAAATGGGTCAGGTTGTCGACCTTAAAATTACAAAGCGCCTGTTGGGAGGCAACCCAACATATTTTTTGCTTAACTTAGGGAGTGTGTTTTTAGTACAGTTGTGTGTGTTTTATTTATTTACTTTGGAGAGATGAGAGAGTGTGACTAACCAGGGTTCCCTAATGACATACTTGAGTAGGTTATAGGAGAATCGGCCTCGGTGTGCCATGGCACCTATGACTTTCACAAGGACTCGTGCATGCGAGTCAAGGATTCTTAAAACACTAATTTTAGCAGAGGAGGCAGTCGACCCCGGCGTGCTTCGAGGACTTCAGTGACCCGGCCAAGCTTCGAGGACGAACCTTTTTCTAAGGGGGGAATGACGTAATATCCCGTATTTCAAACTTACTCTTGACGTGATTTCTTTAATTTTATAAAAGTGCATTTTTGACATCTAAAGACATAATAGTTTATTTGGTGTTATTTTGTAATTTTCTTTTAGTGTAAAATTGATCTTTTTATGTGCTAGATAGTAATTGGAAATTGTATTTTAACCCTCTTATTTGTGTAATATTTTACTTACCATCAATTTCTAGTATTTTTATGTCAACCCTCATTTTCTTGTTGTTCCAATCTCTACCCCAACTATGTTGTTCAGAGACTTTAATCTTTCACTTCAATCCTCCCTCCACTCAACCAAGTCAAACACCCATTTTATATTTAGATGAAGAGACTCTCATTACACTAACAATCATCCTATCATCTCAATCACTTCCTACATCTACCTCTCTTAACTTTTCACTTGCTTTTCTCTTCAAGAACACTCATTCAAGCTCTCTTCTCTCTCTTCAAACTCTATTTATGGTTTTGGGTGTTGACCCCCACAAAACAACCCCAAAACTTCATTCTTCACCTTCCAAATGATGAAAAACTTGAGTCCAAGTCCATAGTTACCCTTTGGGGAGTTCTTTTCTTCATATTCTTAAATAATTCAAGATCTATAGGCTCTAATGTAATCATCAACTTCTTCTTTTTTCATCTATTCTACTCGTCATGTTGATAGTTCATGTTCATGATAGGAAATTACTTGATCTTGTTTGCATGTGTGTTTTGGGTCGTCAATTGTAACTTTTGAGCATGAGTTCCTCAAATACCCAACATAATTCTTCAAATATTTGATGTGTATCTCTTATTCCATGTCTAATTGGTAGTATCTAGGTATATATCAAGTTATTTTTAGTTGTATGAATCATAGAATTGATTTGATCATGTTTTGACTGTTCTAGGTAAAATTGCATGTTGTTACAATCTGACCAGTTTCTCAAAAACGTGGATGATATCCAAATTTTGTCTTTTTGAAATGTCCAACTCTTGTATATTTGAAACTAGAACCATATAGGGCCATTTTCAGAAAAAAATTCAACTGCATAACCTTTGTGGTAAGGGAGATAAGCTTATTCAAAGTTTCATGTTTTCCGAAACTCTGTTTCTGGACCAATTATGCCATTTCCTATAAAAATCCACTTTTCATAAACTTTTGGAACCTCACATTTCTTGTGCTGTAACAAGACACAACGATAATTAATTCTGGAGAGGATGAGCATCACTTCTATTCTCGGTAGTAATCACCTCCTAAAGTTGAGATTTGCTTTCAGACTTGTCTCTGCACAACACCATTTGTTTATTTCCTATATTTAGTTATATAATAGCTATTGATAAAATTCTTGATGTTGCAGAAACTAGACACATTTATCTACCTCTGAGTGAGTTTCATAATTTTTTTTGGTATTTTGGTATTATAAATATTCCTCTAAAGTCATAGCTACAATTCTGTCGAGAATTGTAGTTTCACATGTTTAAAAAATATTGAGTTTTTGGAATTTCTAAGTGTTGTGTGATTTGTTTTGACATTTGAGAATCATTATATGTGCATAAGTGACACTTAGAATCATATGAATGTGGATCATGTATTCGACACGTGAGTATACCACTTGAAAGCGGGTTAGTTGAGATTATTGGGATGACTTAGTACCCGACCTAGACAAACATCCATGCATTTGTTTAGTCAGAAGTACCATCACTGTGACTACAAACTCCTAAATTGTAGCGGATGGATTCGTAGACATAGGCTACTTCAACTACCCTTGAATATTGCAAATATCTATCTCAGCGTAAGGTGAGTTACATGCTTTATCTTGTGGGCCTAGCTTCATTCGTGTCGAATGTGATTTTTTTATAATTTGTCTCAATATGTGTTTTATAACATACATGTTTAACTTTAGTTGGTTACGTTTCGAAATGATCACCTCAAAATCGTTACACGGAAAATAATAATTCGTTAAAAACGTAAAGTGGAACATCACATGTATCGGAATCAGTTGGACTATTGTTACAATGTCGGCTCCGGCCGGGAACACCGATATCAGGGAGTTTCCCTTGACTACTTGTTGTGGTGTTGGACTATTATTATGATGGGCTTCGGTCGGAAAAACCGATTTGGGAGTCTCCCTTGACTGATTGAGTCTTGTATATTTGTCGGCTCCGGCCGGGAACACAGACATTGGAGTTCCCCTTGACTACTTGCTGTGGTCCTGAATTATCATGTTGGCTCCTACCGGAACACAGACTCTGGAGCTTCCCCCGACTTCTTGTTTAAGTCTTGGACCTGGTAGCTCAGGACGGAAACACCGATTCGGGAGTTTCTACTCTATTCCTTGTTGGCTAGGGATATTATTTAGGAGGCCCTTCGTTGGCATTAATATATTCGATTACTGATTATATCGCTGGATTCTTGGAATCTATCATTGGGACGATTCTTAATTGGCACTGCTTTTTATACTGTTGCATTCTCTGTAAATGTTTCACTTACTCTGCTACTTTTACTATACTTAAATTGCGACCCAGCAATTACTTTCTTCTTTCCTGTTTTTACACACTAAGCTGTATCCCACTCAGTATTTATTGCTGACTTTCAAAATTGCAGTTCTTGTTTTCCTTCCCACCGCAGGTCTAGGAGCTGGGGATGGAGGAAAAGAAGGGCGCGAAAATCATCTAGATTGTCACTATCATAAGTAGTATCTAGTAATACCGGTTTTATACTCTGTAGTAGTAATCATCTAGTGTTTAAAGACTTATATTTTAATGTAATTTTTTAATAATATAAGTATGTGTTGTGGATTACATTGCTTTCACCGCCGCTTATATTAAGCATCACCCTTCCGGTCTTGTCCCAAGCCGGATAAGGGGGTTGTTACAATTAAGCTGTAAGACCCCGATTACAAAAATGTTTATTTTTAGCTTTTAATTTAGTTAAATGTGTGTTTTCGAAGTGTTTATATGTGACTAAGTAGTATACATGGTTCATTGTTGAAACTTTCAATGGGTAATTTCAGACTTCTTACGTTTGTGCATGTGTCTACTTGGTTTTGTTTTTGTGTGACATGTGGCAAACTTTTATTAGGTAACTTTAGAACTATGACTACTAACATGCTTAGTCATTTTCTAGTCATACTTATTAATTTCGGGTCTTTAAAGCAAGAGAAAGATCGAAACTGTATTCTTGCTCCAACGTGTTTGGCAGAGAGTGTGAGATATGGGGGTATATTCACAAATTTTGGTTGGAGAGATTGATTCAAACATGGGTTTTCTATCAAATTACCAATGGAAGTTTGCTAGTGTCTTTATTCCAATTCATTTTTTTCTTTCAAGCGAACGGAGTGTATTTTGGTTGATTTTTTTTTTTTTTTGAGTTCAGAGGAAAGGGAAGAGGCGGCTCTACTTGTGACTTGTTTGGTTGTCTATTTATATCAGGTAGGGGAAATCTAATCTCGAAATTTCCGCAGTTACAGTCTATTTGTGTATATTCAGCTGACGTGATTTTTATAGCTTTCTAGCTATATCTTGACTGTCTGGTGATTGTTAAATAACGTTGTTTGTGTATTTGGTGCCACATGCTGATGTGTAATAACTGGCTGTTATTAAGTAGATTTTAGATTTCTACGCCAATGGTTAGGCGGTACCTGCTGAGCTGTTTTGGCTCAACCCTCTGTTTTACAGGTTGAGCCGGAGTGCGACTGGATCGCGGAGTAGTTGCTAAAATTTGTATTTTTTATTTAACTATGTTGGTTTTAGTTGTTTTTTGTAATTGCTATAAATTACTATTTTGGGTCCGATATATATAACAACTGTCAGTTTTGACGAGTTGGTGTAACTAATTATTAACTTCAGTCATGTACCAAATTTTTAGAAATTTGATTAAAACTGTTGTTTCAGCGGACTGTGTGTCATGCTTGTTGAGGTTTCGACGTCTCAAAGTGTCAGACGAATTGACAGTAAACTGTAATTTTTATCGTTAATCGATTTTTATTGTTAAAAGTGTGACCGGGTCGTCACAGTGGTATTAGAGCCGAGCCTAACCGGAGGTATGGATAGTGTATCTGGGACTGGGCGGGGTGGCACGTGTATGTGGCGGGTGTTGTACGAGTGGTACACACTTGTGAGTCACCACACTTGTGAGCCACCGCACTGTCGAGCTTGGGGTACACAGTCTAGTACTGCTTGGGTGGTTGAGGTGATGAGACTTAGTGGTACGTGACATTTTTAGAGTGAAAGCAAAATTTAACAAATTTCGGGACAAAATTCTTATAAGTGGGGTAGAATTGTAAGACCCCGATTACAAAAATGTTTATTTTTAGCTTTTAATTTAGTGAAATGTGTGTTTTCGAAGTGATTATATGTGACTAAGTAGTATACATGATTCATTGTAGAAACTTTCAATGGGTAATTTCAGACTTCTTACGTTTGTGCATATGTCTACTTGGTTTTGTTTTTGTGTGACATGTGGCAAAATTTTATTAGGTAACTTTAGCACTAAGACTACTAACATGCTTAGTCATTTGCTAGTCATACTTATTAATTTCGTGTCTCTAAAGCAAGAGAAAGATTGAAACTGTATTTTTGCTCCAACGTGTTTGGCAGAGAGTGTGAGATATGGTGGTGTGTTCACAGATTTTGGTTGGAGAGATTGATTCAAACATGGGTTTTCTATCAAATTACCAAATGAAGTTTGCTAGTGTCTTTATTCCAATTCACTTTTTTCTTTCAAGCGAACATAGAGTATTTTGGTTGAGTTTGTTTTGATTTCAGAGGAAAGGGAAGAGGCGGCTCTACTTGTGACTTGTTTGGTTCTCTATTTATTTGAGGTAGGGGAAATCTAATCTCTAATTTTCCGCAGTTACAGTCTATTTTTGTATATTCTGCTGACGTGATTTTTATAGCTTTCTAGCTATATGGTGACAGTCTGGTGATTGTTAAATCACGTTGTTTGTGTATTTGGTGCCGCATGCTGATGTGTAATAACTGGCTTTTGTTAAGTATATATTAGATTTCTACGCTAGTGGTTAGGCGGTACCTGCTGAGCTGTTTTGGCTCACCCCTCTGTTTTACAGGTTGAGCCGGAGTGCGACTGGATCGCGGAGTAGTTGCTAAAATTTGTATATTTAGTTAACTATGTTGTTTTTAGCTGTTTTTAGTAATTGTTATAAATTACTATTTTGGGTCAGATATATATAAAAACTGTCAGTTTTGACGAGTTGGTGTAACTAATTATTAACTTCATTCACGTACCAAATTTTCAGAAATTTGATTAAAACTGTTGTTTCAGCGGACTGTGTGTCCTGCAGGTTGAGGTTTCGACGTCTGAAAGTGTCAGACGGATTGATAGTAAACTGTAATTTTTATCGCTAATCGATTTTTAATGTTAAAAGCGTGATCGGGTCGTCACATATCCTCCTTGATGTTCTTAGAACAATGCTTTGAAATGAAGAGGACTATCTGAGTGAGATCAGGACTTTAAAGGAAAAGGTTCATGAGCAAGCAAAAGAAAATATGCAACTGGTTTGCCATAATAAGAATCTCCAAATCTTTCAGGAAAAATCTTGTAGAGAGTTCAAAGACTTGGAAACCAATTTCAAGACTTTGAAAACTCAGGTTAAAGAACTAGTCACTGAGAACTCAGTTTTAAGTGATAACCTAGTTGCTCGAAAACATCAGCATGATGAATTAGAGGAAACACCAGGAAGAAGGTATATACTATGAGGAGATCTTTGCTCAGAAATAAAGCAAGACTATTAGCTCAAGGCTACAACCAGGAAGAAGTTATATACTATGAAGAGATCTTTGCTCCTGTAGTCAAGTTGGAAGCAATTAGAATTCTACTTGCATTTGCATCTCATAAGCATACCAAAAATTTTCAAATGGATGTCAAATTAACTTTTCTAAATGGTTATCTGCAATAAGAAGTTTATGTTTCTAAAATTAATGGTTTCGAGAATGATGAGTTTCCAGATCATGTTTATAAACTAGACAAATCTCTTTATGGCCTAAAAAAAGCCCCAAGGGCTTGGTATGATAGATTTTCTAATTTGAAAATGGTTTCAAAAGAGGACTTCTAGACAAAACTCTTTTCATAAAGACACATGAGAAAGACATTCTAGTAGTAGAGATATATGTTGATCATATTCTATTTGGTGCTACTAATGACTCTCTTTCCAAATATTTCTCTAGTCTTATGAGAAGGGAATTTGAGATGAGCATGATGGGAGAATTGAATTACTTTCTTGGACGTCATGTACATCAAATGAAGAATGGAATCTTTCTGCATCAGATCAAGTATTCCAAGGACTTGTTAAACAAGTACAATATGTCTCTGTCGAAGGGCACTAAGACTCCAATGAGCTCTACACTGTCATTAGACAAAGATCCAAATGGTAAGAGTTTGAACCATAAGGAATTCATAGGTATGATTGGTTCACTACTCTATCTTACTGCTAGTAGGGCAAACATCATGTTTAGTGTCTGTATGTGAGCTAGATTTCAAGTTGATCCCAAAGAATCACACTTAGCAGCTGTGAAAATAATCTTCAGATATCTCAATGGTACCAAAGAATCAGGGCTTTGGTATCCTTAAAATTCTAACTTCTCTTTGTGTGGCTATTCAGATACTGACTTTGCAGGTTACAAGTTTGATAGAAAAAATACTTCAGGGTGTTGCCATTTTCTTGGATCATCTCTAATAAGCTGGCACTCCAAGAAACAAATCTTAGTGGCTTTATCAACAGTAGAGCAGCTGGAGCTTGCTGCTCTCAGGTTCTATGGATAGCTCAACAAATGAGAGACTTGGGTTATAACTTCAGAGATATTCCAATCAAATGTGACAACACAAGTGTTATCTCAGTCACAAAGAATCCAGTTCAGCACTCAAGAACCAAACACATTGATGTCAGACATCATTTTATCAAAGATCATGCTGAAAAGGGTGGTGTATCTCTAGCCATTGTGCCTGCCAACAAGCAATTTTCAGATATCTTCACTAAATCATTTCCAGAGGAAAGATTCACAGCCCTGGGATTGGTACTTGGCATGTTAAACAAGGAAGCATTGGTTTCGGGCCAGTATCAGGTAAGTAATGTGTGTTTCAACAAGGCCTTGAAATTTATTATGTGCAGTATAAAAGTATTTCAAAGCCTTGAAATTATTTTCAAATCTTTGAAAATATATCTGTATACTATAGTCAATGAATCGATCAACAATATTGGGCGACGTCTTTCTAGATGATTGCATGATATTGTCTTCTATTTTTAAATTAAAATTCTTGTATTTTAATATTATTTTATTTCCTTTCACACGACACACACATTTTAAATTTCACACAATCTTTCATTTATAAAATATCTTTAAATATCTTGTTTCCTTTTCAAACTCAAACTCTTCTGTATTTATCCTCTCTCTTATTCTCCATAGTCTCTACTCTTGCCTCTATTTACTAAAACTTTTCAAGCCCTAATGAGCACAAGGAGAGCCTCAGGAAGAATCAAACTGGCTGGAGGTTCCAAGAAAAGCACTGGTCTGAGGGTCTACTGAGGATGAGATCCAAGCCATCGGTGATGGATCCATTTCCAGAACTCCTAGTCTACCAAGCCCTCTCCACCTCCAAATAAAAAGGGGAAGAAGGACAAGGAAGATCATATTGTTGCTCCTAGTAAGAAGAAGAAGAAATATCCATCAAGTGGTGCAGAAAAATAAAAGGGGATTCAGATTGGAAGCTGTTGGAAGTTGAAGAAGAATCCTTTGAAAGAAGACAATGGAAGCAGAAGGTGATTGGGATGGAGATTCAAGAATCACAAAAGGACACAGGGAAGTAGTTAGAGATCTTTTCAGGACAAAAATCCCCTACTAAGAAGGGACTGTCAAGTAAGTGGTTTATCAATCATGCTGCTAGAGGTTTATGGTTAGATGGCTTTGCATCTGCTCAAGTTTCTTACTATAGTATGATTAGTGTAAGCATTCTTAATGGAATGAATCTGGAATGCATTAAGAGATTGAAGCAACGCTTTCTTCTGAAACTCCTGAATCCCTCTGAAGTAGCCTATCCCAGACTCACTAGAATGTTTTATCTGAACATGAAGCATATCAAGACCTTGACTTTAGCAATTTCTTCTAAGGTTGCTAGGAAAGATATGGAGTTATATCATTCAGAGTTTGCAAATGTTTTGGGCTGTCCCAAGAGGTATAACACAGAGAACTACCCTATCAATATTGAAGCCTTGACATTGGCTAAGGAAGAGTTCTTTCTACCTAATGTGCCTACTTTCTCTAAACAGCTAACACACTCTGTGTTAACTGTTGAAGAAAAGATTTTGTTCACAATCCTTATGAGATGTTTGTTGCCTAAGGATACTTCTAAAGAATTTTTTACTGATAAGGTTCTCTATCTGACGTATTTGATCATGCATGGGTATGAGATATACCTGCCAAGCATTTTGATGGAGCACATTTTACTCTCTCGTACCAAGGAAAGAAAACACCCTTTGCCTTATTCTGTCTTTTTTCTTCCAGCACTTAGAAATTCCCATGGATAAGGAAGAGACCATAACCAATGGCTTTGGTATGCTTGATGAGAAACTTTGTCAAAGGATTGGAATCATGAAAACCAAAGAAGGATCTTGGAAGCTCTACTCTGACTTATCTGCTGAAGAGTTGCAAGCCAAGGAGTTTCCCAAACCTAAGTCCTTGACCTCTCCATCTTCCCAAACCTCTCAGTCTCAAGACCAGACTCTAGTTCTTAAAAGGTTGTATTTCACTTACAATGAGTTAGATGAGTTAAAACAGAGTCAGTATGAGATGAGTGTTGACTTCAAACAACTGAGGTACATGGTTGAAAGTATCTTCAAAAGTATCAATCTAATACATGATGAGGAAGAAATTTCTCAAGTAGTAGAGGAAAAAAAGGAGAAAGGATCCACTGCTAGTCTATTTGATGAGCACAGTTAATAGGAAGAAGTTAGTGGGGACATAGAAGGTGAAGCCAAGGCTCTTGAAGAACCTGATGAACTCTGGTATACTTCTCAATATTTTGAAGCAAAAGAAACAGAAGGGCAAAGTTCCAGCAATTGTCACTTCAGAGGAACATTTTGAAGGAGGTGAAGACGCTCAGGGTGCTGACAAGCCTGGTACTGAGGGTGATCAAGATAAAGAAAAGCAGGGTAATGAAGAAGATGAAGAAGAAAGTGATCAGGAAGGAGCTGCAGAGACAAAAGACCCAAAACCTTGATTATAGCTTTTCTCATGTTTTCAATGCCTTGAATTTCTTCTCAAAGCCTTGACTTCTTTCATTTTTCAGTTTTTTTTTTCAAAATAAATTTGATCCACATTTTCTTCGCACTATTTTGATGAAAGTCAAAAAGGGGTAGAAATTTAGGAAGAGTCTCTAGGATAAGTATTACGAAGTCTTTTGAAATGTTAGATGCTATTTTGATGGGTTTGGATTGAGTTTAATTTTCCTTGATTTTTTTCTGCTTGATTCAGTATTTTTACTTGCCTAAATCTATCTCTGTTATGCTCTAATGGTAAATTTTCGTAGAGACTCAACTCTAACAAGACTTAATCATATTAGTGGTTTTGTCTTTCATCAAGGGGGAGACTATAAGTTCAAGTTTTTCTCAAAGCATTGAACAGGTATTCAAGGACTTCAAACTGTGTTGTTTCAAGGCCTTGCAACTAATTACAAAGCCTTGAAGCAATGCTGCAACTCACAGTATGAACTCAGTGGGAGTTTCTTCCTACTGATTCAATTCATAATCCCCTATGTTTGGTGATGTATTATTTGATGATGAAGACAAACTAATTTGATGTTATTTCATAACATAATCTTATTATTTTGACTCAGCTTTTGCAGGATTAATTAGCTACCTATTTTGCAGGTACTCTTTCCTAAACTGTCTGAATGCAGGAAAGGAAATATAGCTAGCAGATGGATTCTAATCTTATGGAATCATTCGTGTACATTCCTAACAACCTTATATAAAAGATCAGATCAGTATTTTTGAAGATACTGAGAAACTAGCTGTTGGGGAAGAGCTGTTAGGGAGTCAAATATTTGCTGCTTGATTTTAGGAAATTCTGTTTGAAGAAGATCCCATATATTATGAGTTTAAAACAAGCAAGAAAAGAATACTTTTAATAGAATTAATACATCATATTTATGAAGCCACATTCAAACACTCTCAAGGATTGACAAGAAACACAGAAGAAGAATCAACTCACTAAATCCAAGCTTTAAAAGATCACTGCATACTCAACTGCTTCACTGCTTCTCAGTGTTCTTCTTTTTCTGTACTTCATTTATATATCATTGTGATAATACTTCTCTCATCTTAATCTCGTGGTGTTGTTCAAGAGGAACAACAAGAGATTCTTAGTGTACCAGTTAGCAGGAGCAGGTACTAGATAGGTTAGTGAGAACCACAAGCTGTAACATAGTAACGGATGTCTCTGTGCTTGAGATATAAGGCTTAGCCTTTGATTAACAAGAATTGAGTTGAAAATCCTCTAGGGATCAGATCCCTGAGGTAGAGACATAGGTCAAAGAGTATTGAACTCTATAAATCAAGTGTGTCTCTTGCATTTACATTTCAGCGCTTAACTTGTTCTTGAAACTGTTTCAACTAGTTCTGCAGTCAAGGCCCTTAAAGGATTTTACAGGCCTTGAAAAAGATCAGAAAACTTTCTACTACTTATTTGAACTTCCAAAGGCTTGAATTTGTGTTCAAGGCCTTGATGTACATTATGATTTGTGATACTCTATTCAACCCCCTCTTCTAGAGTATTAATCGTGTATTAATAGACTACATACTGTCTTTCAATATGCACGTTAAAGAAGAATTTTATAAACTAATTGATGTTACTTCTACTATTTCCACAGCGAGACCACAAATGAACAGTATCAACAATGAACAATACTAGATGCAGAAACATACCCGTGACCAATCTAAGAGAGAGGCGAAGAATCTGAAAATTGGGAAATCAAGAACAACCCTAAGTCAGCAAATTGAAACCCATGAAAGCAAAATACAAACAAGACTTAATCCAAACATGAACAAAATCACAACGATTGATTTCAAAACAAAGCGCAATAGAGAGAGATATAATAAAACCTAAAGAGAATGGAATGGTCTCTGTGGGCCAGATAGCCTCTTATCTTTCATTCACTAGGCTTCATTTACGTTATAGCCACAACGGATTCAGTTGGTACCCATCTCTCTCTGCCTGATAGACCTAAGCTTCTTACTTGACTAAAAACCCACAAGCATATTTGGTTTCCATTCATACATATTATGATAATACTACGAGTTTGATGATATTGATGGAATCGACAGCATGGGAGAGAGGATCTTCGATGGTCCTTTCCTCGAGAACGCCGAGAGAAACAAAGGTCGATTCGTTGATGCTCCAGATCAATTCAAACCTGAAGGCGGCCTGGTTAAGACCGAATGATGACATCTCGTAGTCTAACTAGAACGCAGTATAGGAGATCGTTATGTTGGTTGGAAGAAGACAAGTAGAAGAGGAGGTTTGGTTGTTAAAGGAGGTGAAAAAAAAGGATAAAAGGGTATATATAGTGGGGACAATTTGTTGAAATAATGGGCTTTTCATAACACTCATTAGGGCCATTTACTTACAAATGAAAATTTTCAAACATCAAGTGTGCCGGTTATTTTTTTACCTAACCACAGGGATGCAAAGTTTCTTTTACCCCACTTGTACTGAATTTCTAATCAATTTAATATGTGGTATTTTCTCTCTCTAGAAATCGCTCCCTGCTCTCTCTAGTTTGTTATGAACGGTGATCATGTTTTTCCGAAATTGGCGCCGGAACCGCCTCCACCATCATATCTGATGATCGGAGCGGAACTCGAAAATACGATTCGATGATCTTAATCGAATTTCAAGCGGAGAATCTTAATTGGAGGTAATGATATCTCGCTAGATAAGAATTGAGGTAATGGGACCTTTGCGGAGACTATCCGGAAAGCTCCAGTGGACATTTACATGGATGAGATGGAGATGGCGTCAGATCCAAATTCGAAGTCGGCGGGGATTACTTGTGAGAAATTGGCTGACAGAAGGGTGACCTTCCGGATTGAATTTCAGGCGTTACGGAAGCTTCACAGGCCTTGGATTCGTGCACTAATTATTAGAATTTTGGGGAAAACGCCGGAGTTTTCATTCCTCCATGACCGCCTCATGGCACAATGGAGGTTATTTAGGGGATTTGAATTAATTTATATGGCGAATGGCTATATCTGTGTTAGGTTTTATTGTAAGGGGGATTACGAGAAGGTTGTTCTTGGAGGTCCATAGATGGTGCTAGGCCACTACGTGACTGTGAGGAAATGGTCTCCTCACTTTGATCCTTTTTCTGTGGAGGTTTTAACAACTCCGACATGGGTTAGACTTCGTGGAGCGTCTTTGGAATACTTTGATGAGAATGTGTTAATGGAGTTAGGTCGGGCTTTTGGCCGACCTCTTCGTGTTGATTTAGATACAGATGCAGCGGAGAGGAGGAAATATGCACGGATCTGTGTGGAAATTGGCCTTTCACAGCCCCTCCTTCCGGCGATTGTGGTTAATGAGAAGGAGATCTTAGTGGAATATGAAGGACTGGATAAAATCTGCTTCAATTTTGGAAATTTGGACACTAGAAAGAGTTTTGTTCATCGGAAGGCACATGGGATCTAAAGAACAAGGATGAGTCGATGCAGGAGGTGTCTGATCACAGGGCTACGGTGCCGGAGGTGGAGGAGATTGTCGGTCAACCGCAGTTTGGACCGTGAATGATTGTGAAGCCTCGTCGCAATCCAATTAAGATGAAGAAGATGAAGTCTCCGGGGAAACGGGTCGCCCCGGACATGCCGGGTAAAGGTCCAGATCTTGATCCGGATCAGAATAATGATTCGGGTATGGTACAGAGTAAGTACGACACAAATGCGACCGTTGGATCAAGATTCAATGTTATCTCAATGTAGGGGAGATGAATGGGGAAAGGGGGTCAAAGGTCTCTGCACTACAATTATGTTGGAGAGACTTCCACCGTGCGATCTGGTCCAGTTGGGAACATTAGGACCGTTGATCAAAGCCAAAGGGGTAAGAAAAAATTCATTGTAGATCAAAGGATAAATCCTAATCTACATACACCATTTGAGAATCTTAATAGGAATAATCTCTCGGATCGAAATTTTCAGATCACAGCATCTGGAAAAAGGATTTGAGGTTCACCAACGATGGTAGGTCTTCTGATCAGGGAATTCTCCCACGACAAAGTATGCCTTGTGTTACGACACGATTGGATTCAACCGTCACTCGTTCAAGCAGCCAGGTGGGTCGACATGGTGGAGTTTTCGGTTCAATGGTGGTTCACACCACCAATCTAACAAGTTTGGGTAACAGAGTTGCGTGTGTCGATCCCCCTAAGGCAGATGATGCTCACAAGATATTTGGAGGAGTATTTCTCTCCCAGCTAGATGGCTGGCCACCATCTTCAAATTAATCCCATGCGTATTTTGTCTTGGAATTGCAGGGGGATAGGCAATGAAGAGACAATGCGCTCCCTATTGGAGCTATGTGGGACTTATAGTCCAGATGTTTTGGTGATTGTTTAACCGAGGGTGGACAGCTCTTATGCTACTAGCATATGCAGAAGATCTAGATTCACTAATGTGAAGAAGGTTGAGGCAAATGGAAGAGGCATCTGGTTGTTCTGGAAAAATACTAATGTGGAAGTGGAGGTTCTGTCTAATACTAATAAGGTAATTTCTATAACTGTTAGCAAGACCTCTACTCGGAGCCTCAGCCTTCCCATGCTGAGTTAGTTTGACAAGGTGGAGTACAAACCAAGAGAAAAGGTCTCTTGCAGCAGATATTACCCTTGCTAAGATTCTCAAAGTGGTTCAGCCCATGGAATTTTCAAGAGCCCAGGCCCAGATGGGATTATACCTTACTTTTATGAGCAATGTTGGCACACTGTAGCAATGTTGGCACACTGTGGGGATGTCTGCGATTTAGATGGTGACTAGAGCTTTTCAAGATGGGAGACTACCTGAAGGGATTGATGACTTATTACTTGTCCTAATCCCGAAAACTGAGTGTCCTGAGAACTATAGACAACTAAGACCCATCAGCTTATGCAACGTAAGTTTGAATATTGTTACTAAACTTTTCACTCAGATTAGGCCTATTATGCACAGAGTGATCATTCCTCATCAGTTTTGCTTCCTTGTTGGAATGATGGCTAATGATAATATCGTGATTGCTTATGAACTCTTTCACACAATGCATCATATGAAGAGCAGAAAAGGGAGCTTGGCAATAAAAATTGACCTTTTCAAGGCTTATGAAAAGGTCAAATGGGGTGTCCTGGGGTCCATCCTGCAGCTAATGAAGATCCCTAAAAATTGGTGCTCTCTTATAATGGAATATGTTCGTTCCACCACTCTTAGTGTGTTATGGAATGGTGAGAAGCAACAAAAGTTTAAACCTCAAAGAGGAGTGACACAGGGTGATCCTGTCTCACCTTATCTCTTCTTGCTTACCATGGATTTACTAGCTCAAGGAATTGAACAAGCTGTTCAAAGAGGGGAGTGGAAAGGAGTAAACTGTGCTAGGGGAGGTGTTGCTATAACTCGCCTCTTATTTGCTGATGATTTGGTCCTTATTGGGGAAGCCACAGAAAGGAAAGTGAAGGTTATGCAGAAAGTGTTGGATGTTTTTGTGCTATCTCTGGGATGATGATTAGCTTGGTGAAATCCAAAGTGTTTGTTGCTCCTTGTGTTTCAAAGAGGAAAGCCAAGGAGTTGAGCCATCTCCTTGGTATTGGTATCACTGAAGACCTTGGCATGCACCTTGGTATGCTATTGATTCATCACATATTTAATGCCACAGAGTCCAATTTCTTATTCAAAAAGTTAAGAAACGTTGGTTGGAATGATGGAAGCTCAACTTTCTCTTGCAGGCTGGGCTATCTTGGTTCACTCAGTTCTCCAAGCTCTCCCAAGTTATGCTATGCAAACCAACATTCTTCCTAAGTTTATGCTTAATGAGATCGATAAATCTTGTGAAATATTTCTTTGGGGTGGCAACGAAACTAATGCTAGAATGTATCTAGTAGGTTGGATACTGTCTCTCTTCCCAAGAAGAAAGGTGGGTAAGGGTTCAAGAACCTGGCCTACTTCAGTCTGGCTATGTTGGGGAAAGCTTGGTGGAAGGTAAAGCACGATCCAAATTCACTATGTGGTAGTGTGTTTAAACAGAAATATGGTGATAAGCCTCGCAGAAAACACCACAATAGGGTCTGGAGGCAGCATTATAATGCTATGAAGGCTACTAGTGAATGTATGAGGAAGAATGTCAAAAATGGTAAGAACACACTTTTTTGGCTTGATTCTTGGGTGGGGAAGTTTAAACTTCCTGACCTCGCTTTGGTGGATATTGATGATGAAGAGCTTATGTGGCCGGTTGAATATTATTGGAATAAGGGCCATTGGTGAAAATTGGAGTTGTTAGAAGATTTTCTCCCACATGGTATTATTGAGTTATTTGTTGGTAATGTTGTAGATGTCCTCATTCTGAAGATGATACAATGGTATGGCAACTTTCCAGTACTGGGTAGTACACTGTGGGTTCTGCATATGAACTTCTTAGCAAGAATGAGGTTTCTGTGGATAATAATAAGATTTGGAAGAAGGTGTGATCACTTAAGGGGCCTCTAAGGGGGAGAACCTTGGTTTGACAACTCAATCATGACAAGTTGTGTACAAATAATTTGAAGTCCATAAGATGTATTACCCCTAATGCTTCCCGCTCTTTTTGTTCTGATTCTTGTGAATCCTCCTTACATGGTATGAGAGATTGTGGCTGGGAAAAGGCTATTTGGGAGAAGTTGGTATTCCTGTGCTGTGGGGGGAATTTTTTGCAAGTAGTCTTCATGAGTGGGTGGAAATTAATATGAGTGGTAGAAGTTGGAGTGGTGATAAATGCTCAGATTGGTCTATGCTGTTTATTACTGCTCTTTCCAGGATTTGGCTATGGCATGATAAAAAAAACTCATGAAGTGACTTTTCAAATGCCGAGTGATGTGCATTGGTATCTCTTGAAAATGGCCAATCAATTTCAAAAGATTGTGGCTTTAGATGTGACTAAAGTTGTTCAAGCTCCTAGGTGAATTTGCTGGGAGAAACCCCCTTCTGGGTGTTATACAATGAATGTTGACTGTGTTGGTAATAAGATGGAGCTGGTCTTCTGGTTGGAGTGGTGTGTAGAAATCATGAAGGCACCTGGATGTGGGGAGCTCAGAAATGGATTGGACATAGTGACATTTTGCATGGTGAACTTTGGGCTCTGTTGGAAGGCCTGCAAGTGAGTCAAATGCATGGTTTGAATAAAGTCAAAGTGGAATCTGACAGTAAAGAAGCATGCCTTCTAATTCAAAGTGGAAGTGATGCCCATCCTTTCTGGAATTTGGTTCTTGCTATTAAGTATACCAAACTCCAGACTTTCAATCATTGATATTTCTCGAAACAAGAGATAATGCACCTATTTTGGATTTTCCTTCAAAAAGATAGGTCCATTCGAGGGTAGCTGACAAATTAGCAAAATGTTGCTCTAATAGATCAGGTGAGACAAAAAGGGTGTTGGTGTTGTTAGATTAGTTTTTTTAAGGGCTCTTTCCTCGTTTGTTTACCAAAAAAAGTTTCTTTTACCCTTATTTTATTTGATTTTGTTTGTTCTTTTGTAAGCAAATACGCAGATGCCCATTGATTCAGTATTAATTACATCCACTTAACGTTACTGATGTCAGTTAAGGGTACCCAAATGCATGAATTTGACGTTAGGGTACCGTGACTGGAAGCTTTAAAGTTTGAGTACCCAACCCATGAAAACTGTAAAATTGATAGTGATAATTAAAAAGGTCGAAAAGATTCGTACCCAGTACTTTTTAAGGAAATAATTTATATTAGTAGAAGGATAAACTAGTCTTATCAACCAAAATACAAGATAGATCCCAATCCCGCACACATCCTACCCAGCTATATATTGATTTGGCTTCCAAAGCCTTTTTTACCAATACATGTGCCACCTGATTTGCGTTGCGAGGGCACCACTCGTAGCTAGCATCATCTGCCTGATACATTATTTTTCTGCAGTCATCGAAAACTAACCCAAGATCTAAGCAATTTTCTAAATTTAGCCTATCATGTCGATGTTCTGCCATAGCTCCATCGACATGACATTCCACATGGAGGTGCCGCAACTGCAATTCCCTCACCAAGTTGAGGCCTGCCCATATAGCTATTGCCTTAGATACTTTTACCAACGATGGGGAAAAAATCTATCCAGTTAAGACCCCGAAAACTTCACCTGCCACGTCCCTAATGACAACGCTTTTCACTGCTAGTTACCAAATTACGTGTAGAGCGCCCGGTGGGGTGCTTCGTAATTAGGCACAAAATCCAAGGGGGTATTCTACCGTAAGCTAGAAGTTTGTCTATAAATACAGAGAGCTTCCTAGTGAATAATTATAGAGGAATAAATCACTTTATTCACAATTCTAGGAACCCTACCGTCTCTCTCACATTCATCCAAAGGTGGAACGTTAGATTTGTTTTATGTGCCTCTAACCCAAACCCAAACCCAAGGGGGTAAACCATAGTGCGTTCATATCTATTTTTTTTAGATATACTTTCCCTTCATTGGTATTAGAGCCCTTGGCCTATTTTTTGTTCATGTAACCCAAACCCGAATCTGGCCTATAAAATATGTCAATTGATTTTTCAGATTCAGTAGGTGAATCTTATACCGTTGCGTACATAATTTCACGAGGACTCCTGAAATATAATATTTTATTTTTTTGGAAAAACGTAGTGAAAGTTATCAATGTTTTAATTCTTGGACCTGTATTAAGCGGGAATGTTTAGATATGTTAATTAGATCGAGTTTTTTCAATCTTGTTAAAATTGGCATTTGAACACTTAATCGGTATGAGGACGACGAGATGATTCCAACGGTGAAAAAAATCATTGGAAACGGAGCACTGACAACGCGTGAGGGTCAAGCGCCACCGACGACGTCCCCGCGCACGACCAGGCGTCCACACGTGCTGCACGAGCAAAAGGGCTGGCGGCGGCTACTGATGGGGCACCACAAATGATGTGGCAGCTGACGTGAAAGTGACATGTCAACAGGTGGCTGACGTGGTAGTTGACGTGGCAAGCTGACTCTATGGTTTTGATAACGGAGAAAAGTTATCTTGCTAATCTGACTTATCACTGCGAAAAAGTAGTGTCCACGCCTCTGCTGGTATTGATATGCTCCAACTGCAAGTACACAGTTTTCGGTGCAGTAATAATCCGATAATCCGGGTTCTCGAACCCAAAGGACTTTGTGCAAACTAGTTACTAAGTCTAAACCTTATGCGGGCTAGCAATTTGATTATTGTTTACTAATTCTACTAAAACGAAAAAAAGTTATCTCAATTAATCAGGTGAATTACTTCACGACTAACAGAGATGATTTTTACGAGTTACTTAACGAGTGGACAAGTTCATTATATGTCTACGGCTATACTAGGGATCTCACACCACTTTGAATTTATGTTCTTGTAACACAAATTTGTTCTATTCAGCTAAACGAGCACATTTACGTTGAAGATTCGTCAACCAACACCTGCATTTAAACTCTCATATCTAATTCCTCTAGCCTACTCAAGTTTAAACAAACATTATATTCTTGTTGTCTACTCTTTGTTAATAGCCAACTAGCAAGATTCCTAGACCCTAGATACAGCTAGTGCACGATTCAAGTTCCGGTAATGGTTATTGATTCCTCTAATAACCAACACTTTAATCAATCCTATTGCTACGTCTAACAATACGAAAAACAAATAATGCTCATAAATCATACATAACTAAAAAAAACATATTCGGTTAAGCTTAGAAGCATGAAACCAAATCCCTAAATCACCAAAACGTGGTGCTCAAACCCTAGCTCGCTACGAGATATCCCAAATTAAAAGAATTAGCTACGATTACACATGACCAAAGAAACAATTTTGATGATCATAAAAAAACTAGAGAAGAGACGAAGTTTTTAAATCAAACGAGGGTTTCCAAGCTCCAAGACCACTCCTAGCTCTCAAACGTCATCCAATAGCCTCCAGTACGTCGAATATTGCAAAAGCACGAACTTCTAGGTCTAAAACAAGTCCCTAAAGCTTTAAACTTTCCAAAAATTACAAAATTGTCCTAAAATTTGAGTCATGGCCTTCTGTTCGCACGAACACACGGGTGTTAGTACGATAACCTCTTCGTACGAACAACTGTGGATGTTCGTACAAACTTTCAGAGATTTTTCAACATTTTCTTCGCATGAATACAATAGGTGTTCGCACGAATATCCGTGGAGATGAGCTCCGATTTTCGGCCTCTTCGAAGGACCATAACTTTCTCGTCTGATCTCCGTTTGAGCTTTGTGACCTATCGTTGGGAAGCTCTTTGAGTCTACTTTCATTTTCTACTGGTATCAATCCAAATTTCATTGTAAAACTTAAGATACAATCGAAATAGTGCATATTGGTCACTTTTTCTCCTCCCACTTTGCTTCTCTTGCTTCCTCTTGAGCTTGCTTTGTTTCCGAAATCCTTTGTATGCCTCCTATCCATCGTTTGGCATCCAAGAAGACATGAAAACCATACCAAGTTATTTGAATAATAACATCTGAATACGCATAGAAACGCCCGAACTAGCAATAAATCACAACAAGCTCATTCTTCACAAGAATTGGCCCGAACTCATCACTTTGCACCAAAACGCACACAAATAGCAATGTTTCACATATGAAAGATGACTCCAACGAAGGAGTTATCAAATACCCCCACACTTGCAATTTGCGCGTCCTGAGCAAAGTCTCATCTACTGCATCTAACTGTCTATTAGACAACACGACTCAAACGACTCTAACATGACTCACGACACTATAATGCAGCAAGGTGATGCAAATGCAATTCTAGACTCGATCGTAAAAATTTAAAAGCTTTTGAATTCCTAGATCAGGCAATTTCAATACACATATACCAGTGCTCATGGATGATGAAAGAGTTAGGCAAGAGGTGTGAATTGCAACTAAACGCGGCCGCAAGTAGTTCCCCATAGTTAGGATAGAAATCTCAACTTTACTATGAAGAACAGCCTAACTCTTCATTTGTGCTGACAAAAATGAGAGACTAAGCAAAGCTAAGCCACATTCATAGTTCGAGCTCCTATTCCGCTAACGTTTTAGAATGATGAGGCTTACGGAAAAAGGATAATCGTGCGAAGAAATAAGTCCTAAAGCGTCAAACTTTCACATAAAAGCCCAAATCTCACACACCCTCGCCATGATGATAGAAATCGCAACCCGAAGCTCACCGTTTCCGGACCTCGATCCCATCAAACCCCGGTACCATGTCAATCTCGTGGCCATCAAAGCGAATGATATGCAACACTCATCTTTGTCTTCAGTCT
The DNA here is from genome assembly GCA_023055425.1 of Linanthus parryae. Classification (NCBI taxonomy): domain Eukaryota; kingdom Viridiplantae; phylum Streptophyta; class Magnoliopsida; order Ericales; family Polemoniaceae; genus Linanthus; species Linanthus parryae. The sequence goes on along the minus strand of JALGPY010000007.1, from coordinate 82,329,527 downwards.
GGAACTTGGAACTTTCACCACTCGTTTTCCAATATGCACACTTTATTCCTTTATCTCTCCTTTTCTTTCTCTATTTTTTTTTTCGCAATCAAATATCAACAATACAGTAATAATGTACAAGTGGTCCTCCTCCAGGAATGAAGCAGTAGTAATAATGTAAGGGGAAGGAAATGAGCAAAGCAATGAATAAGTATCACAATAATACTTCATCTCCCCCTAACTCCATGAAGCCCATGATGCCACCAACCGTCAAAGTTAAAGCGTGTATAGGGGTGGAGTCATCAATGCACATTCTCTATGTCCATAGTCAAATGTCAACACCCCCATACTAGAATGTAATCATGTCCCCCTCTCAAGTAGTTAAATAAGATATATCAGGTGCCTAATCCAACAAAACCTACTACACCGAAGGGATAGAAATCCAGTATCTAGCACATTCCACCAATTAAATACAACCAACCCTATTTTTGTTTGTATTAGACGTCACGCACTAAGACTCTCCTCTACGGTATTCACGATGTAATGACATCGGACACCGCCACACCGTAGTGTGCAAGCCAACCCACTCACCCTCGCATCCTCTCTCAAGATATCAAATAAATCACATGCGATCTGCAGAACACACAAAAATATGAAATGAAGAACTCCCTCAACGAAACCCCTCTATAACAACTCTCTCGTGACACTCTAGAAAGGTGATTCTAACGATATATAATGCATGCAAAGAATCATCTACCTAGGTCAAGAGGCTAACAAATAAACCAAAGTTCTATTACGGCTTATGTGACGACCCAGTCACACTTTTAAAAATAAATATCGATTATTTGATAAAAATCATAGTTTCCCGTCAATCCGTCTGACACTTTCAGACATTCAAACCTCAACCACCAAGACACAGAGTCTACCACAACAACATTCTTAGTCAAATTTCTGATAAACTGGTACGTGACCGAAATTACTAAAAAGTTGCACCAGCTGGTCAAAAATGACATTTTTATAAATATCTGACCCAAAATAGTAATTTACAACAAATAGCTAAAAACAGCTAAAAACAACATAGTTAACTAAAAATACAAATTTTAACAACTACTCCGCGATCCAGTCGCACTCTGACTCAACCTGTAAAACATAGGGGTGAGCCAAAACAGCCCGGCAGGTACCGCCTAACCACTGGCGTAGAAATCTAAAATCTACTTAACACACAACCTGTTATTACACATCAGCATGCGAAACCAAATAGACAAACACCGTGATTTATCAATCACCAGATAATTATCAGATAGCTATAAAGCTGTAAAATCACACCAGCACTAAACACAAAAATACACTGTAAATGTAGGAAACTTAGAGATTATATTTCCCCTACCTCATTTGACAGTCGACACTGAAAGCCACACAAGCCAAGTGAACAAAGCTAACTGAATTGCCTTTGATATCAACCGAAAAGCACCACCTTAGGTTTATTAGAACATATGTACATGCCAAATAATCTCCACCATGCATACTACTTGTTAAAAACACTCTAATTTGAATCCAGAATATGTCATACAATAAAACTTGTAGTAATTTTTATACCCATTTCAAACCAGTGTACATAAACCGACCTCTCTATCTTTTCCACTCAGTACTACAAAGTTGTCTATAGATTTGTTTGAGTGTAAAATAACATGAGTCATCACAATTATTAATTGAAAACCACTCCATTAAGTGCTACGTGGAAGCCATCAAGAACAGTCATGCATTTTGAAAATATGTAAATGCAAATTGAACCCCCAATGTTTGCATAATAGCATATACCAAAATTTAATCATCAAACTGAAAAGCAACAAACATATATACACAGACACTGAATTGTAAAAGATATATTTTTTCGATTATATGTAAAGCCGGGGCCACACAATCTACCCCACTTATAAAAATTTTGTACCGAAATTTATTTTCTTACTATTAACAATTTATAAATCAATATAGTGTTAACAACCCCACATACTTTGAATATAAAGTTGCTCAAAACCAGATTTCATCAACAAATATGCACAAATCCCATGCACCAACTTAATTGAAAAAAAAAACATGCCTAGATGCAAATATAAATACACGAAATGTGGCAACACCATGTGAAGTTTAAAAGTTTATATGTCAGTGTTTATATATTGGCAGAGACCACATGTCTCAATCTTCCCTTTTCTTATTTTTTTTTAAAGAAACCATCAATCTTTTCTTTACGAAATTTAATAAACATTCTCATTCGATGTAAAAAAATGGTCACGTACCATCAAGTCTCATCACCTCCACCACCCAAGCAGTACTAGACTGTGTACCCCTAGCTCGACAGTGCGGTGGCTCACAAGTGTGGTGACTCACAAGTGCGTACCACTTGTACAACACCCGTCACAGACACCCTCCACAACACCCGCCCAGTCCTAGATACACTATCCGTACCTCCTGTTGGGTAAGGCTCTGATACCACTGTGACGACCAAGTCACACTTTTAAAAATAAATATCGATTATCGATAAAAATCATAGTTTCCCGTCATCCCGTCTCACACTTTCAGACGTTCAAACCTCAACCACCAGGACACAAAGTCCACCAAAACAACATTTTTAGTCAAATTTCTAATATACTGGTACGTGACCGAAATTACTAAAAAGTTACACCAGCTGGTCAAAAATGACATTTTTATAAATATCTGACCCAAAATAGTAATTTACAACAAACGCTAAAAACAGCTAAAAACAACATAGTTAACTAAAAATACAAATTTTAGCAATTACTCAGCGATCCAGTCGTGCTCCGACTCAACCTCTAAAACAGAGGGGTGAGTTTGAAACAGCCCAGCAGGTACCGCCTAACCACTGGCGTAGAAATCTAATATCTACTTAACACACAGCCAGTTATTACACATCAGCATGCGGCACAAAATAGACAAACACCGTGATTTATCAATCACCAGATAATTATCAGATAGCTATAAAGCTGTAAAATCACACCAGGACCAAACACAAAAATACACTGTAAATATAGGAAACTTAGAGATTAGATTTCCCCTACCTCATTTAACAGTCGACACTGAAAGCCACACAAGCCAAGTGAACAAAGCTAACTGAATTGCCTTTGATATCCAACGAAAAGCACCACCTTAGGTTTATTAGAACAGATGTCCATGCCAAATAATCTCCACCATGCATACTACTTGTGAAGAAAACTCTAATTTGAATCCAGAATATGTCATACAATAAAACCTTTAGTAATTTTTATACCCATTTCAAACCAGTGTACATAAACCGACCTCCCTATCTTTTCCACTCAGTACTACAAAGTTCTCTATGGATTTGTTTGAGTGTAAAATTACATGAGTCATCACAATGATTAATGGAAAACCACTCCATTAACTGCTACGTGGAAGCCATCAAGAATAGTCATGCATTTTGAAAATATGTAAATGCAAAGTGAACCCCCAATGTTTGCATAATAGCATATACCAAAAAGTAATCATCAAACTGAAAAGCAACAAACATATATAAATAGAGATTGAATTAAAGATATATTTTTCGATTATATTTAAAGTCGGGGCCTCACAATCTACCCACTTATAAAAATTTCGTACCGAAATTTATTTTCTTATTATTAACAATTTATAAATCAATATAGTGTTAACAACCCCACATACTTTGAATATAAAGTTGCTCAAAACCAGATTTCATCAACAAATATGCACAAATCCCATGCACCAAGTTATTGAAAAAGAAACATGCCTAGATGCAAATATAAATACACGAAGTGTGGCAATACCATGTGAAGTTTAAAAGTTTATATGTCAGTGTTTATATATTGGCAGAGACCACATGTCTCAATCTTCCATTTTCTTATTTTTTTTTTTAAAGAAACCATCAATCTTTTCTTTACAAAATTTAATAAACATTCTCATTCGCTGTAAAAAAATGGTCACGTACCATCAAGTCTCATCACCTCCACCACCCAAGCAGTATTAGACTGTGTACCCCTAGCTTGACAGTGCGGTGGGTCACAAGTGTGGTGACTCACAAGTGCGTACCACTTGTACAACACCCGTCAGAGACACCCTCCACAACACCTGCCCAGTCCTAGATACACTATCGGTACCACCGGTTGGGTAAGGCTCTGATACCACTGTGACGACCCAGTCACACTTTTAAAAATAAATATCGATTATTCGATAAAAATCATAGTTTCTCGTCAATCCGTCTGACACTTTCAGACGTTCAAACCTCAACCACCAGGACACACAGTCCACCACAACAACATTTTTAGTCAAATTTCTGATAAACTGGTACGTGACCGAAATTACTAAAAAGTTACACCAGCTGGTCAAAAATGACATTTTTATAAATATCTGACCCAAAATAATAATTTACAGCAAACCGCTAAAAACAGCTAAAAACAACATAGTTAACTAAAAATACAAATTTTAACAACTACTCCGCGATCCAGTCGCACTCTGACTCAACCTGTAAAACATAGGGGTGAGCCAAAACAGCCCAGCAGGTACCGCCTAACCACTGGCGTAGAAATCTAAAATCTACTTAACACACAACCTGTTATTACACATCAGCATGCGAAACCAAATAGACAAACACCGTGATTTATCAATCACCAGATAATTATCAGATAGCAATAAAGCTGTAAAATCACACCAGCACTAAACACAAAAATACACTGTAAATGTAGGAAACTTTGAGATTATATTTCCCCTACCTCATTTGACAGTCGACACTGAAAGCCACACAAGCCAAGTGAACAAAGCTAACTGAATTGCCTTTGATATCAACCGAAAAGCACCACCTTAGGTTTATTAGAACATATGTACATGCCAAATAATCTCCACCATGCATACTACTTGTTAAGAACACTCTAATTTGAATCCAGAATATGTCATACAATAAAACTTGTAGTAATTTTTATACCCATTTCAAACCAGTGTACATAAACCGACCTCTCTATCTTTTCCACTCAGTACTACAAAGTTGTCTATGGATTTGTTTGAGTGTAAAATAACATGAGTCATCACAATTATTAATTGAAAACCACTCCATTAAGTGCTACGTGGAAGCCATCAAGAATAGTCATGCATTTTGAAAATATGTAAATGCAAATTGAACCCCCAATGTTTGCATAATAGCATATACCAAAATTTAATCATCAAACTGAAAAGCAACAAACATATATACACAGACACTGAATTGTAAAAGATATATTTTTTCGATTATATGTAAAGCCGGGGCCACACAATCTACCCCACTTATAAAAATTTTGTACCGAAATTTATTTTCTTACTATTAACAATTTATAAATCAATATAGTGTTAACAACCCCACATACTTTGAATATAAAGTTGCTCAAAACCAGATTTCATCAACAAATATGCACAAATCCCATGCACCAACTTAATTGAAAAAAAAACATGCCTAGATGCAAATATAAATACACGAAATGTGGCAACACCATGTGAAGTTTAAAAGTTTATATGTCAGTGTTTATATATTGGCAGAGACCACATGTCTCAATCTTCCCTTTTCTTATTTTTTTTTTAAAGAAACCATCAATCTTTTCTTTACGAAATTTAATAAACATTCTCATTCGATGTAAAAAAATGTTCACGTACCATCAAGTCTCATCACCTCCACCACCCAAGCAGTACTAGACTGTGTACCCCTAGCTCGACAGTGCGGTGGCTCACAAGTGTGGTGACTCACAAGTGCGTACCACTTGTACAACACCCGTCACAAACACCCTCCACAACACCCGCCCAGTCCTAGATACACTATCCGTACCTCCGGTTGGGTAAGGCTCTGATACCACTGTGACGACCAAGTCACACTTTTAAAAATAAATATCGATTATCGATAAAAATCATAGTTTCCCGTCATCCCGTCTCACACTTTCAGACGTTCAAACCTCAACCACCAGGACACACAGTCCACCAAAACAACATTTTTAGTCAAATTTCTAAAACACTGGTACGTGACCGAAATTACTAAAAAGTTACACCAGCTGGTCAAAAATGACATTTTTATAAATATCTGACCCAAAATAGTAATTTACAACAAACGCTAAAAACAGCTAAAAACAACATAGTTAACTAAAAATACAAATTTTAGCAATTACTCAGCGATCCAGTCGTGCTCCGACTCAACTTGTAAAACAGAGGGGTGAGCCAAAACAGCCCAGCAGGTACCGCCTAACCAGTGACGTAGAAATCTAAAATCTACTTAACACACAGCCAGTTATTACACATCAGCATGCGGCACAAAATAGACAAACACCGTGATTTATCAATCACCAGATAATTATCGGATAGCTATAAAGCTGTAAAATCACACCAGCACTAAACACAAAAATACACTGTAAATGTAGGAAACTTAGAGATTAGATTTCCCCTACCTCATTTGACAGTCGACACTGAAAGCCACACAAGCCAAGTGAACAAAGCTAACTTAATTGCCTTTGATATCAAACGAAAAACACCACCTTAGCTTTATTGGAAAAGATGTCCATGCCAAATAATATCCACCATGCATACTACTTGTGAAGAAAACTCTAATTTGAATCCAGAATATGTCATACAATAAAACCTTTAGTAATTTTTATACCCATTTCAAACCAGTGTACATAAACCGACCTCTCTATCTTTTCCACTCAGTACTACAAAGTTCTCTATGGATTTGTTTGAGTGTAAAATAACATGAGTCATCACAATGATTAATGGAAAACCACTCCATTAACTGCTACGTGGAAGCCATCAAGAATAGTCATGCATTTTGAAAATATGTAAATGCAAAGTGAACCCCCAATGTTTGCATAATAGCATATACCAAAAAGTAATCATCAAACTGAAAAGCAACAAACATATATAAATAGAGATTGAATTGTAAAAGATATATTTTTCGATTATATTTAAAGTCGGGGCCTCACAATCTACCCACTTATAAAAATTTCGTACCGAAATTTATTTTCTTATTATTAACAATTTATAAATCAATATAGTGTTAACAACCCCACATACTTTGAATATAAAGTTGCTCAAAACCAGATTTCATCAACAAATATGCACAAATCCCATGCACCAAGTTATTGAAAAAGAAACATGCCTAGATGCAAATATAAATACACGAAGTGTGGCAATACCATGTGAAGTTTAAAAGTTTATATGTCAGTGTTTATATATTGGCAGAGACCACATGTCTCAATCTTCCATTTTCTTATTTTTTTTTTAAAGAAACCATCAATCTTTTCTTTACGAAATTTAATAAACATTCTCATTCGCTGTAAAAAAATGGTCACGTACCATCAAGTCTCATCACCTCCACCACCCAAGCAGTATTAGACTGTGTACCCCTAGCTTGACAGTGCGGTGGGTCACAAGTGTGGTGACTCACAAGTGCGTACCACTTGTACAACACCCGTCACAGACACCCTCCACAACACCCGCCCAGTCCTAGATACACTATCGGTACCTCCGGTTGGGTAAGGCTCTGATACCACTGTGACGACCCAGTCACACTTTTAAAAATAAATATCGATTATTCGATAAAAATCATAGTTTCTCGTCAATCCGTCTGACACTTTCAGACGTTCAAACCTCAACCACCAGGACACACAGTCCACCACAACAACATTTTTAGTCAAATTTCTGATAAACTGGTACGTGACCGAAATTACTAAAAAGTTACACCAGCTGGTCAAAAATGACATTTTTATAAATATCTGACCCAAAATAATAATTTACAGCAAACCGCTAAAAACAGCTAAAAACAACATAGTTAACTAAAAATAAAAAAAAATTAGCAATTACTCCGCGATCCAGTCGCGCTCCGACTCAACTTGTAAAACAGAGGGGTGAGCCAAAACAGCCCAGCAGGTACCGCCTAACCAGTGACGTAGAAATCTAAAATCTACTTAACACACAGTCAGTTATTACACATCAGCATGCGGCACAAAATAGACAAACACCGTGATTTATCAATCACCAGATAATTATCGGATAGCTATAAAACTGTAAAATCACACCAGCACTAAACACAAAAATACACTGTAAATGTAGGAAACTTAGAGATTAGATTTCCCCTACCTCATTTGACAGTCGACACTGAAAGCCACACAAGCCAAGTGAACAAAGCTAACTTAATTGCCTTTGATATCAAACGAAAAACACCACCTTAGCTTTATTGGAACAGATGTCCATGCCAAATAATATCCACCATGCATACTACTTGTGAAGAAAACTCTAATTTGAATCCAGAATATGTCATACAATAAAACATGTAGTAATTTTTATACCCATTTCAAACCAGTGTACATAAACCGACCTCTCTATCTTTTCCACTCGGTACTATAAAGTTTTCTATGGATTTGTTTGAGTGTAAAATAACATGAGTCATCACAATGATTAATGGAAAACCACTCCATTAAGTGCTACGTGGAAGCCATCAAGAATAGTCATGCATTTTGAAAATATGTAAATGCAACGTGAACCCCCAATGTTTGCATAATAGCATATACCAAAATTTAATCATCAAACTGAAAACCAACAAACATATATAAACAGACACTGAATTGTAAAAGATATATTTTTTCGATTATATTTAAAGTCGGGGTCTCACAATCTACCCCACTTATAAAAATTTCGTACCGAAATTTATTTTCTTATTTTTAACAATTTATAAATCAATATGGTGTTAACAACCCCACATACTTTGAATATAAAGTTGCTCAAAACCAGATTTCATCAACAAATATGCACAAATCCCATGCACCAAGTTATTGAAAAAGAAACATGCCTATATGCAAATATAAATACACGAAATGTGGCAACACCATGTGAAGTTTAAAAGTTTATATGTCAGTGTTTATATATTGGCAGAGACCACATGTCTCAATCTTCCCTTTTCTTATTTTTTTAAAGAAACCATCAATCTTTTCTTTACGAAATTTAATAAACATTCTCATTCGCTGTAAAAAAATGGTCACGTACCATCAAGTCTCATCACCTCCACCACCCAAGCAGTACTAGACTGTATACCCCTAGCTCGACAGTGCGGTGGTTCACAAGTGTGGTGACTCACAAGTGCGTACCACTTGTACAACACCCGTCACAGACACCCTCCACAACACCCGCCCAGTCCTAGATACACTATTCGTACCTCCGGTTGGGTAAGGCTCTGATACCACTGTGACGACCCAGTCACACTTTTAAAAATAAATATCGATTATTCGATAAAAATCTTTGTTTCCCCTCAACCCGTCTGACACTTTCAGACGTTCAAACCTCCACCACCAGGACACACGGTCCACCACAACAACATTTTTAGTCAAATTTCTGATAAACTAGTACGTGATCGAAATTACTAAAAAGTTACACCAGCTGGTCAAAAATGACATTTTTATAAATATCTGACCCAAAATAGTAATTTACAACACACAGCTAAAAACTGCTAAAAACAACATAGTTAACTAAAAGTACAAATTTTAGCAATTACTCCGCGATCCAGTCGCGCTCCGATTCAACCTGTAAAACAGAGGGGTGAGCCAAAACAGCTCAGCAGGTACCGTCTAACCACTGGCGTAGAAATCTAAAATCTACTTAACACACAGCCAGTTATTACACATCTGCATGCGGCACCAAATAAACAAACACCGTGATTTATCAATCACCAGATAATTATCAGATATCTATAAAGCTGTAAAATCACACCAGCACTAAACACAAAAATACACTGTAAATGTAGGAAACTTAGAGATTAGATTTCCCCTACCTCATTTGACAGTCGACACTGAGCCACACAAGCCAAGTGAACAAAGCTAATTGAATTGCCTTTGATATCCAACGAAAAACACCACCTTAGATTTATTAGAACAGATGTCCATGCCAAATAATATCCACCATGCATACTACTTGTGAAGAAAACTCTAATTTGAATCCCGAATATGTCATATAATAAAACTTGAAGTAATTTTTATACCCATTTCAAACCAGTGTACATAAACCGATCTCTCTATATTTTCCACTCAGTACTACAAAGTTGTCTATGGATTTGTTTGAGTGTAAAATAACATGTGTCATCACAATGATTAATGGAAAACCACTCCATTAAGTGCTACGTGGAAGCCATCAAGAATAGTCATGCATTTTGAAAATATGTAAGTGCAAAGTTAACCCCCAATGTTTGCATAATAGCATATACCAAAATTTAATCATCAAACTGAAAAGCAACAAACATATATAAACAGACACTGAATTGTAAAAGATATATTTTTTCGATTATATTTAAACCTGGGGCCTCACAATCTACCCCACTTATAAAAATTTCGTACCGAAATTTATTTTCTTATTATTAACAATTTATAAATCAATATAGTGTTAACAACCCCACATAATTTGAATATAAAAATGCTAAAAACCATATTTCAACAACAAATATGCAGAAATCCCATGAACCAACTTATTGAAAAAGAAACATGCCTAGATGCAAATATAAATACACGAAATGTGGTAACACCATGTGAAGTTTAAAAGTTTATATGTCAGTGTTTATATATTGGATGAGACCACATGTCTCAATCTTCCCTTTTCTTATTTTTTTTAAAGAAACCATCAATCTTTCTTTACGAAATTTAATAAACATTCTCATTCGCTATAAAAAAAATGGTCACGTACCATCAAGTCACATCACCTCCACCACCCAAGCAGTACTACACTGTGTACCCCTAGCTTGACAGTTTGGTGGCTCACAAGTGTGGTGACTCACAAGTGCGTACCACTTGTACAACACCCGTCACAGACACCCTCCACAACACCCGCCCAGTCCTAGATACACTATCCGTACCTCCGGTTGTGTAAGGCTCTGATACCACTGTGACGACCCAGTCACACTTTTGAAAATAAATATCGATCATTCGATAAAAATCATTGTTTCCCGTCAACCCGTCTGACACTTTCAGACGTTCAAACCTCAACCACCAGAACACACAGTCCACCACAACAACATTTTTAGTCAAATTTCTGATAAACTGTTACGTGACCAAAATTACTAAAAAGTTACATCAGCTGGTCAAAAATGACATTTTTATAAATATCTGACCCAAAATAGTAATTTACAACAAACCGCTAAAAACAGCTAAAAACAAAATAGTTAACTAAACATAAAAATTTTAGCAATTACTCCGCGATCCAGTCGCACTCCGACTCAACCTGTAAAACAGAGTGGTGAGCCAAAACAGCCCAGCAGGTACCGCCTAATCGCTGGCGTAGAAATCTAATATCTACTTAACACACAGCCAGTTATTATACATCATCATGCTGTACCAAATAGACAAACACCGTGATTTATCAATCACCAGATAATTATTAGATAGCTATAAAGCTGTAAAATCACACCAGCACTAAACACAAAAATACACTGTAAATGTAGGAAACTTAGAGATTAGATTTCCCCTACCTCATTTGACAGTCGACACTGAAAGCCACACAAGCCAAGTGAACAAAGCTAACTGAATTGCCTTTGATATCTAATGAAAAGCACCACCTTAGGTTTATTAGAGAAGATGTCCATGCCAAATAATCTCCACCATGCATACTACTTGTGAAGAAAACTCTAATTTGAATCCAGAATATGTCATACAATAAAACCTGTAGTAATTTTTATACCCATTTCAAACCAGTGTACATAAACCGACCTCTCTATATTTTCCACTCAGTACTACAAAGTGTCTATGGATTTGTTTGAGTGTAAAATAACATGAGTCATCACAATGATTAATGTAAAACCACTCCATTAAGTGCTACGTGTAAGCCATCAAGAATAGTCATGCATTTTTAAAATATGTAAATGCAAAGTGAACCCCCAATGTTTGCATAATAGCATATACCAAAATTTAATCATCAAACTGAAAAGCAACAAAAATATATAAACAGACACTGAATTGTAAAAGATATATTTTTTCGATTATATGTAAAGCCGGGGCCACACAATCTACCCCACTTATAAAAATTTTGTACCGAAATTTATTTTCTTACTATTAACAATTTATAAATCAATATAGTGTTAACAACCCCACATACTTTGAATATAAAGTTGCTCAAAACCAGATTTCATCAACAAATATGCGCAAATCCCATGCACCAACTTAATTGAAAAAAAAAAAAAACATGCCTAGATGCAAATATAAATACACGAAATGTGGCAACACCATGTGAAGTTTAAAAGTTTATATGTCAGTGTTTATATATTGGCAGAGACCACATGTCTCAATCTTCCCTTTTCTTATTTTTTTTTTAAAGAAACCATCAATCTTTTCTTTACGAAATTTAATAAACATTCTCATTCGATGTAAAAAAATGGTCACGTACCATCAAGTCTCATCACCTCCACCACCCAAGCAGTACTAGACTGTGTACCCCTAGCTCGACAGTGCGGTGGCTCACAAGTGTGGTGACTCACAAGTGCGTACCACTTGTACAACACCCGTCACAGACACCCTCCACAACACCCGCCCAGTCCTAGATACACTATCCGTACCTCCTGTTGGGTAAGGCTCTGATACCACTGTGACGACCAAGTCACACTTTTAAAAATAAATATCGATTATCGATAAAAATCATAGTTTCCCGTCATCCCGTCTCACACTTTCAGACGTTCAAACCTCAACCACCAGGACACAAAGTCCACCAAAACAACATTTTTAGTCAAATTTCTAATATACTGGTACGTGACCGAAATTACTAAAAAGTTACACCAGCTGGTCAAAAATGACATTTTTATAAATATCTGACCCAAAATAGTAATTTACAACAAACGCTAAAAACAGCTAAAAACAACATAGTTAACTAAAAATACAAATTTTAGCAATTACTCAGCGATCCAGTCGTGCTCCGACTCAACCTCTAAAACAGAGGGGTGAGTTTGAAACAGCCCAGCAGGTACCGCCTAACCACTGGCGTAGAAATCTAATATCTACTTAACACACAGCCAGTTATTACACATCAGCATGCGGCACAAAATAGACAAACACCGTGATTTATCAATCACCAGATAATTATCAGATAGCTATAAAGCTGTAAAATCACACCAGCACCAAACACAAAAATACACTGTAAATATAGGAAACTTAGAGATTAGATTTCCCCTACCTCATTTAACAGTCGACACTGAAAGCCACACAAGCCAAGTGAACAAAGCTAACTGAATTGCCTTTGATATCCAACGAAAAGCACCACCTTAGGTTTATTAGAACAGATGTCCATGCCAAATAATCTCCACCATGCATACTACTTGTGAAGAAAACTCTAATTTGAATCCAGAATATGTCATACAATAAAACCTTTAGTAATTTTTATACCCATTTCAAACCAGTGTACATAAACCGACCTCCCTATCTTTTCCACTCAGTACTACAAAGTTCTCTATGGATTTGTTTGAGTGTAAAATTACATGAGTCATCACAATGATTAATGGAAAACCACTCCATTAACTGCTACGTGGAAGCCATCAAGAATAGTCATGCATTTTGAAAATATGTAAATGCAAAGTGAACCCCCAATGTTTGCATAATAGCATATACCAAAAAGTAATCATCAAACTGAAAAGCAACAAACATATATAAATAGAGATTGAATTAAAGATATATTTTTCGATTATATTTAAAGTCGGGGCCTCACAATCTACCCACTTATAAAAATTTCGTACCGAAATTTATTTTCTTATTATTAACAATTTATAAATCAATATAGTGTTAACAACCCCACATACTTTGAATATAAAGTTGCTCAAAACCAGATTTCATCAACAAATATGCACAAATCCCATGCACCAAGTTATTGAAAAAGAAACATGCCTAGATGCAAATATAAATACACGAAGTGTGGCAATACCATGTGAAGTTTAAAAGTTTATATGTCAGTGTTTATATATTGGCAGAGACCACATGTCTCAATCTTCCATTTTCTTATTTTTTTTTTTAAAGAAACCATCAATCTTTTCTTTACAAAATTTAATAAACATTCTCATTCGCTGTAAAAAAATGGTCACGTACCATCAAGTCTCATCACCTCCACCACCCAAGCAGTATTAGACTGTGTACCCCTAGCTTGACAGTGCGGTGGGTCACAAGTGTGGTGACTCACAAGTGCGTACCACTTGTACAACACCCGTCAGAGACACCCTCCACAACACCTGCCCAGTCCTAGATACACTATCGGTACCACCGGTTGGGTAAGGCTCTGATACCACTGTGACGACCCAGTCACACTTTTAAAAATAAATATCGATTATTCGATAAAAATAATAGTTTCTCGTCAATCCGTCTGACACTTTCAGACGTTCAAACCTCAACCACCAGGACACACAGTCCACCACAACAACATTTTTAGTCAAATTTCTGATAAACTAGTACGTGACCGAAATTACTAAAAAGTTACACCAGCTGGTCAAAAATGACATTTTTATAAATATCTGACCCAAAATAATAATTTACAGCAAACCGCTAAAAACAGCTAAAAACAACATAGTTAACTAAAAATACAAATTTTAACAACTACTCCGCGATCCAGTCGCACTCTGACTCAACCTGTAAAACATAGGGGTGAGCCAAAACAGCCCAGCAGGTACCGCCTAACCACTGGCGTAGAAATCTAAAATCTACTTAACACACAACCTGTTATTACACATCAGCATGCGAAACCAAATAGACAAACACCGTGATTTATCAATCACCAGATAATTATCAGATAGCAATAAAGCTGTAAAATCACACCAGCACTAAACACAAAAATACACTGTAAATGTAGGAAACTTAGAGATTATATTTCCCCTACCTCATTTGACAGTCGACACTGAAAGCCACACAAGCCAAGTGAACAAAGCTAACTGAATTGCCTTTGATATCAACCGAAAAGCACCACCCTAGGTTTATTAGAACATATGTACATGCCAAATAATCTCCACCATGCATACTACTTGTTAAGAACACTCTAATTTGAATCCAGAATATGTCATACAATAAAACTTGTAGTAATTTTTATACCCATTTCAAACCAGTGTACATAAACCGACCTCTCTATCTTTTCCACTCAGTACTACAAAGTTGTCTATGGATTTGTTTGAGTGTAAAATAACATGAGTCATCACAATTATTAATTGAAAACCACTCCATTAAGTGCTACGTGGAAGCCATCAAGAATAGTCATGCATTTTGAAAATATGTAAATGCAAATTGAACCCCCAATGTTTGCATAATAGCATATACCAAAATTTAATCATCAAACTGAAAAGCAACAAACATATATACACAGACACTGAATTGTAAAAGATATATTTTTTCGATTATATGTAAAGCCGGGGCCACACAATCTACCCCACTTATAAAAATTTTGTACCGAAATTTATTTTCTTACTATTAACAATTTATAAATCAATATAGTGTTAACAACCCCACATACTTTGAATATAAAGTTGCTCAAAACCAGATTTCATCAACAAATATGCACAAATCCCATGCACCAACTTAATTGAAAAAAAAACATGCCTAGATGCAAATATAAATACACGAAATGTGGCAACACCATGTGAAGTTTAAAAGTTTATATGTCAGTGTTTATATATTGGCAGAGACCACATGTCTCAATCTTCCCTTTTCTTATTTTTTTTTAAAGAAACCATCAATCTTTTCTTTACGAAATTTAATAAACATTCTCATTCGATGTAAAAAAATGTTCACGTACCATCAAGTCTCATCACCTCCACCACCCAAGCAGTACTAGACTGTGTACCCCTAGCTCGACAGTGCGGTGGCTCACAAGTGTGGTGACTCACAAGTGCGTACCACTTGTACAACACCCGTCACAAACACCCTCCACAACACCCGCCCAGTCCTAGATACACTATCCGTACCTCCGGTTGGGTAAGGCTCTGATACCACTGTGACGACCAAGTCACACTTTTAAAAATAAATATCGATTATCGATAAAAATCATAGTTTCCCGTCATCCCGTCTCACACTTTCAGACGTTCAAACCTCAACCACCAGGACACACAGTCCACCAAAACAACATTTTTAGTCAAATTTCTAAAACACTGGTACGTGACCGAAATTACTAAAAAGTTACACCAGCTGGTCAAAAATGACATTTTTATAAATATCTGACCCAAAATAGTAATTTACAACAAACGCTAAAAACAGCTAAAAACAACATAGTTAACTAAAAATACAAATTTTAGCAATTACTCAGCGATCCAGTCGTGCTCCGACTCAACTTGTAAAACAGAGGGGTGAGCCAAAACAGCCCAGCAGGTACCGCCTAACCAGTGACGTAGAAATCTAAAATCTACTTAACACACAGCCAGTTATTACACATCAGCATGCGGCACAAAATAGACAAACACCGTGATTTATCAATCACCAGATAATTATCGGATAGCTATAAAGCTGTAAAATCACACCAGCACTAAACACAAAAATACACTGTAAATGTAGGAAACTTAGAGATTAGATTTCCCCTACCTCATTTGACAGTCGACACTGAAAGCCACACAAGCCAAGTGAACAAAGCTAACTTAATTGCCTTTGATATCAAACGAAAAACACCACCTTAGCTTTATTGGAACAGATGTCCATGCCAAATAATATCCACCATGCATACTACTTGTGAAGAAAACTCTAATTTGAATCCAGAATATGTCATACAATAAAACCTTTAGTAATTTTTATACCCATTTCAAACCAGTGTACATAAACCGACCTCTCTATCTTTTCCACTCAGTACTACAAAGTTATCTATGGATTTGTTTGAGTGTAAAATAACATGAGTCATCACAATGATTAATGGAAAACCACTCCATTAACTGCTACGTGGAAGCCATCAAGAATAGTCATGCATTTTGAAAATATGTAAATGCAAAGTGAACCCCCAATGTTTGCATAATAGCATATACCAAAAAGTAATCATCAAACTGAAAAGCAACAAACATATATAAATAGAGATTGAATTGTAAAAGATATATTTTTCGATTATATTTAAAGTCGGGGCCTCACAATCTACCCACTTATAAAAATTTCGTACCGAAATTTATTTTCTTATTATTAACAATTTATAAATCAATATAGTGTTAACAACCCCACATACTTTGAATATAAAGTTGCTCAAAACCAGATTTCATCAACAAATATGCACAAATCCCATGCACCAAGTTATTGAAAAAGAAACATGCCTAGATGCAAATATAAATACACGAAGTGTGGCAATACCATGTGAAGTTTAAAAGTTTATATGTCAGTGTTTATATATTGGCAGAGACCACATGTCTCAATCTTCCATTTTCTTATTTTTTTTTTAAAGAAACCATCAATCTTTTCTTTACGAAATTTAATAAACATTCTCATTCGCTGTAAAAAAATGGTCACGTACCATCAAGTCTCATCACCTCCACCACCCAAGCAGTATTAGACTGTGTACCCCTAGCTTGACAGTGCGGTGGGTCACAAGTGTGGTGACTCACAAGTGCGTACCACTTGTACAACACCCGTCACAGACACCCTCCACAACACCCGCCCAGTCCTAGATACACTATCGGTACCTCCGGTTGGGTAAGGCTCTGATACCACTGTGACGACCCAGTCACACTTTTAAAAATAAATATCGATTATTCGATAAAAATCATAGTTTCTCGTCAATCCGTCTGACACTTTCAGACGTTCAAACCTCAACCACCAGGACACACAGTCCACCACAACAACATTTTTAGTCAAATTTCTGATAAACTGGTACGTGACCGAAATTACTAAAAAGTTACACCAGCTGGTCAAAAATGACATTTTTATAAATATCTGACCCAAAATAATAATTTACAGCAAACCGCTAAAAACAGCTAAAAACAACATAGTTAACTAAAAATAAAAAAAATTTAGCAATTACTCCGCGATCCAGTCGCGCTCCGACTCAACTTGTAAAACAGAGGGGTGAGCCAAAACAGCCCAGCAGGTACCGCCTAACCAGTGACGTAGAAATCTAAAATCTACTTAACACACAGTCAGTTATTACACATCAGCATGCGGCACAAAATAGACAAACACCGTGATTTATCAATCACCAGATAATTATCGGATAGCTATAAAACTGTAAAATCACACCAGCACTAAACACAAAAATACACTGTAAATGTAGGAAACTTAGAGATTAGATTTCCCCTACCTCATTTGACAGTCGACACTGAAAGCCACACAAGCCAAGTGAACAAAGCTAACTTAATTGCCTTTGATATCAAACGAAAAACACCACCTTAGCTTTATTGGAACAGATGTCCATGCCAAATAATATCCACCATGCATACTACTTGTGAAGAAAACTCTAATTTGAATCCAGAATATGTCATACAATAAAACATGTAGTAATTTTTATACCCATTTCAAACCAGTGTACATAAACCGACCTCTCTATCTTTTCCACTCGGTACTATAAAGTTTTCTATGGATTTGTTTGAGTGTAAAATAACATGAGTCATCACAATGATTAATGGAAAACCACTCCATTAAGTGCTACGTGGAAGCCATCAAGAATAGTCATGCATTTTGAAAATATGTAAATGCAACGTGAACCCCCAATGTTTGCATAATAGCATATACCAAAATTTAATCATCAAACTGAAAACCAACAAACATATATAAACAGACACTGAATTGTAAAAGATATATTTTTTCGATTATATTTAAAGTCGGGGTCTCACAATCTACCCCACTTATAAAAATTTCGTACCGAAATTTATTTTCTTATTTTTAACAATTTATAAATCAATATGGTGTTAACAACCCCACATACTTTGAATATAAAGTTGCTCAAAACCAGATTTCATCAACAAATATGCACAAATTCCATGCACCAAGTTATTGAAAAAGAAACATGCCTATATGCAAATATAAATACACGAAATGTGGCAACACCATGTGAAGTTTAAAAGTTTATATGTCAGTGTTTATATATTGGATGAGACCACATGTCTCAATCTTCCCTTTTCTTATTTTTTTTAAAGAAACCATCAATCTTTCTTTACGAAATTTAATAAACATTCTCATTCGCTATAAAAAAAATGGTCACGTACCATCAAGTCACATCACCTCCACCACCCAAGCAGTACTACACTGTGTACCCCTAGCTTGACAGTTTGGTGGCTCACAAGTGTGGTGACTCACAAGTGCGTACCACTTGTACAACACCCGTCACAGACACCCTCCACAACACCCGCCCAGTCCTAGATACACTATCCGTACCTCCGGTTGTGTAAGGCTCTGATACCACTGTGACGACCCAGTCACACTTTTGAAAATAAATATCGATCATTCGATAAAAATCATTGTTTCCCGTCAACCCGTCTGACACTTTCAGACGTTCAAACCTCAACCACCAGAACACACAGTCCACCACAACAACATTTTTAGTCAAATTTCTGATAAACTGTTACGTGACCAAAATTACTAAAAAGTTACATCAGCTGGTCAAAAATGACATTTTTATAAATATCTGACCCAAAATAGTAATTTACAACAAACCGCTAAAAACAGCTAAAAACAAAATAGTTAACTAAACATAAAAATTTTAGCAATTACTCCGCGATCCAGTCGCACTCCGACTCAACCTGTAAAACAGAGTGGTGAGCCAAAACAGCCCAGCAGGTACCGCCTAATCGCTGGCGTAGAAATCTAATATCTACTTAACACACAGCCAGTTATTATACATCATCATGCTGTACCAAATAGACAAACACCGTGATTTATCAATCACCAGATAATTATTAGATAGCTATAAAGCTGTAAAATCACACCAGCACTAAACACAAAAATACACTGTAAATGTAGGAAACTTAGAGATTAGATTTCCCCTACCTCATTTGACAGTCGACACTGAAAGCCACACAAGCCAAGTGAACAAAGCTAACTGAATTGCCTTTGATATCTAATGAAAAGCACCACCTTAGGTTTATTAGAGAAGATGTCCATGCCAAATAATCTCCACCATGCATACTACTTGTGAAGAAAACTCTAATTTGAATCCAGAATATGTCATACAATAAAACCTGTAGTAATTTTTATACCCATTTCAAACCAGTGTACATAAACCGACCTCTCTATATTTTCCACTCATTACTACAAAGTGTCTATGGATTTGTTTGAGTGTAAAATAACATGAGTCATCACAATGATTAATGTAAAACCACTCCATTAAGTGCTACGTGTAAGCCATCAAGAATAGTCATGCATTTTTAAAATATGTAAATGCAAAGTGAACCCCCAATGTTTGCATAATAGCATATACCAAAATTTAATCATCAAACTGAAAAGCAACAAAAATATATAAACAGACACTGAATTGTAAAAGATATATTTTTTCGATTATATTAAAGTCGGGGCCTCACAGGACATCTGTTGGTTTTTAAATTAAACATTTTTCCATTACCTTAATGCTCTTTAAATTTCATCATGTGTGGCCGTAAGAAAATTGTTGTCTTGTTCTTCTTCAGATTTTGATTCACTTGAGGAGTTTATATCACTCCAGAAAGCTACACTAGCCTTCCTCTATCTGTCATGATCTCTCTTCTGAAAGTGTTTGCTTTTCTTATGTGGACAGACTGTAATCAAGTGTATTTCATCACCACAGTCAAAGCAATTCATTACTTTAGATTTATGTGAAGAGAATTTACCTTTGTAGTCCTTGCAATTGGAGGATTTGAATTTGTCTCTTTTGAAGTCCTTGTTTCCAAAATTATTCTTCATTTTGAGAATTCTGGTCAAGGCTTTGGAAACGAGTGCAAAGGGATGTTCGTCATCCTCTTATTCTTTTTCAATGATTTGAGGCTATTAGGTTTTATAATTTAGGGTTTATAACTTAGATTTTATAATTTAGGATTTTTAAATTGAGGGTTTATAGCTTAGGGTTCCATTTTCTTTAGCCTTGAGTTCCAGGTTCTTGACACTATCTGGAAGTTCTCCATCAGCTTCATTCATGGATATCTCATGTGTAAGTAGTTTTCCTTGCAAATCATCAAGCTGAAGTGATGATAGATCTTGAGCTTCTTCAATTGCAGTAGTTTTTGGCTCCCATTTTTATTTGGGAAGACTTCTCAAGATATTTATGTCCTTCTATTCATTTGAATTATTTCCCATGGATTCCAGACTGTTGACTATATCTGTGAATATTTTAAACATGTCTTTGATGGATTCATCTCCATTAAAATTGAATAGGTCATACTGTCTAAGGAATATGTTGATCTTTGTCTGCTTCACTTGGTTGGTTCCTTCAAATGTTACCACTAATTTGTCCCAGATTTCCTTAGCAGTACTGCAGGTGGAGGTCCTATTGAACTCATTTGCATTCAAAGCACAATATAAGAGATTTATAGCTCTGTAATTCTTATATAACTGTTCTAGTTCAGAAGTAGAAAGAGTGTTATCAGGCTTGGGGGTTTTAATCCCATCCTTCTCTGTATAGAAAACATGTGGTCTATTCTCATCAAGGCTTTCTAGTGTACAAAGTTATCTCCAAGGGAGGTCTATTTGCAGCTCTGCCCTGTGAGAAACCACCATCTCCTACAATACTCATGATCAACAGATTGTTAGATCTAAGCAGTGATAAAAGCTCTGATACCAATTGAAAGACAATATTTAAGCATGTAATACAGGATCAATACTCTAGCGGGGGGTTGAATAGAGTTGGAAACTTTTTTTAAGAGAGTGGTTATAATCAAAGAGAAAAGATCAGAATGTAATTCAAGGCCTTGAACACAAATTCAAGCCTTTGGAAGTTAAAATAAGTAGTAGAAAGTTTTCTGATCTTTTTCAAGGCCTTCAAAATCCTTTGAAGGTCTTGACTGCAGAACTAGTTGAAACTGTTTCAAGAACAAGTAAAGTGCTGAAATGTAAATGCAAGAGACACGCTTGATTAATAGAGTTCAGTCCTCTTGGACCTACGTCTCTACCTTGGGGATCTGATCCCTGCAGGATTTTCAACTTAATTCTTATTTATCAAAATCTAAGCCCTAGATTTCAAGCACATAGACTTCCCTTACTCTGTTACAGCTTGTGGTTCTCACTAACCTATATAGTACCTGCACGAGCTAACTGATTCAATAATAATATCTTGTTGTTCCTCTTGAAAAACACCAAGATATTATGATAAGAGAAATATTATCAAAATGATATACAAATGAAGTACAAAAAAAGAAGAACACTGAGAATGAGTGAAGCAGTTGAGTATGCAGTGATCTTCTAAAGCTTGGATTGAGTGAGTTGATTCTTCTTCTTTGTTTCTTGTCAATCCTTGAGATTTTTTAAATGTCTCTTCACAAAGATGATGTACGAATTCTCTCAACAATCTTCCTTTCTTGCTTGCTTGAAACTCAGAATATATGGGATCTTCTTCAAACAGACTTTCCTAAAATTAAGCTGCAAATCTTTGACTCTTTAACAGCTCTTCCCCTACAGCTAGTTGCTCAGTATCTTCAAAGATACTGATCTGATATTTTATATAAGGTTGTTAAGAATGTCCAGGCATGATTCCATAAGAGTAGAATCCATCTGCTAGTTGTATTTCCTTTCCTACATTCAGACGGTTTCGGAAAGAGTTAGGTAGCTAATTAATCCTCCAAAAGCTGAGTCAAAATAATAAGATTAAGTTATGAAATAACATCAGATTAGTTTGTCTTTCATCATCAAATAGGAGATCATCAAACATAGGGGATTATGAACTGAATCGAAAGGAAGAAACTCCCCCTAAGTTCGTACTGTGAGCTGCAGCATTGCATCAAGGCTTTGAAATCAGCTTCAAGGCCTTGAAACAACATAGTTTCAATTCCTTGAATCCTGGTTCAATGCTTTGAGGCAAACTTGAACTTACACATATCTATTTGTTAAGGAAAATGGTTTTGAAACTATGGTAGTTGTGTCTCTCTTAGACAATGACTATTTTAATCTAATGAATTCACTTGCTGAGAACTTGTTACTTCCATGGAAACACAAATGGTTTTGAAACATAAATCGCTGCTATTGATTCATGAGTTGGTTCCATCAAATCCGGTATTGAATGAGCATCATATCGATTTTTTTGGCTTCTATTTCCATGATCGGGTTGTCTTGATCTGGTTCTCAGCAGCGTCTCAATGCTCCGCTTCCCCCAGTTTGTCGCTGCTCCAAATAAGACCCAACAGTTCGTCACCGTCGAACTCCATAACCGAATTTACATTATGAAGAACGTGTTTGAGTCCTTCTCGAATCATCATCGTTATCAGGTCTCCCAAAAATTGTCGGAATCAGATCTCCCTGACACCGTTTGGAATCGTTGCTTGTTGTTCAGCTCTCTTTACCGCTGTGGAGTTGTCGTCAGTTCTCCTGGAAGGTTTTCTTTTCCTTTTTCCTCATTTCATTTGTTGCCGCACAGGATAAGAAGACCATTGTGTTACAATTGTAGTTTGTGATAACTCCAAACTTTTCCCCCGCGTTTCAGGTAATTTCAGTGGGTACTCCAAGTGGCACTTTATTCCATAATTTTGCATAATTGGAGATATTATATCCCCGTTTGGCATTTTATTTCCGCTTCTAGCCATTCTGACTCGGTGATCTCTCTTAAGGCTTTGTTAACCACTTTTCTATGAATTATTAATGGCTTGATTTTATGTCAAAAAAGATTATTGCTCATATAGCCATAAAAATGGACACGAACTCTTGCACTGTCCATTTCGCCATTGTCGATTTTGTGTAAAAAAGCAACCGGGACACTATCTGTTGAACTGTCATCAGCATCCTAAATCACAGTACAAGCCTAATCTTGCTGCATCTTCACCAAATTTTCCATCGCTCTCTAGATTGGTCACGATTCTTAAGCATGTCATTGAGACAGCTCGTGAGCAACCTCCTTTGACATCTTTGTCTACCACCTCAGGTAACCGCTCTTAGTACTTTGAGTCAGGTTTCTGCAATCATATGAATTCTGATTCTGAAATATTTAGTACTCGACATGAAACATTTGTTGCTCTGACTATTCATAGATTCTCGTATGCAAGTTACCCATGCTAGAAAAATTTCACAAGATAATCAGTCACTTCCTGATGCATTTTGGTTCCTGATCTTACTTTGAATCTTCTATCTGTTGGGAAAATTTGTGAACTTGGCTTGGATGTTATATTTTCCTTTAGTGGGTGTCATGTTCAGGATCCTCAGACGTGGAAGATACTTAGTGCAGGATCCTCTGACAAGTCAGACCCTTCCATCTCCCACTTCAGTTGCTTCCATGACTTCATCGGTATCTTATCCCTTAGTCTATGGCGTTCTTGACTAGGTCATGCTTCTATTGTCCGTGTTCGTTCTCTTGTGTCGAGTGGTAAATTGGGTTATGTTGATGAAATTATATTCATTGTATGCCATGCCAATTGGCTAAGCAACATGCATTGTCTTTCCCACACAGTACATCTTCGTATTTGGCACCTTTTAATCTAGTACACTCATATGTTTGGGGACCTTCTCCCCATGCTACAACAGGTCATTCTAGATATTTTTTCATCTTTGTTAACGACTTCAGTCGCTATACAGGGTATATCTGATAAAGAATCGATCAAAGTTGCATCAGATTTGCAGCAATGGTTCAGACTCAGTTTTCATGGTCAATCGAAATCTTGAGTTCGGATAATTCTATGGAGTACAAGTCTTCCCAGTTTCTTGAAATTATTATCAAGCATGGAACTCTTCCTCATATATCATGCCCCGTCACGTCTCAAAAAAATGGTTGGGCTAAACGCAGGCATCACCATATTCTTGATACAGCTCGTGCCCTCCTTATTTCTTCTGCCGGTCCGCAACGCTTTGGGGTGAAGCTGCTTGTAGGGTTTGATCATGGATACGCAACGGAAAAATATAATTTATCCATTCAATACCCTCCAAGGATCACAGGAAGAGAAGCATAACGATGGTAAAGGAAGAATCATGTTACACACCTTAGGGTTTCTCCTTTGATGACTTGTAACGTGAATTGTGTCACATCTCTACGGTTGATCCACGCCTAGAGTTGAGATCAATATCTTCCTTCTCCTTTGTTCTAGCTTGGACCGGAGGAAGAGGAAGAATAAATCACGCAACACGAGGCAACAAGGATGGGGCGGACTCCTTTGTTGGCCGACGGGGACGGGGCGGCGACAAGGGGTCGGTCGGACCTCTTGCTTTCTCTCTCTCCTTTGTTCTCTCCCACTCAAGTTATGAATGATAAGTTCATAAGTATGGGAGGGAAGGAAGGCTCATCCTTTATACATTCCAACAAATCCTTGTTAACTACCTAAAGGACTTATTCTAGTCCTTTATACATTCCAACAAATCCTTGTTAACTACCTATAGCGTGTGACCCCATAGGTTCTATCTAGTTGGTAGCAACAATTTGCTTATATGGAGCGGTCTCTAGCAAGACATCCATTCTAGCAAACTAATAGAATAGTCATCCCACAAACCTTGTGCAAGTATTTGTCACATCCTTTTGTCTCTATATTCGAATTGGACACGAGACATACAAGTCACACTCGTATATCCAATCCATTGTTTCTCGATCCTGGGAATAGCCTTATTCGTGCAAATAACATCAATATCCTATATTGATTTATTTGAGTCTGGCCAGACATTCTATAAGCACTATCCCTCGAGTGGCCTCGAATATTTTCTCCCGTTATGTGGGAGGGACAAATTCTATCTACGTCCACTACGATTTCTAAGCTTGCTTCTTATTGTATCCGGTACACGCCTTTATAGCTACCCATATACGGTGTAGCGTTTGACGCTACCAAAATCACAATAATCCACAACTAGATAATCTAGTGACTTCAAGTCTAAGGATGACAATACCGTTGTCACCACGAGAAGCGCTTGTGACTTAACATAACGTGTATGTAGCCTTCTCGGAGATGGGTCAATCCAGTGTGCCATTACCCTTAATGCACACCTATGTGTTGGATCATGATATCTCCATATCAATCCAACCCCATACTAGTCTATAGATGATTGTCCTATTAATCATTATACTTGAATAGGGATATATAAGATAAACAACACGATTGTAAATATAAGGACTTCATTATATTAAATATCCAATAAATAATACAATGAATGTTCTAGCCAAAATAAATTCATACTAAACTAGATTGCCTCTAGGGCATCTATTCCAACATCTCCCACTTGCACTAGAGCCAATCTGATGCATCTCGTATGCCAATGCTCCTAGTGTGGCCTTCATGCTTCCACTGCACAATAGTGTTTGTAAGTGGATCTAACAGATTCTCATCTGTAGGAATCTTGCATATTCGAACGTCTCCTCTATCGATAATATCTCGAATAACATGGAACTTCCTAAGCACGTTCTTGGATTTTTGGTGCGACCTGGGCTCCTTTGATTGCGCGATCGCCCCAGTGTTGTCACAGTACAACTCTACTGGATCCACAATGCTAGGAACCACACCAAGTTCATAAACAATTTTCTGGTCCAAACAGCTTCCTTTGATGCGCCATTTGCAGCAATGTACTCTGCCTCTGTTGTAGAATCAGCCACCGTATCTTGCTTGGAACTCTTCCAACTCACCGCTGCTCTATTCAGGCAAAAAACATATCCAGATTGTGATCTAAAGTCATCTATGTCGGTTTGGAAGCTTGTAGCCCCTTACACGCAACTCTTCCTCACCGCCAAATATCAAGAAGCATCATTAGTTCTTCTCAAGTACTTTAGGATGTTCTTGACTGCAATCCAGTGACTCTCACCTGGATTGAATTGGTATATGCTTGTCATATTCACGGCATATGACACATCTGGTCTAGTACATAACATGGCGTACATGATAGATCCTATGGCCAAGGCATAAGGAATTCTACTCATGTGTTCCTTCTCAATCTCATTGGAAGGACAACCACTCTTCGAAAGAGTACTTCCATGTGACATGGGCAAGAATCCCTTCTTGGAATCTTGCATGTTGAACCGCTTCAACACCTTGTCAATATATGTACTTTGACTTAGGCCTAGCAGTCTCTTAGATCTATCTCTATAGATATTTATACCAAGTATATAGGCTGCTTCCCCTAAGTCTTTCATTGAGCAACACTTTCCTAGCCAATCTTTAACATATTTCAGCATGGGAACGTCGTTTCCAATGAGTAGTATGTCATCCACATACAAGACCAGAAAAGCTATAGAGCTCCAACTAACCTTCTTGTAGACACAAGACTCATCTTCGTTTCTGATGAAGCAAAACTCTTTGAATACTTCATCAAAACGTCGATCCCAACTCCCAGAAGCTTGCTTCAACCCATAAATGGATCGTTGCAGTTTACAGACTTTGTTGGCTTGCTTTGGATCTTCAAAACCCTCCGGCTGTATCATATACACGTCCTCGAGGAGATTCCCATAAAGGAATGCTATTTTGACATCCATCTGCCAAATCTCATAGTCGTAGTATGCTGCAATTGTAAGTAGGATTCGGATGGATTTGGTCATTGTGACTGGTGGAAAGGTTTCATCATAGTCAATACCATGAATCTGTCTGAATCCTTAAGCCACAAATCGTCCCTTATAGGTAATCACATTACCATCCATGTCGATCTTCTTCTTGAAGACCCACTTGCACCCTATGGGCCGCTCCCCTTCGGGTGGTTCCACCAAAGTCCATACTTTGTTGGTATACATGGATTCCATCTCGGATCTCATGGATTCTAGCCACTTCTAAGAGTCTATCCCTTTCATGGCCTCTTCATAGGTAGTAGGCTCATCGTCTATGAGCATCGCCACTTCTGAGAGTCTGGCCCTTTCATGGCCTCTTCATAGGTAGTAGGCTCATCGTCTATGAGCATCGTGTCACCGGAATCAGTCACGAGAAGTCCATACCTCTCGGGTTCCTGGCGCACTCTACTAGATCTACGAAGCTCTTGTGTTACCTAAACAGGCGTTTCAACAACTCCTTGTGGATCCTATTCATATTCCATAGTTGGTTCACTGATTTGTGGTTCTTGAATTTCTTCAAGTTCTACAGTCCTCCTACTTGCTTCTTTAGAGACAAACTCTCTATCTCGAAACACGCCGGACCGAGCAACAAACACTTTTTTCTCAGTTGGATTGTAGAAGTAGTAACCCTTAGTTTCCTTAGGGCACCCCACAAACTTGCACTTATCCGAATTTGGCCCTAGCTTGTTTGATTTTAAACGCTTTACATAGACATCGCAGCCCCAAATCTTCATGAACGACAGTGTGGGAAGCCTCCCACTCCACCTCTCATGTGGTGTCTTCATGACTGATTTAGATGGAACACTGTTAATGATGAAGGCTGCACTTAATAGAGCATAGCCCCAAAATGATAATGGAAGATCGGTTTGACACATCATAGATCGAACCATATCCAATAGAGTTTGATTCCTCCTCTCGAACATGCCATTCCATTGTGGAGTTTCGGGTGGAGTGAGTAGGGACACGATCCCACACTCTCTAAGATAGTCGTCCAACTCTTGGCTCAAGTATTCTCCTCCACGATCCGATCGTAGAGCCTTGATACTTTTGCCAAGTTGCTTTTCTACTTCATTCTTGAATTCTTTGAACCTTTCAAATGATTCGGATTGGGCCCTCATAAGGTATACAAATCCATATCTACTTAAATCATCAATAAATGTAATGAAGTAGACGTAACCACCCCTGGCAAGCGTGGCAAATGGCCCACACACATCAGTATGTATGAGCGCCAATTGCTCACTAGTCCTCTCACCTTTCTTATTGAAAGGGGACTTTGTCATTTTTCCCAATGAACAAGCCTCACATGTCTCATATGATTCAAAATCAAATGAGTCTAGAAATCCATCCTTATGGAGTCTAGATACACGTTTCTCGTTTATATGGCCTAAACGACAGTGCCACAAGTAAGCAGGATTTAAATCATTTATTTTAATCCTCTTGGTATTAATGTTGTAGACAGAATTGCTTAGATAAAGGACATATAGTCCATTAAATAATTACGCACTACAATACTGAATATTATTAAAATAAAAGGAACAACAATTGTTCTTTATTGAAATAATAAAACCTTCCTTGTCCAAACAAGAAATAGACATAATGTTTCTGCTCATAGCAGGCACAAAATAGAAATTATTTAATTCTAAAACTAATCATGAAGGCAGAGATAGCTCACACACGCCCACGGCCAACGCATCAACTTTTACTCCATTCCCAACGCGTAGGTCTATCTCCCCTTTAGCCAATGTTCTACTTCTCTTTAGATCCTGCACATTTCGACAAATGTGAGATCCACATCCAGTATCTAATACCATGATGTAGAGATAGTTAAAATGACATCTACAACAAAAATACCTGGTGGTAGTGGAATCACTATTCCAAGCCTTTTGTCCTCCAGATATTTTGGGCAGTTCCTCCTCCAGTGTCCAGGCTGACTGCATTAGTGACACTCACCTTTAGTCACACCTTTGGAAATTCCACCAACAGGCTTAAGGACAGGTTCCTTGGACTTGACAACTGACTTTCCCTTGCCCTTGGAGGATGAGGCAAATCTTTTGCCCTTTCCTTTCTTTACCATCATAATGGCCTTTCCCTTACCCTTGTTGATGCTTTGTTCACTTGTCATCAGCATATAGAGTAAATCTAGCAGTGTTTTCACGATCTCGCTCATGTTATAGTTCATGATAAACTTTCCATAACTCTCAGGAAACGATTGCATCACGAGATCGGTGGCCTACTCTTGGCCGACTGGAAACCGTAGTCGCGCGAGATTCTTCAAGTATCCAATCATACGGAGTACATGAGGTCCCACAGGGTTTCCTTCAGCCAGATGACACTTGAACAATGCCTTTGAGACTTCATTCCTCTCAACCCTTGCCTGCTCTTGGAATAGCTTCTTCAGATGCTCGATCATATCGACAGCATTCATGTTCTCGTGTTGCTTCTGAAGCTCAGAAGTCATGGTGTATAGCATAAGGCAGGCCGCATCATTAGATTCATCAACAGGCTTTTGATACGCCTTTAGGGCTGCAGGGGTATTGTTCTCTGGACCTGCTAGAACTTGCTCCTCTATTGCGTAAAGTTTCTTATCTTACTTGAGAACAATTCTCAAGTTTATGTACCAATCAAGGAAGTTGGTTCCAGAGATCTTGTCCTTCTCAAGGACGGATCATAGGCATTGTTGTGAACTCGATGATTTGTTTGCCATTTGGAATTCTACAAAAGGAAAATACGCAAGTTTTAGTATTTGTGAATTTTTAACTATATTCAATAATGGCTAGTTTATCAAATATAGCTCCCACTATTTTTCAACGGATTTATAACCCTCAAGATATTAATGCGGAAAATATCCTTATATTTTCTAGTGGGCCAAGATCCATGTTTCATCTCATTATGAGCTTGCTTTGGCAAGTCACCCATAATTTGACTATTTTAGGTAGGAACAATTCCAATTGCATCCTATGCAACTCTTGGTTCAATTGGGAAAATAACTCCTTATTTATCCATCCGTATGGATAATACCAATCGATTGCCTCTAGGTTTTAATCATATTAATAGCCTAGTTGTGTCCAACCTCTTATTTTAACAATTGCACATTACTTGTTTGTGCTATCGCATTCCATCATTATGAGCCAAGTCGCATTGCTTTGGCATGAACGAACTTGATAAATCAAGATGATAATGAGTGTTTAAATAATGAGAAGGCAAAAATAAAATATTTGAATTTTGAGGGATTTTAAAATTCAATTTTAATTGCTTTGTTGATCCATATCAACTGGTCTATCTATTTGAGTTTGGGAACAATTCCAAATAATAGATCCGGGTTGTCTAATTATCTTATTATCCTAATTGCATGCATCATCCATACACCAACCACAAAATAATAAGACAATAAAATAAACAACAACAAAATAAAATAAAACGTGATGTGGATATGGCCTTTTCTAGACTGAGATAATTCCAAGCCAATGGAATTATCTATGAACCCTAAAAGCAAACACATCTCCATGCGTCTTCTTCTTTTGGTCCATCCTCCATAGTCATGTGCAATGCTCCATGCTTCATGCTCCATCTTTTGTGGAACATTTTGTCTTTGGGGTTCTTTTCTTCAATCTTGGCTAACAATCTATTATATCTAGCACTAGCTAATCAACTATACTATATAAAATAAATCTCACAAGTTGAGAAAAAAATGGCTCACATGCCATAAAACCCTAATTAATTATTACAACAAATTGATCAGCTCGCAGGCCGTATACCAAAGAACAAAATTAAACAATCACACCAAACCACATCCTAAGGTCATATCCAACCACCATGCGAATTTCACATAAACAGTTAAAATCCAATTTTAACGCGCTTGGTCAATTTTAATTGATTTTAGGATTTCTAGGGTTAAAACGGTCCAAGGGGCGCACCAATTTAATGGCCGGACCCTATTGGAGCCGTCCCGGGTCGAGCCTAGGCCGGTCCCTAGGGAGCCGAACCTCCTTAGTTGTTTCCAAAACAACTCCTTCCTTGTTCCCCAAGTCCAAAAAGTTTCCAAATTTGAAACTAGTTTCCAAATTGGTGACCAAACCCTAGATCTAAGATCCTAAAATTTCTAAAACTCACTAATTCATGCATCCAATGCAAAAACTAGGTCTTGTTATGTTTTATTATTGACAAATTGCATCATATGCTTGATTTGTCTTGTTTTACGCGATAAACAATAAATTTAAAGTGTAAAACTATCAAAACTTAACACATAAACCACGTCTATGTTCTACGAACTGTGGCTCTGATACCACTGTAGGGTTTTGATCATGGATACGCAGCGGAAAAATATAATTTATCCATTCAATACCCTCCAAGGATCACAGGAAGAGAAGCATAACGATGGTAAAGGAAGAATCATGTTACACACCTTAGGGTTTCTCCTGTGATGACTTGTAACGTGAATTGTGTCACGTCTACACGGTTGATCCACGCCTAGAGTTGAGATCCAGATATTCCTTCTCATTTTTGCTAGCTTGGGCCAGAGGAAGAGGAAGAAGAAATCACGCAACACGAGGCAACAAGGAGGGGGCCGCCTCCTTTGTCGGCCGACGAGGACAGGGCGACGACAAGGGGGTCGGTCGGCCCTCTTGCTTGCTTGATATCTCTCCTTTGTTCTCTCCCACTGAAGTTCTGAATGATAAGTTCATAAGTATGGGAAGGAAGGAAGGATCATCCGTTATATAGTCCAACAAATCCTTGTTAACTACCTAAATGACTTATTCTAGTCCTACTAGAATTCGGTTTAGTCCCTTCCTTGCAAATTAGTACTACTAAGTTTGCAAGGTGTTGCAAAATGATCATTCTAATTAATTAATCATATTAATTACTTCCCAATTCTAGTTCAACTCTATATAGCGTGTGACCCCATAGGTTATATTTAGTTGGTAGCAACAATTTGCTAATATGAAACGGTCTCTAGCAAGACATCCATTCTAGCCAACTAATAGAATAATCATCCAACAAACCTTGTGCAAGTAATTGTCACATCCTTTTGTCTCTATATTTGGATTGGATACGAGACATACAAGTCACACTCGTATATCCAATTCATAGTTTCCTTATCCTGGGAATAGCCTTATTCGTGCAAATAACATCAATATCCTATATTGATTTATTTGAGTCTGGCCAGACATTCTATAAGCACTATCCCTTGAGTGGCCTCAAATATTTGCACCTTTATGTGAGAGAGACAAATTCTATCTACGTCCACTACGATTTCTAAGCTTTCTTCTTATTGTATCCAGTACACTCCTTTATAGCTACCCAGTTACGGTGTAGCGTTTGACGCTACCAAATCACAATAATCCACAACTCGATAATCTAGTGACTTCAAGTCTAAGGATGACAATACCGTTTTCACCACGAGAATCACTTGTGACTTAAAATAACGTGTATGTAGCCTTCTCGGAGATGGTTCAATCCAGCTCGCCATTACCCTTAATGCACACCTATGTGTTGGATCATGATATCTCCATATCAATCCAACCCCATACTAGTCTATAGATGATTGTCCTATTAATCACTATACTGGACTAGGGATATTTAAGATAAACAACACGATTGTAAATCTAAGGCCTTCATTATATTAAATATCCAATAAATAATACAATGAATGTTCTATCCAAAATAAATTTATACTAAACTAGATTGCCTCTAGGGAATCTATTCCAACACTGCTTTGACTGATGTCTATACCATCATTCGAGTTCCTAGTCATGTTATTCTGAATATGACTCCATATGAAAAGTTGTATGGTACATCTCCTGACTATTCTTCTCTTCGTGTTTTTGGCATCGTTTGTTTCGTTCTTCTTCAGCCTCGTGAGCATAATAAATTGGAACCGCAATCACGTATATGCTGTCACGTATATGCTGTTTTCTTGGCTATGATATTGAACATAAAGGATATTGATGTTGGGATTCGATTTCAAAACGTCTACGTGTTTCTCGTCATTTGATTTTTTGTGAGCATAAGATGTTTTCTGCAGTTTTCTTTTGATGCGTCGACTACAGTTGATCGTTCTTCTCTCAGTGATCCATCTTTCGACCCTTTTCTTGGTTAAACTTATACAAATTCATTTGAGCCATTACATGATCTCACTCCACATGCAGTAGCCCTTGTGACTATTCCTGATGATCATGCTTCGTCTTTCGATGATAGTGTTACCGTTCCTAATACTTCGCCTCTCGATCATGCGTCATCTCTCGATGATAGTTTTCCCAGCACAACAAATTCTACCGATACTTCCTCAGCTGACTTGGTTCCTAATGTTGAGGTATCATCCATACCTAGCAGTGAGTCTTCTACCATATCTTTGCCTATTTGTCGGTCAAATCGAGAGCGCACTGCGTCTACTTCGCTTAGAGATTATCAATGTTATTTTGCAATCATTAACCATCATGAGCCTCGTTCTTACCGTGAGGTTATCACTAATCCTTTATGGAAGCAGGCAATGATTGAGATGGCTCTACAAAATCAAGACCCGATCAGATCGATCGATAGAGCGCTACAAGGCTTGATTGGTTGCTAGAGGATTTACTTAGGAGTATGGGGTTGGCTATGAGGAGGACTTTGCTCCACTTGCCCGCCTTACTTCAGTCTGCACTCTACTTTTTGTAGCAGCTATTCATCGCTGGTCTTTATTCAGATGGATGCTAAGAATGCCTTTCTTAACGGAGATCTTTCTGAGGAGGTCTACATGAAGACTCCACATGGTCTTACGGTCTTGCCATCTCAGGTTTGTCGCCTACGTAGAGCTCTGTATGGACTTAAGCAAGCCCTTGACCTTGGTTTTCTAAGTTTAGTGCGACAGTTGTTCAGTTTGGCTTCTCCTCCAGTCCTTATGATTCTGCTCTTTTCATTCGACCCACTGATCGTGGCATTATTATATTGTTGCTATACGTGGATCACATGATTATTATTGGTGATGATCTTGTTGGTATTTCAGAAATTAAAATATTCATGAGTCATCATTTTGAGACGGCGGATATTTTCTCTCTGGGACTTCAAGTCACTTCTAGTTCTGACGGGTATTCTCTCTCTCAGACCAAGTATGCTTCAGATATTTTCGCACGTGCAGGTCTCACTGATCAAAAGACCGCTTCTACCCCGTTGGAGGCCAATTTAAAACTGACTCCCGTTTATGGAAAGCCTTTGGCTGATCTACTCAAGAGCTTGTTTGGCTTTGTTGGTTGTTAGCAGACATGGGTATGCCTCAATCCGCAACTAGTACGATATGTTGCGACAACAGTAGTGCCATTCAAATTTCTGATAATGATGTATTCCATGCACGCACCAAACACATTGAGATCGATTTCCATTTTACCATACATCATCTTCGTGTCGGGATGGTTCATCTCCGAGGGGTTCCTATGCTAGAGCAGACTGCTGATATCTACACAAAGTCGCATCCTCCTGGACGTTTCTTAGACCTTGTGCCCAAACTTAATCTCAACACTTCCTTACCAGCTTCCGTTTGAGAGTGGTGTTAGCATTTATTATTATTGATCTTAATTAGCGTGATTATGTTGTTTCCTTAATGTATATATGTTTGTATGTATAGCTGATCCTTTACACCGTCTAATTAAGTTGAATCACGTAATTTTTCTTCCCAATACTTCTGCTATTGTTTTCTATCACTAATGTTTTTGCAATATCATCGTTCCTTGTGCTCTCAAACGGTTCTCAATCCTTTTACAACTCGTCTCACCTCTTTTTTAAGTGTGAATACTGTTTTGTAACCTAGTCCAAAGTTGAAGGGCATACAAGAAATTTCATGTATTAGCTATCTCTATATAATTAACCTACCTCTAGGATTAGGGTATCACATCACATAGAGAGAGGCTGAGAGATCTGATTTTATTCTCCATTCATTCTTTATGGTAACATGGGTGTGGACCGTGGAAGTAGCCAATTTGTTGAACCACGTAAATCATCGTGTTCTTGTTCGTGCATATTTTTTGTTTAGCTTTTTGTTGCATTGTTGAATGGCTAAATTTTATCCGTGATACCCATAGTTTCAGTTTCGTGTGGATTTAGTACCCATAGTAGTAATTGCAGCAATGGTGGTACCCATACTTTCTAATTGTTGCAATCAAGTACCCAACTCTAACATCTATTTATATATTGTGACGGAATTGTGTGGAAAGACAAGTTTACCCTCCAGTCTTATTTCACAAAGTTTTATATAATAATAATCTTTCCCACATATTTGAAATATTTATAAAAATACCACATTTGGACCATGTTTTTTTACACTCTCCTCTGCTCTATCTCAGGCAACAAAACCCAGCAACAAGCAAAACCCCGACAATGAGTATAATTGGAGGACTGCACGAAAGTCTCAAACTCTGACCCTAAATTTCAAAGACTCACTGACCCGTTTCTGCAATCAGACTAATGAAAACTTTAGCTTCCCAAATTGAGATCTAGAAAAGCCTGACTTTGCCGCCCAAGTTCAGATCTATAACCAGTGAGGAATGGGTTTGATTTGTTCTCTCTTTTCGACGAGGCCCGGGTTTGGTGTGGTCGTCGAATTCGTCGACCATGGAAGTCGAAAATGGTTGTATGTTATGGGTTGGATTTGAGGGTTCTAGATTGATTTAATTCGGTGTGATGATGAAGCGATGAAGCGTCGAGGACCAGGGCATCGCTGGATCTTCTCTTGGTGGGTCGTCGCCTCTTTCTCAGCGTCAGGCGGCGGCAAGGTTGTGGTTGCCTCGTCGTCCTCCTCTGCTTCCTCTTCGTCACTTCTGGGTTTCATCCCTGTTCTTCTTCACCTCCTTTATTATTATCATTTTTATTTACGTTTTTTTTAACGCTTTATTCACGTTTTGGAACCCATGTCTTTTTACAAACAAAAACAATTTTATAAATATAAATATTTAAAGTTTGCAGGTAAAATGATGAAAATGAATTGAGTGAGATGAGAGGGCAAAATTGTCTTTTTCCTACAATTCGGTCACAAAATATAGATGATTGTTAGAGTTGGGTACTTGATTGCAACAATTAGAAAGTATGAGCACCACCATTGCTGCAATTGCAACTATGGGTACTAAATTCACACGAAACTGAAACTATGGGTACCACGGATGCAATTTAGCCTTGTTGAATCGCTCCGAGACAATCCTAACAACATGTATGAGAGCACGGTTAAAATGGTGCAGATAATTGAAGATTCCTTTTTTGCAATCAAAGCAAAGTAGCGACTGCGGCAGTGTTGTTGACGAAGACGCTGCTGCGAGAAGGTAATACAAGAAACAGATCTGAGATTTTGAAATTGTTAAATCAATATTCTAGTAGTTTTTTCTTGATATTACACTTTGGGTGGCTCGATTGTCTCGTCGCGGACCAAGAAAAAAAAGGGGGGACGAAATTTGGTCAGTAGTGCACGTGGGTGCTACTTGTGCTTGCTGGGGAAAGCATTAGCCATAAGGGCTGTTATAGTGCGTTGCGTAGGTGGGTCTCACACGAGGCTATTAAGTGCTTCTCACATACGCTGATTCAGGTCCAGATCGCACATATTCGGTTCAAAAATTGTTTTGGACGTTTCTCAGTGTATAGGAATTCGATTGAGTTGAAAAAGGAGTTAAAGTATGGGTTTTTGGACATTTTGGATCTGTTGGCCAGGTATGTTTATAGAGATTTTGCACGGTTTGAGTGGGAGTGATGGCGGACGATGGAAGATTGAAGATTGAAAAATTCGACGTAACGAATTTCAGCCTATGGAAGATGCAGATAGAAGACTATTTATATCAGTAGGATCTTTACTTGTCGTTGGATGGAGTTGAAAAGAAATCAAGCTAAATTACAGACGAAAAGTGGAATATTTTGACAAAAAAGCTCTAGGACTTGTGAGATTGAGTCTCGCATCGTCGGTTCTGTTCAATGTGTCGAAAGAAACGACGATGAAGGGTTTGATGGATTCTCTCTCACAGATAGATGAGAAACCTTCAGAAGCGAACAAGGTGTTTCTCATGCAGAAGCTCTTTGACCTGAGGATGGCCGAGAGTGGTAATGTTTCCTAGTACCTGAACGAGTTGAACATCGTCATAAGCCAGTTGGAATCCATTGGGATTACATGCTTTGATGATGACATGAAGGCACTGTTTGTTCTGTCCGGGTTACCCAAGAGTTGGAGTGGCGTAGTGACTGCTGTGAGAAATTCTGCTATAAATGACAAGCTAGGGTAAGACAACGTGGTGAGCATGGTACTCGGTGAAGAGATGCGTAAGAAGAGCAGTGGATCTAGAAAATCCTCTGCTGGTGCGCTATATGTCGAGTAGAGAGGGAGATCAGCAGACGAAGAACACAAACAAGGGTCGAGGTCGATCTAAGTCAAAGTCAAGGTGGAAGAAAAAGGAAATTAAGGACATCGGGTGCTACAACTGCGGTGAAAGCAGACATTTTGCAAGGGAGTGCAAGAATCCGAGCAAGAAGAAGTCAGAAAACCACAAAGTTAAAAATTCAATTAATATTCCTGAAAGTGATCAAGAAGCATTAATATTATGTGTATCCTCAAAGGAGGATGTCTGTGTGGTCAATTATGGTGCTTCGTTCCATGCGACAGGTAGAAAGGATATTCTTCATAATTACCTGCAGGGTGAATTTGGAAGGTGTATCTCTGAGAAGTTGAGGCATGTAAGATTGTTGGGAAGGGAGAAATACATTTTAACATGGATAATGGAACAGCTTTGCAGTTAACTGATGTCAGACATGTCCCAATGTTGAAGAGGAATCTCATCTCGGTAGGCCAGCTTGCAGCATCAGGTTACAAAACTACTTTTAGAGTTGTTTCCTGGAATGTAACAAGAGGACTATAGTGATATCTCAAGGTAAGAAGGAGGATACCTTGTATGTGAATTCAGGAACGGATAGTACCATAGATGTCGCGTCTTCTAAAATTGGCGCAAGTACCTGGCACCATAGGCTACGACACATGAGTGAGAAGGGCATGAAGATAATGCTCAAAACAGGAACGATCAACGATTTGAAGGAACTTGGTTTGGAGTTTTGCGAGGACTGTGACTATGAGAAGCTGAAGAGAGTCAGCTTCACCAAAGTTAGCCGAGGTAGAAAGCTCAACAGGTTGGAGTTAGTGTATACATATGTATGTGGTCCCAGCAAGGTTAGGTTCTAATGGAGGTGCGTCTTACATTGTTACTTTTATTGATGATGCCAATAGAAAACTATTGGTTTACTTCTTAAATAATAAATCAGTTGTGTTTGATGTGTTTAAGAAGTGGAAGGCTACTGTTGAGAATGAGACAGGTCAGAAACTTAGTGTATGAGATCTTAAAATGGTGGAGAGTATTGCAGCAATGAATTTGTGGAGGGTCTAGGGGATGAATACAGCTGCATATTTAATCAACATAGGTCCATCGACGGCACTAGATTTTGGATTCCTAAGGAAGCTTGGACAGGAAAACAGATATGTTTATCGCATTTGAGAACATTTGGATGTACCGCTTATGTTCATGTTGATGCAGAACAGAGTTCCAAGTTAGATCCTAAATTGAAGAAGTGCGCTTTTATCGGATATGGAATTTTGGAATTTGGATAAGCACAAAGTTGTTATAAGTATGGATATGGTACTTAACGAGTTAGTTATGTACAAGTATTGGAAACATGGACATGTATCCGAAGAGAGGGAAACAGTTGAGCTTGAGATTGGATACGTCCAGCCACAAATTGAAGCCCCTAGTTTGGTACAAAGTTCAGAAGTTGAAGCGGTTGCTCCAACACGAAGAGTGTCTGAAAGGTCGACTAAAGTTTAGACTCCAGCTCGTTATTTATCATCCTTTTCATATCTTTTGCTTACCGATAATTGTGAACCCGAGAGCTTTGAGGAAGCAGTTCAGAGTGAAGTGAGAGTTAAGTGGGAGCATGCAATGTATAATGAGATGCGGTCTCTCTACTCCAACAAGACATGGGATCTTGTGGATTTTCCCTGAGGGAAGAAGGCTTTGCATAACAAGTGGGTTTACAGACTTAAGGAGGAGCATTATGGATCAAAGAGGTACAAGGCTAGACTGGTGGTGAAAGGATTTTAACAGAAAGCAAGCGTAGACTTCACTAAAATATTTTCTCCAGTTGTGAAGATTTCCCCCATCCGCACTATACTTAGCATTGTGGCAGTTGAAGATTTGCACGTTGAGCAGTTGGATGTCAAGACAGCCTTTCTACACGGGTATTTAGAAGAAGACATCTATGTGGTACAACCACAAGGGTAAAAATAAGCATGTACAGAGAATATGGTGTACAAACTAAGGAAGAGTTTGTATGGCTTGAAACAGGCACCGAGGCAGTGGTACAAAAATTTTGATAACTTCACGTCTAGGCAAGGATACGCGAAGTGCCATGGGGATCACTGTTGCTACTTCAAGAGGTTCAAGAATTCTTACATTATTCTCTTGTTATATGTGGATGATATGCTTGTTGTAGGATCAGCATGGGGGAAATTCAGAAGCTAAAAGAGAGCATGTCTAAGGAGTTCTCAATGAAGGATTTGGGACCTGCAAAACAAATCCTTGGCATGAGAATCAACAGGGATATAATTGGCAAGAAGCTAGTTTTTGTTGGAATAGATGCCCTAGAGGCAATCTAGTTTAGTATGAATTATTTGTGGCTAGAAATTCATTTATTATTTATTGGATACTTAATATAATGAAGTCCTTAGATTTACAATTGTGTTGTTTATCTTAAATATCCCTAGTCCAGTATAATGATTAATGGGACAATCATCTATAGACTAGTATGGGGTTGGATTGATATGGAGATATCATGATCCAACACATAGGTGTGCATTAAGGGTAATGTCGCACTGGATTGACCCATCTCCGAGAAGGCTACATACACGTTATGTTGAGTCACAAGCACTTCTCGCGGTACAACGGTATTGTCATCCTTAGACTTGAAGTCACTAGATATTCTAGTTGTGGATTATTGTGATTTTGGTAGCGTTAAACGCTACACCGTAACTAGGTAGTTATAAAGGCGTGTACTGGATACAATAAGAAGCAAGCTTAGAGATCGTAGTGGACGTAGATAGAATTTGTCCCTCCCACATAACGGGAGCAAATATCCTAGGCCACTCGAGGGATAGTGCTTATAGAATGTCTGGCCAGACTCAAATAAATCAATATGGGATATTGATGTTATTTGCACGAATGAGGCTATTCCCATGGATCGAGAAACTATGGATTGGATATACGAGTGTGACTTGTATGTCTCGTGTCCAATCCGGATATAGAGACAAAGGGATGAGACAATTACTTGTACAAAGGTTGTCAAGATGACTATTCTATTAGTTGGCTGAATGGATGTTTTGCTAGAAACCGCTCCATATTAGGAAATAGTTGCTACCAACTAGATAGAACCTATGGGGTCACACGCTATATAGAGTTGAACTAGATTTGGGAATTAATTAATTGGATTAATTAATTAGAAGGATCACTTTGCAAAACCTTGCAAACTTAGTAGGGACTAATTTTCAAGGAAGGGACTAAATTGAATTTTAGTAGGACTAGAATAAGTCCTTTAGGTAGTTGGCAAGGAGTTGTTGGACTATATAAAGGACCTTCCTTCCTTCCTTCCCACAACTTATGCTCATAATTGAACATAACAAGAGTGGGAGAGAACAAAAGGAGAGAGAGCAACAAGCTAGAGGAGCCGCCGCCCCCCTAGCTCGCCGCCCCCCTAGCTCGCCGCCTCGTCCCCGTCGGCCCCAAAGGAGGCCGAACCTCCTTTGGTTCGTCTCGTTTTGCGTGATTCTTCTTCCTCTTCCTCTTTCCGGGCTAGCACCAAGGAGTGGGAGATCTAGGAATCAACTCTAGGCGTGGATCAACCATAGAGAACGTGACACAATTCGCGTTTGAAGTCATCAAAGGAGAACTCTAAGGTGTGTTATTGATTTCTTCCTTTACCATCGTTATGTCTCTTGACTTGTGATCCTTGGAGGGTTTTGCATGGTTAATTTTTTGTTTCCGTTGCGCATCCATGAATCAAAACCCTGCAGTTTTGTCACAAGCTAATTACGTTAGAAAAGTCTTGAAGAGGTTTAACATGCATGATGCTAAACGAGTGAGTACTCCGTTGGCGAGTCACTTCAAACTTTCGACAAACCAGAGGCCAGGATGAGGAGAAGGACGATGTGGCTAAAGTTCCTTATACATCTGTTGTGGCAAGCTTGATGTATGCTATGGTGTGCACACTTCCAGATATTGCCCAAGCAGAGGGAGTTGTTAGAATATTCATGAGAAATCCTGGTAAGGAGCATGGAGAGTTGTGAAGTGGATTTTCAGGTACCTGAGAGGGACACAAGATGTAGCTTTTTGCTATGGAGGGTCAAAGATCAGTCTGAAAGGGTATGTTGATTCAGACATGGCTGGTGATGTGGACAGAAGAAAGAGCACTACAGGCTATGCGTTTACACTTGGCAGTGGAGCAGTCAGTTGGGTTTCGAGGTTGCAGAAAATTGTTTCCCTATCTACTACTGAAGCCGAATATGTAGCAGCTACGGAAGCGTGCAAAGAGATGGTTTGGCTACAGAGTGTCTTGAGAGAACTTGGGAAGAAGCAGAAGAGTTGTAAGTTGTATAGTGGCAGTCAGAGTGCAATTCATCTGGCAAAGAATTCCACTTTTCATGCAAGGACGAAACACATTGACATCAGGTATCACCTCATTCGTTCATTGTTGGAGAAAGATATGATAAAGTTGGACAATATACACACTAGCCAGAATCCTGCAGATATGTTCACCAAGGTTGTGACCTTGGAGAAGCTGAGAACTTGTTCGGCTTCGGTTGACCTAGTCGCATGATAAGAGGCCAAATCCACACTCATGGAGGATGTTGAATTGAAGCTGGGATAAGTACACTCAGTGTTAATTAGTCTTCAAGTGGGGATTGTTATAAATGAAGACTGTTTTGTAACCTAGTCTAAAGTTGAGAGGTTTATAAGCAATTTTATGTATTAGATATCTCTATATAATTAACCTACCTCTAGGGTTAGGGTATCACATCACACAGAGAGAGGCTGAGAGATCTGATTGTATTCTTGATTCATTTTTCATATTAAAGTGGGTGTGGACCATGGATGTAGCCAATTTGGTGTACCATGTAAATCGTCGTGTTATTGTTCGCTGCTTATTTTTCTTTTTTGCTTTTCGTTGCGTTGTTGAATCGCTCCGAGACGATCATAACACTCTTTCTGGCGAATCTCTCGATGAGTACGACCTTTTTTCATTTCCCTTGAAAATCAGAGCATTTCTCTCGCCGCCAAGATCCGCCAAACATAACTCATCACATCCTTCGTCGATAAAAATTCGCCGACATTGGTGTTTCAGAGTAGCGATGGCAGCTCTGGATCGAAGCATCCAGATTTATGTACCAGCTTTTATGCAAGAAGCTGGCAGCGGCACCAGCGGTTATTCTATTTCAGTATGAGAAAAAGACGTCCCCCTGAGTATGAGCATCCAAAGATCCATTATGGTTTCCTGCCTTCTGAGTAATGTCGAGCGTTGCGTGAATGAGATGCAGAGAGAAATGAACGAAGCCCAAGCCCCTAGACCCTGACGAAGCATTCGATTTCTTTTTGGTCCGATATCATAATTATTTTGTCTAAAGTATTTAAAATATGGTAATGGTGAATAATTTAATTCACTAGCAGTATAAGTTAAGTATTTTTCTATAGTATTTCATTAGTGGTTAGTTACACATTCTACCTACTCTCAACAAGCATAACTAATATTTTCATAAATCACCACATGTTTTCTTTTCTATAATTCTCTCTTAAAACTGTTCCATCTTTCATATGTTCTTGATGACGTCTTTCTCATTATTATTTTTAGTGGTTTTTGTTTGGTTTTTGTGGGTGAGAAAAGACGCAATGCCCCCACATTAAGTAATTTCCGTCCACTAATGTGACGGATCTCCGTCACGGGTAATCACACGAGTTATTTTCAAAGTTTAGGTACTGT
The DNA here is from genome assembly GCA_023055425.1 of Linanthus parryae. Taxonomy (NCBI): domain Eukaryota; kingdom Viridiplantae; phylum Streptophyta; class Magnoliopsida; order Ericales; family Polemoniaceae; genus Linanthus; species Linanthus parryae. The sequence continues at coordinate 82,285,982 of JALGPY010000007.1, read as the reverse complement.
GATTGTACGATTTTACTGTTTATGTACCAAATCCACGAAAATGTGAACTTTGAGTGCCTCCACTGTATTTTTTCCTTAATTTAAAGTGATCAAATCAAAAAACTATTGTATAGTGAGATAAGATACCACAACTAAACAATAAATAAGATGAAAATAACAAGGAAACAAAAAATTAGGATGAATGTAAATGATGAAACATCAATAAATCCTTGTATGAGTGAAATAAACACCTGACTACATTGGAAGATATTAAAACCATGTAAGCAATGTCAATCTTGTTACTCATTTCTACATTGAAGTTTGCAGGTAATCTTATAATTTCATAATTAGGTGACACTAATAATTTAAAATATGTAGCCAAATAAAATAGTTTGATGAAGAATTCCAGGAAAACATGACTTGAATATCTCGCAATATTATTAAAAACTGCATGCTTTCCAATTAGGAAACAAATATCTCATAATAACTAGCTTATGAATTATGTTTGTGGGACAATTTCATAACAGCCAATGTTAAAGGTCTTCCTTTTGAGATTATTGTGGTGTCCGAGTTAGCTTGCGCCCATCTCGACTAAATTACGGGACCCCAAATATTATTGGCCCTTGTGGAGTTTGAATCTAAAACCGTATGGGGAGCAAACCCTTAAGTCCCAAACCTCCACCACTAGGTCAAACCCTTAGGGTTCCAATGTTTTCGAGTAGCTCGTGTACGAGTGTTGGCGGAGTAGATAGATAAATGTATTCACAGCATAGTTCCAATCAACTGGAACGTGTGAATGCTATACACCACAGTGGGTGTCTTGGGGTTCCAATGTTAAAGATTTAACTATACTAGAAAAAGGATTAGGAACATACAATGCTGTTCAAACTAAATTCAAAGAAAAATACAAGTAACATTGAATGTCTTGAGAGACGAATAATCTTATTAACCAAGAAAAAACTCGCGTTATCTCAATTTACAAAAAAAAAAGGCAACAATAAAAACACTCAACATGTATGTCGTTATTTTTTTCCAATGCATACATGTGTTCAGAGCTTATTGGCGAAAATAATTAGTGCTATGACCTGTAGAGGAAGGTCTCGCATTGCTTGAATCTGCATCATCCTATTTTATCCTCTTGTAGAAAAGTACATAAGCACCAGCAGATTTTACTTTTTCTTCGCTGATTGGTGTTAAATTTTTATCATCAAAGTTGTACCATCTGTTTTCGTCTTGTAGCTGCGAGTTACATAAAATATTACAATTAGTGACAACAAGTATAACATGATGATATTAAATACTTATGTCGATAAATATTACGGTCCTATATTCATTAAAATGCAGATGCCCAGCAGTGAATTGAACATTTTGTTAAATTACGTGCATATAAAAATATGTTTGATCTCATTTTATGTAGGAATGACGTTACTGACCTTGATATGTGCTGTGTAGTGTCCGCTTTTCATATTACCATAATGATTGATCAGGGCATAGAGCTCATAGTTCTGGGTTATGGGATTTATTTTGTTTGGAGAATAATTTGTTAGATCAAGGTCACTTAGAGGGAAATCGACATAAGTTTCGAGCTTCTTCGCCGAAGTACTGAATGAGAACCTGTTAAAATGGAAAACAAGCACTTCGGGAAGCCTCCAAAGATCTAATTTCTTGCTTGCTTGTCTGTCATCCTTGCATTGAGGACAATGCCTATAGTCCAATAAAAGTACAAGTTACGTTCATCATATATTATGTCAATTATAGTATGGACATAAAATAAAGAATTAAACATAAAAAACTCACCACATATGTGTTAATGGCTCTTCGCGAAGATAATCATCCAGACATGTGTACAAAGATAGATGCTCGTTGCGATTTTTCTTTTTAGTCAACTCATATTTCCCCACTTCGGCCAAATTTTTTAAGCAGCTTGTATCATATTCCTCCATTAGTTTCTTCGACCAGTCCACAATCACATGCTTCACTTTGGATGATGATGAAAACTTAATAGCTTCATTTTGTACAACTGATATGTCAATGCATGCATTATTTTCATCCACCAATTTTAGAGGAAGTCTTGGTTGGTTGGCGCTAACAAATCTATCATGGTTTTTCATGTTACTAGTTCGCAACAGTGGTGAAAGCACGGTGTGAACTATCAAATTTACATCACTTCCTGTGATAATCTCATCGCCCGAAATTGAAGAAATAAGAGGGACTCCAAATGGCTTCCATCCTATTGCGTTTCCATCTTTACGATCTTGCCTAAAATGGGATCAAAATAATTCTTCAAGAATGAGTACGAAACGTAAATAAAAATTGGGCTTTCAACTTTCAAAGACATAACTAGAAAGCTTAGAGAATGAAATACAATAGATATGTAAGATTATGTTTCTACCATACAATTGAAATCGCGTCTACAATATGGGAGTTGTTGACATTTTTTTCTTTCAAGTAGAGAAAACTAGTGATAACCCCTTGTAATGCACGGTTCGATCTTAATGTGTTGTTTTTTTTAATTATAATTATTATTCTTTGCATAATGATTATTTTTTCAATTGTATGAACTGAATTTGTAACGGTCCCGTGTATCGCATTGAGTTACCGTTATTGAGTATATATATGTAAAGAACTCGTTAATAAGAGATAGAACTGGTTAATAATCTTTAATGGGTACATATTTCAAAATGAAATTTGTTCATTTATTGGAATACTTATGGTTTTATCCAATTCTACCATTTGCTAAAAATCACTATTAATCATATTAAAATGAGAAATTAAAAATTACTTTTCTTGTTTGATGTTTCTACTCCGTTGCAACCGTAATCACTATTTCTTCAATTGTATCAATCTAATTTACAATTAATTTCTTCATATTCACTTACCATATTAGTGTTTTTATTTACAATTTTCTGTTTTGTACATATTGATTTGTATTCCAAGTAATTAATTCATACGTGATTAGAGTTTATAAAATTTAAATATAATACAATTATTCAACATGAAAATTTATAAACATCCGAACCAAAGAAACCTTAAAATTTATTCTAAAATAGTATATCGATACGATGATATTAATCATATTATATATAGTTTTTTTTATATGTATTGCATTAAAAGTATTTTTTTTTTTTGAATTAATAATGTTTAATTATAGAAGTAACCTTTTTACCTTCTCTAATTCGCATAAATGAGTTTTCTAAATTAAAAAGTAAATCAATTTCTAGTAACGTCACATGGAAAATATTACCTAAGAACAAAATTTCCAAAACCCTAGAAACTACTTGTACATTAGTGCACATATATATATATATATATATATTGTTTACGTTATACAAAAAATTGAATATTAACATCATATTATTTATTAGTATTTCATATTTAAATATTAGGTAATACTTATCTGGTAATAATCCTTCAAGTTTCTACTTTTTAGTCTCTTTGTTTAAAGTTTTCATTAAATGCATTTTATATTTTTTCTTTTGTGATTGTATTTGAATTATATGCAAACATATTGAGATTTAAAAAATTATAAGTCAACGCTAATGAATCTCGCTCTTTAAGTTTTGACAATAAAGTAATTAATATCCAGTGCCAAGTGACACTCTCTCAAACAAAACCTAAAAACTACATGTATATATATATACATATATATATATATATATATATATATGTATATATATATATATCAATCTAGAAATGTACTATATTAAGTTCATTTTACAAACTTCAAAGAGAATATGACTCATGTATCGTGTTATATATCAGCACAAGTCATTGGTTTAACAACCGAAAAAAGAAATAGTGAATGATGCCTCAAATAAAGAAAACTTACTAATTATGGAGGCCAGTAATGAATCAAAAATCCATATTACTGATGTGGCCAAAGTGTATTTAGAAAAAATATCACGCTTACCCTTGATATAATACATTGGAAATGACCATTATTAACTCTTTTTCATATGTGCATCTTGATTAATAAATATTGATGATAAAAATAACTATGAATGTATGGCACTAGTAAAACCATATACCTGTTCATAAAAATTAACATATCATTGATATATCAACGTGAGTATTGTTCAAAAAGAATAAGAAGATATAGTCAAACATTAAATTTTGTGAAAGAAAATGTAAAATGAATCAACGAAAGTATCATCCAAATTTATGGGCGAAAACGGAAAAAATTAGGTCACTAAATATTCAGGTGCTTGCGTATATTGTTCCCTAATATGTAAATATGATAGTAAAAGTTGAGACACTTACCAGTCTTCTACACGATGTATCAGCTGAAGAAATTGTTTATTCATCATAATCTTTGGAATCTTATAAGCAACAATGATATCATCATCTTTTATGGATGACAATGTCATATGAGGGTCCTCCAAGAACCGATCTATCAAGTGTGCCTTTATCTGCGAATAATTTCGACCACTTTATAATAATAGAGATAAAGTATATCATTTGACTTAATTGGAAAATAAAGCATAAATAATCTCATAAATGAAAACAATTAGTTAACCTGTGCCAATAAAATTTTCTCATCTTGCTTCAGAGAACAAATATTTCCAATGGCTTCGATCAGGTCCCTGCAACGCCCTCGCTTCGAAACAGCCACAAGGTAAACACTTGGAGGTGCACTTCCATCACTTGTAAAGACTGTTATTGTCATACTACGAGTAGATGTAGGCTGAATCGGCAAAGAAATGCACCTAAATGGATCAAAAGTTGATGACGCTTCATTACAAATAGAGCAACGTAGAGTGGACTTGTATTGGCCCTGTAAAATTCAGATCAAGAAGGTACAGACATTAATGGACTGACTGAAATAACATGTCAATAAAAGAAAAAAAGTTTCAAATGTGACTTAAGAAGAAAAAAATTTAATGCATAATACATGTACTATCTTATGATTGACGTATGCAAGTTGATAAATTAATGTTCTAAATGGTCTACTAATGAGCATGAGGACACACATATATGTATACATATAAATATTTATATTTTTATACACATACATTATATATAGGTAGGTATGTATATTATCAAAAATATTGACCATGCTATTATTATCAAGTGTATTTTTATTCAAATAATCAATATGAAGTGTGACATTCAAACTGTTATTCCATTATCAAAATTTCTTTTTAGCATTTTGTTAGTCACTAAAATTCCTAAAGTCTGGTAAAAATACAAAATTATTTTAAGCACATTATTTATTTAAATGCGAAGAACGTTAACTTCTCGTATCCTAAATTTTGGTGGAGTTAGGACAATGTGTGAGAGTGTAACACACTTCAACTTTTAAGAGATGTAAATAGAACAAATATGTTACATGGACCAGTTATTTCTCTAAACTATTCAATGTACATCTTCAACGAGATTCTACACGTAGTGGTTTGGCTTTCATTCTTTTCCTCAAACTAAGATTCCAAACTTAGACCAAAGTTCTGTTAAATTATAAGAGATTTCATATCTCTTGCATCTTGTTATACATATATAATATTTTATATCATATTGTTGGACAAGGGGGACCAGCATTACCACAAAAGCATATACTATTAAAGAATGTCCGTATAATGAGCAATCTTACAACTTTTGACATGTTAAAAATAGTGATTTCTCTATCTAGTATACATGTTAAGAAATCCCACTCGAGCAGTTTGTGAACAATATAAACCCCACCAATTAATTACATTTTCTAAGTTAATGTTTACAATAATCCAAATTTACTAATAAATTAAAAAAAAAATATTTCCTTTAAATAGTTTTAACTTATTATCCATATATAACAACAAATTTACGTGCAAGTCAAAACTTTTTAAAGGTTATGCAATTCTTACTTGAAAAATGTCCACAATAATAGAGTCGTTATGAGCTTTGTAATTCATCCAATACTCATCACCAATCTCTTCATCAGATCTTCCAATTGCGTCTCGTAATTTTATGTGTGGTTGGTATTTCACGCGATTTAGAGTTTCATGAAGTCCATCCAGCAAAACGACAAGTAGTTCCTATTTCAAAAAGAAAATATATTACTACTATAAAATTATCATTATATATCGTACATAACCATCTTTCAACAGAACAAACCTGTGAATCGTGCTCATCACCTCCATCAAATTTTGGTGCAAAATTACCAAGTTTTCTTTTAAATGATGTAGGAGCCACCGGAGTTCGTCGAGGTTTCCACAACTTTCTGACCAGGTCACCAAATGCAAGAGTTAGCTCCCCCTGCATGTACAAAGCTTCATATAAGATATATTTTATATGCGGATTAAGACTTATCAGCAAATGTTCAAGTATTGATGCTTTTACAGAATTGTTGAAGTGTCAAATGACACAAGTACTTTTCATTGAGGAATCCCCTTTAACCGTATGATACAAGAGCTTAAAATTGTTAGTTACTATTTATTTTTATTATTTATACAACAATAAAGCAATACAATAAACACTTTTGACTGTCGACTCAAATAACTCATTGTTTATAAAAATATATTATCTCTATTGTCGCACGATTTATTCATGGTCTCAACAAACCCTACAAAGTATAACAACAAAGTTATTTCTTCTATTCAAAAGTGGTTTGGTAATATCTTATTTATGAATACATTCTCGGTAAATAAGTTATAAATTTATATGTTAGAAGTAACTAAAATGACTAAATATACATAAAAAATATTATAGTTATTTTCCCTTTCTTAAATTACACCTTAAGTGTTGGCAATAATATGAAAGAACTGATGTTGTAATAGAGGAGCATATTCAAGTGGTCTCTTGAATGATAGACCCTAATTACGTTACGGACACACACATAGATATGTTCAATCACGTAGAAATGCAAGATTTGATTAGATCAAACAATCATTGAATATTTATGATAAAATATCACTAATTAGACATTATAAAAGATACAATTGTTCTTAATTTTTATTTTAATACAAGATATAAATGATACATTGATGACAATTTTTTAACTCATGTAAGGATGATAGACGATATATGTACGAACTTGTTATGATAATGAATTACTATCGGACAAATAGCATAAAGATGTACTCCACGTTTCCAAAACTAATAGTTGATTTCACTTTCATAAACTTTGACTTGACAAATTTGAAATATTTTTATAAGTCAGATTTGACACATCTATTTAGAAAGTAAAAATTAATAAAGAAACGTGGTACATATAGAAATTAAGTGAAGAAATATACGCAAATTTAGAAGTAGGACAGTAAAAAAAGAGATGAAAAATGTGTAAACTATACAGAAGAAATCATGGCATTCCGTTTCGAGAAAAAAAATGCTACCAACATGACATGTACAATAATATATGTGCAACTTGCGATTAATATGACCAAAATCATTAAAATAAGTTATCTTAACAAATGACTCGTTGGAACTCGTTACAGACAAAAAATATAATCATCAACCCAACAAATCAGATTTTATTGAGCAAAACAAGTATTTGAAAAATAAATTTATCGGTCATGAAATACAAAATATGACTATAAGTATCAATTAAAAAATTATAAAACTTAACTTCCTACTTACACAAAATATTTTAATTCCTCTTTATTTTAGTTGGGATTGCTTTGATGTATGTGTGGTCTTACATAGAACTCCTAGGGCATCATGCCCCCACCTAAATTTCATTTTGTAATGTTGTCACTCACATGTCTTATACCTTATTCAAGTAAGACCATTCTTACATATCTGACTGGCCCGCTTATATGTGAAAAATAGCCCATGGAAGTATGAGAAAAATATGTTTTTGAAAAGATTAACCTTTAAATAACCTGTTTTATGTGAAATAATGTTTCCGGGTTTTATTGATAGCATTTTATATAACAAATATTTATGTTTATTCATTATATATTTTGAGAAATGTTAGTGAAGCGTCATTGTAAATAGGCTCTTATGGTGTAAAATTCATGTTTCTTGTACAATACATTCATGTCTTATAATTTATGGATTTTAAAATTTCAAAGATGTGTTAAAAATATTTACAAATTTTCTTGAGACAAAGTATGTAGTTATATTTGATCTATAATAACATTGTGTTTCTTTTGTGTAACAAATTATTTATCTTATTCAAAAAATACATCCTTACTATTAACATTATAGAATTAATATTTAATCTGCTAGTGAGATGATATTTTGTTAACTGGAAAGTACAGCAAATGATTTGTAAATCATAAAGACTTACTAAAAATAAACTTTCTGAATTTTCTTAATCTCCTTCAAAATTTAATGTCATAGAACCTTATATGTTAAATTAAGCATATATTCTTATTTTTTATGACATTAAGTGCAAATACTATAAAATATTTATGTCGGGTAGATGTTATGATGAACATGAGTATTTTTTAGGAAGAGAAACAACAATAAATGAAAAGAAATTTAATAGAGAAAATTAATTATTAGCTTTTTAACGATCATTCCAAGAATCTAAAACCGATCATATATATATCCACATAGAAATATATAATGTTTTATTTCCTTGGTGGTACTTTCATCATGCATTATAACACTTAATATTTGAATCTGAACTTAACTAAATTTTAAAAGTAATGTTTCATAGAAGGGTTATACAGTATTTCATTGCAACGGTTTACTTGATTTGAGATCATAAACTTTAAGCCATGGACATATAACTTTGATTAACACTACTAAGGAAAAACCTCATGATAAAAATTAATGTATTAATTTGAATGTTAACATTAATATTAAGGAATACTCACTGGTTATAGAAATTTATGATGCTTTTACAAGTCTTTTTTCTCTATCAACTAGATCTTCATTTATAGTTGGAGGTTTCATAGGAGTAGGTTGTTATGAATGTTATACTACGTTTTTAACATCATCATTTAAGTTAAAAATATATTTTAAAATTGTCATAATTTTCCCATAATATATCAAAACTTATTGGAAGTGGTAAGAGGGGTCTTTATTGAGGATAAAGAACACACAAGACACATTAGTATTTAACTTCTTTAACTTTCGCTACAACTTTAACTTCCCTATCAATTAGTTTCACAATAGTGAGCCATTATTTACCTGAAAAGCCCACTGCAATATAGCCACTTATCTTCTTAAGTCAAGGAAACGTACTACAGAATTTCAATTTAGATCATCCATAGTCTTAGTTATGGTTTTCTATCAGTAATGCTAGTCATTTCATTTTGGAGGTTCTTTTTTGAAGGTTAATGTCATGCCTTCTTAGGCTCTGTCATCCCCTTTTCAGCAGGATATTTCAACAATTTCGAAAGCTAGACTCACGACCTAGGTTGGGAAAAATTCTAGGGGCTTTGCCATTCTTGAAAACTAAACTTGTTCTTGTGGAAGACCCTCCTTGGTGTCCTACCCATCAACTCTCTTTTGTCAAGTTCTATTCGTAGAGTTTTCCATGACTCCCAAATATGTCACTCCGCTCCTGAAACGATCAAGCAACTTTTCCTTGACTTTCCAGAAGTAGATTGACTCTGTTTTCTTCCCCGCATGCTCTGTGACTTCCCATATCCATCAAACGCAAGCATGGACTCAGTCTCCTTGCATACTGAGCAACACGTGGATTCAGCTTGCGAATCTAAGGTAGTGTATTTTGATTGTTGATGGATCCATGAATATTGGAGCCTTTGAAAGAACGACAGGTATTTTAATCAAATCGATGATGAAAGATTCAAATATGTAGTGCACAGCAATCAAATCACCTCATCCCCTCTCCTGATAGAGCTCACGGCTATTTACCATGGGCGTACTATTGCCTCATGTTTAGATTTTCATTATGGAACTTTTTACACACATTGTGTAAAATCTTTTGAAATCGTGCACACGCATGATATGGTTGCGTTCCAAGATAAGTCGGTGGTTGAAAATATTAAAAAAGCAGCATTAGAGCTTGGGTTTTTTTTCTCAAAAATGTTTCTCAAGCTAAGATAGATGATGCTATATTAATGTATGAAGTGCCATGTCGTCCTTGGGCGTCGATTTTGTTCCCTCATGTAGTGTGTCTTTGGTTTCCTCCTTGTTGTTGGCCTGTATTAGGCGGATGACTTCTGTTTGTGGACTCCGGAGTTGCTTCTCGTACTTTTACGATCTTTCTAATGAAGTTCTATGTCATCCTGAAAAAAAGATCTCCGTTAGAAACCATCATTGATGATATTCTTATGGTTTCAGTGCTCAAAATAGAACAAAGTATCATCAGATGGTCTTCTAAACCATTAGGTGATCCCCTTCTCTTATAAGTGTTGTAATAAGCACTTTAGATATAAAAAAGGGGAGTGATTTTGAAAGATGATAGCCAATTTAAATTCTCATATGACCATACCCATTTTAGAGAGTGGGAGGAGATAGAACCACATAGTCACAAGTTGGGGTTAGCATTCCCTCCAACTTGAGTGTCCATAATGGAGCTCAAAAAGATTTAATGAAGATTATATAACTAGTGAAAATTGGGAAGAGGCATTCATAAAAAGTACATGCCATATGCATGTTCACTTGTTCATATTCATTTCTATCGTGTTGACACAATATGTTGTATCCAAGAAATGATGTACGAAGACATTCCGTCTTATCTTTCTTGCTAAGCTTTGATGAAGCATCATCATCAATATTTTTGGGGTAACTAACTTAATTGACGATGGTTAGATCGTTTTCCCCTATAGGTTGTAGAATTAATTGAGGTAGACATGCGTTAATACATGAGAATCCTAGATTTATACAAGACAATGAATAGCTAAGATTCACCATGTCAGTCATAATGATACATCACCGAATTGCAAAAAGAATCTTATATAGCTGTTCAACGCCGGTATCTCCTTAGTGCAAGAACATAATGAAAGGCTAGGATAGCCTCACCCATCTTGGACATTTTTACACTTGCAAATGTGTTCGCCAAATCTTTTCATGAAATAATTGGTCTGATTTTATGTTGGGATAAAGTGAATATACCCAACTAAACAACACATTTTACTTAGCTTAAGAGCTCGAGAATGAAGATCTTATACAAGGATCTCTAAAAAATTCAATAAAATGCTTTAAAATGTTTCATCTACTTCAATTAAACCAACATAAGTTTGGAAAAACGTATTTAGTTAGGTACAAAAATTTGCTAATTGGATTGAGTGGGGCATATGTTGACAGAAGTCTACATGGTAGGATACTAGATATCTTTTTTATGGGGGTGTTTTGGGAGTGCTCTGCTTGTTGGTTTGAGGTCAACAATGTCATATATGAGAAAAGGAGGGACCTCGGATTTATTGGAAAAAGATCTTTTTGCTTCAACAGGAGAGAAGATGTGGCATGGTGAGCTGAAAAAATACGAAATGGGTGTGACATATTTCCATAAATGCTTTTAACATATAATATTATATGTAATGATTTTTAACATATAAATATTATATGATTTTATTAGTCGATTATTTATAATGATTTTTAACCTTCCTTAGTTCCTTTCCCCTCTACGTGGTGGAAGCATCACCATATGAAGTTCTAAGTTTTGTTTCAATGGCACAATGGTGGAAGATTGTTAACAATGATATGCGTTCATGAAACATATTTTGATTTCGTAATGAAGTTCCAATGCCACTTCTTGTTAATGCACATTCTTCATGTGTAGAGTATTATGTGACGGTCCTAGCGACGTTAAGTGGTGTTGTTTGGAGTTGTGCAGAAAGATGTCAAGATTTTGAAAATACTCCGGAGATAGTCAAACGAAGAATGTATACATATCTATATAAATCTTGAAGATGGAGATACTTAGAATGTTTAAGTTGTAAGCCTTTGACATCGAGGAATGGTCCATTTTGAAAGTAAACGATGTTGGCAATATGCCTTGATAGGATCTAGAAGCTTGGCGAGGAGTTAGGCGACAAAGAGGAGAAAAGAAACGAGGCCAAACAGAGGATCAAGGAGAAGGCAAGGAAGAAAAAGAACAAAAAGCAACTCACAAGGGTCAAGGAGGTCGCACGACCTCAAGACCAGGTCGCACGACCCAGGAGGGAGGTCGCACGACCTCGTTCGAGGTCTTGAAATTTTAGAATTTTTATTATGTGTTCTAGGTCAGTTTTGGATGTTTCTTTGGGACCAAGCAACCTAGTAGGTCTATTTAAACATGTATAGGCATCGGTTTAAGTTCGTGGGTTGTATCCGTGGTGTGTCTCTCTAATAAAACTGGGTTTTTGGGCTGTGGACATAGGTAGCATCGTGCTAGTGAACCATGTTACATCGGGTGTGTTATTGAATCGATTACCATCGTTCTCTTGATCCTTCCAGGTCATAAAACTTAGTATCATAGCTTGCGGTATTCCAAGATCAAGGTGGAGCTAAGGGCATCGATTTCACAATTCCATTAAATTCGAAGCTAGGGTTTCAAGATCAAGGTGGAACACGCGTTCGGGGGTTACTGATCTGGACTAGGTGCTACGAAAATTATGACCGAGGAGATGACCAAGATTGAAAACTTCAACAGGAGAAACAGCTTCAGCCTATGGCACATGAAGGTACGTGCTTTGTTGAAGCAGCAATGCATGTGGTTGCCATTCGCGAAAGACAAGGGGGAATTCGTTACAACCACCATGGATTTTAAGACGATGGAGGAAAGTGCGCACTCAACGATCATGTTGAGTTTTGCGGACACGTGATCACGGGGGTTGCAGATCAAGAGACGGTCGAAGTACTATGAACAAGTTGGAGAGCCTCACAAAAAGAAGCCGCTCACCAACAAGTTGAGGTTGAAGCAACAACTGTCTGGTCTACGAATTGTGGAAGGTAAGCATCTAAGAGATCACTTGGATCATTTGAACACTATCTTTCTTGAGTTGAAAAACATTAACAAAACAATAAGTGATGAACGTGTCATGCTAATTTTGTTGGTGTTACTACCACCGTCATACGAGGGGTTTGTGCATTCTGCTTGTACTGAAAAAGAGACTGTGATGTTGGAGGAACTAAGACAATCTCTTCACACATGGGAGATGCGGCATAGGGCTGCATATGGAGGTTCAGACATTCCGGTTTCAGGCGCATTCATGGCGGCCAAGGGATACAAGGGTAATAAGAACAAGGGTTCTAAGTTACCAAATGACGTCTGCGCGTTGTGTAGAGAGAAGGGTCACTGGAATAGGGAGTGTCAAAGGCAAAGGCGTGTGCCGATCTGGCTGCAGGCGCGACGTCTTTAGAGGACGACTTCGTCCTCTAGGCCTCGTTGGGGGTGGGGGGAATCCGGGCTCATGGCAATTAAACGGATTTGGAAAAGTAGAGTCTCTTACGAAGGACATTGCACATGAAAGGGGACGCGTATTAAGAACGTGAAAGCGGCGCGTAACGCACACAAGAGGGCGATAATACAGGAATTCAGTGCAAATTGGAGCAATTTCGCGAAACGTTGCAGGATTCGGTGGAAATTGGAGCAACGTCTTTGGGGGTTTTGTTTTAGAGACTTGATGTTTTAGAGACTTGATGTGAGTCTACACAACAAACAATTTTGTTGTAGACACGCGGTGGGAGTTGGAACAACAAACAGGGTATTTGACTACAAGAAATTGGACGGAGTTGGGGCATCAATAGAGTTTGATTGGAGGAACTTGACGGGATTTGGAGTCGCCGGGGGAACTCGTTGCATGAACTCGGCGAAGTTGGAGCAACTTTTGGATTCGGAGAAAAGTCGATAAGTTCAAGCGGAAGAGGGAATTCAAGTAAAGGTGGAGATTGGTTGGGAATATGCCTTGAGTAGGCTCGATAATCTTGGTGAGGAGTTAGGAGACAAAGAGGGGCAAAGAAACAAGACGAAACGGAGGGTCAAGACGAAGGCAAGGAAGACAAAGAAGAAAACAGCAGGTCATAGGGGTCAGGGAGGTCGCACAACCTGGGGGGAGGTCTCACGGCCTCTGGGCCAGGTCGTACGACCTGGTTTGGGGTGGCGATTTTGAATTGTTTCCTTCGGTGTTATAAGTCAGCTTTCGATGTTTCTTTGGGATCAAACAACATAGTAGGTCTATATAAACGTAGGCATAGGTTGAAGGTCGTGATTTGTATTTGTGTCTTTCTCTCCAATAAAACGGATGTAGCTAGCCTCGTGCTAGGGAACCACGTTACATCAGGTGTGTTCTTATTCATCGATTATCATCAATCTCTTGCTCGTTCCAGGTTATTACAAACGCAAAATAAGCCACAACGTCATTTCTTGAAGTAAAGGTGTGATTCCATCCTCTATCTAATGCTCTGTGAAGTTTCTAGCACTCGAAATACTTTGTTGAGTAAAACCCCTCATAGGTTCTTCATGAATAGCATGCCTTACGTGGTTTCCATAATTACAAAATTGGTCTCCTCGAAGAAGAATGTATTAGTAGATAGACCACAGTCTGAAACCTGTACCTCTTGCCTCTTACATCTAAATCCAGTGAGCACCCACAATGGTGGAGCGACTTAGACTCTGAAAATACCCGAGCCCATTTTTTCTTAAAATGGTGAGGGTTCAACACCTCACGGTATTTCATATAACTGAGAAAATATTAATTGTACCAAATTACAATGTTCAAGTTATACTTGTGCCCAGCGGATGCATTTTCGAGCAACAAGTCAAATGAACTTGGAAAAATAAATAAAACACAAATACCATTTTTTTGGTTCGTGGAGTTCCCTCATCCATGGTAGAAAGCATAGAACATACAATTTTTAAACTAAAATATATGTGAACACTCACTTAGAGCTCAATTTGGCACACTAAGGTCAGCAATGAGATACTCTACTTAACTCCCCTGTGTGATGCAGACACTGTTGAATATTCCTACACCTATCATAATCCTATCGCGTAGGAGTTATATACCACAATGTATTATCCCATCCCACATCAAGATATTGAGGATTAGATGTGAATAAGGTGGGGGAATTGTAATATCACATCCCACGTTGATATGTGGTGGATTAGATGTATGGTCTATAGTACACCTTTATGACTTGAGCAGTTTTATCTGGTGGTAAGGATAAAGAAGTTGATGGTTTCAGCCAAAACCATGACCCCGCAAGCGTTCCATTCTTATCGCACCATCAGCTTGGGGATACGTGACAAGGCACACTCAACGTGGACATCAAGTTTATAAGGGTGGTGGGGGGTCGTAATATACCGTACCACATCGAGATATTATGGATGAATTTTGATATGTAGTAAACCTTGTGGGTTACTACTAGCACCTTCAAGGATTAAGTATTTTTATTTGGTGGTATGGATAAAGAAGTTGCTGGGACAGTAACCCGCTTGAGTCGTTACAAATGGTATCTTAACCAACCCTGATCATGCAACGGCTCTATGGCGGTGTGCCTCCAGCAAAGGGATATGTAATTAGGCACACTCGACGAGAACTTTGAATATATACGATATGAAGATTGTAATATCCCGTCCCACATCGAGATATGTGGCTTAGATGTGTATAACGTGAGTGTTTGAAATATCCCGTCCCACATTGATATGTTGTGGATTAGTTGTATGGTAAATTGTATATATTTTGGATAACTATTAATCCGATTGGTACGGATAAAGAAGTTGCCGGGGATAGTAATTTTCTCAGCTATCACATCTAAAGCTCAATTCTAACAATGAGGAGAGTTTTCTGTTAGTAAATATTCTTTATTCATCTTCATGTTCATGCTAGAATCTTTTAGAAAATTCTCACCATGTTCATTTCTTGATCTCAATTCTAGGATCTTCTAGTATATCTTGACCATATCTTCACCGAACTTCTTTAGACCTTTATCCTTGGTTAATAACCTGAAATCTATCTAGGAAATCTTGAGCAACATGATCAGGAAGCAAAGCCTGATAAAACCCTATCACCTAAACAAGTTATAAACACTAAGCCAAAATCCTGATGGGCCGGCTCTGTCGTCTGGGCCGACCCTAGTGGGCCACCCAAGTTAACATTTTCCACCATGGAAAATGATTTGTTGACATCTTCGGCTATTCGGATTTCCTCCACCCTGGTATAATGTTTTCAAAATGCTAATGACTATTCAATGTTGAAAACTCCTTTCTAATTGCAAATTCAGTATTGTCGCACATGAGGATCCACATCAATGGAAATGACTTCAAATGGATTGTGTGATAACATCACTGAAAACTCTTCATGTGGTAACGTCACTACAACTTCTTGAGCCAAATCTACCATGAGAAACTTGAACTCTCAATGACCCCGTCAAGCCTTCCATCTCAAACGGGAATTTTCAATGAGCTCGCAAGACAAACTCTATCGATCAATCTTCTTATTCAAATCTTTAGTCAATGCTAGTCACTTTCGAAATAAAATAAGCAACACAATGTCCGATTTCAGTCTGTTGTTATCAATTCTTGCTATTTCTGGAATCCCTTCTGCAAATACTTAGCCTTGCAATTCTTCTATTCTAAATCTTCCAAATTCCTAGTAGGCAGAAGGGTCACGTGTAACTCCACGTGAAAATGGGTTTCTGACTCACAGCCTCCCGCTCAAGTCTGCTAATACAGTCTATGACTTATAGCCTCATGCTTAAG
Organism: Linanthus parryae; assembly: GCA_023055425.1. Classification (NCBI taxonomy): domain Eukaryota; kingdom Viridiplantae; phylum Streptophyta; class Magnoliopsida; order Ericales; family Polemoniaceae; genus Linanthus; species Linanthus parryae. The sequence continues at coordinate 82,269,487 of JALGPY010000007.1, read as the reverse complement.
TCTACTAATTCTTTTGTAATGTAGTAAAATAATCCATGTGCTTTGCCCACATAATCCGTGATGTGTTTTCAATCTTCTGCCTCTTCAGCCTCGTCCTCCATTTTCAATTTTCAAATTTGGCGCACTCCTATCTTTCCCGAACTTCTCGTAACAAGAGTCATGAACATGGGAGTTCATCACTACTCTATTTGCTAATCTAAAAACAACGATTTATCCTTACAAATACTTAAATATGAAAATTGACATTAAAGATTATCAAGCTTTTTCCCGTAAAGCTTGGGGTAATGGAAGGGGTTACGTAGACATGTGCTGCACCTCTAGTGTTGATTGGGGTGGAAAACAAAATGGCTCTTCCATAATTTCAACTATAAATGTAGAATCATACAGAATCTGAAAATTATTTCTATATAATGCCCCAAATCCAAGGACTCGACTTGTAAATTGCTGCAAATGGCTTTCGGTATACTGCAAAATAGATAGAAAAAGATAACTATTCAAGGCGTTTCTCTAATCTTCCTTGAAATTCTGCTAATCTCATCCATTTAACCATATTTTTGGATTCATAATGCTGAAGAAGCCTAGTTTAAGCTCAAGAATCGCCAAAATTGGATTAATCGGCGCCGAGTATTTCCCCAATTAAACTTGGTTTTAAATCAATCTTGGATTTATGCGGGCAGCGGATACAACGCACCAAATCTCACCACACTACCTTTTTAACATAGACTAACACACATATATAGTGTATTTCTCTTCCTTGGACCACAAGAAACGGAGAAGGATGGAAGACCCAACTTTAAGTACAACGTAATTGAATTGTTACCTCGATTCCTTTGGGATATTTGTCGTCTTTTCCTTCAAGCCTCCAGATCTACTCTGAGATGATCATTTCTCCATATCTGACACGGTCTACGGTACCGCCTCTTGTGCGCGGCGGAAGTAGGTTCGATCAACGAGGCAAACAAATTTGAAAAGATTCACAGAACGCAGTCACAAATCTTATACATGGTTCAGCAAATTTCCTACATCCACGGTGCAAAGCAGACAATGCATTGTATTCACTCCACCAGGAAAACGAAAATTACACTGGACTGCAATCCTTCTTGTAGCCTACACTACTCTTGGATTCATCCCTGAGGTCGTGCGAGAAGTCTCTCTCTCGTTCTTATTTCCCGTCTCTCTACAATATATGTGAATACTCAATTAGAGCTAACTTTGGGGAAATCGCATCACCGTTGGGATCCACTAAGAGACTCCCCAATTGGATTCAAACAATCGTTAGGGTTCACCTATTACCTATTTGTAGGTGATGAATCCTAGAACTCTCCTAATCCTACCATCTTAGAGAATCTATACCATGAGAAAGAGATCTTAAAGTACATATCTCAAGGCACAATCCCAATAATGACAAGAGTGTTCAATATTGTACTAAATTTTCCTAATTTATTTTCATGCTTGAATCTCCTAGCATATCTTGACCTGACCTTCACCATATCTTGGTTGATATTGCATCTTCATCCTTCATCAATAACTAGAATAAATCTAGTAAACCTTGAGCAACGTAAGTGAAAAAAAAAAAAAGAAGCTGGACAAATTCAATCATGCATGGAGATGATAAACTCAAAGGTAGACCCAAGGTTTTCAGTATCGTGATCCTAAGTAGGATCGTGGAGTGCTCCACAGGATCGAGGATCGTAGGATCCGATCGTAAGATCCTACCAAAACTGTAAATTTTAATTGCATATACCAATAAAAGCTCAAAAAATAATAACGGATGCAAATAATTGCACATAACTAGTGAACAATCAGATTACTTCACCCGGAGCATCATCTTGAGGGGGTGAAAGCGTCTTTTCTTAAACCAGAGAGGGGTGCAAGTGTCCTTAAATGAAACTAGAGGGGGTGAAAGTGTCTTTTACCATTACATAAAGTCATTCTGAGAGGTGTTTTTTCATTCACTCGACCTCTTCAACGTCATCGGAGATTGAAAGAAGCTCTGTCTCTCCATCCTTTCTCTCTCGGGCCTCTTCAACGCCATCGAAGACGGTCCCCGGAGGCCGGAGAAGCTCGCCGGAGGTCCGTTGGAGGCCGGCGACCCTCGCCAAGTATACGGAGGCGGATTTGTCAACATCAATCGGTGGGATCGGTGGGTCGCACGATCCTACCGATTCTACGAGTTTGGACGCGATCCCACCCCATATTACCAGAAAACGATTTTCTGAACGACCCGGATCGGCACTCCTCCTCTGGGTCGTAGGGTCTTACGATCCTACGAGTTGGATCGCGATCGTGACAACTATGGGTAGACCTTTAATGGGTTGACGATGTATCGATCCAAACTACCCTTATGTACCCACAGTACTATTGTCATGAATAGCAGCAAGGTTATAATAACTATGAAGAACTAATCAAGATACATAGATAGAATGGATAAGTTGATTGGTTCATTTAAATCTAAACCATAAGGGTAAGCAGATTCGTATGTTTTTCCTCCATGAAAAGATGCAACTCTGATGCTAACGATGTTGAACTTATTATCGGGTCCCATACAAGCTATTAGCGAACAATCACTAGTTACAGCAGAACATTTTTCACTAGTTACATGACAACTATCACTAGTTACAACACAACATTTTCCAAAAAATGTATGAATTGTCCTTACTTTAAGTCAATACCCCTCTCCCTCCCTCCCTCAAACGTCCTCTGCCTCAACCCACTGTTTCAGATCACTGATTCACGGCCTCATCACCAACACGCAACACCCACCATAGCCATTCAACCACAATCACATTAATTACAAATAAAACAAATCCACACTTGAACCCATCAAAGGTCAACCCGAACCCACGACCATGATCACATCATCCACTGCATTCAAAATCACCTCCGCAACCACCATTATAGAAGTAGCCACCGCCAAACCCCTACTTTTATCTAATTTAGCCATAAGCCATTGACGCCAGTCATGCCCCTCTCACCAATGGCAGCCGCAAAAAACAACACACCCACACCTAGTGAAAAAGAATAACTCATTCAATCAAGCTAATATAACCCAGATCTAAAGACATAAGAGATGAACCACAAGTCAAACTCAAAGTCATGCTCCACATCATATCTGAGCCATTCGAAACCTGAAATCAAACCCCAAATTGAGTCCAAAGCAAACCAATACGGGGACATCGACCCCCCCCCCCCCACCCCCAACCCATATCTAAGAAAACCAAACATACTCCGAAAACTAACAAAATCAAGGACACGGACAAAAGGGAGAACGAAACCCACTTCATTCTGGTCCCTGGCGAGCCAAATCATACTAAGGAGAGAAGAAATAAAGTTTGAGGGTCAATATTCCTGTTGAGGGTATAATGGTCATGCGAACTAAAACTATCCGGTAAGTAATGAATGTTGTGTTGTAATTATCATCATATATAAAGTATTTTTAGAAAGTATGTTTCTATAAAAAAAGTATGTTAACAAATGGACTTTACTCTTAAAAGTTAGCTGAATATAGAACTTACCGCCTTATTTTGCTGGTTTATTCCTCGGTAAATGTCTTCAATGAAGTACATAGAAACCTTTGGGGTGTGAACAAGGCATTGGACAGCACTGTTCAAATAGCATGTATTTCCGAGATTGGTCAATCCAACTAGACCACCAGGGAACTGTCCCGCGCTAACTCCACTTGTTGCAATATTATTACTCGATTGCCCACCAGCTGGCGTGAAGTTATCGATCTCAAACACCCTCATATCATCACTTGCTGCAATTCTTTTGCATGCTGATGAACCTCCTACAAAGAAAAGGGTTCAACTAAGAAGGCGCTACAAGAGCATGCAACATCAGAATGTGTTGTTAGTACCGACTTACCATTATCAACAATCTCCACCAGTAGCTGTTCCAGAAATAGAAAACAGAAGTTTAAGATTAGAAATAAGAGGCGTCAAAGAGTGTACTTGTTCTAAGAAGGCCAAGTTAGAAATGAGAGAAATTGGCATACATCTTGATCCATTTGTATGTTGGCTTCTACGAGTGTTTTCTCCATTTCATTCAACACTGCAAGTCTCGAGAGCTTATAATAATTCCAAATCAATATCTGCATCACACGAGAGAATCAGATTGCGAGACTACAAGCACTATCAAGAAGCAAACTACAGTAATCGCAAAATAGCTCAAATAAAATTAGGTCGAGGCATATGTTGTTTACTTGCTCCGGGCTTAAATTAAAAACATCGCTGGCTCTTTTGTAAAGGCCCCGAACAGTTTCCTGTTGAAGAAATTTTGAACATGTTAGAGAAACGGCGAGGAGCTAAAAAGAGAAGGAATGTCTTGAATCACTGCAAACAACGTTACGTACCATTTTGCTTAATCTTATAGTGGACTTGCCACTCTTTGGCGTCAAATGCAGATGAAGTCGCAAGGGGTACACTTCAACATACAACTCATGATTTGATTGGATAACCTTACGAGCAAATGCAGGGCCTCCTCCATACCTGATACAAATGTGTAATTTACCTCTATGTTATTCAATATCCTTGTAACGAAGCACATAAATCTTTCAAAAGAAAATTGTTACTCCCTCTCTCTCTCAGCAGGTTCTTCAAAAAATACTATTCACCAATCACTTTGATATGAAGATTTTTTTTTTTAGTTAGTAAGCGATGCAATAATTTTGTAATTGTTTCATGATATTATAGAGTAAACTTAACTCTACATCACCGTGAAAAAGTTACCAAATTCTAACATCGTTCTTGTAACCAAATCACCGGGTCAAAATGACTTGAAAAATTCAATTTTGAATAACCTGATGGGATGGGAGAGTATCTAATAAATGATCAAAACACTTTAAATACTGAGGGAGCGAGAGAGTTTAGCTACATGCTAGTTTATTTTATATTTTTCTAAACAATTGTTCAGTCAAATAGCATGATACTACAGAGAAAATTATTAGTGATACTAATAAAAAAATATAATAAATAGGACATGGTTTTTCTTAAAAAAAAATACTGTATCTGCATCATATAAAATATTATTTCAACAAAAAAAAGAATAAGCTTATAGTATAGATTAATAAAAAAAATTGTTAGATAACTAGAATCCTAATTGAGAGTGTAAAATTTAACAAATAAAATAAGGAAAAAAGATGATCATTTCTATAAATTTTACCATGCATGTAACTGTTTCCAAATTTTTTCTGGAACCAATATGTAATCAGAGTTCTCCACCAGCGTATCACGGAGCTCTATAGGCTCAGCTGCTTGATTTATCAGATTTGAATTATCTATAGCGGTTGGCCTCTTCATTTTGCCCCGTCCACCAATATTTGCATTGGCATTAGTTTCTAGAATTTGACTGCTGTACTCATCCCATTCACTCCACCATCTACAGTCAAACATTAATAGTAGAAATTAGTCCCAGATATTCACTTTCTACTAGGAACTTCTCAAACTTTTAGAAGTGCATTGAATTGATAATCAAAACACGGTATGTAGTGCGGCCTGGAAAAATCATGAATGCAAAATGATGATAATAGTATAGTTTCTCAGCAAAAGGAGGTTGGGCTTGAAAAGGAACCATAGCAAACAACAAACTCATGGAAACTCAACTACAATGGCGTTTGGGAAATTAGTTTTCAGTTTCATTGGCTAGAAAGGTTTTCATTTTCGGCATTTGTTTTTATTTTAAAACCATAACTAACATGGAAATATTATAAGATACAACAACAAGCGGCCTGACATAAAACCTTAGTGTAATATATAATGTAAAGTTAGTGATATATAATGTAATATAATATTTACGAATGACAACGGACCATAGATTTCAACTTAAATACCTTTGATTCATATAGGAATCATGAGGTAGATAACCGGTATTCACTAAAGATCCGATCTTATCAAGCCCGAAATAGATCAATCACCAAACCACCAATATGATGGAATATGTGATGGTTCACACCTGATCACTCAGATCCATTAATGTCCATCACTTCTAAAGTTGATTTAATTTTATTTTGATTTTGAACAAAACTATAACTTTTTTTTTTCAAAAAAATTATTCATTCTCTAAGAGATCTGGTACGAAAGAATTTGTGAAGGAATATAGAGAAAATATGTTCCTAGAAGTCTTTCAGTATGCATGAACATCTAATTCATGTTCATACAAATGATGACGTTATGATAGAGATCGAAAAAAGGAAGATCGTCCTATTGAATGACCATCTTCCATTGGTTCTTTATCTAAATTCAATTAATATTTACCATCAGAGACAAGCAGACTTGGTGGAAAAAGATAATGGAGATCAGTTATACCTTGCACTTAGCAAATAGAAGGTATCCCCTTCTTTACAACTAGCCTCAGCAACAACGGCAAGATCATTGATTATAAGTTGTTCATCTTCTGGAGTCAGAACTGACGATGAACTGCTAGAAGCCATCGCTGAGAGCCGAAATATTTTTTGAGAAAAAGAGCGAGAGAGTATGAGAAAGGGGAGAGAATGGGAGAGGTGCTGTGTAGAAAGAGGTGTTGTAGAGGAGAAAGCAGCTTCCGTTACAGATTCATCACTGTAGGGGTTGGTGGGCGTTGCAAAAAAGGGAAGAGAACGAGAAAGGGAAGGGAAGGTTTCGAAACTTTTTTGCCACGTTGTGCAGAAACAAAATTTCCCCCGCACAATGCCGGAAGAGCAAGTGAACTGGGCTCCACTAAAACAAACGGACCTCTAATTTGCACTTATGGTCTCTCTTTTTTTAATAATACCACAATCAACCTGGGTAGCTTATCTAATAGCATGAACAACCGCCAATGTTTTACTTAAATAAATAAATTTTTGACTGTGGTAATTAGTCTCCCGCGCTTTAAAAGAAATACAAATGGGTTTTCCTTTTCATATATGAATACCAAGATTATATTTTGTGTCAGTCATCTTAAGGCAAACTCAAGAATCTTGTTTGTTATTTTCAACATTATGAGGAATTCTTCTTATTAGTCTAATATGTGAGGGTAACTACAATAATTTAGTCCATAAAATAGGTCAATTTTATATTTGAAAATAAGTTATGTTCACATGAACTGAATATGATGGCTTCTTTCTCAAAATAAAAAATAAATAAAAAATAAAGATGGCTTTTAGTTGCTCTCTAATCTCAGTTTAAATTGTTTACTATGTTAAGCCATTAAATTCACTGAGTTGGAAAAAATCAAGTTCATTGCATTAAAACATGCATTGATGCATATGAATTTTCAATGAATCCGAAAAAATTGATTACTAATGAGTGCTCAATTTGAGAAAGCATAGTATTAATTATAATTTTTTGATGAAAGTATTAATTATAATAACTTAAGTAATACTTCAAAAAGTATTCCGCAATATTAATTATTGACAGATGTGTGAAAAAAGTTTTTGGATTTTTATAGAGGACATTAATATATAATTACTTTGTGACCAACTTAAGAAAATTCGTAATGAATTTTAATTACTGATGTAACTACATAAAAAGTTGATTCATTAATATAGGGTAAGTTTGGTATAACTTATTTGCAACTTAAGTTGTCTTATAAGTTTATACCAAAAAAGTTTATTACAAAAAAGATGAAGAAAAAAGATATGCGTGTTTGGTGTAAAATTTGTTAAGTTCAAAAATTCAAGAAAAGATTCAAAAGCCTAACTTTATCTTAAGTTCATTTTTACACTACCAACTTATAAGTCCAAATTCAAAAGTTCAGCTTATAAGTTGCATACCAAACACTGCTTATAAGTTGTCTTCAAATTATAATTTAGAATTGACTTATAAGCTGCTTATAAGTCATACCAAACCCCACCATAATCAATTAGGGAAAAACTTTTTGGATTTTTTCTCCTAGTGTATGCATCTGCGGTGCACAAATACATAACGACTGATTCTAAAAAAAAAATACATAATCACCCTTTTTATTTATTAATCTCTTAAATAAGATTTATTAGGATTGAAAACTTTAATGATACTTCATAACTATACTTCTTAGAAATTTTCCTTGTCATGTAATTTTGTTCCAATAGACATAGAGCCAATGAATTTGGTACCAAAACTTTAAACAGTGAATTAAATGTGTACGGTAAAACCTATATAAATTAATATTTGATAGACTTCGTCAAGTTTTAATTTGGGACCAGTACAAAATTGGACCCCAATCGATAAAATATTAGGCTAAATTGCACCGGTGGTACCTATATATAATTTGGTTTTTGTGTGAATTTGTTACCCATGGTTGGTATCCATACTTTCAGTTTGTTTGCAACGGTGGTACCCACACTTGACTTTCTATCCGTATATTGGATGGAAACATGTAAAAGGACTAATGTCACCCCTAATTCTCATCCCTACAATTTTGTAAAAAGTTTTTACATAATATTAAATTAATTAATTAATGAATTATATATCATACTACCTATAATAAAAGAAGATATGGCCACTTTGCCAGCTAGGCGTTTTGCACACCGTGGACCACTGATTGGCCTGCATGTGTGTTCGCCGCCAATGTCCACCAACGGTAGTTTGCCACGTCCTTCTTCGCGACTCTTTGCAATTTATTTCGGATTGAAATGTCTGTGTTGTCCTCCTGCGGAACGGTCTTTTACTGAGGCTACAATGGCATGATTATGTAATTGTGTTATCTGGTCTGGACCGATACGTAAATTCGATGAAAAAAATAACTTTTGATAACTTCCGGTTCTGCCCCTGCTATTTGTCATTTACTGGCTCTTTTCAATAGTTTTAGTGGTTGTAATTTTGGTGTAGTAGTTGGATGTAGATGTAAATTTGTTGAAAAAAATAGATTCAGTTAACTTCCATTTCTGTCCCCGCTGTGGTCTCTTTATTAGTTATCCTGAATAGAGTTGGTGGCTGTAATTTGGTAGTGTGCTTTGGATGCACATGTAAATTCGATGAAAAAAATAGAATATGTTAACTTCCGGTTCTGCCCCTGCTGTTTCCGCTTTATGGGATGCCCTCAATACATTTCGTTGCTGTAATTCGGTTGTGTGAGTTGGATGTAGATGTAAATTTGTTGAAAAAAATAGCTTCAGTTAACTTCCATTTCTGTCCCCGATGTGGTCTCTTAATTAGCTGTCCTGAATAGAGTTTGTGGCTAAAATTTGGTAGTGTGCTTTGGATGCACATGTAAATTCGATGAAAAAAATAGAATCTGTTAACTTCCGGTTCTGCCCCTGCTGTTTCTGCTTTATGGGATGCCCTCAATACATTTCGTTGCTGTAATTCGGTTGTGTGAGTTGGATGTAGATGTAAATTAAATGAAAAAAATAGCTTCTGTTGACTTCCGTTTATACCCTTCAGGTTTGTCTTTTAATGCAAGTTCTGAATAGATTTTGTGGCTGTGGTTTGGTTGTGTGAGTTGGATGTAGATGTAAATTTCAGAGGAAAAAATGGATTCCGTGAACTTCCATTTCTGGCCCTCCTGTTCCAGCATTATCGGCTACTGGCAATAGATTTAGTTGCTGTAATTTGGATGTGTTCTAGGATTTACATGTAAATTTCTGTTAATTTCCTTCTTTGTCCTTGCTGTTCGCTCTTTAATTTGGATGTGTTCTAGGATTTACATGTCAATTTCTGTTAATTTCCTTCTTCGCCCTTGCTGCTCGCTACTTAGTGATTGTCCTATTGGAGTTGGATTTAGTGAAGAAAATATTAAAATACATGGGAAAAATTGCTTTCGGTCATTTCTGTCTTTGAGATGATAAAGAATTTGGTTAAAGGGTTATTTTATTTTAACCATGCTTTCTTCCATATTGAGCATTTTAACCATGCTTTTTCCATATGCTCGGGTGTGCAATTTATATTTAGTGACCGTAATATTGTTTACTTAGTTGGATGTAGGTGTAAAATTGAGAGGAAATATTAAAAATATTAAAATACATGGGAAAAATAGCTTTTGGTAATTTCTGTCTTTGAGATGATAAAGAATTTGGTTAAAGGGTTATTTTATTTAACCATGCTTTTTTCCATATTGACCATTTTAACCATGCTTTTTCCATATGTTCGGGTGTGAAATTTATATTTAGTGGCCGTAATATTGTTTACTTAGTTGGATGCAGGTGTAAAATTGAGAGGAAAAAATAGCTTTTGTTAGATTGATGGAGATGTCATCAAATTGATCAAGAAAGTTACCCTTTGTTAGCAGTCAATTTTGCCCTTGCTTATTCACCCTTCCTACCACGCCGATCATAGTGAGTGGTTGAGGTAATATCATCGTCTTCTCCCTCAGGACTTTGCCCTCACTCTGCGTCGGTGCTCATTGGTGGAATTACCACCGCCTTTTGTTGCTTGGAGCCCAAGTACATGTACTGTTTCCACCACTAATCTGACGTAAGCTGCTGTGACACAGCTAACACGTCTCGCAACATTTTCGTGGGTATAATGAGACGATGTCTCTGTTCTTCCACTGTCTACTCTCTTCGATCTCTTTCCTGGTATGTGCAAAGCTCTCTCCCTATTTTAAGATGAATTTATCCATTTTTTTTTTCCTTCCTCTTCTTCTTCATTTTTGTGCTTCAAAGGTTCAATGTAGGGGTTGCATGTTTGCAGTTTGTTGTAAGAGGTATGTGCAATGGTTTGTCTCTGTTTCTGGATGATTCTTCTTTATCTTATTTACTTATTCATTTATATTTTTGTAAAATTTTACCCACATTTTAATTATTTTCCATTCGGAGGTTGAATGGAGGAGTTGCATGTTCAGACTGGGTACAGTTTCTGGTTGTTGCATAAAATGTGTGTAGTTTGTGGTAAGATTGGGTTTGGTATGGGGGTCTGGTATTATTAAATGCTGATGATCTGGTTTATTCTATGTACATAGGTGTTCCACTGCAGTTGCATGTACAGATCGATTGCAGTTTGTAGGTCCCCTATTAAATGTTTATAGCTTGGTGTAATATGGACTTTGATGTGGAGGTTGGGTGTTATTAAATACCAATGATTTGATAATTTCCTGACTGCATTGTGTTGCGCTATGCAGCAGCTTGTATATTATGTGTCATAACAAAATTGCCCTGTTTGTGGTCAACTTTTGTAGTATGTTTTACCTATTCTTTGATGTATTTCGGGCCGGGAACAAAATTTGGTTACACAGTTGTTTCTTTGGTTCAGTTCGTTTGAATATCCCATGTTTAATTTCATTAGGTTATATGTTCCAGCTGGTTTGTGGAGTTACACATGTGTTGCTGGTTGTGACGAGTTCATTGGACCGCATTGTCGACTGTTTTCCTGGTAAGATGTTCGAATGAATGGTTTGCTCTATGGCATGATTGAAATTCAGGGATGATCTAATTTTTCTTTTTTTTTTGGGTTTTTCTGTTTTTTTTTTCTTTATTTTTTCCCTCCCGCCCTTCCCCGCATGTCCTGCTGTAATTTCCAGCGCCGTGGAAGGAGCTACTGGGCTGAGTGGTCGCTGCGTCGGCATCGTTATTTGCATATCACAGGTTCTTTACTGCAATTTCTGAAATGATGCGGGTACTGTCGTTCGAAATGCTTGCCGTAGATTGGTTTATTAGTGATGTGTGAAATGTATACGTTGTTATGTGGTCCTAATTCTATTGGATGGTTAAAATGCTACGAGTGCATATTGTTGTGTGTGATTCGTATAATATGATGATTAATATGATATAATATGGAGTGTATGTTAAAAAGATAAATGTTATTATTGGTCATGAATATGTTATGTTAGAACATGTGCGTTACTTAAATTGTGTCAGTGAATAAGTAAATTTTGAAGTAGTTTGAATTGAATTATGAGTGCATTCACTAACGGCAGCAGACTGTTGCAGAATGAGGGAGGTGGAAGGTTAAAACAAAAGTCCCAAGAAATGGGAAAATGTCCAGCATTCCCTGTATCAAAAAATTCTTTCGATTCTAGATTTCTTGTGGTGTGTCCTGAGTAATGATTTACAATTTAGGTATGTCTGCTACTAATACAGACAAGTGTCCACCGGCCACTGAATCAGAAGCATTGCAAGATCCTGGACTGCGCGGTAATTCCTTGACTGATGGAGAGGTTGAATGCCCTGGCGTGCTGACATCACAGCCGCCAGCTCTTATCAGTACTACATGTAATGCTACAAATGATGGGTCTTATAGATTGCCTCCTGTTGATCAAGTATGCAGTGGTAGAAATGCGAGCTGTGGCGGTCGTGGCCGCGGTGGAAGAGGGCGGCCTCGGAAAAATGCAGTTGTTGTAACCTCACACGGTGCATGCAGTAGCGGTGAGGGAACGCCAGAAGTAGTTAATACAAGCAAAATTGCAGGAGCTGCTGAATCAGAATCATTGCAGGATTCTGGACTGCGCAGGAATTTAGTGCCTGGTGGAGATGATGTATCACCATTGACTGATCCGTCCTCTGCATTGCCTGATGCTGATCATGTAGGTTGTGGACGAAGTGTGGATTGTAGTGGTCGTGGTCGTGGTAGAAGAGGGCGTCCTCGCAAAAATGCTGGCGGTGCAACCTCACACAATGTCTACAGCAGCGGTGTGGGAATGCTCAACGTGGGCAACAGTAGAAAAGTGTTGGAGGTTTCTGCGACGGTTCGAAATCCGTTTTTCGTAGAACAAGTTGAGTGCTCTGCCGTACCAACAGTCAATGCAAACAGTTGTGCTGTTGAAGGTACATGCAGTGATGTCGCCGTGGATTCTGCGACTGCAGTAGACGAGGTTGATCATATTATTAGTGAAAATTCGGGTACTGATGTTGTGGGATGCCGTGATATGCAATTTACGCCGCCTGAATCATGTAGTGGTGCAGTTACTGGAATTGCTGCGGTGGATTGTTTTGAAATTGCAAATGCTGTAGCTGCAACATCTGCTGGAGAGATTTCACGGGGGGGTCGCCGTGGACGTGGTAGAAGAGGAAGACCCCGGAAAAATGAAGCTGCTTTGACCTCACAGAAGGTCAGTGACGGAGTTGAAGGAAGGCCGGAGCGAGACAACAATCCAAAAGTATTTGATAATGTTGCGGGTGCTCGCAATCAATTTTTCCGTGAACAAATAGAAACAGCTGGTGTAGCCAAGCCGGCGCAAAATGCCTCTGCTGGGGGTGGTTCATCCAATACCGTTATATCGTCTCCCTCAAATGAAACACACAAGTCCGCTCCCGTGTCTCATGTGATTGAATTACGGGAGGTTTCTGCTGTTGGTCCTCAAAATTCATCTGCTGATGTTCTGGGGTGCCGTACCAGGCAATTTACATCGTCCGAATCATGTCGTGGTGCAGTGACTGTAGTTGCTGCTAGGGATGGTTCCGAGGTTGAAAATGTTGAATGTGGGATATCTGCTCAAGAACTATCATGCAGGACTGGGCGTGGACGTGGTAGAAGAGGAAGACCTCGGAAATATCAAGTTGGTGCGATTTCAGAGAGGCTAACTGACGGGCCTGGACATAGGCTCGAGCGAGACAACGATGCCACAATATTTGATCTTACTGCGGTTGTGCGGAATCAATTTTTCCGTGAACACGTAGAGTCCACTGCTGTTGCTGCGCCGGTTGACACAGCCTGTGCTGGGGGTAGTTCCTCGGTTACTCCTACGGCACCTCCTCCTTCTGAAAAACACCAGGTCGCCGATGTTATCAGCGGAAATTCATGTGCTGATGTTGATTGTTGCGATGTTATGCAATCTATGTGTTCCGATGCAATGAATCAGGTTTTCCGAGAACAAGTTGATTTTTCTCCTGTAACCACAACCGGTCACCGCAGCTGTCCTGGTGAAGTTGCAGGCAATGATGTTCGTCACTCTGCTGCTACTGAATCATGTAGTGGTGCAGTTACTGGAATTGCTGCGGTGATTTGTTTTGAAATTGCGAATGCTGTAGATGCAACATCTGCTGGAGAGATTTCACGGGGGGGGGGGGGGGTCGTCGTGGACGTGGTAGAAGAGGAAGACCCCGGAAAACTGAAGCTGCTTTGACTTCACAGAAGGTCAGTGACGGAGTTGAAGGAAGGCCGGAGCAAGACAACAATCCAAAAGTATTTGATAATGTTGCGGGTGCTTGCAATCAATTTTTCCGTGAACAAATAGAAACAGCTGGTGTAGCCAAGCCGGCGCAAAATCCCTCTGCTGGGGTGGTTCATCCAATACCGTAATATCGTCTCCCTCAAATGAAACACACCAGTCCGCTCCCGTGTCTCATGTGATTGAAATACGGGAGGTTTCTGATGTTAGTCCTCAAAATTCATCTGCTGATGTTCTGGGTTGCCGTACCAGGCAATTTACATCGTCTGAATCATGTGGCGGTGCAGTGACTGTCGTTGCTGCTAGGGATGGTTCCGAGGTTGAAAATGTTGAATGTGGGATATCTGCTCAAGAACTATCATGCAGGACTGGGCGTGGACGTGGTAGAAGAGGAAGACCTCGGAAAAATGAAGCTGGTGCGATTTCAGAGAGGCTAACTGACGGGCCTGGACATAGGCTCGAGCGAGACAACGATGCCACAATATTTGATCTTACTGCGGTTGTGCGGAATCAATTTTTCCGTGAACACGTAGAGTCCACTGCTGTTGCTGCGCCGGTTGACACAGCCTGTGCTGGGGGTAGTTCCTCGGTTACTCCTACGGCACCTCCTCCTTCTGAAAAACACCAGGTCGCCGATGTTATCAGCGGAAATTCATGTGCTGATGTTGATTGTTGCGATGTTATGCAATCTATGTGTTCCGATGCAATGAATCAGGTTTTCCGAGAACAAGTTGATTTTTCTCCTGTAACCACAACCGGTCACCGCAGCTGTCCTGGTGAAGTTGCAGGCAATGATGTTCGTCACTCTGCTGCTACTGAATCATGTAGTGGTGCAGTTACTGGAATTGCTGCGGTGATTTGTTTTGAAATTGCGAATGCTGTAGATGCAACATCTGCTGGAGAGATTTCACGGGGGGGGGGGGGGGGGGGGGTCGTCGTGGACGTGGTAGAAGAGGAAGACCCCGGAAAACTGAAGCTGCTTTGACTTCACAGAAGGTCAGTGACGGAGTTGAAGGAAGGCCGGAGCAAGACAACAATCCAAAAGTATTTGATAATGTTGCGGGTGCTTGCAATCAATTTTTCCGTGAACAAATAGAAACAGCTGGTGTAGCCAAGCCGGCGCAAAATCCCTCTGCTGGGGTGGTTCATCCAATACCGTAATATCGTCTCCCTCAAATGAAACACACCAGTCCGCTCCCGTGTCTCATGTGATTGAAATACGGGAGGTTTCTGATGTTAGTCCTCAAAATTCATCTGCTGATGTTCTGGGTTGCCGTACCAGGCAATTTACATCGTCTGAATCATGTGGCGGTGCAGTGACTGTCGTTGCTGCTAGGGATGGTTCCGAGGTTGAAAATGTTGAATGTGGGATATCTGCTCAAGAACTATCATGCAGGACTGGGCGTGGACGTGGTAGAAGAGGAAGACCTCGGAAAAATGAAGCTGGTGCGATTTCAGAGAGGCTAACTGACGGGCCTGGACATAGGCTCGAGCGAGACAACGATGCCACAATATTTGATCTTACTGCGGTTGTGCGGAATCAATTTTTCCGTGAACACGTAGAGTCCACTGCTGTTGCTGCGCCGGTTGACACAGCCTGTGCTGGGGGTAGTTCCTCGGTTACTCCTACGGCACCTCCTCCTTCTGAAAAACACCAGGTCGCCGATGTTATCAGCGGAAATTCATGTGCTGATGTTGATTGTTGCGATGTTATGCAATCTATGTGTTCCGATGCAATGAATCAGGTTTTCCGAGAACAAGTTGATTTTTCTCCTGTAACCACAACCGGTCACCGCAGCTGTCCTGGTGAAGTTGCAGGCAATGATGTTCGTCACTCTGCTGCTACTGAATCATGTAGTGGTGCAGTTACTGGAATTGCTGCGGTGATTTGTTTTGAAATTGCGAATGCTGTAGATGCAACATCTGCTGGAGAGATTTCACGGGGGG
Organism: Linanthus parryae; assembly: GCA_023055425.1. Classification (NCBI taxonomy): domain Eukaryota; kingdom Viridiplantae; phylum Streptophyta; class Magnoliopsida; order Ericales; family Polemoniaceae; genus Linanthus; species Linanthus parryae. Next base: position 82,253,560 of record JALGPY010000007.1, on the reverse strand, counting down.
GGGGGGGGTCGTCGTGGACGTGGTAGAAGAGGAAGACCCCGGAAAACTGAAGCTGCTTTGACTTCACAGAAGGTCAGTGACGGAGTTGAAGGAAGGCCGGAGCAAGACAACAATCCAAAAGTATTTGATAATGTTGCGGGTGCTTGCAATCAATTTTTCCGTGAACAAATAGAAACAGCTGGTGTAGCCAAGCCGGCGCAAAATCCCTCTGCTGGGGTGGTTCATCCAATACCGTAATATCGTCTCCCTCAAATGAAACACACCAGTCCGCTCCCGTGTCTCATGTGATTGAAATACGGGAGGTTTCTGATGTTAGTCCTCAAAATTCATCTGCTGATGTTCTGGGTTGCCGTACCAGGCAATTTACATCGTCTGAATCATGTGGCGGTGCAGTGACTGTCGTTGCTGCTAGGGATGGTTCCGAGGTTGAAAATGTTGAATGTGGGATATCTGCTCAAGAACTATCATGCAGGACTGGGCGTGGACGTGGTAGAAGAGGAAGACCTCGGAAAAATGAAGCTGGTGCGATTTCAGAGAGGCTAACTGACGGGCCTGGACATAGGCTCGAGCGAGACAACGATGCCACAATGTTTGATCTTACTGCGGTTGTGCGGAATCAATTTTTCCGTGAACACGTACAGTCCACTGCTGTAACTGCGCCGGTTGACACAGCCTGTGGTGGGGATAGTTCCTTGGTTACTCCTACAGCACCTCCCGCTTTTGAAAACCAGCAGGTCGCCGATGTTATCAGCGGAAATTCATGTGTTGATGTTGACTGTTGCGATGTTATGCAATCTATGTGTTCCGATGCAATGAATCAGGTTTTCCGAGAACGAGTTGATTTTTCTCCTGTAACCACTGTAGACACGCAAAATTTGCGGTCAATAAAATAATGCCACGTGTTTATTATCGCCTAATTAAATTGTTGGATCAAATAGCACTTGCTGCTAAATTACTACCCTTAAAAAATAATAATAAATGAGGGACTAAATTGTAGATGAGACAAAACTTTATTTACAAGCAAGGACTGCTTATGGCGACGCCACGTCACTACGTGACATGGCTACAAGTCAACAAGTAAGGCCAATCACATTGCGCCACTTGTCAAATTGATGCAGAAAATAAATAAATAAATAATATTATTTATTTTCTACCTTGGCCAGCAAGTCGGCCCATGCCTATATAAAGGGGCCATCCCTAGGCATATGGGACACAATTACATCTTGCAAGAAGGAGAGAGATCTGAAGATCAAGCTTTTCAAGCCCCGACGAGTTCATCCATCATCAAGATCATCATCATCAAGCTCTTCGAAGTTCTTCATCAAGTTCTTCAAAGATCATCATCGAGTCCTTCAAGCCATTGAAGATCTCCATCCGCGTTCTTCAAGAAACCCGAAGATCTTCAAGCCGTTCTTCGTGTTCTTCAAGGCATTCATCCGGTTCTTCATCAACATCGAATATATTCATCCGTTCGATCCGAGATCAAGCCTCTAAAGCCCTCGTTCGGCGTTTGTGTTCTTCGAGACTGTCATCGCGTTCTTCGTCAAAATCGAAGGCCGCTCATCCGTTCGATTCGAGATCAAGCTGCGAAGCCCTCGTTCGACGTTTCAGGAGAAGAATCAGGGGATAGTAATTTCTGTTTAGAGAATTACATAACAGAGATTGTAATCCACTCATTTATTTTATCAATAAAATATATTTGACACCGAATTTCTCGCTCTTGTTTCCAATTGCATAAATTTGTGTGTACAAATTTTGGCACGCCCAGTGGGACCTCTCTGCCCCTCATCTCTTCTCCTCAAGTACAAGTGTTCGTGATGTCTCCTACAAAGAACAACGAACTTCCATCTCTCAAGGCTGGAGACGCGAAGTCTTCAACTTCAGAATCAAACTCCGGAACCCAAATCAATGGTCCAATAACTCGTAGTATGGCTAAGGCCATAAAGAATCTCACAGATGCAGGGGGCAGTCAAGATGGTTCGCTAGATGTTGCCTCACAGAAGTCACAGTCACATGTCCCCACCCCTCAGGAGTCTTCTACTGCCAATAAGTCTTGCGAAGAAAGTTGCGAAAGCAACTCTAAATCCGGCACTAAGAGTAGTAACCATCAACCAACATGTGATCATGATGATGATATTAGCATGCATGTCATGACTACTAGTACGGTTCCCATCGAAGAGCAAGTTGCAAACCTCACCAAGGGCTTTGACGACTTAAAGAAGATTGTGGAAGAACGTGATGTGCAACTTGCAAAGTTAATAAACAAGCTCGAGAGTCGCGAAGAAGCAAGTCAGGTGTTCGAACACACCCCTAAGGCTCCGGAAGAAGCGAGAACAACAAACAGCGGGCAAGACGCACGACCTAGTGTACAATTGTCAGCCAATGGTTCCATTCCTCTCGATCAACTGCAAGAGATCATCCTAAACACCATGAACGGGAAGCCTGGAGTACCGTCAACGTCATCTAAGTCCTACGTTAAGCCTTACACAGAAAGAATCGAGAAGTTAAGCATGCCAGACGGTTACAATCCTCCTAAGTTCCAACAATTCTCGGGCAAAGGAAACCCTAGGCAACATGTTGCCCACTTCATCGAGACATGTAACAACGCTGGAACCGATGGAGACCTTCTCGTGAAGCAATTTGTTAGGACCCTTAAAGATGATGCCTTCGACTGGTATGGTCAGCTGGAACCGAGGTCTATTGATAGTTGGGGGCAAATGGAGCAGGAATTTCTCAACCGTTTCTACAGCACACGACGGACTGTCAGCATGGTTGAATTGACTAACACTCGCCAATGGAAAGATGAAAAGGCCATTGACTACATCAATCGCTGGAGGAACTTGAGTTTAAACTGCAAGGATCGTCTTTCCGAAGGTTCAGCAATCGAGATGTGCATCCAAGGCATGCATTGGGGGTTAAGGTATATACTTCAAGGAATCAGGCCAACATCATTCGAGGAACTTGCTACGCGTGCCCACGACATGGAGCTTAGCATCGCATCTAACGGGAGCCAAGGACCACCTCCTTTTGACGCGTGGAAGGGAGGACATAGGGAGGACAATCGCAAAGGTGGGAAGTTCACCATCAAGTCCAACAAAAAGGAGTCCATGGTCGTCACTACGACACCCGTGAAGCTCTCAAGCAAGGCAAAGAATAATAACGCCGACCAAGTTAATTCCACCGCAATGAATTTAAGGTCTAGACCAACACTCAAGGAGTTGCAGGCGAAGGTATACCCATTTGCCGATAGCGAAGTTCCTACGATGCTCGAGCAATTGATGGAGATGAAGATTCTTGAACTTCAAGACTCGAAGCGACTCGAAGAAGCCAACAAGGTGAATGATCCCAATTATTGCAAATTCCATCGCTTGCTTGGTCATCCTACGACAAAGTGCTTTGTTCTCAAGGAAAAGATCATGCAACTTGCAAGAGAAGGGAAGATTGTCTTGGAAGAAGAAGTTGATGCAGCAACAACACATATGACCTCCATATCCCTTGAACCCGAGTCGAATGTTTCAGGATCTCAAGAGATAACTTGCGACACTACAACCTTTGAAGACGATGAAGAAGAAGAAGACACACCCTCTTCGCCTAAGCACTCGGACAAGACAACTTTCCAAGGTTGCGGCGATGCTGCCATTGTGTTCACCGATGAAGACTTACTATTGGGCCGCAAGAACCACAACCGACCTTTGTTCATCAGCGGGTATACTCGCGAGCAGAAGGTTAACAGGATTTTTGTGGACGGAGGATCAGCTGTTAACCTCATGCCACTCACAACATTGAAGGAGTTAGGGATAACTACAGAAGAACTGTCACCTAGTCGTATACTTATCCAGGGATTCAACCAAGGAGGACAAAGAGCAATAGGGGCAATATCTCTAGATCTTGTCACCGGCGATATGATTTCAAGAGTTTATTTCAGCGTCATCGAAGCAAAGACCTCCTACAAATTCTTCTCGGACGGCCATGGATCCATGAGAATGGCGTCGTGCCGTCAACACTTCACCAATGCCTAAAGTATTGTAGAAATGGTGTTGTGGAGAAGATTGTAGCTGATGAAAATCCTTTCACTGAAGCTGAGTCCTATTTTGCCGATGCAAAGTTTTACTCCGCGCAAATTATCCTTCGGGAAATTGAACCTGTGAAAACTTATAAACTCACTCCTCATAAAGAAATTGGTTCGTCAAAGGATGTCAAGAAGCGCGAGGAAGGAAAAGAAGTCGAAGTAGCCGCAAAGAATAGTGAGACAATGTTGGCTGAAGCAAAGGAGACCAAGGAAACTATCCCCGTCTTGCGCTATAAGGCACGAAAGAGCAGAGACGCGACACTAAAGGATTTGAACTTGCCTCTTACAAACATGGAGAAGGTTAAACTTGAATCCACCATCGAAGGTTTTGTTCGACCAAAAGAAGGCCCAAAAGCGGAGCATGGAGAATGGCCATCGAAAAGGACCATAGAAGGTTTTGATCCAAATGCCTACAAGCTTATGGCAAAGGCGGGATACAAGCCACATGAAGTCCCTTCCGCAGGAACACTTCCTACGGAGACATATGATCCAACCTTGACAGCAAAGAATTTGAATCCAAAGGGGCGTGTGAAACCCGCACCTCGCATAGGTTTGGGATATACACCACCATCTCCTGCAAAAATCTACATCAAGAAGGCAGCTACCCACTACATCACGGAAGAAAATGAACTTCCCACTAGTAAAAGAAATATGTCCGTCTTTGATCGCCTTGGAAGGGATGATACACGACCATCGGTCTTTGATCGACTTGGAGATCCGAAAGTCTCAAGCATCCAAGAACCTTCGCGAAAACCCGTTCATGAAAGATTGGGTATACAAAGAAGTGTTCGGATGAAGCCTTTCCAGAAATATAAGCACAACTCTTCAGCACCGGCGGATGTCAAGGATATAAAGAGCACGATCCCATCTCGGATGAAGAGGCGCACAATGATTGCCGTTGATGTTTCTAAGGGTTTAAAAGTTAAACAACAAACTATCATCGACACCGGGACCACAAAAAAGTCAAGGGAAGTTTCTTTCGACGAGGAAAGTGTTGGTTCATCACTTCACATCACAGTTGTAGAAGATAAGATGCAAGTGGAGGAAGATGCCGAAGAAGCTCCCCCAGAACTTAAGGAAGGCGTAAAATCCACAGTGGATGAGCTTAAAGAAGTCAACTTGGGGACGACGGAAGATCCGCGGCCAACATATGTGAGCACCCTACTCATTCCGGAGGAAGAGCAATTGTATGTGAGTCTCTTAAAGGAGTACAAGGACGTTTTTGCTTGGAGCTATAAAGAAATGCCTGGACTAGACCCGAAGGTCGCCGTACATCAATTAGCAGTCAAGCATGGCGCTAGGCCTGTTAAACAAGCTCAAAGGCGCTTTCGACCGGAACTCATCCCTAAAATAGAAGAAGAGGTGAACAAGTTGATCGAAGCAGGATTCGTTCGAGAAGTCAAGTACCCGACGTGGATATCAAGCATAGTCCCCGTCAAAAAGAAGAATGGGCAGACAAGGGTTTGTGTCGACTTCCGAGATCTCAATAGCGCATGTCCCAAAGATGATTTTCCGCTTCCCATAACCGAACTCATGGTGGATGCAACCACGGGCCACGAGGCGTTATCATTTATGGACGGATCTTCGGGATACAACCAAATTCGCATGGCCCCAAAGGATGAGGAATTGACGGCGTTTCGCACACCCAAAGGGATTTACTGTTATAAGGTGATGCCATTTGGTCTAAAGAATGCTGGAGCAACATATCAAAGAGCAATGCAGAAGATTTTCGATGACATGCTCCACAAAAATGTCGAGTGCTACGTTGATGACCTAGTGGTCAAGACAAGGGCAAGGAAAGATCATCTTCAGGATTTGAAGAGTGTGTTCGATCGACTTCGACGTTACCAATTGAAAATGAACCCGCTGAAATGTGCATTTGGTGTCACCTCCGGAAAGTTTCTCGGTTTCATTGTTCGCCATCAGGGAATCGAAATTGACCAGGCCAAAATTGAAGCTATTCTTAAGATGCCGGAGCCTCGAACCATCCACGACCTTAAAAGTCTCCAAGGGAGACTTGCATACCTCCGGCGTTTCATTTCCAATTTAGCTGGAAGATGTCAACCGTTCAATCGACTCATGAAGAAGGGTGTACCGTTCGAGTGGGATGAACCTTGCAGAAATGCTTTCAATAGCATCAAGGCTTACTTGATGAAGCCTCCTGTGTTGGCAGCCCCTATCCCAGGAAAGCCTTTGATCCTATACATTACAGCCCAAGAACGATCCGTTGGAGCCTTACTTGCCCAGGAGAATGCCGAAGGGAAAGAGAACGCTTTGTACTACCTCAGTAGAATGATGACTCAATGCGAACTCAACTATTCTCCAATAGAAAAGATGTGTTTGGCCTTGGTGTACGCAATACAAAAGTTGCGGCATTACTTTCAAGCTCACACGGTACATCTCATCTCCAAAGCGAACCCGGTTAAACACATAATGTCAAAACTGGTTTTGTCCGATCGACTCGCGAGATGGTCACTACTATTGCAGGAATTCGAGATTATCTATGTTCCACAAAAGGCCATCAAAGGGCAAGCCTTAGCGGACTTTCTAGCGGACCATCCGATACCAGCCGAATGGGAGTTATCGGAAGATCTTCCTGACGAAGATATCTTCTTTATCGAGGAAAGCAAGCCATGGAAGATGTACTTTGATGGGGCATCTCATCGCAATGGAGCGGGGGCAGGAGTGGTATATGTTTCTCCTGAAGGTGACGTCCTTCCATACGCGTTCACCTTAACGCAAAACTGCTCAAACAATGAAGCTGAGTACCAAGCGCTCATATTGGGGCTTGAGATGGCTATTGAAGCAAAGCACCACAAACTTCATGTGTATGGAGACTCACAGCTGATCATCAACCAGCTCCTCGGAGTTTATGAGGTTAAGAAAGCGGAATTATTACCTTTCTACAACTATGCCACTCGAATGATAGCATGGCTCGGAGAGGTATTTCTACACCATTTGCCCAGAAGAGAAAATAACCAAGCCGACGCACTAGCCAAACTCGCGTCTAACTTGACGCTCCCGGATGCAGAAGCCAAGGTCCCCATATGCCAAAAGTGGGTGGTTCCCCCAATATTTGACGATGATTTCCAAATCGACCAAGATTCCAATGTTGTCACGGTCTTAGAGATTGAAGAAGAAGATTGGCGCACACCTTTAATCGAGTTTCTAAAGGACGGGAAGTTGCCCGACGATCCGCGTAAAAAGACAGACATAAAGCGCGCTCTACACGCTTCATATTTTACAATGATACTCTCTATCGGCGCTCATTCGAAGGAGTTTTCTTGCGATGCTTGGGAGAAAGTGAAGCCATGCAAGCCGTTGAAGAAGCTCACTCAGGAATATGTGGGGCTCACCAATCAGGACCCAAACTCCACTTTCGAATCAAGAGGATGGGATACTACTGGCCAACTATGGTCAAAGATTGCATGGATTATGCTAAGAGATGTCAACCGTGTCAATTCCATGCAAACTTCATTCATCAAGCGCCTGAGCCTCTCCATCCCACTGTAGCATCTTGGCCTTTCGAGGCATGGGGACTTGATGCTATAGGACCCTTAACGAAATCTTCTGGTGGACACTTGTACATTCTCGCTGCGACCGATTACTTCTCGAAGTGGGCTGAAGCTATACCATTAAAGGAGGTGAAGAAAGAAACGGTTGTGCAATTCATTCGCAACAACATCATCTACCGCTACGGTGTGCCTCGCTACATCATCACGGATAACGGGAAGCCTTTTGAGAACAGCCTAATGAGAAACCTAGGTGAGCAATTTGGCTTTAAGCAACATAACTCCTCTATGTACAATGCTCCAGCAAATGGTCTCGCCGAAGCATTCAACAAGACCCTTGGCAACTTGTTAAAGAAAGTGGTTTCCAAGTCCAAGCGAGATTGGCATGAAAGGATTGGAGAAGCTCTTTGGGCGTATCGTACGACCTTTCGCACAGCTACACAGGCTACACCTTATGCCTTGGTGTATGGAGTCGAAGCGGTACTACCTCTCGAGCGTCAAATTCCTTCACTTAGGATTGCAATTCAAGAAGATCTCACTCAAGAGGACAATGCACGCTTGCGCCTTCAAGAGTTAGAAGCACTCGATGAGAAGCGGCTCGAAGCACAACAACGCCTGGAATGTTATCAAGCTCGTATGTCGAAAGCATTCAATAAGAAGGTCCGAGTACGATCCTTTCAACAAGGGGACTTGGTACTTGCAGTAAGAAGACCCATCATCACTACTCATCGGACCGGGAACAAGTTTACTTCCAAGTGGGATGGTCCATATGTGGTACAAGAAGTTTACACTAATGGTGCTTACAAGATCGTTGCAGAAGATGGCTTAAGAATTGGTCCCATAAACGGGAAATTCTTGAAGCGTTATTATCATTGAAGACCTGAAAGCACCGCTCCTTTAGTACGAGCATAAACTGCTTTACCGCTCCTTTAGTACGAGCATAAACTGCTTTACCGCTCCTTTAGTACGAGCATAAACTGCTTCACAGCTCTGGCACGAGCATAAATCGCACCACTGCTCCTTTAGTACGAGCATAAACTGCTTTACAGCTCCTAAGGCATGAGCATAAACCGCTTCCTTGCTCCTTGCACACAAGAGTATAAACTGTGAACGCAACCCAATTGAACTACGTTCGACTTGATCCCCAAAAGGGTACGTAGGCAACTTGAGGCATCGCCTTGAGTGCAGTCGTAACCATCAAACACAACCCCGCACCCCAAAATGAGAATTATCTAGCGTATTACCTAGAAATTCAGGATGTTATACAAGATAACATCCGGAAATTCAGAATTATATGTAAGAAATTCCCTTGGAATTAAAAGTGTCATTCGGATTGTCACCTAGAGTTCGAGATGCCACTCAAAAAATAACGAGGGTCTTATCCATTAAGTTCAAGATTTTCCGGGATATTACATTGGATATTATCCAAGATATCACCTAGGATGTCATCCAGGATAATATCCGGGATGATTTTACCCGGGAGCTTTGGATAACTTCTCAAGATGCCACCTAGGAGTTCCTACGCCATCAAAGACATTATCCGCATGTTTCGGATGCATATTCAGGGTAAATATATATATATTTTTTAGATGCTAGTCTAGAACATTACCTAAGATGTCACCCTGGATACTTTCAGCAAAATATCCTGAATATTTTTCAGTATAATATCCAGCATAAAATTCAGGATAATTTCCTGGATATTATCCATAACTTCACCTAGGGTCACCAGGATGATTTCCAGGATGCTCTCCAAGGTATCATCCAGTATGTTATGTCACGTCGTGATGACAGATGTCCCCTTTGACATTTCCCAGGAATTTCTATATCATTTGGGATATTTCTCACAAATCCGGATGTTTTCTCAGAATATCCAAAATTCAGAATGTTATTTCCGATATTCTTTTCATAATATCGTCCACGATTCGGAACGATATGTCACCTGATATCGTAGAATGACATTCTCTTTGTTCCCAAGGTTCCTTTCGTCGATTTAACCTGAATAGTCATCTTTACCCGATTAAGGTGAAATATGAAGGTAATATCCCGAACATCACCCAGGATACGTGTCACGATGCTTTCCTGATGCTTCCCGGGGTATTATCCAGCATTTTATTTACGTCACGATGTGATGACAGATGTCACCCGTGATGTTCCTTAGGCAATTCTATGACATTCGAGATATTTCCCGCAAATTTCGGATGTTTTCTCAAGTTATTTCTATGTCCAGGACGCTATTCTAGATGATCTTCTAATAACATCACGGGAATTGAGAACGATATACATAATTTTCAAAAAAAAAAGGTAAAAAAAAATGATGAAGAATTTTAGGATATTCTCCAGGATGATATCCTGAGTGTTTTTCCAGAATACATCTGGGATATATCTCGGGATGCAACTCCATAATTGCCTTCATCATTCATAAAGGCGCATTAGTAACTTTGGGACAATTGGTTCCAGGATTGAAAAGTAGTATGGTCAATTTGCACGAGTTTGTCCCAAAATCCATCCTGATGTGTGTGGTTCCAAGGCCCCATGGATGCAATTCAGTGCGCTAAAAGAGCTATGACCTCGGTACGTTGTTACAAAAACAGGAAAGTGATGGAAGTTGAGCTCATGGATGTGGAGTTTTAAGGCATCCACACGAAGTTCTACGTATATGCTCATATGCAAAGGAAACGTCAAATTTGAATCAAACTGAAGCACTGTAATGTCATCATGGTTTCAACAAAATGAGATGCAACTCAGGAAAGTATGTTGGAATTACCCATGAAATTCAGGATTTTCCAGGGTATAATCCAGGACATTATCCAAGATATCACCCAGTACTTTACCCATAGGTTGCGGATTACTTTCCAAGGACGTCACCTACAAATTCCTATGACATTAAGTACATTATCCATGAATTATGAATATCTTTACAATGTAATGCTGGATATCTTTTCAAGATGCCATCTAAAGAGTATCAGGGATAATTATCTAGTTCATTTTCGGATATTGTCATAGTATCCTCCAAGATATTATCTCGGGCCTTGAGAATGTTTTTTTTAAGATGATTCCCAGGAATTTACAAGGCCCATCAAGAATACAACACATCCCTCCTTCTAAGGGATGTGCAGAATTTTGTGTAGGAATTTCAGGATATTACTCAGGAAAATATCCTGGGTACTATCCGGAATGTTACCCCGATGTATCCAGGATGCTTCTCAGCAAAAAAAAAAAAAAAAAAAAAAAAAAATCTTGATTGTCATTCATGATGTCACTCACAGTTTCCTTGGTGACTTTCAGAACATTGTCTTAAAATTCCTATGCCATTATAGATGTCACCCGCGAATTTGGATCTTTTCAGGTTGTCATCATGAGAAGACTCCTAGGAGGTCATATTCCATTAAATATATTATCTGCGAATTGTGGATACATATTCAAAATATTGTATAGACGCTGGTCAGAGTGCTACTTCGAACATCACGCAAGGGATTTCAGGATAGATTTTAGGATATTTCCAGGAAAATATTCAGGATATTATTCAGCATGTCACCTTGATATATTTAGGATACATCTCGGGGTGAAATTACCGATTGTCGTCCGTGATATTAATCACGGGTTCACATGGACTTTGGGGGCGTTACCTTCGAATTCCAATGCAATCTAAGATGCTACCCCCAGATTTCGGATGTCTCTTCTCAGGATATTTCTCCAGTACAAGGTGCTGTTCCTGATGACCTCTTAATAATGTCACAGGAATTCAGATTTATGTTCGCAATACCGCACGCAAAAAAAAAAAAAAAAAAAAAGGAAAAGAAAAGAAAAAACTAAAAAATAAAAAGAACATCAGAATGTTGTTCAGGAAAATACTCCTATTTTGTTCCAAAGATATCCTTGCTTCGACTAAACCAGGATAATGACCGTTCCCGATGAAGGTAACATGTGCAAATTACATCCGAGATTATCACCATTCTCATAAGCAAAATGGAACCAGCCACATGCTCGAAGAGACACAGTAGCAAATTAAGGCCAATTGGCCCTGAGAATGGAATGCATTGTGATCATGTTTACGAAAGCATAATCTATCCTGTCACATGGGTCCATGGCACCACAGAAGTAATTCATTTTTCCAAGGAAATTTCCCATGACTTCGACACGTCATTACAAGAGCATGAAGTTAGCAGAGATCTAGCACAGAAAAAAATTCCCCCTGGGTATCTCTCATACTATTCCTCCTGGATGATTCTCAGGATATTTTACCAGGATATTGTCCATGATTTGTCTCAGGTTAGTTTCCAGGGTATTTCTCAACGATATTATCCAGAATTTTTGTCAAAAAAGCTCATATGCACTATGATTCCCTCGCGATTGCACGGTCCAAGCAGCAAGAAAAGGGGCTCCAATTCGCAGAAGACAATGGTAAATGGGGAATCAAAATATCTGACATGCTCTGCTTGTGAAAATCGAAACTCGTCACATGAAAACAATGCCATAGTCTAAAGAACAAAAGAGCATTAACCAGAATTCATACACAAGCTGCACCAACTCAAAATAGCGGCAACATGTAAAAAATAAATAAATACAGACATCAAATGAAATTAGAAAATTCTGGCAACAGAGGTTCCTGTCTTTAAGGAATGAACACGCATGCTACTGGAGGTCAATCATTGGTTTCAAAGAAAAAAAAGTGGATAAAAAAAAAAAAAAAAAAAAAAAAAAAACTAGAAACTCAATAATCAGGATATAGGCCAAGATGGTATCCTGAATATTTTCCAGAGTGTTACTTTGACACATCTAGGAGACTTATAAGGATGTGAATCCAGATTATCACTTCCAGGTCCTTTTAATAGTACACATGTAATCAGAGTGACATCCATGACATCAAAAAAAAGGAAAAAAGGATAAAAAAAAAATAATAATCAGGAATGCAAGAATCATTGGCCGAGATTGATGTCCTGAGTATTTTCGAGAATGTCACCTTGATATATTTTGAGGATGCAAATCCAGAATTATCACCATCCTCATAAAAAGCACAGTAGCACTTTTGGGGCAATTGGCTCTGAAATTGAAATGCACTGTGATCAAGCTTGCAAAACTCGTATTCATCCTGTCACATGGGTACAGAGCACTACGAAACTAATTTTGTTCACTGAAGATACGTCCCACGACTTTGACGCGTCGCTACAGGAGCAGGAAATTAGTACAAATTTAGCTTATGGCTGTGAGGAAATTCAAGTTAAAAGGTATCCATGTGAAGTTCTGCGTATATAAGCATACTAAAAGAGGACATCAGATTCTTATAAAATGCTCGGGCATATGGAATGTCAAATAAAATAGAAGCACTGTAGTGACACCATGAATTTCAGCAAAATGAAAAATAAAATAAAGTAAAAAAAGGACAACTTAAGGAAATAGCTTGAATTTAGACAATTCGTCACGACTGGACTCCAAGGACTCCTCTATCTTCCTCAGGGCTGATACATCATCGAGAGAGGATTTCTCTTCTTTAATGTTTGAGATGATGTCTTGTAGTTGAGTCAATTTCTCTTCATCCTTTAGAAGCAGCTGTTCAATAGCTTGCTTTTCAGCATTCAAATCCTGTATTTGGGTATTAATATTTTCGAGCCTTCGTCGGCGACCTTCAGAAGCTTGGGATCTCTGAGTTTGCTCCTTCTCAGCGGCAGAAAGACGTCCATCTATTTCTTCCAAGGCTTTTGAGAAGTCCTCGTCATTAAAGGACTTTGCCTTAATTTTTGAGAAAATTGTGTCATAAGTATTGCAATCTCTGAAGAATAAATTCAGCATCCTCCGTAAACGCTTTGCGTTAGGAGCTCCACGCTCTGTAATTTCGACCAATATCCGATCAGCCTGGGACTCTAAGCGGCTGAGAGAGTGCAACGGATCGTCGGTCAATTTGTGCGCCAGACGTGACCATATCATATTTGTACAAGCTCTATAGCAATCATTGATATGTTCGATTGCGCCAAAATCAGATGGATCAGCTGCTGTGGGAGCCATTCTAGGTGGCTGCATATTGCGTTTTTTGATGCCAGAGATGTCTAAAAGCTCGTTCGGAAGTGGGGAATCTAGCTCTTCGTCTTGTAAAGATGCTGTGATAGGTTTTGAAGGTAGCTCACAGGAGCGAGGATCGTGTAATGAACGCGCACTAGTTGAGAATGCAATTTTGTCTTCTTTCACCTGTAATGCAAGGGGAGAAATAAAATCAGACAACCTATAAATTGTGCATGCTTGCATATAAAAAGGGACTTCAAATTCCATAAAGAATTACGAAACTAAATTAATTTGGTAAAAATGCACATACTATCCAGATCAATATAGCAATTTCAGTGCAATAAAAAAAGTAGTTGCACATACTTGATCAGAGTTATTGTTGGCTCGTTGCAAACGGTTGGAGGTGTCGCTAAAGTTGTCATCCTTTTGTCGGACCCATTCCTGTGGTTCTTGATGTGCTTCCAGTTCCTATCGTCATCCCTGGTGCGGCTTTCGACATCGTGAGCTCGGACTCCTCCATCTGCATAATGGGATTTCTTTTTAGCCTTGTTCTTCTTATTACAGGCTGCTTTTGGGGCTTCAGACGTAGGCTGCTGAGGAGGTCTTGATATCTCTGAACGTAGTTTCTTTGACTGAGTAATAAATGGGATTAGCATCTGTCTTGGGCCTCTTTTTCTTCATGGGTGAGGCATTTATCCGGACACGAGGGATACCCTTTGGGAAGTTAGCATCAGTTGGTTCCCCGAGGGAGAGTCGCGAATACTTTGCCCACCACTCAAGATATCTGCGCAAGCTTAGAAGCTTGTCAGTTTTGGTTGGGATGAGGAACTTGGCGTTCGTTGAGAGTAGTATGGAGGATCGCCAGAGTGCAAAGACATCCGCCAGACCACCGTGTACGATTTCTCTAATAAGTTCTCCAGGAATGTCCTGGTGGAAGCCGAATTGCCTAGCAAATCGATGTGGACTGTATGCCTCGATAATGAAATCATTATTTTGGCGACAAGTTAAATAGCAAGAGCGGAGGCTGATCATGTAATCAGTCCATGAAAAGGATAGATTTCCGCTGTCAGATAAAACGAATTCGTCGTTTTCATACAAGGCCAATGATGACAACAAGGATAAGCGCAAACCGTCCAAGTGTTGACGAGCCTCAGTATCACTGAATTGCTTTGCCATCTTTTCCCCAGCAAATCTAACCATACGGACCCGGTGTTCGCCTCTTATTGGTTCCCGAGCACGCCAATATGCGGTGAAATAATAACCAAACCACCCGCATAAATAATGCACTGGAAAGATGGCGGTGCACCTGCTAGGTTCGTTGGAACTGACGATACGACCCAAACCTTGGTATATGGTCGCAAGTACTGGAATGGCTAGAGAAAATCTTCTCCCAGTCGCCATTGAGCTTGCCACCTTAAAGACACTGGGCCGTATGTGGTTCTGATCATCTACAGGAAAGAAAAACTTGCATAGCCAGCATGAAAGCAAGGCAGCTAAGAATGTCTCGTCTCTGTCTGCTTCTTCAATGTTTAGTTCGTCAAAAACAACTTTCTCCTGCGCCAATTGCTCGCGAGGGCGAATTATGCCACAAGGATTATAGGTAATCCTTGGAGGGGAAGAGTTCTTTTGATTACGCCGAGGAGGAGGACCGCCATATCTCATGTCTCCCCGGAACCAAAACTTCACCCACTCGCTAGCAGTGACTTGCGTGGTATTGTTTTGCTTCACGATTCTATGATAGGCTCCAAAAAGGTGTCTGCAACTCGAGGGAAGTATGCTGGTAGTACCAGACAATTCCTTCGAAGAAGGGACAACTTCGTCATAAAACTCGCCATAAATAGGTAGGCCGCCAATCATGTGCAAGTCCCATAAGGATATGGAAGTCTCGCCGTCATGAGTATGAAGAGTGTTCGTCGAGGGATTCCAAAATTCACAAAAAGCTTGAAAAAGCTGATCGTCACGATCGTAAGTGAATAAAGACGCATACACAGCATTGTATATTTTCGCGTCACTCAGAATCGCATTGTACGTGCCAAGCACGTATTCGAGCCACTCCCAATATCCTGGGGTGAAGGTCACAAGACCATAGCTTGGAGTAGACCTATTCCACTTTGCATCGCCGGAATATATCCACTCGCTTAATAGAGTGGTGCGAGGCGAGGGAATTTCCAGAGAATGAAGTGGTGATTGTAAACACCGAGCCTCCTGGAATACGGTTGATTCATCAATCAAGACGAACTCGGCTTTCGTGGTTGAATACCAGCAAGAAGGATGGTTTGGTCCTGTTTCAGGAAATTGCGGGGCAAAGGCACCGATGGCTGGTGCATAAACAGGAAGCCTCAATATTTTGTCGTTCGTATCTTCTTCATCAACTATAACAAGGTTGTCGAGACCGTGGGAAGAGGAATCAGAGAATGTGACCATGTTGAATTTGCCAATAAAGAGTAAAATTGGACCTGCAAGGAGGGGAAGTGTATGAGAAGCCTATTGGCATGGGGAGAACTCTGTTATTAAAAGCATACAAATTCTTAAGAAAAGAAAAGGATAAAGAAAAAAAAAGAACAAATAACAGTGAACTGTGATGGCAGGAAGCATTACCTATGGCTGTTATTACAAAGTTCTGGGCTGGTTTTACGTTTGCTGGAAGCGTGAGGGGATGGATGCCTAGTCATCCTCTTTTATAGGGGTTCAAAGGTATCTAGGAAGGATCTAGAGGGGCTCAGACCAGGCAAGCAAATTTCCTTTTCCTGCTCGATGGAAACGTTTCCTAACTCGCGAAACGGTAAAAAACGTCGTTGCTATAAAGACTGGCAGGTGGGAATCTTCAGGAAAGGCAAGATCATTCCTTTCAAGTTTTATAGAAACTTTCTTTTTTCATAAAAAAAAAAAGTCAGTTCCCAGATCGAAATCTGTGTGGAAGAGAGGCAAAATCATTCTAAAGACGACTATGAATTTTATTGTCACATATGCAGTGGTATAAGGAGCTTAGTCGCGGTACAACGGTCACACCACATGGTTGGTTGTAGATCTCACAAAGGAAAACTGAAGTATTATAGTATAACTTAAACAAAAAAAAAATATAAAGAGAACCAACACTGGCTATATGGGCAGCGACTATCTGAAGGTGCTACTATTATGTTTTGGTTGCATCGACAACGTCGACGAAACGTTAAACTCTTTTACCGTGTTCGTTTAAATTCCACAAACAAGAAATTGATCAATCCAAGTTTCCACGATTGATGACAAAGTTAAGGATAGTCAGGCACATGTTTATCGAGACTCGTTCGCCAACAAGTTCAAGAGCCGGCGTACTAGTCTCGAGGGGGCATTTGTAGACACGCAAAATTTGCGGTCAATAAAATAATGCCACGTGTTTATTATCGCCTAATTAAATTGTTGGATCAAATAGCACTTGCTGCTAAATTACTACCCTTAAAAATAATAATAAATGAGGGACTAAATTGTAGATGAGACAAAACTTTATTTACAAGCAAGGACTGCTTATGGCGACGCCACGTCACTACGTGACATGGCTACAAGTCAACAAGTAAGGCCAATCACATTGCGCCACTTGTCAAATTGATGCAGAAAATAAATAAATAAATAATATTATTTATTTTCTACCTTGGCCAGCAAGTCGGCCCATGCCTATATAAAGGGGCCATCCCTAGGCATATGGGACACAATTACATCTTGCAAGAAGGAGAGAGCTCTGAAGATCAAGCTTTTCAAGCCCCGACGAGTTCATCCATCATCAAGATCATCATCATCAAGCTCTTCGAAGTTCTTCATCAAGTTCTTCAAAGATCATCATCGAGTCCTTCAAGCCATTGAAGATCTCCATCCGCGTTCTTCAAGCCGTTCTTCGTGTTCTTCAAGGCATTCATCCGGTTCTTCATCAACATCGAATATATTCATCCGTTCGATCCGAGATCAAGCCTCTAAAGCCCTCGTTCGGCGTTTGTGTTCTTCGAGACTGTCATCGCGTTCTTCGTCAAAATCGAAGGCCGCTCATCCGTTCGATTCGAGATCAAGCTGCGAAGCCCTCGTTCGACGTTTCAGGAGAAGAATCAGGGGATAGTAATTTCTGTTTAGAGAATTACATAACAGAGATTGTAATCCACTCATTTATTTTATCAATAAAATATATTTGACACCAAATTTCTCGCTCTTGTTTCCAATTGCATAAATTTGTGTGTACAACCACAACTGGTCACCGTAGCTGTCCTGGTGAAGTTGCAGGCAATGATGTTCGTCACTCTGCTGCTACTGAACCAGTGAGTGGGATTGCTGTCGGTGATTGTCCGATAACTGGAAATGCCGTAGCCGGGATATCTGCTGGACAAATTTCACGTGGGGGTTGTCGTGAACGTGGCAGAAGAGGAAGACCTCAGAAGAATGGTTCGGGTGCAGCTTCGCACAATGACCCCAGCGGTGTTCAGGGAAGGTTGCAGGGAACCAATGACTCAACAGTACCAAACAGCTCGAAGGTTGTCGCCAATCATTTTTTCCGTGATCAAGTAGATTCATCCACCATATCAAGTCGCTACAGCTGTGAGAGGGAAGATTCATCCGCTGCTCATGAGGCTGCTCCTGTGATTGAGATAGAAGAGGTTGCTGACATCGTTCGTGGAGAATCATCGGTTGACATTGTGCATCCCTATGGTTCACAATTTACTTCTTCAGAAGCAGTAACTCATCGGGCAACTTTGTTGCCTGTAGGCGGTGGTAACGAAGTACATACTGAACAAGAACAGACTCCCAAAGCTGTTGTTCGTGATGGAGAAGAGGTAGGTTGTAGTGTTGCTAATCCAGACGAGGCAGTGAGTAGCGTGGCAATTCCAGGAAACTGTCGGAAGAGGGGGAGACCTTCAAAAGTTGCTTCAACTGCTTCTCCAGTCTGTGGAAACAGAAGCAGTGTGAGTCGAAACAACAGTCGAGAATGCACAGGAAAGAAAAAAACCATTGTGTCCCGGCCTACATCTGATGCGCAGCGTAAGCGCAGTGGTGCGGGGAAAGTTTCATGTCAGAGATTACGTAAACGTGGTATTGCATGTCTCCCGACAAAAGATTGTACTGCAGCCTCACCAAATGTAGTCGGTACTTCAGTGCCTCCGTCCACAGCACCTGCACAGTTAACGCCAGATTCTACGTCTTCCCGGATTGTTGTCCGGCATGGCTTCTGTGTCACTGCTCTGGATGTGTACAACGGTCAGCAGAATCATGGACTGGCATTTGCTCCTTCTACCTTCATGACTGCTCCGTGTTCTCGCACAGTGCATGCCTCACCTGCATCCCCCCTATTTCATTACACTGCAACTCAGTTATCAGCTGACATTCCCGCATCATCGGAGCCTATTGGTGATGGTGGTGCATCAGGCTCATTGTCAGGTGAGTCCAGCAAGCGTCCTCCCGGTAGTTCGACTGGCGCTAAACCATCGAGTGAGTATTATACTCCTGCTGATGTCATGATATTCTGCCTCTTGTCTGTTCTCGGTATTGATTATTATTTTTAATGTGTCTGTCTTGCAGAGAAGAAGCATAGAAAGAGGTGGCAACGTGATCCCCCCTCTCCTACCACTGAACCGAGCCGGCTACCCCAGCCAAGGATATGTCCTCATTGCCAGGCAAAACTTTTTGCGTACGAACCAGATGGATTTTGCTGCAGTTCAGGCCGAGTTGTTCTTGCTGCACATGAAATTCCTGATACACTGGCTGCATTGCTCCTGCCTCATGCGGAAGCATCGAACCGACCGGATTTAGTAGCTCGAATTTTCCGTGCGAAGGTAGTTGAGATGAAACGTGATTTGGTCGAACGAGAAATTCTTGGCCCGATTGCAGCTTATACGTATGTGATTGAGTATCAGAAACGTGGTCTTCCACATGTGCATTTCCTTCGGATTCTGAAAAAGTTTGCAAAATTGATGCAACCTGATGAGTATGACAGGTATATCTCAGCTGAAATTCCTGATCCTAAGGTCAATCTTCATCTCTACAATGCTGTTGTCAGGCATATGATGCACGGTCCTTGTGGTGAACACAACAAGAAGAATGTATGCATGCGGCCTCGGACTGGGTGCAAGAACAGATATCCTCGGGATTTTTGCAATGCCACAAGAAATGGTGATAATTCGTTTGCTATTTATCGCCGACAGCGCAATGGCCGCACTGTTGAGGTTCGAGGAGCTACTCTTGATAACAGATGGGTCGTGCCTTATAATCCATACTTGCTGGCGAAATATGACTGCCACATAAATGTCGAGATTTGCTCGACAATCAAGGCAGTTAAATATCTGTACAAGTATATTTACAAAGGGCACGATAAAATTGCGTTCCAACTTGTGTCAAATCAAACAAGTGGTATTGATGAAATTGCAGCCTTTCAGTCTGCCAGGTGGATTTCACCTCCGGAGGCTGCATGGCGTCTTTTCAGTTTCCCGCTGAACGAGATGTATCCTTCTGTTACTGCACTTCCACTTCACCTTCCTGGCATGCAATCTATTTCCTTCGACAAATATACGAAGCTTCCATACATTTCCGCGGATAAGAAGTATGCAAAGACAATGTTGACGGAATATTTTGAAACCAATAAGCGTGATGAAAGTGCAAAGCGTTGGTTGTATAGCGAATTTCCACAACATTACGTGTGGAATAAGACAAATTTATGCTGGGAACCTCGGAAGAAGGGCTACAGTATTGGACGTATTGTTGCTGCTAATCCTTCGGAGGGAGACCGCTTTTTTCTCCGATTATTACTGACTCATGTCCGAGGTGCTGAATCATACGAACAGTTGCGGACAGTCAGGAATCACATATGTGAATCATACCGTGAGGCGTGTGAGAAGCTCGGTCTGTTGGAAAAAGACACAGCGCTCGAAGATTGTTTGGAAGAAGCTGCGACTTTTCAAATTCCCCAGACATTGCGGCGTTTATTTGCCACTGTCCTTGTGTACTGCCAACCAGGCAATCCACGCTCTTTGTGGGATCGGATGTGTATGAATTTGTCTGAAGATTTCCGGAAAGAGGGGAGATTAAATGAAGCTCAAATTCTATTCAGAACTGTTAAAGGAGTGAATATATTTCTAGAGGCAATGGGGAGACAATTGACTGATTTCATTACTTCATTACCAGTTAGTCATAGTGAGGAAATGTCTTCAGTGAATCGGGAAATTGAAGAGGAATTGGCAGTACCGATTCCGGCCGAAGACATGGCCGCCATTGACCAGCTAAACAACGCGCAATCAGCAGCTTACAAAATAATCACAAATCATATCAACGAAATGAAAGGTGGATTTTTTTTGTTGACGGACCGGGTGGCACGGGGAAAACTTTCCTGTACAGAGCTCTGCTGACATATGTCCGCAGTCGTGGAGGGATTGCTCTGGCTACTGCTAGCACTGGTATTGCAGCCTCAAACTTGCCTGGTGGAAGGACTGCGCACTCTCGCTTCAAGCTCCCCTTAGATACCACGGATAAGAATACCTGCAACATCGGAAAACAGACAGCTCTTGTTCATCTTATTCGTGAGGCCAAAGTTATCATATGGGATGAGGTTACGATGGCGAAGAAGCAGAATATAGAGGCTTTTGAATGTATGCTTCGTGATATATGTTCTGATGAATCGCTATTTGGAGGCAAGGTCGTGGTCTTTGGAGGTGATTTCAGGCAGGTGCTGCCTGTGACGGTGCGTGCCACTAAGGAGGAATGTATCTCGAACAGCATTGTTGACTCACCTCAATGGGCCAGTATGCATTTGCTTTATCTTACAGAAAATATGCGTGCTGTTGACGATCCCACCTTCTGCCAATTTCTCCTCTCGATTGGAAATGGTAGTGTGCAAGATGTTGATGAAGCGACAATAGATTTGCCAAAATCGATGATTGTGCCATTTATTGATGAAAGCATGTCAATAGACCTGTTTATTAAAGTTGTATACTGCAATTTCCAACTATGTCATAATATTTTTGATCTGCGTATACTTTCGGCTTCTCAATTTCCAGTAATTATTTTTTACGCACAATCTTTCACAGCATTCTTCTTTTCGGATATATCTCCCCGTTGCTTTTCAATCTTTCCTCTTAATCATAATTTAATTTCATTCAAACATGTTTATTTCATAATGCGTCGTTCTGATTTCTGTTTCTCCGGCTACATCCAACGCCGAGAAGCCTATGTATGAGGAAGCCTGGCTTAAGGTATCAACACGGATCTTTCCGACCAGTCAAACCACTTGGTTCAATGCATGCAACCGTTGCAATCGTGAACGTCGACGTCCATACTGTCCCGTATGTAATGACATCCAATGCAACATGAGCCCCAGGTTGATTATTTCATACCTGCTGAATGCATTAAAATTAACCAAATCCATTGACTATAATTTAACACTACCAATTCACACATTACAAATACATTCGTGTATAATATGATTACATACCATTTCCACAGATGCCGAGTTATGGTGGAACTGCGAGATGACACTGGAATAATGGATGTGATGATTTTCGGCCAGGCTGCGGAGACCCTCCTCCGAAACACAGCTGAAAATCTGGCAGCAATGACACCACAGGTATTGTCTAACTTGCTCCGAACAACTTCGACCATAATGCACTACTTATTCATATGAAATTTGCAGCTGCTCATACTTATGTAGTACCAAAATAACGGCATTCTATTCTCAGGAACAAGAAGCTCTACTGGTTGGCTTGAACATGGAGAATGCAAATGAAAATGTGTATGTTCGCGTGTTCAAATGCACCCAACCAACCAACCACAGGATAACTAAATGGGTTGTGAAGCAAGTTGAGTATGCATGGTAAAGAAATTGATATTCCATGCACAATCCAAGACGATGCCGCTCAACATCTGAAGAGAAAAAGCACTGAATGTTTGCCTGGTTGCTGCTACAATGCATTGCGCTATTCACAATCATGTTTCCTCTTTGTTGTGTTATGTTAGAAATTGTATCACTTCGTGCTTCTACCGCAACTAATAATAAAGCGACTACTAATGCTTCTTACATTATCGACTTTTTTTATTTTATTCTACAGACAACAATAGATTCACAAGTATGTCACAGCATCGTCTGTAAATACGAAGAAATCATTTCTGCCGTTATAAAGTTAGAACGTCCTCGGTGAATTCAATACTTACACAATTTCTTTCGTCCGCAACTGGATATAATCTGCACATCCAATATAGTATGCCTGTTAATGAAAAACTTCAGCAAATTCAGTGTTCCGGATACGGCGTCAGTTCGCACATATTGGAAAGTCTTGAATTGCAATGCATATATTCAGGATAGCGTTTACACAGAGAGTCGGCATCCTGTATACACATATTCATACCACTTATAATAAAAACCTCTGTCAGACATGTGAACAATGACAAAGTAGTTCACGGGAATCTTGTCGTTCATACACAGATTCATACCACATATGAATCCAATGACAGTAAGTCAGCGCTGAATCTATAAACAGTCAAATAAAAAGAAACAAATTGCCTGACAAACTCACGGACCAACTGTCCAGTTTTATCTGGCATCATGTCCCATGCATTTGACCTCACCTCTTCTATAAGAAAGCTATAGATCCATTCTTCAACATAACAAGGTGCATAAACTATCTACTCATAGCATAAGCAGTTACAATGTCAAGGCACAAAAGAACAGTCTCCGAGGAAGAAGTAACCAGTAATGAAACTATTGCAAGTTCCTCAGCTTCAAGTTTATCACTCTCGCAGTTTGTTACTGCAGCAACCCGAATTCAAGAAACACCTCCACCTCCCATTTTGACTGCTCGCAGTAAGTTTCCCACCATGTTTTCGTATCTACAGTACTTTGAAAATGTAATGCTGCCATAATATTCTACGATATTAGTTAGCCAATGAGATATCATATTTCCTACTACATTAATTAAAATATAAACCTGATATATATCTTAATATTTATTTCTCTACCTTGAAGGAGTGATAAGGATAAGTGTGCATGGCTTTACCTCACCGGTAACCAATACCGGTGGAATTGGTGGTGTCTGCCGCGATGACAATGAAAACTGGCAGCTTGGTTTCATAGGAAGGATTGATGGTGTCACTCAATTGGAAAGTGAGCTGTGGGCAATTTATCAAGGTATTCATTCAGCTTATGAAAATGACTGGAAAGAAATCAAGATTGAGACCTCCAACTATGAAGCCAGCAAAATCTTTCATCTGCAGACTACTGCTCCACTCTCGATGAAGCGCGAGATCCATGATGGATATGCATTACTGAGACGAATGAAAATAGCATTGATCCCTATCGAAAAACTGGACAATAGCGTTGCAGAGCGGCTTGCATCTATAGGATCACAACAAAGTGATCGTTACAAAATATTATATGATGCTCCAGATATTATTCAAGATCTAATTGTCGAGGACAAATTAGAAAGTTGTAAGCGTTACACCTCCTCACCTGACACAGACTAATGCAATCTCATCTGTATGGCAATTACGTCCCTCTATCCATGTTATTCTGTAATTTTCTTGTTTAAATAAATAATGGCTATGTCAACAGTTTATATTTCACTTAATTAAGAGCTGTTATTTCACTTCATTTATTTATATTACATGATTGATAGCAATCTAATGTTCCGACATATTAACAGCTGTTATTTCACTTAATTTATCAATATTACAAGATTGATAGGAATCTAATCTTTCGACATAGAATATGTATTGAACATAGCAAAACTTGATTAGACCAAACTTCTGGTCAATTCAATCCACAAATACCATATATCAACTAATATACATCGCATGATTGAACAGCGCATTCTTAGGTCACGATGAAATTGTTGTACCAATTGACAGTGCATTGCATGCATCATCCGTCATATATCCAATGTGTAATACGTCAACTAATATACATCGTAGCACCAGTGGTATGAACTCATAGCGAACAACGAATAACAGTGAGCTTCATTTAACATAGTTAAATGTGTGACTTATCGAGGAAGGGGATGTTAAAAAAAAAAAAAAAAAATACGAAAAGGTTCAGGAAAGCTATAAATATAATCTTGCAAATACATCGTAGTGTATATCTAAGCTTGCTTCCCAACATAATAATTAATACAAGGCATGATGACACTTGCTGCATTAAGATTCAGGATCGGCTTAGTGTATGAGCAAATCAATCGTATCAGTTTATAATGGGGAAAAAAAATTAATAAATTGTTTGATCTAACATACAAAATTTGCAACGTAATTTCATTAAAAATATGCAATAAAAGATTGTAATCAAATGTTAATTTAATTCAAATAAAAAACGGCATCGACGAGGTAACTATATCGCAAGACTACATTAGTTCATATCTGTCAATTGTATCAGTGCAAATCCAAACTTGCTTGCACCGATTTCCGCAACAGCAACAACAACAACAACAACGAATACTCATTCTAATTTATAACGTTCTATTCGTTCCATCGGTGGAAATGCTTTGAAATGCTATGACTGCATATTGTGATTTGTGATTCATCTAATATGATCATTAATCTGATATAATAAACTGGTCGATCTGATATACAAACTTCAAAATGATGCGTGCTTCGGATTGAACAACAAATCAAAGAGAACAAACATTAAATTAACTCAAATTAAAAAGTGCATTAATAGAGAAAATATATTCCACGATTACATAGGTTTGCATAACTACTTCAAACTAAACATAAACCAACTTCATGACACTGCTCATAAGACCTAAGATCAAACTAGACTTCACGAGAACAGAATATGAAAGATGCAAGACCCTCTACACCCTTGGTTTCTTCTTGGACGACTCCACAACATTATCATCTGTGTTTTTTCTCTTTCCACCCTGATCTCGCGTACCATCCGGTGGGGAATTAGCTTTCTTCCTTCGCGAAACTTCAGTGCCTTTGCCTTTAACTTTCTTCTTCTTACTTCTACCGGAAGTGGAAGAACAGGTCCACCTCAGTGGATAGGAAGAAGCTGTGTCGACCCGCCAGAATTCATCTTTCTCCGATGCATCTGAATATATAGTTGACTCCGACCCCTTCCCGACCACATAACCATGTTCATGCCAACTCTCCCACGAAGACTCACTCTCTGTGAACTCCAACTCACTATCATATCTCTGACTTTTCTTCACCTTTTTCTTCATCTTCTTCTTGGCAGTCTTCTTCAAGTTACTATCACTACTTTCTTTACCAGAATCCATTGCCCCTCTCTATGTTATGACCACATGAAATTGCTTGTGCTTATATACAATATAAGAATATGAATGTGAAAAGACCATCGCAACTGTTGACATCCATTCACATAACTTATTACCATGCATCTTCTAAGAGACACTTCTGCAATAAATGCATGCTTTGAATCAATGAGAAGATATTGCAAACCCCACTAAATCTTCCGCAGAAATCTTCAACACACACGAAACGATAGATCTAAATGATGAAACGTAAATCAGAAGGACTCAGACGGTGACTGATTGGAAATGAAACTAGGCGTTGACAATAGATTAGGGTTTCAGGTTATAATTGTGATTTTCTGGTGGTAGCGGAGCAATTAAGGCCTGTGTGGGAGCAGCAGAGCATAATTACGAGAAGCAATTAAAAACAAGTATGATTTTGTTTGGTATCTGTTTCAAAACCAAGAAAAACAGTGCGAATTAATTGTAGCAAAAACACACAATAGTAAACATAATTTTTTTTTTCTTTCTTCTTCTTCTTTTTTTTTTTTTTTACGAAAAATACGTGAAATCAAAAACACGTTCAGTGACATTACTAAATGTCAATATCAATTTGCTTACGTATGATTATTACACGCAATACCAATTTGTTGCATGAAATCATAGATTTTGATGTTTTCATTTTAGAAAAAATTAAAAACAATTTCTACTATACTATTACTGCGACACATGAATTTCAATTGCACATACAGTGAGACAAGCGTGAACTTCATAGCTGAACGACAACGCCCGGTGCAATGGCACGCCGCGCGCAACGCGCGAGGAGTGAACCTAGTATATCCTTATTTAAAAAAAAATTCTTGCATAGTAATAATTAGAATTATAATTATTTTCACTCACAAGTCTAATTTTTTTAAATTTTAATGATATTAAATTTAATATTTTGCTAGTGATATTAATACTTAATAAATTTACTATAACTTTTTTCATAGAACGAAGTACTAATCGGATAAGTTGTACTTTGAAGTGAAAAAGCTTATTTTTATTTAAGTTTACTAAAAAATATATGATATTATTATATAATTAAATATTTAAATTTTAAAAATTAATTTTATGTAACATCATTAAATTTGTAGTTTAAGGTTATAATTTTATAAAAATTTAGAGTAAAATGAAGGGCACACTAGTCTTTTTTTACATATTTACATCCAACATATGGATGAAAGTTAACGGAGGGTGCCCCCATTGCAACAAATTCAAAGTATGGGTAATGTCGATGCTGCAATTGAAATTATGGGTACGAAATCCACATAAATTCTGAAGTATGAGTACCGCCGATGCAGTTTAGCCAAAATAATAAGATAATACCACTCCGTCTCTGCTCTTTGTTCCCTTCCCGACTTTTTGACTCGTATCTATGTCGCTTTGACCGGGTGATTTGGATAGCCAAACGATGCGAAATTTTAATAATTTTTCACCGTGTTATAGATTAACTTTTTGATACGTTTATCGTATCGATAAGAGAAGTTGATTGAGAAATTAAGAAGAGAAGAATTGAAGAACTTAGGAGACGAATGTGAGTTTAGAAACGAAAGTAGGAGGCAGAGACGAGAGAATGATTTCTTTATTATTGCTTGCATAATACTGGAGATTACATCTCTATAAATAGATAAACAAACTAACCAAAACCTAACCTAACGGGCCTATCCTACGGGCCTAATTAAATAATAAATAATAATTATAATTAAAATACTAATAAACTAATAAATAGATAATATTGAGACGGGCGACCCGTATCACTACATGTATCATCTCCCCCACGCTTGAAAACCACCTTGCCCTCAAGGTGGACGTGGAAAATTGTCAATACTCTTACCCGGATCAAATTGACGACGAACGACCTTGAAAATGTCGGGTCGTAGTCCAAAATCAAAATAAGGCCCACTTATTTGTGGCAGCCAATAAAAAGAAGTATACCCATTGTTATTTGCATTGGGTTCATTGGATGAAGTGGGTTCTATTGTGTAATTGGGCCCAAGATATTTATCAACTACATAGGGAGGCCCATAATGAGACCACTTTGATTGTAGCCCCATTTCATAATCCAGCTCACTTAAAAAATGAAGCTCAATCTCATAACATGCCTTGGCCCGAAGATATCCATTGTAGGATGCCCTAGCTACACCTTGGTGAAGAACACACACAGGAGCCCGACCCCGTCGGTGGTTGCAGGTGATGGAAGTGGGTCTTGGACGGCAGTGGTGGCTCTGCCGGTGGTTGGCGCAGGGCAAGGAGGTCGCCAACGGAGTCGGAGGTTTGGGTGGGCTCGAATCTGGAGGTGGCTGGAGTTAAAGGCCTAGGAAAGGCTCGCTGGATCTGGCCGGTGGTGCGAACGGCAGGGAATTGTCGACGTTGATGGCAGTGGCGTTTTGTTGTTCGTCCGACGGTCGTGGGTCTCTCGAAGCGGAGACGGGAGAACAGGCGATGGTGGTGCCTGGGTCGTCGCCTTTTGCGGCATGTGAGGGGACAGACGGAGGTAGTCCGCCGTCGGGATGGTCGGAACAGCGCTTGGAGGTTCGAACAGCGGCGGATCTGGTTCGTCCTGCTCTAGCGACTGCGTGGCGACGGCAACTTTGGCAATCTGCGCGTTGGCTGAGGCTTGCCCGATCGGGTTGGCAGCGGTGGCCACCATGGGTTGAATCTCCGTCGGCAACTGGAATGCCGGATTTGCGGGCGGCAACTGCTTCTGCTCCTTGTCTTCAATTGGCGGCAGTGGCGGCTGCAGTAATGGTTGAATCTCCGGCTGTGGTTGTTGCTCCGGATCAAATTGTTGTTTGACCTCTATCAAAATATCCATCCACGAGGAAGAACTGTGATTCTTCCGATAAAAGTAACACCATTCGGATGCGGGACTGTCGATGAGCATAGCAACCACTTGTAAACGATCCTGGTTAGTGGATCTGTGATAGTCGAAAATTTGTTGTACTCGGTATATCCAGCCCACGGGATCAGTACCTGTAAATCGCAGAGCAGTCGGGCGAACGTGCGGGCTGTTATCCATGGTGACGGCGGCGTTTTGAGTTCGTGTTCGTCGTGAATGCGTCCGGCGAACTCGATAAAAGCACCAATGGTACGTTTATCGTATCGATAAGAGAAGTTGATTGAGAAATTAAGAAGAGAAGAATTGAAGAACTTAGGAGACGAAGGTGAGTTTAGAAACGAAAGTAGGAGACAGAGACGATAGAATGATTTCTTTATTATTTCTTGCATAATACTGGAGATTACATTTTTTTAAATAGATAAACAAACTAACCTAAACATAACCTAACGGGCCTACCATACGGGCCTAATTAAATAATAAATAACAATTATAATAAAAATGCTAATAAACTAATACATAGATAATATTGATACGGCCCACCCGTATCACTACCCGTATATCGATAATGCAGAAAATTAGAGATTTAGAGGAGAATTAGAGAAGACGAAAGTAAGAAATTGATAGGAGAGAGTAGAGACAAGAGTTAGGAAGAAACAATATTCTTATTCACTGCTTAACTGAGAGAGATTACATCTTCTTAAATAGATAATACTGACCCTAACTCTAGACCTAACGGGCCAAGCCCGGATTATTAATTAACCAAATAACATAATTAAGTAACTAATAATCAATTAGTTACTAAATAATAACTATATAATAAGATTAATATTGATACATGACCCGTATCATCTCTCCCACCCTTGAAAACCACCTTGCCCTCAAGGTGGATGTTGAAAAAAATCGCCAATATTTTTGCCCGGATCAAATTGACGGCGCACGAGCTTGAGAATATATCTTGAGCCAAAAATTGGGTGGTCCAAGTCGGTATAGCTCTTATACAGCGGCTTACCCATATTATTTGTTGCGTAGCCCAAATTTGCAGTGAGACCGAATATTTTCTGCCTCGTACAGTTAGACCCAAATAAATAATTGGGCTCAAGTGAAGAGGTGAGGCCAAATATTGCAGTCAGCCCAAACAAAGATGAAAGGCCCAACTGTTATGTTAGCCCAAATTGAAGTCCAATCCTCTGTTGAGAAAATGAACCCGTTAGGGTTGGTGTCGGCGGTGGTTCTGGTGGTGTGGGGACAAATTCGCCGGCGATTAGAGGTCGGGCGAGGCCGGATATGGTCGTGCGGTGGTCGTCGATCCCGTTGGTGGTGTTGGACGGTGGTTGGGGCAACTATAATTGGCTGTAGGAGGCTGCCTTGTCTGGCGGCGCATCCATAATTGGACGCAGCGGCATGATTTCCGGAGGGAGGTCAGGTCCCTTCGATTGGGACGACTCCGGTGCTGCGAGGTTGGGAGGAGAAGCCATGGCCGACGAAATCCTGGAGGTGGCGCGGTCCGCGGGGTTGTCGGCGTCGTGGAAGAGTTTCAGAATAGAGGTGGGGGGTTTCGCGGGCTTAGGCTTCGATTTCTGCTCGGTTTCGAGCTCCGGCGGCTGTCGAACCCGTTGGCTCGTCGGCGGTGGTGATGCTTTTTGGGTTTGCGGTTGTGGCAGTGGATCTTGCTGCTTGACGGAAGGCGGAGGTGTTTTCACGCTGTGAGATAGTGCCAGAGCCATCTCTTCTTTGTCTTCTGCAACATCCTCTTCTGGATTGGTTGATGGTTGTTTCAGAACCTGTGGCTGGCGCGACTGCTGTTATTCTTCATCTAAGAGCGGCTGGGTTTGCACTGGCATGATCTGGATCTGCTGTTCCTTGTCGTCAATTGGCGGCGGATTAGCGGCCGTCAACCTGACAATGAATCGGTCAAGCGTGGAATTGATGCCCGCTGTGCACGATTTCATCTTTGTAAGCGAGGCATCGATGTTGTCCAACTTTGCAACGATTTTGGCGATCAATTCGCTTTCTTTCAAGTTCGTCATGATGCAAAAAAATCACCTGTTGAGTGTGGTGAAACTCAATGAAAGCGCCAGATGATACGGAAGAGTATCGATAATGCAGAAAAAGAGAGATTTAGAGGAGAATTAGAGAAGACGAAAGTAAAAAATTGATAGGAGAGAGTAGAAACGAGAGTTAGGAAGAAACGATATTCTTATTCACTGCTCATGGTGGCAGCGGGTCCGGCCCGCGGGTCACTTTTGCACGAACCCGCCCCAGCCCGGTGGTGCGCACGGCCCGAGCACGGACCGGTACGGACGTGACCCGAGCACGCCCCGCGTCCGACCGTGCCGTGGCCCGTGCACCCCCGGTTCAATTTTCGGACGTTGGTGGCCCGTGCAAGGACCGGCCCGCTCTGCTGGTGACCCGCACGGGTCTGACCCGGCACGTGCAGCACGGGTCGGCCCGCTGCCCCCCTATTTTTTTTTTTCTTCATCAAACACAGCAACGGCTAGCAACGGCTAGTTTGTGGAAATTGTCCTTTTTGACCCTTTTTTTTAAAAAAAAAAACGGCTAGTTGGAGGGGTATAAGTGGAAATCTGAGTATTTGTCTCACAAAGGACTATTTTGCCCCTCCCAACAGCCATATAACGGCTAGTTTTAGGGGTAAAAACGGAAAGATGAAGAACTAATCCTCCTATAAATACCACTACACTATTATGAATTTTTTCATCTCATTCCCACAAAACTTCATCTCATCTTCTAGTCTTCCACAAAGCTCTCTCAAAGTGTTGCAATATTCCTAATTGGCGGTTTTTGAAGATCACATTGTCGGCTTCATCTCATCTTCCACTTCCATTCCCACGGCTACAAGCTATTCCGATCGTACAACATCGTCGGAAAGTTTGTAAGTTTTAATTTTTACCACTTATTTTTTTGTTGTAGTTTTAGCAAAGCTTTAATTTTTTACTTAGGTGTTTGAAAAATGTCTAATAATCGTACTTTTAATGAACAATTTGAGAATCCTCTAGAGGATTTTGTTTATGAAGAAAATACTACTTTTCATGGTAATCAAATTGATAGCGAAGATAATGTTATAAATGTAGATGATTTAGATCAAAGTATGCCAACGGATAGAACAAACGATGATATTTATAGACCTAAGAAAAAAAATAGGGGTTCGGGCACTACGGGTAAACAAACTTCTTATATTTGGCATCACATGACGATTAAAACTATGATGTTTGAAGGTAAACTTTCCGAAAGAATATGTTGTAACCTTTGCGATCGCAATTATACTAAAAGTAAAGATGGAACCGGTAGTTGTAGAAGACATTTAGTTAGTAAACATAGGCTTAATGACCCAAATTTGAATGTGGGTAGTAGTACACAATCACAATTAAATTTTGGCCAAAAATTCCAATATACGCATGTTAGAGCTAGACACGAAATTGCATTATGGATAGCCACTAGTGAGTTGCCTATAAAC
The DNA here is from genome assembly GCA_023055425.1 of Linanthus parryae. Taxonomy (NCBI): domain Eukaryota; kingdom Viridiplantae; phylum Streptophyta; class Magnoliopsida; order Ericales; family Polemoniaceae; genus Linanthus; species Linanthus parryae. The sequence continues at coordinate 82,221,450 of JALGPY010000007.1, read as the reverse complement.
ACCGCTTCTAACGTTAGATTTGAAAGAATGATTCAAAACGCTTTTAATCCATCTTTTACAATGGTTAGTCGTAACACTACTAGAGCCGACATTATAAAAAAATTTAAATGCTACAAAACCGAAATTTTAGAACTTTTTAAATCTAATAATTACTCTATTTCATGCACATCCGATTTGTGGACTAGTAGAACTAATCGTGGTTTTATTTGTGTTACCGCGCACTTTGTGGATGATGATTGGATTCTTCAAAAACGAATTATTGCATTTCGACAAATAGAGTATCCACATAACGCAAAAAATATTAGTGATAGCATATATGATATTTCTATTGAATACGGAATTTCAAACCGCATTATGGGTATTACTTTTGACAACGCATCGGCAAACAATGCATGTATACCTCTTTTGAGAGATAATTTAATTCCATATAACGGCGAACGGCTTCATCACATGAAATGTTTTTGTCATATTATTAACTTGATTGTGAAGGATGGTTTGAAAACTCTAGGCTCAAGTATTGAAAATATTCGTAACGCACTTTTGTATATTTCTAGTAGTAGCCAAAGACTAAAGAAATTTGAAGAAGCATGTGAACTTGCTAACAAAAAAATTAGGAAATTTAGTGTGGATTGTCCAAGTAGGTGGAATGGTACTTATTTGATGATTAGAGGTTGTGAAGGGTACGAAAACGTGATAACGAGGTTTATTAGAGATGATGCTCGCGACGTTGAACTTACTATGAGTGATTGGAAAAGTGCTAGAGAGTTGATGAAAATGTTACGACCTTTTTACGATGCTACAAACCAAATGTCGGGCGTTTATTATACTACAACTAATTGGACACTAATTCAATTGATGAAAATGAGTAGCATTATAGATGCTTGTAGGCTTCACGAGCAATTAAAAGAGGCCGTAATTAATATGCAGGCTAAATATATGAAATATTTCAAGAAAATTCCAATGATTTTTTGTTTAGCCGCGGTTCTTGATCCACGCCAAAAAATTCAAGCGGTAGAAAAAGCGCTTAATCAAATAGCGCATAACATGGGTGAGGATTATCCAAAGCCAACAATTGATGAGGTTTCTAGTGAATTAAAAAGGAAATTTGACAAATATGTTTCAATACATGGAGAACTACAACCTCAAAATGTGCCTTTATCTACTTCTCAAAGTAATTTTCTTGATCCAATATTTAATTTTGCCACATTTACGGATTGTTCTAGTTCTTATGACCCTTGTGTATCCGAATTGGAAAGATATTTAAACACTAAGCATACTTATGATATTCCAAATATTAACGAATTAGATGTATTAAAATGGTGGAAAAAAAATGCCGAAAGCTACCCGGTTTTATCAATACTAGCACGTGATGTACTAACCCCTCCTGTTTCAAGTAGCCCGTCCGAGTCGGCTTTTAGTTTAGGTGAAAGAGTATTATCAAAGAAGCGTTCAAGATTGACGCCGGAGATGTTGGAGGTGCTAATTCTCACCAAGGATTGGGACGATGCGAAGATGAGAACACAAGATATTCGCAAGGAGGACGAGCTCACTAATGCAATATTCCAAGCCGATGCCGAGGGAAAGATAATAGACGAAGTAGATGGTATTATTTACGAAGACATCGACGACGACGAATGAAGTTATTTTAGAGAAAATAAACAATAGACATTTTTCTTAATTTTTTCTACATGTATAGTTTAGAAAAAAATGCAAATGATAGATAGTTAGGTAGGTGCCAACCTAGTTGGGATGTACCATAACTATAGTGATGCATTATTTCTAACAATTGTAAGCCCAAAATTCAAAAGTTAAGGTATTATTACCATTTTAATAAATTGTTTTTAATATTTAGTTTTCTTCTTATTTTTAAATGTTTATTTTTTTTGAATTTGAAATACTTAACCGTTACAACATAAAAAATATATATATATATATATATATATATATATACCCGTGACCCGCCGCAGCACGGGTCAAGGCGTGCAAGTGACACGTGCACGCCGCGGGTCATGTTTCCTCATCCTTCGAGCACGGCCCGACCCGACTCGGTACTCCACTTGGCACGACCCGCGCACGGACCGGGGGGGCTAGGCACGGCCGGGTTTAGGCACGGCCCGGCCCGGCCCGGCCCGCTGCCACCATGATTCACTGCTTAACTAAGAGAGATTACATCTTCTTAAATAGATAATACTGACCCTAACTCTAGACCTAACTCTAGACCTAACGGGCCAAGCCGGGATTATGAATTAACCAAATAACATAATTAAGTAACTAATAATCATTTAGTTACTAAATAATAACTATATAATAAGATAAATATTGATACATGACCCGTATCACTTTTACTCTACAATAACATAAAAATTTATTAAAAAGTTTCATCATTTTTCTATCCAAATCATTGGGTCAAAGTAACCCTGTGAATAGTGTGTAATAGTCAAATGGAAACTAAGAGCAGAGACAGAATAATAACTTTTTTGAAATGCCAGTGTATATATATTGGTTCCAACGAAATTATAAATTAATAATTACCAAAAGATTCCAACTTCTAAAACTGTCTAGTAAAAACTGAATTTGTAGTCACTTTTTTTTGTTGAACTTCAAATCAACATTGGGTTCGTCTTTAAATCTCGTCATTGCACTTAAGAGTTGGGGCATTGGCTTCTCGTACGGCGTTGGTACCATGGACCAACTTTTTCGTACCATGAACAAACTTTTTTCATTATGAAAAAACAATGAACTTGACACATTTTATTAATTTATGAATGTACATTTATAGAATGTGTCTAAGAACTTGATTTTGTGATTTATTTTTCATTTCTAATAATATACATTGTAACTATTAAATTGTACTTGGAAATTTAAAGGTCGTAGGTAAATCCTCTTTAAATTAATAATTTATCAATATAATAATATATCGTCAAATTAATAAAATATTCCGATCCTAACATTGTTAATTATAGAGGTTTTACTGTATAATTAATCTTACTCGAACCTTATTAAAATGGGAAATGCTATTTTTTTTGAAATTATGTGTTAATAACATATTAATTTCCACCGTAATACATTCCAAATATGTAAGGGCCAATTCGTAATGTCCGCTTATTTTGTGAAGCTTATATTATTTAGTGAATATCATGTTTAAGCACATAGTATTTTGATGTGTCCATATCTGCCAAACTAAAATAGTTAATCTAGTCCAGAAATACACCAAAAGTTCTAATATCTTCTTTAATCGCTAAATTAATGAAAAATATTTAGGGAATAATTAGTCCTAATCACCAGTTTAAGTGTAATTATCTTAGTTAATCATGATTAATACCGAATGACAAGTATTATAGAGTGTGTTAGTGACGCCGGGTTATTCGCCCAACGAGGGATCACAGCGGATCAAGCTATGGAAAAGGGTACGAAAACTAGGGCACAAAAGCTCTCTAGAATTTCAGAAGTAAAATAATATCAAAAGTTGTCGAATTTTACCCACAAGCCGGGTATAAATAGCTTGAAAGTGTGAGTATGCAGATTTATAAGCAACTAAGATACTCTAGAAGGGGGGAGGGGGGTTGAATAGAGTATGCCAACTTTTTGCAAAACTACCTAACAAGTAGAAAAACTAGTGTAGACAATGAAGTTCAAGGCCTTGAACACAGATTCAAGCATTTGAAATGTAGCAGAAAGATTTAGAACAAGTAAGCCTTTTTCAAGGCCTTGAAAACAAGTTCAAACCCTTGAAAAATAAACAGTTTTTGTATGCTGCAAAAGCTTTGAAAGTAGATGAACTGAAAAATGCACAAGACAAGTGATTTATAGAGTTCAGTCCACTTGGACCTACGTCTCTACCTTAGGGATTAGATCCCTGCAGGATTTTCAAATCAATTCTTATTAATCAAAAGCTAAGCCCTAGAACTCGAGCACAGAGAGTTCCCTTACTCTGTTACAGCTTGTGGATTTCCCTAACCCGTCTAGTACCTGCTCTAGCTAACTGATTAACTAAGAATTCTCTATTTTTCACCTTTTACAATCCTTGAGACTGAATGTAGAATAATACATAAATAATCTACCAATATAGCTCTTTACATAATATCACTTAAGAGTAGAAAACTGCAGTGAAATGCAGTGAACTACTGTGTATGGATTGGAAGAGATGAAGAACTTCTTTGATGCTTTTCAATCCAGAATACTTTCTCTGTATTTGCCAGTTGAGAATTGTGTTGTTGTTGCTTGGAATTTGAGCTCTTTAAATACTTCAAACAGCTCTGCAAATCTCTCTCCAGATTTTCAGCAACAACCTTCCTACTTTGTAGGTAACAGAGTTTGACTATTTTGAGATCTTCTCCAACGGTTGAATGATTGTAATCTTCTGAATATTTTTGTAATCCTTCATTTAACCATCATGAGATGCTGTCAAACACATCTGATTGATCACAGGATCAAAGTCTTCAAGTATTTCCAAAACCTGCAGCAATCCAGTTTACGAAACAATCCTGCAAACTTAGAAACAATATTTCCTGCATTATCATGGTCAAACAGTTGATATAGTACGATTCAAAACATGTTTAAAAATTTTTCTTTCATCATCTAACAACAGATAATCAAATATATGCAAGAGAGATGATAAATTAGATCAGAGAGTTAATGGAAAAACTCCCCCTGAGAATATGCTTTTACGTTTAACAGTTTCAAGGCTTTGAATCCAGTTTCAAGGCCTTAAAAATAGCTAACACTATTTTCAAGCCTATGAAGTTGATTCAAGGCTTTGAAAGCTATTTCAAGGCCTTGAAATAGTCAAGCTCTTTCAAGCCTTGAACAAACTAAGGTTTCAATCTCCCCCTTGATGAAAGACAAAACCAAATTCCGTTTGATCCTTAGTCTCTGCAAAATAAACTGATTAGTCTGCAATTTAAAGACACAGTTATTCCAAAAATATCCAACTTATTTAAACACCTAAAAAGTTCAGCATATAACATCAAATAAACCTAGGATCCTAAACTAAAAACCTAGAATTTTCTCCCCCTTTTTGACATTCATAAAAAAGATAGAAGATGTTGGATCAAATGTCTGGAAAATTTTGAAAACTTAAGGAAATAAAGCAGAAAGAATATGGAAGAAAGAATAGGCAAGATTAAGGGTTTTGATCTTCATCTTCCTCCTGATCTCCTTCCTCTTTCTCATTGTCTTCTTCATCAGTCTTGTCTTGCTCCTCCTGTTCCTCTGCAACTTCTTCTGCAGTAGCTGTCTCACCAGTCTTATCCTTTTCAGCTGCCTTTGGAGATTTCTTCTTTTTCTTCAAAGTGATCAACAACTCATCTGAATAAAGACTATCAGCTTCATCTTCTGCCTGTTCTGCTGCCTGCTTTCCCTTATCTGAAACTGGGGTAGCTTCTTTCTGTTCGAATGCTCACTAGGCAATTCCTTGTATGATTCTCCTTTATTTGTTCCTTCATGATCCTCAGGAACATCAAGCAAGGTCATGCTTCAGAAGATACTTTCCACCATATACTTGACTTTTCCCATATCACTTTCTAGTCCAAAACAGCAGCTTTGACATCCTCTATGTCCAGTTGCAAACCATCAAGTCTTTGATTTTCTGTAGGCTGAGAGATCTGGCTTGAAGTGGGAGTTAAGGTCTTGGGCTTAGAAAACTTTTTTTCACCTATTTCTGCTTCAGTAAGATCTGAGTACAGTTTCCAAACTTTCTCCTTGGTTTTCAGAACTCCAATTTTCTCAAAGGCTTTCTCATTGAGTTCCCCAAAACCAGATGTGACTGATTCTTCTCCATTAAAAGGGATCTCAAAGTGATCAAAGAACATGGTAAGGAGGTTTGCATATGGCAGAGGGTGAACTCTCTTACTGGTTAAACTGAAGAGCATATGTTCAATGACAAGTTTTTGGAGATCAATCTCATAGCCATGCATAATCAGGTACATGATTTGCAGCATTCTCTCAGTTACCAACTCTCTAGGAAAGACACATCTCACCAGAATAGTATGAAGAACTTTGGCTTCAACATTTGACACAGAGTGTGTTAATTGTTTGGCTGAGGTTGAGACATTTGAAAGAAAGAATTCTTCTTTGGCTAGCTTCAAAGTTTCTGACTTTGGAGGATGGTTACCTGTGTCATACCTCTTTGGACAACTTAACACATTGGCAAATTCAGAGTGATCAAGTTCAATTTTTATCCCAGCAACTTTAGATGTGATCAGTAAGTGTGCAGATCTCTTTACTTGGGTGAAGTTCAAATAGAAGAGTCTGGTGAGTCTTGGGTAGGCAATATCCCTAGGATTTAGCATACACCACAAAGAAATCTTCTTTAACATAGAGATGCACTTGAGTTTCATGTGTTCCAACACATACTTATTAACCAAACTGCAGAAACCAATAGACCTTGAAGCAAAAATATCTAACCACTTACCTTTAGAGATGTTTGAGACAAACCATGTCTCATCTGGAACTGTGTTCTTTGTTGAGACTTGAGAATAGATCTGCAAAGCCTTCTCCAATTGACTTTATGGTTGTGCTTCAGTCACCTTCCCTTTCCCTTTTTCTGCCTGAGTTGCCTTCTTCTTTGCCTTTTGAACTGGTAGGTTCTTTTTCTGGTTGCTTTTCTGTAATGGCCTTCTGCTTCTTCTGCTTTTCTGAAGAGGAGGTTGTAGCCTTCTTGATCTTCTTCTTTGGTGGAGGAGCATCTGGAACTGCTTCTACACTAGAAGTTCTTGAGCTAGAGTCTCCACTGACTTCTTGAACCTCTTCCACTGCTGCTTTTCTCTTCTTCTCTAAGACAGGTTTTGAACCACCAGCCATCTTGATTCGATCTGAGGATCTTCTTGTGCTCATTAGGGTTAGTGAGAAGAAAAGAAAGAGATGGAATGATATGGAATGAAGGAGAAGAGAAGAGGATAAATACTGAAAGAGTTCGAGTTTCAAAAGCAAACTAGTATTTCTCTGATTCTAAAAAGATTTGCAAAGATCAGAAAATAAAATTCAAACTATTATGCCGTTGGAAAAAGAATATACTAATACTATTTTTGGCTAAAACCAATTTTTGAAAAAGGTAGGGGCTATATTAGGTAAATATCTACAGAGATATCACCTAGTATAGAATGATCCAAGTTTATTGACTATTAGTGTAACAGATTCATTTTCAAAGCTTTGAAAAGGCTTTCAAGGCCTTGAAATACTGTAACACTGCAACAGATAAAAGATCAAGGCTTTGATTTGATTTTCAAGACTTTGAAATTCAGTTCAAACCTTTCTAAACACAAATAACTTACCTTTCTTACCTTAAGCTCCCCCTAAACCAATGCAGTCTTATTTAGCATTCCCAATTCCAATCTTAGAGCTGAGAATTTCTCATCTGCTAATGGTTTGGTGAAGATTTCTGCAATTTACATATTAGTAGCAACAAATTCAAGAACAATGTCACCTTTCTCAGCATGATCTCTGATGAAGTGGTGTCTGACTTCAATGTGCTTGGTTCTTGAGTGTTGTACTTGATTCTTTTTAAAAGAAATTGCACTAGTGTTGTCACACTTAATAGGTATGCCTCTGAAGTCAAATCCAAGGTCTCTTAGCTGTTGAGCAATCCATAGTACTTGTGAGCAACATGCTCCTGCAGCTATATATTCAGCTTCAGCTGTTGGTAGAGCAACTAAATTCTGCTTCTTGGAATGCCAGCTAATCAAAGATGATCCAATGAATTGACAGGTTCCAGAAGTGCTTTTTCTATCAACTTTGTAGCCTGCAAAGTCAGCATCTGAAAAACCACTAAAAGAAAAGTTAGAATGTCTTGGATACCAAAGCCCTAAGTCTTTGGTACCATTGAGATATCTGAATATTCTCTTCACAGCATTTAAGTGTGATTCTTTTGGATCAGCTTGAAACCTAGCACACATGCATACACTAAACATGATATCTGGACTGCTTGCTGTCGGATAGAGTAATGATCCAATCATGCCTCTATACTCTTTACCATTGACACTCTTACCAGATTCATCCTTGTCTAAGGAGAGAGTGGAGCTCATTGGGGTCTTAGCTTCCTTGCATTGAGCCATGCTGTATTTATTCAACAAGTCTCTTGTATACTTGCTTTGATTCAGAAAAATACCCTTATTCAATTGATGTATTTGAAGTCCTAGGAAGAAGGTTAATTCTCTTATCATGCTCATTTCAAACTCCCTGCTCATAAGACTTAGGGATTTGGTATCCAAGACATTCTAACATATACCTGGACTACAAGTAAATCTTTCTCATGAGTCTTCATGAAAAGAGTCTTGTCTACTAAACCCCTTTTGAAATCATTTTCAAGTAGAAACTTCGACAGTCTTTCATACCAAGCCCTTGGAGCTTGTTTCAAACCATAAAGAGCTTTGTCAAGTTTGTAAACATGATCTGGAAATTTGTCATTTTCAAAACCAGGAGGTTGTGCAACATAAACTTCTTCTTGTGAATAACCATTCAAGAAAGCACATTTTACATCCATTTGAAAGAGTTTCATGTTCTTGTAGGATGCAAATGCAAGTAAAATTCTAATTTCTTCTAACCTGGCAACTGGAGCAAAGGTTTCTTCATAATCTATACCTTCTTCTTGATTGTAACCTTGAGCAACTAACCTTGCTTTGTTTCTGATTACATTGTCACTTTCATCCAACTTGTTTCTGAATACCCATCTGGTACCAATGACAGACTGGTTTGTTGGTGCTGGAACCAGGTTCCAAATCTTATTCCTCTCAAACTCATTGAGCTCACTTTGCATAGCAATAATCCAGTCTTCTTCTTTCAAAGCTTCATTCACAGTTTTTGGTTCTACAAGAGAAATAAAAGCATTAAAAGCACATAAGTTCTTCAACTGTGATCTAGTCTGTGTACCAGTGGTTGGATCTGATATGATATTGTTAGCTGGATGAGATGAGAGATATTTAAATATCTTCCTTGGAGACCATGGTTCAGGATCACCATAGATCTTTTCTGGTCTTGAAGTAGTAGCTTTGTCACTTGAATCCTTCTGATAATCTTTTTCAAGGATTTGAGCTGTATTCTCAAGGCCTTGAGAACTGTTTTCAAGGTCTTGAAAATGTCTTCTATTTTCTTCTGAGCCTTTCTTGAATCCAAGTGGATTCTCAGTCTCTTCCTCTGATTCATGCTTGTTCAAATTCAAATCTGCAAAACTTTCACTCAAAGAACCATCATAGCTTTCATCAAAAATAACATGAATGCTCTCTTCAACCAGTTTGGTTCTTTTATTGTACACTCTATAAGTTTTTCTATTCAGAGAGTAACCAAGAAATATACCTTCATCACTTCTTGCATCAAACTTACCAACATTGTATTTTCCATTGTTATGGATAAAACAAGTGCATCCAAAGGGTATGAAGTAAGAGGTTTTTGGCTTCCTCCCTTTGAATAATTCATAGGGGGTCTTATTTAGAATGGTTCTGATCAGGCACATGTTCAAAATATAGTTTGCTGTATTCACAGCTTCTTCCCAGTAGTGTTTTGCAACTTGTTCTCAAGAAGCGTTTTCCTTGACATATCTTCTAGAGTCCTGTTCTTTCTTTCAACAACACCATTTTGTTGAGGAATTCTTGGAGCAGAAAAGTTATGAGAAATACCATGCTTATCACAGAATAAATCAAACTCTAACTGATCAAATTCTCTACCATGATCACTTCTGATTGAAGCTACAGGTAGGTTTTTCAAGTTTTGAAGTTCTCTGCAAAGCTTTGAAAATTCAGAGAGAGCTTCAGATTTTTATTTGAGAAACATAACCCAAGTGTATCTAGAGAAATCATCTACAACAACTAGCATATACCTGTTACCTTTTGGAGTAGGAGTCCTCATAGGACCACATATATCCATATGAAATAATTCAATAGGTCTAGTTGTACTTACAAACTTCTTTGGCTTGAAGGAGCTTCTGGTCTGTTTCCTTGTGCACAGGCTTTGCATAACTCATCTTCTTTGAACTTGGAATATGGCAGTACTCTTACCAAGTCTTTGGAAATTAATTTGTTCAGAGTATGCAAACTGATATGACCAATTTTCCTATGCCAAAGCTTTGTATCTTCTTTCAAGGCCTTGAGACACTTCAAACTTTCACCTGCAACTTTGCTAGTCTGAAAAGTATAAACATTGTTTGATCTAGAGGCTGTGAGAATGCAGTCTCCTGATTTCTTATTTTGCACCACACACTTCTCTTTATCAAAGATAACTTTGTTAACATTAAGTAAATTAAACTTCAAACCTTCAACCAGATAAACATCAGAAATAGAGTTTTCAGAATTTGTACCAACTTTTACAATACCAAGAATATTGTATTTTCCTTTATCACCAAGTGTTATTGAACCTTCTGATTACTCTTTTAATTCTGAGAATAGAGATCTTTTCCACTCATATGTCTTGAGCAACCACTGTCCATGAATTACTTCTGTTCCTTGGTGAAAACCTGCAAGCACCAATCACTGCCTTACCCAGCTGTTATATCAAGTGTGGAATTTGGATTCATATTCAGGATCAACCATGTTAGGTGGTCTAACCCCTTTAGGAACCCAAATCTTCTTAACTTGTCCTTTAAGTTGGAAATTAAAAGTGTTCCTCATTATGTGAGGGTCTCTTCTTCTAAAAGGACAAGTCATTTTAACATGACCAGTTTTACAACAGTAATGACAAGTAGGAGAGGTTTTGTTTCCAGCTTTCACAAATCAGGTATTGTTTCTTCTTGGAAAGTTGGGATTGAATCCAATACCAGCTTTGTGAACAGACTGTGAACTTCCTCCAGGAATCAAGTTCAATTTCTGTTATGATATAGCAAGATTGATTTTGACTAGTTTAGATTCTTGAAGTTTCTCATTAAGAGTAGTCTTTTGTCTTTCTAAGTCATGAACATGATGTCTTAGATTAACAAGGATGTCATTCATAGAGAAGTTTTCAGTGACTACTTCCTTGACTTGTGTTTTCAAGGCTTTGAAACTGGTTTTCAAGGCCTTGAAATCACTGTCAGTTTTCTTCTGAGAGATTTCAAGATTCTGATTTAGGCAAACAAGTTGTAAATTTTCTTTTGCTTTCATGAACTTTCTCTTTCAAAATCCTGATCTCTTTCAGATAGTCTTCCTCATTTAAATGCATAGTTTTGAGATATCCTGAAAGGGCTTCTATTGGTTTTGAAATTAAACAGTTGACCATTAACTCAATGTTCTTTTCAGAACTATCATCATGCTTGGCCATGAAGCAAAGATTGGCATGTTCTTCTTCAGATTCAGATTCACTGGAGCTGTCTGAATCACTCCATGAGGCAATCATGGCTTTCTTTCTTCTGTCATGATATTTCTTCTGAAAGTTCTTGCTCTTTTTGTATGGACAATATCTTATCAAGTGTCCTGCATCACCACACTCAAAGCAGTTCATAACTTTTGACTTGCTTTGTGAAGAGGGCTTACCTTTGTAGTCCTTGCTGCTGGATGGTCTATGCCTTTCTATGTTGAACTCTTTGTTTCCATAGTTTCTCTTCATTTTGAGGATCCTTGTCAAGGCTTTGGAAATCAAGGCAATTGGATCTTCATCATCACCATCATCAGTTTCAAGGATTTGAATTCTCTCATTCTCTTTGGCTTTGAGGGATAGATTTTTGACACCTTCTGGGAGTTCTCCATCAACTTCATTCATGGATATCTCGTGTGTTAGGAGCTCCCCTTGGAGTTCATCAAGTTGTAAAGTTGAGAGATTCTGAGCTTCTTCAATAGCTATGGTTTTGGTTCCCACTTTGCCTTTGGAAGACTTCTAAGTATCTTCCTCACCTTTTCCTCATTGGAAAAGTGTTTTCACAGTGAGTCAAGGTTGTTGACAATATCAGTGAATCTCTTGAACATATCTCTGATGGATTCATCTGCATTCATTTTGAACAGCTCATACTGTCTGAGATAAATGTTGATCTTGGTCTGTTTGACTTGGCTGGTTCCTTCAAAGGTAACCACAAGTTTATCCCAGATTTCTTTAGCAGTTGTGCATCCAAAAGATCCTGTTGAATTCATCTGTAATCAAAGCACAATGCAAAATGTTAATAGTCTTGTAATTCTTAGAAACTTGCTCTAATTCAGAAGAGGAGAGTGAGTCTTCTGTTTTAGGAGTTCTGATCCCATCTTTCTCTTTATAGAAAGTATGAGGGACATTTTGAATAATGGTCCAAAGCTCTAGATCTTGATCAATGATAAACATTTTCATGAGAGCTTTCCACTGAGCAAAGTTTTCTCCACAGTATAGAGGAGGTCTGTTAGCAGCTCTTCCTTGTGAGGAGTCACCATCACCTGCAGTACTCATGATCACCAGATGGTTAAATCTTATATAGTGATACAAGCTGTGATACATGTTGAAAGTGTGAGTATGCAGATGTATAAGCAACTAAGATACTCTAGAGGGGGGGGGGGTTGAGTAGAGTATGCCAACTTTTTGAAAAACTAGCTAACAAGTAGAAAAACTAGTGTAGACAATGAAGTTCAAGGCCTTGAACACAGATTCAAGCCTTTGAAATGTAGCAGAAAGTTTTAGAACCAGTAAGTATTTTTCATGGCCTTGAAAACAAGTACAAACCCTTGAAAAATAAACAGTTTTTGTATGCTGCAAAAGCTTTGAAAGTAGATGAACTGAAAAATGCACAAGACAAGTGATTTACAGAGTTCAGTCATTTTGGACCTACGTATCTACCTCAGGGATTAGATCCCTGCAGGATTTTCAACTCAATTCTTAATAATCAAAAGCTAAGCCCTAGAACTCAAGCACAGAGAGTTCCCTTACTCTGTTACAGCTTGTGGTTTCCCCTAACCTGTCTAGTACCTGCTCTAGCTAAGTGATTAAATAAGAATTCTTTATTGTCCACCTTGAAAAATCCTTGAGAATGAATGTAGAAATAATACAGAAATGATATACCAATATAGATCTATACAGAAGATCACTTAAGAGTAGAAAACTGCAGTGAAATGCAGTGAACTTCTGTGTATGGATTGGAAGAGATGAAGAACTTCTTTGATGCTTTTCATTCCAGAATACTTTCTCTGTATTTGTCCGTTGAGAATTGTGTTGTTGTTGCTTGGAATTTGAGCTCTTTAAATACTTCAAACAGCTCTGCAAATCTCTCTCCAGATTTTCAGCAACAACCTTCCTACTTTGTAGGTATCAGAGTTTGACTATGTTGAGATCTTCTCCAACGGTTGAATGATTGTAATCTTCTGAGATATTGTTGTAATCCTTCATTTAACCATCATGAGAAGATGTCAAGCACATCTGATTGATCATAGGATCAAAGTCTTCAAGTATTTCCAAATCTGCAGCAATCCAGTTTAGGAAACAATCCTGCAAACTTAGAAACAATATTTCCTGCATTTTCATGGTCAAACAGTTGATATAGTACGATTCAAAACATGTTTAACAATTTTTCTTTCATCATCTAACAACAGATAACCAAACATATGCAAGAGAGATGATAAATTAGATCAGAGATTTAATAGAACAACTCCCCCTGAGAATATGCTTTCAGGTTTAACAGTTTCAAGGCTTTGAATCCAGTTTCAGGGCCTTGAAAATAGCTTTTCAAGCCGATGAAGCTGATTCATGGCTTTGAAAGCTGTTTCAAGTCCTTGAAATAGTCAAGCTCTTTCAAGCCTTGAACAACCTGAGCTTTCATAGCTGATAACTCAAAGTTTGCCCAAAATGGCAAAAACTATAGAACTGGCAAAAACTGCTAAAATAAATATCCGTAGATGGAATACTTGACAAAAATCGGCCTTATTATGAAATCTAAAAACGAAAAAGGAAAACTGCCAAAATGGTAAAAAACGTCCTCGAAGCTTCCGTTGACTGGTCAAACGGACTTTTCTGGATCCGAAAAGTTGCGCGATGCACCTCAATCGTGTCCGTCTCGCCGAGAGCTTTCTGGAAATATGCTGTAATAGCCATTCTGATCCGCGTAGCTGAAGTTACGCCCCGAACAGTGTGGCGTGACCAAAAATGACCGTTTTGCGCCTCCCTTGCGCTTGTCTTCCACGTCATGATAGTGAATCGCCAGATTAGTCGCGTCTGACAGCTCAGCCTCGTCTGGTGACTCAGCTCCTGCATCAGTTAGCTTGTGTACGCGTTAATAGCAGGAAAGACACGTAGGGGGACACGTGTCATGCTACTGGTTCTTGTCTATGCATAACTAACATGCAGGTGGAAACATGTCATAGTCTGGTGTATTGCTCTGCATGCGTGACACATAGGGGTCCATGTGTCGCAATTTGGTGACCTGTTTTGCACGCTAGACACGTAGGGGACACGTGTCAGTGTCTTGCGGCTATTGCGCTGCATGGGTGCCACGTGTGGTGATGACTCCTCGCAGCTTGATTGGTCGATCACTTCTATAAATAGGTTTCAGTGCTATAGTTATCTCTCATATAGATTCAATCCAAGTATTGATAAGTAAGAGAGAGGGAGAGAGAGTTACACGGGATATTCAGAGATACTATATTTGGAGCTTTTCTCATCTTTTCAAAGCCATTGTGACGATGTTAATATTGAGGTAGGCGAATAATCGCCTTTCACGTATATTTGAAGTTAATATTATGCGTGATTTTGTGTGGGTTAAATGTTATTTTTGGACTTATTGATACATAATTTTGGTGGTATATGACTGTATGTGTGGGTCTTTATCTTGGAGCTATTTGAAAAATGGTATCATGTTTGTATCTGATGCATTGTAATTATATACTTTGTGGCTACGCGATCCCTACTGGGCTTTTGGCTCACCCTTTTTTTTTGCAGGATTCAGACCCTTTATTAGAATTTGGAGATGTTTGACAATATGTTTGTATTCATTATTTATTTCTGAATATTAGTCATTATATAAAATATTGATTTTCAAATTGAGAGTCACGTACTGCTCTATCGGATTTTATGAAGTAAATGAATATGTTTTAATTTAAATACGATGTTGTATTTGGTACCCGCGCTGGTGGCGCAGGCGGTACCGGGTTGGCAGACGAGTCTTTGTTTTGGTACCTGCGGCGAGTCGCAGGTGGTGCCGGTTGGATCTTCGTGCCGGTGTATATTTGTCACTATTTTTTTTAATTGATCCCTGGATTCCGGGGCGTCACACAGTTGCAGCTAGGGTGGTAGCTTAAGTGGTAGAGCGTTGGAAGCCCCTGCACGAGGTCCTGAGTTCAAACCCAATTGACGACAAAAACAATTTCTCAAAAAAAGGGCCATTTTGGTATGTTGAAAATTTAAAATAGATTTGACCTCGAATTGGAATATTAGTCCGATCCATTGAGAAAAGCTAATATTTTTAGAATCCATTTGAATACACTAACTTATTCATGAACTTGATTCATATCAGTGTCAAACAACACGTTAAGAGTTAGGTAATAGACACTACGCTAAACATCCACCATCGTTGTTGGTTCATATTGGTCTTATTTAGTTCTAAGGGATATTTTAAGTTTTGTACCAACTATAGTTGCGTTAATATTCCATAAGCTTAAGTGCGCTTAATGAAACGCATCCCCTTAAAGCTCCTGGACCGGCAGGCCTCCCCGCTTTATTTTAAAAAACTTATTGGCCAAAAATTGGGGATGATGTTATAAGATGTTGTTTAAATTTTCTGAATAATGGTAGTGATATTTCCTTTATGAATGAAACGTGTATTGTCTTGATCCCCAAAAAGAAAAATGCTACCAAAGTAACTGACTTTCGTCCTATAAGTTTATGCAACGTTTCCTATAAAATGATTTCAAAAACTATTGCAAATAGATTGAGAAATTTCCTCCCTTTTATAATTGACGATTCTCAATCCGCTTTTATTAAACAAAAACTTATCACCGATAATGCGATTATTGCTATGGAAACGTTACATACTATGCATAACCAAAGAAGCAAAGAAGGTTCTTTTTCTCTAAAATTAGACATGGCTAAAGCTTACGACCGTGTTGAATGAGATTTCCTTTGTTCTGTTTTAGGAAAACTTGGTTTCCCAAATGCTCTCATTCAAAAAATCATGTTCAGTGTTTCTACTGTCAGCTTAGTGTTTTAATCAATGGCCAAAATACTTCTTCTTTCAAACCTAGTAGGGGTTTAAGACAGGGCGACCCTCTAAGTCCTTATTTATTTGTTATTTGTACTGAAGGGCTTTCTTGTCTTCTTAAAAAAGCGGTTAATGAAAAAAATTTAAAGGGTGTCAAAGCTAGTAGGTATAGTCCTTCCGTTACTCATCTTCTTTTTGCTGATGATTGCTTACTTTTTGAAAGGGCTAATACTACTAATGCTTCTGCTTTAAATTCTATCCTTCATCATTACTGTCATGCTTCGGGACAAAAAATTAATAAAGATAAATCTCCTCTCGTGTTTAGTCCCAAAGTTAGCAATAATATGAAAAACAGATTTCTAGCATCTTTCAAATTCCAATTTCAAATGGGCATGATAAGTATTTAGGTTTTCTGGTTATTTTGGGCAGAAACACAAAACTTTACTTCAACCCTCTCAAACAAAGAATCATTGACAAAACTTGTGATTGGAAAAGTAAATTTTTAACTTTTGGGGGAAAGGAAGTTTTAATTAAATCTATTGCCCAAGCCATTCCTACCTATATTATGTCTATGTATCTTTTACCAAATTCAATTTGTGATGAAATCCACAAAATTATTTCTAGATTTTGGTGGACAAACAACCATGACGATAAGGGCATTATTTGGAGAAATTGGAACAAAATGTGTGTCCCCAAAAAGGATGGTGGCATGGGTTTTACGAATTTTCATGCTTTTAATCTCTCTTTACTAGCAAAACAGGTTTGGCGTTTATGGAAAAATCCGGATTCTTTACTTGCTAGGGTCATGAAAGGTAAGTACTATTATTATTCTAATCCTTTCGCTGCTTACCCAAATGATCGCTCTTCTACTATTTGGAAAGGTTTTACCTTTGCAAGAGATATTGTTTTTAGAGGTTTCAGACATGGTATTAGGGATGGTGCTAACACTTTAGTTTATCAAAATAGGTGGATACCTATAGGTCTTGGCCGTACCCCTTTAAGTCCTCAAACTTTGCCTATTTAACACTCTTGTTAAATATTTATTTACTACTGATGGTCAGTGGAACCAAAATCTTCTTTACAATCATTTTTCTAAGGATGAGGTTGAGGCAACTTTAAACATTCCCAGAAATAATAATTTAGGGTATGATTTCTTGGTTTGGTCACAAACAAAAGATGGCTTATTTACTGTTAAATCTGGGTACCATGTCACCTTTTCTATCCAAAACCAATCCATTTTATCAAATATTCCTAGCAGCAGCAGCAATTTTACAAATAGTAATGCTATTTTGAGTCTCACAGTTCCTAACAAAATCAAGATCTTTATGTGGAGAGTGATAAACAATCTTTTACCCACTAAATCAAAGCTGCAATGAAAAGAAATTGACATACCAACAACTTGTATTTTCTGCAATAGATGTACCGAAGACTTACCTCACCTTTTCTTTTACTGCAAATGGGTTCATTCTCTTTGGAATAACCCAGATTGGCCTTTCAAATTTCAGCCAAAAAATTTACCGATGGCTGCTTGCATCTTTGAAATCCTTCACTCTTTAAATGCTAAAAACAGAGCCCTCTTTGCTTTTGCTCTTTGGGATATTTGGTGTTCTCGAAACAAAAAATATTTTGAATCAGCTTTTATCTCCAAAATAGCAATTATTAACAATAGCAAAGCAAATAGTTTAGAGTTTGTAGAATCGACATACACTTGTGGTGTTGTTGCTTCTGCAGATCAAATCCGAGATTCAAGCCGGTGGAAAGCACCTCCAATGGGTCAAATCAAATGCAATTTCGACGCCGCTTGTTGCATGTCCTCCAAAACTGCAACGGGAGCGGCTGTTATCCGAAACTCAAACGGGGAATTCGTCCCAGCTTGGGCTTACCCTATGCCATTTCATACTGATTCGACTATCATCGAGGCAGAAGCTTTAAATCGTGGTTTAGATCTGGTTTCTGGGTTTGGTTTCCAATCTTGTTTGATTGAAACAGATTCGCAAATCTTGCAGAAGAAACTCAATCGACTGAGGAAGGAGGAGTGGCTCTCGGTGAATAGCAGTAGTCTAAAGTGTTCTGAAATGAATCGACTCACTCAACTTATCAGTAGGAAGTTGGGGAAACTAAATGTCGGTCAAGTTTGCTGGATTCCGAGAGAAGGAAATAAATTAGCAGATAGGATTTGCTACTATGCTTCAGGAACACCAAATGTAGTAACTTGGTGTGTTGTCTGTCCTGAGTTTGTGTGTAATGAATATTTGACAGATAAAAATCTGTCCTAAGTTATATATATTCCTATTTCAAAAAAAAAATCATTAGGTTCTCAATTTAGAGTTTTAATAGCGGTACACTTAATGTGCTAACTTGAGATACATCAATTGTGAGGGTAGGCTTAATAGTTATTTTTTTGTCTATTTTTCTTTTTGGAGAAAGCTCCCGATCAACCAATTACGACAACACATGGGTAGGAGTTAGCACATGTTCGTCAATCAGCACAGATCCGCAAACCAATCCGATCTCTGACGGATGTGGTCCAAACCCACTCATGAAGGATCAGATTAGGATTGAGAAACATAAATCAGTCAAATTTTATCAATCCATTTATACTTATTATTATGTTATTTCATCAATATAATTTGTTCAAATGTTAAATTTAACCTAATAATGTTATTACATATTATTACTGCGTTTAATAAATTGGATTTTTGTAGATATAGAGAGGACGATCCATATACTAACTAAATTTCCACTAAATGATAATGATATATTAAGTTTATTTGTTTCAGTTAAACATATTTAAAAAAAATTGAATTATTTTTTATTCGCAGATAACCATGCATCCGATCTGCATGGATCCACAATCCAGACGATCCGATATGCAGACCATGCATTTGATCTTCCTAGATCCACAATCCAGACCTATCCAATCCGTGAACACCCCTACACATGGGTAAGAAATGTCGTAACCTGATTTACTAAGGTTGCGAATGAAGTAATTGATGTTGCGACAATGAAAACTATTGTTACGACGGATGATTAATCGTGCAATTATAGGTCATCATGTCACCAAGCATTTATGTGATATTTTTAGCTATAATTATTGTATGTTTTAACTATATTCCGATTATAATTTGCAATTTTTTGTTGAATATTACTCATCGTAGCATCTTTAGAAGTGTTTGAAATTTAAATAGAAAGTGTCAGTTTATGTAGTTCGACTGTTTGTGGGTGATTGTCGAATTTGGGTCAAATATCTCCGATAATGTTGATTGATGTATATGTGATTATGTAAATGATGTAAGGAATCTCATATAGATATCTAGGCGATGCTAACCCTATCATTGCAGGTAATCCAAACTTCTTGAATTTTGTGAAACAAGATCATAACTCCAAGAGTTTTCAGATAATTTTTCTAGTGTCAGCGTTATTCTTAGTTATATGATCATTAATGTAGAATCACTCCAATGTCTATGGAGTGAATTGTCAAAAACAAATAGATAAGCCCTAAAGAGCTGGGTCAGACCTCCCTATCAAGCCCAGGGTCTGGCCACAGCAGCCCTAGACACGGCCGACCATGTATGCATGAGACGACTAGAGTTTCGCGTCTCCACTCTTTGGACCTCCTCTCTTCCTTGTTTGGATGTTCAGTCAGTATGAATCTCTTTCTTTCCAGACTTCCTAAGTTTTCAATCATATCCTTCAATGTGAGAAAGTTTAATTGGAAATCAAAATATGTCCTTTAATTAAATTATAGTTAGTGATATTTATCAATTAATTTAAAGGTGTAGTTCTTCTTAAACTTCTATGAACTTTCATTACTTTCTAATAAAAGTATATTGGAATTTCTTATTAAACTTCTCTGAACTTTCATTATTTCTTAATAAAAGTAAGTTGGAGTAGTTCTAATATATATTTATATATATATATAGTAATAATAGTTTTACTTGAATATTATTTTTTTCTATTACAATATAGTACATAAGAAATGGATTAAAAGGATTTTTCAATAAACAAATCCGATCACAACTTCGAATATGAATTCAAAGGGATCAAATGAGAAATGATACTCTGAATCACGGAACTGGAATGAAATAAACAATCATACAACATTTATAAAATTTGAGTAAGATACAAAACAAATGGTTCAATCCTCTTATTTTCCTTTCTCTAACCGAGAGATCCATGAATCAGGATCTCGATGTATATAAATATAGATGGTCCAATGGGTTCGAGAATTTCCTTAAACATTTTGAACATTTCGTTAGTTGGAAGAACAATTCTTAACTAACAATTGTGTGTAAGGGGCATTGACTAGTAGATCTGGGTGTGTACCTATAATAGACAAGAACATATAACAACAATACATATCAACAGTAAGAAGTTAAGTATGCAAGGATAAGAGTAAGCCTTGTCAAGTGTCTGAGAGAGAGACAATATAGAGGGTGATAGCCAAAAGATCCGAGCTTAGAATAGAAGACAACACTCCTATATATAGGGGTCTTGGGACAAAAGTTACAAGGAGTTATATAACCGCATGCGACGGTTATATAACTTCCTCGCACGTGTACGGTCAACCACATTTATAGGCGTGTGATTCGCAAGTTTCTCAGATAACTGACAAGGATCGCACGCGAGTATAACCACGAGTCACGTGTGACGAGCCTTACTCTAACCTCCAAGCCACTTAGACTCCTTAACTCCCATATGGTTTACACGCGAGGGTGACCGTGTCCTACAGCTCCCATATGGATAAGTGTAAGTATAGAGATGAGTATATAGTGATAGTGGTGTACCATGAGATCTTACCAATGATTGCCACGTGGACGGTTGTTGCTATACCTGGAATACACTATCTACATTAGCCCCCTTTGGCGGGTATGCCACGCGTGCTGTGGAACTTAAACGCAAAACTGACCATGCGTGTTCCTCACGCACATATTTGAACGATTTAAATTCTTTTCAGAAAACCCTAGCCACCAAAATCGCCATCATTGCTTAGGTCTCTGTAGAGTTATGCAGTAGGCTTTAATGGGATTCATAGCGTGACGTGGGTAAAGCCCACATTCACATGTTCTCGACGGTTACTAAGGTACAAGCTGGCTGAAAGGTCGTGACTTCAAAAGTCTTTTCATAAGTTTCAGTTTCTCATCCATTGTACGCCATTGTTGCTGTTGAGGCTCACGTGCACATGCGAACTCAGATTGCAGATCTGAGAATTCAATCAACTTTTCTATACTCTGAATCAATATTTCAAGGTTTATACAACGAAT
Organism: Linanthus parryae; assembly: GCA_023055425.1. NCBI lineage: Eukaryota > Viridiplantae > Streptophyta > Magnoliopsida > Ericales > Polemoniaceae > Linanthus > Linanthus parryae. Next base: position 82,200,144 of record JALGPY010000007.1, on the reverse strand, counting down.
CAAAGTTAGTAAGACCAACACTTACAATTTCGGAATTGATAATACTAACCTTTCGAGTAGTAGTCTAAGAATCTGGGTTTGATGAATGTTGTTCCTTTTCTGCATCATCATTTGCTGTTCTTGCATGTGTTCTTGATATAATAGGTATGGCTCCATCAAATAAATCGAAAGAACCAGAAGATTTACCATAATTTCCTAAAGGGTTATGGCGTAAAGCTCCTTACTTTATGGCAGAAGATTATTATCTTGCTACTGTCAAAGGCACAACAATTCCAAAATCCCCATAAAAGGAGCCTTTTTTGTTGAAAAATCAGCCTATAAGAGACGACTGGGATCTTCTCAATATCAATGAGATACATAGACGTGGTCTTGAAGCTAGCTTATATCCCTACACTGAGATTAGCCATCAGACTTTCGTAAAAAAATTGGATTGGATGGACTAATGGACTGAACATGTTCTGGAACATCATGAAGCCATACTAACTCAAGCGGGCGTATATGATGATATACCCGCTACAAAGGGTTTAAAACTCAAACTCAACGGTGATATGACGATGAATTTATTCTCAAGGTACTCGAAGAAAAATCATACATTCCATTTTGCAGCATTCGAAGCTCCGGCTACTCTTGAAGATGTGTAATTGTTGGTCGAACTTCCTTCTATGGGACATGTCGATCCTTCATCACCTCTTAAGACTTATGACAGAATGCATAACAAAAGTCAAGAAAACAGCATCAAGATGGCTCTCAAGTACTCTTGCAGAAACGCGTTTGATTCTTAAATTAGGTGCGAAGAATGTTTGGTCAAGGTGGATAACATACTTATTCCATGACTTTGCGAAAACAAAGATGGCTTCAGAAATAAAGAAAGATAATCCAAACGCGGATGTCTCTCTAGATGGAAAAGGTTCTGCGTATACATTATGTGGATTCCTCTGCGTCTCGTTGTCGAGGTATTTTATAGATGGTCATCCTCATGATAGAGTTTTATTCCATAGTCTCGCACTTGCAGTTCTCCTTTCACTCGGCCAGAAGATAATTTAAGACCTTTGGTTTTAGGAACTTTATATCATCGAATGGATCTAGCTATGACTCATGTTCAACTGTCGCACGGTAGAGTGGATGTTCTAACATATGTTAATGTTGCTTTCTTGACAATGTGGGTATTCGAAAGATGGACTCAGTATGCACCCATTCCAACAAGAGTAAAATTATGGAATGCGCCTAAAGCTTCAAAAGAACTTCTCTGCCCTCGAGCGTGACGATGGTATAAGACGAAAGGAGTTCAATGTATATGGTCTTTTATCTGCGATGACAAAGGTTACTTTGAATTCGGACCCTGTGTCAAGGCTCTCGATGATATTGTATCGTATGTAGATATGTATGTAGATATGTATCCTGCTACTAAAAAAGTTTTGAATGCAGATCATATCACTGAAGGACCAAGATGCTATTCCAGATTCATGAACTGGTGTGCGAGAGGGTCGCTGCATGCTTTGTCAGAATATGCTGATGAATGTGTAAGTTATGAGCTCATAACCGTCGACTATGATCCCTTCTAGTAAGTCCTCAATTAGGTTTCGTTGTTTTAGCTCCACCCTTTTGGCCTGATTCTATAAAGAGGGTTTGCTATAAAAGATTGATCTATGGGAATTGTAATTCTCAATTGATGGAAATGCTTCCCTTCACTCAACCATCTAGACAAAGGCGAGGAGAACATCACCTATATGGGTGAGCTTTTGGAATACGCAGATTCACAAACTTGCAAAATCTCTTCAAATTCGACCTAGTAAAGCTACTGCCGTTCGGAAAGGCAATTATCCTTTCAAGTCATTTGTTGTAGAATGAGCATGAGTATGGATATTATTCTCTTTTGGACTAAGATAAACATTTGTGTTCTGATTTGATATTGGAAGAGAAAATTAATGCTATCAGTAAAAATTCTTATCAAGAGCGAAAAGCATACATCTATGGCTTCTAAAAGGTAACTTTAATATATATATAAAAAATAGTCATAAAGATCTAAGATATTAAAGTTTATTGTTTACTTGCAGTGTTATTTCAGACAGTTCACATCTGGTGATCGCAGTAAGGCCGTCATTAATGATCTTCGACTTAAGAATAAAAGAGAATAAATCTTAACTCCTACCATGGCAATGGATAGTGCTACAGAGAAGCATGATAGGCCTGAGCTTGCAGTTTTCATTCTCTCGATCATTGAATCTGATGATAGTTCGAAGAAAACAAAAAAAATTGAGAAATCTTCAAGTGAAGCGAATGAAGCAGAAGTGATCACAAAAGAAAAATGGGAAAGAAAGAATCCAACATTAATTGAAGCACCAATTTCTCAAGTCACTATACCAAGAAGCAGAAGTAAGACAAAAGTACAAGGTATGACCAAGAAAGCTTTGGTAGCTGCTCGTCAAGCGAAGCAATCAAACAATACTGATTTCATCGAGTATAATCCAGATGCGACTGTCGTTGTCGAAGATGGTAATCATCTCTTTAATCAGCTTTTCTTCAATAAAAATTATTAATTATTCAGCTTGATTTGACACATATCTATTACAGATAGTGAAAAGACGCTTAGTGGAACCTCTTCAAGAGAGGACATCGAAGATACGAATCCAATGCAAGAAGATATCAGCAGAAAAAGCTATAGAAGGCACATTTGAAAATCGAGGACAATGGAAAAAGAAGTTGGTGAACGTCTAAGACGAGAGGAAGAAGAACATGTCGAACTCGCTGTAAGAAGGAATTTAGAAGAATCAAGTTCGCGTCCAGTGGTTGAAGAAATGCAAGAACATCAATAAGATTTCATGGAAATTGTTGGTGATGCAAGTGAAGAAGGTACTATATTCAAATTTGCATTGACACATCAAGAGCTTATCTTTCAAGCTTTATCTCATTGAATCTCTAAACATGATACTCGTCAATGGTTGGTTTATCAATGCGGAGAAGCATCAGGTAAGCAACTTATACTATCGATTGTAAAGCATGATACATAACATCAGTATATTGAAACATAATATCACATGCAATCAGGTCACGCTCTTCATAAAGGAATTGATGATAATCTTCAACATACTGTTCATATTGACATCCCATATGAATGTGGAAATGCAATCCTATATGAATTTAGAGGTGCTTTTGCAAGTTCATTTCTCGTGGTATTAAATATAAGTTGCGAACTTAATAATTAAACATAATTTGAATGACATGGAATGAAACTCAAGGGCAGACAATTGAGGTTGAAATGCATGATCATGGAAATCCAGGTATGATAAAGATATGCATCAAATTCTCATTATAAAAGATAAATGATTTTTTTTTCTTCATATCATACTCTATAATTCATTCTCACTTGAATTTCTATGCAGACATATTGGATTCAAGGGCGAACCCGGTTCAATATACTGCTGCGCATAATTCTGAAGTCATTATAGAGATTCCTTCTGAAGATGTAATGATGTCTAAGCAATCAGCTTAGACAAAGGAGGTACAAGTACAGGAAGAGCAGCCTTCAATCAAATATGAACAAATAGAGCCCATTTCTGGGCTAGAAGGAGGGCAATGCCTTGAGCAAGAACACATGTCTATTGCAGATCAAAGAAATGTGGATGCGATTGAGCAAAACGAGGAACAACAGAATTTCGAGCATGTAGAAGATCAAACTCTTCCAAAAGATGCGACAAATCCTATTACTACGATAAATGATACACCTCAAGCTCCTATGAAACAGCCAAAAAATGCTTCCTCAAGTTCTAACACACATGCGGTGATGATTACAGTTCAAGAGAGAACTATGCATGTTGCAAGGGACCAGGGTAACACTTCTTTATTGAGAAACGTAGCATCTTCTGAAGGCATTAGCACAAGATCTCAAAGTTAAAATCTATCTTTATCGCGATTCATGGGCAAAGATTCACATGACGAGAGTCGCTCTTCTGGTGTCAATTTGGATGTACATTTAATTCAAAATCCATGGAGTTTATGGGGTTCACAGGCTGCTGAAACCATTGTGGCCGAGGAGAATTGTATTATTCCTGAGGAATATTTTGAACAAGAATTTCTTACAGGTAAGTGATTAGCTGAACAATAAGTTTCTGCTAATAGTCAAGCAGTGATTGTGCAAATCCCCTCTCTTCAACAGATCATCGATGGCAGTGGTAAGAATTTTCATAAAATTAAATGATATATAATCTCAATTGATAGCTGAATAACCTTTTTATCAAACTGATATACAGGTATAAAGAAATCTTCTCTGAGTTGGCTCATGAAAATGTGACTTTCATATCCGAATACTTACATGAAAGTAATGGAGTTGATGCAAAAGGAAAGAGGAACTTTGCTTACTGATATTGGAGGAATTTTAGAGAAGATGAATGACACTACTCCAGTGAGCATATCTCTTACAAATGCGAAATATTTACTGGAGACCGTGCAACATGTACAACTCATTTCGCAAGCCAAACTCTACCTTAATTTCCTCATTCAAAGGCTAACAAAAATTAACAGTTCTGTTAAGATGAAGTTCGGTTATCAAGACATTTCCATTGAGACGGTTAGATTGCGTCAACAAAAGGAGGCAATTGAAAGAGCCGTGAAGCAATTTAATGAAATGAAGGAAAAGCATAATCAGATGAGAAAGTTTATTTCTGCTTGGGAAAAGGAATCCATAATTTTGGAGCCTCAAGATTCGCTTATGAAGAATTTGTTTGAGCAAAATTAGTAGTTGTTTTCTAATCATGGAACAAGTAGTGTTTTTACTACCCTTGATTCTCTGATGTACTTTTGTTTGCTTTTGAAATTCGAATTGGAATGATCATTGTTGCATTGAATATAATTTTAGTATTTGCTACTATCTAAAAAAGATAAGCTTTTATTGATCTTAACATAGCATTTTTGTTATCTAAACATATAGCTTTTTTGGGTAACGAGATTCGCATTTGCTGCTATCTTAAACAAATAGGCTTATAATAAAGAGATTCGATTTTTCTACTATCTAAACAGATAGTATTTTCGATAAAGAGATTCGCATTTGCTGCTATCTAAACAAATAAGCTTTTCGATAAAGGTATTCGCATTTTCTGCTACCTAAACTGATTGGATTTTCGATAACGAGATTCGCATTTGCTGCTATCTAACAGATAGGCTTTTCTTACATTAATGATAAACGTAAAAGGTAAAAGTAAAGCATAACAAATAACACAAGGCAATATTGATAATCGATCATTCATATGGGCGAGCCATTATCATCAATCATGTTCCTCATATGGGAGGAAATAAGTAAAATACATAGTTGCAATTTGTGATTTCAACCTATTTCAAAGGCTAGAACTAACTTGTCTGTTTCAAGTCCTTGAAAATGCTTTCAAGGGTTTGAAACAAGTACATCAGATACATCATGAACTTAGGGGGAGTTTCTGATTTCACTACAAATCATGATCTCCTATGTTTGATTATGTATTGCTTGATTATGAAAGACAAATCATTCTACTACTCTAAACTATGATTAATCTATTTATTTGACTCAGTTTGTTCAGGGATATTTAGTTTCCTATTTTACAGGATTGTTTCCTAATCTATTTGAATGCGGGAGGGAAATCAATTTGTCAAAGTTATTATGCACATTGATCTGCTGTATCTAAAGCTTTCCAACCTTCTAACAAACAAGATCAAGTCATTATCTTTGAAGATACTGAGCAACTAGCCGTTGGGAGAGCTGTTAGAAGAGTCAAAGACTTGCAGCTGAATTTTAGGGAAGTTTGTTAATGAAGATCCTGCAAGTCTTTAATTCAAACAAACTGCATAAGAGGGTTTTTTAATGAAGTATTTCAGAGAGAAAATATAGAGGAAGATATAGAGACATTCAAACACTGCAGAGGATTGACAAGCAACCAAGAAGAAGATCTACATTCCTCAATCCAAATATCTGAAGAACACTGCATTATCACTGAAGACTTAGTAATTAGTGTTCTTCTCTTCTGATCATCATTTGTATATATTTTATACAATACTTCCAGTTCTTATTCTTGTGGATTGTTCAAAGTAAAAAATAGAGAATTCTTAGTTAATCAGATAGCTAGAGCAGGTACTAGATAGGTTAGTGAGAACCACAAGCTGGAACAAAGTAAGGCATCTCTCTGTGCTTGAGATCTAGGGCTTAGCTTTTGATTAATAAGAATTGAGTTGAAAATCCTGCAGGGATTAAGTCCCTGAGGTAGAGACATAGGTCCACGTGGACTGAACTCTATAAATCACTGTGTCTCTTGCATTTACTTTGTTGCATATTACTTAGCTTATACACTGCTCAAAACTAGTTTTCAGTTAAAGGGCTTGAAACTCATTTCAAGGCCTTGAAAACTATCATCATTCACTTTACTATATGTTTTGATTCCAAGGACTTGAAACTCATTTCAACGCCTTGAAATACTTGATGCACTTCACAAACTTCTTTGAAACCACTCTTTTAGAAATAGTTCTAAAAGTTGCCATACTCTATTCAATCCCCCTTCTAGAGTATTGATCATGTATTTTTTCCTCCTGTATGTCCTTCAATTGGTATCAGAGCTTGTATCACTACTTAGATCTAACAATCTTGTGATTATGAGTACTATAGGAGATGGTGGTTTCTCACAGGGAAGAGCTGCTAATAGACCTCCCTTTTTCCGTGGTGACAATTTTGTGCACTGGGAAGCCCTGATTAAAATGTTCATCATTTATCAAGATATGGAGCTTTGGGCTATCATTCAGAAGGTTCCTCACATATTCTATACTGAGAAAGATGGGGTCAGAACTCCCAAAGCTGAGGATTCATTTTCTGATTCTGAATTAGAGCATTTTTCTAAAAATTACAGAGCTTTGAGTCTCTTAAACTATGTTTTGAGTGCAGATGAACTTAACAGGATTTAAGGATGCAAGACTGCCAAGGAGATATGGGATAAGCTTGTGGTGACCTTTGAAGGAACTTTCTAATCCAAGCAAACCAAGATCAACATATTCCTTAGGCAATATGAGTTGTTAAAGATGAATGGAGATGAATCAATCATATACATGTTCAAAAGATTCACTGATATTGTCAACAACCTTGATTCATTAGAAAAACACATTTCCAATGAAGAAAAGGTTAGAAAGATTCTTAGAAGTATTCCTAAAGAAAAATGGGAACTAAAGACTACTGCCATTGAAGAAGCTCAAGATGTATCATATCTTTAACTTGATGACTTGCAAGGAAAGCTGCTCACACATGAGATCTTTATGAATGAAGCTAATGGAGATTTACCAGACAGTGTCGAGAACTTAGCCCTCAAGGCCAAAGAGAAACCATCTCAAAGATTTGAACCAGAATAAGATGACGATGCAGATCATTTTTCTCTTATTTCCAAAGCCTTGACCAGGATTCTAAAGATGTAGAAGAATTTTGGAAACAAAGACATCAGCAACGACAAACAAAGATCCTCCAGTAGAAGAGACAACAAGGTAAAGCTATCTCTCATGGTAATAAAACTAAAGTAATGAATTTCTTTGAGTGTGGCGATGCAGGACACTTAATCAGAGACTGTCCACACAAGAAAAGCAAACACTTTTAGAAGAAATACCATGACGGAAGAAAGAAAGCTATGGTAGCTTCCTGGAGTGATTCTGATTTTTCTAGTTATTCTGAATCTAAAGAAGAACAAGCCAACCTCTGCCTTATGGCCAAGCATGATGAAAATTCTGAAAAGAACATTGAGGATGTCACCAAGAGTAATGATCAAATATGGTTCATGGATAGTGGATGCTTTAGACACATGAGTGGAAAGAGATCTTTATTTTTAGAACTGAAAGAGCAATCTCAAGGCTTAATTACACTTGGTGAAAAAGGGAAGTGCAACATTTAAGTATTGGTAAAGTTGGTTCAGACTCAGAAAATTTTATTTGTGATGTCTATTTAGTTGATGCTTTCAAGTTCAATCTACTTAGTGTATCTCAACTTTGTGATAATGGTAACAAGGTTATCTTTGACAAAGATAAATGTGTGGTGCAAAATGAGAAATTTGGAATTTGCATTCCTACTACCTCAAAGTCAAACAATGTCTACACCTTACACACTAACAAAGTTGCAGGTGAAAGCTTAAAGTATCTCAAGGCCTTGAAAAAATATTCAAAGCTTTGGCACAGAAAGCTTGGACACATCAGCTAGCATACCTTGAACAAAATAATCTCTAAATATCTGGTAAGAGGATTGCGTTCTATCAAATTCAAAAAAGATGAAGTATGCAAAGCCCCTGCTCAAGGTAAGCAGACAAGGATCTCACTCAAACCAAAGAAATTTGTAAGTACTACTAGACCCATTGAATTACTTCAAATGGATATTTGTGGTCCTATGAGGACTCCAACTCCAAAGGGTAAGAAGTATATGTTAGTTATTATTTATGATTATTCTAGATTTACTTGGGTTATGTTTCTTAGAGATAAATCTGAAGCTCTAACTGAATTTTTAAAGCTTTGTAAGGAGCTTCAAACTTTGAAAAACCTACCAATTTCTTCAATCAGAAGTGATCATGGTACAGAATTTGATCAGCTTGAGTTTGATTTATTTTGTGCTAAGCATGGTATCTCTCACAACTTTTCTGCTCCAAGAAATCCTCAACAGAATAGTGTTGTTGAAAGAAAGAAAATGACTCTTGAAGATATGTCAAGGACAATGCTTCTAGAGAACAAGTTACTTAGGTCATTAAAGGCAGAAGCTTTGAACACAGCCAACTACATACTTAACAGGTTCTTAGTTAAGCTAATTTTGAAGAAGACCCCCTATGAACTTTTCAAAGGAAGAAAGACAAATATTTCATATTTCAAACCTTTTGGCTGCACATGTTTTTTTCACAACAATGGTAAGGAAAACCTTGGTAAGTTTGATGCAAGAAGTGATGAAGGTATCTTTCTTGGTTACTCTCTGACTAGAAAAGCTTATAGAGTTTACAATAAAAGAACTAAGCTTGTTGAAGAAAGTTTTCATATCATTTTTGATGAAATCTATGATGGTAATTTGAGTGAAAGTTTTGCAGACTTGGATTTGAACAAGCATGAGTCAGAAAATGAAGAAGAGACTTAACATGGTGTCAAGGATAGCTTGCAGGAAAAGATGAAAAAATTTCAAGGCCTTGAAAATGGTTCTCAAAGCCTTGAAAATGAGCAACAGAAGAATCAAAGTGATCAAGCTACCTTCTCAAGATCTCAAAGGATTGAAAAGTTATCTGGAGAACCTGAACCATGGACACCAAGGAAGAGATTCAAATATCTGTCATCTCATCAAGTTGACAACATTAAATCCAATCCATCCACTGGTACACAAACAAGGTCTCAATTGAAAAACTTGTGTGCTTTTAATGCTTTTGTTTCTCTTTTAGAACACAAAAATGTGAAAGAAGAACACTTGATCACTGAAATACAAAGTGAACTCAATGAATTTGAGAGAAACAAGGTGTGGAATCTATTTCCTCCACCAAAAGATCAGTTTGTCAGAGGCAATATATGGATGTTCAGAAACAAGTTAGATGAAAATGGCAAGGTAATTAGAAACAAATCCAGATTAGTAGCTCAAGGCTACAACTAAGAAAAAGGTATTGATTATGAGGATAATTTTTCTCCTATTGCAAGGTTAGAGTCAATTAGAATGTTACTTGAATTTGCATCTTACATGAACATTAAACTCTTTCAAATGGATGTCAAGTGTGCATTTCTGAATGGTTACTTTCAAGAAGAAGTTTATTTGGCTCAACCTCCTAGATTTGAAAGTGATGAGTTTTCAAATCATGTTTATAAACTTGAAAAGGCTCTCTATGGTTTAAAACATGCTCCAAGAGCATGGTATGAAAGACTGTCAAAGTCTTTACTTGAAAATGCTTTCAAGAGAGGATTGGTTGGTAAAACTCTTTTCATAAAGACTTATGAGAATAACATTTTAGTAGTTCAAATCTATGTAGATGATATTATGTTTGGAGCTACTAATGAATCTATTTTCAAGGATTTCTCAAGTCTTATGAGCAGGGAATTTGGGATGAGCTTAATGGGAGAACTGAACTTCTTCCTTGGACTGCATGTACAACAAATGAAGGAAGGAATCTTTCTGCATCAAACTAAGTATACTAAGGACTTGATCAACAAGTATAATATTTCTCCGTCCATAGTTACAAAGACTCTTATGAGCTCTAAACTATCCTTAGATAAGGATCAAGCTTGTAAGAGTGTAAATCAAAAAGAGTATAGAGTTACGATTAGATATTTGCTATATCTCACTGCTAGTAGACCAGACATTATGTTTAGTGTCTTTATGTGTGCAAGATTTCAATCTGATCCCAAAGATTCACATTTAACTGAATTCAAAAGAATGTTAAGATATCTCAATGGTACCAAAGACTTAGGGCTTTGGTATCCAAAACGGTCTAACTTCTTTCTTATGTGTGCAAGATTTCAATCTGATCCCAAACAGTTTCAAAGCTTTGATATTACTTGTTTCAGCAATATAGCTTTTCAAAACCTTGAAATTATTTACAAAGCCTTGAAAATAGTCTATATGGTTATTAGTCAAAAATTGGATATCTCAATATTGGATGTCATCTCAGTAGATAATTTTCCAATATTGTATTTATTTTTTAGGCATTATTTTTGTATAAATCAGTATTATTTTATTTCCTTTCCCACGTCACACAGGCACATAAATTTGAATTTCGTTCCAACTGTAAAGATCTTAAAAAGATTTGGCAATATTATTGTTTCCTTATCTAACTCAAACTCTCTAGTATTTATCATATTTTATTTCTCTCTTCTCTCCGTATCACTCCTGCCTATCTATTCTCTACTCCCAAACCCTAATGAGCACGAGAAGAGAATCCCAAAGAATCAAAATGGCTAGAGGTTCAAAGGTGGTTTCAGAAAAGAAGAGGAAGACTGCAGAATATGTGATTCAAACAATCACTGCTGACTCTAGTTCCAAAACTCCAACTGAAGACAATGCTCCTTCTCCTCCTTCAAAGAAGAAGAGCAAGAAAGATCTGACACCAACTTCTAGCAAGAAGAAGAAGGCGGATCAGTCTGCTCCTGAGAAACAGACAGAGGAACTAGTGGCTAGTCCAAAGAAATTGAAGAAGAAGCCTATAGTTTCGGACAAGTGAAAAGAAAAAGTTGTAGAAGTTTATCAAGAGAAAAGCACTGGAAAAGAATTGCAGATCTATTCAGAAAAGCCTCAGTCCCCTACTAAGAAACTTTCTAGCAAGTGGTTTATCTCTCATAATGCTAAAGGTTAGTGGTTAGATTGTTTTGTTGCTAGACCAGTAGCCTATTTCAGCATGGTTACTGGTAACATGTTGAAAATCATGAACCTGGAGTGTGTTCAGAGGCTGAAGAAAAGCTCTCTTTGGAAAGTTTTGAACCCTCCTGAAGTTACCTACCCTAGGCTTACTAGGCTTTTCTATCTAAACTTGGTGCAACTCAAAACAACTGTTAACCTAGTGATTCCATCTAAAGTTGCTGGGATTACAATGGAGTTAGATCACTAAGAGATTGCAAATGTTCTATGTTGTCCGAAGAGGTATAACACTGAAAACTATCCCAACAAGGTTGAAGCATTTAAACTGGCCAGGGACGAATTCTTTCTACCTAATTTCTCTACCTCCCCTAAACAGTTAAAACACTTTGTGCTAACTGTTGAAGCCAAAGTTTTGTTCACAATCTTGATGAGGTGTGTAGTGCCTAGGGAGAATTCAAAAGAGTTGCTGACTAACAGGGTACTATATATGATGTATTTGATCATGCATGGATATGAGATTGATCTTCCAACAATTGTGATGGAACACATGCTCTACTCCGAGAACAAAGAAATAAAGCACCCTTTGCCTTATGCTAATCTGCTTTCAGCATTCTTTCTTCACCTTGACCTTACTTCTAATAGAGAAGAAACCATTGCTACTGGTTTTGGTATGCTTGATGAGAAATAATTTGAGAGAATTGGTGTTGTGAAAACCATTGATGGGATATGGAAGTTGTACTCTGATCTGTCTGAGAAGGAGTTGCAATCCAAAAAGTTTCCTAAACCCAAGGCCTTGACTCCTCCTTCAAACACACCCTCTCAACCACAAGACCTTTCCTTGATGATTCAAATACTTGAAATTCTTGAGAAGGATATGGATGAGCTAAAGGAAAATCAGCATGAGTTTAAAACTGAATTCAAGCAGGTAAAATATAGGTTGAAAGTATCTTCAAAGTCATCAATGTACTTCATGTGGAAGAAGAGGTGTCTCAGGCTGCAGAAGGATCAAAGAGGGATGCAGAAGGTTCAACCGAAGAGCAGTTAAGTGAGCATACAACTCGGGATGAGGTTACAGAGGTGGTGGACCAAGTAAAACAAGTCGTGCAAGAATAGGGTGATGAAGAACATGATCAAGCTGATGCTGACAGTCCAGACTCTAGGATGCTGATCAAGGATCTCAAGAAGAAGAAAAAGAAAGCTGTCACTCTAGAGTTAGTAACTGATGAGCACTGTTTGAAGAAGCTAGTGGTGCTGGAGTTCATACAGATCAAGAAGGATAACAACAAGATGATGAGGATGATGATGAATAAGATAGTGGAGAAGAAATTGCTGAGCCCAAGGGATATGGAGACCTAATCCCTTAATTCTTGCCTCTTCTTTCTTTCTTTTTCAAGACCTTGATTTTATTTTCAAAGTCTTAAATCTCTATCTTTTCAAACCCTTTTTTTACTTAGTTTTCCAAACTTTGATCCAACATTTTCTCATTCTGTTTTGATGAAAGTCAAAAAGGGGGAGAAATTTAGGAGCTTTTTTGTGTTTACTTTTAGTACTTTTTATCTAGCTTAGAGATCTGGATTAGATCAATAGGGTTTGCTACACATTGCTACTATTTTGTTGTTAATAAGTTGGATCACATGGATATCTTCTGTTAGAGCTTACTATCATGGATTCTGCTATGCTCTAATGATTATTTTTTGCAGAGAATCGGTTCCTAAAAGAATTTTGGTTTTGTCTTTCATCAAGGGGGATATTGTAAGTTAAACCTATTTCAAGCCTTTGAAATAGGTTTAACTGTTTTCAAGGCCTTGAAACTGCTTTAAAGGGTTTGAAACAAGTACAGCTGATACAACATGAACTTGGGGGGAGTTTCTTATTTCATTACAACTCATGGTCTCCTATGTTTGATTATGTGTTACTTGATGATGAAAGAAAAGTCATTCTACTACTCTAAACTGTGATTAATCTATTTGTTTGACTCAATTTGTGCAGGAATATTCAGTTTGCTATTTTGCAGGATTGTTTCCTAGTCTATTTCAATGCAGGATGGAAATCAATTTGTCAAAGTTATTATGCACATTGATCTGCTGTACCTAAAGCTTTCAACCCTTCTAACAAAAAATATCAAGTCAATATCTTTGAAGATACTTAGAAACTAGCCTTTCGGACAGCTGTTAGAAGAGTCAAAGACTTGCAGCTGAATTTTAGGAAAGTTTGTTAATGAAGAACCTGCCAATCTTCAATTCAAACAAGCTGCATAAGAGGGTTTTTGAATGAAGTATTTCGGAGAAACAATGCAGTGCAAGACATAGAGACATTCAAACAGTTCAGAGGATTGACAAGCAACCAAGAAGCAGATCCACATTCCTCAATCCAATCATCTGAAGAACACTGCATTCTCACTGAATACTTAGTCCTCAGTGTTCTTCTCTTCTGATCATCATTTGTATATATTTTATATAATACTTCCACTTCTTAGTCTCGTTAATTGTTCAAAGTGAACAATAGAGTATTATTAGTTAATCAGTTAGCTAGAGAAGGTACTAGATAGGTTAGTGAGAACCACAAGCTATAACAGAGTAAGGCATCTCTCTGTACTTGTGATCTAGGGATTAACTTTTTATTAATAGGAATTGATTCGAAAATCCTGCAGGGACTAATTCCCTGAGGTAGAGATGTAGGTCCAAGTGGAATAAACTCTATAAATCACTATGTCTCTTGCATTTACTTTGCTGCATATTACTTAGCTTATACACTACTCAAAACTAGTTTCAGTTCAAGGGATTGAAACTCATTTCAAGCCTTGAAAACTATCAGCTTTCACTTTACTATCTGTTTTGATTCCAAGGACTTGAAACTCATTTCAAGGCCATGAAATACTTGCTGCACTTTACAAACTTCTTTGAAACCACTGTTTTAGCAAAAGTTGCAAAAGTTTCCATACTCTATTCAACCCCCCCTTCTAGAGTATTGATTATGTAGCTTTTCCTACTGTATTGTCCTTCAATGGGACATATCAAGGATAGTATTTCTTCAACCATCGCATGTTCATGGGATTAGGCGTTGTGGCAGTTCCACCGCATATGAGTACAGTGTAGTAACGACTATCAAAGACTTCTCTGATTTTGAATGGTCCTTCCCTGTTTGCAGCAAACTTGGGATGAGCAGCTTCGCGCATACAATGATCTGATGCTCGTAGAACCAAATCTCCAACCACAAATTCTCGTTGTTGAACTGCTTTTTTATAAGCTCTTGCAATTCTATCTTGGTATTGTATGTTCGTTTTCTTCGCTTGTTCGCGTCTTTTTCTAACAAAACGAGATCATGATCTGTTTGAATTTCATACAAAGCAATGAATGCTAGTCTGGCTGAATTAATCTTAATTTCAGTATGAACTACAGGCTCTGATCCATAGCAAAGTGAGAAAGGAGAAACCCCTGTAGGAGTTATGGGTGATGTGCGATATGCCTTAAGTGCAACATTGAGAGTGTCCGCCTATTTCTTGTGGTCATCTTCGACTCTCTTGCTCTGTCTTCTGCTTGTCCATTACCCTTTGGGTAAGAAGGAGTAGAAAATATTTGTCTGATACCATATTCCTTAAGCTTTGTCGCAACCTGGAATTTACGAAAGGCATCCCATTATTTTAAAAAATTGTATTGGGAATACTAAATTGATAAATAGTGTTTTCTTGTATGAATTTCACCAGTGACAGCGCATTTTCCGTTTTAAGAGGGATAGCTTCCACCCATTTGGTAAAGAGCTATGTTCCAGGTAAGATAAACTGTTTTCCATGAGATGCGGGACAAATAGGACCTATAAAGTTGAGAGCCCATGTGTGAAATGGCCAAGGAGTTCCTAATGTTGTAGGTCGATGGTTGGAGATCGCACAAGATTGCCATTGAATTGACTTTCTCGCGGCAGTCAGCCTCCATAGTAGGCCAAAAATAGCCTAGAGTTAAAAGTGGCCTGCAGAGCTTCGCACCTCCCTGATGTTTAACTTGATGTGATACTCCATAACTTATTGGATCTTTTGCCCATTCAGACATTTTAGCAGATCACCCTCAAATCCTTTTCGCCATAGCAAGTTTTCTTGAAACAGATATCAACGCGACTTTCTCTTAAGCTTTTCACTTTCCTTTTTGTCATTTGGGAGAATTTCGTTTCTCATAAAATCTATCAAGGGTTTTCGCCAATCTGCATCATCTTCAATAGCACCAATCTCAAGAGTATCTTTGATTAGCGAGCATTTATCACAACTTCCTTGCACCATTGCAGCATAACTTCACTATCTTCATAAGAATTTTTATGAATCTTGTTCAAAAGACTTTTTACTTCTTCATTTGAAACACATCGCATAAGGATGCCTCCTGGACCTTTGAAGTATAATAGATTGTCATGAATACAAAATCCCTCTGTTAAAACCCAAGTTTCATTTCTAGTTCCTCTATTATCTCATGCAAAATAGGCATTCCCCAATCTTCTTGTTCCATGGCATCATCTTCGCACAAATCACAAAACAACGAAGTAGAAGTCCTAACATCAATTAAAATATTAACTGAACATTTATCCGCACTTATCTTGGATCCAAGAGTGGCCAGGGCATCTGCATGACGATTATCTGTCCTTGGAGTGTGTCCAAGTTTAACCAAAGTGAATTTCAGAACCAACTTTTGAACAATCGATATGTAGCTCAAAAGATTGATTTATTTCAAGACATATTCTCCTGAAGCTTGCTTCACAATCAATTTGGAGTCTCCCATTATAACTAGATTCTGAAATTCTAAGGCTCTAGCTCCAACAAGACCATCAACCAGTGCTTCCTATTCCGCTTCATTGTTGGCGACGGTGAAGTCTAGTTTGCCCGACATCTGAAATAGTTCGCCATCGGGTTTTGTTAACACAATACATGTGCCTCCTCCTATTCTTGTTGATGAACCATCGAAGTTCAACTTCCAGTAGGGTGATTCTATAGTATAAACTTTTGGCTCTTCAAATGTTTCCTCTACCATAGGCTCGTGATTCACATCTGGGAATTGGGCTGACAAATGAGCGAGTTCTTGGGACTTAATGTTGGAACAGATGCCCTAGAGGCAATCTTATTTAGTATGAACATTATTTTGGCTAGAATAATCATTTTATTATTTATGGAGATATTTAATATAATGAAGTCCTTAGATTACAATTGTTATTTATCTTAAATATCCCTAGTCGTTTATACTGATTAACAGGACGATAAATTATAGACTAGTATGCGGTTAAATTGATATGGGGACATCAAGTCTAGCACATGGGTATGCATTAGGGGTAATGGCATGCTGGATTGACCCACCACGAGAAGGCTACATTAATTATGTTAAAGTCACAAGTGCTTCTCCTTGTGACAATGGTATTGTAGTCCTTTTGACTTGATGTCACTAGATACCCTAGTTGTGGAGTATTGTGTTTTGATATCTTCAAACGCTACACCGTAACTAGGTAGCAATATAGGCGCTCATCGAACACAATAGGAAGAATGCTGAGAGATGGTAGTGATGTAGAGCGTATTTGTCCCTCCCGCTTAATGGAGCAAATATCAACGGCCACTCGAGGGGTAGTGCACATAGAATGTCTGGAAAGACCCAGATAAATCAATAAGGGATGTTGATTTTATCTGCATGGATAAGACTATTCCCAGTATCAAGAAACTACAGATTGGATATACGAGTGAGACTCGTATGTTTCGTGTCCGATCCAGATATGGAGACAAAGGGATAATACAATATGGTAACATTGGTCACAAGGTTTTTCGAATCACAGACTATTTTTGTTAGTTGGGTGGCATAGATGTCTTACTAGAGACCACTCTATGTTAATAAATTGTTACTACCAACTAAGTAGAAACCTATGGGGTCACACACCTTACGGATTAAACCGGATTTTGGGATTAATTAGAATGACTAATTAAATAGAAGGATCAATACGCAACCACAAGCAAACTTAGTGGGACTAATTTGCAAGGTGGACTAATCTGTGTATAGACAGGATTAATATTGGGGATAATATGTAGTTAATAAGGAGTTATTAACTAAATAAGGGAACTCCTAGCTTATTGAGAGAGAACAAAGAAAGGAGAGAGAACAAAACTAGGGCCGAAACCCCAGTGCCGTCCGCCCCCTTACCCGTCGACCACCAAAGAGGCGCAGCCTCTTTTTGTCCTCGTTTTGCGTGAAAATCTTCATCCTTCCTTTTGCATTTCTAGCACAAAGGCGTGACAAGGATCCTGAGCAATC
The DNA here is from genome assembly GCA_023055425.1 of Linanthus parryae. Lineage (NCBI taxonomy): Eukaryota > Viridiplantae > Streptophyta > Magnoliopsida > Ericales > Polemoniaceae > Linanthus > Linanthus parryae. The sequence continues at coordinate 82,182,588 of JALGPY010000007.1, read as the reverse complement.
CTAGGTGTGGATATTCATAGAACGTGGACAATTTTCTACGTGAAGTCACGAATTCAGAAAAACAAGGTACACATTGTTTTTAACCCTTATCATCGTTATGATACATTATCTGCGATTCATGGAGGGCTTTGAATGGACTTTTATTTTTGATATTCCCCTGTACAATCCGTATCAAAACCCTACAGTGGTATCAAAGCCACATGTCATAGCGCATAACGTGGTTCAGGTGTTCTTGTTTTCTTAGTTTTTACACTGTTCTGCTACTTTTTCCGTAAAAACTAAAATTGGCGTAGTGATGCAATGTGAACATGATTCAGTAGGGAATGAGCTAATCTTAATTGTCGTATAAGAATTAGCAAATTCCGTTCACATATGATATGTCAACTTGGGTTTTGAAAACTAGGGTTTGGGCACAAATTGAGAAAATGGTTTTTCTTAATTTGGAAACAAGAAAAACAAGGAAGGAGAGACTATTGGGGTAGATTACCTAGATACAATCTGGATTTAGTATGAACATTGTTTGGCTAGAATATTCATTTATTATTTACGGAGATATTTAATATAATGAAGTCCTTAGATTACAATGTGTGTTTTTTTTATCTTAAATATCCCTAGTCCATTATATTGATTAACGGGATGATCACTATAGACTAGTACGTGGGTAGATTGATATGGGATATCAAGTCTAACACATGGGTATGCATTAGCAGTAATGGCATACTGGATTGACTCACGACGATAAGGCTACATTAGATTATGTTAACGTCACAAGTGCTTCTCGTAGTGATAATGGTATTGTAGTCCTTAGACTTGAATTCACTTGATACTCTAGTTGCGAAATATCATGCTTTGATATTATCAAAGTTGCGCCTTAACCAAGTAACTATAAAGATAGTTATTGTTCGGGCATGGTAGGAAGCAAGCTGAGAGATTGTAGTGATGTAGAGATGATCTGTCCCTCCCACATAATGGGAGAAAATATCCATGGGCCTCTTGAGGGATGGTTCTTATAGAATGTCTGGCTACACTTAGATAAATCAATATGAAGATATTGATGTTATCTGCTTAGATAAGCATAGTCCCATGATTGAGAAACTACGGATTGAATATACGAGTGTGAAAATTATGTCTCGTGTCCAATCCGGATATGGAGACAAAGGTATAATACAATGAGGTAACATTGGGCACAAGGTTTGTCGGATCACTGAATTTTTCTATTAGTTGGGTGACATGGATGTGTTGCTAGACACCGCTCCATGTTAGTAAAGAGTTACTACCAACTAAGTAGAAACCAATGGGGTCACACACCATACGGATTAAACTGGATATAGGTATTAATTAGTTGAACTAATTAATCAAGATAATCTAAATGCAACCACAAACAAAGTTAGTAAGACTAATTTGCAAGGTGGACTAACCCGTGTATGAACGTGATTAGCAATGGAGCAATTATGTAGTTAATATTGAGTTATTAACTATATATATAAATCCTAGCTTGTTATTATCTCAAGACAAGTCATTATTGAGAGAACATAACAAAGCAATGAGAGAGAGAGAAGCAAGAGGTTGTGCCTCTCACTCGTCCGCCCCTCCAAGCCACCGGACTCCCTAGGCGCGACTTTGGTGCTCCAATTTGCGTGATCCTGCCTCCTTCTTCTGTTGCTAGCACTACACGGTGAGAATGAATCCAGTCAAAGATCCAAATGTATACTCGTAGAGACGAAGACATTATTCTTCATGGTGATCACACAATCTAAGGTACACATGTTCTCTACCATCATCATATTATGATGGCTTGCCTGTGATCCTTGGAGGGATTTGAGCAGGATAATTTTTTTATTCCGCTGCGTAACCTGCATCAAAAACCTAAAGTAGTATCAGAGCCACGGGTCGTAGCGCATAACATGATAGTATGTGTTACAGTTTATCAGTTTTTCACAGTTTTTACACTTTTTGACAAAAAAATTAAATGAAGCATATTATGCAAATTGAATATGATTCAATAGGGAACGAGCAAATATGAATCATCTTATAATAATTAGCTCATTCCATTCACATATGATGTGAATTTTTTGGTTTTGAAAAACCATGGGTTGGGCACAATTGGGGGAAAATGGATTTTTCCTCATCAATTGGAAACAAACACGCAAGGAAGGAGAAGTTTTTGGAAAAAATCTATAAGGGGCGGCCAAGGGGTTTACCGCACCCTCCCTTGCACGCTAACCTACCACCGTCGGCCCTAGGTGGCTCGGTCAAGCTGCCGATTAGACCGGGCGGGCTTTGGCCAATCCTCTAGGAGGCTTGGACAGTCCTTGGGAGGTTTGGCCAACAAGTTGGTGGCCCCCTTGGACCGTTTTGACCTCGAAAATCCAAGTTCAACTTAAAATTGACCAAGCGCGTTAAAAATTGGATTTCAACTGCTTTATTGCATGGTGGATGGATATGACCTAGGTTGTGGATTTTTAAATTTTGTGGTTTGTGGTTTGATTTGGTTTATTGTAATTAATGTAATTAATTGGTTTGACTGCCTTCGTGTCGTCTTCTCCCTCGCTTGTGAGGTAACCCTATTTGGTATAGATACTAGCTAATACTAGATAGTTAGATGATATTGAATACATGGATAAGAAGACCAAAGAATCAAAGGAATCAAAAAGACGACGGAGGACTCGCACACCTAGGACGCATGGCTATGGTGGAGGCACATGAAGATGAGCCTGTCACTTTAGGGCTTATCGATATTATCATTGGCTTGGTAATATATTAGTCTTAGGGGCCATATCCATGCCACGTTTTATTCTTTTGTGTGGATGTTTATTATTTATGTCTTGTTATTTATTTTTGGTGTATTGATGATGCATGCAAAACGTAACAAGATAAAAAAAAAAAAACAAAAGTGATCTTTTATTGTGGATTGCCCAATCCAAATAATTAGATCATGTAAATGGGATCAACCAAACAATTAGATAATGACAATTAAATCCCTCAATGCAAATATTGTGTTTTACCTTCTCGTACCTAAACACCCTTCATGATCATGGTCCATTAAATTCGGGCTTGCCAAAGAAGGGAGATTTTAATTCACCTTGGTGTAATGCGGCGGCACAAGAAGTAATGTGTGATTGTTGAAGTAAGAGGTTCAACGCAACTGGGTGAGTTCAATTGGATTGATAAACTTAGAAGCAATGCAATTAGGTGTTATATATGCATTAGATAATGAAAAAGGGGTTCTTCACCTAATTGCACCAAGAATTGCATGGGATGCAATTGGAAGGAGTTCCTACCTAAATAACTAATTATTGGGTGACTTCCCAAAACAAGCTCAAGAAGAAGTGAAATATGGATCGTGGAACCACTAGAGAATGTATGATATTTTCTGCATTAATGGTGAGGGCTATTATTCCAAAAAAAAAATAGTGGGAGCTATATTTAATGATCTAGCCATTGTTGAATATAGTTAATTGTTCAAAATACTAAAATTGCATAGTTCTCATTTTGTAGAATACCAGTGGCAAAAAATCAACATGCATTGACTTCATCCTTGCGATCTGTCCTTGAGAAGGACAAGTAGTCTGGAAAAAAATTTCTCGACTGGTACAGAAACTTGTGAATCATTCTCAAGAAAGATAAGTAACTGTACGTCTTAGACAATCCTGTTCTAGCACCACCAGAAGATAATACTGTTCTAGCTGTCGTGAGAGCACATTAGAAACAGGTGGATGAATCTAATGATGTCACTAGTCTCATTCTTTGAACCATGACCTCTGAGCTTCAGAAGCAACATGAGAACATGGAGGCGTACGATATGATCGCCCATTGGGGCCTCATGTACTCCGTATGATCGGATACATGGATAAGCTCGAGAGGTTAGGCTTCCCGTTAGTTGGTGTAGATAGTGCTTTCTGAACAGACAGATCTTAGCCACGTGGCAACCATCTAGCACACCATATTGTGCTCCATACACACTGGATCACCAGCCGCGCTGATCCACGCGGGGGCTGCGAGACAGGGCCCTCGCATACCGCTGCACGGGACTTGTAGGGACTCAGTGGTCTGGAGGCTAGAGTAAGTCCTGTCGCGTGCGAGCCAAGCTCGTGCGCGACCCTTAGTAACTGCTTTTGAGAGATTTATGGCACGAGCTCCATAAACCCAGTCAATCCTGTCAAACCTGGTCAACCCCATAACAGTTCCGGTATACGCGGATAACGTGCTGTAACGGTCCCTATATACGCGGACGAACGTGCCGTTGTGGTTAAGCTAATTAAGCCGCCATTGATGGGCGCATTAACCACACTACAACGATCACATTCTCCGTTATATATAGGATCGTTAACCCTTCCATACAAGGGAGAACGACCCGAGATACGCGTAAGCTCTGCCAGAATCCTGTCTCTCTGTCTCACAGTACTATTGCCTTACTCTCTCCCTACACACAACCCAGCATTTCCTGTGCCATTTTCTATTCTCTGCCTTTGGTGTACACATAGTTCTCTCTGCAGGATTCTCTTGTACACATTTTGGTGAACCCGAAGTGAACTTACCATTGCAAGAAACCATGTCTCATGAGGATGATGTCAGTAACAGATCGCCTTCCACGGAGACCACTTCAGGGGAGGAGACCCGCCGTACTCCTACAGCCACCGGTGAAGCTCCGACGCTAGAAGCCTTGGACGCCACCATTTAGAATCAGGCGAAGGCTCTCAAAGCTCAATCTGCACAGCTAGAACGGATAATGGCTGTCCTGGGGACTCTCGCTCCAAACTCCATACCAGCCACCACCGTCTCTCAGGGAGGAGGAGCCTCCACCACTCAAGGATTGGGAGTGTCAACCACACCACCCATTCCTAACCTGGAAACTCCAACGGCAACTACGCAGCTACCCTCAATTCAGGGGCCAACAGCTCAAATGTTGCCTCTTGCTACTCATACTCCTCAACCCCCAACTTTGGTACCTAATCCGGCCTCACAGTATCCCTTGCCTCTTCCAACGGCAACGTGGGGTAACGTGAATTCACAATATGTTCCTAGGCCTCCTGCGACATATGTTTCGCCTCCGCCTGCGGCAACCCCTCCTCCCGCTGCCGAGGGAAGTGCTCCGGAGTGTATGACGTCGTTGCAGCGGCGCATAGACACTATTCTGGCTCACCAATCGTTCGCGGATACCATCATCCCGAAGCTTGACAACGATCCGCCTATTCCACGAGAGATCTGCATCATGCCTAACCCTGCTGGGTACAAGGCTCCTAAATGGGACAAGTTCGAAGATGTCAATGGGAACGCCCATGAGCATGTCATGCGCTTCATTGATGTAATGGGGCCGTATGGGGCTGATCCTAAGCTGCTGATGCGCGAGTTCCCGAAATCCTTGGGGAACGTGGCCTACAAGTGGTACAGGACGTTGGAAGCCGGATCTGTGAAGACCTGGGACGACATGGTCCAGAAGTTTTACACTAAGTTCTTCCAGATGGAGGAAAAGGTGACGATGATTCATCTCTCGCGGATGTATCAGAAGCGTGAGGAGGATGGAATAACATTCATCAAGAAGTTCAGGGCCAAGTCCTTGGAATGCAAAGATGTGATACTCTAAAGCAGACTCGTGGAGATATGCCTGCAATGCATGCGAGACGAGTACAAAGGTATGCTTATCAACCTGCAAACACCTACATTTTCGAAGCTAATCGAATGCACAAAGAATATCGAGCCTATAGTGGAGAGGCAGAAAAAGAGGAACGCCCCTGAGAGATCCTCGAGCGGCACCACTTTCAAAATTGGGAGATTCAGCTACAAGAGAGCGCGTGAGGCTCAAGTGAATACGGTCTGGCCCCAAAAGCAGCCGAAGGTAGTGAACTTCGATGCGCCACCTCTGCCATGTTCGGTAGAGGAAGCGAGCGACCTTTGCAGACAATGGCGTAAGGACGGTATCTTGCCGCCGCTCAAAAAGGCACCCTCCAGGGAGATGGTGAGGGACCCGAAGTGGTGTGAGTGTCTCGGAAAGGTCATGCATCCCACGGCTGACTGCAAGAAGCTCAGGATCATGGTAAGCCAAAAGATGAAAAATGGCGAACTGATCGTCAGCGATCAAAGGCAGGATGTGCGAAACAATCCACTCCCTGCCCATGCGGAGCAAGAGTCGAAAAGAAAAGAGGTCGCCATGATCTCGATTATGGACCTTGAAGAGGTTGCGGAGGATGGTCTACCCATCATTGCCGAGATCCATAATGACGAGGACTACAGCATATACACTGAGGACGAACGCGCCGATCGGATGAAGGGATCGCATGGGTTCAACAGGTTCTTTGATGAGATGAACTTCTCAGATAAATGCCGGAAGGAGATGACAAAGGCGATCCTGAGGATAGCAGAAGATTACGAGGAGGATATCGTGGTCTCCAATGGAAAGGTTGTCAGGGCATCTCGCTCTACAGAAAAGGTTATAACCTTCTCCGCAAGCGACAAGAAGACAGATGCGAGCCACCAGAAGCCTCTGTATGTAACAGCAATCATCAATGGTGTGGAATTTAAAAGAGCGTTTGTTGACGGAGGAGCGGCAGTTAACGTTGTCTCGCTCCATACTCTGAAGTTAGCAGGAAATCCAGAGCACAAGATCGTCAAACGTCCATCCCCGTTGATGGGATTCGGAAGCGATTCCAGAATGACGATAGGATGGATCCGCCTGGGTGTCCAGATTAACAAAATCAAGTGTTCAGCAAAATTCTATGTCATAGATGCGAACACTACGTATCACATGATTATAGGCCGGGCCTGGATTCATCGCTTTGATGCTGTCCCTTCAACAGCTCACCAAGTGATGAAAGCTATCTGGAATGACAGAATAGTTGAGATACCAACTTCGATAATCCTTTCAACATGGATGAAGCACATCTCAGTGAGGCGGTATGGTTCACTGAGATGGCAGATGAGCAAATGCCGGGACCGTTCAACCCCACTCCTTTGCCCCGTTGGGAGGACATCAAAGATCAGTCACCCGCATGAGTGATGGAGACAAGAGAGGAAGCCAAGGAAAAGTCGTCTACGCGAGAAGAGGCGCCACGGATTGCTTACCAACGAAAGAACGTCTATACTCTGAAAAGGATAGCAAAACATGATCCTGAAGGCAAGGAAATAGAGAGCTTCTACGCCAACGGGAAGAAATGCTATCGCATATGAAGGTGCGCGGGGGTGTCCTCACGCGAGCATGGGGATATCCCTGAGTAAATCAATCAAATTGAGCAGGTTTTGGAACCAGACAAATAAATGCCAAGCGTTCTAGAGGAGAAACTCAAAGAAGCACCCGAATGCATGGAGGACAAACCCAGACCGCAAAAGCAGGAGCTAAAGGAGGTATTCCTAAGCCCGAGCGAAGAAAAGAAGAGGCCAGTCTTTTTAATGCGGACCTCACAGGTGAGGAGGAGGAAAGATTGCTACAACTCCTGACTGAGTACAAAGACGTGTTCGCATGGGAGTACGATGAGATGCCCGGCTTGGATACGAGCATCACCATGCACCGGTTGGACGTAATCCCAGGATCCAAACCGGTGAAGCAGAGCACAAGAAGCTTTAGGCCGGAGCTCAGCGTGAAAATTAAGCAGGAAATTGTCAAACTCCTGGATGCCAAATTCATAGAGACAAATCACCATCCCACATGGTTGGCCAACATTGTGCCAGTAGTAAAGAAGAATGGGCAACTTCGCATTTGTGTAGACTTCCGGGATCTTAATCATTTATGCCCCAAGGATGATTTTCCACTCCCCAACATCGACTTACTTATCGATTCGACCGCGGGTCATCGCATGTTCAGCTTCATGGACGGATTCAGTGGGTACAATCAGATCATGATGGACCCCGAAGATGCACGGAAAACCGCATTCATCACCCCGGTGGGAGTCTTCAATTATACGGTTATGCCTTTTGGCCTAAAAAACGCAGGTGCGACTTACCAGCGGGCCATGATGGCCCTGTTTCACGACATGATGCACAAGGAAGTAGAATTCTACATGGATGACCTAGTTGTCAAATCCAAGGAGGAGGCAGACCATCTGGGGGATTTGCGAAAGGTGTTCAACAGATGCAGAAGCTTTCAATTAAAGATGAACCCCATGAAGTGCGCATTCGGGGTAACATCGGGGAAGTTCCTAGGATGTATGGTACATCGTCAAGGAATAGAGCCTGATCCTGCGAAAGTATCGGCCATCACTAGCATGACGGCGCCGCATAACCAAAGTACCTTGAAAATCTTCTTGGGAAAGCTATCCTATCTGCGAAGGTTCATTCCAGCGATCGCCGAAATCACCTTCTGTTTCAGCAATCTTCTCAAGAAAGATGTTGTATACAACTGGACCACAGAGCACGAGGCTGCGTTCGGAAAACTAAAGGAGCTGCTGACATCTTCAAAAGTAATGATCGCACCTCAGCTCGGATCACCGCTCTTGTTGTATCTGACGTCAACAAGGAGGTCTATAGGGGCACTCCTAGCTCAGGAGTATGAGGGTCAAGAAAGGCCCATCTACTATATTTCTCGCATAGTGCAGCCCGCAGAATCAAGGTACACGGACATCGAGCGACATTGCCTTGCCTTATTCTTTATAATAGAGAAGTTGAGACACTATTTTGCTTCGCACAAAGTAGTAGTGGTCACAAAGAGCAATCCTATACGGTATCTTCAGACTCACACAACTCCTGGGGGAAGATTGGCAAAATGGTATATGACCATTTCTCAATATGACATCACATGTGTTCGGCCTCGGGCGATCAAGTCGCAAGAGGTAGCGGATTTGCTAGCACTGTTCCCTGATAACAGTCATGAGCCTGTGATTGAAGAAGAATTGGAGGGACCTGAAATCTACGCAGTTGAGCTGCCCTATTGGACGCTCCCTTTCGATGGCTCGTCAACAAGGAAAGGTGGAGGCATTGGAATAGTATTGACCAAACCAGATGGAGAGGTCATACAGATGTCCGCAAAGCTTGACTTCGCAGTCACCAACAACGAAGCAGAGTATGAAGCCCTCATAGCAAGACTTCGAGCGGCAAGGGCCCTAGAAGTAAGCAATCTGACGGTTATGGGGGACTCCAAGCTAATCGTCAAACAAGCCTCGGGCGAGTATGGTTTGAAGGAGATAAACCTATTGCCCTACCGGACCTTGGTACAAAAACTGGTGCAACAGTTCTGCGACGTTAGGTACGAGCACAAACCCAGAGCGGACAATAGGCATGCTGATGCTTTAGCTACCTTGGGATCCAAGGTTAGTGCAGATAAATGTCCCGCGAGAATTTCGATTGAAGTGCGAACATCCTCGACGTTGACAGAGGACGCGTGCGACGATGAATGCATGGATGATGCGGACTGGAGAAAGTCAATCTTACGTGCCATCGCAGAAGGCACGAGCAACGAGAATTGGGCATCCACAAAGGGGTATTTCATACATGACAACACCCTCTACTACAAAGGCCCTGGCGGAATACTCATGCGATGCGTCTCGGAGCAGGAGGGACAAGCGCTGTTAGAAAATATTCACCAACATGCTTGCGGGGAAAGTGAGGTGTCAATCTATCGGAAAGCTCAGAGGTATGGGATTCACTGGCCGGACATGTCAACGGCCGCAGCATTGATTCAAGGAAATTGCGAGAGTTGCGCACTGATTAAAGACTCTCTATCAATTGCTCTGACCGACGATGATGTGTATTGGAGGAAACCACTCTTTGACTTTCTCACGCAGGGCCTGAGTCGAGAAAAGAAGCCGAGAAACTAAAGAGAAAAGCAGCACGATATGTGGTGCAAGAAAATCTGCTTTGGCGAAGGGGCCATGAAGGTAACCTGCTGCGATGCCTAGATAGCAAGGAAGCACAAGAGGTGATGGACCTTTCTCATCAAGTGGAACATCAGGGAGGTGCGAAGTTATGCAGACAGCTCCTCTCGGTTGGTTACTTCTGGCCCACCATGGAGGCAGATTGCCGCACTAAAGTAAGACGGTGCCAGGAGTGCCAATTCAAAGGTAATCTAGTGCACGCTCTTGCTTTAGATATACATGCGTTGGGAACACCATGGTCGTTCCATACATGGGCTTTGGATTTTGTTGGTCCCATTCGACCAACCTCACACGGGAATCAGTTCATTCTCACCGCGACCGAGTTGTTCACCAAGTGGGTAGAAGCAATACAACTAAAAACAGCAAATGCGCTAGACGTGGTCCATTTCATCCAAGAAAGCATCATATGTAGGTTCGGAATTCCAAACACCATTCTCTCGGATAATGGCACCCCCTTTGTTAATCGCCAGGTGGCTGCAAAGCTAGCGGAGTACAACATAAGGCAGATATGCTCTACCCCATACTACCCGAAGGGGAATGGGCAAGCAGAAGCAACCAACAAGACGTTATTAAGGATCTTGAGCAAGATGGTGGCGGATGACCACAAGAAATGGGCCGATTCTTTGAACATAGCCTTGTGGGCCTATCGGACTTCTCCAAGGACGCCCACAGGAGTCTCGCCATTTCTTTTATGCTATGGAGCTGAAGCTGTGGTACCTGCAGAAGTGAAGATCAACTCTGCAAGGTTGGCTTTTCATACATTATATGATAATCAACGCGATCATGACTTGGTCCTGTTAGAGGAGAAGCGGGAGCAAGCTAAAAGGACTAATAAACGTACCAAGAAAGGATCGCTCGTGGGTACAACAAGACAGTCCAACGTCGTGATTTCGCAGCTGGAGATTTGGTCTTGCGCGCGTCTGACCATTGCATGCGAGAGGCGACTCACCCAAAATTTGCAGCCAATTGGGAAGGACCCTTTGAGGTCACAGAAGTCTTTGATAGTGGCTACTGCAACATATAGAGGTTACATGGAACGACCTCAACCCCAAGCTCAGTCAACATGCGTTGGATTAAGAAGTATTATCCTTAACTCCTTTCATTATATGCGTTAAATTACGTCTGCTTTATGCTCTGTATTGGTAGAACTAGTGCATCCTCTCTCCCATACGAGGGAATTGTAATTTCATCTCTCCCATATGAGAGTGTTCTATAATAAAAGACTTCTACCAAATGGGAAGAACTTTATGATTTCAGCTGCCCTTATCGCTTTATTTATCTATATAGTTTAAGCCTATCTGCCATGATAGTAGCCTATGCGAGTATGATCTTAAGTGATCTTTTAAGCCTATCTGGCATGATAGCAGCCTATGCGAGTATGATCTTAAGTGATCTTTTAAGCCTATCTGCCATGATAGCAGCCTATGCGAATATGATCTTAAGTGATCTTTTAAGCCTATCTGCCATGATAGCAGCATTATACAATGCGATCTCAAAATGATCCTTAAGCCTATCTGCCATGATAGCAGCATTATGAGAATATGATCTTAAGTGATCTACAAAAGCCTATCTGTCGAGATAGCACCCGTACTTGAGTCTAATCTTAAGTAAATCTCAAGCCTATCTGCCAAGATGGTAGAGCTATGCAAATGCGATCTCGAACGAGCTAAAATCATATCTGCGAATATATCTGACGGATAACAAATCATAGCAACAATGCAAAGTGTGAATACAACACTACAAAAGGCGAAATTTGCCAACACGCATGCGAAATTGTAATTTGTTGTAACAAAAACAGCAAATCATACAAAGCGATTTATCATTATGAGTCAAAATGACTTACAATTTATCTGTCTAGATAGCAGCTTACAAGCGAAAAGCTCAGACCAAGCTAGTTACGCAGCCAACATGGCTTACAATGCATCTAAATAGCAGTCTACAAGCGGAAGCTACACATCGGGGGAATTCTTAATAAAAAAGGATCGGCCTACTGGTCCTAACAGAAGCTATGCGATATAACGATCTGCGACCAAAGATCTGTAGCAAGTAGGGTTCTCCTATGAAAAGGACGGCCTACTAACACTACAAGAGCTATGCGACGCTATGTTCAAGATCCCAGGATCTGACAAGGCCTCTGTCTGATCAACACCCCAAGAGATGTGCCTGAGGAACCACCTGTTCCGGCGAAGAACAGGCAAGCAGCAACTCCTAGGGCAAGAGGCTCCTTGTCCACGGAGACGAGCACAATGGCTCGCCACCCTGAGCTCAAGAACGTGGTGGCGAATGGTCATACTCCGGGCAAGCTAGAGGAGAAATCCACCGTTCATTATGAACCGGTAAAAAGGCCAGTACGGCGCTGCACCTCGCCGGGAGGCGGCCGGAAGCATGACCTACAAACATAATAGACGAAGAAAATTCTTCGAACAAACATGAGGTATTCTCTTAATCTTCTTTATGATAGTTATAAAGATCAATAAGCCTTGTAAAGCAGATCTTGGAAGCAATTTCTATGGCGCAAAGCACAAACTCAGGTTTCACAACTTGAAGTTGCCATGAATCAACAAAAGATAAGCGTTGAAGCCAGCAGTTGTAGGGACTCACGGCAAGCCACATTGTGGGATGAAGAACCCAAGTAGCACAAGGCAGGGTTTATATAGACCTAGTTGAGACTCTTCAGTTGCTTAGATGAGTCAGCAAAACTTGGAAAAAGGGTAAGAATCAATTACTTACGCCTTGAAAAGAGGTAACAATCAATTACCCTACTAAAGGCTATGACGATTCGGTTGCGTATCCTAATTAATGACGGATGGTCATGATACGGATGGACTTCCCAAGGAAAGCATGCTTATCTTATAAGCAATTAGCGCGAAAATCAAGGCAGAATATCAATAGCTGACATCATAATTGATATGCACAGAGATATTCGAGAAAATCCCGGGAGGGGCAAAACAGGCATTCAAATTCTTTTTTAAAAAAAAGGGGGGGAGAAACCCTAGCAACATTACAGTAATGTTTTAGCATTTTTCTCGACATAAATTTGCTATTGTTCAAAATAAGCCTTTGACCAGGGAGTCATCAGGAGTAAACTGACGTGACAAATTTGCCACTTGCTCCACTTCTTGCTTCAATCGCTCGTAGTTGGCGCTCATTTCATGGAAGAGCTTCACAGCCTCTTCAGCTTTCTGCTTTTTCTGCTCCATCTTTTGCTCCTCAACCGCGAGGTTATGGAAGCCGCGCTTCAAATTCACGGTCGCGCGAATCTGGGTGACTCTTTTGACAAGATACCCAAAACCCAACTTGCCTTGAACTTTGGTGTGAAGGTTTTGACACATGCCGAAAAGCAACTCCGCGCTATGAGGAGAGATGGTCGCAGGTGTGGCCGCAGATAGCTGCTCCAAAATCCAGATGGCTTCAGTCAAAAACAGTCTTCTGTTGAAGGGCCCTATCTCCAGAGACCTCACAAATGATTGGGGATAGGAGAGACGCGTTCGATTCAGCCAGTCCACGTCAGCTTGCTTCAACCCTAAGCAATGTTAAATGAAGTTAGAAAATTCAACCTGTAAATGAAGAATGCGGGATGTGAACAACAATCACAACATACCGGTTCCTTCAAGGATCTCGCGCAAAGAAAGAATGCGCATTGCTGGGGCAGCTGAAGACTGTCTCTGCTCCATTGCCCTCTTGTCAGCCGCGAGCTCTAACTCCTCATAGTTGGTAGGAAGAGTATAAGCTGCACCGGGTGCGATTTCAGCCCCGACCTGCGAACTCCAAAAGTTCCACGCAGGAAGAGTCACTGCAGGCTCAGTCATCACCGGAGGCATGGCAGCGGTAGAAGTTGCAGCCTGATCATGGATGCCTTCAGGTGCGATAGCATCAGCAGCATCTTCTTCTGTTTCCTCAGCAGCAGCATGGGCATCTTCCTCCATCAACACGGTGTCAGCTTCGGCATCATCAGAAACTTCAATGATGTCCTCGAAGGGCTCTCCCGCATACTCAGTAGTTGCGACGGGCTTCTCAGTGTGAGAACTCGGCACCGGTACATAGGATGCAGAAGGTTGATCCCTTTGTTCCAACATGGCTTCATCAGCATTGCCTGCGATACAAGATACGATGATGTGAGGTAACTTGTGTTGCATAATATTTTATTATCTTTGGTAAGCTAAGAGCGAGCACCTCCACGCGAGGGTGGGATTGCAGTATCTTCGTCATATGCTAAGGACGCGGAACCTTGCCCTATTAATTTATCTTCATTAAGCATATCTTTAAGATGAGCGTGACCTGGGCGCGAAGAAACCAGTCATGATTATGTTTGGGTTACTAAGCCTAGTTCACAAATGTTGTTCAAATGTGTACCTGAAGGTTCACCGCACTTGCTTACTAGCCAGCGGCGAATGTCAGCTTTCGACAAGCCGTGCTTTAACGCACCAACAATCACATCTCGGTAAGTTACCGCAAGATTAAAAATCTCACCTTCGTTACCGCCTGCGATCTCTTCGAAGTCTGCTTGGATTTGCTCCAGAGCAGCCGCATCCTCTTCTTGAGCCGCTTCATCCTCATCAACTTGAGGAGCCACGTCTTCTGGAAGCACATCTTCCTCATCAGTTGGACGCATCAAGTCGTCGACATGTTGCTCTTCTAGACTCCTTTGCTTTACGCGTTTAATTTCCTCCTCTTCTTGCTTTCTTCTTCTTTTAGCAGCTTCCGCAGCTGTTCTCCTGGACTCGGCAAGGATGTCCTCGCTTATGGTTTCCTTGGAAACACCAGAATGAGAACCCCTCTTCTGCCTCTTGCCAAAAGGCCACTGATGGTCTCATCATCATCATCTGCAAAGTAACAATTGGTCAAGATTGTGAAAAAGTTAAGATAATGAGGAAAGAAGTGCGATTGAGATACCTCCCGACTCTTCTTCCTGTATCTCATTTCTTTCTCTGACATCTTCGAATCTTTCATCTTCATCATCTCCTTCTCTCGTCTCCCTTCTATCCTCCTCTTCCTCCTGGCCAAACGGAACAAAGGTCTCCACTGCGAGCTCCTTCCGCGTTTTGCTTGGCATGCGACCTTTACCCTTATCCTTGGTAGCAAGGGATCTCGTAGGAGGAGAACTTGGAGCGCTCCTAGGAGAAGAGATTGTGATTCCTCTTTGTCTGGGCCTCTTCGCTCTTGGGGCAGCAGTTGCTGGAGGAGACGGATCGTTCCTGGGTGGAGACAAGGCTGGAGTGTTGTCTATCAGTGAATCAGCAAAAGCATCCATGATCTCGCGAATTTTGGTCTCAATTGCGGGATCCATTTTCAATGCTAGCCGAACTGGTTGTCCCTGTCTTCTCGCAGTAACAGTGGTGGTGACCAGCGATTTGGAACGCTCACCAGATGCAAACCTCCTCACATAGCACTGCGGCAGAAAATGAAGCATGAAGTTTCAACGTATTGGAATAAGGAAACTTAGCACATACAAGAGAAATTGTTTACCTTGGCAAAAGTTTCGCTGTATCTGATGACATGCGAATCACCTCTCTTAACTGCGGCTATCTTTTCGTCAAGAATGGTGGAGGGACACAGGTGATTCTCGCGATCCAGCAACGAATAGCAGCCATATTCAGACTCGTCCAGGCTACAGTTGGGACGGAAAGGGAAATAATTCCTTTTGATCACAGGAGCTCTGCTTGGCCGAGGGGTTGACTGCGTCTCAAACCTTGTCTGCTCGGTATTCTAATAAGCGACCCAGTTTCTGGAGTAGCCACCTTCACGGTTACCTGGGGGTTGCTCGAAGGGAATATTGCTCCTAAAGATTGTTTTACACTCCCCAGACAGTAACCGCTTGTAGCAGCCTCTTATTATAGACTGCGGCCAGATTGATGGTGCCACCGCATCAAAGCCAAACTGGGGAGAAACGCGAGTAGGATCAACATCCACGGTGATTCTCTCGTACCTGGGTGAGAGCTCGCGAACATGCTCCGCAAGAGCAGGTAGAGAGCCTCTTAGACACCAGCAGAAGAATTTGCGATAGCGCTCGTGGAAATGCTCCCCACCCTCGAAAAGGAGCTCTTCTGAGAAAGCAACAGCCTTAGAGGGATACAGTTTTGGGAACCATCGCACATTCTCAACGCGCGTGGCATAAGGCCTGGCTATGAACTCTTCTCGATTGTCGCATATCAGGCTCCAAACGCACTTAGGAAAGTGAGTTCTGAACCATCTCGCAGCCCGGCCGCTATTACGCTCCTCCTCCGCACCTGGGGGACACCATTTGCTGGGCTTAGAAGGAATAGGGGCATAAGAGGGCCATCTCTCAAAGACCCACATAGTCAAGAAGGCAATGTTGATATAAGTCAGCACGTCGAGGCGACTACGCGATTCCTTGATTGCTACGACCAGTTGATCTAGTCTGTGATACAGGGTGCCCAAGACTAAAGGCCCAAGTGCGACCTTCTGACCAAGGGTTAGTTTCACAGCAAGAGGAAGAACATGATAGAAGACCCCATCATGCGGATGGCCATCAATCAAATACCTCGACAGCCAGGCGCAGAGAAAGCGCATAGGGTCAAGTGATAACCCTTGCCATTCACATAGTTTTTAGCCTTCGGGTTTCGGCTCAAAAGCTTCTTGGTGATACTACTGTTCGCATAATCGCGAAAGAAGTATTGCACCCACTTGTTCCAAGTGTTCTTCGCAGATGTGTCAACCAACTGCCAGTCGGGAAGAAGTTCTATAGGAGTCCACCGGGTGGAAATTTTCTTCACCTCTGACAAGCACTCCTCCATCTGCTTGTACAAAGCAATCTCTGCATCAGTTCTCAAGGGACTCAGAGGATCCACCTCACCTACAGGAGACAGATCATACAGCATGTGCACATCTTCAAGAGTGGGAGCAGCCTCGAACTCAGCAAAGTGGAATGTGTGAGTCGCAGGCGAGTAACGAGAGAGAAGGTTTAGAAGCATGGACTGGTCCAGCTTCACGGCAGCACCCTTCGTAGCACGGACTGCGAAATATATGCCAGCATCGTTTAAAGTAATGGCATGATTGGTCAGTACATGGTCAATCCACTCATCCATAAAGTCCAATTTCTGAACAAACGCTTGAGTGGAAATTGCAGTGTACGGGAAATACCAATTTTCGACCCCCAATCGAACCACGTCCTTGGAATCGATCAATTCGAGCATGGCCGAGTTAACTGGAGGGGTCAACGTTTGCAATTCTTTAGCAGGGACAGGGATTGGCAGGTTCTTCACCTTAACCCTAGCATGGTAAAAGTCTTTGCCACCCAGATAGGGGGCTTTTCGCCATAAGGCCTGGGGAAGATCATGTATTTCTTCGATCTCCTTAATAGGTTTGGTTCCTTTTGTCTTTGTCATTCCTGCGGAAAAGCAAGAAAAAAAGGGAGGAGAAATACATACACTTTAGTTAGTTTGAATTTCAAGATTCAGTTTAAGGTCAGATGAACAGTCTAGTGTCAATCTTGGAGATTGAAGTGCAGAATCGTTTGCATTATTGGGGATTTCAGAAACCCTACATTCAAAATCCTTATAATCCGGGGATTAAATCAAAGTTGGATTCAAAGAGCAAGGTCTCCTTCATAGTTTTCAGTGGATAATATGTTTCAGGGAGTTCATGGGTTTGCAGATCCAACACAGTTCAAAGCATAAATCAGTACATTAAACAAAATTGAACAAGGCCAACCTTGTTTTGGTAAAGTTTGCTTGGATGCGCACAGTCGAAGAAGACGATTGACAAGAGAGAACTGATGATTGATTATCTGAATCTGCTCTTGAAGGCTTCTGGGTATCATTCACTTTAAGAGAAAGAAGTGATACTTTACAACAATGGAGAGCACAGAGTATCTATCCAAAAACAATGAAGGGTTGCGTCCTTTCAGTAGTCGAATCGCAACCGTCACCGTCGAATCGCGCAATCACAGGACAAGCTGACGTCACGCCTAAAACCCTAAAAGACCAGACGGCACGACTCTAGGGGTTTAGGTCATAATGGCACACACGGGGGCTGAACTTGCGCGTATTTGAATTGGTGCGTGGCGGCGACGCGTACGTTGGTTTTTGCGCATGGAAGCCTATCCGGCTATGAGTCTTCACGCACAAAAAGGGGGCTAATGTAGATAGTACTTTCTGAACAGACAGATCTTAGCCACGTGGCAACCATCTAGCACACCATATTGTGCTCCATACACACTGGATCACCAGCCGCGCTGATCCACGTGGGGGCTGCGAGACAGGGCCCTCGCATACCGCTGCACGGGACTCGTAGGGACTTAGTGGTCTGGAGGCTAGAGTAAGTCATGTCGCGTGCGAGCCAAGCTCGTGTGCGACCCTTAGTAACTGCTTTTGAGAGATTTATGGCACGAGCTCCATAAACCCGGTCAATCAGGTCAAACCCGGTCAACCCCATAACGGTTCTGGTATACGCGGATAACATGCTGTAACGGTCCCTATATACGCAAACGAACGTGCCGTTGTGGTTAAGCTAATTAAGCCGCCATTGATGGGCGCATTAACCACACTACAACGGTCACATTCTCCGTTATATATAGGATCGTTAACCCTTCCATACAAGGGAGAACGACCCGAGATACGCGAAAGCTCTGCCAGAATCCCGTCTCTCTCTCTCTCACAATACTATTGCCTTACTCTCTCACTACACACAACCCAGCATTTCCTGTGCCATTTTCTATTCTCTGCCTTTGGTGTACACAGAGTTCTCTCTGCAGGATTCTCTTGTACACAGTTGGCCACAAATCTCATCTTACAATCATTTCCTGATAGTTATAATTAGTTCATCATGAACAGTAAATATTAACAAACCTCTGCCAGGCTTGCTAAACAGGCTAAGGACAGCTGAATAGAGCATCAATAAAGTCAAAGGCAAGGATATAATGATGGTCAATAAGAGGAATGGAAAGGGAATTGCCTCTACCTCCAAAGGAAAGAGCAAGAAAGTTTCAAAATCCAAGGAAGCCTTAAAGTCTGCTGGAGGTGCGACTAAGGGTGATTGTCACTACTGTAGTCAGCCTGGACACTGGAAGAGGAATTGCCCCAAATATCTGGAGGATAAAAGGCTTCGAATAGTGATTCCACCACCAACAGGTATTTTTGTTATATATGTCAGTTTATCTATCTCTTAATCTTGGGTATTGGATACTTGATGTGGATCTTAGTCAACATGTGCAGGATCTAAGGAAAAGTAGAAGATTGGGTAACGGGGAGACAGACTTGCGCGTTTGGAATGGAGCAAGAGTTGATGTGTTGGCTGTGGGCGTTTATGTGCTATCTTTTCCTGTTGGACTTATTTTATAATTAGACAATTGCTATTATGTGCCTGCTATAAGAAGAAACATTATTTATATTTCGTTTTTGGACGAGAAACGTTTTACTATATTTCAATAAATGACAAGTGTTGCTCTATATATTTTGATAGTATGCACTATTGTAGTGCGCATTTTTCTAATGGATTGTATATCCTTGATTTAAATAATTATTTCTATAACATTAATACCAAGAGGATTAAAACTAATGATTTAAATCCTACTTATCTATGGCACTGCCAGTTAGGCCGTATAAATGAGAAACGCATTTCTACACTCCATAAGGATGGATTCCTAGACTCATTTAATTTGGAATCATATGAGACATAAGAATCTTGTTTATTTGGAAAAATGATAAAGTCCCCTTCAATAAGAAAGGTCAGAGGACTAGTGAGTTACTGGCACTCATACATACTGATGTGTGCTAGCCATCTCCCACGCTTGCCAGAGGTGGTTACCTTTACTTCATTACATTTACTGATGACTTTAGTAGATATGGATTTTTATACCTTATGAAGGCCAAATCCGAATCCTTTGAATTGTTCAAGGAATTCAAGAATGAAGTAGAGAAGTAGCCTGGCAAGAGTATTAAGGCTCTACGATCAAATCGTGGAAGAGAATACTTCAGTCAAGAGTTTGATGACTATCTTAGAGAGTGTGGGATAGTATCTCAACTCACTCCACCCGGAACGCCACAATGGAATGGCGTGTCAGAGAGGAGGAATCGCACCCCACTTGATATGGTGAGGAGGAATCGCACCCCATTGGATATGGTGCGGTCTATGATGTGTCAAACGGATCTTCCAATATCGTATTGGGGCATTTTCTATTGACTGCAGCTTTTACCATTAACCGTGTTTCATCCTAATCAGTCATGAAGACACCATATGTGATATGGAATGGGAAGCGTCCCATAGTGTAGTTAGTGAAGATTTGTGGTTGCGACGTTTACGTAAAACCTTTACAAAGAGACAAGCTAGGACCCAAAGCAGATAAGTGTAATTTTGTGGGATATCCTAAGAAAGATAAAGGATATTATTTCTACAATCCATCCGAGAAGAAAGTGTATTTTGCTCGGACCGGTGTGTTTCTAGAAAGAGAGTTCGTCTCTAAAGAAGCCAGTGGGAGCACTGTAAAACTTGAAGAAATTCAAGAACCACAAAACACTGAACCTGTGGTGGAGCATGAGCAAGAACCAAAAACCGTTGTGGAGCAACATGTTCATGTAACACAAGAACTCCGTAGGTCGAGTAGTGTACGTCAGGAGCCAAAGAGGCATGGACTGAGCCCGGTTATGTACCACTCATGGATGACGAGCCTGCTACTATAGAGAGGGCGTGAAAGGGCCAGACTCAAAGAAGAGGCTAGAAGCCATGAGATTCGAAATGGAGTCCATGTATACGAACAAAGTATGGACTTTGATGGAACCACTCGAAGGGGCTCGGTCCATAGGGTGCAAGTGGGTCTTCAAGAAAAAGACCGACATGGATGGCAATGTAGTTTCCTATAAGGGCCGATTGGTGGCAAAACAGTATAGACATATTCATGGTATTGTCTATGATGAAACCTTTTCCCCAGTCTCAATGACTAAATCCATTCGAATCATACTTGATACTGCAGCTTACTATGACTATGAGATTCGGCAGATGGATGTCAGAACAGAGTTTCTATACGAAAACCTCTTTGAGGATGTGTACATGACACATCCAAAGGGTTCTTAGGATCCAAAGCATGACAACAAAGTCTGTAAGCTAGAACGATCCATTTATGGATTGAAGAAAGCTTCTATAAGTTGGAATCAACGTTTTGATGATGCGGTCAAAGAATTTGGCATCATCAGGAACGAAAATGAACCTTGTGTCTACAAGAAGGTTAGTGGGAGTTTTGTTGTGTTTGTGTTCTTGTATGTGGATGACATACCACTCACTAGAAACGAAATTCCTACCTTGTAATCTGTCAAAGATTGGTTAGGGAAGTGTTTTGCAATGAAGGGATTAGGGGACGCAGCTTATAGACTTTCTATCAAGATCTATATCGATAGATCTAGGAAGCTGCTCGGCCTAAGTCAAATTACATACATAGAGAAGGTGTTGAAACAGTTCGACATGCAAGAATCAAAGAAGGGATTCTTGTCCATGTCGCATGAAGTCACCCTTTTGAAGGCTGACTGTCCCTCCAATGAGATTGAGAAGGACCACATAAGTAGGGTTCCCTATGCGTCGGCCATAGGATCCATCATGTACGCCATGTTGTTTACTAGACCAGATGTGTCATCCGAATTGAGTATGGCAAGAAAATATCAGTCCAATCCGGGTGAGAGTCACTCGATTGCTGTCAAGAACATTATTAAGTACTTGAGAAGAACTAAGGATGTCTTCTTGATATTTGTAGGTGAAGAAGGATTCATTGTAATTTGATAAACTGACGCGAGTTTCCAAACCAACAAGGAAGACTACAAATCATATTCGGGGTGTGTGTTTTGCCTAAATGGAGGAGCTGTGAGCTAGAAGAGCTCCAACAAAGCGACAGTTGCTGATTCTACAACTGAAGCTTAGTACATTGCTGCTATAGGCGCAACAAAGGAGGCTGTTTGGATAAAGAAGTTTATCACTGAGTTTTGTGTGGTTCATAGCATCGTGGATCCCATTGCGTTGTATTGTGACAACTTTAGTGCGATCGCACAAGCAAAGGAACCCAGATCACACCAGAAATCAAAGCATGTACTTAGGAGACCATCGCATTCGTGAAATGATCAAAATTGGAGATGTGAAGATATGAAAGATTCTAACACATGAGAATCTTTCAGATCCTCTCACGAAGCCATTGGTTCAGCGAAAGCATGAAGGGCACACTAGATCTATAGGCATAAGACATGAACCAGATTGGCTCTATTTCTAGTGGGAGACTGTTCGAGTAGATGCCCTAGAGGCAATCTAGATTTAGTATGTACATTGTTTGGTTAGAATATTCATTTATTATTTATGGAGATATTTAATATAATGAAGTCCTTAGATACAATGTGTGTTATTTATCTTAAATATCCCTAGTCCATTATATTGATTAACTGGACGATCACTATAGACTACTATGTGGGTAGATTTATATGGGGATATCAAGTCTAACACGTGGGTATTCATTAGGAGTAATGGAATACATGATTGACCCATGACGAGAAGGCTACATTAGATTATGTCAACGTCACAAGTGCTTCTCGTAGAGCTAATGGTATTGTAGTCCATAGACTTTAAGTCACTAGATACTCTAGTTTTGAAATATCATGCTTTGATATTATCAAACGTTGGGCCTTAACCGGGTAACTATAAAGATAGTTATCGGACATGGTAGGAAGCAAGCTGAGAGATGGTAGTGGTATAGAGAGGACTTGCCCCTCCTACATAATGGGAGTAAATATCATTGGCCACTCGAGGGGTAGTGCTTACGGAATGTATGGACATACTTAGATAAACCAATATGGGATATTGATGTTTTCTGTATAGATAAGCCTATTCCCAAGATCGAGAAACTATGGATTGAATATACGAGTGTGACAATTATGTCTCATGTCCGATCCGGATATGGAGAAAAAGGGATGATACAATGCGGTAACATTGGGCACAAGGTTTTTCGGATCACTAACTATTTATATTAGTTGGGTGGAATGGATGTGTCGGTAGACACCGCTCCATGTTAGTAAAGAGTTACTACCAACTAAGTAGAAACCTATGGGGTCACACACCATATGGATTAAATTGGATATAGGTATTAATTAGTTGGACTAAATAATCAAAAGGGTTTAAATGGAACCACAAAGTTAAAAGGACTAATTTGCAAGGTGGAATAATCCGTGTATGGACAGAATTAGTAATGGGGCAATTATGAAGTAATAAAGAGTTATTAACTATATAAAGACATTTTAGCTTGTTATTTTCTCAAGACAAGTCATTATTGAGAGAACATAAAAAAGCAAGGAGAGATACAAGCAAGAGGCCAAGCCTCTCACCCGCCTGCCCCTCCAAGTCGTTGGCCTCCCTAGGAGCAACCTTGGTGCTCCGTTTTGCGTGTTCCTTCCTCCTTATTCAGTTGGTAGCACTACATAGTGGGAAGGAAGCGAGTCAAAGATCCAAAGGTGTGGATACTCGTAGAGACGAAGAAACTATTCTTTGTGGTGATCACACAATCTAAGGTACAGATTTTCTCTACCTTCATCATGTTATGATGGCTTGCCTGTGATCCTTGGAGGGATTTGAGCAGAATAAATTTTTTTATTCCACTGCGTAACCTGCATCAAAACCCTAAAGAGGAAGGAAACAACTCTAGGGTCGAAACCCTAGAGTCGTCCGTCCCCTCCTTGCGCGCCAAGCAACCCACGATCAAGGGGTCGGTTCGGCCTAGCCCCGGTTTGACCGTGCGGTCTAGGTCCGGCCGAATTCGGTGGGTTGTGGCGGTCCTTATGGGGTTTGTACAAATGGGTTTGGTGGGCCTCTATGACAATTTTGGCCATAGTGAATCCAAATATCAACTACAATTGATCAAGAGCGTTAAAATTTGGATTTTAACTGTTGTATATGCTTTCACATGGTGATTGTATATGGCCTTAGATGTGGATGTTGTGCATGTTTGTTTTTGTGGTTTGATTTTTATTGTAATAATTAATTAATTAGGTTTTACAGTCTGCGTGTCTTCTTCTCCTCAACTTGTGAGGTCTCTCTATTTAGTATATATGCTAGCTAGTATTAGATAGTTAGATGATATTCAAGACATGGAGAAGAAGCTTAAAGAATTAAATAAACCACAAGATGGCTGCATTCCACAAGCTAAGGCGCATGGACTAAATATGGAGGCACATGAAAATGAGCTTGATATTTTTTAAGGCTTATAGATATTCTCATTGGCTTGGGAATATCTTAGTTTAGGAGGCCATATCCACATCACATTTATTTATTGTTTTTTGTTGTTTATTTATTGTTTTGTTTATTTCAGGTGTATGGATGATGCATGCAAATTATGAGAGGATAACAATTAAAACCCCAGATCTTTTATTTTGGGATTGCCCAACCCAAATAAGTAGATGAGTTGCTATGGATCAACAATACAATTTAAATTAAAGGAAAAAACCCCTCAAATCAAAATATTGTGTTTTTGCCTTCTCGTTACTTAACACTCGTTAAAACTATAATGTATTGAATTTGGGTTTGCCAAAGCAAGGAGATTTGATTCTTTATAGGATGACGCGATGGCACAAGCAAGTAATGTGCAATTGTTGAAGTAAGAGGTTGGACGCAACTAGGTTACTTTAAAAGGATTGAAAGCCTAGAGGCAAGGCCATTTGGATTATCTATGGGATAGATAAGAAGGAGTTATTTGTCCAATTGAACCAAGAGTTGCATAGGATATAATAAGAAATTTTTCCTAGCTAAATAACTAATCTTTGGGTGACATGCCAAAACAAGCTCAAAAAGAAATGAAATATGTATCTTGGCCCACTAGAAAATATATATGTAAGTTCAACTCAGTTTCAAATGATTGAAATAGCTAGTCTATTTCAAGACCTTGAAACAGCTTTCAAAGCCTTGAAACTGATTATGCTTTATATGCATGAACTTAGGGTGAGTTTCTGATCTTGATTCAGCTCTAAACCGATGTGCTTGATTAGTTGTTAATTGATGATGAAAGACAAAGTATTTTGACACATTCAGTAGTATCTAATTCATCTGTTTGACTTAGTTTTGCAGGGAAATTTCGTTTCCTATTTTACAGGATCTATTTCCTAACCTAAGTTTTGCAGGAAATGAAATTCTGTGATGATTTGATTCTGTGATCAATCCTTCTATGTTTGGAAGTTTCCTAACATATGTTGATAAAATATGAAATAAGTATCATTGAAGATACTGAGAAACAATCCGTTGTAGAAGCTGTTAGAGAAGTCAAAGCTGAAGCAACAAAATAGGGAAGTTTGTTAAGAGAAGATCCTAAAGATCCGCAGTTCAAACTACTCTATAAAAGAGGGAAATTTGAAACAATAAAATGGAACAATTAACATATACACTCAAAAACATTCAAGTATTGACAAGAAACAAAGAAGCAGATTCATTTCTCTCAATCCAAGCATCTGAAGAACACTGCATACTCACTGCAGATTCAGTTCTAGTGTTCTTCTCTTTTGAAATTCATTTGTATATCTTTTTGATAATACTTCTAGTTATTATTCTCAATGATTCTTCAAGGTGAACAATAGATAATTCTTATTTAATCAGATAGATAGAGCACGTACTAGATAGGTTAGTGAGAACCACAAGCTGTAACAGAGTAAGGCATCTCTCTGTGCTTGAGATCTAGTGCTTAGCTGTGGATTAATAAGAATTGATTGAAAATCCTGCAGGGAGAAGATCCCTGAGGTAGATACATAGGTCCAATTGGACTGAACTCTATATATCTTGTGTCTTTTGCATTTAATTTTCAGTTCCGTACTTAGTTGTTTTGCAGCATTCAAAACAGTTTCATTTCAAGGGGTTGAATAATTTCAAAGCCTTGAAATAGACTTATCTTTTATACTTCAACTGTTTTCATTCCAAGGGCTTGAAACTCATTTCAAGGTCTTGAATCACTCTGCGCTTATTTTAATCCTTTTGAAACCACTTCTCTTGCAAGTTTAGCAAAAGTTTGCATACTCTATTCAACCCCCCCTTCTTCTAGAGTATTGATCCTGTATTTCTACCTACTATACACCCCTTCAATGTGTATCAGAGCTTGTACCACTGCATAGATATAACCATCTTGTGATTATGAGTACTGTAGGTGATGGCGGTTTCTCTCGGGGAAGAGTTGCTAACAGACCTCCTCTCTTCTGTGGACACAACTTTGTTCACTGGAAAGCCTTGATGAAAATGTTCATCATTGATGAAGATATAGAGCTTTGGACTATCATTCAGAATGTTCCTCACACTTTCTACACAGATAAAGAAGGGTTCAAAACTTCCAAATCTGAAGACCCACTTTGTGCAATTTTCAAAAACTAGAAAGCTATGAATCTCTTATTTTGTGCTTTGAGTGCAGATGAGTTCAACATGATCTCAGGTTGCAAGATTGCCAAGAAGATCTGAGATAAGCTTGTGGTGACTTTTGAAGGAACCAGCAAGTCAATCAAACCAATATCAACATATACCTCGGGCAATATGAGCTATTCAAGATGAATAGAGATGATTCAATTAGAGACATGTTAAAAAGATTCACTGACACTGTCAACAATCTTGATTCATTGGGGAAACACATTTCCAATGAAGAAAATGTTAGAAATATTCTGAGAAGTCTTCCGAAGGAAAAATGGGAACCAAAGACTACTGCTTTTGAGGAAGCTCGAGATCTTTCATCACTTCAACTTGATGACCTTCAAGGAAAGCTCCTTACACATGAGATATCCATGAATGAAGTTGATGGAGAATTGCCACAAGGTGTCAAAAACCTAGATCTCAAGGCAAAAGAATATGAGCCATCTCAAAGCCTTGAAACTGAAGATGATGATGAAGAGAGCCTTGAAACTGAAGATGATGATGAAGATCCTATTGCTTTGATTTACAAAGCCTTAACCAGAATTCTCAAATTGAAGAAAAAATTTGGAAACAAGGACTTCAGCAGAGATAGACACAGATCCTCCAATAGCAAAGACTATAAAGGTATATCTTCTTCACAAGGTAATAAGCCTAAAGTCATGAATTGTTTCGAGTGTGGTGACGAAGGACACTTGATCAAAGACTGTCCACACAAAAAGAGCAAGAACTTTCAGAAGAAAGATCATAATAAAAGAAAGAAAGCTATGATAGCTGCCTGGAGTGATTCAGAAACCTCAAGTGATTCTAAATATGAAGAAGAATAAGCCAACCTATGCGTTATGGCCAAGCATGATGAATGTTCTGAAAAGAACATTGAGGTAATGGT
The DNA here is from genome assembly GCA_023055425.1 of Linanthus parryae. Lineage (NCBI taxonomy): Eukaryota > Viridiplantae > Streptophyta > Magnoliopsida > Ericales > Polemoniaceae > Linanthus > Linanthus parryae. Next base: position 82,155,549 of record JALGPY010000007.1, on the reverse strand, counting down.
AAAATTCCCAAAGTTCTAGGAATTTCCCATTTCTTCTCAAACTTGCTCTCGTGAGCATGAATCTCGCCATTTAAGCTCTTGAATTACAACTTACGCTACGGATTCCAATGCGTGCAAACCCTGTACAACAACTCGCTGCTATGATATTCAAAAATAGCCAGTTACTCCTTGACTTCGAGTAAATTCTCAGTCATGCACAATTCTTCAGATTAGCCAAATGTTCCTCGTTTTACGTGCGACATCGTTCACATGCTTCAAGAAGGGGAATCTGGAGTGGTCTTCGGTACCTGTGTCCTTCACACTCATAGGAAATATTAAACGGCTCTTTCTCACCCCTCAAAATCATGTATGAATATCAAAACAGAATGCGAAAAACAACTAACTAGCGAACTATATTGGGTTGCCTCCCAATCAGCGCTTGTAGTTTAAGGTCGACAGCCCGACCCAGTTACCTTATTTCCCCTAAACAAGTGGCTTGGCACCACGTTCCCTCTCATCCAGCTTCCTCTGTTGGATCCTCAACACGACTTTGTGAGCTTTAACTTGTGAATCTGGTAGCTCAACACTAACCACCTCATAATTCGTGTGCACTAATTGGACTGTCACTGGAAACTGTGTCTTCTCTTGAGACTGCTATGGACTCGCCTTGGAATCCCGGAAAGTTTCCAACGCATCATTGATCCTCATGATCAATTCACCGTTCTTAACATCAATGAGATTCCAACCGGTAGCCACCAAGGGCCTACCCAGGATGATCAGAACATTTCCCACATGCACCTCAAGAATAACAAAGTCAGCACGGATGATGGAATTACCTACCTTCACAAGCACGTCCTGCTCGACTCCATAGGCCTTCTTGCAAGATTTAACAGCACACTGTAGATTGATCCATGTGGAATGAGCTTGAACCCCCAGCTTCTAAAAGGCTGAAAGTGGCATCAGATTAACACTGGCCCCCAAATCACATAGGGCCTGTCCCCGTGTAAGCTCCTCCCAAGTTAGCTTGATCACAAAGCTTCTCCTATCTTTCTTTTTTTGTGGTAACCCATGCAATACAGATGAGCTCACCTGCTCGGTCAAATCCACTGTTTGAAAATCAGGCACCGCCCTTCTCCCTGAAATTGCTTCCCTCATGTATTTGGCATACTTAGGGATCATCTTGACCACCTCAATCAATAGCACATTGATATGCAATTTCGAGAAAATGGACAAGAATCTATTGTACTCCTCATATTCATTTTTATTCTTTCTTGCCTTAAGAGGATATGGAAGGTCCTTCCACATAGAAGGTGGTGTTAGTGTTATCTCATGAGTGTGTGGAGTCACGCCCTTTGACTGGGGGATCATGACAGGGGTCTTGTCAAAGACCTCGTGCTCAGTAGCCTTCGAAGCTTCAGCTCTGGCGTGGCTCAGAAATGGGGGACCATCAAGAACAATCCCACTACGAGTGGTAACAGCATTAACCTGACGAACATTCTAATTATCGGATGGCAAGGATCTTGGTGCTCTAGAGGAGAGCTGATTGGTAATATGTCCTACGTGCACCTCCAAGTTACGAAGTGAGGTCTTCGTGATGTGAAAATCAGTTGTCAATGTCTCCACCTGAGTAGTGAAGGTATTCATATTCTTGCCCATCTGGTACATCATGTCAATCTTGAGATCTGTCATCTCACCATTCTGGCCTGCAGCTGTGGTGGCGCTTGAAACTGGTGTAGGTGGCCTATGCTGAAATTCGGGCACATATGAAGATCCAGTTTGATCCCCATACTGAATACTGGATGATCTCTAGTTCCTGGTCTGTAGTTTCCCTGATTCCATTTCTTACGCTCCCCTTGTGCCCCCACATAGCTGACGTCCTCATTAGGAGCTTGAGTTAGTGCTGCATCAAAATCCTGCTCCTCTCCTGCAGCCACAATCTACTTGTCCTGATAAACATGCTTCGCCATGTCTGATACCATCTTCGTGATCCCATCTTTCCACTCATCATTCTTTGGCTCAGGCAACTTGGACAACCTCCTAGAGTCATAGAATTGAGCATCTTTTTTTTTTCAATTTGCTTCATCAAAGCATATGCTCCATCCATGTCAACTCTGTAGAAGAAGTTCCCACTTGCTTCCCTGTTTAGCAATCTTGGTTAGGACGTTCCAGACCGTGATAGAAAACCTGGAGAATCTTGTAGTCACCGAAATTATGATTAGGACACTTGAGTATCGTCCTCAAAAACCGGTCCCATGCATCAACGACCGTCTCATCAGCATGCTGCTGAAAACAAAGGATCTCTGCATGTAAACCAATGACACGTTGAACGGGGTAGAACATGCTCATGAACTCATCAACACATTGCTCCCATGTGGTGATCGATTATGGCTCTCTGGACTCCAACCACTTTTTTGCCGAACCCTTTAGACAATAAGGGAAAGAATCAGCTTCAGTGTCTCAGCTGTAACGTTCTTGTACTTCACTGTTTTGATGTATGCATCAAACTTCCCGATGAATTTCATTTGGGTCTTCATCCCTGTTCCCATAGTGAAGGTATTCACGTTCGTGATGGTGGCTATAATCAAAGTGCTCAGCCTGAATGGTTTCCACTACAATTGTTGTCTTGTGTCCTCTCTGAGTTGACTGAAACTTCTCCACTAAATCTTTGACCGACTTATTGTAGGGCATCTGGTTTTTCTGCTCATCGAGCTTCTCTTGGAGCTCATTCAACTTCTGATACAGTTGAGCGTTAGTCAATTGCTCACCCATTGCGATCTGTCTCGGATTTCCTCTTGGTGTTCTGAATAGCTGTTCTGGGTCCTCAAATGGGGGCACAAGGTCTCTAGAGATTCGGTGCATACACTGAAAACCTGAAACACAATTAAAACCAAAATCAGAATCACAGAAATAATAAAGAAAAAGGTAAATTAAACTAATCGTTAGACTAGAATAGTAACCAATGCCTTCCCCGAAAATGGCGCCTAAAACTTGACGCGTCTATATTACGCATTGCTGCGCAAATATATGATCAAGTAATATAATGGAGTATTAGGGACTCCGAGTTATCAAACCCAAGGGAAGGTGCTTACTTTTCTAAATCTAACAACTACTTTAACCTACTTAGTAACCGGTAAAAAGGTTTGCAATTGGAGTGTTGTCACCCTCAATCAAGTGAATAGAAACTATAAGTAAAATTAAGCAAAAGAAACAATTTAGATTAAACCAATTGAGAGAAGACTAGGCAATTTATCGATCACCTAGGGTATTTTTGACGATTCCGGATTCCATGTTCTAACACGACAACTCTTAGTTAGCTAAGTTGGGTAATGGCATTGACAATTACCTATCGGCCTCTTGTCGTTCTACACACCAGTACCGGTTGTTCCCTCTCACGCCAACTCTAACTACCGATACGTTCTAGCAGGCTAACGACTGTGCACGGAATAATGTCCTCTCAGACCATCACCACACGAAGACTTCACCATCTCCTACCGAATCTACCCTCTTCTAACCATTCCTACTCAACTCACTTCTAGTCTCATTGATTAAGAATGTTCTCATCTACTCATCCCAACTAGGGTAGAGTTTCTTTCACACACTCACTAGTTAAGTAGCAAGGTTGGGTCATGAAATTTCATCAAAATTCCCTTGGGTAGAGTTTCATTGAATCACAACCCTAAGCATGAAATTTCATCAAAATTCGGAAAAGTTATCATCAAAACATAAACCCTAGGCTCGTCATAGATTCCTAGGTATGAGTTTATCTACTCATAACAAATGTTAACATATTATTTGAATATTTTATACAAGAGAAAGAGAGATAATAAATCAAACACTAAAAAATAGGATTATGGCGTTGATCTGGGCTCGTCTCCTTGCTTGATGATGCTCCCAAACGAAGTCTCCTTGCTCTCCTTAGCATTCTTGGCTCACAACTCTCGTCTATTCACGTCCCTCTCTGCTTAGGTCGAAGTAGGGAAGCTAAATTCTTCAAGAATTGCATTTTTGCCCCAAAATACCGCACATGAATTCCCCAATTTTGGCCCAAAATAGAAGCATTTCGGCCCGAAATGCATTTCGGCCCGAAACTGAGTCTCAATGTTCTTGAATCTTTAACTTCTTGCCCTTTTGGTTCCCGAGCCTCTTTACTTGCCATTCCTTGCTTCCAAATTTCTTTTTCTTTATTCCAATCACCCCAATAGCCATGTTTCCTGTCAAAGACAACAACAAAAACTATACCAAGCGATCAAATCCGACAAAGTAACTATAAATCAACATGAACAAGCCTGGGCTAGAAATAAGCATATGAAGGAACAAGTGACAAATCATGCTTATCTAAAAAATATTAGGCTCAAAATTTCACCAAAAACCTATCAAACGTGTGGTAAATGCTTAAGAAATATAGCTCCTAAAAGGTGCTATCAACTCGCTGCCAAATCCGAGCAAAGGAAATGGTCGCTTCATAATCTTTTTCACTGGAATACCAGCCAATTCGAGAGTGCTGACTGGTATTACGTTTACTGTTGCTCCTCTATTGACGAATGCTCTCTTAAACTCGACCCCATTGACCATTTTCGTCACGTACAAAGGTCTTTGGTGATTTGCGTCTGTCTTCTTGTTGATTTCTGAGAATGACATTACTGGTCTGTTTGATCGCATGGCCTTGATATCTTCTCCATTGGATACCACTAGATCCTCCTTGAAATCCTCTGCAACTCTTAAAACTGCCTTTGTCATTTCTATACGACATGCTCCTGAAAAACCCATCTGGTCGTTAATCTTTCGAACTTGGGTGAATCCACTACTCGTTCTGTGCGAGAATCTTTGGTATCATAACCATAACCTTCGTCCTCGTGGATTTCAGCCACGACTGGCATTTCTTCATCTTCCATCTCTTCATGATAGATGATTGACACATCTGCCACTTCTTTCCCTTTAGGTTCTTCTGTATAATGAGACGGCAAAGTATTATTGTGAACATCCTTAACTGGTTCTTCGATAATCAATTCGCCTTCCTTCAACTTCATGTCCACTAGCCACTTCAACTTTATGCATGCAAAAGTTGGATGCAAAACTTGGCCATGACACTCACACCATTTTGGATCCTTGGTTTCTCTCCAGTAGGTGCCTTCTCAAGCGCAGGTGATACTTCGTCTTTCTACCATTGTTTTCAAAGTTTCCTTATCTCCCCAATGGAACACGGAAGTCGCGGAGCTTCTTTCCGTGGACCTCATTGCGATTTCTGTGATGAAACCGCGTTCACTTCGAATTCGCATCCTCTTTTATACTTTAAGCGCCCAATTTTGAAGCCTGGTCCTCCTCTGGTCGAGAACTCCCTATTTTGTTTTTCCAAAATAGGTTCTATATTCCTGGTATACTCAATTAACTTGGAGAAAGTAGGCATCTAAAAATTAATTAACATACCTTTATGAATGCGACTCCCTCCTCGTCATGCTTCTAATGCATACGCGAACAGTGAATCGTTGTCACTTTCTCCTCGAATTGGTGGAACTTTGTGTAAAATTTCTTTACCATATCTTCCCATGTGCGGATGGACCCAGCCTCCAACGTTCTATTCCACTTATACGCGACATGTCCCAAGGATTTAGGGAATTATCGCATTAAAAGCCTCTGATCTACTTCATGTGTCCCCATCAGATCCACGAACCGCATGACATGCTCATGCGCATTATCGTTGATTTCATTGAATTTCTCCCATTTTGGCGCCTTGTAACATGAAGGATTTGGCATCAAGTATATCTCGATCGGCAATAGTGGCGCACATTCGAATTTAGGAATGATTCCATCTGCGAGGCATTGGTTCGCGAGGAAATGTCCAAAAGCTGCTCCAGAGTTGACATGTTTGTCGAAGTGCTTCCTCCTGCGACAAGTGTGGTGGTTGTAATAAATCCAGGGATATAGGGAATGGTGTGGTCATAAGGTGTGGTATTCGCACATTGGGCTTGAATTCGAAATGCATATGGCGGTGGTGATGGTCCCATTGAATTACTTCCTGAAGGATTTCCAATTGGTAATTGTTCTGGTTTAAAGCCAGGTGCGAGTGGTGTGGCGGTTTTAAATTGGGTGCTTGAGGCGCTGGACCAAATGGGAGAGGGGGTTGTATTGAAGGTGAAGGTTGTGGTGGCATGGTGTTATGTTTTGTTGGTACTAATGTTGTTCCCGAAGGGACCGAACTCCCCTGTGAAGAGTTGATAGCGATGTTCCCCAGAATCGCCATTATCTGGGAAATTTGTGCAGACTGGGCCTGCATGACCCTTGCCTGGTTCTGGATGGTCGCATTGAGTGCCTCCAAAGTTTGAGCATCGCTTGCAACCGCCTGTGATTGAAGAGTATAGTTGATATTTATCGGAGTTTCGTCTCTTGGACCTCCATCTCTTAGGGGGGGAACGGAAACCGTCATCTCCTTCGTGAGACATGACTGCAAGATACTTGTAGTGAAGCGTGAAGGTTGCTTCACGTCAGGTTCACCAATGTGTTCAAGGGGTATTGAATAGTAGATATGGGTGTGTTGTAGGGTTTTGATTCATGGACGCGCAACGGAAACACAAACAATCATAACCCATGCAAAACCCTCCAAGGATCACAAGTCAAGAGACATAACTATGGTAAGGGTAAGAAATCAATAACACACCTTAGGGTTCTCCTCTGATGACTTCAAACGCGAATAGTGTCACGTCTCTACGGTTGATCCACACCTAGAGGTGAGATCTAGATCTTCCAATCATTGGTGCTAGCCCGGAAAGAGGAAGAGGAAGAAGAAATCGCCAACAATGGAGTGCCAAAGGTGGGGCGGCTCTCCCTTTGGCCGACGGGTAGGGGGCGGTCCCATAAAGGGGGTTCGGCCCTCCTTTTGGGACTTGCTCTCTCCTTGCTTTGTTCTCTCCTTTCTTATATCATATAGATGTGTGTTGTGTAGAGAGAAAAATAAGCTAGGAGTGTTATTTATATAGTCAACAACTCCTTGTCCTACTACATAAAGAACCCCTCTCCTAATCCTACTCAAGTTCGGATTAGTCCCTTTTGCAAAAATAGTCCTTCTCATGTCAATACATGGATTAGTTCTATTTGCAAATTAATCCTAATCATGTCTCTACATGAATTAGGCCACATTGGCATATCCTAATCATGTCTATACATGGATTAGTCCAACTTGCATATTAGTCCTACTAAGTTAGCAAGTTGTTGGGATTTGATCATTTTAATTAATTAATCATATTAATTAATTATTTCCCATGTCTAGTTCACCCCTATATGGCGTGTGACCCCATAGGTTCTATTTAGTTGGTAGTAACTATTTACTAATATGGAGCGGCCTCTAGCAAGACATCCATTCTAGCCAACAAATAGAATAGTCATCATGACAAACCTTGTACAAGTAATTGTGTCATCCCATTATCTCAATATCCGGATTGGACACGAGACATACAAGTCACACTCGTCTATCCAATCCATTGTTTCTCGATCCATGGGAATAGCCTTATTCGTGCAAATAACATCAATATCCCATATTGATTTTATTTGAGTCTGGCCAGACATTTTATAAGCACTATCCCTCGAGTGGCCTAGGATATTTGCTCCCGTTATGTGGGAGGGAAAAATTCTATCTACGTCCACTACGATCTCTAAGCTTTCTTCTTATTGTATCCAGTACACGCCTTTATAACTACCCAGTTACGGTGTAGTGTTTAACTCTACCAAAATCACAATAATCCACAACTAGAATATCTAGTGACTTCAAGTCTAAGGATGACAATACCATTGCACCGCGAGAAGCGCTTGTGACTTAACATAACGTGTATGTAGCCTTCTCGGAGATGGGTCAATCCAGTATGCCATTGCTCCTAATGCATACCCATGTGTTGGATCATGATATCTCCATATCAATCCAACCCCATACTAGTCTATAGATGATTGTCCTATTAATCATTATAATTGACTAGGGATATTTAAGAATATAACACTTATATTCTAAGGACTTCATTCATGTTAACATATCTCCATATCGAGAACATAATGAATCGTAAATCCATAAATGTCACAATTAATTGATTGCCTCTAGCGCACAATTCCAACAGTCTCCCACTTGCACTAGAGTCAATCTCCTGCATCATATGCCTATTGATCTAGCGCGGCCTTCCACGCTTACACTGCGTAGGGGCGAGACATATGCTGGCACCTTGCAAATATTCACATCTCCTCTATCAACAATTTGATTGAGATTGAATATTCTGAATAAATGCATCTTATGCATTAATTCACTCAGTCCTCTATGTTAGAATCAGTGACTGAATCTTGCCTGGAACCTTTCCTGCTCACAGTCGCTCCCACTAAGGCAAAACTCAAAACTTGACTTATAATCTGAAATCTTCTTTGTCAAATTTGAAGTTCGCATCACTGTAACCCCTTACAGCAAACTCTTCATATTATCTATTTATCAATAATTCATCCTTAGTGCTTCTCAAGTACTAAAGGATGATCTTGATATTTTATCCAGTGACTCTCACCCGGATATGACTGGTATCTTTGTGTCATGCTTTATGACACGTCTGGCCTAGTACATCTCATGGCGTATCTCGTGAATCTAATTCATACGGTCCATTCCCAATCTAATTGGTAAGACAATTAGCCTTCCAAAGACTAATTCCATGTGACATGGGTAAGAATCAATATTCTTTTCACGTTGAACTATTTCAACACCTTTGTCAATTTGTGTACTATGACCTAAGCTATACAACCATCTTAATCTACCTCAATAGATCTTCACAAGTTGCTTCGCTTAAGTCTACCATTAGAAAGTCAATTCCCTAGTCAATCTACGTAAGACTGCCAAGTAGGGGCAACATTCCTAATGATTAAGTATGTCTCCACATACAAGACCAGAGACGTAATTATGCTCCCACTAACCTTCTTGTAAACACAAGTCTCATCTTCAATTTTGATGGAACCAAACTCCTTTTGATTGCATAATCAATTCGAAGAGTCCAACTCCTAGAAGCTTGATTCAATCTATAAACAGATTGCTACAAGCAAGATACTTAATGGATTTAAGCATCACAACTGGGAAAGATTTCGTCATAGTCTATACTATGAACTCACAGGAAATCCTTACCCAACCAATTGTCCCTTAAAGGTAATCATATTACCATCCATGTTGGTTTCCTCATAACCCACTTGCACCTTTCAGGTGGTTCCACCAAAGTCTATACTTTGTTGGTATACATGGATTCCATATCGTATCTCATGGCTCCAAGCCATTTCTGAGAGTATGGCCACACGTGGCCATCTCATAGGTTGTAGGCTCATCTTTATGAGCAATATATCACGGGTTATGAGAAATCCTTATTTCTCTAGTCCCTCGATATATCCTACTTGACCTACGAGGTTCTTGTGTTTTCTGAGTAGGTTGCTCCACAACACCTTGTGATCCTGCTCATGTTCCATAAAAAAGGATCAATGTTCTGTTGTGGTTCTTGAACTTATTCAAGTTCTACTGCCCTCCCACTGTTTCTCTTAGAGACAATCTCTACCTAGAAACACTGTAGTTCGAGCAACAAACAGTTTGTTCTCGACTGGGTTGTAGAAATAATATCCTTTTCAGGATATCCCACAAAACATTTATCCGACTTGGGTCCAAGTTTATTTGTAAACTCCTTTACATAAACTTCATAACCCCAAATCTTTATGAATGACATACTAGGGCACTTCCTAGTCCATATCTCATATGGTGTTTTCATAATTTGTTTTTGATAGAACAAGGTTAAGGGCGAAATTTGTTGTAATTAGAATCATAGCCCCAAAAGCAAACTGGAAGTTTTGTTTTGACTCATCATGGATCGAACTGTGTCCTACAAGGTTCGAACTGTCCTCTTAGACATGCCAAGCCCATGTGGCGTTTCTAGGAGGAGCGAGTTTTGGATCATATCCAACGCTCCCATAGATTCTTGTCAAACTCTTGGCTCAAGTACTCTCCTCTAATCCAATCGTAGAGCCCTAATACTTTTGCCAAGCTGGTTCTCTACTTCATTCCTGAATACTTTGAACAATTCAAAGGATTCTGATTTGTTTCTTCATAAGATACACAAATCCATATTTCTCTGATCCTATCAGTAAATATGATGAAGTACTAAAACCATCTGTAGTATTTGTGCTTGTGGCCTTCATACATCAATATGTATGATTCTCAAAAGATCATAACTTTGCCTAATAAGTCTTACATGTCTCATATGATTCAATATTCAAATGAGTCCCAGAAATCCATCCTCATGGAGTTCTAGATATGTATATCTTATTTATGGGGCCTAAACGATAACGCTAAAGATAAGTGAAGTTCATATCATTACATGAAAACCTCTAGGTATTAATGTTATAGATGAAATTATCATGATCATGGACATGATATAGAATCCACTTAGACAAAATTTCATTACAATAATGCATACCATAATAAATGGAACAACATTTGTCTTTTATTATGATAAGGAGCTTTCTTGTTAAAACAAGAAATTATGATAATGTTCCTACTCACAGCAGGGACATGATCGCCTTTTGTCTAATTCATGAACAATTTCTTAAAGGTAGAAATAATTCCCTATGGCTTATTCAGCAACCTTTTGCTTCATAGCCCCACGTGTAGGATTATTTCTTCCTTATCCAATTGTCTTCGTCTCTTGAGATCCTCCACACTTTCATAAATGTGAGATCCTCATATAGTATCATATACTTATGATGATGAGATAGACACTTTGATTTCTATAACAAAATACCTATATTGGATTTCATAATTCCTTTATTATTTTCTTCCATGTACTTTGGGTAGTTTCTCTTCCTCTACACTACCTATGGGACTTCGAGGCAACTTGGTTTTAGCAACAAGCTTGCTTTATATACCCATGGGGTTGGCACAAACCATTTGCCCTTACCCATGCTGTTAACCATTAACAGTTTTGCCTATACCCTTTTATCAGTGTTTTGTTTAGTGATCCTCAATCATATTGAGTAAATCAATTTTATAACAAAACTATAATTGCATCCAATGTAATTCTTGGTCCACTTTGGGTGAATAACTGTTTATTCTTTATCTATCTCATAGATAACTCCCAAAATCTAAGTCAATCCTATTGAATTAATTTAGTTGCGTTTTTACCTCTTGCTCTAGCGGTCACACATCAAGTGTCGTCCCGTCATATCTTGATTAATCAAGTCGCCATACTTTGGCACGCACGAGCTTGATTGATCTCGACCATGACGAGTGCTAAGCAAGAAAAATGCAAGGTGGAACAACACTTCAAACCTTTCATGTCTAGTAAGCTTCTTTAAATATATGATCATATCATACACCTCCATGTTCTCCTCTTGCTTCCAAAGCTCAGAGTTCATGGCAACTAACATGAGGCAAGTTACATCCAAAGAACCATTCTTTGATGTTCCTTTCCATTAGGTTTTAGTGTGTTTTGGTAGTTGGTAGGAAGAGAGCTTTATGTTATACTATTTACAACAATTTCTTTTTTATTTGAGAACAATTCTCAGTTTTATACCAATCTAGATTCCAGACAACTTGTCCATCTTATGGACATCTAGTCGTGTTTTGTTTGTTTAATGCCATGGGTATTTAACACCAAAAGGATTATGCAAGGTTTGTGACGTTTTAACTATATTCAACAAGGATTTAAATTGTTAAAAATAGCTCCCACTATTTTACTACGGATTAATAACCCTCAAGATATTAATGCAGAAAATATCCTTATATTTTCTAGTGGGCCAAGATCCATGTTTCATCTCCTTATGAGCTTGCTTTGGCAAGTCACCCATAATTTGACTACTTTAGGTAGGAACAATTCCAATTGCATCCCTTATGCAACTCTTGGTTCAATTGGGCAAATAACTCCTTATTTATCCATCCGTATGGATAATCCCAATTGATTGCCTCTAGGTTTCTTAATCAAATTAATAGCCCAGTTGTGTTCAACCTCTTATCTAAACAATTGCACATTGTTACGTTCCATCGCATTCCATCATGATGAACCAAGTCGCCATGCTTTGGCACGCACGAACTTGATAAATAATGATGATAATGAGTGTTTAAATAACGAGAAGGCAAGAACACAATATTTGAATTTTGAGGGACTTTTAAATTCAATTTTTAATTATTTTGTTGATCAATATCAACTAATCTATCTATTTGAGTTTGGGCACAACTCCAAAGAAATAGATCCGGGTTGTCTAATTATCTTATTATCCTAATTGCATGCATCATCCATACACCAACCACACAATAATAAGACAATAATATAAACAACCACAAAACAGAAATTTAAACGTGATGTGGATATGGCCTTTTCTAGACTAAGATAATTCCAAGCCAATGGAATTATCTATGAATCCTAAAACAAACACATCTCCATGCGTCTTGATCTTTTGGTCCATCCTTCATAGTCATGTGGAATGCTCCATGCTCCATCTTTTGTGGCTTCTTTGGCTTTGGGCTTATTTTCTTCAATCTTGGCTAACAATCTACTTTATCTAGCACTAGCTAACTTCTATACTAAATAAAATAAATCTCACAAGTTGAGAAAAAAATGGCACGCAGGCCATAAAACCCTAATTAATTATTACAATTAATTGTTCAGCTCGCAGGCCGTAAAACCAAACCACAAAATTAAACATCCACATCAAACCACATCCTAAGGCCACATCCAATCACCATGCGAATTGCACATAAACAGTTAAAATCCAATTTTAACGCGCTTGGTCAATTTTAATTGATTTTAGGATTTCTAGGGTTAAAACTGTCCATGGGCCCAACAATCAAATTGCCCGGGCCCAAAAAGATGAACCACAAGGCCCTAGGGCCGGCCCGGCCCATAACCCACACGCCTAGGCCGCAGGTTAGGGCCGCCCGGCCCCTAGGGTGGCCAAGCTTGGGCGGCAAGCATGAGGGGCGGTCCCCTAGGGGGGGCCGAACCTCCTTGAGGGAGTTGTTTCCAAAACAACTCCCTTGCTTGGTGCCCAAATTTGGTTGTTTCCTTGTTTTGGGAGAACTCCTTCTTCCCCAAGGATGCCCAAACCCTAGATCTAAGATCCTAAAATTTCTCAAACTCACCAATTCATGCATCCAATGCAAAAATTATATCTTGTTATGATAGATTATTGACAAATTGCATCTCATGCTTGATTTGTCTTGTTTTAAGCGATAAACAATCAATTTAAGGTGTAAAACAACTAAAACGTAACACATAAACCACGTTTATGCTCTACGACCTGTGGCTCTGATACCACTGTAGGTTTTTGACTTATGGACGCGCAACGGAAACACAAACAATCATAACCCATGCAAAACCCTCCAAGGATCACAAGTCAAGAGACATAACGATGGTAAGGGTAAGAAATCAATAACACACCTTAGGGTTCTCCTTTGATGACTTCAAACGCGAATAGTGTCACGTCTCTACGGTTGATCCACGCCTAGAGGTGAGATCTAGATCTTCCAATCCTTGGTGCTAGCCGGAAAGAGGAAGAGGAAGAAGAAATCGCCAACAATGGAGTGCCAAAGGTGGGGCGGCTCTCCCTTTGGCCGACGGGTAGGGGGCGGTCCTATAAAGGGGGTTCGGCCCTCCTTTTGGGACTTGCTCTCTCCTTGCTTTGTTCTCTCCTTTCTTCTATCATATAGATGTGTGTTGTGAGTGTTCTTTATATAGTCCAACAACTCCTTGTCCTACTACATAAAGAACCCCTCTCCTAATCCTACTCAAGTTCGGATTAGTCCCTTTTGCAAAAATAGTCCTTCTCATGTCAATACATGGATTAGTTCTATTTGCAAATTAATCATAATCATGTCTCTACATGAATTAGGCCACATTGACATATCCTAATCATGTCTATACATGGATTAGTCCAACTTGCATATTAGTCCTACTAAGTTAGCAAGTTGTTGCGATTTGATCCTTTTAATTAATTAATCATATTAATTAATTATTTCCCATGTCTAGTTCACCCCTATATGGCGTGTGACCCCATAGGTTCTATTTAGTTGGTAGTAACTATTTACTAATATGGAGCGGCCTCTAGCAAGACATCCATTCTAGCCAACAAATAGAATAGTCATCATGACAAACCTTGTACATGTAATTATCTCATCCCTTTGTCTCAATATCCGGATTGGACACGAGACATACAAGTCACACTCGTATATCCAATCCATTGTTTCTCGATCCATGGGAATAGCCTTATTCGTGCAAATAACATCAATATCCCATATTGATTTATTTGAGTCTGGCCAGACATTTTATAAGCACTATCCCTCGAGTGGCCTAGGATATTTGCTCCCGTTATGTGGGAGGGACAAATTCTATCTACGTCCACTACGATCTCTAAGCTTGCTTCTTATTGTATCCAGTACACGCCTTTATAACTACCCAGTTACGGTGTAGCGTTTAACGCTACCAAAATCACAATAATCCACAACTAGAATATCTAGTGACTTCAAGTCTAAGGATGACAATACCATTGCACCGCGAGAAGCGCTTGTGACTTAACATAACGTGTATGTAGCCTTCTCGGAGATGGGTCAATCCAGTATGCCATTGCTCCTAATGCATACCCATGTGTTGGATCATGATATCTCCATATCAACCAACCCCATACTAGTCTATAGATGATTGTCATATTAATCATTATAATTGACTAGGGATATTTAAGAATATAACACTTATATTCTAAGGACTTCATTCATGTTAACATATCTCCATATCGAGAACATAATGAATCGTAAATCCATAAATGTCACAATTAATTGATTGCCTCTAGGGCACAATTCCAACATGTGTTTCTGTAATAGAAAAGAACAGATAACAATATAGATCAAGAGAATGAAGTTAAGTATGCAAGGATAAGAGTAAGCCTTGTCTAGTGTCTGAGAGAGAGACAGTATATGGGGTTATAGCCAAAAGATCCGAACTTAGAATAGAAGACAACACTCCTATATATAGGGGTCTTAGTAAAACAGTTACAAGGAGTTATATAACTGCATGCTACGGTTATATAACTGTCTCGCACGTGTACGGTCGACCGCATACATAGGCGTGTGATTCACAAGTCTCTCAGATAACTGATAAGGATCGCACGCGAGTATAACCACAACTCACGTGCGACTAGCCTTACTCTAGCCTCCAAGCCACTTAGAATCCTTAACTTTCGTATGGTTTACACGCGAAGGTGATCCTGTCTCACAGCCCCCATATGGATACGTGTAAGTATAGAGATGAGTATATAGTGATAGTGGTGTACCATGAGATCTTACCAATGACTGCCACGTGGACGGTAGTTGATATACCTGGAATACAAAAATCTACAACAATCAATGTATCTCTACGATTTTAGTTTTAGAATGTCATTTTACATGTTGAGAGATAATTCAAATAGAAGTTTTTTTTATTTACTAAAGAATAGTTAAATGGTAAATTGATAACAATTACTTAATTCTTTTTTTTTCTCGATTATTAGGTATTTTGTTTTATAGAATAATTTTAACTGTTATAATTGATATGAAGTATGAATCTATCTCTTTTTGAAATTGTTCTTCTACTAAGTGAAACTCTGAAATTGATTTTAGTTAATTCTCTAATTAGAATTTGACTTAAATGTGATTTCTAAAATTTTCATATTATATTTTCTCTTAAACTCTATTACTTGACCATGAAGCAATATCTCTCTAAAAATAGAGGGTCGGGGTTCAGAGAAAACCAAGATGTGAGAGCCTACTTCACATACACGTGTGAGAGAGAGAGAGAATTTTCTAGGGAAGTTCGACCAGGAGAGAGAAACGTGGGCTTATGGTTTTCTGGCGTCCCTCTTTGTGTGCTCTCGGCAAGGTGAGAGAAAGAGATATTGACATCTTGCTCCCTCGCTTTCTATTTCGTGAGCCTAGGTTTGATTAGGTAACCCCGATCCTTTCATGTGTTCTCATTTAGTGTCGAACACATGTACTATAGCTGATCATCTCTTGAAGATCAAGAGTTTATGTTTCATCTTCTAGAAAAGGTATGATTATTTGTACTTTATTATTGAGTCAATTCTAGATCCCTCTTTTTCAGATCCAGAACTTCAATCATTATGTGTAATCGAGTCTAGAATCATTCATAGAAGTTTTTTATCTTTAAATATTGTTCTTTAGATTTCGATTTTGCGTCAGATATGTTTGTAACAAGTCATCTTCTTATAGGAGTCTGGCAGATCTTGAACAATATGATTGTTCTCTCAGTTAGTTGAACCTCTTAGGTCATCAAACCCGTACTGGTAGGAGTCTGATTTTCTAAGAGTATTCTTTTAATTTACCCTAGTGTGTCAGTTTATTCAAAATGTTTAACCCAACTTCATGTGAGTATTCTAATGGTTATCTATCTAGTGGGTTAGATTTGTGTTGTTTCGTATCACATCTACGGAAGTCAAACCCTTGTGAGGTTATCCTGAATCGTTATCTATCTAGTGCTTCAGATCTGAGCTTACACCCTCTTGTGTTAGGGTTTATCTTTGTTTGTAACCTCTTATAGTTTATTCTATAGTTGTTAACTCGTACCTGCAGCTTTAGGATCCTTACGTTGTCTAGATTCCCTAGACCTACTGGTTTTGCTGCTATCTTGTTCACCAGTATCTACGGTGTTGTTCACTCACAAACACGACAATAGAATTGTTCAGTTTACAAACACGATGATAGAGTTTTTCACTCTATGAACACAGTGAAAAGATCTCGAGAATTGATTCGAGCTAGGATCCTTGTGCTTTGGTCGCTAGTTGGACGTACTAACCTAGGGTGTTAGTTGTCAACTGAATTCAAGAGATGCTTGGATTACCAGCATGGGTTGTTACACTATTCATGCAGAATATAACAGTGAGTAGTTAATCTGTGCGATAACTCAAATTTATCTGTAGTGGATGTTTTTTGGAAATATAATGGTCTAGAACTAGTTGGTGTTAGCATGTTGGTTTTTTATCCTTGTTGGGCCTCTCTTGGATATTCTCCCGCAAAAGGTTTCCCCACAGTAAAAATATGGTGTCTCGTGTCTATCTCTTATAACAGTTAAAGTCTTTATATATTCTTTACCTTGTAGTTATCACTTAGAGTTGTTTAGGATCTTTATGTAATACTTGCTACCTAAGATAGATTAGATCTTATAACTCTCTTATCATCTATTTGTCATGAAGCTAGACAGCTCCTTGCTCTACATTTTTATTAGTATCCTGTGTGCAAATTAGAGGTGGAACGACAGTTACGCTAGTACTCGCGTGTGCTATATCGTCTATCGGACTCTATATCCACTCTCAATTGGTATCAGCGCCTTTCTTACTTTTATATTATTTATTTAATTGAGCTAACGTAAAGATCATGATGCTATCCAAGAAGGACCTCTCTGGTACAACTTCTTGTGCACCAATATTCGATGGCGTCGATTATGCAGGTTAGAAATACCAGATGGAGGGGTTTTTTATTCTTTAGGGTTGGGATTTTGTTAATTCTTTTCTTACAGGATGAGAACGCAGAAGTCGAAGACAAGCCTCGACATGATCTTACAAACGAATAACAACCTCCACTAAAAGCAAATGGTGACTCCATGTATCTCATCAATTGTGCTCTGGGAGACACTGAATACAACATGGTGAGATTTTGCAAGGAAGCCAAGGAAGCTCACAAGATTCTAGAAACTACCTATAAAGGTAAATTCGTTATCAAGGAAAACATGAGAGCACACTAATGATTCGATGGAAAGAATCACACCAAGAGAGGGAGAAATATTATGAGCTTACTACTAGAGGATTCATGATCTCTTCAATTCATCCATCGATTTAGATACGATATTCTCAAATAGCAAGATTGTAAAGAAGAATATGCGTTCTCTCAATTCTCATATGCACTAAAAAGTGGTTGGGATCAAGGAGGTCCTTGAAAAGCATAACGATACATATGTTTCCAATGACTTGGGTCAGCAATATCCTCAATTATGAGAATGATAATTCATTTTCGGTGAAGACATCTTAGTGACCTCGGAATAATTTAGCCCTTGAGACTTTATGAAGAGAGAAGTTATCGGAAAAGACAAATTAAATTTAGATTCGAGTTCAGATGATGGTATATATGAACATGAAGTATCATTGCTTGCGAAACTATTTCTCAGATTCTTCTAGAAGAGAAAGAAGGAAAGCAACTTCTGCATCAAATCCTCCTAGAAATCAAAGAAGATAGTTGATATATTGTTTGCGCTTGTCAATAAAATCAAGAACTATAATGTTATGATTCTGGAAAGAATGGAAACGTGTTAAAAGAATGTCCAAGAAGAACGAAGGATAAGGTGGTCTCTCTCAAGGGAAAAATTCAAGCCCAGAAAACAATGCTGGAGCAATGATTCAGATTCCGAGGATGTGACTGTTAAGAGCCAGGAATGGTGCAGTTATGTCACTAAAGGTCATGACTCCATTAACATTACCCAGGTACGTGCTGACGTTATTTTTGTATTAATCATGTCGTTTATAAAATGACCCTCAATGATGATTCCTATAATTCCTCTTTGTCTTATGAAATCTCTGAAATATAAATAGAAAAATCTTGAACTCCTTGATCAGGCTAAGTCTCTGGAAATTAGGTTTGAGGTTGAAATGTCTTCCCTGAAAGAGGGTGTTGTTATTCTCTCTAAAAGTAGTGTTGGAATTGTGCCCTAGAGGCAATCAGTTTATTGTGATATTTATATTGACTTACCATTCATTGTGTTATCAATATGGAGATATGTTAATATTAATGAATTCCTTACAATATAAATGTTATATTCTTAAGTATACCTAGTCATTTTTATTGATTAATAGGATGGTCACTATAGACTAGTATGTGGGTAGATTGATATGGAGATATGAACTCTAACACATGGGTATGCAATAGGAGTAATGGCATACTAGATTGAGCCACCACGAGAAGGCGACATATAAATTATGTTAATGTCACAAGTGCTTCTCGTAGTGACTGTGGTGTTGTAATCCATAGAATTGAAGTCACTAGATACTCTAGTTGTGAAATATCATGTTTTGATATTTTCAAACGTTACACTGTAACTAGGTAACTATAAAGATAGTAATCGGGCATGATAGGAAGTAAGCTGAGAGATAGTAGAGGATTTATACCTCCTACATAATGGGAGTAAATATCCTTGGCCACCCGAGGGGTAGTTCTTACGAAATGTATCGCTAGACTCAGATAAATCAATATTGGATATTGTATAGATAATCCTATTCCCAGGACCGAGATACTATGGATTGTATATACGAGTGTGACAATATGTCTCGTGTGCAATCCGGATATAGAGACAAAGGTATAATACAACACGGTAACATTGGGCACATGGTTTGACGGATCATTGACTATTTCGGTTAGTTGGGTGGTATAGACGTATTGCTAGACACCGCTCTATGTTTGTAATTGTTACTACCAACTAAGTAGAAACCTACAGGGTCACAAACCTTATGGATTAAACTGGATTTTGATATTAATTACTTGGACTAATGAATCAAAATGATCAAAATGCAACAAAAGGCAGTAGGACTAAATTTGCAAGTTGGACTAATCCGTGTATGGACAGGATTAGTATTGGGGCAAATATGTAGTTAATAAGGAGTTATCAACTATATAAAAGGATTCGTAGCTTATTATTTCACACAAGAGTCATTATTCTGAGAAAAAACAAAGCAAGGAGAGAGAGCCTTGTAGAGTCCTCTGCCCCCCTTGTCGTCGGCCTCAACTCGGGCCCTGGTTTGCTCCGTTTTACGTGATCCTTTTCCTCCTTTTTGCGTACCTAGCACTAACTAGTGAGGGAAATTACATCTTGCAATCCTAGGTAAGGATACTTGTAGAGACGTAGACATCATTCTACATTGTGATCACACAACCAATTAAGGTACATAATTCGTTTACTTTCATCATGTTATGAGTTCTTTCATGCGATCCGTGGAGGGCTTTGATGAGGAATTATTTATTGTTATTCTGCTGCATTACCTGCATCAAAACCCAAAAAATAAAACATGTATGGATTTTCACTAGGATTGATAGACTTTACGCCAAAGTTGAGCTTCTCACAAAGAAGATTAGTCAATCTGAAGAAGAAATCAAGGATCTCAAAAGAGCTATGATCTTCTTGAAAATATCACTCAAAGTGTTTCTTTGCAAGATCAGTGTGAATCATTGTCGAAACTCTCTGTTGGTTCAGTTTAAAAGAACCCCAGCCACACTAAAAGCGCTAAGGTGGCCCCTACAGTCTTAGTCAGTGACAAAATTAAGTCCATGAGAAGGAAAAAAAAGCCTGAGAAATTTGTGTCCTCAAAGTCCTATATCTTCTAAACCAATGTCTAAGATGAAGAAAAGTGCAATCTCTCTCGTTTTTTCACTGCCTCTATGGAGTTGAAGTTAGCTCTGAACTTCTTAGGCGTAACTAATTACTCTCCAAGGCCTATTTAGGAACGGACATACAGAAAGGTGAATGTTACTCTGACAAATAACTTACCGAGGTCTAATATTAATGTTTGTTGGGAACCAGCCAATGGTTGGAAAGTCTTTCCCAGTTACAGTCGGCATGGGATGCCTTTCATGCCTGGCCCAAAGCTGCTTTGACATGTTTCTTTTGAAATAGACCAGGACATGTTATGATAAACTATAATGTCCATCACAGTATATTGAATGATATAGGAATTCCAGTTAGGTATCATTGGGTCTGGAATGGATAAGTAAGGTGGTAAGCCACTAATCCTCCTTCACAGAATTGAGTTGTGAAGAGGTCTCCACCGCCTCATTTTTATGTTTTCTCATTTTTTTGAGGTTCTAAAATAAGGTCTTTCTTTTTGTTTAATTATTTGCAAAATTTAGCAAGGAGGAGGTAATAATCTTTTTTTAGAAACTATACAAAGTTAACCTAGGTTGTTGTTTTTTTTCTTTTTCAAACAGAATGGTTTTCACATGTCTACTTGTTGTTTCGTGGGTTTAAATTTATTATTTACACTCATGCCTACACGTTTATTATAGATGTATGATAGTATACTATGTTCTTCTCTGAGAAATGTGTGATTTTCCATCTTGAGACATCTATTGCGAGACTTATGAATTAAACATACTTTGGGGTATTATTAATTGCATATCAGTCTCACATGGATTGATCTCAGGGTCATTCGGAACACATAAACAACTATGGTAATTCAGGATTCTATCATGGACAGAGAAATCTTGGTTCCTTCCTTCAGTTACCTCATTGCAAATCCTTAAAAGAGTTGATCATTCTGTTGTGCTACTCGAATCTCGTCTATCGACGTAGTTGGACCGTAAGCGCATAGACACAACCAAATGTTCGCCGTGGAGTTATTGTTAGTTCAATGTTTTGGATTTACTCGTTAAACATTTTTAGTGTATTAAGGAGGTAAGTAAGGTTTCAAGAAGATTTCCTAATCAAGTCGTCTGCCACAACATTAGGCTTCCCTTGGTGATACTGCATAGTGAGGTCGTTGTCTTTCATCAACTCAAGCCACCTTCATTGTTTCATGTTCAACTCCTTCTGTGTGAATGTAATTCAGACTCTTATGATCCGTGTAAATGTCATAGAACTCCCCATACAAACAAGGCTGCCAAATTTTAAGAGAATAGATCACTGCGCCAAGTTCTAGGTCATGTGTCCGGTAATTCACCTCATACGGTTTCAGTTGCCTTGAAGCATATGCAATGACCTTTCCATTTTTGCATCAGGACACACCCTAAACCTTTCTTGGAGGCATCTCTAATTATAACAAGTCCTCATGATCCGCTAATAAATTTCAAGATGGGGACTCCCACCAATATGTTCTTTAATTCCTGTAAGCTATTTTCACACCCATTAGTCCATTGAAATAGGACTTCATTTCGCGTTAGCATGGTTAATGGGAAAGCCAACTGAAGGGAGGCGAATCCCTTGACCAGTTAGATTGCATGTCTGCTATATCGATTAAAAAATTTGTTCGTTTATCAACAAGAACGACATAACCCTACTAGGCCGAATTAGGGTTCATACCTGCATCCTAGCTAGTTGATGTAGGTCTGTAAACTCCGGGTCTTCTCCCGTATTCCTGAAGTTCCTCCTGGATGCAAGTGTGGGCTTGCTACTTTTAGAATCCTTCTTGTCCTCTAGACGTATTGCTCTCACTGTGGGAACCCTATATTTCAGTGTGTATCTGAAGCATATGAAATTCTGAAGACTAAGGAAACTTATATAGGCTACGGGAGGGACCTGGAGGACAAAACATGAACCAGGCTCCTAAATTTATTAGGACTTCTGGTTCCACCCAAACCTAGCTCAAATAAAGTTAATAACAGGTAGTACCACCAAATAACTGTTATTGCAGTCCTGTACGTATTCTCAAAAAACAATATTTCGAGCTCCTGTTATTAAATAATAATTATCTCCCCATGTTAAGATTACAGATATCCGTCGATTAAATTCATTAATGACTATTTCATTAAATAGACATCTTCCCGATTCCTTGATCCTTACCACTTAACTTATTTGATATGTCCAGATTACCAAGTAATCTACCTACAGGGTTTGACATAATCAAAACTTAAAAGCTTCATCATGGGAATATCATCAATCCAATAACTGAAACATGGATTCCTTCGATATATCAATTTACACCATGAACTCAATAGTATCATCCAACTCATCGAAGTTATTGACTCCATATGAATCTCACTCACTTGACTTGTCAAAGCAATACCTACTAAATACATGTGAACGTTGACTATCTAAGGATTAAGAGCATAAGTAATCATAATAACCATGAGACATAGCTTGTCTTGTTATGTCAGTACAAAGACAATGATCTCAACTTGGTCATGTTCAATATACACAAAGTATACTAGCACATTGAGTTGAAACTATAGTATGAACTATACCGTTTCATGTAGCCAAAACAGACCTATTAAAACAATGTGCTACAATCGTTTCGATAGTTTGTCTAATTCCATCTATATTGTGAAATCATAAATTTCATTCTACAAGAACCAAAGATAAGATCTACCTTGTAAAAGCAAGACTCTACACACCAGATCTTCTATTGTGTGGATGACACGAATTCTTACGTGTATACGCAAGTGCACGGTCGAAGTAATAAAGATGAGTATTAAGCTCAGGTTGTCGAACCCACAGGGACAGTCTTCAAATTATTTAGCTAGACAATTAATTTAGAGTTGAAGTAACCAGTAGGAAAAAGTTGTGATTTAAGAGTTCGTCGCCCTCAAACAAGTGACTAAAATTAAATAAACAAAAGTAAACTAATATTTTTATTATTTTATGATTAAAACGAATATGGAGAACACTAGATAGTTTTAGGGTCCCTAGGGCATTTAGATATTTTCGAACTATGATTTGAAACACTCTACCTACGTCTAGTTATACCGGGTCACACTCATTACGATCTTCTGTCGATCTCACGCAAATCTACGTTACGGTCTACTTCGGGTCCTGTCAGTCCACCTCTGTCTACCGTTACGTTCTAGTCAGCTAGCCAGGTTCGCTCACCGGGTCCTGTCGGTCCACCGATTACGCTAATCCTAACAACGTCTAACTGAAACAACCCACTCACGGTCATTCAAGTCTCTATCTCCTTTCGGTCTCATGAAACTACGAGAATGTCAACAACGTTCTTCACGAATCCGGGTTATGTTCACTGTCGTGCAACAAACCTAGATAACTAGCATGTATTGGGTGATCAAACCAAACAAACTAACAATTAAGAACAAGAACTTGTTGAATTAACTAGAACAATAGGAAGAATTAAGTTCAAAACATGAATCAAACTTCAAATCCGGAAAATCTAAAATAAACCCTAGTTCTCCATAAACTATCTAGCTACGAAAGCTTAGCTAGACATAGTCTTGTTTAGCTTTACAAAGTTCTCCATAGAATTGAATAAAAGAG
Source organism: Linanthus parryae (assembly GCA_023055425.1). Classification (NCBI taxonomy): domain Eukaryota; kingdom Viridiplantae; phylum Streptophyta; class Magnoliopsida; order Ericales; family Polemoniaceae; genus Linanthus; species Linanthus parryae. Next base: position 82,131,586 of record JALGPY010000007.1, on the reverse strand, counting down.
AGAGGGAAGAGAGATCAAACACAAAATCGGAGCTTTGTCGTCTCCGTATTCTTTCTTTGTCTGCTCCTCTCTGCGTTCAATGGCGTGGAATCCTCGATAATCAAAACAGCCCCCCTCTGTTTTTACCAGACCCGTAGGTCCATTAGAGTAGAACTCTCATTTTTTTCACTTTCACCCCTCCAAAGTTGTGGGAGCACCATTTAGGTTTTATTAAAGCAAACCCGTAACTTTTTCTTCTCCGTGCTTTTATTTGCCTTCAGGAGATCGTGCGACCAGCTTCTCAGATCGTGCGATCTGGGGCTGGGTTGCTTCTGATCGTGTGATCTCAAGCTGTGGTCGCCAATTACAGTTTGTTTCAAACTTTTCTCCTCTGAAATTGACTAAGTCCTGGCCTCTGATCGCACGACCTGGAATAAGTGATCGTGCGATCACCTGGAAACTTCTTGCTGCGCTGCTTTCTTTCTTCTCCTCTGCTCTGTTTCTTCTCTAGCTTTGCTTGCGGCCTCTGGCTTTGGTTTTGCTTCGCTTCTTCTTTTCTCTTCTCTTGTCCTGCCGCTGGGTATTTTCGGAATTGATGGCTGCTTCAGGTGGTTTTGAGATTGAATCCGAAGGCTTCGTGGGTCTGTGGTTGTTGCGGTGTTGCACGGTGGTCAATTGTGTCTCTGATTGGGGTTTCTTCTTTGATTCTTCTTCTTGTTCGATCTGCTACTGCTAGTTTTATGCGGTGCTCTGTTTTGTGTTTCAGGTTTTGCGGTGCTGCTGCTGGGTTTAAGGGTTATTGGCAGAGAATTGGGTTGGTTTTGATGTTGATTGGCCTGTGTTTGGGTCTGATGGTGAAGGAAGTGGGTGAATGGTTGTATTGGCGATACAGAGGCTGATTTGTGGTGGTTTGGAGGTCTGGGTTTTGTTTGGTTGTAAAGTTGAAGGCAGGTTGTGATTCTTGTGAAGTACTGGTAGTAGTTGTGGAGGAAGTGGTGATGATGACAATGGTGGATTGGTTGGTGTCAGTGAATAGGTGAAATTGGGTTTGTTTTTGTGATGGGTTGAAGGTGGTTCAAGGGTTTTATATGGGAGTAGCAGGTTCTTAAATTGGGTATTAATGGCAGGTTATGAAGATGGAGGTTGTGGTTTGGTAATCTGTGGAGTTTTGTGATGAGGTCAGGTGGGTTTATGGCTAGGTGGAATTGTGATGGAGGGTCTGATGGTATGGAGGTGTAACTGGTGAAGAAGAAAGCTAAGGTTGGGTCTTCGTTTGGTGAAGGTTATAGTTGATAGCAGCAACTCATTCTTCTTGCCTTGACTTCGAATTCTATTAGAACTCCATGCGACATCCCTTGCATTTCTTTCCTCATCATTCTTGTCTATTTTCTTGAGCTTAAATAGTTTCCGAAGTTCGTTTCCGTCGTCGTTCCACGCTTCAAGCCTCCGGCACCTGAGAATCAAACAACTACAAATACCGGGGGTAAAATGTGACAATTATAGATCAAATTAACTAAAACACTTCCGGACCAATCAAATGATGCTCAAAGCTCTAACTACTCAAATAACTCAAGATCATAGCTATTTACGTATCAAATCGTACCCGGAATCACGCAAAACGATAGATTTCAAGTGTAAATATAACACCGTAAACGGGGTTATCAGTGGAATAATAGACAATTATGCAGAATAATAACATAACGCAAAAACATTTCTCAAAACCATTCTCATAATTATCAAATCCAAATAATCCAATACAAAAATCATGGATTTTAGTATTCAATCCAACACTAACAAATAGTGATCATTTAAAAATCTCCGGTAATAACCGGCTAGTCCACGAAAACTATGAATTCTTGAACATTGGTCGGTATGGGCTAGTTCACTGCTACTTCAACCTTTTGTGGGTCTACCGATATCCATCCTTTGACACTACATGTACCAAAAATGAAATATGTGATCGCAAAAACTCACACTTGCTAAACTTTGCATACAACTTATTTTCTCATAGGGTTTGTAGAACAATTCATAAATGTCGGTAATGATCTTCCTCGCTCTTAGAGTTAACCAAGATTTCATCAATAAGGACTTAAATGAAGTCATATGGCGGGAATGCCATGTTTATTAAATCTATAAAAGTTGCACGGGAATTGGTCAAAACAAAAGGCATCACTAGAAACTCATAGTGGCCATATTTAGTGTCGAATGCGCTTTTGGGTACGTAATCTTCTTTAATACGTAAATGGTATTATCCTGACAACAATTAAATTTTAGAAAAGACCTTAGCTCCTTGTAGTTGATCAAACAAGTCATCAATCCCTGGCAACAAGTACTTGTTCTGTATGGTGACATTGTTCAATTCCTTATAATCAATGCACAACCTCATTTTACCATCATTCTTCTTGACAAACACAATGGGTGCTCCCCAAGGTGATGTTCTAAGACTTATAAAACTCTTTATCGAGCATTCCTGAATTGTACCTTTAATTCTATCAATTCAATATAAGCCATTCTGTATGGTACTTTCGAGATAGGTGATGTTCCGAGAATTACATTGATGCTAAAATTAATTTCTCTCTCAAAAGGCAAATCAATTAAGTCATCAGGAAAACTTCTTGGTATTCATTTACTACTAGAATATTGTTGGCACTAAGATCTTTAGATGATTTTCCCAAAGTACAAGCAAGATAACCCTTACACCCTTTCTTTAGTAGCTTACGGACTTTGACTTAGGAGAACTCGTACGGTGGGGATACTACCCCATCTCCTGAAAAAGTAAGCTCTGACCACCGTGAATGGCAAGATACAACTTTCTTGTTCCAAAAATCTATGGTGGCATGATTTACGGCAAGCCAATCCATTCCTAAGATAACATCAAAGTCATGAATGTAAAATGGAATCATGTAGACAGCTAAATGGTTTCCATATACAAAGATTCCACATTTGCGATACCCATAGGAATTATTTAATGTTATGCCAGCATGTCTAGACATACTAAGCGCAAAGCATAATGTTTTTGGACTCTTATGGATACTACCAAAAAAATGAGATGCAACACATGAATGACTAGAACCAAAATCAATTTAACACATGCAAGATAGGTAAAGTACCTACCAAGACGGATCCAGCTGCTTGAACGTCTCCAGGAACTAGGGAAAGGGCTCTCTATCTATTCAGTGGGGCTCTAGTAGGTTGAGTCTTGTGAACTGAAACACTTGGTGTGTTTGAGGGACTTGACTTAGTAGCTTGGCATTCTTTCAAATGGTGACATGGCTTCTCGTACCCATAACATACGTTTGAACCATATTAGCATGCAACCTTATGAATCTTGTTTCACTTAGACCATTTTGGATATCTACCACCTGTGTTGCATGAAGCGCTCTTACAGAAGTTTGACCCACTAACCTGCTTCTTGAAAGATGTGCTTTTACTTAGCCTAATTCTAAGAGTATTATTGCTCGTGTCATTTATTCGTTTCTACTCTCGCTGTAGGTTAAACTCCTCATTTCCATTGTCATCCATCATTGCCCCCTCCACAACGTCATTCTAGGTTAGATGCTTCAGTTGTTAAACCATGTTCTTAATAACCAGGTGAAACCCGCTTTCACACTTACGTGCTTTCTTCTCCTCAGTGTCAACCACATATGGGGCATATTGAATTAATGTTGTGAACTTATCCTCATATTGAGCGACTATGAGGTTCCCTTGGTTGAGAGTCAAGAACTCTGTCACTTTCATATTCTTTAATGTGGGTGGAAAGTACTTATCATTGAAAGCCTCAACAAATTGGTTCCAGGTGATGTTTGAATTGTTCAGCTTTAACATCAATTACCACCTCCACCCTTAAGGGTGTATCTTGCAGAGTTTACCTTTTGTTTATCACAACACTATAGGGCATCAAAGTCTTCTCCATTGCTAGAAGCCATGAGTCAGTGGCTGCGAGATCAGATTCTCTATGAAACTAGGGTGGTACGAGTGTCTTGAATTTGCTATCGACACGCTCGTATTACCCGGGAGAATATGCATAAGTCCCTCATCAGCCTGCTCTAATCCTTGAGAGTCCCCTCCAATTAATGATCCTCCTCCCTCATTTCTCCCTTCTTAGGTGATTCATCTTCATTTGCGAAAGTCACAAAAAATTCTTATATAACATACAATTCTTGATAGCATAAAACTAACATGATATTCTATACATTCACACATAGGCATACATTTACGTATACATACTGCTAGTACCAAGACCCTTAAGATCATATGTCACGACCTGACTTTTTTTTTCTTTACGTTAATTACTAATTTATCAGAGTAAACGCACGCTTTTCGTCCGCGACGGGAATAAGAATCGTTTCGCTTTTCGATAAAAATAGCTGAAGCCTAGAAATAGACAACTCTTTTCAATTTCGAATAAAAATATCATTTTCCTATTCATTGACAATAATCGTTTACAATTATCGAAAACACGAATCTTAACAAATATTACAATTAATTCAGAAAAGCTATAATTCTAGCCCGTCTATAGTCTCCGATCGATCCAATCCAGTACCTGTAGATATTTTAGGGTGAGCAAAAAGCCCAGTAGGTGACGCCTAACCACTGGCATAGAAATATAATAATCAGTTAAACTGTAACATCGATCATGAGTCACGTAATTATCATGCTTTATACATCATGCGAGTAAGAAACAATAACTTAACGATCAACGTATAAGCACAAAATCACGTATAGACCGTAATTACAGTAGACGTGAAAACTATATTTCCCCTACCTCAATATTTGCTTCATGATAGAAACTTTGAACAGATAAAAACAGCTCCAAACAGTATGTATGGACCTGGAATAAGTCCTGGCCTCTGATCGCACGACCTGGAATAAGTGATCGTGCGATCACCTGGAAACTTCTTGCTGCGCTGCTTTCTTTCTTCTCCTCTGCTCTGTTTCTTCTCTAGCTTTGCTTGCGGCCTCTGGCTTTGGTTTTGCTTCGCTTCTTCTTTTCTCTTCTCTTGTCCTGCCGCTGGGTCTTTTCGGAATTGATGGCTGCTTCAGGTGGTTTTGAGATTGAATCCGAAGGCTTCGTGGGTCTGTGGTTGTTGCGGTGTTGCACGGTGGTCAATTGTGTCTCTGATTGGGGTTTCTTCTTTGATTCTTCTTCTTGTTCGATCTGCTACTGCTAGTTTTATGCGGTGCTCTGTTTTGTGTTTCAGGTTTTGCGGTGCTGCTGCTGGGTTTAAGGGTTATTGGCAGAGAATTGGGTTGGTTTTGATGTTGATTGGCCTGTGTTTGGGTCTGATGGTGAAGGAAGTGGGTGAATGGTTGTATTGGCGATACAGAGGCTGATTTGTGGTGGTTTGGAGGTCTGGGTTTTGTTTGGTTGTAAAGTTGAAGGCAGGTTGTGATTCTTGTGAAGTACTGGTAGTAGTTGTGGAGGAAGTGGTGATGATGACAATGGTGGATTGGTTGGTGTCAGTGAATAGGTGAAATTGGGTTTGTTTTTGTGATGGGTTGAAGGTGGTTCAAGGGTTTTATATGGGAGTAGCAGGTTCTTAAATTGGGTATTAATGGCAGGTTATGAAGATGGAGGTTGTGGTTTGGTAATCTGTGGAGTTTTGTGATGAGGTCAGGTGGGTTTATGGCTAGGTGGAATTGTGATGGAGGGTCTGATGGTATGGAGGTGTAACTGGTGAAGAAGAAAGCTAAGGTTGGGTCTTCGTTTGGTGAAGGTTATAGTTGATAGCAGCAACTCATTCTTCTTGCCTTGACTTCGAATTCTATTAGAACTCCATGCGACATCCCTTGCATTTCTTTCCTCATCATTCTTGTCTATTTTCTTGAGCTTAAATAGTTTCCGAAGTTCGTTTCCGTCGTCGTTCCACGCTTCAAGCCTCCGGCACCTGAGAATCAAACAACTACAAATACCGGGGGTAAAATGTGACAATTATAGATCAAATTAACTAAAACACTTCCGGACCAATCAAATGATGCTCAAAGCTCTAACTACTCAAATAACTCAAGATCATAGCTATTTACGTATCAAATCGTACCCGGAATCACGCAAAACGATAGATTTCAAGTGTAAATATAACACCGTAAACGGGGTTATCAGTGGAATAATAGACAATTATGCAGAATAATAACATAACGCAAAAACATTTCTCAAAACCATTCTCATAATTATCAAATCCAAATAATCCAATACAAAAATCATGGATTTTAGTATTCAATCCAACACTAACAAATAGTGATCATTTAAAAATCTCCGGTAATAACCGGCTAGTCCACGAAAACTATGAATTCTTGAACATTGGTCGGTATGGGCTAGTTCACTGCTACTTCAACCTTTTGTGGGTCTACCGATATCCATCCTTTGACACTACATGTACCAAAAATGAAATATGTGATCGCAAAAACTCACACTTGCTAAACTTTGCATACAACTTATTTTCTCATAGGGTTTGTAGAACAATTCATAAATGTCGGTAATGATCTTCCTCGCTCTTAGAGTTAACCAAGATTTCATCAATAAGGACTTAAATGAAGTCATATGGCGGGAATGCCATGTTTATTAAATCTATAAAAGTTGCACGGGAATTGGTCAAAACAAAAGGCATCACTAGAAACTCATAGTGGCCATATTTAGTGTCGAATGCGCTTTTGGGTACGTAATCTTCTTTAATACGTAAATGGTATTATCCTGACAACAATTAAATTTTAGAAAAGACCTTAGCTCCTTGTAGTTGATCAAACAAGTCATCAATCCCTGGCAACAAGTACTTGTTCTGTATGGTGACATTGTTCAATTCCTTATAATCAATGCACAACCTCATTTTACCATCATTCTTCTTGACAAACACAATGGGTGCTCCCCAAGGTGATGTTCTAAGACTTATAAAACTCTTTATCGAGCATTCCTGAATTGTACCTTTAATTCTATCAATTCAATATAAGCCATTCTGTATGGTACTTTCGAGATAGGTGATGTTCCGAGAATTACATTGATGCTAAAATTAATTTCTCTCTCAAAAGGCAAATCAATTAAGTCATCAGGAAAACTTCTTGGTATTCATTTACTACTAGAATATTGTTGGCACTAAGATCTTTAGATGATTTTCCCAAAGTACAAGCAAGATAACCCTTACACCCTTTCTTTAGTAGCTTACGGACTTTGACTTAGGAGAACTCGTACGGTGGGGATACTACCCCATCTCCTGAAAAAGTAAGCTCTGACCACCGTGAATGGCAAGATACAACTTTCTTGTTCCAAAAATCTATGGTGGCATGATTTACGGCAAGCCAATCCATTCCTAAGATAACATCAAAGTCATGAATGTAAAATGGAATCATGTAGACAGCTAAATGGTTTCCATATACAAAGATTCCACATTTGCGATACCCATAGGAATTATTTAATGTTATGCCAGCATGTGTAGACATACTAAGCGCAAAGCATAATGTTTTTGGACTCTTATGGATACTACCAAAAAAATGAGATGCAACACATGAATGACTAGAACCAAAATCAATTTAACACATGCAAGATAGGTAAAGTACCTACCAAGACGGATCCAGCTGCTTGAACGTCTCCAGGAACTAGGGAAAGGGCTCTCTATCTATTCAGTGGGGCTCTAGTAGGTTGAGTCTTGTGAACTGAAACACTTGGTGTGTTTGAGGGACTTGACTTAGTAGCTTGGCATTCTTTCAAATGGTGACATGGCTTCTCGTACCCATAACATACGTTTGAACCATATTAGCATGCAACCTTATGAATCTTGTTTCACTTAGACCATTTTGGATATCTACCACCTGTGTTGCATGAAGCGCTCTTACAGAAGTTTGACCCACTAACCTGCTTCTTGAAAGATGTGCTTTTACTTAGCCTAATTCTAAGAGTATTATTGCTCGTGTCATTTATTCGTTTCTACTCTCGCTGTAGGTTAAACTCCTCATTTCCATTGTCATCCATCATTGCCCCCTCCACAACGTCATTCTAGGTTAGATGCTTCAGTTGTTAAACCATGTTCTTAATAACCAGGTGAAACCCGCTTTCACACTTACGTGCTTTCTTCTCCTCAGTGTCAACCACATATGGGGCATATTGAATTAATGTTGTGAACTTATCCTCATATTGAGCGACTATGAGGTTCCCTTGGTTGAGAGTCAAGAACTCTGTCACTTTCATATTCTTTAATGTGGGTGGAAAGTACTTATCATTGAAAGCCTCAACAAATTGGTTCCAGGTGATGTTTGAATTGTTCAGCTTTAACATCAATTACCACCTCCACCCTTAAGGGTGTATCTTGCAGAGTTTACCTTTTGTTTATCACAACACTATAGGGCATCAAAGTCTTCTCCATTGCTAGAAGCCATGAGTCAGTGGCTGCGAGATCAGATTCTCTATGAAACTAGGGTGGTACGAGTGTCTTGAATTTGCTATCGACACGCTCGTATTACCCGGGAGAATATGCATAAGTCCCTCATCAGCCTGCTCTAATCCTTGAGAGTCCCCTCCAATTAATGATCCTCCTCCCTCATTTCTCCCTTCTTAGGTGATTCATCTTCATTTGCGAAAGTCACAAAAAATTCTTATATAACATACAATTCTTGATAGCATAAAACTAACATGATATTCTATACATTCACACATAGGCATACATTTACGTATACATACTGCTAGTACCAAGACCCTTAAGATCATATGTCACGACCTGACTTTTTTTTTCTTTACGTTAATTACTAATTTATCAGAGTAAACGCACGCTTTTCGTCCGCGACGGGAATAAGAATCGTTTCGCTTTTCGATAAAAATAGCTGAAGCCTAGAAATAGACAACTCTTTTCAATTTCGAATAAAAATATCATTTTCCTATTCATTGACAATAATCGTTTACAATTATCGAAAACACGAATCTTAACAAATATTACAATTAATTCAGAAAAGCTATAATTCTAGCCCGTCTATAGTCTCCGATCGATCCAATCCGGTACCTGTAGATATTTTAGGGTGAGCAAAAAGCCCAGTAGGTGACGCCTAACCACTGGCATAGAAATATAATAATCAGTTAAACTGTAACATCGATCATGAGTCACGTAATTATCATGCTTTATACATCATGCGAGTAAGAAACAATAACTTAACGATCAACGTATAAGCACAAAATCACGTATAGACCGTAATTACAGTAGACGTGAAAACTATATTTCCCCTACCTCAATATTTGCTTCATGATAGAAACTTTGAACAGATAAAAACAGCTCCAAACATATTATCCCAGAATATCTCTATTATCTCTCTATCTCACTTATCGACATTTGAATCGAATCTAGAATGAGAAATAACTAAAGCATTGACCCCTATTTATAGAATTCAGCAACCAAATAGATCGCGCTGAGTCACAAGGACACGTGTCGCGCATGCAACGAAAGATATGCCACGCGCTGACACATGTCAACTGTGTGTCACACATGCATAGGGACGGTCTCAGGGCATGACACGCGACCCCCTTACGTGTCGCGCATGCAATGACGGTCACTGATTATGTGACACGTGTCCCACTGCGTATCATACATTTATTTGGCCAAATATAAATGTTTATCCTCAACCACCGCGTCAAATAAACATGTAATTTAGTCACGTCAATTATATAAAAACCCACATATCAGAAGATGCATAAATAATACTTAATTAACACTTAAGCTACTAATTATCACTAATTATCTCTAAATATTTTTATCTTTAATTTAGTAATAAAATAAGATACTATGACTTTCGGCGTATTTCTGGACGAGTTTAACAATAATACTTTTGCAGTTATTGATAAATATATCATAATACTAAATACCTAAACATGAAACCAACTTAAGTAATATAAGCTTAAGAAACGCGGTCATTACATTCTTCCCTCCTTATAAAAATTTCTTCCTCGAAATTAGACTTTTAAATCTTCTGAGTTTCTATTTAAAAATCATTATTATCATGACATAAACAATCTCATCACTTTCGCATAGCCAGACAACGTGCCTACACAACTCCCCTTGCATCCCGGCATACCTCGCTTGGATCAAGTTAGCCAAGACCGAGTCCCGGGCGCAAATGTCGGGTAATGTGGATTTAACACACCGGGCTGGCACCGCTCTGATACCACTTGTCACGACCCGACCTTTTTTTGCTTTACGTTGATTACTAATTTATCAGAGTAAACGCGCGCTTTTCGGCCGCAGCAGAAATACGAACCGTTTCGCTTCTCGATAAGAATAGCGGAAGCTTAGAAATAGACAACTCTTTTCAATTTGGAATAAAAACATCAATTTTCCTATTCATTGAACAATAATCGTTTACAATTATCGAAAACACGAATCTTAACAAATAATACAATTAATTCAGAAAAGCTATAATTCTAGCCCGTCTATAGTCTCCGATCATTCCAATCCAGTAACTGTAGATATATTAGGGTGAGCAAAAAGCCCAGTAGGTGCCGCCGAACCACTGGCGTATAAATATGATAATCAATTAAAGTGGTCCACAAGGTTTACCATATAGCAGATGTGAAACTCACAAATCTCCAATGTGGGACATAACTTTACAATCCCAAACCATACCATATATACATCTAATCCACAATATCAAATTCACGACATCTCGATGTCGGACGGGATATTACAATCCCCCCCCACCTTATATGCTCGACGTCGTCGTCGAGTGTGCCCAGTCACGTATCCCTTTGGCTGCCGGCGAACCACCACGGAACCCTTGCGGGACCAGGGTTGTCTCTGATACCATTTGTAACAACCCGTGGATTACTGTCCCAACAACTTCTTTACCCGTACCACGTGATAAAAATGTTTAGGCCTTGAAGGTAGTAGTAATCCACAAGGTTTACCATATAGCAGATGTCAAACTCACAAATCTTCAATGTGGGACATGATTTTACAATCCCAAACCATACCATATATACATCTAATCCACAATATCAAATCCACAACATCTCGATGTGGGACGGTATATCGCAGTTAGCCTCCATCCATAACAAGATGCTCAGTGTCTTTTTTCAAACGTCAGGGTAGCGAGATGAAATTAATCCAATTTTCAGGGGTGGTAAGTGTCTTTTACCCTTAAAAATTTCACTAATAATTAATAAAAAAAAGATTTTTGATAAATATGCTATGAAATACTCTCTAAATATAACATTTAAAGATATGAGTATACAAATTGGCAATTCGGGCAAACCCATCGTTTAATATTTGTACACAAGCCCGACCTTAATTGCAATTCGAGTTGAGAATATTTGCCCGAGCCCGTCCAAACATGTGCCCAAATCTGACCTAAATCCGGGCTGGGTTCGGGTTGGTCTGGTTAAACCCGTCCAAGTTGCACTCCTATAATTAATCCCAATCACTCATTTCAAAATTCTAAAATCTCATAATCTTAGTCAATAGCTAACCAAACAGGGCCAATTGGTTATTCTCATAAATAATTCCTATTTGGGCACTCATCCATATTTTTGCACTACAAGTGTCGCTCTATAGGCCGTAGCTCATCTCTCTCCTGTGAAAGAGGATCCCAGTGGGTTCGTTGCTGGTATTTGCATAAAATGGCTCATCATCTCTGTTCTGTAACGCTCTCTACTGTAACTGCCGGTACGCATTTATAAAAACAACACTTGTCTTCGTGAATATCCTTCCTTAAGAAGTACCGCATTTCAGAGGCATTGTATTCATGACATTTCGATTGATTGGTTTCTGGTCCCCTAGGTTTTGAAGTCTCGTGATTTTCTGGGTTTCGATCGATTACATGTAAAGGGAACGACATGGGTCGAATTTTCTTGGTCACTCTCGAGGGGAACGTCTACAGCTGCAAATTCTGTCAAACCCATTTGGCTCTTCGCGAAGATATCATTTCTACGGTTCTCTCTCTATCTCTCTCCCCCCCCCCCCCTCTCTCTCTCAATTTAGCTCAACAGTAAGGTTATTAAATTGATATAATCACAGATTTTCATGGGTTCTGGGGAATGAACGTAAAGGGTATGCACATTACTGTTAAGAGATCTTGACAGTGCCACTTGATACTGTGCACTGAAAAATGGGAAACACCCTTTGAGTACTATAATTATTTCTTTTGTAGGGTGAAGTAGTGTAATTTGGAAATATGTATAATGGCATTGTTGTGGATTTGATTTTTTGGCTATCCTCAAGCGGTTGTCATTTGTCCATGTGGTATGCCCTAATGCACTGGATCCCATCAGAACTCCGAAGTTAATTGCGCTTGCAAACCCACCAAAAAGAATGACAGTTAATATTGCTGTCGATCCCTTTTAAGGGTAGTCACAGCCAGTATTATGTTCTGTATGTATGCCACTGATGTACCCAGAGTATCGATTTATATATCGATTGTTCAGAAGAGCATATACTTTGTCATCTGTTACTCGTCACACTAAGATAATCTGTTGTAGCTATGAACATCTATACAAATATAGAAAAGTTGGCTTCCGATCATTATATGATGTGAGTCAGAGAATTTAACGTTTCATGGCTCTCCAAAATACTATCCAAATTTTTCATCTCCCCATTACTTTAAAAATTAAGATGACATTCATATACATAGCACTTACGGACTTGTTTGAAGCTCCTATGTTACACAGCATGTTGCTGAAAATGTTAGGTGCAAGCAAGCCAGATGATATGGGCAACTTTTGTGATAAGCATGGCAGCTCTAGTCCAAATAAGGAACCGAGAAACTGTAGATAGATAAGAACACGGCATGGGTTTGGGCTTTAAAGGATGTCCTCATTCAAGTAGATGTCCAGAGAAATGGATCATAAATTAATAATTGTAAACAGTGAGAATGAGCCCTCCTTAGAGAAGAGTTAAAGCAATACAATCTGATATAATGCCGTAATAGCCTCAAATTCATGGATCTATCTGCCATCTTCTAGTTATATGAGTCTCTGTGATAAATATCTTATAACCACCTGAAATTTAAACGGGCTAGTGCGTGCTGCCACATTCATCTTGCTAGTAAGGCAATGAGTGGACGAAAAGTTTGTCAAAGTACTTACTTTTGCTAGTCCGTAACGTGATGATACCGTGCCATGTTGAATTTCTGTGAAGAGTGTATGTTAGTTTTGCAGGCTTACATGTAATACATTTATCTTCTTGAGATACTGGGTATCTAGACACCGTACAAGTAAACAAGCTCTGCTCCTAATAAGGAATACAAGTTGACATCAACTTGAGCATCAAAGTTTTGCGGGAAGCTAAGGGAGTTGAACTCCATGTAAGTTGTCAGGTTCTAGTTGTAGTCACACTTTTGATTAGTGTTGAACCAAACCTAAATAAGTCTAAACTCTGTCATCTAGGTATTCAAACAAACATATTCAAACCTAAAAGTGTCAGATTGTATTTTAATATCCCATACTTCAGTAGTGAGTTGAGCCGGGTAGTTGATTGGCGAGAATGGAAATAAGAAAGATGTATGCTTGATAATCTAGTTCAAGTTTTGAGAGCCATTGAGAGTCTGTTGTCCTACGGCTGGAGCTGCAAAATGGTCATACATTTGTGTGCAGTTTGTGTGTTTGTGACAAATAAAAATAAATAGGAGGAAGTAAGTGGACATACTGTTTCACGCAGGAAAGTTCTTTCTTATGACCTGATGAGAGGAATCAGGATTTTGGATTGTGGCAGGTTGGTGTCATGGTGAGTGGATGGCAGCAAGATGTTGCAGAGCTGTCTGGTGGCAAGCTGGAAATGGTTGGTTATTGTGTATTGTGCAGCTTGTTGGTCTCACATGATTTCTGTCCTGTGTTACCTTAATTTTCATTTACACTAGTGAAGTGCCACTTGTATCACGTGTTCTGAAACATGTTACACTAGTGATCCAGAACATCGACTTTGGCGGTCCAAAAAGATTTCACTTTCATTATTTCTATAGTAGAGGAAAAATTGATGTGAAATGTACAAAACCAGTGTTCTGACTTGAAAATGCTACCAAAATTGGGATATCTGGGTTTTCTTAATATGCCAAAAACAATAAATATTCCCCAGGGTAACCAAAGAAGCACACAACTATTGTACCTGATCCCCGTTCCAGATAACATAATCCTTCCGTCCTAAAATTATTGCGCCTTTGACTTTTTCAGGCATTTTAAGGTGGCAATGCCAGTCGTAAAATGACACTACTTGTTCATCTTTTCATTAGGTTGTATTATGAAAGTGTTAAGAAATAATTGTGTCGTTTTACAAGTGAAATCGTCTCCCTCAAATTTATGAAAGGGTAAAGAACAAAAATTGTGGGACATACAGATTTTTATATAGAAGCAAATCAGTTGTTGTTGTCTTGCTGGGATTGCTTTGGAGAAATATGTAGAATTCGAGGTAGTACAGAGATTACTTTTTTTATATGAACTTCAGATTTTGGTTTCTATAGTTAGATATCTAAACAGAGCAGAATATTAATATCCAGATCATTTTAGAAAACATTTAGTCTCCACGAAGGGCTAAAAGTAAAGACCACCACTATTTGCTCCAATCCTTGTCAGTTCAATACTACTAATCTGATATTGAGAATTCACAAGGTTGGATATAGAATCTTGCCAACATTTATCAATATATTATTATTGGTGCTTGACATAACTTACATGTTAATTATGTTTCAGTTTGGTGTATCATTCTCTATTACTAGTTTCTTATGGACATTTTGCTCTAAATATGAGTACCAGTAGCCCAGAATCTTGTAAGGTTCAGGGGAATCATCCTGCACCAGAGTATAAAGAGTACTCATTGGAGCCTTCCCACTTTTCTTTTATCTCTTTTTGTTATGCATCGGGGATCAATTTACTTATCATTTAGTATATTGCGGTGAAGAGTGGAGGGTTGGGCATCCAGCAGTTGCTCCTTTCTAATTATTCCTTGTTGAGAAAGTGGTTGTGGAGGTTTAGGCTGGAGCGGGAGAGCCTTTTGGGAAGAGTACTGATGATTGGTTTGGTTCAGAGAGAGATAGAGAGGGCTGGCGTTCTTGCCTTGCTGTTAGTCCTTTAGGGTGTAGCTTGTGGAAGGGTATTAGGGCTTGCTAGGATCAGTTTTGACAGGGGGTTAAGGTTACGATTGGCTCGAGAGATCATGTCTGTTTTTGTGAGGATGAGTTGGTGGGGGAGACTAAGCTGTTGAGTCAACTTACACATCTTTTTTGTCTACCTTAGGATCCTTCAGCTCTTGAGTTAGTGTTTAAGACCATGAGAGAGAGAGAGAGAGAGAGAGAGAGAGAGAGTGGGGAGGGGGGAGGGGTGAGAATTTTTGTAGGATGTTTGGTATAGACAAGACTTGAACGACTGGGAGTTCCAAATCCTTCATGGTTTTGGAACTCCATCAGGCACTAATTCTCCGGAGTGGCGGTTATCTTCATCTGGGTTGTTTTTTGTTTAATGTCAGATCCTAATACTCTGATTTATGTGGGGCATGTGCTTCGTGGTTCCAGCTCCTTTTATCTGGAAGGTAGGGGCTCCTCCACAGGTCCCTTTTTTGTCTGGTGTGTATCTCATGACAGGATCTTGACTATTGACAACTTCATTTGCCGGCCCCTGGTGCTAGTTATTAGGTGTGGTTTGTGTCGATCCAAATCGGTTAACCACCTTTTCCTACATTCTCGTGCTGTAATTCTTCTGTGTTTAATCCTTATGATCTTCGGTATTTGGTGGGTTGCTCCTGCTATGGTTCTGGTTCCAGAATTCCTCGTTGCTTGGGGTGGAGTTAGGGTGGATAGAGAGAGGAGGAAAGTGTGGTGGTTAATTCCTTTGGTTGTCATGTGGATCATTTGGCGGGTGCATAACATGCATATTTATTTATGGCATCAGGATATCATATTCTTTTGTCAGTGGCTTCATCCTTCAGCTTCCCTTTGAGTGGAATTCTGGTGCTGATGTCATGACTTGAACATTTGCTGGATTTTCTAGCTTTTTCGGCTTAGTTTAGTTTGTTTGTTTCACCTTTAGCTGTGCAGGTTATGATATTATGACCTATCAGTTTATCTGTAAATGTTTTTTGGTTCTATACAATTTTCGTTACCCATTAAGAAAAACTATAATTCTTAATATCTACTACCTATGTTTCTTCTGTATCAGCCTACTTCACTTTTTGTCACTATTCACCGGGTCACTTTGACCCGGTGATTTGATCAGAAAAACGATACAAAAATTTGGTAATTTTTGAATGGTCTCGTAGAGTAAAACCTTACTCTACAACACCATAGAAAATTTGTTTAAAAATTAACATCGTTTTGCTATCTAAATCACCAAGTCAAAGTGACCCAGTTACATGTTGAGAAGTCAAACCAGGACTATACAGAAGAAACGGAGGTAGTACTATGTAGCACCATAAAATATGGAGCCAAGCCCGGCCCAGAGCTTTTTCGGGACCAATTAAAACCCAAGCCTAAGCTGGCCTTACAATTCTAAAGTCAAGCCTTGTCAATACTGGGCTGGGATTGGCTGGGGGTGTAGGGGTAGTTTATGCTAAGTGATGGCAAGTCCTAGCATAGAGTAGTTATCGTCCTCAAGACGAGCTCTCATTTTTGTTTCTGTTATGTTCTGACCTGCTTCTTGTTTTGGTTCAAAGATATGTTTGCCTGATGGACTTGTTTGACATCAACTCTCATATTGACTAATCCTGTCTTTTGAATCGTTGTCTGGGTGGATTCAGGATTACGATGTGCTGATTGTTAAAGATAATATAACTAAACAACAAATTGAAAAGTTGAAATATATAGAAGAGAAGTTATATTATTTATGTGAGTTCTGATCTAAGCTTCATCATTTTCTTTCTATTACAACATCTGAATTACCTTGCTATCTCTGTCTCAAAGTCTGCTGATTGTGATGAGCCATTTCATGGAACAGCAGGTCTGGTGTTTCTTGAGCCTTATCACAGAATCTTGTATCTGTTTGACCGTTAAAATGGAAGAGTTCTATTAAAGGTGAGGCCATACTGGAATAGTGGCAGGAGAAAAATCGTTTAATCATTCAGAGTAGCATCATATTCAATGTTCTCCAGTACCGCAGCCAGGTCTACAGACCCCACTAGTCCTCCTAAGCTTCTCTAAATCATTCCTGGTCTTGGAGCAACCACGTCTTCAAGTCCAAAGATGTGAACTCTCAAAAAGTTTTTCAACCCAGCACATTCCTGGATAAACATGCTTGTCCTTATCGACGTATTTATGGAACTATGGTTTGAGAGTCTTGGGACTAGTGTTAGATTGTTATTAATTTGTTTCTCATGGAAAATGGGACTGAGCTTTTATCTTCCACCTTTTACTTCTATAAAAGGTTGCATTCGGTTAAACATTTGAATTGATTGATATTGCATTAAAACCTTAGAAACTTGAGGGGCTAATGCTGGTTATTAGTGCAAAATGCCTCCTGATCCTTCACTGATGCAATTTTAATAGTCGGTTGAGCTTGGGGTTGTGAAATGAGAAAAATAGTTAGGCCAATTCCTAGAATTCCAATATTAAATAGAATAAATGATGCGGGGTTGTTGTATAATCTTCATCTAAAACCAGCTCATCCAGAAATTGTTGTTCAATTGGTTTGGAATGGTTATTTCAAGGTTGTAGTAATATATCGAATCATTTTTCCTTCGGTAGTTCGTTATTCAAGATGGCACCATTTTGAAGATCAATGAGAAGAAAGTTACTTCGCAGAACAAACTCAACTGTCTTCTGATAAAATAGGAATATAGGATACTATGTACACAATTCTGCATTTCTGGCATTCCTGTAAATGTCTTCATAGGATGACCTCTGCAATATGACCAAATATTGTAACGAATGATCTTGTGTCTGCCTCCTTTGTAATGAAGAAGTCATAGGAATGTTGTGGTATGTGGGTGATTAGAATTGTGATACATATATTTCTGCTTGATAAATGTTAATTCTTTCGTACTGCTGTGGTTTTGTTTTGGTTGTTTCTACTCACCTCTTCAATCCTTTTTGTATGGGTCTGTTAGTGGCTTCAGGTTCAAAATTACTTCTAATAATGTATATATTTACAATATTTTTGCTGTTTCCTGTTACCCATTTTACGACCAACAGTAATAGGCGGTCACCATTGGTGGATACCGACAGGAAAATTAGTCTGTTCTACATGAATTATCACCCAAGACCGCTAGCAGAAGCATGGCATAAAATGAATCTGCTGGGCAACCTGATATATTCTATTTAATATTTTGTTTTTCATAGATAACTCTCCACCTCTCAGCTTCAATTTCTAACATATTATGTCTACTTGTTTCATCAGAGATCAGTAGTTGACTTGTATTTTTCTAGTAACTTAGATATTCTTACAAAATCTAATTTAAGGTCAATTATTTTGTTTTCAGTCGTTCCACTGCAGGCATGGAAGGGCCTACCTATTTGATAAAGTGTAAGTTATCATTAGCTTCAGTTTTTCTTCTTCTGCTTGCACATGACTGTTTAAAATCTGATGATCATATGTCTATTGCATGCTCTTCGGGGTAATGGAAAGGGTGGTTGCATTATTGAGTGAATGTCAAACTGTTGTGAACATTTCACTCTTATCAGCCTGCTTATATAGGGATATAGGCAGAAGTTATATCTGACATTGTGAACTGCAAACGCTAACTAATAAATGCATAGCCCTCCATGCAGCGAGAAGTTATTTTTCACATTGCATGAAGATCGTGTTTTGAGACAGCTACAATGTCACTCGTTAGTTGTGACCATGGTTTTAATTTGCATGTTTCCACATTACAGCCGTGGTTGTGGGCTAAAGATATTATAAAGCTTTGACACTTGTGTATCATAAAACAGCGAATATATATACTTAAATCTCTTAGAGTATTAGCAAAAATCACAATGACCAATAAGCATGTTGTTTTTTGGGTGAAAACCAATATGAATGTTGTTATCATACATGTTATATGGCTTTTTAATGTAATATGCTTCTACTAGTTATCAAGGGACATTATGGAAGGTTTAAGCTTACATGTATCCGTTTCAATCTGAAAGAGTATCAAATAATGTTTAGTATTGGGCATGTGGAGAAGGAGCATATATCAGAAGCTCACAATTTTTTTACTGTAACAAAAGAAATCACGAAATATTAGACAATTGAGTTAGCCGTACAAGGTAAAATAGTAAAATTGATACATATTATTTGCTTCCAAATACATTTGAGATGCTATCTAAACTAAGCAAGGGGGAGGAGGATGCAAAGTTTTGAACCTTGACGGTGAACTTGGCCATCAAGAGTCCTTTACCAGTTGCCACCTTTCACAAATGGTTGTTTGTAATATATTTGAAACCATGCTCAAGAGTCAGGACACTATGAGAGCTTTGCTTACAAGTGACAACTAATCAACAACTATGATAGTTTTATCATGGTGTCCCGATTGTCGTTTGATCAATCTTACCTAGGCTGATCATTTTTCTTTCACCTTACAAGCTTGATTTATTCCATGCATAGGTAGTGTTAATTTCTTGTTTTATTGGTGTTCCAAAATTGCTACAAGTTAGATATGAAAGTGCACTGATATTTCATTGACTTTCTTTCATCAGTGTCAATGTCAACATTGGGGAAGAAGAAGAGCGCATGATGATTACTGGAATGCATACTGTTGATGACATATTCTGTGTCCGATGCGGCTCAATCGTTGGGTGGAAATACGTAAGTTATTGCTTGCCTGATCCATGCTTCATCTCTTTGTGGAAACCCTTTGTCATGACTTCGTAGTGAAAGACAATCTCATTTACATGACTGATTATGATCTATAACCTTCAGGAGACTGCTGAGGACAAGAAACAAAAGTATAAGGAAGGGAAATATATTCTTGAGAGGTACGAGAACATTTGTTTATGCTGTCACATAATTATTTTGTTCCGAGTAAATATTTTTTCTGGGTTGTTGAAGTCATAATTTTTTTTTGTCTGGCACAGGTTTAAGGTGCTGGGTCCTGATGCAAACAGTGAAATGGTCAGTCCTGAACCTCAAGCCAGTGGAAGCGATGATCCTGACGAAGCTAAATAAGCTTAACCTTCTCCATCTGCACCGTTTAACTGTTGCGAAGTTCATAAACAAAAGTGGTTTCCTAACTGTACATAATCTGCTGCACCTTCCATTCTCCATTCTGTCGCCCTATAAGGGGTCTTCTTCATGAAAATTCGCACATTTTATTGGGGGATTAGGAAAATATGATGTGTAGTAAGAGAACTTTTATCAGCTGGTATCTTTGCTTGTTTTAGTAGAATGATATGGTACGCCGTTTGTCTTTTCGTCAAAATCTTCCGTGAATGTTTATCCTGAATTTGTAGTGAAATGTGGTTTTCTTCTCGAGGTGCAGAGCAAATTATCAGTTATCTTACGTACGCCACAATATAATTGTAGGCCCGATCCATCTTTGACCTGGGTATCTTCACTCTTCCTGGACAGACACCTTTGGGAAGTTTTGTTCAGATTGTGCTTGCACTGCTTCGAAACAATTGCGTGAACAACCAAAATGCATCAACACGGACACATGGTGTTGCTTGCGCTCAAAATGGTGACATCATTCATGCTAACTTTGTGCTAGAACAATGCATTAACAATGATGGTGTGATTCTAAAAAGATCTTAAAATAAATAATTATCAACAATCATATACTGATACATAGGAGGCGATATTAAATGGTGAAAAATAAGGGCCTTCTTACAGAAACTTTATTTTGTTGACTCTGTGAAGTTTGAATCCTAGAACCCAAGAGAAACACCAATCTAAATTTTGATTTGGAGTATAAGTTGAGAATTAAAAATTAGCTCACGTGTAATCACTGCTGGAGCTAGGATTTCATCGAAGGAGGGCCACAACTCGGGTAAAATTTATGTAAAGTTATGAGTAGATTTTCATATTTTTTAAGGGGCACATGAATTTTGGTGACCATAATTGTTAAGTTATGTGGTATACATTTTTATTTTAATCTTGTTAGTTTAGTAAAACATATGTGGAAAAAAAAGTAAAAACGACCACAGAAGGACTTAAGCGAAAGTTAACTGGGCTAGATTTGCATTTGTGTCTTAGCTTATGTGGGGACAGTTTTGTATGTTACTATCTTTGAATTTATGAGGAAAAGAATGAGACGACTATTGAACCCCTGAGCTAGAGTTGTATTTGTATATAAGTGTATGTGGGCCACTTTTGAACCCGTGAGTTAATGTGGAAAAATATAAAAAGTATTAAAACGGCCATTAGGCGATTTTAAACCCTTATATTAAAACGGCCATTAGGTAATGTGAAACCCTTACCAACAACAATTTAAGTAACTCATGCTTTACTAAGTGAGCTAGACGAGCTTTCGTGTCCTATCTCACGTGGGACAATAATGTATTTCAAACAGGGGCACAATTGAAAAATTCTTACATAATCAAGGGTAATATAGTGCGTCTAGAAAATTCTGTGAGGGCATATGCCCCTTCTAAGCTCCGTGGTTGTATGATCTAATATGAACGAATTTACATTGAATCAGTCATGTGGTCATCAAATGGTCAATAAAGAGCTTCTCAAAAAAAAAAAAAAAAAATGGTCAATAAAGAGCAACCCACTTATTATTCTTTCGGGTCGTTAAGACTCAAACAACTCCCTTCTATTTTAATCTCGTATGGGTCAAAATATAGTTTAAAAGAGTTATCACCATGGACTTTTGGACAACCTTATTTTTGTTCTGTGTGATTAGAATGAGCCGCATTATATCCCTACCCTCTCATTCCTGAAGTCAAACAGAGTGGCTGCTATTGTTTCCATGGTCTTGCATTTGTAGAGAAGCAACTGTAGAGAAGCAATTTTTCAAACAGCATAGTACTACCTATGTTTCTTCAGTTTTAGCTTATTTCACTTTTTGTCACTATTCACTGGATCAATTTGACCCGATGATTTGATTAGCAAAATGATACAAGAATTTGATAATCTTTGCAAAGACTTGTAGAGTAAACTTTACTCTATAATACAATGAAAAGAAATCAAAAATTATATTGTTTAGCTATCTAAATCACCGAGTCAAAGCGACCCAATTACGGGTTAAAAAGTCAAAGTAAGACGATTCAGAAGAAACAGAACTAGTACCACTCCGTCCCAGTTGAAACGCACAATTGGACTTTTTTAACCCGTAACTGGGTCACTTTGACCCGGTGATTTGAGTCGCAAAATGATATAATTTTTCGTTGATTTTTTTATTGCCTTGTAGAGCAAAAGTTACTCTACAACACTTCGAAGAAATATCTAAAAATTATAAAGTTTGACCATCCAAATTATCAAGTCAAAGTGAACCAGTGAATAGTGGTAAAAGTCGAAATGATGCAAAAGTGATGGGATGGAGTGGTATTAGATTAGACTTTAGAGTATTTATATATTTTCATAATTAATAGGAGGACCTCTTTATAAAAGCCATTTATCACTTTAGTTATAAAAAGTCAACTTTTCAGTGTATTTTACTATTTTGATTGTAGCCCATGTATTAGTCATTAGTCAACCATTAATCATTGCTATTTGTAGACTTTATATTCAAATTTCTGTATGCACAAAAGTTCGTCTCTAAGCTAAAATGGCAACACTCAACAGTGTATGATACTATATTTGTTGAACCATAAGACACTGATGCTTTTCTTAGAATTATACATATAGCCGGTTTTGAACCAGAGACCTTATGCAGAGCTCTTATGGGTGTGACTTGCCTAATTTAGAAAGTTCAACGTAAATTTTATTTATATTTGATAAAGTAAGTGCATGTATGAAAGTGGGTGTATTTAGACTTTGTTGCATATATTTGTATTGGGTTAATAGAAGTCACCTGACATAAAGGTTGCTAATTTTCCTAAAACTCAGAAGAGCAAGGTAGATGGGTGAGAGACTGTACTTAGACATTTTTCTAAGAGGTGAACTTTAAGTGAAATTGAATTTCGGGACAAAATTTCATCAAGTGGGGAGGATTGTGACACTTCAGACAAGTAAAGTAGTTTAATTCACTATTTTTCTTACTGAAATGTGGCTTGTTGTTAAATGCGAGTTTATAATTTACAATGGCTATTGATCTTAATTTTGAATGTTTGTACTTATAAAACTCTAGTATATATTCTTGTTTGATGTAGATATGCATGGTTATAACTGGAGGTATTTAATGTTGTATTTATATGAGAAAAGGGGGTAACATGTACATTTTCAATATGACGGGACATGTGTTATGTATAGAGTGTATGAGTATCAACTTTTCCTCACTGTGTGGTCCAGCTATTAACTTTGTGCATAGTCATGTAGACCATGTAGGGTTTTGATGCAGGTTACGCAGCAGAATAACAATAAGTACATTCGTGATCAAACCCCTCCCTGGATCGCAGGTAAGTATTCAAAACGTGATCAGGGATAAACAGTGTTGTACGTTATTTTTCTGAATGTTCATGATACTCAGAATGATGTCCACGTCTCTAAGAGTATCCACACCTGTATTGTACTAGAATCCCCATCACGTCTTTCTGCTAGCTACGCGTAGAAGGAGGAAGAAGATCACGCAAAACGAGGCACCACGGGGGTCGCACGCCACACTAGCCCGATGGCGCAGTGGGGGGGGATGGGATGGCTTCGGACTCCTGGTCTGTCTACCTTGCTTTGTTATTTTCACTCAGTAATGATTCTTATTGAAAATAATAAGCCAGGAGTGCCTTTATATAGTTAATAACTCCTTATTAACTACATATTTTCTCAATATTGATCATGTCCATACACGGATTAGTCCACCTTTAAATTAATCCTACTAAGTTTGCTTGTGGTTGCATTTTGATCCTTTTTCTTAATTAGTCCAGCTAATTAATGCCCAAATCCAGATTAACCCATAAGGTGTGTGACCCCATAGGTTTCTTCTTAGTGTGTAGTAACAATTACTAACATGGAGCTGTGTCCAGCAACACATCTATGCCACTACCCTAGTAGAAACAGTCAGTGATCCGACAAACCTTGTGTATAATGTTACCATATTTTATTATCCCTTTGTCTCTATATCCGGACTGGACGCAAGACATAAATGTCACACTCGTATATCCAATCCATAGTTTATCGATCCTGGGAATAGGCTTATCCTTGCAAATAACATCCATATCCCACATTGATTTATCTGAGTTTGGCCAGACATTCCATAAGCACTAACCTTCTCGTGGTGGGTCAGTCAAGTATGCAATTACTCTTAATGCATACCCATGTGTTAGACTTGATATCTCCATATCAATCTACCCACGTACTAGCCTTTAATGATTGTCCCATATAATCAATATACTAGACTATGGATATTTAAGATAAAAAGCACATTGCAATCTAAGGACTTCATTATGTCAAATATCTCCATAAATAATAAACGAATATTCTAGCAAAAAATAATGTTCATACTAAATATAGATTGCCTCTAGGGCATCTAATCCAAATGTCTCCCCCTTGCATTAGAGCCAATCTAGTGCATCTCATATGCCTATAGATTTAGTGTTTTCTTCATGCTTTCGCTGAACTAGCGACTTTGTAAGGGGATTTGAAAGATTATCATCTGTTGGAATCTTGCATAATGTCACATCTCCTCTATCGATAATCACAAAAAAGATGGAACTTCCTGAGTACGTGTTTGGATTTCTGGTGTGACTTGGGTTCCTTAGATTGTGCGTTCGCGCCAATGTTGTCACAATATAACTCAATTGGATCCACAATACTAGGGACCACACCAAGCTCAGTGATGAACTTCCTAATCCAAACAGCTTCCTTTGCTGCGCCCGGCGCATCAATGTACTTGGCCTCAGTTGAAGAATCACCAATCGTTCCTTCTTTGAAATATTCCAGCTCACAACTCCGCCATTTAGGCAAAACACAAACCCCGACTGCGATCTGAAATCATCATTGTCGGTTTGGAAGCTTGCATCAGTGTAACCCCTTACACTTAGCTCTTCCTCACTTCCATATATCAAGAATACATCCGTAGTTCTTCTCAAGTACTTAAGGATATTCTTGGCAGCCATCCAGTGACTCTCACCCGGATTGGACTGATATCTTCTTGCCATACTTAACGCGTATGACACATCTGGTCTAGTTTATAACATTGTGTACATGATAGATCCTATTCCCGATGCATATGGGATGTTACTCATACGGTTCTTCTAAATCTCATTGGAAGGACAGTCAACCTTCGAAAGGGTGACTCCATGCAACATGGGCAAGAATCCTTTCTTTGATTCATGCATGTTAAACTGTTTCAACACCTTGTCTATATATGTACTTTGACTTAGGCCGAGCAACTTCTTAGATCTATCCCTATAAATCTTGATACCCAGTATATAAGCTGCATCCCCTAAGTCTTTCATTGATAAACACTTCCTAGCCAATCTTTAACAGATTGTAAGGTAGGGATGTCGTTTCCAATTAGTAGTATGTAATCCACATACAAGACCAGAAACACAACAGAGCTCCCACTAACCTTCTTGTAAACACAAGGCTCATCTTCGTTCTTGATGAAGCTAAACTATTTGAATGCATCATCAAAATAGAGATTCCAACTCATAGAATCTTGCTTCAATCCATAAATGGATCACTGCAACTTACATACTTTTTCGGCATGCTTTGGAGATTCAAAACCCTCTGGCTGTGTCATGTACACATCCTCAAGGAGGTTTCCATACAGAAACGCTGTTTTGACATCCATTTGTCGAATCTCATAGTCGTGATAAGCTGCAATAGCAAGTAAGATACGAATGGATTTGGTCATCGTGACTGGGGAAAAGGTTTCATCATAGTCAATACCTTGAATCTGTCTGAATCCTTTTGCCACCAATCAAATCTTATAGGCAACCACATTGCCATCCATGCCGGTCTTCTTCTTGAAGACCCACTTGCACCCTATGGGCCGAGCCCCTTGGGGTGGTTCCACCAAAGTCCATACTTTGTTGGTATACATGGATTCCATTTTGGATCTCATAGCTTTTAGCCACTTTTGAGAGTCTGGCCCTTTCATGGCCTCTCCATAGGTAGCAGACTCATCATCCATGAGTAATACGTCACCGGGCTCAGTCACGAGAACCTCTCTGGCTCCTGACGTACCATACTCGACCTACGAAGTTCTTGTGTTACTTGAACATGCTGCTCCACAACATCTCGTGGTTCCTGTTCATGTTCCATTGTAGGATCAGTGGTTTGTTGTTCTTGAAATTTTTCAAGTTCTATAGTCCTCCCACTTGCTTCGTTAGAGACAAACTCTCTTTCTAAAAACACACCGGTCTAAAAAACAAACCCTTTGTTCTCGACTGGATTATAGAAATAATATCATTTCGTTTCCTTATGATATCCCACAAACTTACACTTATCCGAATTGGGTCCGAGCTTGTTTGTTTGTAAACGCTTTACATAGACATCGCAACCCCAAATCTTCATAAAAGACACTATGGGATGCCTCCCAGTCCATATCTCATGTGGCGTTTTCATGGATTACTTGGATGCAACACGGTAACGGGTAAAAGCTGCAGTTAATAGAGCGTGAACCGAAAACGATATCGAAATATCAGTCTGACACATCATAGATCGAACCATGTCCAACAAGGTGTGATTCCTCCTCTCAGACACGCCGTTCCATTGTGGCGTTCCGTGGGGAGTGAGTTGGTACAAGATCCCACACTCTCTAATGTAGTCGTCAAAATCTTGGCTTAAGTATTTTCCTCCACGATCCGATCGTAGAGCCATGATACTCTTGCCAAGTTGCTTCTCTACTTCATTCTTGAATTCCTTGAAATTTTCAAAGGATTCAGATTTGGCCTTCGTAAGGTATACAAATCCATATTTACTGAAGTCATCAGTAAATGTAATTAAATAAAGATTACCACCTCTGACAGGCATTGCAAATGCCCCACACACATCAGTATGTATGAGTTCTAATTGCTCACTAGTCCTCTCACCTTTCTTCTTTCCCAATAAACTAGCCTCACATGTCTCATACGATGCGATTTTCGTTTATGTGGCCTAAACGACAATGCCATAAATAAGTAGTATTTAAATCATTAGTTTTAATCCTCTTGGTATTTATGTTACAGAAGGAGTTATCTAGATCATCCATTAGACAATAATGATTTCAATTAAAGCCATGTCCCTGAGATTTGATAAAAGAAAGGTGCATTGGCAAAGCCGCTACTTATAGTTTTACTAGAATTCTAACCTTGTGTCAGGACCAACGGGCAAAGGGACGTTAGGAAGGTATTATTTAGCATCCAATGCGGACTGTTTCCCTCTCGAATTTGGATCGATTATTCGGGGCGCTATGGCTTCCGTCTCCTTTTCTGTCTTTCCTTACTTTGTTATTTTCACTCAATAATGATTCTTATTGAAAATAGTAAGCTAGGAGTGCCTTTATATTGCTAATAACTCCTTATTAACTACATATTTTCCCCAATACTAATCATGTCCATACACGGATTACTCCACCTTGAAAATTAGTCCTACTAAGTTTACTCGTGGTTGCGTTTTGATCCTTTTTCTTAATTAGTCCACCTTATTAATGCCCAAATCCAGTTTAATCCATAGGGTGTGTGACCCCATAGGTTTCTACTTAGTTAGTAGTAACAATTACTAACATAGAGAGGTGTCTAGCAACACATCTATGCCACCCAACTAATAGAAATAGTCAAATCTTGTGCCCCAATGTTATTGTATTGTATTATCCCTTTGTCTCTATATCCTGATTGGACATGAGACATAAATGTAACACTTGTATATCCAATCCATAGTTTCTTGATCCTGGGAATAGGCTTATCCTTGCAGATAACATCAATATCCTATATTGATTTATCTGTGTCTGACCATGTATTCCATAAGCACTACCCCTCGAGTGGTCGTGGATATTTACTCTCATTATGTAGGAGAGACAAAATCCTCTCTACATTACCACCATCTCTCAGCTTGCTTCCTATTATGTCCGATAACCGCCTTTATTGCTACCCAGACACGGTGCAGTGTCTGACGAGATCAAAACATAATATTCCACAACTAGAGTATTTAGTGACTTCAAGTCTAAGCATTACAATACAGTTGTCACTTACGAGAAGCACTTGTGAATTTAACATAATTATTGTAACTTTATCGTGGTGGTTCAATCCCGTATGTCATTGCTCCTTTGCGTACCCATGTGTTACACTTGATATCTCCATATCAATCTACCCACATACTAGTCTATAGTGATCGTCTCGTTTAATCAATATACTGAACTAGGAATATTTAAGATAAACAACACATTGCAATATAAGGACTTCATTATATTAAATATCTCCATAAATAATAAATGAATATTCTAGCCAAAAACAACAGACCCTCAAGGGCATGTAATCCATAATATATATTCATACTAAATATAGATTTCCTCTAGGGCATGTAATCCAACAGACCCTCTACCGTGGCTTCTTGAGGAAGAAAATAAAAGGATATAGAGAGAGAGAGAGGGAGAGAGAGAGAGAGAGAGAGAGAGAGAGAGAGAGATCTCGGTGAAACTATGGAACGAGGGAGAGGGGTGTATGGTGATATTCTCATGTAGAGATTGAGGGAGATAAAAAGGTGGATATAGAAAGGAAATATGAGAATTGGATTGATAGCTACCGCCTCTTTGATAGTTAAAATCAGAAGGCTAAACATTACTTTCTTAACAGATGGTGGGCTTAATGTCTTTCTTAACATGGAAGGAACATGAGCACATACTTGCTAGTGAAATTAACGTTTCTCTCAAAGGGATATGAGATTTCATGAGATCGAGGAGGTAATGTTATTTCCTTGTAATTAAAGAGCATGCATAGTTCTTGAAAGTTGTGGTTCGTTATAGTCTTTTTGGTGTGGTGTGTCTACTATTTCTAAGTGCATAAAGATGTCAATAATTTTTAGGGAATTGAGAAAGGGGCCACTGTTCTATTTCACATGAGATGAGTGAGCTAAATATATATTTTCGCTCTTTCATTAAACATGAGATTTCAGCAATAGCTCACAAGTTGTTCGGGTTCCAGTTAATTTACGTCGATAGCCAGATCAAATAGCATGTTATTTTGCTGTGTCATTTGGGTATTCGTGATTACTCGTTGTCGCCATTTCTTTAGAAAGCCAAATGATGACCCATTGGCTAATTAAACGAAGTGACGGAGAAAGTGAAAACTTGAATAAAGGATAAGCCCATCGGACTAGTTAACAAGAACGAGAATGAAGTAAGAGGGGGACATGGGTTTCTCTTTTGACTAATTCTAAAAAAAAGTTGATGGTTTTTCAAGAATATATTTAGTGGAAATGAGAATGGTTAAATGTACATCCACATTGCAAGTACGTACAATTGGTATTGTCCTATGGTTTAGTATATTGATTTGTTCATTTAATAGAAAATGTTATATGCAATCGGTGTACTTATGACCTCGTTAAACATAACTATTAAGACTGTAACTACTTGGATCCTCCCCAGTCCAAGTTTTCAACAGTCCCCAATAGTCAAAATTTTGACCTTCGACCTTACTTTGTTCATCTACTCCACATCATTAACGAAATATCTCTCTCTCTCTCTCTCTCTCTCTCTCTCTCTCTCTCTCTCTCTCTTTCTCTCTCTCTCTCTCTCTCTCTCTCTCTCTCTCTCTCTCTCCCAGAAACCCAACCTGAATCAACTTCTTCTACCCAGCTACCTTTCCTCTGAAAATAAATCATGGGAACAACGATATCCTTCTTACCTTTTGTCATGTTCTTCCCATTCGAACCCGGACATGGTGAGAAGACGAAACATCAGCACTAAGCCTCATGGTACTGGTCTTGAGCGATTGCCATATTGACCAATTGTGTTGGCCAGTTTTGATTTCAAAGAGTACCCAGGGGAAGGGACATACATTGGCGCAATTATTTAGAAATCATACCACCACCATCATCTTCAACAAGTAACCATCCCCCCCACCACCGCCAGATTGATACAAAGAACTGGTGTCGGGATGTGATTGTATGTCTTTGGGTAGGAGATGTCGTTGGCGTTGGCGGAGAGGAGAGAGATTGAGTCGATTTGAAAGACGGTTGCGACTTCGGAGACTTTGAGGTCGGTGTAGAGTGTGTAGCGGACCATGGCGGAGCAAGGGTCGGCGGAGCTGTAGGGCTCGATTTTTGATTTCAAGGTCACAAGAACGACATTGGTAAGGGAAATGTAGAAGCAGGCGATGAGGAACAAGATGGGTTTTCGTCGATTCGACATTAGAGAGACACAGACAAAGACTTCAAAGGTTCGATTTTTGTTCAGATAGATAGATGGGTTTTCGTCGAATTTGAGGGATTGGGTTTCTGAGAGAGATAGAGGGGGAGAGAGAGAGAGATTTCGTTAATGATGTGGAGCACATGAAAAAGGTGAGATCGAAGGTCCAGATTTTGACTCTTGGGGAATGTAGAAAACTTGGACCGGAGAGGATCCAAGTCCGATGTCACACAAGTACTCTACATGCCAAAATTTGATTGGATTTTTTATAATTTGAGATAAAACTTTTGTTTTGGCTTGAAAGATGTAATGGTGATTTTGTAAGGATATTTCCAATTCTAGTTACTATTGAGCAATTTTCTTTGCAAGCCTTGATAATGAATTGTCCATGGCCTTAGTAAGGTTTTGATAGACTCTTATGGTGGATGTACGATCAATTTATTTGCAATGTGAATCTTATATTATGTGAGTTGAATTACCGTTTTTAGCTAAATAATTGTTTTAGCTGTTTACTGAAAATTGTAACTTTTTAGTTGAATCGCGATTTTTTATAAAAATGGTCATTTTTGACGAGTTGGTGTATCAGTCACGTACCACTATTTCATATATTTTATAAAAAAGTGGTTTCAGGAGGCTGGTGTGTCCTATGATTGAGTTTTGGATGTCTGAAAGTGTCATACATGTTGACACTAAATTGTGATTTTTGTAGGGTTTTGATTCATGGATCGCGCAACGGAAGCATAATCAAACAAATAGCCATGCAAAACCCTCCAAGGATCACAAGTCTAGATACATAACGATAGTGAAGGTAAGAAATCATAAACACACCTTTGGGTTCTCCTTGATGACTTCAAACGCGAATAGTGTCACGTTCTCTATAGTTGATCCACGCCTAGAGTTGATCCTAGATCTCCCAAACTCCTTGGTGCTAGCCCGGAATAAGAGGAGGGTGAAGGAATCACGCAAAACGAGACAAAAGAGGGGCTTCGGCCCTCTTTTTGGCCGACGGGGTGAGGGCGGCGGCAAGGGGGTCAGGTTCGGCCTCCTTGTTGCTTGCTCTCTCTCCTTTGTTCTCTCCCATTCTTGTTATGTTCACTAATGAGCATAAGTTATTAGGAAGGAAGGAAGGAGGGTCCTTTATATAGTCCAACAACTCCTAGTTAACTACCTAAAGGACTTATTCTAGTCCAACTAGAATTCAATTTAGTCCCTTCCTTGCAAATTAGTCCCTACTAAGTTTGCAAGTGTTTGCAAAGTGATCCTTCTAATTAATTAATCCAATTAATTAATTCTCAAATCTAGTACAACTCTATATAGCGTGTGACCCCATAGGTTCTATCTAGTTGGTAGCAAATATTTGCTAATATGGAGCGGTTTCTAGCAAAACAACCATTCTAGCCAACCAATAGAATAGTCATCTTGACAACCTTTGTACAAGTAATTGTCTCATCCCTTTGCCTCCATATCCGGATTGGACACGAGACATACAAGTCACACTCGTATATCCAATCCATAGTTTCTCGATCTATGGGAATAGCCTTATTCGTGCAAATAACATCAATATCCCATATATTGATTTATTTGAGTCTGGCCAGACATTCTATAAGCACTATCCCTCGAGTGGCCTAGGATATTTGCTCCCGTTATGTGGGAGGGGCAAATCCTCTCTACGTCCACTACGATCTCTAAGCTTGCTTCTCATTGTATCCAGTACACGCCTTTATAACTACCCAGTTACGGTGTAGCGTTTAACGCTACCAAGATCACAATGATCCACAACTAGAATATCTAGTGACTTCAAGTCTAAGGATGACAATACCATTGCACCGCGAGAAGCACTTGTGACTTAACATAACATGTATGTAGCCTTCTCGGAGATGGGTCAATCCAGTGCAACATTCCGTAATGCACACCTATGTGTTGGATCGTGATATCTCCATATCAATCCAACCCCATACTAGTCTATAGATGATTGTCCCATTAATCATTATACTTGACTAGGGATATTTAAGATAAACAACACGATTGTAAATCTAAGGACTTCATTATATTAAATATCCAATAAATAATAAATGAATTTTCTAGCCATATACAAATTCATACTAAACTAGATTGCCTCTAGGGCATCTATTCCAACAGTCTCCCACTTGCACTAGAGCCAATCTGGCGCATATCGTATGCCCATACTCCTAGTGTGCCCTTCATGCTTCCACTGCGTGAGAGGCTTTGTAAGCGGGTCTGACAGATTATCATCTGTAGGAATCTTGCATATCCGAACGTCTCCTCTATCGATAATATCTCGAATCAGATGAAACTTCCTGAGCACGTGCTTGGACTTCTGGTGCGATCTGGGTTCCTTTGATTGCGCGATCGCCCCAGTGTTGTCACAGAACAACTCCACTGGATCCGCAATGCTAGGGACCACACCAAGTTCAGAAACAAACTTTCTGATCCAAACAGCCTCCTTTGCTGCACCATTTGCAGCAATGTACTCAGCCTCTGTTGTAGAATCAGCTACCGTCTCTTGCTTGGAACTCTTCCAGCTCACCGCTGCTCCATTCAGGCAAAACACATATCCCGACTGTGATCTAAAGTCATCTCTGTCGGTTTGGAAGCTTGCATCAGTGTAACCCCTTACACGCAACTCTTCCTCACCGCAAAACATCAAGAAAGCATCCTTAGTTCTTCTCAAGTACTTTAGGATGTTCTTGACAACAATCCAGTGACTCTCACCCGGATTGGATTGGTATCTGCTTGTCATACTCAAGGCATATGACACATCTGGTCTAGTACATAACATGGCGTAAATGATAGATCCTATGGCCGAGGCATAGGGAATCCTACTCATGCGTTCCTTCTCAATCTCATTGGAAGGACAACCACTCTTTGAAAGAGTAATTCCATGTGACATGGGCAAAAATCCCTTCTTGGAATCTTGCATGTTGAACCGTTTCAACACCTTGTCAATATATGTACTTTGACTTAGGCCTAGCAACCTCTTAGATCTATCTCTATAGATCTTTATACCGAGTATATAGGCTGCTTCCCCTAAGTCCTTCATTGAGAAACACTTTCCTAGCCAATCTTTCACAGATTGCAGCATAGGAATGTCGTTTCCAATGAGAAGTATGTCATCCACATACAAGACCAGAAAAGCTACAGAGCTCCCACTAACCTTCTTGTAGACACAAGACTCATCTTCGTTTCTGATGAAGCCAAACTCTTTGACTACTTCATCAAAACGTCGATTCCAACTCCTAGAAGCTTGCTTCAATCCATAAATGGATCGTTGCAACTTACAGACTTTATTGGCTTGCTTTGGATCCTCAAAACCCTCCGGCTGTATCATATATACGTCCTCGAGGAGATTCCCATAAAGGAATGCTGTTTTGACATCCATCTGCCAAATCTCATAGTCGTAGTATGCTGCAATTGCAAGTAGGATTCGGATGGATTTGGTCATAGCGACTGGTGAAAAGTTTTCATCATAGTCAATACCATGAATCTGTCTGAATCCTTTAGCCACCAATCGGCCCTTATAGGTAATCACATTACCATCCATGTCGATCTTCTTCTTGAAGACCCACTTGCACCCTATGGGCCGCGCCCCATCAGGTGGTTCCACCAAAGTCCATACTTTGTTGGTATACATGGATTCCATCTCGGATCTCATGGCTTCCAGCCACTTCTGTGAGTCTGGGCCACTCATGGCCTCCTCATAGGTAGTAGGCTCATCATCTATGAGCATCGTGTCACCGGAATCAGTTATGAGAAGTCCGTACCTCTCGGGTTCCTGGCGCACTCTACTAGATCTACGAAGCTTTTGTGTTACCTGAACAGGTGGCTCCACAACTGCTTGTGATTCCTGTTCATGTTCCATAATCGGTTCAGTGATTTGTGGTTCTTGAACTTCTTCAAGTTCCACATTCCTCCCACTTGCTTCTTTAGAGACAAACTCTCTTTCTAGAAACACGGCGGTCCGAGCAACAAACACTTTGTTCTCGGTTGGATTGTAGAAGTAGTATCCCTTAGTTTCCTTAGGGTACCCCACAAACTTACACTTATCTGATTTAGGCCCTAGCTTGTCTGATTGTAAACGCTTTACATAGACATCGCAGCCCCAAATCCTCATGAACGACAGTGTGGGACGCCTCCCACTCCACATCTCATATGGTGTCTTCATGACTGATTTAGATGGAACACGGTTAATGGTGAAAGTTGCACTTAATAGAGCGTAGCCCCAAAATGATAATGGAAGATCGGTTTGACACATCATAGATTGAACCATATCCAATAGGGTTCGATTCCTCCTCTCGAACACGCCATTCCATTGTGGCGTTCCGGGTGGAGTGAGTTGGGACACGATCCCACACTCTCTAAGATAGTCGTCAAACTCTTGGCTCAAGTATTCTCCTCCACGATCCGATCGCAGAGCCTTGATACTTTTGCCAATTTGCTTCTCTACTTCATTCTTGAATTCTTTGAACACTTCAAAGGATTCGGATTTTGCCCTCATAAGGTACACAAATCCATATCTACTGTAATCATCAGTAAATGTAATGAAGTAGACATAACCACCCCTGGCAGGCGTGGCAAATGGCCCACACACATCAGTATGTATGAGCGCCAATTGCTCACTAGTCCTCTCACCTTTCTTATTGAAAGGGGACTTTGTCATTTTTCCCAATAAACAAGCCTCACATGTCGCATATGATTCAAAATCAAATGAGTCTAGTAATCCATCCTTATGGAGTCTAGATACACGTTTCTCATTTATGTGGCCTAAATGACAATGCCATAAATAAGCAGGATTTAAATCATTTATTTTAATCCGCTTGGTATTAATGTTGTAGACAGGATTGCTTAGATCAAGGACATAAAGTCCATTAAATAATTGCGCACTAAAATAGTGAATATTATTCAAATAAAAGGAACAACAATTGTTCTTTATTGAAATAATAAAACCTTCCTTGTCCAAACAAGAAATAGAAATAATGTTTCTGCTCATAGCAGGCACAAAATAGCAATTATTTAATTCTAAAACTAATCCTGAAGGCAGAGATAGCTCGCACACGCCTATGGCCAACGCAGCAACCTTTGCTCCATTCCCAACGCGCAGATCTACCTCCCCTTTATCCAATCTTTTACTTCTCTTTAGATCCTGCATATTTCGACAAATATGAGATCCACATCCAGTATCTAATACCCATGATGTAGAGACAGTTAAATTGACATCTACAACAAAAATACCTGGTGGTGGTGGAATCACTATTCCAAGCCTCTTGTCCTCCAGATATTTTGGGCAGTTCCTCCTCCAGTGTCCAGGCTGACTGCAGTAGTGACACTCACCCTTAGTCACGACCTTGGCAATGCCACCAACAGGCTTAAGGGCTTGTTCCTTGGACTTGGCAACTGACTTGCCTTTGCCCTTGGAGGAAGAGGCAAACCTTTTGCCCTTTCCTTTCTGCACCATCATAATGGCCTTGCCCTTACCCTTGTTGATGCTCTGTTCAGCCTTCCTCAACATGTTGAGCAAATCTGGCAGTGGTTTAACGATCTCGTTCATGTTATAGTTCATAATGAACTGTCCATAACTCTCGGGCAACGATTGCAACACGAGATCGGTTGCCAACTCTTGGCCGACCGGGAACCCAAGCCGGGCGAGATTCTCCAAGTACCCGATCATTCGGAGTAAATGGGGTCCCACCGGGTTCCCTTCTGCCAGATGACATTTGAACAGTGCCTTTGAGACCTCATACCTCTCTACCCTCGCCTGCTCTTGGAAGAGCTGCTTTAGATGTTCGATCATATCGACAGCATTCATGTTCTCGTGTTGCTTCTGAAGCTCAGAGGTCATGGTGCAAAGCATAAGGCAGGCCGCATCATTAGCGTCATCAACACGCTTTTGATACGCCTTTAAGGCAGCAGGTGTCTGGTTCTCTGGACCTTCTGGAACATGCTCCTCTATTGCGTACAGTTTCTTCTCTTGCTTGAGAACAATTCTCAAGTTTCTGTACCAATCAAGAAAGTTGGTTCCAGAGAGCTTGTCCTTCTCAAGGACAGATCGTAGGGAATGTTGTGAAATCGATGAGTTGTTTGCCATTTGGTATTCTACAAAAAGGAAAATATGCAAGTTTTAGTATTTGTGAATTTTTGACTATAATTAATAATGGCTAGTTTATTAAATATAGCTCCCACTATTTTTCTACGGATTAATAACCCTCAAGATATTAATGCAGAAAATATCCTTATATTTTCTAGTGGGCCAAGATCCATCTTTTCATCTCCTTATGAGCTTGCTTTGGCAAGTCACCCATAATTTGACTACTTTTAGGTAGGAACAATTCCAATTGCATCCCATATGCAACTCTTGGTTCAACCGGGCAAATAACTCCTTATTTATCCATATGGATAATCCCAATTGATTGCCTCTAGGTTTCTTAATCAAATTAATAGCCTAGTTGTGTTCAACCTCTTATCTAAACAATTGCACATTGTTACGTGCCATCGCATTCTATCATTATGAACCAAGTCGCCATGCTTTGGCACGCACGAACTTGATAAATAATGATGATAATGAGTGTTTAAATAACGAGAAGGCAAGAACACAATATTTAAAATTTGAGGGATTTTAAATTCAATTTTTAATTATTTTGTTGATCAATATCAACTAATCTATCTATTTGAGTTTGGGCACAACTCCAAATAATAGATCCGGGTTGTCTAATTATCTTATTATCCTAATTGCATGCATCATCCATACACCAACCACACAAATAATAAGACAATAAATAAACAACCACAAAACAGAAATTAAACGTGATGTGGATATGGCCTTTTTCTAGACTAAGATAATTCCAAGCCAATGGAATTATTTATGAACCCTAAAGCAAACACATCTCCATGCGTCTTGATCTTTTGGTCCATCCTTCAAAGTCATGTGGAATGCTCCATGCTCCATGCTCCACCTTTTGTGGCTTCTTTGGCTTTGGGCTTCTTTTCTCCAATCTTGGCTAACAATCTACTTTATCTAGCACTAGCTAATATCTATACTAAATAAAATAAATCTCACAAGTTGAGAAAAAAAATGGCACGCAGGCCATAAAACCCTAATTAATTATTACAATTAATTGATCAGCTCGCAGGCCGTAAAACCAAACCACAAAATTAAACATCCACATCAAACCACATCCTAAGGCCATATCCAATCACCATGCGATTTGCACATAAACAGTTAAAATCCAATTTTAACGCGCTTGGTCAATTTTAATTGATTTTAGGATTTCTAGGGTTAAAACGGTCCATGGGCCCAACAATCCAATTGCCCGGGCCCATTAAAGTGAACCACAAGGCCCTAGGGCCGGCCCGGCCCAAAACCCGCAAGCTAGGCCCGCGGATTAGGGCCGTCCGGCCCCTTAGGGCGGCCAAGCTTGGGCGGCAAGCAAGGGGGCGGTCCCTAGGGGGGCCGAACCTCCTCTTGGGAGTTGTTTCCAAAACAACTCCCTTGCTTGGAGCCCAAGTTTGGTTGTTTCCTTGTTTTGGGAGAACTCCTTCTTCCCCAAGGATGCCCAAACCCTAGATCTAAGATCCTAAAATTTCTCAAACTCACCAATTCATGCATCCAATGCAAAAATTGGATCTTGTTATGAGTAATTCTTGACAAATTGCATCCCATGCTTGATTTGTCTTGTTTTACGCGATAAACAATCAAATTAAGGTGTAAAACAACAAGAATGTAACAGATAAACTACGTTTATGCTCTATGACCTGTGGCTCTGATACCACTGTAGGGTTTTGATTCATGGATGGCGCAACGGAAGCATAATCAAACAAATAGCCATGCAAAACCCTCCAAGGATCACAAGTCTAGATACATAATGATAGTGAAGGTAAGAAATCATAAACACACCTTTGGGTTCTCCTTGATGACTTCAAACGCGAATAGTGTCACGTTCTCTATAGTTGATCCACGCCTAGAGTTGATCCTAGATCTCCCAAACTCCTTGGTGCTAGCCCGGAATAAGAGGAGGGTGAAAGAATCACGCAAAACGAGACAAAAGAGGGGCTTCGGCCCTCTTTTTGGCCGACGGGGTGAGGGCGGCGGCAAGGGGGTCGGGTTCGGCCTCCTTGTTGCTTGCTCTCTCTCCTTTGTTCTCTCCCACTCTTGTTATGTTCACTAATGAGCATAAGTTATTAGGAATGAAGGAAGGAGGGTCCTTTATATAGTCCAACAACTCCTTGTTAACTACCT